>OW119929.1:73986946-75373196 GCA_933210815.1 Meta bourneti | reverse complement strand
CCATTTTTGACTACCCTTTGATCTTTCATTGAAAAATAAATTCATTAAAAGGGCTTGTAGAGTAAGAATTTTATCTGCGGAAGGGTATGAAATTAATATTATACTTACTAGATCTTCAACAGACTGAAAAACGATAAGAAAAAATACAGCTTTTTAAATAGTAAAGCTGATTAAAAAATAAACCACATAAATAATTTAATCCAGGATTGCAAATAAGTTTAAGACGGAAATCTTTCTACTAATAGAATGTTAGTCATTTCAGAGGGTTTATTTTTTATTAGACTGTTTATATATATAAGATTTTTAAACTGTCTACTTGCTTTTCACACACGAGGAAATTATTTTTATTTCGAATTCTTTGCACCTGCTTCTTAAGATTTAAACACCGCCATATCATTAGATTAAAACGTTTCGAAGCTATTTTAAATGCGAAAACGTAGGAAAAAATATGAACATAATTTTAATTAAAGAATAAAAAATCAGGAAGGAATGAAATTTAATCGTTCGACTTCGATGTGTAGCTCTAAAAGGAAGAGAGCAAAAAACTCGAATCATTCATTTTATTAATATAACTTACCTAAATCGGCTTCAAATGTTTGAAAAAAATCGTTTCCGAAACTAATACGCTTAGCGAAAACGTCTAATTTAATTTTTTGTTTTTAATGCATCAGCTTAGGGGCTTTTCCTCCTCCTATATCTTCTAGGCCGTGAATTTACAGATTTCAAATCGATCAATTGGAATAATGAATATTCATCGGTGTGTTCAGTTTCTGTCACAGCTTTAACGGATGAAGATATAATGAAGGAGTTTTGTGCATAAAAAGTCACCTATCAAGAGCAGAAATTTTACGAGCTCATAACATGAATAGATCCTCGAAATCTTTGATATGCATTAATCCTGTAAGCGTCATGAGATTTCTGAGAAGTGTAGTATTGCTTTTCCACCACAAAACACATAAGTAAATAATCACATCTAGTGGTTGAAAAAATCCATGGATCCTTTCAACCACTAGATGAAATGGATGGACCAAAAGAATTTTTCAAGTAAAATTCTTTTGGTCCTTTCCTTAGAATAGAATCCATTGGAAAGTTTTTGTTCCTTTTATTCGAATAGAATTCTTCGGAAAAATACTATTGATCCTTCCCTCAGATTAGAATCTTGAAGATTCTATTGGTCCTAACATTAGAATAAAATTCGGTAGAAAGATTATATTGGCCAGTCCTAGAATGGAATCCTTTGGAAACATATTGGTCACCAATTGGTAAACTAATAGAATCCATTGAAAAATTCTATTGTTCAAGAAAATCAGAACTTGTTAGACGTCAGGCAGAGAAGGATGCAAATTAATTGTGAATTTAGAAAGGAAATTTTATTAGTGTGTATCTCTGAGAAACTAAAAGAACCCCAATATTCAGCATTTTTATAATATTTTAGCGTGTTTGACTGATTTAAGCTGAATTCAAATAGGAAGCACAAGGCGACAGACGCAGAACAATTTGAAATGATTTCAACTTGAAGAGAAATTGGCGCTCGCGACGGCACGTCTGATTGGTTTGCGCCTGTCGCTTTGTCCGCTTCCTATTTGAATTCAAATTTAGCCTTTTTCTAAGCGATTTTTCGGCTAATTTTTAGGGGAAAGGGTCGATATTGACATCAACGGCCTTTTTCTGATTTCTTGAATATTTGGTGACCTGTCTGAAAATGCGCAACCTATTTGGTACAAGACGATCCTGTAATTACGAAAAATAGTTAGGCGTAAAATTAACTTTGAGAAAGCGTATTTACCGTAATAGAATTAACGTTTCCCCCAATTCAGTACTGAATGTTTTCAAGTAAGAACTGCTGAAAATGAAGTAGTTGAAATCTAATAAACACGCATGCATAGGAACTCTTGAAAAGAAAATTCTAAATCTAAAATTCAGTTATAGATTTTGTTATAAGTCGTACTAACTTACCATCGTTCACATAATCTTACACTTAAAATCAAATCTGAAGATAACTTCGAAAGAGTTCACAGCTTTCGATTGTTTGGCCTCTAGATATTCTGAATTGGTTACTGAGAATTTCTGGCTAGTGTTCGTTAACTACTCATATTCTTCGTGATAACCTGTCATGACTTTTGAGGATTCAATTTGTATGATATAAAATATTTGCATATATTGATTGTTTAACTTTTCTGTATCCTTGTTTTCTTGTCATTGTTTTTTCACTATGTTTTGTACTCACTAAGATTCACGGCATACTATGAAGATGCTTTGGTTATATCGATTTTTAAAAATCATACAAGTTGGTAGGTATACGATTCAGATATTAAAATGGCACCTAAAATACTCGAATATTCTCTCAATAGTAATTTAACTATTGAACTAACCCTACAGATGAGCTTACTAGAATGGATAGTTATGTTCAACGCAGTGATTACAATAAATCAGTCGCCCAAAATTAAAATGTAAGACTCATTGTATTGCAGTCCTATGAGCAGCTTTTTGTCTAGTTAAATATAGGTGTCGGTATTGTTTCTGCGACGAAAAGTTGTTCCTGTAAGTATTCCGACGCGACATCCCTTGGCTTGTTTTACGAATAAGATTGACAGCACTCTTCGGCAATAAAATCTCCAAAGAATTCGAAAAGTGAAATTGAAAGGTAGCCAGTTCAATTAATCGTCACAACGCTCATAAAATATATTTAAGGTAACCTCGATATGCATAAGAGAGAATTTGGTTAGCGACAGTGAAATCTTCGCTTTCCGTCTGGTTTCTTTGCTGCACTAAAAATTACTCTTATATCTATGGAAGTTGAAAATCATTGCTATTTAAGCCGGACATTGTGCACTATGCTAAATTTCCAAGGTTTAAATTTGAAATTTTTGTGACATGGAAGGTACTTTACAACTCGAAATTAGAACACATGTTTTATTGATGTTAAATTTTTTCTTTTAGTACCAGATTGAAACAAATTGTACAATAAAATCTTTTATAACAAATGATACAAACAGCAACAGTTTTCTCATAAAGTTATGATTAAAAATTGAAATTTTAAAAAAGAAACATGTTAACGTATGAGTTCCCAGATGTGTGTTAACATGAAAGCGTTTCAACATACTAATACAAATGACTACAAGCAAATTTGAAGGTGGAAACAGTTAAGGATTTAAAAAGCATATCCCATATTGCCATGTGAGAACAGCATGATAGATTCTATAGTCATAAAGTTCAGATACATTTTCTCTATAACAGATGCTAATGCAAGTGGAAACAATGCAACTCTACTTATAAATCTTTCAGCAATCAGCATGAAAATACATTGCTCGGAGATACCCTTTTTAACAGAGATGAGATGTGCGCATATGAATGATATTAAAATTCTCCACAAAACCAAGTGATATCTCATTAAGATTCTTCTCGAACAGTTTTCACAGCAAAACACAGAATTTAGTAAACAGGACACATCGTTACGCTTATTGCATATAATTATCATACAAAATTTTGTACTCTTTTGGTAAATACACATAAGTTACGAAAAAGTAGCACATACCTGCCATACCAGTGTTAGTAATATCATGCATAGTGCAATTATGCCATACTTTTATACATATCTATCAAGTGATACACCCTTTTTTAAACATAAATACACGATTTGATAAAACATTTACTTTTGCTGTCAATTATGTCGCATTATAAATTTACGGCACAGAAAGGAAAACGTTTCGTACCAAGATAATGAGATCTTGAATTCAAATTCCATGAACAATGAGAACCATGGTTGGTTAGTTTGATTTTTATTACTTAAGGGCCATATTTGGCAAAGATGTGACAACTTCAAGTCATAGACACACATGCAAAGAAAGTTTTACTGACACAGAAGAGGAAAGTAGGTAGTTGAATTAATGTCGCACTGAAGCAACACAACTCGCTATTGGCAACGGTCCGTGATCAATCCTGAAGGGAAAGTACCAAAAGCAACACCTCGTAATTTTGAACCATGTCAGATGGTGAAGAGAGAAAGACACCCAGGGAGGAATCAAACCTGCTCCGCCTACGAATTGCAATGAGAATCATGAATAAATGTAAGGATTCCCAAGTCTCATAATTATACATAACAATCTCATACAATTACATCACAGTAAATGCTGAGCAAGGACTTGTAGATCATACATACCAGAATTCCCGCTCTTCAAACGAAATAAAAAATTAGGGTTTTTTTATCTTAAGACTTTTATCATTTTAAGGCTCGTTGCACATAAATTGCAGTAGATTAAACAGTGTGCACTTGTGAATAAACTTTCATGAATGCTAAGTTTGGATCCAACAGGTCCAATTAAAAATCAATTTTTATCTAATCTACATACTTTATTCCCTTGACATTTGAAGACACTTTACCTTGGGCAAGTATCATTGATCTTGTTTTTGGATATAGGTGAAATGAAATATGTAATATTCTAGTAAAAACTAAGACTTCATGGCTGGTTGGATATTAATGGCACAAGGGCCAAGTTTCACCAAATACAGGATGAACTAAATCAAGCTTTGTGAAAAACTTTAAGGACATACAACAAATATTAAGGCTTTATAAGGACATTTAGAAACAAAAATGGAAAATCAGGCCTTTTTAAGGCTGTGGGCCGCTTGTAAAAGCTGTGGCTTAAGGCAACATATGCCCATTTGCTTAATATGGTGCAAATGCCTATTTGCTTAATATGGTCCTTGAGCCATAAAACATCAAAACAACCAATCCATTTGAATAACATTCGATGACTAAACTGGCAACCTTTCTAGTGCATCTTGCATTTAACCATGGACCATTTCATCAGGTCGTATGACTGGATGAAAAGGTAAAAAATTATACGTGACAGAATGAAACAAATGTTTTAGCTTCAAGGCAGATTCCATTAGGAACATAATGTACAAAACATTTCCACATAAATCTGCACTTGAACACAATGAAGGATTCTGAAACAGTATGGCAGGTATGGAATAATATATTTTGCATTTCAATAGGACGAAAATTTAAGATTCTTAAAATTTCTCCTAAAATAAAAATGTTTTTATTCTAAAGCTCAGAACACAGTTCATAAAAACAATTACATAAGGGGCAAGTACTGATAAATGATTGTCCATAACTTTAGTAGATTTGGAATTTACATTAAAATCCAATCATTATCCAAAAATAAAAATTGAGATTTAAAACAAATCATAAAATCACAAAGCTGCTCAAAACATACAAATAAAAATTGAGCTTAACGTTTATTAAATAAAATGGAAGAAAATAAAAACTAATCTAAATTATTTATGCACAAATGATATTAATAAAGGTAAATAAAATAAATACTGAAATATGTAGTACTTTTGGTAATAACTTCTAAAAAATCTTTTAGAGGTAAGTTGTAGATGTACACTTTTTAGAAGCAATGTAAACAGTCACAGGGATAAATGCACCAGGAATTTAAAGTGGATTACTTTTGAATTGTATGAAATTGAGATTGCCTAAACTTCAACAAAACATTTTACAATTTTCACATGGTTCAAGTCATGAACAAACGCAATATCTTTCATACAAGTATTTGATCAATTAAAGAAACTTTAACAAGAATATATGACTTTTTTATATTTTAGTTTGATTGTATTGAGAATAATATATCTTAAACATTGTTAACAGCAAACAGTATCAAAATACTCCTTTCGGAGTATTATTTACATACACTAATAAACATCATAATCTGTAGAAAATTTCATGAAATTTGAAATTACTATATTCTATTCCTCATAAATTACATACAATGAAATAAACTGCTCATATTATATACAGAAACTACAAGAAACTGCTAATGATGTGGATTTGAAAATATGATTCGCTTTGAAAATTTAACTGCCAAGACAAATTGAAGTAATATTTACACAATAAACACTTTTACCTATATACGCATATTTGACAATACAATAAAATCTAATATGAGTGCAAATAAATATCTTACCACAAGTCTAGGAAGCCTATATTCTTACTTATACACATTGTAGTGATCAAACATAACTAACAATATTCTAGACTTGATAGCTATACACATTGTAAACAGGGAGTAAATTTTCTTCAAGTGACAATAGAATAGGATTAAATCTATTCATATATATATATATGTTGGATAAAGAGAACCTAAGCATTGCAATTAACTTTTTCACAAAAAAAAAACATTTTAACTTCATTTTTCAAAATTATTTCTTACTAAATCTGAAAATGACCGAGTTCAATAACTTTGAAAATATTTTCAACACTCAAGTTCAAGCATGTTTTATAACAAGATACTTAGCAGTTATGTAAAATAATTTGCTCCATTTATCTGTAACTGTCAAATCAAAACAAACTGCTTTAAAGATAGTGTAATTATATAGATGTAATCTAGAATACAGCTACATTAATATAGAAGTTTTACAATCCTTGTTCGAAATTTTTAAAAACTGGCAATATTTGCAAGCACATGGTTTAGACAATTTATTTGATAGTTTCAACAGCATATATATATATTAAACAAGAATTGTGTAATAGAAATAACAAATTTTAAGCTTTAAAAATGCAAACATTTTTTAAAAAATTTATGTGTTTGTACAGATAAAACTGCATTTCACAAATTGCAACTTGATAACATTCCTTATATATGCACCTATATGTATAATCAGGGCAAATTTAACTTCACAATATGAAGATCATAAAAAGTAGGTACACAACTACAAATAATGAGTACAATCCTGTTTCATTGAAAATGCAAACTTAGTAATAATACCACACTTACATTGAAATATAATATATATGTACCTAAAATCTGTCTCATCTTCACAAATGAGTTGGATTTATGCATAAAACCCCATCACAAAAGGAACCTCATATCACCTGATATAAAGTCTCATGTTTTGGGTTTTAAATAAATGAAAAAATTACAGCTTATTTCATAAATATATCCATATTTGGTATTGATTACGTCAGAAACAAATTACAAAAAATAAGTTCTTATATATAAAATAATAACATTTATAACAAATAACTCTCGGAAGCTGTAATTTAATAGTATTCATCATATTTCGATATATACTTGAGTGGACAGTTAATTCATATTAAAATTTTTTGCTTCAATATATTTATTAATTTTATAGCTAATCAGATATGAAAAGAACATTGTAAACAAATAGATCTGCATATCAAACTAAAAAATAAATATATCCTATCTATAAATAAAAAAATATACATAAAGACTCCATAGAATTTGTAAACTCAGTTGGGACTATAATTATTAGTGAGTCAGTAAAATATAAGTGAATTTCAAAAAACATAAAATAGGAAGAATACTTTTTGGAAGAAAATTAACATTCTAAGCTGCAACATTAGCATGTTATTTTGTGAAGAAATTTGTAATTTTTTTATCAAAAAAAATATTACCCTACTTAATGCGAGTTAAACAAATGTAATGGATAAGCAATTAACAGAAAAAGAAACATAAGTAAAGATAACAAAAATAAACCTTACATTTGGCAGAGCACATCAACAATTCTTAATAGGGCAACCAAGTGAGTAATCTCATAAAATATGCAAAATTTTAAACCCCATCTGTTGCCTTTTATTCCACAATTGCACACAAAAATCACACTTCAAATAATTATTGAGAATATTGGTAACAATTTAGAGTTAAACGTTAAAAAGGATAACTAACACTAGAATGAAACAAGATTTAAACAAGAAAAATGCAACAATGAGACCAAATATACAAACTTAATCTTTGAGAAAGTACAGCAAAATTACAAATTGGATAATCATTAATTCATAACAAATCTTTTTGCCGAAAACGAGAAAAACACTTTTGCTTCCAGTGGGGGAAACAAATCTTGACTCATAGAAGTTCGATTTTTTTAAATATGAAAATCATATAAATTAGACCATAGTTTAGTATTATGTTTTTCAGAATTTCCTATTTCAGATTATGGTATAAATTAAAATAGCTGGAAATTTTAATTTAAAATGACAATGCACCATGCAAATGTATAAAAGTCAAACTCTCAATTCCAGACTAATTTCCATTTGGTGTATCATTTTACGGGGAAAAAATGTATGTAGTCAAATGTATAAGCCAGTAACTTCAATCAAACAATGATTTCAAATTGAAAGTATAAAATATTTAAAAAGATATTTCACAGGAAATATGAATTACTACTTAAGTTGATACTGTTTTGAAAAAATTACTTAAAAGAAACAAAATTGTGTACAACTAATTGTAAAAATAATTATGCAAAAATATACAGCAACCACATTGGAATTCACACATAAAAGTACTTCACAATACATACATAATTTAAATTCCTTTTAAAGGGACTTTTAATTATTATATATAACAGCTACCAAAGCTTGGGATATTAGTGATGAAGATAATTTTACAATCAAAATATTTCTTAACACAAAGAAATTTAGAGGGGGCATTTGGACAAGTATATTGAACAAATTATTCAAAACGTTAACAAAAATAATCTATATCAGTCGACAGATAGCATACATAATCCTTAAGTGATGGGATGAAATACAACTTCGTTAAGTTATACAAACACTGCAATTAAGAGTGCAGAGCTTTCTCAAGCAGTTAAAATTTTAAAAATATACAACCAACAAAGTTAACTGTTAAAAATATCCGAAAAAGTAATGACAAAATTTTCATTTCAATTACAAATAGCATCCAATTTTAAGTAAACATTAAGGTACAAGCTTAAATATTGCAGCAAGTTTTAAACATGCACAATAACACGATAAAAATGAAAACTTTTGCAGATTCATAACTTAAAACTGAGCAATTTAAGTAAGAACGAATTATTAATTTTGAACCAAATCCATAACAGCAAAAGCTGATAGTTTTTATAATTTTTTTTTGTTTTACTTAAAACACAATAGCTTCAAAAATTTTGTTTGGAACAAAAATTCTTTAAAATTAAAAATATCCCATGGTAATCTCATGCAAAATACATTGCACAAAAATATGCATAATTATACATAGATAAATAATTTACTATTACTGTACTTTACTAGAGGAACTGAATTTTTGTGGGATGCAGTTTTTAAAGAATTTAAAATTAATTTCCTTCTGTAAAATGACTGCTTTGCTTTATAGTTGTAAAGAAACTTTATTTTGATCAGTTTGTGGCACAAATGTGGCAATGACGTATATGGATAATTCCACATAAAAATGATGAGCTGAAGTTGACACGGAAAATTCAAAATTGAAATTTGAACACATACATTTGGCATTGCAAATTTTTAAAAAAGATATATTATTTGGTATTTGTGTAATTTAAAAGAGAATCACAAAACAAAGTATGTAAAGTAACAAGTTGCAATCCACATTTAAAATAGCTTATAACTTTGAATGGAAAATGTTTATCTCCCTTAAATTACTTTATTTTTTCATTCCATAGCTACCAAAATGATTCTCTTTTTTAAACACAAATACCAATTTTTTGGTATGGCACCAATACAATGAATTAAGTATCAAAGAATCACATTTTGAGGAGAATAACAATATCACAGATCATTAAAAATTTATCAATTTCAAATCGAACAATCTCCATTTTAAGATTCATTAATCTCTTTTTTTTCTGAGATTTTAAATACATCTCACAAAACAGCTCAATTGCTCACTTAGATTATAATTTATTGCAATGATTTGATATTGTGAAATAACAAGAGCAGAAAATTGACTAAAATTTTGATTATCATATATTTTGAAATTTGATTCCCTTAAAATAAAATCTGAGCAAGATTACTCTGTAGTAAATAAATTCTAATGACTAGAATGCAATGAGATCATAGGTTATAAGAAACGTAGGAACAAAGAAAATTCAAAAGAATTTTGATTAGCACTGAAATTCAAAATTTCTTTGTAATAGGCACATAGTTCAAAAAGGAAGAGCGATTGAACTGCATAAATGTTTTGAATTACTTCAAATATTCTAGAAGATTTAATTAGCCCAATTGCTTCAAGTATACCCAAATGAATGCATTTGGACATTTAGTCCAATATATTCTTAAGACAATTTCACACTAATAAACAAACAATAGAACACAAATATCAAGTAAATAAAAGCATTTTTTAAAGCTATAGTTTCCACATTAATATTTTCACAATATCAAACCATACGGTACTTCAAAAATTGCACATTCCTATACATGAGCATGTTTCACACTGGACACTATCAGTTACAAAGTGCAAAAAGAAAATTGGAAATCTCATCACATGTCTAGGTTGCAAATGATAGCTTTCATAACAGCAGCTGCGGCTAAGGCAGCGTAGGGTTGCCACTCCTTCTTCTTGGTCCCATCTTTGTAATCTGAGATACCTCGAATGAACACATAATCATCTTTCCTATTTCCGAATATGGACTCAACAACAGAGCCGAAGCCAGTATCGAACGACATTATGCCATGGTCATCGGCAAAGGATAAGCGCTTCGTGTCGTCCTGCATGAGAACTCTACCTGAGCCAACAGACCCAAAGTGGAGAACAGGCATTCCTGGTTTACGGGGATCGAACGCTCCTTCCATAGGCTGGGGATGACCAACATCAACTAGGTCACCCCCTTCAATAGACATGCAGTAAATCTTATCGGTGTCAGGAGGTGGACGATGAAATGATGACTCCTTATCTTTCAGTTGCCGTAAGTTTTCCTCTATGTAGTGCTCCCAGGGTCGGTCATCCAAATTTCGTATTCCTCTTCGCCACAAATCACAAGCAATGTTCTGCAATTTCAAACTCGGCGGGCACCATGTTTTAATTGAAATCTGGTCAGGTGACAGGAAATCGTTCTCTGTACCATCAAATGCGGTCTTAATGGCTTCGCAGTAGAGGTAGACATACGAGTGTTGGTTGCCAGGAGGAGTTGAAATGACAACATCACCGAGTCTGACATGTTTACTATAATCATAACAATGTGGAACACCACCTCCAACACCAACAAGGAAAACATAATCCACTCTTGGGAATGAACCTAAAATGTTTAATGTATATTAGTATGGGGCTGCAATACACAGAAGTGGAAAAAAATTATTGCACCATCCTTAAAATGTGTCGAATTATTGAAAGATGTGACTGATTGTTTTAGGTTTTATGGTGCAATGGTCCATATTTGGCCAAGCTGCATCAAACAAGATATCAATTAAAAAAATGTCATGAAAGGGAAAAAAGAGAGATTGGGAAGAGTAGTGGGATGAAGGTAGAGAAAGATCGCTTCAGTATCACGGGAGCATTTCCTATGTGTAAAGACAGTGAACCCCATGGGAAAAGAAAAGTTCACCATGGTACCTTGGGTCGATGAAACCCATACGCATCTAAAGATGTGTACCTGAGGGCTTTAATATGTATGAATTATTGAATTAAAACCTTAAGTTATTGCATAACATGCAGCAGCCACTGTGCCATACTCTTTGTAGTTATAAGTATGCAGTTGGGTAGGCTGCTCTAGTCATTTTTTGCTACATGAGACTCAATGAAGGATATTCTGCAAAATATTTTCCAGAGTTGGATTTTATTACTTTTCAATATCAGGTCAATTGAAATGAAAAAAAACTGAGAGTACTGTATCAATGAAAGGCAGTCAGGAAGAGGATACCAACACTATTTTTATATTATATTTCGAAGACTTTCACGAAGAATTAGTTGCCACATCCGTTGACCTGAAACTGGCTTGGTAGTGTTAATTTAAATTACATATAACAAGTTGCTGTTTGGTGTCCACTTAGTTCGTTGGGTCTCTGCACACAGAAGATATTATTGAGAAATAGGAAGTCAGCTCCCATCAAGGGGGCAAAAGTACAAAGAACCACTGACAACTAAGGTGGTATTTTCCAATCAATCAAAATTTAATTTCAACTCTGATTACAGTATCAATGAATTTTATGTTTCAAAAGCAGTTAAACATGTTTTGTAACATCGCCTGAACGAAACATACATTTTGAATTTGATAGAGCCTATGCCATACAAATATACAGCCATTTTCAAGAAAGAGGTTTTATGAAATACTTTATATTTCCTTGTTTTACGATTAAAGAATCATCTAATCAACTTTTCAAATTCTTACAAGGTTATTTGGAATAATAATGTTCACTCATTGTAATGCATTAATGTATATCCAGCACCAATGCATTAAGTGACATGACATATTAAAATTCTATTTGGTCATTTTATGTGTCAATTAGCTCTACAATACTATTCCAAAACGTTACATGCACAGCTCATTAACATTAAACATCATCAGCTGTACAACATTTCCACATATAATGGCTGGGAAGTGGAATGCCACTTATGAAAAGGTGGTGCAATAATTTTTTCCACATGCCAAACAATTCAGAAAATTGGAACTAAGAGCGAATATAAATATCATTTAACCCCTTAAGCATTATATGATTTACAAGAGTAGTGTTTAGTTTACTGTACATTTAGAGTGATAAAATATGCATATCTATTGGTTGAAAGACTCTTAGTTTGGACGAAAAACCAAATACGGCTTAGGGTAGGTAGGTATTTAATTAACATCGCACTGGAGCAACACAACAGGCCATTGGCGACGGTCCGGGATCAAACCCAAAGGGTAAGAACCGAGGACAAAACCACGTAATTCTGAACCCCAGTCAGATGACGAGGTCACATCCGAGATGGCACCCCACTCTCCAAACTTCCACACCATGCCAACGTGAGGACATTTGAGGCCCCAAAAGATTTAACATGCACCAGCCCCCTCTGTACATGACTGTCTTTGGTTGGATTCAAACTCGCAACCCTCCGGTTGCTAATCCGTTGCCCTCCCAACCGGGCTAAATACTGGTTAGGGAGTAAGCTAGTAAAAAGTGCAGTGTGAATAACATTCAATGGGGTAAGGGGAAAAAATATGTATTATATGTTGCTATACTGCTAGTACGTAATACAGAATAAATATACAGAATGAAGAAAATCATACACAATGCATTTATTCACAGGAACTGCTAATACAATTATGTATTGCTTTTCTGCAGTCTGATAAGACTTTCTGCAGAAAAAGTACTTATGCTCAGCTATTTTGACATCTATGCAGAAATGGTCAAAATTCATTCCAGGTGCTATTAGAAAACAATTTCACACTATTCTTCCACAATTTACAGCTTTCAGCAATTATTTGATATTTAGGTATCATAGAATTTATTTCTTACAAAGCCAGAAGGAATGTTAAAAAATATTAACATAAACTTTCAGCTATGCTTTTGTTTTATATTTAACCAAATAAATTTTATAGTAAACAAAATTCATTGATTTGCAATAATACATACCCAAAAGACGTGTAGTGGTACTTCCTGCAGCAATCATCGCTCCTCTTGCCATACCCGTAGCAGGAAGCTTTGTGGACACAACTCTATAAGGACCAATGGTGCCCAGTGTATACACATTTGACTCACCTAAAATAATACATTAATTCTAAAATATTTCGAAGACTGTTTAAATTAATCTCCCCAGTTTGATTGCAACAGCATAGTTACCTTCAGTTTTAAATTTAACAAAAGTTTCCTTATTTTCTATCATGGTGTCCACGGCTAGTTTCTCACAATATTGGGCTGTTATAATGGCTATTACAGGTTGCTTTGATTGGGCAACCATGGGCATCTGCTTTACCATTTTCACATCTGAAAATTAATAAAAAATATATTCGGGTATACAAAAAAATTGTCATTACTTAATTACATCAATAACAAAACAGGAAGGCAAACACATACACAAAATCCCAATGCAACAGTCAATGTTTATACCTATACCCACATGAATGTATAAAAACTATTTGCAACTCAAGTGGTTAATTCAAAACCTTTTATACACACAAAGAGCACATTATTATTTATAAGTGAATCACAAATACAGGTAGGTTATATACACAAAACTTGGAAGAGAAAAATTATTAGTGTAACAGCATAATTCTATTAAAATGCATAAAACTGAAAATGTAGCAATATTTTTCTATTGGTGGAATCATTAGACATTCATGATAAGACAACTATTTCTAGCAATCTGAATAAAATATGCACTAATGAAATTTAACTGAAAGGGGGTCATGCAATATTAATCTTTTGTTCTAAAGCAAGTTTTCAAACTCAACATTATTTACTCAACCTCAACAGAACTAGTTTTCTTATGACATGAGTGTTTTATTTATCATTTTTACCCCTGGAACAGTACTTTCATATTAAACTACATAGATAAATGCAGACTCCTTTAAACAAAGAATTTTTGCGTAACTAAAAGGTATTCATATCTACAAGCATAAAATATACCTGTTGTTGAAAGTTCCTTCCCCCTATGCTTGTTAGAGGTTAAAAACACCTTTTTCATGAAAGGATAGAAAAAGTACATTTGTATATGTAACATCTACATTAAGCTCATTTGTAGCCCCTTCGCTTATGATCATGATTGGTTGGGTTTTTATGGTGCAAGGGCCAGATCAGGTCATGCAGCACCAAGCAATGGTTTATCTGTCAAGTAAATGAACATACATAAGGGAAGTTTTACTGACTGAGAAGAGATAAATATATCCAGGGTAATTACAGGAATCAAACCTGCACTGCCTATAACTAACAGGTTGCTAGCAGAAGGCAAACCCACTGTGCCACTGCAGATCTCTTATGATCAAGGTTATATATTATATGGCTTCAGAGAAATAATGTACTAGTACATAGTTAAATTGGAGTGAGCACTTGTATACTAAAAGTGGCTTGCAGGAAAGGTATACAGTAATGCCAACTGAAGGACCAAGATATTTACAATCGAAGCTAAAGATTTATTGCAACTTTTACGAGTATGTTGTGTGAATTTATGCCATAATATTAGTGAAAAGATAATGATGTAAACATTGCAAGTGCTAAAATTTTAAATGAGAAAATATAGTAGATAAAAATTACATTTTAGGTAACTCAATAAACAGTTGAAATATGCTCGAAAATGTATTGTCTGACTAATAATGTAGTGGAAAGGGATAATCGAAATGTAATCAATACAGCAGCAGACTTGAGAATTCAAATGTACAGCCTTGACGTCTTAAAAAAAAATATCATTGCTTTTACTGTCATGACATGGTTCTTGTTATTCAAGTTAAATGTTTTGCTGGAGTCTAAAAATGATAAGCCTCTCAAACCAACATTCAGAAATATTATTTATCCCTAAAAATAATTTTAAAATAAATAATAAATTAGAGTTCATAAAATCAAATTATTGGAGTTTACCAGCTTTTTAAAGCAACTATTAAAATTTGTGAGTATATGACAAAAAACATAGCTGAC
The DNA here is from genome assembly GCA_933210815.1 of Meta bourneti. Lineage (NCBI taxonomy): Eukaryota > Metazoa > Arthropoda > Arachnida > Araneae > Tetragnathidae > Meta > Meta bourneti. The sequence goes on along the minus strand of OW119929.1, from coordinate 75,357,883 downwards.
TTTTATAAATATTGTTATACAATAATTAGGAATTAATATAAACCCTTGAACTTAAATTGGAAATTTATAACACCGTGAAGGAAGTCATTTCTACATTCTTATGTTCCAGGTTTGGCAAAAATTCTATTTCTATGAGTTTTCCCAAATATATTTATCAAATTTATTTTTCTCAAAAGTTTGATTGTCTCATAAAAATGGTGTAATGCAGTGCTATTAAAAAGAACAGTCAAATAAAGAAAATTGGTTAGGTCAAATTTTATTTCAACACACCAAAACTAAATGCAGTTAGATACGAACACATTAACACAACACACAGTGTATGCTTTTAAGATTGTTAGAACAGATATGAGTTCACAACACAAGCAGTGCTTTACAACAGGCTGCGCATCCCAAAATTATATTTTTTTTACCTTGTTCTCTCTCAATGTTAGATATATCTCTCAGCTGTTCTCGAATATTTCTCAGAAGAGCAGGAAACTCATCTCCTAGAGAATAACCAGTATCTGATAATTCCAATATCTCTTCAGTTCTAAGGTTTCATAGCAGTGAAAATATTGCTTGTGCCATATAAATTAAGAAAGTGGAAATGCAAAAAGGTATGCATTACTGCCATCTCATTTCTCAAATTAGTACAATTCTGCTAAAGATAATTTTTTCTTCACAGCTTCAGCTAAATTTAATCAAAAACGCTAAATCTAATGGCAATTTTAATAAAATCTATTATAATGATTTTTTAAAAGAAAATATGAATGAGCTACTGAAATTGATTTATTGAAATGAGTGTAACCCAAACTGTAATGTAAAATACCCATAAGGAACTAAACTAAAACAGCCACTTTATTTCATCTGAGAAATTGTGCACATCAGTTATGATGATGAATGACTAAAATGATAAATTAAGTCAGTAATATTTTGAACCTAGATTTTAAATGTACATTTTTAAGAACGGCCAAAGAATAAAGGTCTGCTTGTTAAATCTTACTCTTTACTATGTAAACAATTAAAGCTTACATACACAAAATTATTAAAGTTATGTATGAACTTCTTAGTGTTAGGATCTAAAACCATTGGATATATTACAAGTGAAAACAGCAAATCTGGTATGTTTAAAAATTGGCTTAAGGCACATCTGTTAACCATTTTCTTCTTTATAAGACTAGTTCCAAAGGACTGGTATCCAATCATGAATGAATGAGGAAATAATTGTAATTGACAAATCAGTCATACTCAAGGGAAACAAAGGTAGACTGATATGTCTGATAAATTTCATTTCGTATATTCTTCACTGTGAGGATTAACTTTTAATGTGTAATGATCTGCTCAGCATGCATAGTGTAAGTCAGATCAGTGTGGTTTCCAGTTTGTTGCTTGGTTATGTATTTTTACAATAAAGTATTGCTGGAAAATAGTTATACCACTTCTAGAAACTACAAAATGTGGAATTAATTACATTTTTACTCTATACTATTCAATATTTATCAGGCCTACTTCTGTAATACTATCAATGCTCTAGCCTATCCTGGAAACAAATCACAATCACCAAATTCCAACATTTTACAACTTGGAGGTAAAATTTTCAATCTTAACCTTCTCCTTGGAAGATGGAGTCTTAATGTTCTTCTTTACATGTTTGATTTGCCCTATTTCATAATTTTTAGATGGAGACATTTATTTAATAAATGGTATAAAATTAAGACATAGCCACTCTCTTAATCTTCAAGGTTGACAACCACTCAATAAGTCTTACCAAGAGATGTAGTGCTGTAAATAAACTCACTCAAAAACCACCTCCCAATCTCATTCCTCTTTAACTTTTCTCATTTTTAAATTTCCCAGACATTTGTACTTTTTACAAAGTTGTTAAATGATAACCTTAAAGAGCTATTAATTGTAAAAAATTATGACTAAAAATATTTTTAATGTGAATTTTAAGTCTGACAAAAAGTAATGATGAAATAACAAATAATTTATCCCATTGTACAAAAACAGAAATATTGCTTAAATTGTTCAGAACTTGGAGGGGAAAAAACTAGCATTTAAATCAAGTGCAATTTCCTGGAACATGGAAGTTTTGGTTAGATATCTTGTCTGTACAATTACTTTAAATAAATGCTACAGCTACTAAAATTGTAAATTTTATAGAAAGAAATGTGATTACAAAAATTAGACTCCTGCAATTTGCAGATGATCTTCTCTTACCAGTATCATTTTTGGTAGTCCTCATGTAATATCCATTACTCAAGCATTTAACCAGACCTCTTGCTTGTAATGAAATAAGATGCTCTTGGGCATCATCATCAGAAATATTGGAAGACCTATAAATTTATACGAAAACATTTTAAGTGCTAAAGTTTAAACATTTTATTTCAAAGCACAATAATGTAACTAATTTATGAATTTGAAAAGCAAGGATAAAAACCAAGCATTAACTCCGAGTGTCATGAGATTTCTGCAGACTGTACTATTGTTTTTGCTCTACAATAGATTAAATGACTAAATAGTTATAAATATTAGTTCAAGAAGTCTTAGGAAACATTGGGCTCGTTTATAAACGTGAATAAATCACACTGGTTGTACAAGTTATTCGAACAGAGAGTTCTAAGAGTCTCAGATTTTCTAGAGTGAAAAACAAGCCACTGGAAACAAAAATCACTGGAAACGAAAAAAAATCGTTTGAAATTAACTGAGATTTTGCTAGGTTTTGTCAGTTCAGAAGTTGGCGACTGAAAAGGTAGATGCGAATGTTGTAATGTATCTCTCTTCTAACGGTTGAGACTCATTTTCATATTGAATTTATCAAAACAAATTGCCAATTACATGGCAAATGAGACTAAAAGCCTAATGTTCGTAAATGCAACTTCAGAACTGGTGAAACGGAGGTCATGTGACGGTTTATTTTTTGGTTTGCACTTTTTCAGAGTTGTTTATGAATGCGGCCATTTTAGCAGTTAATTTACTAGAAAGGTTAGATTTTATGCAGAGAAAACTGCATGCAGCAGAGTACAGTGCATCACCCTCAGAAGGTTAAACACAAAATAAAGAGAAATCTAGTGATAGCTCCAAAACTCACTTTGCAATAGTTGATACTGGGAGGGAATTGGGATACACGGCTTCAATAACTTCAAGCAGTCGTTCTTGATCAGCAGTTAGCTTAGAATTAATAATTTTGGCTTCAACAGAGGTTGCTGAAAGTACTACAATTCAATTAGATCAATACCAAAGAATCAAGTAAACATAAAAAATTTTAAGTAATTCTGTGAGACAAAACCCTTTTTTCAAATTCCCAACTCAATTGTTGCTGGAGAAAAACAGATACTATTTATGCACAATATAAATTTATATTTGCTAGGCCCACATATCTTTAATTAATTCAAAATCATTTTTACACTAATGATTCTGACAAATTGATAAATAACCACCAGCATTGTGTTCCATACCATACTTTCCAACCTTCAAGAAAAAAATTTGGATGATTTTTATGACATAAAAGAATATGTGCAACTGTCAGAAAAGAAAAATGCCTAAAACTAATTATTATTTTTTTAATTAGAGCCAAATTGGGCTTTAAGAGAGCAATTCAAAACAGAAAAAGTAAGCCTGCTCTCTGCTACTGTTATGATTTTGTGGTGGCAGTTCAAAATCAACAAAACCGACTTGGCGATATTTTACACAAAATGGCACAAAACATATGGAAGAATAAACAATAAAGCATTTTCTTGAGTGTTTTAGAAGCATATATGTACGTTTTTCTTGAGAATTAGTTCCAAAGAAGGTTTTTATGACAATCTACCAATCACTGATCCCAATATTTTTCTTTCATGGTTGACATAATTTGGCTACAAAACTTTAAAATTAATGTCACTTAAAAGTGTTCTCCCTAAAGTAAAATCCAGAAGATACTTTTCCCATTCAGAAGACCACTAATCAGTGTTTTTTGGAACACTTACGGAAAAGTTGGTATATATGCAATAACAATTCTTTGTGGTTTGTGATAATGTTGCACCACATGCGAAATTTGGCATCATATGAGAATTTCTCACTAAAAAGAAAAATCTGGAATATCTTTTTTCTGACAGGAAAAGTAAGTGGCTTCTATGCACATTTGATTCAGAACTCTAGTGGATCTGGAATGGAATTTTTTGAATTGCATAAAGCTCAAAATAATTCTATTTAAAAATGAAAATCAATATTGCTTAGCTGCTTTGAGAGAAAACTTTAAATTTCTCCAACTAGAATATTCAGAGACTCTTAATTGGTTTTAAAATAGGAAATTAAAATTAATACAAATAAACTTCATTTGATGTACTATTTCTATTAATTCTTTTCTGTACTAACAGTCTTTTTTTTTCATTTCAAGAACAAAAATTCACCATCACAAAGAAAAAAATAAATTCTCTTCCACATTTGCACAAAATTTATTACCTTATCCTAAACTGAAGATAGCGTAATTCAAAGACAAATTGATGAAAAAGTATCAAATCCATGTTAAATTTAATAAAACACTGACTATGGCTAAGCAACATGGAGTTACATAATACAAAAGAAATGTTTTACAAATATTGCTCTACAAACTTTTGGCCACATTATAAAAACTTCTTAAGTTATGATAAGAACACAACAAAAATGTAATGCCGCCAATTCTTCCATATAAATTTAATAAATGTTTCATTGAAAGTCATGTAAAAATTCTGTAAAATGTAGTAATTGGAATTTATGTAGAAAGCATATTTACAAGATCAGCCATTCCAATGTAACTTGTATGCAATTTAGTTATTAGCATGTTTTTTTAATAGAATTAAAATTTTTTAGAATTAATAATCTATACTTATTCTGGTCACAAAATTAAGACTATTCTCCAATAGCTTTATTACATCCACTGTGGAATACAATCAACTAAGAAAAATATTGAACCAACAGTGTCCTTTCAATAACTACTTCATCACAAATGCTGTCAATGTGCTGCACAGGTGAGTTTTAATACCAATTTTCTTTTTTATAAAATGCAACAGATTGAGAACATGAATCAAAGGAGGGAAATTTAATATAAGTAATTAGCTTTAAGGATCTATAAATGTATTTCACAATCTTTATGATCAATTTTACAACAGTTTATCAAAAACAACACTATGTTATCCTTGCTACCTTATTTATAAATGAAACAAAATAGACAGAAGAAAGAATGTAAATTAAGTGGTAACTCGTACAGAATAGATTCAAATATTGAAATAAAGTAATTTAAACTATATAACCAGAGTGCAAGAACACATTAAATGTTCGAATGAATTCTTTGTAAAATTATTCAAATTTGCATGAACTAACTTGAAAAATAGCAAAAACATGCATCAGAAAAATCATTCCTATAACTATAAAAGTTTCATCATAGCACTACCATATTTGTATGTATTGTTCTGTGCAGACATATCTAAGTCTTGGTGTTAGAAAAGCAGCATTATTCATAATTGACAAGAGGCATAAATTTTATTTAATAGAATATAACTGAAACTATACAAAAAGATCCCCTAAAGTATAAATTTTTCACAATTATCCCTTAATGTTTCAGAAAACCTCCCCCTTTTTCTTCTCTTTTCACTGGCTAGTCTGTTTCAGTGCTATAGAATCTGATCCCAATAGATCCTACCACCACTTTCACTTTTCCACCTCACTAAACATTGCTTTAAACGGACATGCTCATGCAAGTTGTTTGTTTCTTCTTCCTTTGTGTTTGCTAATGCATTCCCCCAACACTTCAGATGCACATGACTTTTATAGAAACACATCTCTTCTGCTAATTAACTTTCTTAATAGGCTCCCTAATCCAGAAAGCTTTTATCTAAATCCTTAACCCCTAGCAATTCTTTAATGAGTCACTTAGAATAAGGAGCTCACAGCTGTTTCAAACATACTACACACAGCACAGAACCCTTCCATGCACCATGATAAGTCAGTTACAACTCATCAACTTTACTGCATGATTTAATAAACTATTTTCCTGGAACTTTCTGCTTCTAAACTATAGAATTTTCAACACCCCCTTCTCTTGATGGACTGCACCACTCCTGCACACACCTACGATTGAATTATCTTATTATGACAAACATATATATACTAAAAACTAAAGCATGTCGAAAGAGGATAATGAAACATTCCATATAATAGAAAACTAAGCAAGTGTAGTCAACAAGATTCAAACCATCGTAAAAGCAATTACAAGTGAATTATGAAATTTTAGAGACATTATTTCCATTAAATAATACTGAGGTTATGAAAACACAACCTACCAGGAGAGGGTGGAGTCACCTTTATCTCATCTAGCTTCCTGATTTCAACTTCAACCTTTTGCACACAAGGATAACTTAATTGCATCAACTTCATAGTTTTCTTTATGAAACCAACATAATCTAATAAAAAATCAAGTTATTAATAAATTACGTATCTACATAAATAAGAATGGAGCGTTTGGTTGTATATTGAATATTTTCAACTCTTTTCAAGTTTTCTATCCGTTTTGAGTCCTGATGCAAAATCAATCTCTTGCATGCTTGGTGTCTGTCTGTGCTCATACTATGTCCAAACGGTTGAATATATTTTCATGAAACTTTGCATACGGTGAGTACTTACAAGTGACTGAACTTGGTTGTGTTAGTCTGACTGCTCATCTTCCTGTTCTATGTCTGATTTTGTGACTGTGTTTGTAAAAGTATGACATAAATTTTATTCCATATATTTGAATACAATGTTCTTTATTCCTACACATTATGTTTTAGTTTAGTGAATACATTATTTAAATTTTCTTTATATACATATTTAGTTGAGTCGCATGCTAAAACCCCTGAATAAAATCAACCATAATATGATAGTTTTGGAGGATCTGGAATGTATATTGAGCATTGCAATTATTTAGATTATTTTACCAGTACTGATGAAAAAGCAATTCTTTTTCCAAAAAAATTTTTACGGAATTTTAACTGATACTTCATTTATTTTGAGTCTTACTTTTTCTTTGTGAAATATAAACAATTTCCGAATATTTGGAACAGACAATATTTTTCAACGAACAGGAACGAAACAGAAACTTGTTAGTTAATCACATGCAGTAATATTTTCTGTTTTTTTCGCTGGGAATCAATTTTTATATCCCATTTCTAAATTTTGTCCATTTTCTAGTTGTAAGCTGTGGCAACTGTGCGAGATCTCGATAAAAAAAACAATCATGAATATCTGGAATAATTTTTTCCCACCAACTTAACTTTGGTTTTATTTCGCTGCTTTCTGTTGTAAATTTATTAACTATTTAGTTTTGTAATAAATTTTAATTCATTTTCATCACACACAACAATGCCACAAAGTATTTGATTTAAAGTGGCATGTAAGTCAGAGTAAAGAAAATATAGAGGAATTTTGCCATTATTGAAAGAACATTAATGTTTAAAAAAATAAAAACTAGAACGAAATATTAAGTCATTGTTATAGTGCCAGGAGGACAAGATGGCTTATTTTTACGAGTTGAAACTATATTTAAGCAATTTGTATATGTTAAATGTTTATTGAAAACAATTATTTTCTTTAAAAAAAAAAAACGCTGTCGAATCGATTTACCATCTTAAAAAATGGTAATAAGTTACCATTGTAGGTCTGTACTGAAGTCATTCAATTTTAAAACAGTACTTTTATTATTACATGTTCCACAAAATGAAATTTTCAAGAAAAAATGTATTTGCTTTGAAAAAAACTTACTGATGAATATCTTATCAAATTATTTTTTCATCCTTTCCTTAATAAAGGCAAAATTGGAAATGTTGCATACTTGGTGCGAGAATGCCACTAGTAAAAAAATATGGGTAGGTAAATTATGAGTGAGAAAATTCGTAGTAGATTCGTCATTTTTACGAATTGAGTTGAGCAATTTGACAGGAAAAGAAGCTATGAAAGGGAATTCCTAATCCTCCCTCAAAATCGTCTTTTGTAGTAGTTATCTTAGTGTCCACCTTTTGTCAGTTTGTATCTTTAGCAGGGGTGCAATGTATGTGAAATGTATTACATGGATGGATATGCATGTATAGGATTTGTGTCCAAAGTAAGCTGTAGAAATTATAAAGATGTCGAAAAGGTGTTAAAATACTATTTTATTCTAGGAAAGACAAAAGTGATTATATATTCTGGTCATTTTTCTTCAATCTATAGTTAACCAATTCAACCCGAGTAAGGTCGGGTAATTTGCTAGTTACACATAAAAATTAGCAGATTAAATAATTCACAAGTATGCTTTCCTTATAAACAAGTCTTAATAATACCACAAATAAATTTCAGTTGAAAATGTGATTTCTGACAAAAATGGGTAATTTTATCTGATATGTAACTAGTAATTTCTTTTAGAATAGACTCAATCTGATGAATATCGATTTGATATTTCATCAAATATAAATATGTAACTCATATTTTGGGCAAAAAAGTAATAACTGACTTCCAATGTGAAATTGATAGTTACAAACCTCAAATAAATTATTATTTGAGTTCATAATGAGTTACTAGGAAAAGAAAGACAATGGCTATATTTAATTTTTTTTCATAAAGTGAGCAGTTACGCTTTTCTATTTTTCTGGCAATGCTTCACTGCACATGAGGTAAGCACAATGAAAGAAAGCACAGTGAATTTTCAGAGACAAAAATAAGCATATTCTGAATGCCATGAGCATATTTATCTTTTGCATAATTAGTTCGTGTATCTCAGAAGTTAATATTTTCTACATCTCTTATTATTGAAAACTTACTCTAATTACAAACACTATCAATCAACTTTACTTCAGAGTAAATTTGTTACAAGTTCTGACCTGATATAAAAATATACAGGGTAATTAAAAATTTCCAGTGCAAACTTTAAGGGATGGTAGAACACAAAATTAAATATTTACATGGGAATGTATATTCATAAGCACCACCAGGATGTGATTTAGAATATACTAAGATGTAGAGGGTTGGTTACATGGTGTAAGCGCCATATTTGGCCATGCTGTGTCAGACACAAGGCAGACAATGTAATGGACATACACACACAAATAAAGTTTTACGGACACAAAAGAGAAAAATACACCCAGGAAGAAATCAAACCTGCACTGCCTATAACGTGAAGGCTGATAGTGCAGTGGGCATACACACTAAGCCACGACAGCTCCCAACTAAGGTGTTGAAATGGAAGCAAGAATGTAAACAAATTTATTAGCTATAATTTTAGTTTCATAGAAGTTTTTGGCATTTCATAAAATGTTTCTTTCATACAAATGGTGATTTGGCACACATCTGATAGCATACTGCTCACAATATAATCCCATTGTGACTTGCTTGTTTCTGCTAACTTCTGAATATGTTAGGTACATGTCAGTTTTCTTACTATTCAGTGATACGTGTAACAATTACAGTTTGGACCATCATTACTTAAAATGAAGATGGCCCAAACTGCCAGACAGCGCCATCAAGCAAATCAAGGTGATGCTTGCTGACACACATTCCGATGTGAATGCAGTCAAATTTGGTACTCCCAACTTCCCTCATAGGATGTATGGAAGCACCCATCAAAATAATGCGAAAAACACATTGCAACATATGTGTTTAATACAAAAATAACTATTCAAAAGTGCTGTAAGAATTAAATTACCTCTTGGGTGTTCACCAGAAGAAATTAATTCAGTTAGAAAAGATTCAGCACTCTCAATTTTTTCTTGATCTTGAACTTGCTTGAACCAAAACTTCAGCTGCCAATTTTCCTAAACAAGAAAATGAAAAATAAGAAACACAAATTCTAGATAGATTTATACCTAGAGAAAAAATAAAAATGAGCTGTACCTGTTCACGTTTGTTACTTGAAGAACTTTTCAACATAACTTTGAAACCCAAAACTAGTTCTGGAGGCTTAGGTGTACTTTTTCCTAAAAATAGTTATTTTAAGAAATATAAAAATTAAGCAATGGGAGAAATAAATATCACAAAATGTCACTCTCATTAGTATGATTTATCCATAAATACCTTTGTGCAAAAAAAAAGGATTTACAATTGAAAAAGTTAAATAAAATTGCATAACACATGAATTAGAATAGTTCTCTATTACAGGCATTAAGTATTTTACCATACACAAAACTGAATTCTGCAATGCATGGGGATCAAACTAGAGCAGAAGTTTTCGAATTGTGGTTAAGTGTACCACCCTTGGGGCATAGTTTTGGTGAGCATGCAAGCAGCTGTTGTGGAAAAGCTATTAAAAGGACAACTGTTTTGAAACCAAATTAGGTAACCTTAGATTACTAAACTAATTTCATCAATGCTGAAACTCATTTTTCAATCAAAGCATTATGAAAGGATATTTTTACTTAATTGATTCGTCATTACAATAAGAAAAATATAAAATAAATATCTATGGGTAACAAATGAATTGCCTTCACATCATATAACTTCAATATTTCTCATTGTTTTCAGTTACTAAGTTGAGTATTTCTTGAACATACTGGAGTTACTATTACTTTTATACTGTTCACTACTTTGTTTTGATTTATTGAACTTTTTCATAAAAGTAGATATTTAAAAATAGTTTTGAAGTTTACTTGTATCGATTAAGTCAAATGCATAAGGTACATAATCACACTTGCAAAAAGGTGAAATTAAAAAGCTACCTCTGTATGAAACTGACACTGAAATATTTTTACTTGGGTTCCATGCAGTAATCTCCCAGAATTGCAAAAATAGGTAACGATTTCTAGCGCTAAGTTTCCAGTAATCTCACTTTCAGAACAGTGTGCAGTCGAACTGTATAAATATGGCATTGCTACTATTTGTTAGACACATAGCTTATTTTTTTGTTGTACATTTAGTAAAAGTATTAGGTTCTACATCAGCTTGAGACATTAAAACACTACAGGTGGATATATAACAAGTCATACACTAGATATTTTGGACTCTATAGTGATGGTGATTATTCGCCATGTCCATAAAATCAGAAAGTTCAGATATAGTGGGAACAGTTAAATTGTGAAATAAAATCATTATTTCTTTAACAAAACAAGGTTTTAGAAATGGAATTTTAATGAGATTTTTAAGCATGACCTTGTGAATATAATTCAAGACTCATTTTTTTAAAAATGCTGCACTATGTAGGTTTAGCAATTCGTCATTTCAGTCCATGTAAAAAGCATGCAATTTTATGTGTAAATTAACAAAATAAAAGCAATACAGAAAATACTAGAAAGCAACGTAAACATATAAGAAATCATGAGTTAGTTTAAGTTGGAGTCAATTAAAAATGTCTCAAAAAAATTACCTGATCTTGGTTCTTTGAAAATCACAATGCCTTTGTGATCACCACCAGCAACGTGAATGATATTTTTCTCATCCATTTCGGAAACTTTTATTCTTTCCATGGTAACTGTTGTATGGTCTTTGCTCCTTTTAGTAGGAGTCATGACTATTTGTTCTAAAAATCATGTAGTAAAACAAAAGTAAATATATAGTTAATTGCAAAGGAATCAATTGCAACAAATTTAAATTAGGTAATAAAATGCAACACTAGAAAACAATCATGAAAATAATTTCCATCCATTTAAATCAGGATAAAACTTCCTTCCTTTCAATATGGTATGGCTTAAATGTTTTCCAATCTCATAAATTTTACTTTTACATTTCTCTCATAAATGTAAATTGAAAATTGGGAAAATATATCAATCAGTGAAAAATCAATGTTGATGCCAACATGTCAGAAATTTTCTCATAACTTATCACCATGAACACTAGTGATACCACAACCTTTGTTTTTCCCCATGATGTAGGCAATGGGTAAGTAGGACATGGACATATAACAATATAATTTCCAAATGCAATAGTGCATTTAACATCTTAAGGTTTGAGATCATGCTTGTGATTTTATTGCTACCATGAATATCACAAGTAAAATAATTTATTAGCCATTAGAATGCATAGGTTTCATAATCACTGGAAGGAAAGTACTTATTGGAACTGAATTAAATTAATCTTTAAGTTCAACATTTCTCTGATACTACGATCATGTATGATACTAAAATAGCAGGCTTCATTTTTACATGCAACAGAAATGAAACGTGCAGATATACTTCAACACCAAATTTTTTGTTTACATATAGAAATGTTCCACACCAGAAGAGTGATTCTTTTTGAGGATTTAGTTTTCACACTGCATGTGTGCGTTTTGCTAAGTTGTGAATTTCTACATTACGTTCAAAAAGTAAGCAAATTTATATTAATTCAATCAGTAGGTGCACAAAAAGGATAGCCTTCGTTTGGAAATATTTTGTTTCAAAGATCATGAAAATATTTAAGAAACGCATTGAAAAACACTTGAGACGTTAACTTGGCTCAAGTGTTTATTCAGACATCATGTTCAAGATCAAGAACAAAATATTCAAATGTACGCTTACACTTACCGTCGTTATACATGGTGGAAAGCTTTGAGGTAAAAAATTAGAGAAATAAATAAATGCAATTCATTAAAAACCAAAATGAACATAAATTATTCACCCATCTCCACATCTTTATATTTAGTTTCGATTCTAGGTTATCTAAAGTGACGACATCCCAAAATATAAATTAGTTATCAACCAAAACAAATGTCAACAGTCAAGGTTACAGGGGAAAGTTAAATATATAGCAGAAATAAAAATTTTATATATTTTAAGAGCTTTCACGTGTCATTATGATGTGACATTTAAAATTCTATAAAAACTTGAAAAAAAATTAATTAAAACTTGTAATTTAATAATGAATGTTGAAATAATATTTATTTTTATTTTATTCCTACACACATTTTTGTCACTTGAATGGCAGCGATTTTGCCGATCAGCAACCACCCGAATGTTTCTGTTTTTAAATTGCCAAAATTTTGCCTGATTGTAAATACGCGAGACTACGAAAAATTGAAACGATATTTTCTTCTGTCATTTTGTTTCTTTGAAAGTTATATTTCCATTCTAGAAAAGAGTATCAATCATGCGACTTTTTGATTAAACCTAGTCCATACGATTCCGATGGGTGAATTCCTTAAAAATTTGACATTTAAGCAAATCCTCTTTTGAAAGAGCATGAAGGATGTTTGAATCAGTAAGTATTTCTTCGTAACTTTTCCTGGAACTTAATTGTGCATGCAATGTATAAAACTGCTGATTCCAAGGCTATTTACCAATATAGTACCCACATGCTCCGTATGTATTTTATTTTTTAAATGTTCCTTTTATCCTTGTAGAGAAAACTAAATTCTTAATCTGAACTTTGTTAAAAAAATATTGTATTTTCCCAAAATTTAACTGTTTTCAAATTGATTACACTCTTCCAATCCATCAATGAATATTTTACTGTTGTCATTTTTAATGCTCATTAACAAATAAATTGTTTAGAAGTGTATTATATATTACTTTGTTTTATTAGTATTTAGTCTGGCTTCCGCTCCAAAATTAAAATTTGTTTTCTTATTTGATAAATTCAATTGAACTTAATTGGTTTTGAAAAATCTATTTATCGAAAGGAACAAGTTTAAAAATACGGATTTTATACATATTTGCATGTCTATCACTTAAAAATGTATTTAACTTTCAAGAATTTATTTGAAATATTTTGGCATTAATATGTCTATATATACTGAATTCACTTTCTTCATTTAATGTGCGTTCATTGTCATGGTTCAGTAGGTTTGTACACTGCACTAGCAACCTACGAGTTGAAGGTGATGGAGGTTTGATCCTGTAACTTACCTGTGGTGTATTTCATTCTTCTGTATCAGTAACACTTTTCTTCTGTGTGTCCATTCCGTGACATTGTAGCTGGGAAATTTATGGCCTTTGTGTCATAAATCCCTAAAAACAAACCTATGATCTGAGAAAACATCATGCTTTTGTTATTTCAAGGGATTTGGGAAATTAGAGTTAATGTCATCTGTAGACAGTGCCAAAGTGGGCTAAGTATGAGTTTTATAAACAAAGTGATATTTTTGAAGTCCCTCAATTTTACTTGAAAAAATACTATTTCGAAAGAATTCAGTAGTCTTCCTCATTGTGTATTACCCTGACTTCCTACTTTAAGACAATCTGAACATTTGTATAACAAGTGTTTGCATATAAGGAATTTTACTATTAAAATTTTTGTATAATCATTAGACATGCTTAGTAATCAATGTAAGTGAATGGAAAATGTATCCAGAAGGGACTGTATTCTGGTTATGAATGTAGAAAAATAGTAAACTAGCCCAAATTTTCAAATTTAATTTAAATGCAAGAAAACAAACTAATTCTGTAATTATCTTTTAATGCACTCAAGGAGGTATTTTATTAATTTTTGTGGCTAAATTAGTTTAACATTATTTATGTAATATAATTTTTTTAATTCATGCACAATAAAAATTTGAATCATTTATTCTTGAATTAATATCATAAAATGCCAAAACATTAATATTTTAGAATATTGTATAATTCAAATTATACAAACTAATGGTTTACACTGTCAACAAAATTTCAAAGTTTAAATTGCAGTTTCAAAACTTAAGTCTTAAACCGTAAGCAAAAACTAACTCATTACTTAAGAGCTTAAAATTTAAATGATTTGGAAAGAAGTTTAAAGTCATAAAAAGCGAAGGCTTAGTACAAAATATGGAAAGTACAAAAATTTAAAGCAATTTTTGTTTTTATTTAAATTCACAACTATTCTCTTTTTATAGTATTCGCATGAAAAAGTCATGTATATTTTCTGTTATAACAATTATTTTATGAATATTTTCATGAGTGTAAGCATTTTATTTGTCTTCTTTCTAGCATTTTCCATTATATCGCAAAATGGTCTTTACAGGGAAAATGAATGGCTGTTGGTTGGATCTCAATCATATGTAATATGGTATGGAAATAAGTTTGCATTATTGGTTATGATTTTTTGTGACAATAGCAGTATTTCGATACTTAGTTATTTTAATGATTCATCAACAGTATTTGAATGTTTGTATTTAGAAAAAAAACTTAAGAAGAGAAAGATATTTTTTGTAGTTTGTATGATTGTAGAAAGTGTAAACATTGATTTGCCTGTGCACTTTAATTCATTAGGATTGAAGATTCTTTCATCCCCAGTATTTACTCATGATTATTCTGAGATAAATAGTAAAATTTTCATAAAAGCTAAGCAAAATTAGCATATGACAGCACATAGTCAGTTATCTCATACTTACATGTTGTTCACAATTATATATCCTTAGAGTCTTATGAGTGTAGACTACCCTGGAAAAATATGATGCCAAAGGAAATGTAAATGATTTGAAAAAAATTGTGTGTACATATTTGTTTCTTGACATGGGATACTGAACATTAGACAAGATGCGTGCAATAAACCCTTGTGCCACTTAATTAGTACAAGCTTGTTTCTGTATATTTCACTAACATACATGACACAGAAATCAGCATTATTTATTCATTGGTGCATGGCCGCAAACATTGTAAATTTACTCATGTTTGTTGTCATGCACCACTATAGAAATAAAATAATTTTATTGATAATATATTTATATAATATTATTTATTAATAATATTATTGATAATAAAATCAAATGCTATAGGATTCATTGTTAATTTTGCCTTTTCTTTCAAATGTGACTTTGTTCGATCTGTGGAACAGGGAAATATTTAAAGCACATATAACTCTCCATTCTAATAGAATTCTTCAGTGATCTTATAACAAAAGGGCAACAATAACTTTTTTAATGGTAATGGTATAAAATGGCAAATAATAGAAGTAAGAACCCAAAATTTGTTGAATTTCAAGACGTTGAAAAACAGTGACTAATTTTCATATAAATGACTGTAAAGCAATTAAAGTTTATTTTCATTAGTGGAATTTAAAAGTATGACTGTTGTACATATTCTGTCATATTTCATAGAATAACCAAAATTAGACATGGTGAAAAGTGCATGAAATGTTGTTTTTTATCAATTTAATTTTGTAAGGAATGCCTAATAAAAACTTGCTTGAATCCATTGTAAATGGTTAGGTGATAGGAATATGGGTTGTAATGAACTGTATATATATATATTTATATTTTTTTTCTGCTGATCCTTATTTTTACTTACTAATTTCGGCTTAGTGCATGGTTTGTTATTTTTCATAGGATTTAACAATTAGGAATTTAATTGTTGTCTAATTGTATTTAATCATTTTAATGTCAATATTTCATCTCCAAATTATGAAAAAATGCTTCATGATTTATGAATTATTAATCATTTAAAGTTTTACTAACAATAAAAGTAAAATGTTAATAATGCAGTCATAATGATCGATTCCATTGGTCTTCTAACTAAATCCCAAACTCAGTTACATAAGATAGATAAAATGTGCAAAGCAACTATCATCAATAAGGCAAGCTATACACCATTGCAGATGCTGAACACTTTTTACAAGTCTACTTGTATTATGGTAATTTCAAATTTATAAAGAAAGAAGTTACCTCAATTATTGAACTGAAAACAACTTCTAACTTAATTTCTCCTTTTGGTTATGTCTGATCATTTACAGTTTGCATTTTTCTTATGTTTTAACTGAATATTGGAATAATTTTAAAGTATGTTGCTTATATATTTGTCTAATCATTAAAGTATTCTCTCATATCCTATAATGACCATAACAATTTGAAAAATTTTATTTTAGAATGCGTTTAATTAATGTACTCAAATGGTTCTTGGTAATATATATTTAGAAAACCCATTCAACATAATATCAAGGTATGTATGGTATGTGTTACTGAGGGAATCTGATTAAGAGAAATTCAAAGTATGCCCAGTCTAATTTGCCCCATGCAAAGTAGTGTATATTTTTATGCCTATAACACATGTATTCCATTTTACAGAGTTTGTTTCTTCATGTGTGCCTCCAATATTGAAATACTTTAATATGATTAAGTCAGTTTGCAAACTTTAGTCATCATCATGATGCAGGCTTTGTGGAAAAAAGCAGTTATATTCCTAGTCATAACCATTGCCATTCTTCAGGTATGTAATTTACTCTTAATATTACTCATGGACTTATTGTAAGTACTTAAAGTGTAATCCAAAGATTTTTCATTTGTCAAGTAATTTTTATTGTGGCTTATCAAATTATTAATAATTTTATTCGCTTCAATAAAGGGAATACTTTATTTTCTGTGATTTATAAATTTGAATATGAAAATGGACTTAAATATAGTGTTTTGAAGTGCTGAGTTAATTTGAATTCCTTCCATTATTGTGCAGTTTTGGAATGATACAAATTATAGTGCTTTAATTAATGAAGATCATTCCCTAAAAATAGAACCATGATGAATATCAGGTTCCTTGGTACAATCTACTGGTAAAAGGACTTTTTGTTGACTGGAATTATAAAAAAATGAACTTGTTAACATAAAAGCTATGTAATACCCTATAAAATGGCAACATCAAATATTTTAGCATGAAGTTCATGTTTATCATAAAAGCACACAACCATTAAAAATTTACATTCAATTTTTTAGAATTTATAGTTTTGAAAAATGACCTATTTTAACAAACCTATACTTGTCACACATTTCTCCACTTGTGTCTTGCATTAAAGAAATATTCTCTTAAAGGGAATTTTTTTAACTGTACAGAGAGAGAACTTCTAAATGCTGCTGTTAAACATTATTTGATCAAAGTTTGAAACTTTAATCTCAAATAGATAACTATTATTAAAACTTGTTCTTTACATCATCTCTGTCACAGTAACAAAGATATGAATATTATGAATTTTTTCAGTTGAAGTAATTAAAATAAAACATCATTTGGTTATGCTGTCAAATATGAAGTCCAGGAACTTTTCATTTGATTAATTTTTTAACGCTAACTGAGGAAATATAGAATTTTGTCTTTGAGGGTGATTTACACATATTTCTCCCTCATTTTATTGACTAATACTTCATTATCTTCATATTCGTTAGCCCGTAACATGGATACAGTTTATAAGGCGGACTGACACTGTCATTAAATTTGTAGACCTCATTTAGCGTTTACCCTATTGGTTCCATCATAGTATAGTCAAGTATGAAGGTTTTAAAGGAAAGGCTTTTACAATAAGCTTTCCCTGTTGTCTTGTCTTTTATGTTTTTCTTTCAATGCGAATAACATCTATGGCATATTTGGCTAAAATCAGTAAACTAAAAGTGAACACTGTAGATACATGTATCTTAATCCATATAATGTAATAGACAAAAAGTATAGAGTATTTTTATTTTGTCGACAGTATGGAAACACTTTATAAATATGTAAACATCATTTTGATACATTAATATATTCATTATGAATGTTTTTTTAACTCAATATGTATAAGATTCACATTGAGGAGGAAAGTTTTAAAAATATTTGCAGAAGTATAAGTGAATATTTAGCTTTCTCTTAAAACACTGCTTTCAGAGCAAGCCTAAATGTAATTCAAAAATCTCACTTTACTACTAAAACTATTTTTTGTATTCACCTTTTTAAGCCTAATAAAGTCATTTATATTGGGTATCAAGGTAAGAGTAAAGTGGAAAGATCTGAAAAGTCAATTGATTTTAAATTTCTTTTTTGACAGACAATTGTCAATTGTAGTATTCAACATAAAATAAATTTTTTATTCTCTTTAAGGTAATACACATGACACTTCTCAGTAGATTAGAAGCTCGTAAAAATCAACGACATCAAAGAGAAGCCACTTCTCAAGGCTGGGAATCAAGTGCTCGTGTGTACCATGAAACAGAAATTCAAAAGGATAGAACCAACATGATGCGCTCTATTCGTCAAAGTAGTGTTTTGGATTCCTCTGGAGAGTTCCACATTATAAATTACCTTATCACAGGTGAGCTGATGAAAAATCATAATCATCCCAAACAAGATCTCACGTTAGCCACTCAGACAACCATCAATGGCCTGCATAATTTGGACATGCTCTCATCATCCTGGCAAGGTCCCATTTCTGTTGCTGTCTTCAGCTTGACTGAAGATGTTCCACTGGCAGTTGAAACTATTCTACATTTGAGAAGGTGCTATCAAAATATTCGGTATAATACAAGTTTTCATCTAGTTTATCCTTTGAATGGACCCACTAACAATGCTTTGCCTTCGTCCTATCCCAATGTAAATTCCTGTGACTTTTTAACCAATAATCTCCAAAAGATTAGTTTAGGAAAAAATTATGCTTTGGGAGTAGCCTATCCCAACAACCTGTTACGGAATGTCGCCAGAAGAAGTGCACTTACAGATTTTGTTTTCATGATTGATATTGACATGGTGCCAAGTGAGAATTTGCACAATGACTTTCTACAGTTTGCACAGGAGAAGAAGCTTTTCACCGACTCAAATAAAGATGATAAAACTGTTTACGTAGTGCCAGCATTTGAAATCAAAGAGGATGGAACGGTACCTAGGACGAAAGCTGCTTTGCTACAACAGGCTGAAGCCATGGAAGCAAGGCCATTTTATTTTGAGCTTTGCTGGAAATGCCAAAAGCACACAGATTATGAAGCTTGGCAGAAAGAGCCTCCTTCAAAGAAGCTGGATGTTCTTTTTGAAGTCCTTTGGAGAGATCCCTGGGAGCCATTTTATATTGGACGAAACAATGTTCCTTTGTATGACGAAAGATTTCGACAGTATGGTTTTAATAGAATTAGTCAGGTATGTTAAAAGGTTTCCTTTAATATTTAGAACTTGTGTCCTTTGTTAACACTTGAATTGTATTTTTCATTTATTCATTAAAATATCTTGATTGCAAATTGTTATTTCAATTGATTTCGTCACATCTGCCTGTAATTCGATGAACAAATCTCATACTTTGTTAAAAAAGTATTAACATATTTTGGCTATTTTCCCTGACACATGAGTTAGTTAAGTTTTCTTATTCAGTTACTTTCATATCTGGATAACAAGTGGTTTAAGTATGAGTGTATAATTCTACCCCTGTAAGCTTCAATCCAAATTGAATAGCGAATATCAGTAACTGTAATGTAGCACTCCATGGTGCACTTTGGGAAGGCAAAATCTGCTGTGCTGTCACTTCAAAGGCTGATAGCATAAAGCAAAGTACCTGACATTCAAATACAAGTTTTTAAAAATTTTACTTGGTTTACAACTTTCTGTTTATTTTGTATCCAACATATACTAGTTTAAATTACTTTTTCAGTAATTTTTGATACAGTTTGGAAGAACTGAAATAGGAAAATGGAAAAAATATAAACTGTTTATTATGTGCAAGAAAACAAATCTGAATATGCATTTTATGTTGTATGTAAATATGGTCTATCTATCATACATAGCTGGTTCATTGCAGCAAATAGTTAAGTTTTTATGTATAGACATAGAGTAAGATTTTTGTTAGAAGCATAGAAGATTTTGGTCCTGACAGGAAGCATTAGTGACTGCTACAAATTAAATTTAATTACAAATACTTTATACATGTAAATATATCTCATAATTTTGTTTGGGTATATAAAATACAGGTTACTATTACATGTTTTCTCAATTGGAATAATTTATTTTGTAATGCATGCTTGACCTTTCTCAATAAATTAAAACAAAATATAACATGGATATGCATAATTAATAATTGTACCAATGATACATAAATTATTTGCACAATTAAAACAAAACAAAAATGAAAAGTAAGGCATTTTGATGTAATGTGTGTATGTACTTTAAGGAATGAAGTCATAATACCATTAAATGAATGAAACCCTCTGGTAAATTGAGTCACTTCCCATGACTTGGCTAATCATAGAATTCATATTCTAGCAAACAGAACATTAGAAATATTTTGTAGCCCTAGATAATGTTTACATTTTCCTAATGTTCATAACTATTTTCTATTTAATTAGTAATGCCTATATTCTATTCAGAAAGGGGAGTATTAAACAAGAGAAGTAACTGTTTTTTAAGGCAATAAGTAGCTTGTATGAATAAAAAGTGCATGCATCCATTTGAAAAAAAATTGTTGATGAAAAAATTTATAAATATGTCCAAAATTATGTTGTAATATGTGTTTTATTCTACAAATGAAAAGGGCCATTGTAGCCCGGTTGGAAGAGTGACGGATTATAGCAACTGGAGAGTTGTGAGTTCGAATCCAACCAAAGACCGTCGTGTACGAAGGGGACTGGTGCACGTTAAATCTTTCATTGCCTCACATTGGCGTGGTGTGAAAGTTTGGAAAGTAGGGTGCGAGTTCAGATGTGACCTCGTTATCTGAACATGGTTCAATATTACGTAGTGTTGTCCTCGTCATCTGAGAACCTTTGGGTTTGATCCCAAACCGTCACCAATAGCCCGTAGTGTTGCTCCAGTGCAAAATTAATTAAAATACCTACCTATCTAAAAATGAAATGTCATTTATATGGAAATGTTTAAATTATTTTTTAATTCCTAACTAGTTTATGTTAATTTGTTATAATGTCACTCTTATCCTCAAATTTCATTATTTTAGGTATGTGAACTACATGTTGCAGGATACAAGTTCTCTGTTTTAAATAATGCTTTCATTATCCATCGTGGTCTCAAGACAGTCAGTTCCTTTCACAAAGACAAAGAAATAGATCAAGATAGAAACAGAGTTCTATTTCGACAGTTCAAAGTGGAACTCAAAGAAAAATATCCAGACTCCTCTCGAAAATGTTACTAATACATAGGATAGTTCAGTATGTAGATGTGCAATTTTGTGTTTACTTTTAAAAAATATATAATGCTTAACATAAGATCCTGAATTGTTAAATTTGCTCTCTTTACAATTGGTTATCTTTATTGTATATTTTGGTCTTGAATTGTCTCTGCAAGTGAAATTGTTAAAAATAATTTTGCATAGAAAAAATTCTTAGAAAAGGTTTTTTATTTTTCCTTTAGAAGAATTCTCAAAACGAGCAAAAGTATTACCTTTTTTTTCATTACCAAATCAAAAAAATATTATTTTTGTAAAGTGCAGGAATTTTAGAAAATCACATAAAAATGTTATTCAGTCTTATTTTCCTGAAAAACTTATAAAAAGGTTTTTCTTAATAATTTTATAGATATTATTTTTTGTTTCAACATAAGATTTGACTTGTTAAATCCTCATAAAAGTGCACATACTTACTATTTTGTTTGCATAGTCATTTTCCCATGAAAAATTGCTTCTTCCACTGAAGGCTTAAGCCTTTTGATGTCCATGAATGCCTGCCTATTTACATCTTTATTTTTAACTATGAAATTATCAAGTTCTTCATTAATATATCTACAAGTTAACCTTGAAGCTTTATAGATAAAAGAATACCATAAGACTTAAAATTGTAGAAATATCTTGAATTGACCCAATTTTATAGAAAATCTGTAACAAATCAGCTTCACCATTAAATCTGATTTCCTAGCAAAATATCAATTGAGTAATTTTTTCACTTTTCTTTCGAGGGATTGCTTTTCTAAACAATTATTTATGCAGCTTATTTTTATTTTGAATTGTGAATATCTTGATCTGAACTATCTATTTTATGTAACTAATATTCTTGGTAATATAAAAATATTTATTGTGTGTTATCCACTTTAACATCTTTCTACTTCCTAGTCTTACTTTTGTAGTATTGTTCAAAGGTGCTAAGTAACCATTTCTTATGACTGTTTTCAGAAATTTATATACTTCAAAGAGTTACATCTAAGACAAAAATTTTAACTATTTTCTGTATTATGTCACATAAAAAGTTATTCAATTTTAAAATATTTTCTTTAGTTTTGTAAAAATAATGTTATCTAAACTTATGAATTGTTTGCAAAGACTAGATGGTTCAAATATTCATTTTGAAAATCCTTTTAATTATGAATGTGTAAGTATGTATTTATGTGAGAAATGTTTTTGAAAATACTTCACTTCATAGAAAATAATTACTATAATCAATTATATGGGATAATACTGAATCTGTAAATGTGGTAATGATTTCAGTATTGCCTTTATGCAGATATTGTGTGTAAACATTAGAGCATGGAATATATAATTCCCTACAGAATATAAGAATTTTTATTTTTGAAGTGTTTTCACTTAAAAACATGCGACATATTGATATATGTGACAAGATTATGTTATTAATTTGTTCAGTCATTCTACTTAACATTTAAAATAATATCAAATGTATTAATGATTTCAATGTTTTGGTGCCATTTTACTGAATCATATCTGCCAACTGGTAGAGAGAATGTCTTTTCTAAACTTTTGAAAGTCTAACTATTAAATTTCTGAAACTTTAGTCAAAGCTTCAAATTTTAATTCACACTTTTGGATGAAGGAAAACTGCTTTCCTTTTTCAGTCTTATTTTTTGTTTATTTATCCTAGAAAAAATTTGTATTTACCCAACCATACAATTTTGGCCACTTCACTCTATCATATGATTGCAGCTTTGCATGCAAGGGGTGTATGTATCAGTTATATGTCACCAACGTTCATATCAAATCAAGTTGGGTTTCAGCAATGACAATGAATGTTCTATGCATGTGCTTTATTGTGATTTCATTATCATATGGTTGCATTTTACTCATTCATTTCAGCAACTTTAAATTGTTTATTGTTTTGAATCCTGGATATAATTTATTTAGTTTACCAATTCATTCTTGCTCTGCATCCTTTGGGTTATAGGCATCACAGGTTTGATTCCTATCTAAGTGTACTCTCTTCTGTCTCAGTAAAAGCTTTCCTTGTGTGTGTGCCCACTTTGTTGACATTATTTGGAACAGCTTGGCCAAATATGGCCCTTGTGCCATAAAAACTCAAAAGCCAACCATGCTTTCTTATATTGGGGATTATTTTCTGTGAAATGGATTGAAAGCTCGTATTGAAATATTTGTATTTCACTTGTCATTCATATTTTGATGTTAACCCATGACGGTCACACTTATGCAAATTGCATCTTTTATTAGAAAAGCAGTCAGGTGAAAAATAGCTGAGGTCTCACGTTATTTACCTTGATGTGCCAGAAGCTATCAAATCGTTATATGTTCATGATCTTGAGATTTTAGCATCAAGTAATTACTCAGGATAGAGAACACATACTTTGTATTGTTTTCAAGTGATGTGGGATGAAAAGTATTCATTAAAGCATGTGTACTGTATTTTCCTTGAAGAATGCTAAACTGAGTTTATTCAACAGTAAATACCATGACAGTGTTTAATTCAGCTGACTGACAATTCAGGAAATAGGAAAGTAATTTTTAAGAATGTGGTTGAATAACCTAAAACAAAATTAATATTCAAATTCTGGGTCGCCTTTTACTTAGACATTGGAAATGAAAAATCTAAATAAGATGAGCTTACTGAGTATGCACTACTTGAAAGATGTTGATCCAATCTATTATAATAAATATAATATATATTAAGAATATAAAATTAATGTTGCTTGAAATACAAAAAATACAGATTTTGGATAAACTGCTTTATCATGCTACTAGGTCTCAAAATGCTCTACAACTTTTGCTCAGTTTATCGTTTTTGGTTTGTAATACTTCTTTAAGGAATGCATTGGCTTCTTGGATATCTTCTAAAGTGGTTTCAATATAGGCTGCTCCTGATGCTGGATCTAGTTTAATTTTTTAATATTGTTTATAAAAGATAATGACTTTTTTAAACCTAAGATAATGGGCTCATTACCTTAGTTTTATGAACCTGAGATATTGCTAACCTAATGCGAACCTAAGATATAAGGTGATTAAGATATTGCTATATTTGCTTCTATCAATGTGCAGATGTCAAATCTGTCTTATTTGGCAGATTTGTTTGCTATCTTCCAAAAAGATTACCAACAAAATTCGTATTTGATTATTATCAAATGGGGCATATTGCATTTATTTTTATGTATGCTTCAATATGGTTGTAAATTTTAATTGAGATGTGTTATTTGGAAAATTAATATTAAATTTTAGATTTAAAAGGTTGTATTACTATTTTGAATTTCCTCAAAAATAACAATGCAAACTGAAAGTTTTGATTCTAATGAAAGAAGAGAAAGTATTAAAGTTTTGAAAATAATATTCTCACTCAATAAAAAAGTTTTGTCAGGAAGTTGTCATAAGAATGATTCTATTGACACTGCTCTAATAAATGTTGGCAGATCTGATAATCCTATTTGACATATTTATCATTTTCTCATAAAATCATTATCTAATTAGTTTCGTTGAAAAGTTACTGTATTTCATATTAAATACTCGTCAGTTTACTGCTTTGAAAGTATACTTTGTCTTTTTCAAAGTGATATAATGCAATTTTTCATGTGCGTGTGTTTATGCTCAGAATCTCATATATATTATGTTGCTATATAACTTTTTTAATAACTTTACTTACTTTTTATTTTCAATGTTTTACAAGGTATTTTATTCAAAGTATCCCTTCTAGATTTTTAAAATACTCTTCTATGATCAAAGTACCTAATAACTAGCACTTATTTGTACATTAACCCTGAGTTTCTATAAAGTTCTTTGTTTCACTATAAAAAGAAGAGGATTTTGAAAAGATGATTCAATTAAATATATATTATTAAATGGTTAGAACATTAAAAAAACATTTAAAAAAAAATCTTTAAAGTAAATGTTTAAAACGATTGAGGAACTGAATGTTAAGATGTATTTATGGATTTGGGCAACACATTAGTAGCATCTCAGAATATTTGCCTCTGATTTCCCTATCCTTTCTCCATATGCACATGCTGATTTCTATTTTACATGCTGATTTAAATTTCTGCCAGGGGTAATAACATTCTGTCAAAAACAATCTCTTAAAGGATTTTTTTAGTTTTAATGAACAAATTTATTTTTTGTGTCTTCAATGAACTATTAAACATGCTTAGGATGCTTTTCCTTGGGGATTCCAGTGATGCCATTTTAAAATTAAATGAAACATCTGTATAACTTATGTTATCAATAATATGCAAGTACAGAAATTTTTTCCCTTAAAGAAAAATAAAGTAGAGAGCTATCCATTTAAACCTAACTGGTATTTTGATAAGAGGTATGACAAAATCCAGTTCTCTCCGTAGGACAACATTGCTCCATTTAAAATATGTTTTATAAGATATTTAAAAAAGTGATAATGATGTTTAAATCTAATTTTTATTAGGTATGTTTAGTGTCAAAATATTCTATTGTTTTACATATATTAGCTTTGTTGTGCCAAATATCAGTTTTCATTACAAGTGAAGTTAGACAATAATATGTACTTATGTTTTACTGTGATCGTCTTATTTCTATTCTGTGTAAGCTCAAGCGATAGACATTATACTGCTTGAGTTTTTACTGAATAAATTCTTGAAATTAGGCAAAAAATAATTTCATTATTTTTATGTATTGCATTTTGTTTGTTATGTGTGATTATTCTATATTAAATGTGTTTGTAGACATTCAAATTTTGACAAATTCTCAAAAGCATATTTATAAAAATACAAATGTTGGAAAGCCTAAAGTTGGTGTGATGTTTGATTTGTCTGGTTAGTGCTATGTATTGCATTTTTTATTGCATAATGTTACCATTGACTTATGTATTGTTTATTAGTAAACTAAATACCAAAGAAATAAGTGATACTTGATATTTTAATGTTGTCTATAATGACTTCAATTATTGTGCAATAAAATTAGGTGAAACTATGTGATAATTTAGTCTTGTAAATCTGCTTTGACAAATTTTATAGAATTAAATATATTTATTAATTTTGTGCTTAGTTATTTATCTTATTTTTTATAAGTGCCATAAGCTGTTGAAACTGCTAGCTTCAAAACTGATGAAATCATGTACCATAATTTCACACAACTATGGTCCCAACACCAGCTTGTACGAGAACACTGATATTTGAAATATGAGTAACATCTAGTGAACCATTTTGTATATTAAATGACAGCATAGATGGAATGTTATTGGAATGCACTTTGTCCACAATGTTTTTTCACTTGTCAACTGTCTGTGCAAGTAACTTTTTGCAAAACATTCTCTCAACTATGGTCTTTTATTGATTTATTAAAGGAGATATTCGATGAACAATAGTTGGTGACTTCATAACGTGATTTTAATCCAAAGTTTGTCAAAAAAATTATATAAACTACATATATAGAATAACAAAAGTGTTTAATATCAATTTCTGATCTTTCTACAGGTAATATCTGAAGAAAAATTTTGGAAAGCTTTATTTTACTATAGTGAAAAAATCTAAAGAATGGGGTGATTTTAATCCACCACACACACATTTGTGTGAAATTATGGTATCTAGCTATTGCATTGATATATCTTTGTGAGTGTATTCAACTGTGTGATGGCTGCAGGATTTATCTCAATTTTTATTATTTTGCATATACAATTCTTTTAATGGAAAAATACAAAATTTTTGTTGAAGGCACACCTAATTTAAGAAAGCAGGCATGAAAATGAAAAATGGTTGTATGCTCAAAAATATGTATCGGTTGTACAATTTCAAGTTATGTTTAGCCATCACAAGAATGCTGAGTTCTCAGTATTTGTTGAAAACGAAACAATTTAATATAATTTTGCTGTTGAATTTTTTTCTTTCATGTTTCTGTGTGCAATTCAGTGTTTCATTATCACTATCTATACATTTTTACAATAATTAGTCATTTCTAATCAATCAGTGTTCTACTGCTATGAATTTCATCATTTAAATGTCAATTAATGTGCAGTATTGCATTTTTGTATTTACTGTGTTGTTTTTATTAACATATTTCTCATTGTAATAATACTCTTGTGTGAATATGAGAAAGAGAGTAAAAAATACTGTTAACATATATGTGAAATATTTATAATCTTTTTATTACTAATTCCTGACTAGTGTGAATGTACAGCTTATCATTTTGCTGTCAAATATATATTTTGAAAATATGTGCAGCTATAATAACCAGTCCTTTTACTATCAAAAACAGTTTTAGTTTATTGCTGTGCTTTTATTAGAAAAATCTTGTAAATTGATTTTGTGCTGAATTTAATATAGTGTCTTGAACTCTTAACACTCTGGAATTGTATTAGAATATTGGAATATTCTGTAAAGAGAAAATAGGTGCACATGTAATTATGTGTACTTAAAGCTGCTATTTCTCTTCATTCTTATTCTAGTACATTGAGTATCAAAAAGTTACGTTTGGAATATTAATTAACTATGCAGACTATTATGAATGAACTAATGTTTTGAGAAACTAATTTGCCATTTGGAATGTATATTTTGTGCTAATCTAAACTACAAGGCTCAATTTTTTGTGTAATTTTTAAAACTGCTCTTTAATTATTTTCTAGTCTTATTTAATATTTTAGAATATAATGGAAAGTTTTCTCATTTTTTTTCCCAAAAAATGAAAGTTTTCTGTGATGTAAAACAATTAAATATTTACAGCTTGAATAAAGTTTCAATCTTCTATAATTGTGTGTTATCATTTCGAAGAACCATTTTAAGTTGTGTCAATAACGATGAGGTTCATTCTTGAATTGATAGGTATAAAATCTATTGTGTTGAATCTTAAATTTTAGTATTGAATAGCCTATGCTAGTGCCTCTGCAAATTTAGAATTATTTCCCCTTAATATAATGTTTTTTATTCTTTGGCCTCTAGGTCATCAGTCGATGAGCAACCCAATAGAGATCTGAAGTGATAAAAATGTTAAAAAAAACTATACAGTACTTGCAACTATTCTCAAGAATTTTAGGGCAGTCCTTGAGGTGGTTCGTCATCTGACCGTGATTCAAAATTGCGTGGTGTTGTCCTCGGATCTTTCCTTTGAGATGGATCCCGGACCTTCGCTAATAGCCCGTGGTGTTGCTCCAGTGCGACGTTAATTAAAATACCTACCTTGAGGTGGTCTCCAGTTAACAAGTCCAATTAACAAGAGGACGGATAGCGGATTTCTCTATTCCAAAAATACGGTGTAAATGCTTTTGTAGGAGTCGTACAGAGAAGTCGAAAACAAGCTACTCCAACAGCTCTGAGCAAGGGACCCGAGAGAGCTTTATTTCCCAATAAAATATTCTCTTTCTCTCCTAGATATTTCTGTAGATTTGAAATCTATTAATCCTTAAAACGAGCATATATAAGCCTCTTCATGTTTCGTAGAGACAAAGGGGATTTAGGTTGGGACAACTGTGTTCCAGATTTAACCAATTGGTCAGCTTGTTCATTGTCATCTATACCGCAGTGACTTGGGATCCACTGTAAGGCAACTTTTTTCTTGACTTTACCAAGTTGGCCAGCTCAGGTGTCTCATCTGACCGTGGTTTAAAATTACGAGGCGTCCTTGGACTTTCCCTTTGGGATTGATCCCGTACCGTCGCCAATAGCCCATTTTTTTGTCCAGTGCGACGTTAAATTAACTACCTACCTTACCAAGGGGCATAGTTTTTCTCCACATCAGTGGTTCCCAACCTCTGCTCCGCGGAGCCCTAAGGGCTTCGCGTGCCTTTCCCAGGAGCTCCGCTGCCGCTACAGGAAAACTAAATTAAATAAAGAATCAAATTACGAAAACTACAAATTGCATTGAATTACACTAGAATTTATTGAACTTTGAAAGAACTTTTATGAAGGGCCAAGTTTTGACAATTGGTGGTACTTAATAAATTGAGGTATGGTAAATTTCAAAGTTTTGAAAATATAATGTCACTGCATTTATATTGCGCAATTGTTTAAATATATCTACTATCGATCCCCTCTTCCTGTAACACTACTAAACACCATTAACTTGTAAAACATAGGGTAGGCCCAAGGGAATCCCCCATAGAAATTGATTCTAAAAAGGGTTCCACGAGTCAAAAAGCTTGGGAACCTCTGCTCTACATTTATGGACAAAATTATTCATTTTGATTAGGGCTGGTAAGAGCTTATAGCTGCTTAAGAATCGATGAAAAATGCAACAATTTTTGGAACAGCTCTCGACTTCCCCCACAGCCAGGGCAAGCAGTATCTCCATCGAAGTTATCGCAATATTTCCCCTCTGGACAGTGAAGCCTCAATGAAACCAACCAGGTTGTTCGAAAAGACTCCAGTTCCTGCGTTTTCAATAGAATGTGCTCATGAAAAAACTCAAACAACGCTTCTACTTTTTGCATTCGATCTTCACAAGCATACAAGGCTTACGATGAATAATTTTCACTACATATTTTTGCATCATATCGAACTAACAATTTGGAAACAGCTCGTATCTCAGGTTCCTTGCCTTCGTCATCTGACCGTGATTCAAAATTACGTGGTGTCCTCCGTTCTTTCCCTTCGGGATTGATCCCGGACCGTCGTCAATAGCCCGTGTGTTGCTCTAGTGCGACGTTAATTAATTACCATTACCACCACGTTCCTTGCCAAGAACTGTTGGTTGGTATTGGTATTTTCAATTAACGTCACACTGGAGCAACACAACGGGCTATTGGTTACGGTCCGGGATCAGTCCCAAAGGGAAAGATCCGAGGACAACACCACGTAATTTTGAACCACGGTCAGATGACGAGGCAACACCTGAGCTGGCACCCCACTCTCCAAACTTCCACACCACGCCAACGTGAGGACATTTGAGGCCACGACAGATTTAACGTGCACCAGCCCCCTTTGTACACGACGGTGTTTGGCTGGATTCGAACTCGCAACCTTTCGGTTGCTAGTCCGTTACTCTTCCAATCGGGCCACCGCGGCCCCAAGAACTGTTGGAGTCACTTGTTTTCAAGTAAGCTAGGCACGAATGTAATATCAGCGATGGTGTACTGATATTTATTATGGGTTTCCTTTACATTTGCTTAATGTTTGTGTGAATCCTATGAAGGCAATTGAATGGGATCTTTTTCACCTAGTTGGCAGAGCGATCACAATACGACTACACGTATTAAACTATTTAGTTACACTACTGTAATTCGACCTGGTGTCTGTGCGATAAGCGATCTGGCCCTTGGTTCAACAAGCTCTAGGTTTGAATCCCGACCATGATATTGATGTTCTGTGTAGTTCGATATCCACTTTAAGTGGTAATTTCGGTCTAATTACCTCGCAAAAAA
This sequence comes from Meta bourneti, assembly GCA_933210815.1. Classification (NCBI taxonomy): domain Eukaryota; kingdom Metazoa; phylum Arthropoda; class Arachnida; order Araneae; family Tetragnathidae; genus Meta; species Meta bourneti. The sequence continues at coordinate 75,326,868 of OW119929.1, read as the reverse complement.
TGAATTAGGGACGACAAAACAAACCACTAGTATAATTTATCGATAAAATAATTTGAGTACATATTTTGTGTTTGATATTCAGGAGGTAGGTAGGTAGTTAATTAACATCGCACTGGAGCAACACAACGGTCTGTTGGCGATAGTCCGGGATCAATTCCTAAGTAAAAGATTCGAGGACAACGCCTCGTAATTTTGAACCATGGTCAGAGGACGAGGCAACACCTGAGCTGGCACCCCACTCCCAAACTTCCACACCACGCCAACATGAGAACATTTGAGGCCACGACAAATTTAGCGTGCACCAGCCCCTTTGCACACGACGATCTTTGGTTGGATTCGAACTCGCAACCCTCCGGTTGCTAATTACTCTTCCAACCAGCTGCGCGATTAATTCCAAACAATCGCGTAGCTGGAAAGTTCCTTCTCTAAAAACATCTGCTTAATATCCTGATTTTTTTGCTTCGTATTTAAATGAACCTAACATTAAAATTTAATTGTTTTCCACTTTTGAGTCAGTTTTAACTTTCTTCCTTATATTTTTAATATTGAGATAAATCATACTGAATTAGATTGTTTCTAACAATATTTGTGAGCATTTCAATGTTTATATCGTTCTTTAACTCGATAAAAAAGCGTGGTGGTGATAAAAACACATTCCACAGCGAAATGAAATCCTTCACTCTATTGTTTTCTACCTTGAAAAGGGGACATTTTTTTATTTTTTCTCTCTCTAAATAGGGTATTTTAACGAATTAAGTATATTTGTAAAAATTTATGTACACAAACATGGTCTTCAATTGAGAGAAACATTTATCTTCCACATTTTTTTATGTTGAAAAAAACTATTTTTTTAAAAGCATTAAATCTGTGATAACTTAAACTTTTAAGGCTCCGTACTTTAAAACAATAAAAGTAATTTTGTATTTATGATTTTTAGAACTACAAGTAAAACAATTTATATTTACTTGTAATAATAACTTGGTATTTGGTATTTTTTAATTAACGTCACTCTAGAGCAACACAACGGGCTATTGGTGACGGTCCGGGATCAATCCCAAAGGGAAAGATCCGAGGACAACACCACGTAATTTTGAACCACGGTCAGATGACGAGGCAACACCTGAGCTGGCACCCCACTCTCCAAACTTCCACACCAACGCGAGGACATTTGAGGCCACGACAGATTTAACGTGCACCAGCCCCCTTTGTACACGGCGATGTTTGGCTGGATTCGAACTCGCAACCCTTCGGTTGCTAGTCCGTTACTCTTCCAACCGGGCCACCGCGGCCCCATAATAACTTGGAAAGATGGTACGTGCTAAAAATCCTTTATTCAGTTCTTGTATATTTAAAAATTTTATTTTGTTCCATTCCATCCAATCATCCAATGAAAATTCATTTTTTTACTTTTTAAACCAAGCTGATACATATATTAGGGGACTTAAAGTTTCAGCTGATGGTAGTTCTACTCTCTCCAGCAATAGAAAAATGGGGTTTGGGGATTTTTAACTATTAAAAGTGTGCAATGCTTATATACTAATCTATGTGGAGGTAAATATCCTTTAATGAAATTTTTAATGACCTACAAACTTTCTCAGGACCACATAAAACTTTTTTGTAGCGCAATTAGAAGTAAAGGTGGATACACAAATAATCCAACAGCTAGGCAGTTTAAAGCTGCATACCTATGACTTCTTTATCATCATGAAATAATGACATCGGATATTGCCAACTGCATTATTCTTGATGACACATATTTTAAATGTTTCTTCCGCAAGGAATAGATATGTAAGTCATATAAATTGCATTTATGCTCAGAGTGATGATGATAATGACTTTTCAACTATAACAAATAATTCAGAAAAAATTATATATTCGGAAAAAATTAATTATTACATTTCTGATGTAGTCGGATATATTTCTAGGTTTGTTGTCCGAAAGTTGGGGGGGGTGGAATTAAATGTGCAGACTGTATCATCTTTAAAAAATAATTCACAATTTCAGGAAAGCCTTCTTTTGCAGAGAAAATATAAGGGGGGATTAATTAGTCCTCCTGTGATGTAAAAATTTGTAAAATTGATGAGAGAAACTTTAGAGTGGCCCAAGCTGAAGAAAAAATTAATAAGAAATAATATAATGCACCAACTCCTTATTCAAACTTTGCAAGAAATGAATACCATCTTTGATTCATTATATGAACACACATTAGACCAATCTCCTTTTAAAAACCACAGGCTATCACTAATAAAAGCTGTCTTATTTGAATATTTAAAAATAAGATTTTATCATGTGGGAAAATAAATGACGGAAAAATTTCAACTTAGAAAAGTCCGAAGCATTAATAACAAAATCATAATATTTAAGGGTCAGTAAATGGCTACATGTTTCTATGAGTTTTATTCAGTGGATTTAAAATGTGATGAATGTGACAAATTTATAAGTTTACTGTTTCTTATTTATCTTTCGTATTTATAAAATATTGATTTCACACACACAATAATTAATACAAATTTAATATTAAAAATCCAGCAAAGAACTTTTGCACACATTTAAAATTATAAAATTTGTCAAGAGTTATTTACTTCATCACTTTAATAAATTTAAAATCCATATATAGACACACAGGTGTAACTTATTTAGTTTCTGAATCAAAAATCTAAAATTGGGTAAAATAGCTAACTTCAAGTATACGGTAAAAAATTACCTTCCATCTTGTAAACATTATATGTATAACTTTTCAAGTTAATATTACTTCTATGCGTAATTGTCCTAAAATAAATTTGCGTTTACAAAAACATAAGCAATTATGTATCCATAATATAAATGAAAGCTTCCAGTGGTGACCCAGACGTGATTTGAGCACACAACTTTATCTGTTTTCACTATTTTTATTTTATGCATCAGTAGAATATTTATTGAGGCAGTCATTTCTTAACTTGTGCATTTATTTTTCGATTTATTCCAACTCGTGTTAACCTCATTAACTTTAAAAAAGGAAGTTAGAATTATTTTCTTCTATTAAATCTTTAAGATAATTTTCACAACACCTAATACAGTTGTTAAAGAAAAATATATAATATACTGAATTAAAGATCAGGTTTGTATCTTACACAAAATTTTAAACAGTGACTATACTTGTGAGCATCCCTTAACCCTTTTGGCATGTTCTCTTAATATACAATTGCAAAAGGTAACAAATGGTCCAGCGATAAATCGAACCAGCACTACAGGACCGATCTCGACTGCGGGTCTGGTAAACCTTGTGGAGGACTGTATCTGGACAGTAGTTAAGCCGATTTGGAGGACCGGGTCTGATAAAAAAATATTTGGAGGATTGTATCTGGATTGCGGGCTAGGTAAAACTGTCCTGAGGGCCGTATCTGGACAGCGGGCAGGTGAAACATGTCCAATATATGGTCTGCTGTTCTAATAAACATTTGGTAGACTGTATATGGACTGTGGGCCGGGTAAATCTATCCGGAGACCGTATCTGAACTGCGGTCCTGATAAAAATTTGGAGGGCCATATCTGGTCTGCAAGCCGGGTAAACATATCCTACGGGGCTTATTCAGCTTGAGGGCCGGTTAAACCTGTCCAGAGGGCCGTATCTCAACTCAGGGACTGCAATCAATCTATTCACTACAACATATTTATCTTACACGTACGGATTTTTGTTGTATACGTGCTAGTTAATAAACTTTGATCCCAATGCGAACTTAAGCTAATTATATAACAGCTCAAATGGTTAAAGACACTGAAAAGTTAAATGAATATTCAGTAGTATGCAGATTCGCATCGCCTAACAATGTTAAAACGTAACTCAAATTCAAGAACTATTCAGTATTAGTATACACATTCGCATCGCTAACTATTTGTAAGCAAATGTTATGTCGCCAAGAGAAGCGATAAAAAATCAAATCAAACAACCAAGCTGAATTTTCACGTAGAAGTCACGTGACTACTAGCGATATCTTGCTCCCACTTTTTGAAGCTCTTCCCAATAGATGTTCAGTCTACTTATATTTCACGTCTATGGTTGCTCCAGTGCGACTTTAATTGCTTACCTACCTTGTGAAAATCAGCCAAATATTTTCTTTTTCCTTCTGTTTATGAACGCATCCCAAATCTCATTAAAGCAAGTTTTGTTTCGTCACGATCGGCATAAATGTTTACGAACTCATTATGTATTAAAAATTTATGAGTATTGAAATTTAGTTTTTCAAGTTTAAAGCATCCCTACTCTACAACATCAAAGTACATTTTTTATTAATTTATTTTGAAATAAACTGCAATTTTATAAAGTTATCATAATTCGTTCCAACTAATGAGCCGTTTTGTATTCATGAAACTTATCCAATCGGAGAACGTGCCGCAAAGGAATTCGAAGAGAGGGATCTACGAATTTTACAAACAGCAGTTTTCCAAATTTTGTGCCTTCATTATTCAATTTCATTGAAGAAAGAATTATAAGAAAGGTAAGTTCTAATTTATGTATGCAAATGTTGAATTCTATTTATTTACGTGCCGTTCAATACATCTCGAAGAACTATTGATAAAACTTACTCAAAGTATTTTCAGCCCTTGAACGTTGCATTTGCATAAAATGATCGATCCATTTGAAAAAGTTTATTCCACGTTTTGAGATGTCTAGCTAAACCTTAATAAAAAGGTTTTGCATTTTAACTTTCGATGTTATGTTTAACTTTCGATGTTATGTTTCTTTCGTCTCGTCAGTTTTGCATTAAATTTCCATTAATAAACTTAGAATAAAATAATAAGAATAAAATGTTTTTGGTACCAATTTATTAGGTATCTTAAAATACTTTAGAAGAATTTTCTTTAATTTTAAGGTAGTTGATGAAATACAATACTTGTTAGATTAACGTAAGACTAATTGATTTTTAAAATGGCAAGAATAAGGTGTAACAAGAATTATTCGATTCGCATTGTTTCTGTTGGTGGTTTTCCTAAATTATACAAAATATCGACATTCTATGAAATTTAAAAAATTTTATGTTTCAAGATTCTAATGTTTCGAATTAATATCCCATTTTAATATGCTCTTGGCGAATTTAATTTTTGGATACTTCAATTGTTAAAAGGACAGATCTAATCTTAATTTTCAAAAAACTGGAAAATAAGTTAGAAATTTATTGAGTCTTATGAATCTCAAGCTGAAATGTATATGATGCGAGTATTTTGTTGAGAACATATAAATATTAAACAACGTAAAATCTCGACCTGAATTGTGAATACTGAATATTGAAATTGTATAAAGGCACTGCTTATCTCATACTAGGCAATGTTCTTATGCCTTTGTTAATTTATAAACATTTACTTTTGTTTATCGCTTGCATATATTAACCTTTTCAATTTGTTCAATTATCCAAAAGCTATTTTCATTGATGATTTATATACTTTCGAATCATTTTGTCCTTGAAGCAAATAATTTAATACCGAAATTTGTTCCATGATTCGCAAACAAATTGTAAAAATGATTAGTAATGTCGTATTTCCAAAATTTTAATTGACTTCTAAATAAACAATTTTAAACGGAAATGTGGACAAAATTTTCATCAAGAAAAAAACCCGGCAAATTACATACTTTCTAAACATTTTGTTAAGTTTCCACATGCGTAACTTCTAGGATGACTGTTTACCGAAGGAAACGTTTTGTCACTTGGAGTACTTTTTGTAATCTCGCTTGACTGTCGAATATTTGTATTATAAATTTGAATCAAATGATAAATTTTATCGGTGATATAAAACTAAACTGCTATACAAGAACAACAATGAATAAATTAATTTGTTGAGTTAAGCAAACGATAATTTTTCTTAAGTGAAAATTTACATGTTAAATTCAAAATTAGTATTTTCCTTTAGAAAATTCAGTGATCTGGCGTTAGAAATTATTAGATTACTTCAATTTTTTGAAATATCGACCCTTGTTTCAAAGGTTTACTCATTTTGCGACTAACGAGACAAATGTATTAGTTGATTTTAAAATGTTTAAACTTTTGTTTGAAGTAAAATGAACTTAATTTACACACATACGCTTGTTTAATAAATCGAATATTACTGTTTTTTGGAAACGGATAGTTATGAAAATGTCTAAAGTTGAAGTTCTAACTTTAAAAGGTATTTAATTAGCTCTTAGCTGAATGGGGAAAATATATTTTAGAATTTTTTATCGTTTACGATGCTGCATGTATTCCCTTAAAATATAAATGCTGTTTTCATAACGTTTACGAAATTTTTTAAAGAATTTTTTGCCAATGAAGATTTATCTTTTGTTAAGGTCAAAGTTTGAAACAGTTTATTGATAAGCAGAGGAAAATTTGTACTTTAGGATATATTTTGATATAAAAGTAGTGAAATTTATTTCATGTCTGACAAATTCATTTGGTGTTCTATATCATACAATTTTACAAATGGGTGATTTTGACCGGTTTTTACATATTTTAGCATTGCTCAAAATCTTTTAAAAGTTTGATAAATTATTCATTCGCATACCAATCTTAATATTTTTTCATGATTAGACGTTTATTTCATTAAAAAACTCAACCCTCTTTTAGTCTCTTATAGCAAGAAATAACAATAGAGCAACAAACCAATCTTTAAAATCAAACCTAAAAACAATTTCAACTCTGGAAACGGTTGCGAATTTGTTTACTTAGCTTCACTTTCAGTAGATTCTTCTAACTAAATTAACCAGATTAAACGAAAGTTGCCTTTGCTGAAATGAACCTTTGTGCCATTGAGTCCTGCCTGAGCTTTCATGTAAAAAGGGTGAATTGTGAAATATTCAGTGTCAATACGGTCAAGGTAATCAAAATCGCCGTTTGACAAATCAGTTCGACTTTGAAGCATTGGAACTATCTTTGGGTGTGAATAATTTGGTCTTGCCAAAAATATGGAGACAATTTTTAGATTTAAGCGTTTTGTAAAGAACGCAATATTCGAGTTTAGAATACTCTTTCGATTCCAACCTCTATCCACTGAGCAACCTAGAGATTGGAATGTTTTACCCACGACCCTTCTAATGATGCATTCCTCCCTGAGTGTATTTCTCTTCTGTGTCAGTAAAACTTTCATTGTGTCTTGTACCTGGCGCAGCATGGCCAAACATGCCCCTTGCGCCATAAAACCCCAACAAACCAACCAACGAACCTTCTAATGAAATGAGCATGTGCCCGCCGCTTCATGCTATTCCGGTCGCTTGGTTGAAGAGGTGGGTATTTAATTAGCGTTGCACTGGACAAACAACGGGCTATTGGTGACGGTCCAGGAACAACCATCGAAGGGAAAGATCCGATAGCAACACGTAATTTTGAACCACTGTCAGATGACGAGGTCACACCTGAGCTGGCACCCCACTCTCCTAACTTCCACGCCAATGTGGGGACATTTAACATACACTGTCCCCCGTGTAGACAACGGTCTTTTGGTTGGTCCGAGTTTCAAACTCGCAACCCTCCGATTGCTAATCGCTGCATGGCCAAGTATGGCCCTTGCGCCATAAAAACCTCAAAATACCATTGCTAATAAGTTGTTCTTCCAACTGGGCTATCGCGACCCCAAATCTCAATCGAAGAAAAATGTTTTTGTAGTAAACTTACTATACTTATCAACTAAATATTAGCTCAGGTGTTGCCTCGTCATCTGACCGTGGTTCAAAATTACGTGGTGTTGTCCTCGGATCTTTCCCTTTGGGATTGATCCCGGACCGTCACCAATAGCCCATTGTGTTGCTCCAGTGTGACGTTAATTGAAATACCCAAATACCCAACTAAATATTTTATGTTGCGTATATAACGCCATCAAAAATTATCCTAAATGAACATAGGGCCGCGGTGGCCCGGTTGGAAGAGTAACGGACTTGCAACCGAAGGGTTGCGAGTTCGAATCCAGCCAAACACCGTCGTGTACAAAGGGGGCTGGTGCACGTTAAATCTGTCGTGGCCTCAAATGTCCTCACGTTGGCGTGGTGTGGAAGTTTGGAGAGTGGGGTGCCAGCTCAGGTGTTGCCTCGTCATCTGACCGTGGTTCAAAATTACGTGGTGTTGTCCTCGGATCTTTCCCTTTGGGATTGATCGAGGACCGTCACCACTAGCCCGTTGTGTTGCTCCAATGCGGCGTTAATTAAAATACCTTCCTACCATCTATCTTCTAAAATGAAATAGAGCACATGGGCGGAGTCACTGTCGTAATATATCAGAAAGATAAGTCACATCGTCTTACGAATCGACTAGGGCAGATTGGATATGGAACCGCAGACTAGTGTTTTTATAATCACCTTGGATAATCACTCTAACCAATCAATAATTTGTTCCATCTTAGAATTTATACTTTTTCTTACAAAGACTGACAGATCTTCAATCGAGTAGGGCAGCGGTAATCCGGTTGGAAGAGTAACGGACTAGCATTGCGAGTTCGAATCCAACCAAAGACCGTCGTGTACAAAGGGGCTGGTGCACGTTAAATCTGCCGTGGCCTCAAATGTCCACTTTGGCGTGGTGTGGAAGTTTGAGAGTGGGGTGCCAGCTCAGGTGTGACCTCGTCATCTGACCGTGGTTCAAAATTACATGGTGGTCCTCGAATCTTTCCCTTGGGTATTTATTCTAGACCGTCGCCAATAGCCCGTTGTGGTGCTCCAGTGTGACGTTAATTAACTACCTACTGATTGAGATTTTTGATATTCTGTTTTTAAAATGTTCCCTACGCATCAGGTTTAATTTGATTTACTTGATACATTTTTTGAATAATCCTTGAAATACATATGTTGTGTATATGTAAGTGTAAATGTGAAATTCATGCTTCCAAATTTTGGTTTTGTTGCTTAACCTATGCTACTTTTTTGCAAAATGTTAAGTGTTTTAGTACGAATATTTTTTGGTTTGCAATTGAGCGATACATTTAAAAAATGGAATTAATTTGATTTGTTTGTATACAAACTATTATGTAAATTAAAATTTTGACAATGCATAGAAAATTTATGCAGAATAGATCTATTAATTTATGCTAATTTATCAAAAATTTTGACCACGTTTTATAACTTCTGCACGACTTAATGCATTTTGGATCAAACTTTATCTGCTCTTTTTAGAAAATAAACAACGCAAATTTGATAACAATTGTATAACTGCAAAAGTTTGTTTTGTAGTCTACTCTCCTTAACCTCTTTCGTCATCTGACCGTGGTTCAAAATTACGTGGTGTTGTCCTCGGATCTTTCCCTCTGGCATTGATCCCGGACTGTCACCAATAGCCCGTTGTGTTGCTCCAGTGTGACGTTAATTGAAAATACCAATACCTACCTTAACCTCTTAATAGCCCGTTGTGTTTCTATGGTGTGACGTTAATTAAAATACCTACCACCTTAGCCTCTTAAATTTTAAACTTGACAGCATTTGATGAATAAGCGTTTTCCTTGCTTGACGTAAACTGTTTTAGACTTGACCAAAAGTGTCGTTTCTATGATTCTTTGAAACAATAGATGTGGCATTTAATCATGTGCGTTGTATATTAAAAGCAATAATGTTTTTCTCGAATGTCTCGTGCCCAGAGGGTTACCACAATTATACTAAAAAATGTATGGACATTATTTGTCATTGTACTAAATAAAGTTAATATGTATAGCCCGGTATGCATATTTATACAAGCATTTAATACCCTTTTGAAGTATCGGATTTTAAAGTTCGGGGTTTGAAATATTTGACAAACAATGGGCCTTAGATGGTAAGTTTATTGCATATTGCAGTTGTGTTCATGAAAAGGAATGTGTGATTAATAGTAAATTCACAGAAAGGGGAGTGGAAACCAGTTATAATAACGACTTCATTTACTAACTTTATTTTCCGCTAGGATCTTTCCCTTGGGGGGGGGGGCCGCGGTGGCCCGGTTGGAAGAGTAACGAACTTGCAACCGAAGGGTTGCGAGTTCGAATCCAGCCAAAACACCGTCGTGTACAAAGGGGGCTGGTGCACGTTAAATCTGTCGTGGCCTCAAATGTCCTCACGTTGGCGTGGTGTGGAAGTTTGGAGAGTGGGGTGCCAGCTCAGGTGTTGCCTCGTCATCTGACCGTGGTTCAAAATTACGTGGTGTTGTCCTCGGATCTTTCCCTTTGGGATTGATCCCGGACCGTCACCAATAGCCCATTGTGTTGCTCCAGTGTAACGTTAATTGAAATACCTATCTACCTTATATTTTCCGCAATCATGCGATATAATTCCGTGTCATAGAAAATGATCAAGGTAAGAAATATGAAATAGAAAATAAGGTATAGAGAAAGTATTAAATTAAATCAAATGCAATAGAAAATATTCCAGACGAATCCCCCTGCGACCTGTAGTCTCTGGTCTGGTTCGAGTCCTCGTTATTGGCATGGATGATTGTGGTTCTGAATCCACTTTAAGCCGTAGGCCCTAATCTAATCCCTTATGTAGCAAGTTTGTCTATTGTTGGACCTTGCACCATTAAACACAAATAAACCGACCAACCCTCATATAGCAAAAAATATTACTCGTGCTTAAACCAAACCAAATATGGCTTCTGATATGACTAAGAGTTCTAAAATGTAGCTATTTTCCTAGCAGTCTGTTTTGGTTAACTTTTAAAACTTAACAATTAAAAAGGAACTGATATTAATAGATGAAATGTTAGATAATTTAGCGAAACCGATTCAAAGATCAAATAATTTTTGTAGTCGTTTCGAGATGAATGTTTTCCCCACAATCCTTATTTTGAAGACATAATTATTTACATTAAGGCCTGGCATAATCGCTTCAAGAAACGCGGAGTATGTGGACGTGGAATTTGTCAGGATTTTACTCGGTACAAGACCATGCAGAATATGTAATCGGAAATCAGATTCCAAAACGTCGGTTCTTTACATTATGTAGTACGTGTTTATTTTGAACTAACACTAATATTAAGACACCAATTAAAAGAATTGTATTTAATTCATCTTCGATGAAATCGTATACCAGTGAATCGAAAAAGTATTGGGGAACAACAAATATTTAAACATTTAATTAAAAAAATAACTAACTATATGGTACTCCAAATAAAAATCGTTTTTTTCACTTCATTCAGTACCTTTGGACTGCTAAATGTAGACTAAATAGAATCTAGTGTACACTGGGGCACACTTTAAACGTGCAGTTCGTGATTTGTTTTCAATTAAATTTACTCGGATACTGAAAATTATATTATGACTTGCTTGTATTCAACATCTCACTGATTTCTTTAAGATTTCCAATATTCCAGGTGAATATGATACATTTTCTAACATCGAAAGAAATCTAATTTTTGTCAAGCCTTCCAACTTTATTGCGAATACTTGAAATTATCAATTTAGAGTATCTAAATAAAAAAGTAACAAATAAAGCGTTTGGAACAAAAAAATTTCTGTAACTCGATTATGCTTTTAGATTAATCTAAATTTAACATTTTTTTAAATGACGGAAAGCAAATGGTGTGATGAAAGCCAATATGAAACATGAAAACTTATTCTTACAATAAGATATGTTAGCGGATGGTCTTCGACTATTAGTTCTTTCTGGTGTTAGAAATTGATATTTGAATGGAAAATGGTCAAATGTATGTATTTAAATATTCTGAAAGAAAATTTTAAACAAAGTAAGGTAAGGCGGGATAACTACAGGGCTGAGGTAGAAGTTAGTGTATTTTTTTAAATGTGGATAGAGGAAATTTTCAAACTACGAATATACAACATTGGATGTCTTTCCTCCAAAACAACTATCAGACCGCCATTCAGAACTTCAGCAGTAGAGAAGAGGTTATTCATAAATGGAATAGTTTTTGCTGCTTACAACTTGAGATTTTACTCTATTCAAGCTATTGTAGTGAGCGTAATTTTATAATTATAATAAAAATAATTAGATCACTTTAAAGATTACACTAAGTAGATTTAATTTATATTTTATTTCAATTTTTTTGTTTTGTATAAAAAAGTTATAAGGGGGTGCCTTGTTCCCACGTCCAAAACTGATTGGGGGCAACTGTACTAGGACTTGGGGAACTGGATATGGGTAAGGTCAAGTTGCTCCATACAGTACCCAGTTAAATTAGCTCAGTATTCTATTCTTCAATCTTCAAACATTAAGTATTATGTTCTAGTTATAACACATTGTTCTTAAGCACTGAATTTAATTTAATTTTTTCATGCTATGTAATAAGTTACTTTGTCAGAGATTTCTGGAAATAACTTAATATGTTAATTTTATAACTCATTTTTTCAATAAATACAGTTATTTAACTAAGTTATAATCAAAAGTTATATTTCCTGCTGTTTCACACACATACACATGTACATGCCTATGCGCACACACAATACTTGAAAAAGAATTATAAGATTAAATAACTGCCTCCTTACAAGTCGGTTGAAAGTATCTGAGTCGCTCTCAGTTTACTGCTGAGGTAGAAGTCAGTGTACCTCTTACAACTACACTAAAAATATTAAAATTTTTATTTTCTAACTATGAAACCAGCACTTAAATAACAAAAGAACACCCCAGATTCTAAAAAAATTTCTCTTTACTATTTCTAAATTTTAGGTGGAGGGGGTGCCCACTTACTCGGACGATATGGGAACTGTACCTGTGACTACATATATAAAAATAATTTTACACTTAAACAAGTGATTAGTTTCAAGAAGTTTTATGTCAGTTTAAGGGATAAAATCTACTGAGCCCTTTGATATATTACAATAGTACAAAAAAGGAAAATTACAGCTAGCAAAAATGTCCAAACTCAAAATAAATTTGTTATGTAAAATCGGTACCCAGTTTTTTCAGTCTTACCTTACTCAGGGAAAAGGGCATATTGTCAAAATTTGATCTTCAGTATACCGAGTCGAGTCAATGTCCATGTTTGGATTATTAGACCGTATATCACTGTCTTATGTCATCAAAACTGCAGTTTTAAATTCAATTCTATTGAAAGTATTTGGGATCATTTTCAATCTAGAATGAACATTTAAAAATTTCCTATGAAAACTAATTGAGAATAACTCCTTGGTAGAATGAAAAATACACAACCAATAATTATTTGAAAATCTAAAACCAACGCCACATAGATGTCAAAATGTAAATTAGTTTCAAAATTGTACTCATTTTATCATTTACTTTCAAAAGCTCATTTAAGTGCCCCAATACTTTTTTGACCTTTACTTTTGTTAATACAAAATGTGTGTATAAAATTTCATATTTTTTTATTATTTTTACTTCACTATAATTTAGTAAATCTTTAATCGTAAGTCGATCAACAAAAAAATTTACTTTAAGAAAAATATGCATATTATTTTCATTAAACTATGGAAAGTTAGTTGTACCTGTTTTTACTCTTTTGACTCATTTTTATTTTGTTTCGCAACTGGACTAGGTACAGTCGCGGATAAAATCGAACCACCCCTCTTCATTCGAACAATTTTAACAGCAGAGAAAGTTCAAAGATGGCGTTCGACAGCGACTAGTGTCTTCTACAAATTCAAATGCATAAAATTTACATAAGGGGCCATCTTCATATTAAATTGAGCACCAATTTCATAATTTCCAATGAAAACCCCTATTTTGACACAATTTCAAATCTATATCAAAATTTAACTTCAGATACCAAATTTCATGTCATTAAGTCTTACCGTTTCAAAGTTATGAGTACGGAAAGATTAGAGCTCTTAATGTTATAACAGTTTCTCAGACTTTTATGGATATCTTAAATAATATTCCTATAGCGCTGATATTTTGTACCATGTTGCTGTTATACATCCCAAACAAAATCCATCTAATATTTTATTTTAAAACTAGTTTTTAGTATGCAATAATTATTAATGTTTGAAAAAATTATTAATTGGAACCTTACTATATTTTGATGGGAATCGATTCAAAAAGAACTTCTAATATGACCATGCAAAATTTCAGCTCATTTCAATCGTTAGTTTTTGCGTTACATTAAATTTTTCTCATGGCGATTTTAGGGGGCAACCAAAAGTTTAAAAACGTCTAACTAACCTGAGGAATGTTTAAATTTTAGAAAACTTGTTGCGAATTTCATTTATGTTAATCTAAAATACGCTTTTACCAGTTATGTGTCGTATAGATGGACTCTACTAATCAATGATCGATTGAATGATATAATCTATTCACTTTTTGAATGATCGGAATATCAGTGCGATTGGTATTAAAAAATTGTAGGTAAGCTTTTTGGTTGCATACATGGAAACGAACACTAATTAAAAAATTAAGAACACTTAAGACAATACAAATTATACAGAACATCAATCAACCCTTTCTCCGTTTCGAATTGTTCTCAATTCCAAAATACTTCTTTAATCACATTTTAATTATGGTTACAGTTCACAATATTATCGTTTGAGTTCGTATAAATATAATAATTCTCTGATTGTTTGGACTTGCATAATAAATATAGCACAATTCCGAATCGTTTTCACTTGCATAATAAATATAATTCTCGGATCGATCGTTTACACGCGCTGACAAATACGTTTGAAATAGTGTTCAAATTTGAAATTCGGGTAACTATAACTACCACAATTAATCTCGATCTACTAATAGCGATTTTTAATGTGGAGATGATCCCTGAAATTGACAGCAAATTTGACATTGAATATCTCCGAATATGAAAACGTCCCCTTATGCAATTGTTTTGCATTTTGAATTTGTAGAGGACGTTATTCGCTATTGAATGATATCTTTAAATTTGCTCTACTATGAATGGTGCTTGAAATAAAGGGGGAGGTTCGTTTATTTTTTCCGCAATTGTACATATAAAATTAAGAGTATTTAAAACAAAAACTATGGAAAATAATATTACAAAGCCTATTATGACACCTTATATTACTTGTTCCTAATTCATAAATTACGCCATTAATATTTATTAAGTTTAATTTACCATTTGTAGTAATTACCTTTATAATTTGAAAACATTCCTAAACCGTTTTGAAGAGTACGATGAGAAACGGAAATGTGTGACTATCCTATACATTTAAAATCATTAAAATTATGCTCAAAATAGCATCTAAAATTATTAAATAACGACCAAAGATAATTTGAATTGTTTTCTGAAGGAAAACGGCACAAAATATCACGTACAAATAACTCAAATTAGTAAAACAACGACGCTGGGAGATAATATGGGAAAAGGTCAAATTGCATAACTGATTGTTGGATACTTTTCATAAGTTAAAGGGTTTGGGGGTTGTTTTTGTATTTGTAATTTTTGACAAATCATCAATCGCTTGATTGAAACATTTTATTTTTGTTTTGAAGTTATTTCAATTTTCCTTATAACTGCCCCAAATCAAATCATCGCTAGGTCCACAATTTAAAAAATACTACACGTTGTCGGAATTAATTACTTCCCTTTAACCTTCCAAATGTTTCGACGAAATATCTCGTTCAAAATCTAGTTAATTTTGCGAAAAACGAGATATTTCGTCGAAACAAAACCACCCCATTACGACAAGGGGTATAAAGATCCAAGAAAAGAGCAAATTGTCCCTTCCCAGAACTGGTGAGTTTGGAACATGTTTTTGCACCAGAAGATGGATACTATGGGACAGTTTTTGAAGCAAAGATAAACCCCCAGGAGGATTAATACCAAAATTATCTGAAAAAATAGATGCATTCTTCAATTCCTGGTGTAACCACAATTCTGCAGGTGTCTTATGAAGATGAAGTATTTCGTTAATAGAACCCAGCTGAAAAGTATCAACCTTTATAATTCAATACGTAAAGATATTTAACCCTTCCAAGTAATTTCGACGAGATATCTCGTCATAACGATACTGTCTACTTTTTTGTGATGACTAGATCAAGATCTGGTATTTTTTTGCATGACGAGATATGTCGTCAATCAAGATCTGGGTCAGTTTTGCTGAATGAAATATCTCGTCGACGCAACCACTAGGAGGGTTAATGTAGTATAAAAAGCTCTTGATTTTTCTTTCGTGAATATCATAAACCGATTTTAATGCCATGCATAGGATCAATTGTTCTCAAGTAGCGCTTTTATCTGAAATACGAATAGAAACAAGAGAATAATTTGGGTTTTCTGGGGTATGAAAAATTAGACATGTATGTTATAATTTTTTGCTTTGTGTATAAAAAAAATTTTTACCAGACATGGTAGTTTGTCAATAAATATGAACTGAAATGTTGACATCCATAGAAAATTTCAATTCATCGTTAACTGCGGATCCTTAAATTTAAAACATGGATTGGCACGCCATTCATATTGTATACGTACCTTTATGATTAGTATCCTTAATACATTTAAGAACTTTGGCGTCTGGAATTAATAAAAGTTGCCTTACAATCTAAATAAAGATGAAAACAGTTCCTTCCATTTAGTCCTTTGTGATTCAAATTATTCATATTAAAATGTTTTAAATGAAAAACAGGTATATCATTTTCATAATTATTTGTATCTAGAAAGATTCATCTCATTAGAAAGACATTAATTAAAGTACAAATATTAAAAGTTAATTATGTATTATATGTAAAATTAAACTGTATTGTTTTACAGCTAATCTTTAGTATAATTCCAGTATTGTAACAATTAGAACAAAAATGCATGCTTATTTTCTAAATGATGCTAAAAATTTTAAAACTTCGTATATGAAATCATAAAGTTCTGATATATACAATGTAAGATCTTTGCTCTTATAGAAAACCAATTCAAATTATTTTGCAGATGGAAATTGAAAAACCAAAGTTGAATGAAAAATCTCATGAAATTGATAATATGAAAAAGGAAGACCCTTCGAATTATGAAACGAGTTCATATTGTCCTGATCTATCTGACATGTGTGACGAAAACTACGAATTCTGGGATTTCTTAAAGCATAAGGTTGATGTCAAAAGGAAATTGAATGAGAAATGGGAGCAATCGGTTGATGTCAAAAGGAAATTGCATGAGAAACGGGAGCAATCGACTATTCAGATGAACGGATTTTGGGACTTTATTGGGTCCTCTTCTAGCATTGAAGCGCAGAATGTGTCGCACATGAAACTATCTCTTGAAAAGAAGGATATACATAGAATGTGTAGTCCTAACGATTCAGGTTTCGAAGAAACGAAATACTCTCAAACTCCTTCAGATTTTGATTGCGAGATTCACAGACAAGATGATTTCAACAGAGAGGCTAGACAATTGTCGAAGTCGAAGCTAGAAGAATCAGCCTCAAGTGATGTCTTTTGGGATTTCTTAAATCGTAATTCCCCATTAGAAAAAAAATCGACTATTCAGATGAACGGATTTTGGGACTTTATTGGGCCCTCTTCTAGCATTAAAGCGCAGAATGTGTCGCACATGAAGCTATCTCTTGAAAAGAAGGATATACATAGAATGTGTAATAACGATTCAGGTTTCAAAGAAACGAAATACTCTCAAACTCCTTCAGATTTTCACAGACAAGATGATTTCAACAGAGAGGCTAGACAATTGTCGAAGTCGAAGCTAGAAGAATCAGCCTCAAGTGATGCCTTTTGGGATTTCTTAAATCGTAATTCCCCATTAGAAAAAGAAGCATCGACAGACTCGGATGACGATTTCTGGGACTTTTTAGAATCAAATTCACCTGTCATAGAATTTCGAGAAGTACTTAACAGCATTACAGATTCAAAGACAATAACTCCTGCAACAGACGTTAGTATCCATCTACCAAGTGAGGAATCGCCTTTCGGAACAGACTTGAATAATTGTGAACCTGGGAAGTGTAGTAGCACTCCAATTGATGCATGTAACTTCAAATCATATTTCAATGTATTTGCAGAGATTAAAAAACCTATACAAGACAGCAAAGAAATAATCAATTCAAAAAAATTACACAAGGTGCCTGATAAAAAGTATCAAAGTGGAAATACTTTACGTATTGATAGTACTAATAGCACTTCTATTCAAAATTCTTTAACACAAGATACCAATAAAAATGTATCCAGTTCAAAAGAATGTGTATTTCAAGTGGCTTTCGAAAACAAAGTTCCTGAACAAAAGACTGATCTACCATGCCGTATATCATCAGTGTTCTCTATGCAGTTATCTAATCCGACAGGAACAGAAGGAAATGAAATTATTATTTCACCTACAGTATCTGCAATTAATACAGCAAAAAGAAATGTAGATGGCATGAATTGCTCTAACAAAGTTAAAAATAATTCAGATAACCTAATTCAGATAGAATTTCAGAAACAGGACAGAAACAATAAGCGACCATTAGTTCATAGCCCAATAGGATGCTCTAGTTTCAATGTATCTGATGATTTTTGCGACACAAATGTATTGTCTGGTACAAATTTACACCAATCAAATCTTATGAATAATGAACTATCAAAGAAACAAAAACCTCAGTTAGAAGTAAACATTCCTATAAGTGAAAGTGAAACCTTATCCCAAAGTGCAACAAGTTTCATTAATTCAACCCAACTCAAAGCTGTAGCAACAGCAAACACTGAAGCAAATAATCCGAATTCTGCTCCAGTTTATTTAATATTACCATCCAATTCGGAATCCTTTCAAAATCCTAACTATTCACATTATTTCCTGATAGTCAATAATCCCCCAGATTCTCAACAATCTATTTCTCAGAATAAATATCAGCTTCCTTTAATAAGAAATTATTTTCCAAATACTGTTACGTCCACGGTCAGTCAGAATGTTCCAGTAACTGTTCCTCAAAGTGTGCGTAACATAACAAAGGATTCTGGACTTCTAATCCCTCCGGAACACTTTACATCTGTTGGAAGACAGAATGATAGAATAAGAATGGAAAGAGTTGTAAATTCAGATAATTCAAATGTAATTGACAAACCTAGATATCAAATTTATTTCCAACCTAATCTTACACCAAATGTTCCTAACCAATTAAATCCGTCTATTTTACAATATACAGATAACTTTAAGGCTGCAACTAGCTCTGAAAATCCATCAAATAATGAAACTGTTTTCCCATCTCTCTCTAAAATCGACAGTAATTTAGTTCATATAAATTGTATTCCGGTGACCTCTGTTCTCTGCAAAAAGCCTGGCGATTCATTTCCAAGTGCTTCAGCCGTGGCGCAGCCATTGAAGTTGCGTTCCAGTTTAAAAACTAACCCAATTAGAAATATAAAGCCAATAAAAAACATATCTCTTGGAAAAGACAAGAATGCTATTCAACAAACAAGTATACCACTCAAAATCGAAAACATTCTGGATAAGACGCTTTTCGGATTAGAAGAAAATGACACTAGTTTTTTGAATGACGACGCAAATCCATCACCCATAATCTCGTTTCCTAGAAACAAAATACCTCTCTTGCCTTTTGCAAGTTCCCATAAAGGAACGCAAAACATTCCATTTGCTACCATATCCACAAAGAAACCAAGTCTTATATCAGAACATGAAATCATCTCCCAGGGAAATGCAAATACCATCGAAATTCAAAATAAAAACTCATCGCATGAAAATAAGAGTTTGAATCAGTTTATAAATACTATAAACTCAAACCTTATTCTAACTCAGAATCGAAATAACACATGTTCCCTGAATGTTAGCGTTCCAATAACAAAACATGTACATCTGAATTTCCAAAATTCAACTGATGGACATAACCCAGAAAGCATAAATGAAAAACAAGACTTTGTGTCAGGAAACCTTAAATCTGCTCAATCCAACCAATATGTTCAAGTTAAACTCGCACCATCTCAAAATAATTCTATGACAACCCTTCAAGAATTATTTCCACCCCCTATATCCATGGTACCAGTTAGTGTCATGCCACCAACACAGAACGTAGGTCAATCAAGTATTTCAAAAGTCTTAGTTCTCAAAGGAACTTCGGGTGATCGTCCCATATTTACCCAAAAAGGGCAGTCGAACCCCATTACAACGCGGCATCGTCCAAACCCCAAACGAGTGAAAATGAAGAAAATTGGTCGCAAGACAGTTCGAGAGTTGCTCGAAGAACGCAGGAATATTTTAAACCAACAAGGAGCTGACAAACCACAAAAAGAAGTACGAGTCCTCAGGCGAATCTTAAAGTTATCTGGCGATAATTCCCGTCCCGAAATTGAACACGACAGAACCAAAACTTTTTCAGTTTCAAGCAATCGTGAAACTATCGATTCACATAAAAGACCAAATATACTTGTGTTGCCTTCAGCTTCCAACCCCATGAAGAAAAATATTATCAAGGACGATCTGACAAAAAATTTAGTAAGAATGCGACAATTAGATTTCATAGGACATTCATCAAGTATCGCAAACGAATCAAATGGTAGGGGTGTTTTTGTTTTCACAAAAAATATATTGATGTGTTTTATTTGACGAAATAACAGCACAATTTTAAATAAATTCCAAAATATTTAGAGAAAAAATATTTTATGTACTAAATTGAATCAAATCAGTTAAATAGTTTATAATTATACTTTTTTACGTGCTGATAAAGTCATAAATGATTATATTCAGAAATATAGCTAATATTAAAGTAGGGTGATATCAATAAATTTAAACTTGATAAGGGCTTTATATTTTAATTCAAAACATTTTATTTGATTTTATGTTATGTTGTTACAAATTTTATAAGGTATTACGCTACAATTTATAGCAGGGTTTGGTTTCTTTAATCTTTAGATTCACATACATGTGAAACTCCAGGATCTTCCAAAAACGGTAAAAGAGACTTTAGACCACGCCATTATGACATTTCAGAGCTACAAATTGGGCACTTTAAAGTAAGTATTTCGCGTGTACATTTGATCTATAGTTGTTTTTAGTGTTTAGAGATAGGCTAAAGTAATATTAAGGTCAATACTGAGACAGTAGCTACATAGTGAAATACGGAAATCGTACTGTAGAACTCTCCTACACCATTCCAGAGTAACAGATGTAATTTTAAAAAATTGTAATTTAAATCTTCAAAACTAACGTCTTAGTATTCCATAGATCAGATTTTCAACCTTTTTCACATGGCACATATTTTTGTTTGCCGATCTGACAAAAATAAGATATACACTGCCTGACAGAAAATGTCACGCTATGAAGGAATGCTCAAAAACAGACCAAACTGCTTGCATAGATAGCCAAACAGGTTCAGAACAGATTTAATTTTCCATACAAACTATGCTCCAGTGGCCTAGGATAAAACAGGATGACTAATAAGAAGTGGGACGTCCATTTTGGACAATATATTCCTGAACCCGACGTGGCATCGGTTCGATGAGTGTCCGAATAATGTCCTGTGGTATCGTGGACCATGTGGTGTTGATCCTAGTTCACAATTCATTTTCATTTGGTGGGGGTGAGAGGGTATTCAACAGACGTCCAATCGCGTCCCAGATTCTCGATTGGCGAGATTGGGAAATAGGGCTAGCCAAGGAAGCATCTGCACAAAGCATTTAAGTTGATATGAGCTGTATGTGGCCGGGATTTATCCTGTTGAAAAATTACGATTGGGACGCCTCATCAACATAGAGAGTGCCGTTAATGTACCCGTAATTCTAGAGGTGAACGGCTGTTGTGGTGATGAAAGCACACCCCAAACTATAACTCCACGTTTACGGGCTGTGTGGCGCTCCAAAACTGCAGAGGAATCCATGTGCATAACTTGCACATGTGCATCCACTCTGCAATTTCCATGGCACAGCATTCATATCTTTCTAGTGTGGCATTTTCTGTCAGGCAGTGTAATTTTCATTGGTATGAGTACCTACCCTTTTTGCTACAAAGTGGCTATTAAAAATTTTTGAAACGATTTATTTGATACTTAGAAATAAAAATACTCG
The DNA here is from genome assembly GCA_933210815.1 of Meta bourneti. NCBI lineage: Eukaryota > Metazoa > Arthropoda > Arachnida > Araneae > Tetragnathidae > Meta > Meta bourneti. The sequence continues at coordinate 75,305,066 of OW119929.1, read as the reverse complement.
AAATTATTTATACGAGTATTAAAATTACGGATATTATCTGAAATTATTCATGAACTCAAAACTCAACTGTTGCAATGAAAAAATCAATCCGTTTCATTATCCGTAAGGCACACTGGTGTCATTCTTGCGGCACACCGGTTGAAAATCGCTGATGATTTCATGAAACCTTATGACTTTGATTATAATTTTTTTGAATGCCTGTTATTCAATGTTCTCAGGTGGAGGATGACATCGATTATTTCTGTGGTCGATTTCGCAGCAAGTTCAAAGTCATTTTCAGTAAAAGGTAATGTTACTATCATAATTCATTACTTATATATATATATATATATATATATATAGATCAATATTTCAAGGTATCAGTCCAATATATGTTAACGTCCTTTTTTTAATTTTTGTGTAGACAATTTTTGTATGACTTCCCGGTTTCCCGATGCAATCGTATGGATTTAAAATCATCACAAATTTGGGAAAAAAGAGCCCGTGTTATTGTACCTTTCAAATCTGTCATCTCTATGGACTTGAGGGACAGAACGATTCATGTAACTGTCAATAGTGCCCCTTCAATTTATCTTGGAAGACTCCAAGCTCGTGCTGGTATTATCAGTAATACTACAGTTTACGATACGCCAATTGAAGACGGTTGCCCATGGGGTGATGACATTCGAAGGACATTTATACACAAAGTAAGAATTATTTTAATAAGAATAGTAACATAAAAGACCGTTCTGTGTTTATTAGAATTTTATAGACTGGCATTTAAAATTTACTCAACAGATAATCCTCAGAAAGCGTCAAGCCAACAAACTGAAAGCTTTCTTATGGCAGTTTGATGAGAGGTTTGTCACTCTTACTGATATCAATGTGCACGAAAACGGAACACCCGATACACGCGATATGCTTATCTTTGAGGGTGAATTGTCACCAACATCACTTAAAAAAAGTTTATCTAAAAGTAAGTATATATGCTATGATGTTATTTCCAGTAATTCAAAGCAGTAAGTTTTTCTGTATTGAATACAACAAATCTGTATTAGAGGTGCAAACATCCAGAAGGAAAGTGAAGATTACTTCCGCTACCCAAATGATCTCATGATACATATTGGGGTTACTTTACAATGTAGTTTATCGTCGCGTTTTATCTAATTGGTTGACCAATCAACTATCATGCATCAATTTGGAATTCATTTTTTCAATTTTTATTGACGAAGTGCTGAAATCGTATTTTAAATACAAACCACGTGACGTCACGTTCGGAATACGTACAGGGAACACATTCCACCCAACTGCCACCTAAATTTAAAGCTTTACAGAAAGTCTCAACGGTTTCATTTCTGCGGTTGCATTGAATTCAAAAAGTGTAGCGAAGCTTGCTGGAAAGTAGAATATTTAGAATCGGAAGAAATTTGTAGATTTTGAATCAGGATCCTGTATCCTGCATTTTTAGTTCATCCCTAACATTGCATTAAATTAGAAATGCATTAATTTTTACATAATATAATTATCAAAGAATAGTGGACATTTTTTAATTTCTCAAAATTAATCAAGCATTCCATTTCAATAAAAATCTCAAAACCTGAAAATACATCTAAAATTAATAACGGTTTGATAGACAACGAAACTTAATTTTTAATGCGTCAAAGACATTGAATTGTATTCATTACAAAAATATGAAAATCAGTACAATCGTTTCACCTACAGGATAAATCTCATTTAAATTTGTGTTAAAGCTCGTATTTCTCGATCAATTTTACACCTAAACTTTTTATAAAAGTAAAATTACAAAATTGTTGCATGGGTATTACATAGGAAATATTTTTCCCTGAAGACCGAAGGTATAGATTAACTATTTCCGATGTCTAAGATATAAAATATAAATCCTAAGCTCCTAAGCATATAAATTTAGCGTAATCTTTGCCAATGTTTACGTTTCATTATGATGATTTAGGTGTCAAGAGTTAGTTTCGTATAATTTTACTAAGTATCGTTATGGAGCAAATTGAAAAATTTAAGTTTTACAAGTCTTACAAAAAGAATTCATATTTTTACCTCGAGATGCAAATGTCTGACATTTCATTTCAAAGGGCTGAATAATTTGTTCTTACAGATAAGAAGTCTAGCATCAGACGACTACCTCAGTGGGATTCTCCAGGGGAGGAAGAGCAAAAATCGTGTAATGAAGACGTTATGAACCAGATGTGTTCTTGTAGAATAAGCTGCCGCTCTATTAGATGCTCATGTGTCAAAGCAGCAAAAAGCTGCAAAACTAGTTCAACATGTCTTTGCATCAACTGTGACAACCCACTAAATATATTGGAGTCTCTAGGATTGAATATTGATTTCTCTCTAAGTGACAGTTGCTTGTTTCAGAACATATATCCAGTACGTGTTAATATTTCTTTAATTATAATGTTAAATATCAGTTCGGTTATATTTTATCTACTATAAATTTCTGGTAGTTAATTTATGGTTATTTATACCATAGGTAATAGGGATAGACTTTTCTACAACGTAATTTTAGTTTATTTCCTTAATTCGAAAATGAATTGTCACCAAGAGAAAAATGCAAATAAACGATTATAACCTATTTCTTGAAATCCATGAAGAATGATACAGTAATGGAAAAATAAATATGGAACATTTTGATTCAAAATTCATTTTGAACTATCAATAATCTAATAAGTTTATCAATCATTTTTTTCGTACTTTAATCCTAATTCTACTGCTATCAAATGATGATAGCAATCGTAGTCAATCAACTCCAGCTCATTCCAGGGGCCTCGGTAGCCCGGTTGGAAGAGTAACGGATTAGCAACCGGAGGGTTGCGAGTTCAAATCCAACCAAAGACCGTCGTGTACAAAGGGTCACGACAGATGACCCTTTCACAACATTGAGGCCACAACAGATTTAACGTGGTCGTGCACGTTAAATCTGTTGTGGCCTCAATGTCCTCACGTTGGCGTGGTGTGGAAGTTTGGAGAGTAGGGTGCCAGCTCAGGTGTGACCTCGTCATCTGACCGTGGTTCAAAATTACGTGTTGTCCTCGAATCTTTCCCTTAGGAGGTTGATCCAGTACCGTCACCCAAAGCCCGTTGTGATGCTCCAGTGAGTTAACTAAATACCTACCATCCGGTCATTCAAGATTCCAATGCTTTCTTTAGTTTCACTCAAAGCAGTTCAATGAAATTTTGTTCTTAAGAAGTTTAAGAATTTTGATTACTTTAATTTTTATATTTCCTACGAGGTCAAAATGGTAAACTTCAACAACCACGATCTTATTCATGTTTGTAATCAATTTTTAAATGGTGAAAAATGCAGGATAAATTTGTATTTATATATAAAATGTTTTATAAATGTCGACAATGTTTACATTTATTTTTATTGATAAAATGTATATGAAGTTTCTGAAAATTGGTCCATTGACTTAACAGAATTAATTTTGGATTAACATAAGTACTTATTGTCGAATGAAAGTAAAAAAAAGAATGACTTGTTAATTCTTAAATCTGTTTCTGCTTTTATTTCGTTCAGGAAAATGTTTGTTCTTATAGATTCCGAAGTTGTTGGACTTTCTCCAAAGAGAGATGAAACTGACTTGCTGCAATACGTTTGCCCGTGTCCAAGATTGTATTCCTGGAACAGTACTATGCCCCAATGTTGATTGCAATGTTCAATTGGAATTTTCCTGGTGCCGTGGTATAGTATGCTACCCAGAGCGCAACCCTAGGAATCACTGTTCGTTCTGTGGACAATGCTGTTTTTCCAACAAACGTCATTGCCCCGTGAGCTACTTTTCTCTCTTCCGACTCTGCTAACTTTATATTTGTTTTATTAGAAAGTAAACATCTGAAAGCCAAATTACTAACTCCAGATGATGGAACGAACGAATACAGGAGGGAGAAATGTATCCGTTTAGGTTAACTGAGATTAAATACTACGATGTTTTTGAATAACAATGGGCATTTCCTTTAAGTTGATATACTAAGAAGGATTTTCAAATCATTTTAATGGTATAATCTACAAAGAGAATACAAATGTAGTCTAAATTCTACAAAATTAAAGTAATGCGTTCATAGCAATTTTAACCCTTTTAGTCTTCAATTCGACGATAATCATCAGCCTCATCGTTCGGTTCTTTGACAGCTTAAATCGCTTCGGCAGCTTAAACCGACTGAAGGAAAATTTCACTACATGGAGTATCTCTTTCAAAGCGAGAAAAGCAAAAGGTTCACGGGGTCGGGTCAGAATTGGAGAATAGCAGAAATTTGACCCCACTTGCGTTAAATATTGTTGAACGCATATACGTAGCTGTATGTAGCTGCATTCGTCCGCCTTCTGAAATAGGAGTATGTGGACGGAGTCCCATAGATCTCAGTAGTAAATTATGTGGGCTTGAACCAATTGCAAACTGAAGTGCAAACTAGTGTTTTTCACTGCTCGTTATTTGTCCCACATTAGGACTTGTGTTTTCTCCCAATATCAGGCGACCTTCACCCGATCATCTTCAAACTGAGTAATCGGCAGGAATAACATGAAGATGAGCTCACATGCTTTGTCTACTTCATTAGAAAGTCGATATGCTCGTGAGTTTTGCGTCATTGCAGCGTCTTCAAGACCAAAAACGGGAGCCACCGTGGCTCAGTTGGTTTGCCCACTGGGCTAGCTAACTGAGTTGTAGGCGGCGTAGTTTCGATTTTGTAACTAATTTCTCACAAACTTTCCTTGTGTGTATGTACATTACTTGTCTTGTGCTCGCACAACTTGACCGAATATTGCCCTTACGTCATAAATCAATTACGCCGAAACGTAATTCGACAATTACAGTCGCATGAAAGGTAACCGCATGCTAGAATATGACTCCTGTACGCTGGAAAAAATCACAGCACCTGCAAAGGCGATTTCTTCGGTGGGACGTGGAGTTCTTATTCAGACACTTTTTATCACTGTTTTTATCTCTATAATAAAAAAACAAGTTAAAATCAACAGAAAAGCACTTGGTTGCTTCGAGCAATGCGAAATGCTGATGTTTTCAAACTGCTGATGGTCCCTGCTATGTCTGCATATCTTATGCTCCGATCTTGCAGGAAAGCCCAGAATAAACATTTATTTCTGAAACAACACATTTCAGATTGGCCATGGCTAGAAGTGGGTTCTATTGACAATCATATTTATATCACTGAAAATCCTTTTATTTTTTTAAACAGCCTATACAAGTCAATGTCATTAATTCAGCGCATTCATTGCCCAATCAATGGTAAAAATTTATCACAGCGTATTTTGCTTTCTAAAATCGAACTACTCGTCTTGATAGCCATCCTGGAGTAAATAAAAGCATTTTTCCTGAACAACACGAATTTGTTTAAATTAAAAATTAGCGTTTGCTGTGGTTCTTATCCATGTTAAGAATTTACAAGACTTAGTTTCTATGAAACGTTCTATGTATGCTGAATAATACAAGTATATCCAGGCAGCTACGAATTGAATATTAATTTAGAATATTGTCATTCTTACAGACTTGCAACAGATGTTACGTTGTTTCTCCAAAACTTCCCTACTGTCCCACTTGCAGAGAGATAGCACCAGTATGCAGTATAAACGAATTCGAGTTCCAAGTACAGGGAAATCATCTAGAAGCTGCTTTTTACGAAAATCAGAAGGCATCTAATAAGGCAACTTCCAAACCAGAAATCATTGTTCTGGATGCATGGTCAGTTTCGAAGTTTGACGACAGGAATAAAAAGGAGAATGCTGTTGAGTCTCAAGAAGAAATAAGTGTTCAAGACACCCATGATATCGTTACAATTGAATCTCCTGAGAAAGAACATAAAATTTTATCAGAATACGTAATAACATTGTAATTTTATTTTAAAAATTTCATTTGTCAATTCTACAGTAAAATATTTTGTAACAAATTTAAAACTGGTGACAATTGAGGATGGAGTTTTATGAAATGTTAATAAAATTAAAATGTTCCAGGTGGTTGATCAAAATTACATAGTTGATAGTACTATCAAAAGGTAACATAACCGGTATTTATAAATTAAACAAGAATATGATCATACATTTTAAGTTACCATTATAGCTCATTTAATTAGAGTGCACATTAGTTAGTCACTAAAGAAGTCCAAGTCGCCGAAATATCCAAAGAATTCATAATTGAGCCCAATCTCTAAGCTTTCACTTCGCATGGCTTCAAGCAAATCTTTTAAAGCCGTCGGATATTGATTCGAGTTTCTTTTTGTTTGTGAGCCGATTAAAAACCTTATCTTGGAGCTGGCCTTATCTCTGCGTTCAAGGGAAGCCATATCGAAAATCTGCCATGCACAATCATGAAACGTTTAAAAACGAATAATATCAATCGCAAATACATGAATCCAGTCAAATAAGCACTAAGCTCCCAGATATTCTTTATAATATAGTTATAAAGCTTTTATGTAATTTTAAAAGAACATTGACTGCAGAACACAAAACGTGCATATTGTGTTAAATAATATTGAAATATAAAATTATACCTAAAGGGCATTTCTTATCGAACAAGATGTGTTAAAAATAAATTGTCAGCAGTACATGATTTGTATTGCTAATTAGTTATGTATAAATTAAAAGAAACGTACATATTTACTATATTTAAAAAATAAAGTCATGAAATTGGCCATCAAGTGTGCTTTTATTAATAAATAAGGTCATTCCAACATTTCCGAACTACAACATGTTTATAAATTAGTTTATGCTTTTAAACTTCTAATAGTTAACTGCATAATTAAATGTGCAGTTATAATTAGTTTGAACTTGTGAAAAAATGTTTATCATCTATATGGTATGTCTCATCTTTATACACCAAGAAGTAAAACTACCAGAACAAAAATCTGAGATGGCTGTTTTTAAAATGATACCAATCACTAAATACGTCAGTTTCTCATCAAAATCCATAAAAGTTCGCGTTATCCAAAGTAGTGTGGTTTTGTTGAGATGCCTGAAGTTGCTGGAAGTCTTGTTTCTTATCCTACTTGGTTTAGACAGGCTACACAGTATAAGTTCATGCACTCCAAAACGTTCAAGACAAGCATAGGATTAATATACTAATCTTCACTGACCAGCTCCAGACAGGCAAGATGACCCAGCAATGGTAATTAACATCGCACTGGAGCAACACAAAGGGCTATTGGCAACGGTCTGGGATATACTCCCATGATAAAGATCCGAGGACCACGTAATTTTGAACCACGGTCAGATGACGAAATTAACACTCTTAGCTGAAACCTCACTCAAAACTTCCTCACCACGCGAACGTGACAACATTTGAGGCCACAACAGATTTAACGAGCACCAGCTCCCGTGTACACAACGGTCTTTGGTTGGACCTATTTTCGAACTCGCAACCTTCCGATTGCTAATCTGATACTCTTCCAACCTGGCTACCGCGGACGCAAGATGACCAGGAGAAGGTTGCTTTATAATTACATTTTCGGCATGTTCGGGTAAAGCTAAATCCATGAACAAATGATGATCTCAAACGACCACTAGCTAGTCTAAAGATGGCGATCCGCTGACTCTATCATGCAGGGCCGTGGTAGACCAGTTGGAAGAGCAAAGGATCAGCAACCGGAGGGTTGCGAGTTCGAAACTAGTTCCAGCCAAAGACCGTAGTACACACGGGGGCTGGTGCATGCAAATCTGTCGTGTCCTCAAATGTCCTCACCTTGACATGGCGTGGAAGCTTGGAGAGTTGGGTGCCATCTCTGCATTCTCGCCATCTGACCGCCATTCAAAATTACGAGGCTTTGTCCTTGGATCTTTTCCTCCCAGATTGATCCTGGACCGTCCCCGATAGCCCGTTGTGTTGCTCCAGTGCGACGTTAATTAACTGCCTACCGTAATCGCGTTGAAATTTTAGGATACCAGTTTTCTCTGGTACCGTTTATGGGTTGGGGGTATTGTTTTTAATTTTATTTTACGATAGCATTTCGTAGAAATAGTTGATTGGTTTTGGTATTTTATGGCGCAAGGGCCATATTTGACCATATTTGGCCATACTGCGCCAAACAAGACATGCAATATCAAGTAATACTTTGATGGGCGGGAATAACACTACAAGTCAAAAAATGACATTTTTTAGAAAAAAAAACGTTTAATATTACATATTGTGAATGAATAAAATTTATAAAATCAGTTCTGCACCTTATGTCTGACAACTTTAAAGGGGGAAATTAAGAGAAATTTTGGATGTGAGCCGTGACAAAATTAAGTGACTTGTAATGTTTGTACCAAGAAAATTGTACACATCACAACTGACTTGTACTCTTATTCTCGCCCATCATGAGATACAGACAATAAAAGTTTTACTGACACAGAAGAGAGAAATACACCCAAAGAGGAATGCACCTTCGTAGTAAAGAGGCGATTGTGTGCAATGACTCAGTAATTAAATTTACTTCACACTGGAGCAACTCAACGGACTATTATAAGCAATAACAGATACTCTCCTTTAAGAGCATTTTATTTCCGATGAGGCCCACATGAGAATGGTCTATTAAAAATGTATCTCATGGAACACTGACAATTGTCTAAGTTTATTTTGTATATCAATTCCAATCCCATTTCCAATTTTGCCCCAGCATTTTAAATACTGAATAGAGCTACAGATATCAGTATAAATTTTAATTCGTAGATTTGTATAACTCTTATCGATAGCTGTCTGCTAAGATAGAAAGATGGCACAAGAGGTCTGGATTTCTTTTCTTGATTTTAATCATGTTAGAATATTTGATAGAAACTTGGCTAGTAAAATCAAGTATATTTCTACTTCCGTCTGTGCATCTATATATTATATTGGATACTTTTAATGACTAAACCGATTGATTTAAATTAATCAGGCAGTGTACTTTTTTAGTATAAGGGATTTTAAGTTTAAACAAATCAGACGATCTTAAGGTTTTTTTGTCCAAATACTCGCATTGCCATCGATGTTACTTATACACTACTGTTTGTGAAAATTGCAACACCATGATGGAATCGTGCAAATTAAACGAAACTTCCAGGAAATGCAAAACAGGTTAGGTTATGCAGATGATTAGAATTGCAAAGCGATCATGCATGTGTGGGCCGAGAAACACCTTCTAAACTTCCAACTGAGCCGTGTATAAAAAGCACTGTAAAGGTGCATTAAAATGTGTGTTCTTCGTTTGACTTCTGTAAATGATTGATTAGAAGTCAATATGCCTCGCCAAAAACGCAGAGTGCTGTACGAGCAACTAACGGAGTTCGAACGGGGCCGCATGATCGGTCTCCGTGAGGGTGGACTTTGGTATCGTGAAATCGCCACTCGCACGGGGCGTAATGCCACAACAGTGATGCGTATGTGGAAGAGATGGACCATGGAGAACCGAAAAAGTCGAAACCCCGGCAGTGGGCCACGCAATATGATGTCACCACGGGACGACAGACACCTCATCGCATGCGGTGACAGACCGTACAGCATCATCTCGTGCATTGGCACAACATTGGAGCATGTCTACAGGTGTGTCATTGTCTGCCCCCACGGTTCCTCAACGTCTGCTGCGCCATGGGCTACGTTCAAGGATTCCCCTGCGCATGATTCCCTTGATGCTGAACCACCGACGCCTCCGGCTACAATGGGTTCACCAACACAGCCAATGGCGTCCCGATTGGCAACAAGTCGTCTTAGATGAGCCCCGCTACAATATGGACTATAACGATGGACGCGTACTCGTCAGATGCTACAGAGGTGAACGCCTTCTGGAGTGTCTTATTCAATGTCATACTGGACGAACGCCTGGCGTTATGGTCTGGGGCGCTATTGGATATCATGGGCGATCCCGGCTACTCCAAATTGTGGGGACCCTGAACAGCGGGCGCTACATCAGGGAAGTTGTGGAGCCCGAGGTCCTACCCCTCCTGGAACGCATTCCCGGAGCTGTATTTCAGCAAGACAATGCCCGTCCACATGTTGCTCGGAATGTACAAGCCTTCAGTGAACGACAGGTTCCGCTTCCATGACCTGCACGTTCCCCGGATATGTCGCCCATTGAGCATGAGTAGTATACCCCCCCGTATAGGACACGGAAGTGACGTCATACCACGTGACCCGAAGTGGGCGGGGCCAAGTGACATCACAGCGTGACGTCATCGAAAAGCGGAAGTGACGTATGGTTTGTTTACATTTTGGACTTGGGAATTTTTTTTTTGTCATCGACTTCGTGCAGGCGTTGAGTTGTTTCAAGATGGCGTCGTTTTGTTGCCATGATGACGAATCACTCGTAGTGTCATCTGGTGGAGATATTCGAAACCCTATTATTTTTAATTAAAAAGCAATTTCGTGGATTCGAACCGAGGACCATAGGATCCGAAGTCAAGTGCGCTATCCGTTACGCTGTAAGAGAGTTAACTATGGGCGGTGAATTAATGTAGTGTTTCTCTCTCTTTTGGACTTGTATTTTTTCTTAGTATTAGGAATGGGTTATTTTTAGAAAATGGTTTGAATAATTGCATAGGGGTTTTAATAAATGCTTTTTCAAAACGACTTATGGCGCCATCTAGTGATTTTAAAAGTAAGTAATCTAAGGAACGAATTGATTTCTTAATGTTTTTACTTTATTCATGACCAGTGACGTCAGTGTGTTTACGTTTGGGACTTGGATTTTTTTCCTTCTGAGATTTCGATGTGACGTCACGAGTATGTCCATCGAGCACGTCTGAACTTGAAAAAAGCCAAGTCTGAACTTGAAAAAGCCTACTCACAGTACATTTCCTTACAAGATTTAATTTTGTGTTGGTGAACCGTTATAAAGATGGTAAGGACTGTATGGGTGCCCATAATGACAACGATTTGGATCTTTATGCACCCATAGCGTCTGTTTCATTTGGACAGAAAAGGCAATTTGTGTTTTCTAGAAAGAACTACAATTCTTTAAAAATTGTTCTGGAAATGGAAGCTTGCTTGTGATGAAGTATCCAACAAACCAATTTTGGTTTCACAGCTTGCCCCGTGGGAATGCATTATGCCCTAGAATAAACTTAACGTTTCGTAAAATCCTTGTATAAAGCAGCGATAAACCACTGATGTGCCCCCGAACTAGAACTCAGTGACGTACACTAGACGATATTTGGACAACGTTGCAATTGATCTTTGCCTTTCAGAATAGTATTTTTATAAATGCTTACATCTTGTTGTTTTTAAATAAATTTTTAGCGTGTCTTACCACATATACTGTATTTTGGATTATTTGGGTTTTTTTATTACCATGGTTTTATAAATTTTCTTTTAAAATGCAAGATCTGAAATGAAATTTTTCTTTCCTATATAGATTTATGGTTTTTTTAAGTTAGATGTTTTTACTCAAAAATTAATTATACATTAGATGCTATAACACCTATTTTATAGCAGAAATTTTGTTTTAAAATAATAATATACACTTAAGTAAGAGTAAAAATTTTTGAAACTTTACAAGACAAATACTATGAATATTTTTTCTTGTACATTTGAAGAAGTTATAATAGTATAAAACCCATTTATTCTATAAATCTAACTTAAATGTTATTTTTTAATTAATCTTTCCTTGCATATTATTTTTTGCTTTGAATAAATCTTCATAAATTTTAGTGATTTAATTTATATTATATATAGATTTACAAACCTGTTTTTGGATGAAATATAAGGATTTTATATTTTAAAAATTAATGTTTTTACTTAAAATTAATTATATATTAAATACTATTACACGTATTTTTAATGTTGAAGATTTTTAGAAAACATTTTACAATTGAAACATATACATTAAATATTATGACAAACACTTAAATGCAGATCCATAAGGGAATATTGGAAATCTTTTTAATGCTTACACCTTTCTATTTTAAATAAACTTTTGCTTGTCTTACCACATACACTGTATTTTGGATTATTTGGGTTTTTTTTTTTTTATTACCATGGTCTTATAAATTTTCTTTTAAAATGCACGATCTGAAATGAAATTTTCCTTGATTTTGAGATTTACTCAAAAATTAATTATACATTAGATGCTATAGCACATATTTTATTGCAGAATTTTTTAATATTATACACATAAGTGAGCGTAAAAATTTTTGAAACTTTACAAGACCCATATTATGAACATGTTTCCTTACACATTTGAAGTAGTGAAAAATAGTATTAAAACCCTTTATCCTGTAAAATATAAATTAAATATTATTTTTATTTAATCTTTCCTTGCATATTATTGTTTACTTTAAATACATTTTCATTCATTTTAGTGATTTTATTTATATTATAAAGATTTATAAAACTGTTTTTAACGAAATTTTCTTTGATATAAGGATTTATATTTTAAAAGTTAGATGTTTTTTACACAAAAATTAATTATATATCAAATACTATTGCACGTATTATAACATTGAAGATTTTTAGAAAGCGTTTAACAATTGAGAGAGATATATACTTTAAATATTATTACAAACATTTAAATGCAATTTGCTTTTTATTTTTTAATTTTACAATTGAGACATTTTGAAAAGTTTGATTCTTAAAGTGCGTTTTATGCATAGTAAAAAAAAAATATTATAAAAAACCTGTAAGAGTAAAAAGAATTTTATACATTGAAACTTTACAAGACCCATACCATGTTTCCTTGCACATTTGAAGTAGTGAAATATAGAATTAAAAACCATTTGTCCCTGAAGTTCTAAATTAAAAGTTATTTTTCTTTAATGCTTTTGCAAAACCACACATTTTACTATATATGAACTTCCTTTTATTTATTTGAAAACCTTATGCACATCGTACAATTTAAAATTGCACAGCAAAATACCAATACTGTACGAAGCTATGAAGTATTTTACAAGATACTTTGGTACTGTTTTCTTAATTTTAAGTGTTCTACATTGCTATATTAAATGGATAGTTAGTGGGTTTTCTGTTTTTGAAAATAATGTGTGCACATCTGTGCTGCAAAGCAAATTAACTTTTGCCTTTTTCTTGATATTTAATGCATAATCTAAATATTTACTCACACCGCTGATAGTTTTACCCATGAGTAAAATTAAATAATAACTGAAAATTTTAAGTATTAATGTGAATTTTAAAATGAACAAAAATTATTGAAATAATGGATTAAATCTGAATTCTATGTATTCTTAAAACAATCTCTGCAAATCCAGCAGACAATTCTTAAACAGATTGAAGGAAACCACATGGAAACAAAGTAAATTAGAACACTTTTTAATAGTAAAAACATTATGATTAATATTTTTACAAAAATAATACATTGTAGTAAAAAAAGAACTTATTTTTACATACTTACATTTTTTTAAGAGACTTATTTCCGACAAGCCAATTATTCAATGCCATCACCTCAGCTATGGGCAATGCAAATTATTTTTGTGATGACCACATTATAGTTTTTGGATATCTTTGTTGCTACTTAGAGCATAAAATGCATCGAATTTGGGAAACCCATATTGTTCTAAGTTGATATTCGGAATATTCAATGCATCTAAGCGTTTCTTTTCCACACAACCACCTTTGTAAGCAATTAGGTACTGAGTGACCCTCTTGGTCTGCTCGTAATATTCTAAAAGCTTAGAGTCTAGATTTTTCTAAGGGAGCACAATTTGCTATGTCATGGGACAGAAATGAAGTGCACATACGTAATTTTTAACATATCACACAGTTGTACGATCTTTGGCACTCAGTTTATGCTTAGACGATAAGTTAAAACGAATACTTGAAGCTACTTGCGACTTTTACAGCGATGTATGCGTATTTACGTACTAAGAAACTTTCTTGAATCTGAAATTCATCAAAATGCACAATTGCACAAATATTAATCATTGCTATTGAAAAGCGTTAGCTGTTCTTGGAAAAATAATTGTAAACTGGAGGCCACGAAGAACTGGACTATATAACACCATACACTTACTAATCAGTAAAGTTAAAATTTATCTTTTGCGTTCCATAGTTACTCACAAAAGATAAGACTAAGTGAAGAATGTACATACTCAGAAAACATGGTGTTTGTGATAATGCGCGAAATAAAATTTTGTGTTATAATACAAGATTTTAACGAAAGGATATACTTAAATGTGCGTGTGATTTTTTGACTCTACCACGTTTATGCGCTGAATGCAATTCAATTCTACGACTAAATTTGAGCAAGAAAAAAAATATAACCAAATATAATTTATAAGAGAAACGTATTTTGACTTTCTTTAAAATGAGAACTTTAAAGTATACTGAATTCTCTTGATTCTGCAGTTTTATTTTTTCTAAAATTACATCAACAAATTGAATTATTTTATTTGTGTGCACACACAAGTCTTTGCCTCTGTTAAAAGGAAACTAGTATCTTTGACAAGTATCAGATTTTTAAAAATTAATTCAGAGAAGAACCTTTTTTCATGGGATTTAACTCAATCTGCTCCATAATTTTACCCTTAAGAGTAATAGAGCATATTATAGTTTTTAAGGAAAATGAATAACCATTATGCAAATTTGAAGCCAAAAGTTCCAAGCATGTCTATGCGCCTATCTACGTTTAGAGATTGACCAACGCACAGACGTTGACATTAGGGACCTAGCCGTAAACGGATCGTATTATACTGAACGATTATACCGGTGTCTTGGACGTGATCAGGTGCTATTGGTGTGGCGAAGGGCTTGAAAATTGGTAAAAAGATGTAGTGAGACACAAACACAAAGTTTTATCCAAAATGTTTGGTAGCCCATAGATGAAATTGTACAGGTGCTGGATGAAATCAACAATACCAATGGTTTTATAAAAAAAAACGATGTATAGCTTTACCCCTTAGACAACGACAAGGACGAACGACTTTGTAAAATTTGCAAGGAATCGGAAAATGAATGCTACTTTACAGCCTTGCGGTCATCTGGTGACATGCATGTGATGTACGAAGAGTCTTTCAACGTGTCCTATGTATCGAACCAATATTTTACATAAAATTAAAACGTACATTTGTTACTAAACTCTATTTATTAGTACATGTAGTAGATGCAATTTCAAGTGATATACTGAACATGGTGAGGAAGAAAATCCAATTGTAAAAGGGTGGTATTGAGTTGAAAGTTATTAAATTGGCAAAAGTGCTTCAGTAAGAAGATTAGTAAGGAAGTTTGAGACTCTAAAACCCTAAAACTCTTTATTAAGGAAAAAAATCGTGTAGGAAAGACTTATACACCCTTATAAATATATTGACTATTTTAATTATTAGTCGTTTGTTCATTATATGTTAAACCTATTTACTAAAGAATTTTAAAGGGTGCCTTAAACAGGAGTTACTAAATGCTTTAGGAAAGATGTGTAAATGTACTCTGTAATGCAAGAGAGAATGCTTGAATTAAATATTCATTTTGAGTGTTTCCTTCTTGTAGTGGGGGGGCTTATTAATAGTACTTTTGTTAGAGCATTTTAAAATATTTCACACTTTAAAAGAATTATTTATATTTATTTTTTATTAATTTTTAAAACTTTTTAACTTTACTGCTTAACTTTTTTATTGTTACTGCACTTTTCTAAATCAAAATATATTTTACCTAAGTTTCGAGTAATGAACCCAAGGAGAAATAGGACATAGATATACATGCAAATGATATTTTATCTAAAATTACTATATTTGTAATCCAGGCATTCTTTTCAGAAAACATTCATTTTCACAAGAATTTTCGAAACATCCTGAATAATCTTAGACCTATTTTTATAGTAGAAAAAACATTAAGCAGTAAAAAACCAATTAAAAAAGTTAAACAGTAAAAAAAGTTAAATAGAAAAAATTAACCAATAAAAAGTTAAACAGTGAAAAAAAGTTAAACAGGAAAAAAATTTAAACAGTAAAAAAAAAATGTTAAAGAGAAAAAGTTAAACAGTAAAAAAAAGTTAAACAGTAAAAAAAGTTAAACAGTAAAAAAAGTTAAACTTAAAAAGTTAAACAGTAAAAAAGTTAAGCAGTAAAATAAAGTTAAACAGTAACAATAAAAAAGTTAAGCAGTAAAGTTAAAAAGTTTTAAAAATTAATAAAAAATAAATATAAATAATTCTTTTAAAGTGTGAAATATTTTAAAATGCTCTAACAAAAGTACTATTAATAAGCCCCCCCACTACAAGAAGGAAACACTCAAAATGAATATTTAATTCAAGCATTCTCTCTTGCATTACAGAGTACATTTACACATCTTTCCTAAAGCATTTAGTAACTCCTGTTTAAGGCACCCTTTAAAATTCTTTAGTAAATAGGTTTAACATATAATGAACAAACGACTAATAATTAAAATAGTCAATATATTTATAAGGGTGTATAAGTCTTTCCTACACGATTTTTTTCCTTAATAAAGAGTTTTAGGGTTTTAGAGTCTCAAACTTCCTTACTAATCTTCTTACTGAAGCACTTTTGCCAATTTAATAACTTTCAACTCAATACCACCCTTTTACAATTGGATTTTCTTCCTCACCATGTTCAGTATATCACTTGAAATTGCATCTACTACATGTACTAATAAATAGAGTTTAGTAACAAATGTACGTTTTAATTTTATGTAAAATATTGGTTCGATACATAGGACACGTTGAAAGACTCTTCGTACATCACATGCATGTCACCAGATGACCGCAAGGCTGTAAAGTAGCATTCATTTTCCGATTCCTTGCAAATTTTACAAAGTCGTTCGTCCTTGTCGTTGTCTAAGGGGTAAAGCTATACATCGTTTTTTTTTTATAAAACCATTGGTATTGTTGATTTCATCCAGCACCTGTACAATTTCATCTATGGGCTACCAAACATTTTGGATAAAACTTTGTGTTTGTGTCTCACTACATCTTTTTACCAATTTTCAAGCCCTTCGCCACACCAATAGCACCTGATCACGTCCAAGACACCGGTATAATCGTTCAGTATAATACGATCCGTTTACGGCTAGGTCCCTAATGTCAACGTCTGTGCGTTGGTCAATCTCTAAACGTAGATAGGCGCATAGACATGCTTGGAACTTTTGGCTTCAAATTTGCATAATGGTTATTCATTTTCCTTAAAAACTATAATATGCTCTATTACTCTTAAGGGTAAAATTATGGAGCAGATTGAGTTAAATCCCATGAAAAAAGGTTCTTCTCTGAATTAATTTTTAAAAATCTGATACTTGTCAAAGATACTAGTTTCCTTTTAACAGAGGCAAAGACTTGTGTGTGCACACAAATAAAATAATTCAATTTGTTGATGTAATTTTAGAAAAAATAAAACTGCAGAATCAAGAGAATTCAGTATACTTTAAAGTTCTCATTTTAAAGAAAGTCAAAATACGTTTCTCTTATAAATTATATTTGGTTATATTTTTTTCTTGCTCAAATTTAGTCGTAGAATTGAATTGCATTCAGCGCATAAACGTGGTAGAGTCAAAAAATCACACGCACATTTAAGTATATCCTTTCGTTAAAATCTTGTATTATAACACAAAATTTTATTTCGCGCATTATCACAAACACCATGTTTTCTGAGTATGTACATTCTTCACTTAGTCTTATCTTTTGTGAGTAACTATGGAACGCAAAAGATAAATTTTAACTTTACTGATTAGTAAGTGTATGGTGTTATATAGTCCAGTTCTTCGTGGCCTCCAGTTTACAATTATTTTTCCAAGAACAGCTAACGCTTTTCAATAGCAATGATTAATATTTGTGCAATTGTGCATTTTGATGAATTTCAGATTCAAGAAAGTTTCTTAGTACGTAAATACGCATACATCGCTGTAAAAGTCGCAAGTAGCTTCAAGTATTCGTTTTAACTTATCGTCTAAGCATAAACTGAGTGCCAAAGATCGTACAACTGTGTGATATGTTAAAAATTACGTATGTGCACTTCATTTCTGTCCCATGACATAGCAAATTGTGCTCCCTTAGAAAAATCTAGACTCTAAGCTTTTAGAATATTACGAGCAGACCAAGAGGGTCACTCAGTACCTAATTGCTTACAAAGGTGGTTGTGTGGAAAAGAAACGCTTAGATGCATTGAATATTCCGAATATCAACTTAGAACAATATGGGTTTCCCAAATTCGATGCATTTTATGCTCTAAGTAGCAACAAAGATATCCAAAAACTATAATGTGGTCATCACAAAAATAATTTGCATTGCCCATAGCTGAGGTGATGGCATTGAATAATTGGCTTGTCGGAAATAAGTCTCTTAAAAAAATGTAAGTATGTAAAAATAAGTTCTTTTTTTACTACAATGTATTATTTTTGTAAAAATATTAATCATAATGTTTTTACTATTAAAAAGTGTTCTAATTTACTTTGTTTCCATGTGGTTTCCTTCAATCTGTTTAAGAATTGTCTGCTGGATTTGCAGAGATTGTTTTAAGAATACATAGAATTCAGATTTAATCCATTATTTCAATAATTTTTGTTCATTTTAAAATTCACATTAATACTTAAAATTTTCAGTTATTATTTAATTTTACTCATGGGTAAAACTATCAGCGGTGTGAGTAAATATTTAGATTATGCATTAAATATCAAGAAAAAGGCAAAAGTTAATTTGCTTTGCAGCACAGATGTGCACACATTATTTTCAAAAACAGAAAACCCACTAACTATCCATTTAATATAGCAATGTAGAACACTTAAAATTAAGAAAACAGTACCAAAGTATCTTGTAAAATACTTCATAGCTTCGTACAGTATTGGTATTTTGCTGTGCAATTTTAAATTGTACGATGTGCATAAGGTTTTCAAATAAATAAAAGGAAGTTCATATATAGTAAAATGTGTGGTTTTGCAAAAGCATTAAAGAAAAATAACTTTTAATTTAGAACTTCAGGGACAAATGGTTTTTAATTCTATATTTCACTACTTCAAATGTGCAAGGAAACATGGTATGGGTCTTGTAAAGTTTCAATGTATAAAATTCTTTTTACTCTTACAGGTTTTTTATAATATTTTTTTTTTACTATGCATAAAACGCACTTTAAGAATCAAACTTTTCAAAATGTCTCAATTGTAAAATTAAAAAATAAAAAGCAAATTGCATTTAAATGTTTGTAATAATATTTAAAGTATATATCTCTCTCAATTGTTAAACGCTTTCTAAAAATCTTCAATGTTATAATACGTGCAATAGTATTTGATATATAATTAATTTTTGTGTAAAAAACATCTAACTTTTAAAATATAAATCCTTATATCAAAGAAAATTTCGTTAAAAACAGTTTTATAAATCTTTATAATATAAATAAAATCACTAAAATGAATGAAAATGTATTTAAAGTAAACAATAATATGCAAGGAAAGATTAAATAAAAATAATATTTAATTTATATTTTACAGGATAAAGGGTTTTAATACTATTTTTCACTACTTCAAATGTGTAAGGAAACATGTTCATAATATGGGTCTTGTAAAGTTTCAAAAATTTTTACGCTCACTTATGTGTATAATATTAAAAAATTCTGCAATAAAATATGTGCTATAGCATCTAATGTATAATTAATTTTTGAGTAAATCTCAAAATCAAGGAAAATTTCATTTCAGATCGTGCATTTTAAAAGAAAATTTATAAGACCATGGTAATAAAAAAAAAAAAAACCCAAATAATCCAAAATACAGTGTATGTGGTAAGACAAGCAAAAGTTTATTTAAAATAGAAAGGTGTAAGCATTAAAAAGATTTCCAATATTCCCTTATGGATCTGCATTTAAGTGTTTGTCATAATATTTAATGTATATGTTTCAATTGTAAAATGTTTTCTAAAAATCTTCAACATTAAAAATACGTGTAATAGTATTTAATATATAATTAATTTTAAGTAAAAACATTAATTTTTAAAATATAAAATCCTTATATTTCATCCAAAAACAGGTTTGTAAATCTATATATAATATAAATTAAATCACTAAAATTTATGAAGATTTATTCAAAGCAAAAAATAATATGCAAGGAAAGATTAATTAAAAAATAACATTTAAGTTAGATTTATAGAATAAATGGGTTTTATACTATTATAACTTCTTCAAATGTACAAGAAAAAATATTCATAGTATTTGTCTTGTAAAGTTTCAAAAATTTTTACTCTTACTTAAGTGTATATTATTATTTTAAAACAAAATTTCTGCTATAAAATAGGTGTTATAGCATCTAATGTATAATTAATTTTTGAGTAAAAACATCTAACTTAAAAAAACCATAAATCTATATAGGAAAGAAAAATTTCATTTCAGATCTTGCATTTTAAAAGAAAATTTATAAAACCATGGTAATAAAAAAACCCAAATAATCCAAAATACAGTATATGTGGTAAGACACGCTAAAAATTTATTTAAAAACAACAAGATGTAAGCATTTATAAAAATACTATTCTGAAAGGCAAAGATCAATTGCAACGTTGTCCAAATATCGTCTAGTGTACGTCACTGAGTTCTAGTTCGGGGGCACATCAGTGGTTTATCGCTGCTTTATACAAGGATTTTACGAAACGTTAAGTTTATTCTAGGGCATAATGCATTCCCACGGGGCAAGCTGTGAAACCAAAATTGGTTTGTTGGATACTTCATCACAAGCAAGCTTCCATTTCCAGAACAATTTTTAAAGAATTGTAGTTCTTTCTAGAAAACACAAATTGCCTTTTCTGTCCAAATGAAACAGACGCTATGGGTGCATAAAGATCCAAATCGTTGTCATTATGGGCACCCATACAGTCCTTACCATCTTTATAACGGTTCACCAACACAAAATTAAATCTTGTAAGGAAATGTACTGTGAGTAGGCTTTTTCAAGTTCAGACTTGGCTTTTTTCAAGTTCAGACGTGCTCGATGGACATACTCGTGACGTCACATCGAAATCTCAGAAGGAAAAAAATCCAAGTCCCAAACGTAAACACACTGACGTCACTGGTCATGAATAAAGTAAAAACATTAAGAAATCAATTCGTTCCTTAGATTACTTACTTTTAAAATCACTAGATGGCGCCATAAGTCGTTTTGAAAAAGCATTTATTAAAACCCCTATGCAATTATTCAAACCATTTTCTAAAAATAACCCATTCCTAATACTAAGAAAAAATACAAGTCCAAAAGAGAGAGAAACACTACATTAATTCACCGCCCATAGTTAACTCTCTTACAGCGTAACGGATAGCGCACTTGACTTCGGATCCTATGGTCCTCGGTTCGAATCCACGAAATTGCTTTTTAATTAAAAATAATAGGGTTTCGAATATCTCCACCAGATGACACTACGAGTGATTCGTCATCATGGCAACAAAACGACGCCATCTTGAAACAACTCAACGCCTGCACGAAGTCGATGACAAAAAAAAAATTCCCAAGTCCAAAATGTAAACAAACCATACGTCACTTCCGCTTTTCGATGACGTCACGCTGTGATGTCACTTGGCCCCGCCCACTTCGGGTCACGTGGTATGACGTCACTTCCGTGTCCTATACGGGGGGGTATACTACTAGCATGTCTGAGATTACATCGGACGGCGACTCGCTCGTACAGCTCATCGGGCAGAGAGTACGGCTGAACTTTGGCATCAGATAGAGGCCATCTGGAATGCCAGTCCTCAGCATGATATTCAAAATCTATGATTCGATACCACGACGTGTACAGGCTCCCATCGCTGCGCGTGGCAGCTGCACAAGATATTGATTTTCGGCATTATTTTTGTTTTGTTACTCTGTAAATTTGATCGTTTATTTAAACCACTATAAGTAATGAGTGGAATAAATTTCATTTTTTTCTGATATTTCTTTCAGTGTTGCAATTTTCACAAACAGTAGTATTGTTTATCGCCGTTTTGGCAACGTTTGGTTTAAAAACCACTAATTTGTGTGGACCAAGCAAATATAACATCAAATCTGCATTGATTCTGTGGAATTTTTATAGGGGAAGTGCCTGAAATCGTATTCGAAAAACGAACCAAGTGACTTCACGTCTAGAACACGTACAGGAAACAATTTGGCCGCAGAAACTACTGCCGCATATATTTAGCTTGACAGAAAATGTCTGTCATATGCCGAAATTTCTAAATAAAAATACTTAGAAATGCCCTCTATAAGACTGATATAAAAAAAAGAATTATCTTTAATATAGTTAGGTAAATTAACGCACCGAAGCAACACAGTGACTATTGGCGACAGTCTAGGATCAATCCCGAATGGAAAAATTCGAGGATTCCTCGTAATTTTGAAACACGACCAGGTGACGAGGTGAACCCACTTCCACACAGGCCACTGTAGTAACGAGTGTAAATGTCCGACTTATCAGAGCCCTCTCAAACATCTGAAACTTAAAAATTCTCTCCAAACATGGCTAGAAACGAGAAATGCGACTTCACGAATCCTAGGAACTCAGGAGACGATCTCTGCAAGAGTCAACGCTTAACGAAACTTCACATTGCACAACACAACCTTCGAAAAAGCCGCATAGCCACAGCCGCAGAAAGCATGGATCTTGTAGAACTGAAAACTGACATCGCTCTCTTACAAGAAGCTTACGTAAAATCAAATAATCTCCCAGGATTTTCAAATCATTGGAAAATTTTTAATTCAACTTCCAACTTGGCTACAATTGCAATAAATACGAAGACTATAAAACCAATAGTCACCACAAGGCACTAATTTCGTTATAATTAAAACTCAATAGAATAATACTAGCTTATACATTGGATCCATGTACGCTCCTCCATCTCAAAATACCGAAGAAACGCTAACAGAAATTTCAGCATCAGGTGTTTTGGAGGTAGAAAATATTGTTCTCGCAGGTGACTGAAACGCTCACAGCCCAGTTTGGAGTTATCGTACCGAAGACCTCCGAGGAAGGACATTCATAGATTTTGCAGCAGTAAACCGTCTTTTCCATGCAACAACGAAGACTGCGAATCAACCTTCGAGGTAGACCAGGGTGTGGCCTGGTCAGACCTTACTTTTTCCACTGCGGGGATGTTGAACTACATTAACAACTGGGAAGTAACCAAACGAAAATCGACCAGTGATCACAAGCTAATCACATTTGAAGTCGAAAATAGTCATGCTACGCTACACAAGGCAACACCTAGATTTAAAACAAAATTTGGTGGTCATCACCATTTATTTAAGTTAATTAAAGAAAGAAAACGTTTTGGTTTAAATTAAAGACAATTAAGAGCACTGAAGAGTTAGATCTATTTTCTAACGATTTTTGGAAACTATAATCTCAGCATGTAAAGATACCCATGAGATCTTAAAAACTAGCAAAAATTTCACCCCTAAATGGAGAAACCAAGACTTATTAGTGATGAAAAAACAGTCAGAGCTCTTCGAAGATGTAGTCAAAAGGAAACTGGAAAGGAAAGAGAGAAATGGAAACAGGTATATAAGAAAGAAAAAGCTCTATATAAAAAGCAAATAAGGGACACTAAAGAAACCATGTGGAAAAAATTCTGCACGGAAACTAATCAAACTTTTGAAAAGACTTAAATTAGTCACCCAAAAAATATTTAAACCCGCCATACTCTACGACCCATCAACAAACCCATACAGCACCATTACAGATGACATCTTACATAAACTTGGAAATATTTTCCCAAATGATGATTCTTCCACAGATGAAACGCACCATATTTCTATGAGACAAAATGCTGATTACGTCAAGACGAACCTGCGTATAAATTAAGATAATAGGGATTAACCTCCTTTTACCAAGGAAGAATTGCAAGAAGCCATAAAGAGAACACCCAATAACAAAGCTCCTGGTCAAGATGGTATTGATGGAAAAATTCAAGACATTATCTACAGTGCTATCCCCTATATCTTCTTGGAACTCTACAATACCTGTCTACGACTCCAACATTTCCCAAAGTGCTTTAAAAATGGTGAGGTTATTTTAATCAACAAACCTGGACGAGATCCTCAAAATCTAAAATCCTTTAGACCCATCTGTCTTCTACCTGTCTTGGGAAAGAAATTGGAAAGATTATTGCAAACAAGAATAAATCACCACCTTAAAACAAAGAATGTGATGAACGCGTATAAATACGGCTTTCAAGAAGGTAAATTAACAGAGCACGCCCTAAATAATCTAATGAAAATCATTAGTGAAAATCTTAAATCTAAAAAGTATACCGCTGTCATATCCATTGATATTGAAGGTGCATTCGATAATCTATGGTGGTCCTCCCTTATTAACGAGCTTTTTAAAGAAATAATTTTCAAGTAACATCCTCCAGATCCTGTGTAGCTATCTTCAAGACAGAGAAATTGTCTTCAAGTATGCAGATATTCAAGTCATGAAGAGGCTGCAAAAAGGAAGTCCTCAAGGTTCTTGCCTGAGTCCTATTTTATGGAACATCATCGCCGACAAGATCTTGAGTAAAGATTGGAGTCCCCACATTCAGACTCAAGCATTTGCAGACGATTTTATAATTATTATAACTGGCTCTACACGCAGGGAACTAGAAACCTTTGCTCAAGATGCTCTTAATGAATTTAGCATCCAGATATCACATGAAAAACTTAACATTTCTTCAGGAAAACTAAAGCCATAGTTTTCTCAAAGCCAAAACTCAATAGAAAATCTATCTTTAAATTTAAAAACACCAGTGTCACGATTGTAAAAGAATTAAAGTACCTGGAAGTCATTCTTGAATAACTCACATGGATTCCACATGTTAAGTACCTGTGATCAAACGCTCTTCTTAAAACTAGGAACATGATGAGATTCACGGCTGAAATTTGGGGTGTTAGTCCATCAATTTTGAAGACTTGGTACATAACAGTAATTGAGAGGGCGGTTTGCTATGCAGCTAGTATATGGGTATGAATCCTACTGTAGCAGTAAAAAAACATCTAAATAGTCTTTAAAGGAGCTTCGTTCTTTTGATCACTCGAGCTTACAGAACAACTTTAACAGCATCTCTTCAGATATTGGCTGATATTGTGCCCCTGCATCTTGTCATCTAAAAGGAAGCTGTTATTTAAAAAATAATGAAACTTCAGGAAAACGTTAAGCTATTTGGACAATGCACAGATTTTGAACAAATACTTTTTCTTCAATTCACCCAACCCTCTCGAGTCTTCAATCAATTATAGGACCACCCTCTCCTGGAATCACAACATCAATTTATACAGACGGCTCGAAAACTCCTAAAGGCGTTGGTAGCACATATGTACTTTTTGAGGATTCCGCAATCTGTCATATCTGGGCCAGTACCCTACATCCTTGCAACTCTGTATACTAAACTGAACTGCTTGCTCTTAAGGAAGCAGTCTACTATTGTGTTTCAGAGAGAATAGCAGCCAACATCTTTACAGACAGTGCATCAAGTATTACCGCTCTGGGTAATCTGTTCTCTCACAATCCAATCATCAATGAAGTCAAGAAAAACTGCTTGAAGCCACTGAAATACCCCAAATTAACATCTCTTGGATAAAAGCACACGCTGGCATTGTGGGAAACGAGCAAGCAGACTTACTTGAGAAGTGTGCAGCAAATGGAATTTCCCATCAAACAAGCAGTTTAAAGTGGCTTAGAAGCAAATTATTAATCTCAATTGATACGTTGGTATTGGACCAATGGCAAGCAGAATGGGATGTTTCTTTCAAAGGGAGATACACATATCAATTCTTTCCGAAGATTTCAACCGAACTTATTTACCAGAACTCAAAGCTGGTACAATTTTTCGCAGCCCATGGTCCATTTCCGGCGTATCTTGAACGTTTTCATTTAAAAACAAGTGCGCTATGCATCTGCGGCCGAGAAAGTGATCCCATTCACTATCTTTTTGACTGTGATCTCACAAGTCCGTGGTCATTTGGCGAAACCTTCTCTACAAAACTACTCTCATTGGTGCCGAAGTACTGCCAAAAATAGACACTGTCACCACAAAATCCTTAAAATGATAGAATTTCTCAGCTCCAACATTGATTATTTCTATGAGAGCTGAGGTCGAAAGTCCTCGAAATAACCTAGCTTTTCTTACGAAATTAGTATATCTGTATTTTATAGTAGTCTTAGTGGTTTTGCTCTTTGAATTTTTTTGTTCTAAATATGTATCCTTGTTCATTGTATATTGTTACCGTTTATTTTATATGGATTATTTATTATGTTATTATTATCATTTGCATTATATTATTATTATATCAGTATTACTTTTATGTTATTATCATTTGGTTCTCTGTAAATTAACAAATTTTGTAATCCTTTTCTTACGTAATATTGTATTTTTGTGCTTACACGTTTTGTCCTTCACTTGCCTTCTATTTTTTATGTGTACTATCTTGAATGTTTTTATGTGTATAATAGATTGCTTGGCTCTCCCTGATCCCCGAAGCTCCTCCGTAAGGCGGACTATATAGCTGAAAGCCACACAGGTGCAACAGTGTCCGCCTACGGCGTCCAATCCAATCCAAGCTGGCACCTCAAATTTCCGTACCATGTCAAAGTGAGGAGATTTGAGGTGAAGATTGCACCAGCCCACGTGCACGAAGGTCTGGTTGAATAGTTTCGAACTCGCAATCCTCGGTTGCTAATCCGCTACCTTCCAACCGGACGCCCGGGCTCTCCCCGTCGTGGCTCAGTGGGTATGCCCACTGCGCTAGCAACCTTTGAGTTGTAGGCGGTGCAGGTTCGATTTCTGTCATGTTCTTTCCTCCCTGGGTGTATTTCTCTCTTCTGTGTCAGTAAAACTTCCATTGTGTGTCTGTCTTGTATTGTACGTCTTGTACTGACTTGATATTGTATGTCCTAATATGGCAATTGTGCCATAAAACCCCGAAATCAACCAATTCGGCTCTCCCATTGACGTAGGAACTGATACTGGTCACCAGACGGTCCACCACACAAATCTTAATATCAAAGGTAGGTAGGTGTTTTAATTAATGTCACACTGGAGCAACACAACGGCTATTGGTGACGGTCCGGGATCAATTCCAAGATCCGAGGAGAGCACCACGTAATTTTCAACCACGGTCACATGATGAGGCAACACCTGAGCTAGCACCCCACTCTCCAAACTTCCACACCACGCCAACGTAACGACATTTGAGGTCACGACGGATTTAACATGCACCAGCCCCCTTTGTACACGACGGTCTTTGGCTGGATTCGAAATCGCAACTCTCCGGTTTCTAATCCGTTGCTCTTCCAACCGGGCTGTTAATATCAAAGCAGAATAAATGTAAAATGTTATTAACTAGTCCTCTATGAGCCTCGAGTGATGTTGAAGATAAGGTGAAAAAAAGATTCATATATATTTGGGGACTGTGTGTTTCTTTTTAAGGTCAATTAAGGATATTCTGTTTTTAATTTCTAAAAAATCAATATAATTGTTGCTGTGAAATCTTAGAATCCAATGGGAAGACCAAATATTTGGTATGCTTATCAAGTGCAAGAGGTTGACCGTACTAATTTTATGATAGTTATTTAAATATTTATTGATAGCAAAAGAACTGAACTACACCAACGTTAGGACATTTGAAGCCACGACAGTTGAAACGTGCACCAGCCCCGACATACGCGACGGTGTTTGGTTGGATCGAGTTTCGAACTCGTAACCCTCCGCTTGCTAATCCGTTACTCCTCAAACCGGGCTACCGCTTCCCTTTGTTTCACCCTGATTTGTTTATTTTTCAAAGTCAGTTCCATGGAAGTGCATTTCCTTTTGTTTCTTCATCTGAACATGATTCAAAATTACGTAGTGTTATCCTCGGATCTTACCCTTCGGGCTTGATCCCGGACCGTCGTCAATAGCCCGGTGTGTAGCTCCAGGGCGACGTTAATTAAATACCTACCTACCTAGCTCTGTCAGCCGTGGTGTAAAATTTAAACTGCCCATCTTCCTATAAAGAGAGCATGGATTACATAGGTCGAGCTTATTCTGAGTAATGTGATCGCTTAAATTTCAAATGAGTGTTAATATTATCTTTCAGAGGCTGATCTTTACTGAGGCTTTTGATAAGTATGCTGTACTTCCAAATAAAATATACCTACATTCTTGTTTCATGTTTTTTTCCCGGATTAAAATTAGATAAGTTCTATGATGTTCTTGCCAAAATATTGTCCAAAAGGTGTCCCGGATCATCATGAATGTCCTTGAATGAATCAATAACACCCCAAAACACTTCAGTACGTGGTCAAAACTATAGGGAGTTACCCTAGAAAACAATAGAGTTACCCTAACAATTGTGATAGTACCAGATAAATCATTTTTCCAGTCTCATGCTGCATTACATTGATGTTGCCAGTTCTAAAAAAATCTTGAAAATACTATTTATTCTCTGCATAACGGATTTGGTTATCTCCTTAGGTTTTGGTTTTCTATAAGTGAGAATTCAGGAATATTGATAGGATAATTAAAACGCATTATGTAATTAAGTGAATTTAGGGTAATAATTTATAATATTGCTATATAATTCCTTTTATTTAAACGTTTATTTAATTTAATGTTTTTATGAAACAAAAATTAACCTTTTTTACCGGAAACTTGCCAGCGCGCTTTCCTCCTACTAGTTTTCCAATACCTGGATTCAAAGACTGAGAACAGATAATCTTCAGTATGGCAGATAGATATTTATCAGTTAATCTTGATCTGTAGGCCGTTTTATTTAATTTCATGGATGAAAATAGTTGCTCATACATTTTTAACATGACGAAATTGTGTGCTACGGTATTTCCTCGATCTCCCCTAAGTGCTATTTTCTTCATAACATATTGTCGTTTTCATTTTATTTCAGAGCATCGTGGGCCAAAAAAAATTACCTCGGAGGCCACATACGGCCCGCGGGCAGCCAGTTTGACACCCCTGCCCTATAGGGTACCAGGAAATGTCTTGAAAACCTCGAGATTTCTCCTATTATCGCAATGGAAGTAAGATCCCGGAATTCATAGCAATTTTCCAACTGTTCGAATGCACTGAGGCTACCTACCATTAACCATATTTCCTTTCTAGAGCTTGCACTAGTAGGTAGGTAGTTGAATTAACGTCGCACTAGAGCAACACAATGGGTATTAGCGGTGATCCGAGATCAATCCCCAAGGGAAAGACCCAGAGGACAACACCTAGTAATTTGAATCACGCTCAGATGACGAGGTCAACACCTGAGATGGCACCCCACTCTCCAAACTTCCACACCACGCCAACGTGGTAGAATATTTGAGGTCACGACAGGTTTAACGTGCACCAGTTCCCCCCGAAACACAACTGTCTTAGGTTGGATCGAAACTCGCAACCCTCCAGTTGCTAATCCTGTTGGGAGAGTAACGGACTAGCAACCAGGGGATTGCGAATTTGAATCCAACCAAAGACCGTCGCGTAGAAAGGGGGCTGGTGCATGTCAAATCTGTCGCGGCCTCAAATACCCTCACGTTGGCGTAGTGTGGAAGTTCGGAGAGTGAGGTACCAGCTCAGGTGTGATCTCGTCATCTGACCGTGATTTAAAACTACGTGGTGTTATCCTCGGTAGGTAGGTATTTTAATTAAACTCGCACAGAAGCAACACAACGGGCTATTAACTAAGGTCCGGGATCAAACCCGAAGCAAAAGATGCGAGGACAACATCGCGAAATTTTGAACCACGATCAGATGAGATCACACCTGAGCTGGAACCCCATTCTCCAAATTCCCACACCACTCCAATGTGAGGTGTTGTCCTCGAATATTTCCCTTCGGGGGTTGATCCCGGACTGTCGCCAATAGCCGGTGTGTTGCTCCAGTGCGACGTTAATTAAAATACCTACCTACCTCTTTATAGCTTACAATGGTTTAAAGTGAAAACAAGATTCATGTTTAATCTAAATTAAGATATTATAAAGCACTAGATGGGCAGTTTAGGGATCTATTCGACATGGAGCTTCCCTAGACCTGAAGATCTGTAAACTGCATCTCGCACGTTTGGGGTATTTTTAAACCCTCCCCACGGGAACATGAGTTACGGAGGCGGATGGAGCAATTATGACGCCAGAATACCCTCTCTCCCCTTTCAACAACACGACAGAGGTCTCCGAGCGATGCACAAAGTGAAGCGCCTCGAGGAGCGATAAATCATAAGAAATAGCATCCCAGAGAGCGATGACAGCGAACGCGAGACTGCGATGTGCATTAACCCTCTCCCACCCCCTTTCAGGGGCGTAGCCTACCGCGAGACCGTCAAGTTCAGTGTCGTGGACCGATTGGGGCGCTAAAATTAAGAGCGGCGCTCCAGCTTCTCATAGCACGCGTTGGTCAGCCATGGGAACGGGACATTTCGGTCGCGTTTGATGGAACGGGCATCAGATCAACCCTTGGTTCCGCCAGATAGTTCAGAATAAGCTGAGAAATATTTAGAGAAGGAAGGTTTCGTGTCTTAGTGATAGTTATGGCTACACTATTCGCAACGTTATTGGTAAGGATTTTGTGTTATAATACCTTTGTTTTCTATATTTCTTGTAATCTTTGCATATCTTTTCAATTTAACGTTTTTTTTTGTCAATTATTCCTGTGAAATGTAACAATGTTTAGTTTTTAGTGTCATAACCCTCCCGGTGATTGTCTTAACGAGGTATATCGTCATTAGCAGATCTTGATGGACGATTTATCTCGTCATTAGAAGAAAACTGACCAGATCTTTATGGACGATATATCTCGTCATTAGAAGAAAACTGACCAGATCTTTATGGACGATATATCTTGTCATTAGAAGAAAACTGACCAGATCTTTATGGACGATATATCTCGTCATTAGAAGAAAACTGACCAGATCTTTATGGACGATATATCTCGTCATTAGAAGAAAATTGACCAGATCTTGATCTCGTCGTAAAAAAATCGGCAATATCTTGATGACGAGATGTATTGTCATTGGGAAAATTTGTCATATCTTGGTGGACGAGATATCTCGTCGAAACCACTAGAAGGGTTAAACTGCCCAAATAGGATGACCTTAGAATATTTAAAAATACAGTGTAACGCTCTTCGAATTGAAATTTTTGTCAACTGTTGGTTCAGTTGTAAGGTGTAAGGTCCAAAACTGGACAAGATACATCAATCAAATGTACTGGGATGGCGAAATTCATCTTTATAAACAATACATACAATAGGATAAACTAATAAACACGTAAAGCATTTTTTAATAATGTGAAAGCGCTTGAAACTTTTCATTTGCAGGAGAATAAGAAGCTTTAACGGAAAGTCTGAAAACATTTCCTCTCATATAAAAGGAGCAATTAACATTCCGTTAGTCACACTGGTCCTAGAGTACGGTGACTTTTTTTCAGTTATATACGCACCGAAAAAATAACAATAATGTATCTATCATTTATAAATTTGAATTTTGTATTTTTGCATTCATTTGTCTTCTGTTATGTCCTCTCATTTGTTAAAAAACCCCCGTGACTATCGGAGAGTCGAATATGAACGAAGTACATTTTAAAGCAATATATGTAAGGCTAGGTTGTTCAATTTATGTCGCATTATAGCAACACAACAAGCTATTGGCGACGGTGTGGGATCAATCCCGAAGGGAAAGATTCGAGGACAACACCGTAATTTTGAATCATGGTCAGTGAACGAGGTTAATACCTAAGCTGGTAATCTAATCCAATATAAGGAAACATTGAAATCAAATCTCTACTTTTCGGAATAGTTCATTGTGTTGCTCCAGTGCGACATCAATTCAATTATATATCAATACCTACTACTTTTCGGTGCTATTTTTTCAAGTAATCCTAAATGTTAATATACACATTTTATATTAAAAAAATATTTTTAAAGTAAAACAATGATTCATCAAATTTCATCCATATTTTCGTTTTTTTGTAACATAACTTTCTTGTTTAAAATGGCCTATAAAAGGATGGTATTTAGGTATGATAGGTATTGTTAATTAACATGGAGCAGCACAGCGGGCTATTTGCGACGGTTCGGGATCCATCCCAAAGGGAAAGATCCGAGGACAACACGTAATTTTGAACCACGGTCAGATGACGTGGCAACACCTGAGCTGGCACCCCACTCTCCACGTGAGGACATTTGAGGCCACGACAGATTTAACGAGCACCAGCCACTTATTTTTTGGTGTAACTTGAATCAAATGGTTATTTCTACATTCGTCTTAGGTCCCTTCGTCTGCATTTTAATGCCAACCTTTAAGATATATTACACCTATTTAATGTGAGTTCAAACTGTTGATTCACGAGCTATTCAATTTTGTATCGGTATATAATTTTATTTTGTAAAATTACTGAACTTCGCATGGTAGGTAGGTAGGTAGGTAGTTGAATTTATGTCGCATCGAAGCTACACCAGTCTATTGGCGATGGTCCGGGCTCAGTAACGAAGGGTTGGTTGGATTCTATGGCGCAAGGGCCATGTTTGCTCATGATGTGCCAAACAAAATACAAACAACGTCAAGTGATCGACATAGACACAAGGAAAGTTTTGGCACAGAAACAAGAAATACATACAGGTATAAATCGAACCTGCGCCGCCTATAATTCGCGGGTTACTAGCGCAGTGGGCATACTCACTGTGTCGCGAGACTTTTACACTTTTCCAGTGACGAAAGGGAAGATCCGAGGACAACAGCGCGTAATTTTGAACCACGATCAAATGACGAGGTCACGCTTGAGCTGGCACCCTACTCTCCAAACTTCCACACCATGCCAACGTGAGGACATTTGAGGTTACGCTAGATTTAACGTGCATCTGCCCCCATGTATACGACGGTTTTTGGTTTGATTGACTCTTGAACTCGCCACCCTCCGGTTGCTATTCCGTGATTCTACCAACTGAGTAGGGATAAAATTTGAATAATCTTTTTAGTAAGTTTAGATTATATACTTGGTATCTAAAACTTCTTGTACAAATTTTGAGAGGAGGTATGAACACGAAATTAAACTAAACATACAGAGATGGTATGTCCACAAGCCCCATTGCGATTTGCTTGATGTCTGAGATGCAGAAATGATTGACCGCAAGTATGTGCGCAAAATTTTTATCAGCCTTAATTTTAGTTTGGGAGTAGTGTTTCACTTACAGTTTCGAAGTAGGTGCTCAAGGTTGTGAGCACCAACAGTATTACACGCTTATCAGCTGTGTGACCTTTCTGCTGTGATACGTATTTCCTGTACGTATTC
The DNA here is from genome assembly GCA_933210815.1 of Meta bourneti. Classification (NCBI taxonomy): domain Eukaryota; kingdom Metazoa; phylum Arthropoda; class Arachnida; order Araneae; family Tetragnathidae; genus Meta; species Meta bourneti. The sequence continues at coordinate 75,271,958 of OW119929.1, read as the reverse complement.
TAAGGTGACGCCAGTTTGCTTCTCTTTTGAATAGTTTCAGCACTTCGCCAACAAAAAGTCCGAAGAAAGAATTCCGAATTGATGTATGATAGCTGATTCGTCAAACCCAATTAGATTAAACTGCAAACGTTACCAAAGCGGCCATATAAACTACATTTTAAGGTAACCCCGATCTGTATCATGCTAAAGCCCATTCGGGGAACTGCAGAACTAAACAATCTTCGCAGATCATCTGGTTTGTTTATTGACATGAAAATTCTTCTCTTACAAACAAAAGAACCGATTCAGTTTTACAATACAAGCATGTGGTAGAATACAGTAAGCAAGTAATTCTTGTAATTCTTAAGAAAAAGAACCCTTAACTTATAATATAAAAAATACAGCTAAAGGTTGGCAAATAGGTAGGTATTTTAATTAACGTCACACTGGAGCAACACAATGGGCTATTGGCGAAAGTCTGGGATCAAACCAGAAGGGAAAGATCAAGAACAACACCACGTAATTTTGGACCACGGTCAGGTGGCAACACTTGAGCTGGCACCCCATTCTCCAAACTTCCATGCCAACGTGAGGAGATTTGAGGCCACGATGGATTTAACGTGTACCAGCCCCCTTTGTACACGACGGTCTTTGGTTGGAATCGAACTCGCAATCCTCCGGTTGCTCCATCGACCGGGCTACCACGGCCCTAACAATTAAAGGTACGCATAAAGCGAGGAATCTGAAATATAAGAAATTATGTGGTATGTGAACCTTAATTTTGTATCATTCAACAGATAGATTTTTAGTTTATGAATAAGTAGAACCAAAGTAGGTAAAAATTATTAGATGATTCAGGTTATGAAAAAATGGGATTCGGTTATTAGATATTGTTAAGCCTTTCCCTTATTCCCTTATCTTAGAACAAAGCTATTTCTCAAAAATGAACAAAAGCGATCTCGTAAAAAGGGCAGGGTTTTATGTGGACTGTAAATCTCGAGAAAGCAATAAACGATTTATTACCAGCGTCCATAAATTCCTAGATACTTTTTGTACCTTCTAACTAACATTGTCGTGACTAGGTAATGGATAACCATTTCGTTTGAGAGGCATAATTATATTGGCTTGCAAAACTTTAGGAACACCGTTATTTTTAAAGATTACAACCTCAAAATTAAGCGAAACAGACTGTGGTAACTTGCATAACTGAAGATATTCAGTAGAAAATTGATGCAAATTCAAATTTGGGAATCGTGATGTCAGAGGATCTGACATAGGAATGGATTCTGCTACCATAGGAACTCATCCGCCTCCTCATTCTATGTATGCAAACGCGGTGTATAGCCTGCATCAGTGTTCGATGTGATTCATACAGCCTGCAAAGGACCACCTGCAGTCCCTTTTTAGGTTCTTACACTTACCTTCTGCCTCATGGCACCCAGTACAGTGTCATTAACTTCAGTTCCGATTTTTCCAATGTTCGCTTCTGTTCTCATCGTTTTGTTTTTACTCTTCGGCTCGGTAATTCCAGTTGTACCATTTTTTGTATATTTTTCCACATCCAAGGTCAAGTCACTGCAAAGGTGGTAGCTGGAAATACACACACACCTTACTGTTCCTTAAGCTTTACATGCCAGTTTAGTACTATTGATTTGAGACGTTGGTAAGATGTCGACCATCTAGGAGAAATGGTACATAAATATATTTTCGTTTTAATATGAAACTAATAGTTATTAAAATTTAGTTCTTTTTTAAGACATGCAGTCAGATTAAAACAATATTCGATTGGAAAGCTAAAGGTTCTCATTTTCTGTATAAAATTGGAATATAAAAGTCTAATGTAATATTAAATGAATAAAACATAATTTCACCAAACAATAAAAAAAGTAATGTTCCATAAAATTTTATATTAAAATTCCATCAAATCAGATTTCAGAACACTTCTTTCCATAGCGTAGTGTCTATGGAAGCCCAATTCTCGGCATCCCGATAAAAAATAAAATTAAAGCTCAGAAAAATTGGTGGCAAAAACTCCATAACACTTGAAGCAAATTCAACGATTTTCTTTAAGTAAATATAAGTAAGAAGTCAGTTTCTATTTTTAAGTCCTTGATTTTCTTCTCATAAAGCCAGCCACAAACTGAAACGAACATTCTTCATCTGATTGGTCCCCCTGGGGGGAAAAGACGCCCATCCATTGATCTGATTGGTCCGAGCGACATAGTAGATTCGTGATTTCACCATTTTTGTCACCACTCTATAGAAATACTCATTTACCCCCCCCACACACACACACACTACCCTATCATAAAATATTATATCTCCAAACGAGGAGATAAGATGCCAAATCGGACAACCAAGTCAATTGTTTTACAGAGCATTGACGTGACTACTAGTCGACATATTGGTCATACTTTTTTGAAGCTTTTCTTAATAACAATGCTGAGTCTACTTATATTTCACGTCTATGAGTTTGTAATTGTAATTGTAATTAATTAACGTCACACTGGAGCAACACAACAGGCTATTGGCAACGGTCCGGGATCAATCCCCAAGGGAAAGATCCCTGAGCAATACCACCGTAATCTTGAACCATGGTCAGATGACGTGGGAAACACCTGAGCTGGCACCCCACTCTCAAACCTTCCACACCATGCCAAGGTGAGGACATTAGGCCACGACATTTTTAACGTTCACCACCCCTGTGTACACAACGGTCTTTGGTTGGACTGAGTTCCGAACTCGCAACCCCCGGTTGTTAATCTTTTACTCTTCCAACCGGGTTACAGCGGCTCCTATGTGCTGAAGCATCCAATGTCTAAAAAGATCATCAAATGATACACATACACTTATAAAACCTATTTTACTCTCACAACTATACGTTTTCTGTTGAAGTAAAATTATAACGATCAAGCCAAAACAAATTATTATTATCTAATGCAGTGAAGTTTAAAGTAATTTGTAGTTCATTCGTGTTATATCCTCTTAATTGTCTACATTTTTAAGTTATATTTTATGTAGTTAGTATATCCTAAAAATGATCCATCGAGAGGTTGGTGAAGGTTAAATCTGTCGAGGCCTCAAATGTCCTCTCGTTGGCGTGGTGTGGAAATTTGGAAAGTGGGGTGCGAGCTCAGGTGTTTACCTCGGTCATTTGACCGTGATTCAAAATTACCAGATGTTGCCCTCGGATTTTCCCTTCGAGATTGATCCCTGAACGTCGCCAATAGCCTCGTGTGTTGCTTTAGCGACACGCAAATTCAACTACCAGTCCTAAAACATGATTCTTATTTTGAAGATTGAACTTTTTAGATTATTTATTCTCCCCTTATTCGGAGAAAAAATAGTTTGCAAAATAAATATTTTAGTATAATTCTTTAATATTTAAATAAATATTAAGAACTACATTTTGTTTGAAACTTATGATTAAAGTAAAAACCCCATAGCAGGATGTAGGAGCATCGAATTTATGAGGTATCAGACAATAAAGTCCACTGCCGAAAGGTGTAAATATATTCTATTAAACACGTATTTTTTTTTAAAGTATACGAAACTTTATATCAGCTTAAAAACTTGTGAAGCATAATCACTATCGGTATAAATACTAAGACGACCCTTATAAAAACAATTTTTTAATATATATAAAGTAGAAATTGGAGAAACAATTCTCTTTTTGACAGAAGCTTCTTTATAGCTCTTAATATTGGTGTTTGAGCTGGAAAGCTATAAAAATAGTACATTGGGAAGCTATAGAAATAATACATTGGAATGAGGACAACATAATCTATAGGGATTACTAGTAAAGAGACAATGAATCTAAAATAAGAAATAATGTACCCCATTGAAAAATAATTACTATTCCTATATAAAAAATCAACAGTATGGCTTCCCATCAAGATAATTGATCTGATTTTTACTCGGGAAAACCTACAAATGAAGAGTAGAAAGGATTTCATTTTGGAAGGGGCTCAAAGCTAGAAACAGAATTTGTATGCCAAATAAAGATAAAATATTCATGACAATTAATAACATTAAATTAATATCCATATCTTATTCCTCGAAATTCACTTTTATTTCTGTCACTATGTAAGAGCTGATACGATATATAGGTACACGAATACGTTATGAATACATCAGTGGAATAAATTAATAATTTTCATGCTTTTATATTCTCTAGTAAATGATTAATTATAAAAGCCCTTATTTAATCTAAAGTTACGTTTTCACTTGTAGATATCAGAAGTTACAGTTTCATCAACTGCCCGATAGTAACTTCCTGTGACTGCTTGCTCCCGAATATAATTAGCCATTATAGATCGATCTCGTACAGCTCGAAGTGGTATCGGTGGACAGAACGGTATGATAGCAATGTATGACGTGTTTATACTGACTTGAAATATTTATGTCATACATTTAACTCTGATCTGACTTCAGAATTCGGTTATGCCTTCGAGGAAGCAGATTTCAGTGAGTGTTTTTATTTTGGGTCTTTCAATTAAAAAAGAAATAAACGTTCTTTATGGGTACGAGAAGGGATTAAAAGAAAAGAAATTCTAGGAGTACGCTCCTAAATGATCAATGAATTAAAAATAGATTTAATGCAATTTGCCAAAATTACAAGGATGAAATCTGAAAATTTAGAAAAACTCGTTTGCAAAGTAGGACCATTGGGGAACTAAAAAGAAAGACTCAAAATTCAGAAATTTTATTAGTGTGGAATGTTTTAGCATTGTTAATAGTTTATTACAATTGTAACTGAATTAAATATAAATGAAATCGTTACATAAATGCCAGTTTAAAGTTTCCTTTTGTTGGTCCTCCTGAACTACCTTTTTGGAAGCATAGTGCTTTAAAATATGGACATTTAGAACTCATAAGTTACAATAGTACCCTTCCCCATTTTTTTAAATTTTGATAGTTCGCCATTATACCGATTTCGTAAATTGTGGGGTTTTCTGCTTATCCTTCTAAGAAGCCTGCAAAGTGTCTAATTTCTTGTAAAATATTTAGTTTCAGTGCTCTGTTTCTATATTCTTCGCACTTCGCATCCCATAACTGGATTTTAGTGGAAAAAATTTATCAACTCGTCAATATCTGTGATGGACCACTCCAGTTTTGAAGCATTCATAATTTTCACTCTTGATCACCATTTAACAAAAATAATATTTGCAAAAATCCAACAACTAAATTGAGTGAACTGTCAGACACTCAGAAAAGTAGACGGTCGGTCAAAATGCTACAGAACAAACCTGCGGACTCGAACATGTCTCTAATCAATTTGAAAAATCCACAACGAAATTGAATGAACTGTCAGACATTCAGAAAAGTAGACGGTGGAACGGACGGTCTGTCATGCTACAGAACTGACTTACAGGCTCGATCATGTCTCTCGCTAGTGATTAGCACCTACTGAACTGTACCGAGAACTGTGACAGATTACTTAAAATTGTCACAGAAGTTCCCAAGTGTTTATATTATTGGATATACTGTTAGACAGAACTATAGCTACAAATGTGTAAATGTAGCCTTAACAACTAATTTTACTTAAACATCGCAAAAGTATTCTACTCTTTTAATAATTAATTTGCAAAAAGATGTAAGAAACCAATATTTTTTGGTAGCTTAGGCCAACTCTGCCACTGACACGAGATCAAAAAGATTTATAACAAGTGGTAAAAAATGTTTTAAGGGGGAAAGATCAGCCTTCAAACTTTTGAAGGAAAGTCACCCCTCAAGTTCTGAGCTTTTGAAGAGAGTGGAAATTCAATTTGGAAAGCTCAATTATCAATCGAGGATATTTAAGAAAATATTCTGTGGATATTTTTAGAAAATATTCTATGAATGTTTTGCATTTTTTATGGTTTCATAATCCGAATTCTCAGCACAATTAATTTTTTACCTGAGTGCTGGGGAACGTTTTTTTTAATTTACATGTAATTCTATTTTTATTTATCACTGAATGCATTTCAGAAATATCTATGGAATTTTGTATAATTGGGACCGCAGAAAATTACTTGCTCAATAGTTCTTGAAGTTTTCCCGGAATTAAGTTCAAAGCATTTATTCTCTCTCTCAGTAATAAATTTAATTTATTTTTACTACATTATTAAAAGTAAGATTAAAATGCAACTAAGAACTTGTTATTCGTTTTCAGTTTTTAATGAATAATCGAGTTCTCTTAAAAGATTGGATTTCACTTTTAGATATGTTTCTTTAACAAAACATTTAATTAAATATATTTAATCGCAGATTAATTATACTGCCTATAATAAAGTTTGATTCATTTACATAAATAAAAATGCATATCATTAGATTTATGCAAATTTATATTATACTTTTACAAATGTCAATGGTGTTTTCTAAACATTTCATAAAATTTGATATAAAATCTTGTTATATAGAGCGGAAACATGATTTATCGACCGATGCTAAATTTCATTCATCAGAAAAACATGTATTTCATAAAGTGTTTCAATGAGACTCCTCCATATGCAGTATCGTCGTAGCTTCAATCTATATAATAACCTTAAGATTGTTTAATATAAAACAAATCTAAAAGTATCATTCAAGGTAGGTAGGTAGTTGAATTCACGTCGTACAGGAACGACTGAACGGGCTATTGACAATGGTTCGGGATGAATTCCGAAGGAAATGATCCGATAGTGTCATTCACGATGAGAAGTGAATAAGACCCAAATCAGTCAAACGAGTTTATTTTAACTTTCACATCAACTTTTGGGCGATTGTTTCCTTAAAATATAAACTCTGAATTTTGAGGCTGTTGGAAAAATACCATGCAATAATTACAATTACGGTTTCGGTGAATGGACGTATGAGAAAGCGAGGAAGAATTTTCATTCTAAATTAGTACCTTGATTGGGTATCTTGATATTGCAGAACAATTTACAGGAGAAATGCTAAGACTAGGGCAATTTTCTAGTGTCATTCAATGAGATCTCTTATAGCATGTTCCTTAAGATCTACAAGAGTTTTCACTGAATTACATACGTAGAAAGTACCAATAAAAGTACGTGTGCCTTACGGACATTAAAAGTACAACCTTTATTATGTGAATGGAAGTATTGTACTTGCTCCAAAACAATTAAGTACAACTCACTAAAGAGATGTACGTCTTATAATGTTAGAGTGCCGACATTTATCCCCAGTATATTTCATTAAATTTGGTCTACAAGAATCTAATTTCAATCTGAAAGGCATTTTGTGTGGAGGTTATTGTAGGTGATGGTAGTTTTCCTGCGGCTTAAAGTGTTCACTATGCATATTCCAACTATAGCTCACTTGGTTTGTTCTTCGGTCACTTTTTCAGCACGTCGTGTCGACAATACAAATTTCAAAGAATGAATTCCGAATTGATATATGATAGTTGATTGGTGAACACCAATTACTTTAACGCTTAACGTAGCCAAAACGATTATAAACGACATTTTAAAGTAACCCCGATATGTATCATGCGCGAGTATTTGGGAAGTGGAAGCTCGCGTTTCATCTGGTTTATTTGTTAACATTGAAAATCTCTCGTATTTTTTAAATCTCACGCAACTTTTCCACGACAACATTATCTCACAAATCTTAAGGAGCTAGAATCACTTTTGCACTTTATTCGTGTCATCTAATTGGACACAAACCAGTGAAGAAGCGAATTTTAGCTAAAACAGTTCAGACAAGCAAAACAAATGGAATAATTAACCTACACCTGACTCCTTAGTTTTAAAACGCCCAACAGATTACAAGAATTCTCGGCCTCAGACAAGTTCGAAAGCAAGTCATTTGATGAAAACGAAATGCGAATAATAATTTGCGAACCGAAAACCAAAAATCGATTTTTTGTCGCTGCGGTATCAAATATTGATGACTTCATCACCCCCAGACAACTCGGGACTGCCCATCAAGCTTCTTTCGCTGCTCATAATTTTGAATCCTGTCATATGTTGCCAAGCTCCTGTCGTTAAAAGACAATCTTTTACGACCTTACCCATCATGCGTCACGCTCAACTTGGACAGGATACTTCTAATCCCCAGTCTTCTCTGCTCCTTTTAAATGCAACGTTGCAACGTGTGGCATTCGACGTTGATGACGGTTCTCAGACCGAATCCCTGAAGCCGTTGAATACTGGCAGAAACTTTTGCACTTGTGAGAAAAAATTCTAGTCCTGACTTTCGCTATTCGTTATTTCTTTATTTTGAAGTAGGATTAGCGTCTGTATTCTTCACTCAAAAAAACCTTAACATCCAAAACTTTTATTGTAAAACTGCAGGACAAGCAGTTATTTTCCTGTCTGCTTTTGATTGAAACTATTGTTTCATTATCGCTTCTGCTGAGCGGATATGACTAAATTCGTATGTAACACTTTTCCAAGAGACGTAGCATTCCTTCCTTTATTGGATAGAGATATTTACAATTTTTAAACAGTTGTTTCGAATGAAATCTCTTCACATCTGCTTAACCATTGATGGAAACAGATGAATCTACTGTGTTTCCGAAGAGAACTGCTTCAGACACTACGTCTGCTGCCGTAGACAATAGACTTAGCTCATCTTCTAAAGGGATTCTTTAAACATTCGATTCTGTCACATCGGCACACTTAGCAGCAAATGGTATTCCTGCTTCAGACTTATGTTCTAAGAAATTATTCCAGGAAAACGCTTCCTAACACTACCTCACACCCATTCTTCACAGACTTGTTAATGAGTCTTCCGAACGGATATAAAAAGGCGATTCTCTCATATTTTGCTTTGATTGCTTTCAGGCGTTTATGAAACACGATTGGAGAGGATACACAACTCTAAGGATCTACAGAATGACTTATAAGGGGACATAGAAACTTCCAAACAAAACTTTGCAGTTCTAATCATGAAATTATAATGAAATTTGCAGATTGTTTGTTTTGTATTAAAAAGCCTGCACATAAAGTTTGGTCTAAAAATATTAAATCATTTCAAATTGCTCTCATATCTTGCTTTGTTATGAAACGTGGTTGAAAATTTTGATTAACTAACAAAAATTGATATGTCCTATGTGCATTAATATTTCATGTATTGTCAAACTTCAAATTCACATAATAGTTTGTATGCATGTAATTCAAATTACCTCCATTTGGTAAGTATGTCTCAATCGTAAAGCAAAAAAGCATTCTGCTAAAACACCCAAAGTTTTCAACAAAAAAAGCATAGGTTAAGCTTTTTACAAAATTAATTGTTTATTTTAAACAGAAATTTCAAAATTGAAAAGCATGATGAGTTTCGCATTTGCTTCTAGATTTATACAGCATATTTCAAGGATTATCAATTTTCAAGTAAATCAATTAAGATCAGATGCGCAGAGAATATTTTGAAATCAGAAGAATGTCAAAAAATCTCAACAGGAGAAAAAACTTTTTTGTAATAGACTTACTGTACTTACTACTGTCTACTATATTTTTTATGTTGTTCCGTGATTCCAACTCTTTCTCTCTAAAGCTATATTCCAACCGGCTTTATCAGAAAGCCTCAGAGACAATTTATATGAATAACTTATCTTTTCCAGGTTCAAGTCGGAGCTGAAACAATAGAGGATGCGAAGTAAAATAGTTCCCAATCCACCACCAAAACCTCAAATAGCTTATGTGCCCGATGAAGATCTGTTAATGGGTATCCGAATCTCTAACATCTATAAGCAGGTAAGAGAAGTTTCGTATCAACCGTGTGCATGTTTTCTACGAAGAATTTTGAAAAGTTTTTCATATTTCACATTTTATTTGTATTCACATTAATATTTCTTGCTCATTTGAATATTTAGAAATATTTGAGAGGGAAATAATTTCCTTAAATAAATAAATTCTAAAAAACTAAGCGTGTTAGTATCAATATAGGTCGACAGGGCTGTTCTTGAGTGTTGTTCTGGGAGTTCACTTAAGATATTGCAATATCACAATTGTGATTTTCTTCAGGAACCCTAGTTTTTTAAGACCCTGGCTGCATAGCCAAGCCAGAGGTTTTATGACTACACTAAAGGCAGTCGGGAGGACCCTTGTCAGGGCCCATAAAGTCCTCAGGGCCATTAGCTCAAACGGACTAACACAATACAATTGATTAATTTAAAACAAGTTACGAAAATAAACGAGATCCAAGACCAATCAAAAATGCAAAAGCCGTCTACATCTTGTAGACCAAATAAGAGTACAGAAGCAAGCAATGCACTAAAGGATTGAAATAAACAAAAATGAAATTAAATCGAAATACACTGCATCTCGTAGAATAACTTACTGGAGACAAAAAGATTATAAAAATTTGGTCGTCAGCATAGAAATCATTGGAAAACGTAAACACAATTATGAAATCTGCACATACATATCTATTACATATCAATTTTACTCAGAGAAAAGCTTGTTTCCTGAACTCAGTTTACATCCGCACATATCCATATAATTTAAATATTAAAACTGTAAACTAAGAAATGTGTCAATGCACATGTGGATTACATTAATCACATTATTTTGACGATATCGGCTTATACAGATGATGCACAGACTTTCTTAGGCAAACGTCAAATCCAAAAAAGAAAATTGCATAGTATTTCAAACATTCGAATTTATTAATTGCAATAACATCGAGCGCAGAAACTTTGATGATTGATCTATGAGAAAAGTATAATGCAACAACAAATTATTTCTTAGCAAACGAATGCAGTAACAATTGAAAATAAATTAATTAATGCATTTAAATGACAGTAATTATTTCCAGAAGAGAAATCGACTTTCGGTTCTGTTTACATTTGTACCCCTCGATTGATTTTTGGTAGTGAGTATAGTTTCGTCCCTCCTGTTTCTCTAACGTTCTGCATCATTTGAAATTGGGATATCGCGTTTCTGGACAGATTTTGACCACATTTCTTCCCTTAAAGCTGGCAAAACGGGAAACAAGGTCACGCGAAAGTAAAAATATCATTATGAAAACATATCATATCGTATCGATCTTGAAATGAGTTTCACTGCTGGTACTTAATGGGTTTCCTTGGCGTCACTTTGGTAACGTGATTTCTTTTCAATCGTAATTGATATGTTGTTACGAATGTTACAGATTTTATTCTAAAGTTTTTTCCACAGTTGTATTTGAGAACACGGTACTTTATTATTTTTCCAGTTGTGGTTTATCGAGTATATATTTCAATGGGAAGCAATAAGTTAATGTAATTATATTATTCAGTAGTATATTATTATATTACTATGAATAAAAGATTTTGTTTAGGTAATTTAATATTTAATAGTTTTTGATCAGGTTATTTGTCGGGTAAGTGAAGGCAATTTCAACTAAAACTGTTATTCAATCACTCAAAAACTATTATAAGTGATTGAATTATTTAGGGTGATATATCTATGTATATATAGGTGATTAAAATATATTGCTTATTCTTATGAAGTAGTTATATTTCGAATAAAAAACTAATGCATTTTAATCCTCTCACAAATATATCAGTTGCTTTCTTAATTTTTACCATTGTTTACTTATTTTTATTAGTTACTTATTTTTTTGCTTTTGTGTTTCATACGGAAAATAATCTATGCTCAAACTTCCTCTTGAGATTGATGGTGCTTTGCCTGTGTGTGTGAAGGTCTTGACCCTCAAATTTAAAATATCGAGGAAGAAACGTAACCTCAATCCTCTTAACCCTCTCGCTGCGTAATTTTTTTTATCAAAATAGGTTCAAAATTGCGTATCTTTTTATTACATATTTCAAATCTACATATATTTTAGAGTTAAAATATACAAAAAATTTTTGTAAAAGAGTTTTTTTTCAATATAGAATTAGATCATAAAAAAAGGTTGTCGGAATATTGAAATTGAAGAATAATCATATAAAAGCAAAATTTTGAATATTAATCTTGGTTAAATTATGATTTATTTTATAAAATACAAAGGTAAAACGTATATACTAATGAAAATATGCAAAATACTTACAAAACATTTATTAGAAATGAAGAATTATTAGAAATCACTATCCGCAGAGGAATCCGAGAAATTCTCATCAGTTTCGCTATAACTATCTTCACTATACTTGATATCATAGTCAGAACTGCTATCAGGGTCGGAAATATTGTCAAGAATGTAGGTTCTATCACTCGCGAAACGCTTCCTGCCAGACATCTTTGAGCTTTGAAAAGAGCGCGCAAAATGCTGCAAAAAATGCTTGTATATTTCGCAGAAATGTGGACATCTAAAGCCATCTGTTAACCCAGATTTGAATAAACAATTAAACATCACAGAAAAGCCAAAATGAAACCATGAACGGGGAAATAGCAGGTTGCATAGTTAAATAGACGGCAAAAATGCATCCCCGCGGAAAGCGCTGGCTGCGCAAATTTTGCTACTTCTACGTTGCCCGCGGAAATCGCGGGATGCGCAGCGAGAGGGTTAATAGAAAACGTGGTAGGAGTACCTCAATTTTATTTGTAAATTTGTAAGATTTATACTTGCCTGAAATCAAATTTAAGGACTTTCTTTATGTAAAACATCATACCCCAGGGATACGATGAAGAGTATTTGTGCATGCCCCATGAGTTATGTGATGTACTGATGGAAGCCGATGAAGAAAATTATTGTGAAGCTTAGAATAAATTTGTTTTATAAATCATAGTTTAATATTTTTTAAATACCCTTATTGTATTTTTCAATAATAAATGCTCATTTATTAATGATCTTTTTTCTATTTTGCTAAAATAATGCATACTTAACTGTGTAATTCACAAAACCATGCTTAGGTACCAAATGGCTTAAGCTGTAATAGTCCTTTCTCTGCGCGCATGTCGGAAAATTATCGTTTGTGCGAATGCCAAATGATTATTTGAACGCGCGCTCTGATATCGGCTCGCGAAAAATTAAGAATCTCGTCTGCGGTTTACTTATTTTTGTTTTTTCTTTAGACCCCAGCTGTGGCAACATTTAAAAAATATCTTTAGAATTGTTTTCTTGTTATCGTTAGAATTTCTCGTGCTAAGAACTTTTTCGACCAGTTGTACGTCGATATCTATGCCTTAGTGCAAATTACTTGTTCGGACGCATGGAAGCGTTATTTTAGAGCCATGGCCACTGTTGACTTATACGTATAGAATTTTTATAAATAAATAAGTTTCAATTATACAGTCCACTTGCACCTACTACACCGCACAGGACAGTTACTCTCAAACAACGGAATCAAGAAAGGGCAAAGGTCGCAAGCCACTAATGATTGATGTGATGACTGATCGATACACCATCACATCGATGGCGATCCTAATCACCATCGATGTGGTGGTGCATTTAAAAAATCAATTATCCTGAATTTAAAATCACACCAGATGTTTATTTCCATTTTAAAGAAGTCAAAATTATAGCTTATGTACTATGTGAGATTCAATTACTTAATTTCCAAAGATTGAACTTTGTTAGGATTATTTTTATAACTAAGGGGTATTTATTTCTCAAAATTATGATGAAAGGTTTTCATGAATAATAGCATGAATAGCACTAGGAAATAAACTGTTTTTTTATTTTTGCGCTGTCAGTTCTTTCATTTCTCTCTGCATTATTGATGGACTATGTATAGAGGCTCACTATGCGAATTTTTTCCTCGTCCTTTTGATCCCTCATAATTGAAAAATGGATTAATGGATTAAAAAATTTTCTTTCTACTTTCCAATTTTTGTGCCTACTACTCATAAATCTAAACTGACGATTTTCTCGTGTCCAATATTTTAAAATGTAAACAGCGTAAATAATAATTTAATTATTAAGTAATGCATTATAGCTTTTGTATTTTTATCATAATGATGATGCGCATTATCAGTTCTGATGCTTCTAAATCTAACGAATTAAGAATAATTTATTAATAATTAATGAAGAATTTAGCCCCCACTTATTTTTTCATTCTACAAACTACAGTCTTCCTAGCATGACTTTCAATCAAATTTGACCTTCTTGAACAATCTAATATTTACAAAGACTCTCAACTAATAGATGTAGTTATTTATTCATTATTTGTATTGTGGAGGGAAGCAAAACTACACTACTAAGAAATCTCGTGACGCTCAGAGGTTTAGGTAGGTAGGTATTTTAATTAACTTCACACTGGAACAGAACAACGGACTATTGATGACGGTCCGGGATCAATCCAAAAGGGAAAGATCCGAGGACAACACACGTAATTTTGAATCACGGTCAAATGACGAGGCACTCCACTCTTCAAACTTCCACACCACGCCAACGTGAGGACATTTGAGGCCACGACAGATTTAACGTGTACCAGCCCCCTTTGTGCACGACGGTCTTTGGCTGGATTCGAACTCACAACCCTCCGTTTGCTAGTTTTCGCTACTCTTCCAACCGGGCTAGCTCAAAAGGCTAAAAGAATTAAATTCGGTATTTGATTAATTAATGAAATTGAAGTACACTAATTTGAGTTTAAGAGAACACTGTATATAAAGGAAAATTTTTACAATAATAGGGCAAGTATGTCAATATGAAGTGTTTTCCAAAAAATGATTTTTCTAAAATTTGTTTATCTATATATTTTTTAAACTAATGATACGTGTCATTTTTTAACGCATACATTCGGTTAAAACATCAATTTCAATCTTTTTATCTCGTGACACGCATAAACTAATCACTAAATTGTGCGGCACACCTAAATATATATTATAGTTTATGCCGATCCAACTACAAATCGGTATAGTTTTGATTGATTTACAAAACAACTAATAATTACCTACCCTTTTTCTCCATAGGACTTTTAAACAAATCGTTTTGAGAAACAATTTGTTTATTATACTTCGTAATAAAACTAATACTGAAAATTATTTATATAGGTATTACTTAAAATTATTTGGTGTATACACTTCTCAGAAGTTCAAAACTAAACAGTTGATATAAAATAAATTTCGTACAATTTAAACCATTTCACCATTAACATTTAAACCGGTTATATATAATGAATGTTAAAACGTTGATTGTTGAACATTTTCAATTGGTGTGCCATTCTTGAAGTACACCGGGTGCAAATCTCTAGCTTAGAATAGACTTTAAAATAATCTATTGCCTCATATGGAGAAATAGTGATAAAAATAAAATGTTCTCTTACACTAGTTCAAAAAAAATAAAGACATTTATTAAAGACATTATTGTGTTATTTGAAGGTCTGTAGTTAAAAAATGATTTTTTTAGAATAAATAGTACAGGTTCGTCAACAGATCTCGAATTTTTGTCATAAACTTGAAATTCAAGACCTTTTTCACTATTGTCTGTTTAGGAATGTCAAGATCAAAAATATCAACTTCATTCACATAAGATCTGTCCTCACCTGGATAGAAGGATGACTGTGATTCTACTTTTCAAACAAATGCAGTATGCTCTCAATAAAATCTGCAATCCTTTCAACACACCCAAACATAAGAATGCATTGTTCTTAAGCAACTCAGAAATCACGAGACAGAAATTATTTTGAAAATGCAAAATTATTCACTTCTATCCATCGAATGAGTTATTTTTAGCATGTTTACTTTGTTTTCTGCAGACTTCAAATTGAAAACCTAAAATTCCGTAATGTTCCAGAGCAGTCACACAAGGATTCGCGCTGCCGACATGAATTGGAAGTTGTGCTAATTAGAAAATTGCTGAAATTCTCTATCATGGGTGCAGTGCTATTCCAAAAAGCAGACAGCGACATTGCCATGGCACATAACCGTCTGAATTGCACTGTCGTAGTTATGTTATTCATTCGCATGTCGAGATAATTATAACTTTTATCTCAAGTAATTCAGGTAATGAGTCAAGTCCTCACGGGAGCGTCATGCTGAATTTTTCATTTGTTAATGGCATTGGGTTACCAGCCATACTGATGGTGTTCTTTTTTGCGTAACAGTTATGATTTTTTTCTTTCTATTGTTAGTAAGTGTTCTTATTGGTAGCATTCATAAGAACTAATTTCCAAGCATTGTTTAACTGACTTTCTGTGTGGTTTATTTTATGATCAGAGGGAATATGAAAATGTCTTGAATTGTGAAGTAAAAATATTCACAGACCACTTAAGGGAATTAATATTAAAACAATATTGCTGATCAGAAAAGTGACAGCACCGCTGAAGTCACCTAAAAATAAACATTCGTGATTGAAATAATAAATTCGTAATGCACACACACAAAAAACAATTATATATAGATTTAGTCATACATAATAATGCATTAGTCGCACACAAGCATATCATGTGCACAATTTTACTATAATCCACCAAATATTCAAAAAGACCAATAAAGAATCATTGCTGAAAAGTAATGCTTCTGGTCGTGCTACTTGTAGCCATTAGTGAAACAAAGTTCATTTAGAGCCTTTCTTTTTTTTCTTGAAAAAGAAATGTTTTTAATTCATTCTGTCGTTTGAATAGAGAAATCTATTGAAAGTGTGTGATGAAAACGAAATTTAATATTTTAAAGATATGCAAGTATATGAGATTATTACTACTGTTTTATGCTATTCTAATGTTCTCCATGTACTCAGTCTGAAACATCAGGATTTGTATTGAAAACTATACTTTTGCAGCGAATCTGCATGTGACATGAATTATTCATAAATTGTTTTTGAAACTTTTCACTATCCTTAAGTAGTAATAGGCCGTTGTGTTCTTTTCAGTACGATGTGAATTCAACAACCTACATTAAAGTATTTTCTAACTATAGATTGACATTTCTTAGTTCGTAATATTATTGCTCAAATTATGACTTTTTAACACCCTTGAAGACAATTTTCGATCAAGATATTTTTTAATTCATTGATTCGACAGCTATTACTTCAAAGAAACATGTATTGCAATCACTCTCTATAGCAGTGGTTCTTAACCTTTTTAGGACCGTGGTTCAAAATTACGTGGTGGTGTTCTCGGATCCCTGTGGGATTGATCCCGGATCGTCACTAATAGCCCGTTGTGTTGCTCCAGTGTGACGTTAATTAAAATACCTACCTATCTTAACCTTTTTAGTGATCGGCACCCCCTTGTTTCTAAAATTAAGTTTCGGCATCCCCTTGAAAAATGTGTTTCTATTTCTTTATTTAGGAAATTACTTCTATTGCAAGATAATTTATTTATTGAAAATAAACACATACATTTACATATACATACAAAACAATATATCAAATTTCAATGGCTATGTTGTTTACTCATAATAATACCTTTGAAGTGATGCTCCTTTTTCGAAAGGGCCTCGCGTAAGCATCACTTGCATTCAAGCGATTTCTGGCTTTTGTTTTTATGTGCAAAAGTGATGAAAATCCCATTTCACACAGGTAGGTGGTGAAAAATGGTAAGTGTCTACAATGCTGCTTTTGACAGATGTAGATAAGGTTCTAACTGTACACCAAAATTGTTCCAAGTTCAGTTTTTCAAATTGTATTTGAATATGTGCATTGGCTAGTATTTCAATAAGATCGTCTTTTATTAAATCGCTGTCGTCCATCGAAACTTCTCTCGCACCCCCAGGGGGGCACACACCCACCCAGATTAAGAACCACTGCTCTATTGTGTAAATTAGAATTGTAACTCTTAAACTGTTAACTCTACAAGAAAAGGTATCAAGTACGATGTTTATTTACACTGACTTCCGTGAGGATGGTTTTGGCACGCAACTTTTTCTACGAAGTTGTAGAATGGAAGAGTTTGTTTCAGCCTAAATTTTAAGAACTTTCTTCCAACTGGTGCTCAAAAGCGTCTCAAGAAACGTCAGCAGATAATCTGAGGAACACAAAAAAGCTGACGTGTTTTATGTTTATAGTTTTCTATTTTAGCTCGCAGTTGAAAGTACTTTATGTACTTCGAACCTCTTGGGCAATTTGAAATCTTTAGAAAACATTATGTGGGAAGTATGGATGTTAGGATAACAATTGATGAAACAATCTACTAGAATATGCATGAAACAATCTACAAACAACAAATATTTTTTTCTTTCTCAATGTTTTTGCTGTTAGAGTTGGAGGTTTCTTTCTTCCAAGTCAGAGAGACTTAACCATCTTTTCCTCTCAGCCAATTCGCTGACCTGGACAATCAAGCTCAATGGATCAGGTGATTTGGTTTTAAATTTATTCAATTTAAAAATGGACAGTAAAATTAAGAATATTTCCTTTCAGGGATGGAACTTGGCTTGAATAAGATCGGTTTCAATTTTGCTCAGCGCATTGTTTGTGGTTTAAAAGTTTTGAGTCGTCACTTTTCCCTCTAGTCCACTTTTTCCATACCTCCTTCAAATGTGCTCGGATGAGCACGCCGTGGCCATTTTGTAGTTTTTGAAAAGATTCATTAATTAAGAGGTCAATTAAACAGAAACTGATTAATGAACTTTAACTTAAGGTTTATTTACAGGTTGGTTATATATTACAGACTGGTTAGAAAAGCTATTTATAAAGACTTCTTGGTTTTCAGAATTTGTGTTCTTATTCAGAACTGTTCGTATCAAGAATTCTTTGACTGGCGTTATTATTGGACTAGTAGATCAATGGGAATCGCATTTCTCCTTCATTAAAAAACAACCCCCTTTTGTTCTTCGGCACGCATCCAAGGGGTCGCACACAAATTGCCCACTGTCGATGTCTTAAAGTGTGTTTCTTGGGACCGGACTGTACACCTCTCACCGAAGTAATAACGTTACTCATTCGCTACAGTTACTCATTCGCTTCAGAAAAATTAATTTGATTTCAGACTTTTAAACCACATGCAGACCAGTGATGAAAGTATGAAATATTTTCGATTTATATAAAAGGGGTATAATATTCTAGGTTGTTTGCTAAAGTTTCTTCTCACTTTTGGATGCACCTGATCCAGGATTATTAAATAAAAAAAAACATTTTAACACACTAATACGTTATGTAGACTTCCGAATCCCAGCATTACAAAAGAGTGAGGGTTGGAAATATAATTGGAAGAATTTTTTGAAAAAGACAAACATGACCACAAGTAGTTACAAAGTAGTTAAAAAGAAAATAAAAGAGGAGAGATTCGTCATATTGATTTGGACATATAGTCATCCAATTTAGGAAACTAGTTTGCGCTTGATTTTTTTTTGGTCAGGTACGATGGTAACCTCTGTATGTGAGCTATAGGAATATAGTGACCAAAAACCGATCTTTTTATTATCAGGAAACTCCTAGCGATGAAATGCACCTCAAATCTTGAAGATCAGCTTGGGAACTCCATATTTCAAGATATAGTAAGGAAAGTGCTCAATAATATTATGGATATGGATTTTTTCAAGCGTTTTGACTAAAGACAGTTCTGAAATTATTAATGGAGTATTGAATTGTATCTAGTATCATCCCAAACAACGTTGTACTCGTGTTTGTTACCTTCCAAATTTTAATTCGAACTACCCACAACTTACAACTCTGACTACTGACTGTACAATAACTCTACTGGCCACCAAATTTGCCAGATTTAAACTCTACGAAGGTCTTATAGCACAAAATGCAGATTTCTCTGAATTGCTTTTCGATTGTAGGCAACAAGCAATACGAAATATTTCAAACAAGCATGCAAATAAACAATATCCAAATAACCACAATTAACTTTTCACTAAAGAGATCCCCTCAGGGGCATATCTTCTTTAGGTGTGTACGGGCTTCACAAATCGGAACGCACCCTAATGATGCATTCTTCTCCCATGGGGTTTAGCTGCCTCTCGTAAACATAGGGGTCGCGATTTCTCGATACCTAAGTTATCCTTTTCTACTTATCCATCCTTTCTTTTCACAATTACTTGACATTGTCTGTCTTGTGTTTGGCACAGCACTGCCAAATATGGCCCATAAAACCCAAAATCAACCACTAGAGAACCATTCCATTCCTCAACAACTAGAAAAAAAGCAGATCATCCTTAGGTTATTTACCTGCTCTGTCCCTATCAATCTTGACGCTTCCACACAATCTATGTTAATGTCTGCAAGTCACGATAAGGCTTATTTTCTACTTCGATACGTACATTTGGTTGTTGAGAAACCTCGGGAAAAGTGTCTTTATGATGGAAGGAAACGCGAAGGGGAGATTTTGCTTTCAGCAGAGCGTGTTGCTGTCCTTTCAGATTTTTTTCGTATTCTGTAATCTGTTTCTTGTAGTGACACGTGACTGTCGTTAGTGAAGGAATCGATAGGCATAATTATGAGGCTTTGCTGAACTGGGCCAGAAATGATGCGGAAGGATTTAGGGGCAGCGATGGGTCATGGATCACGACGAACTCTATACAATAATAGTTGCTTAGGGTTACGGTCCCTAGCCAAATTGTTAGACGAAAAAGAATTTTTTATAGAATTTGGATCGGTAGTGGGAAACGCCCTTTATTTAAGTTTTGGGAAACAATTTAGCATGGAGATTTCGTTGGTTGGTTTTTTTTTATCGTGCGAGGCACAGGTCTGACCAAAGTGCATCAAACTCTTTATATTTTAAAATCTATAATTTTAAGGATGCGATATGAAGTACAGAGCAATGAATTGTGAAATTAAACTGGAATTATATGAAATAAAATGTATATATAACTTATAAAACCAATATCACAGACACAGAAGGGAATGAAAAAAGTTTTTGTCATGTGGATCCATCAATAGGTTTGTTAAGAAGCGAAACACCAAATCGGATTAGTCTGCTAAAATTTGAGCATTCTGTCAAAATGTGTCTCACTGATAATACTTGGTAAATAGAACATAATGGAGCAGATTCTAAATATGTTTGTGAGTAAAATATGAATGCGCGATTCGAAGCCTCGTCAATTTAACGTCATGATCTCTTTTAATAATCTTTTTATATCCCTTAATCGACGGATGAATGGAATGGAGTTTATTTTGAGTTTCGAAGTCTCAATGTTTTGCCATGATAAGTTTATAGTTCGTTTTAGGACTGAATCGATGTCGTCTATGGGAGTTATTAAATTTATCTGCACAGTTGCATTCTTTGTCACAAAGTCTGCTTTCTCGTTTCCCTGGATACCAACATGTCCGGAGATCCAACAAAATTAAATGGAGATTCGGTATTAACTAATTAACGTATAAGATATTTTCGGAATCATCCCGAAAATTTTCTGACCAAAGGCAACAAAGCTACATTCTCTTTATGGAAAAAGATATTTAGTGATATTGTTAGGGAGCTCCATCTTACACAAAAATCAAGAATTCTCCATTTTGGAATCATTCTCGTTCCTCAGGCAGCTGCAAATATTTTACCAATACCTTATATTGGTTGTTGAGTTGTATTATAATGCTTATTCTCGGAATTCGATTATTTGTAAAACATCAAAGTGAGGAAAACAATTTGGACAGGGACAGTACATTCTTTGAATAAATAGAAAACAATCTAATTGGATGATAAGACAAGAATGAAATACAAGACAATGGAAACACTTTGATTCACATAACTCCTTGTTATTGTCTCGTCAGTGAGCACTCATTTTATTGTGATGAATAAAAGGCACGGGAAATTTACTAGGAAATTGATAATTATAGACTTTAATTCCTTTTTCCCTCAAAATATTTAGAAAGCTGAATTTCTTTAGAGGAGTACCTTGAATTAGAATTCTGCTATACCATCCATAAATTTTGTTTTATGTGAAAATATAGGAATTTCAGTTCTAAGCTACACTAGAATTTGTTTAAGTAATGCAAATACGAATGAGCCGGATTCATGGGGTTAATATGTTGATAAACATATGTAACACAAAGAAATATGTAAGCAAAGCTTTGCTCAGAAGAAAATATTGTTCTCTTACACCAACTCTGCATAAAATATTTCCAATTATCTCACAATTCGTTAAACTGAAGTATTATAACTCTATTTATAGCTGTTTCTGAATGCTCCTCACTGGGGTAATAGTTACAGTTTATTGACAGATGCATTAGATAACAATAACGAGTCTTTTCAATGGTGTATCAGTATAGGTTTGATAGACACAAATCCCATGCATTATTTATTTACAGATTAAATCACCCGGATGGTCGAATCTATGTTCTAAGGAAAGGTGCGTGTATCACCCCCAATACTGTACCTTTGATACAAAACTAGCTCAACGAACTACAATCAAACTGGCTGTTGACTATCCAAAAACTTCACTAGCCCCAAATTCGAATTGAACTCTACGAAGGACATACGAGACGCAGTGCAGACTCCACTGAATGCTTTTCAACAAATAAGATTGAAAAGTCATAGAAAGTGTTAGTTTGATGTATCTCTCAATGACTCGAAGTCACGTGAAGTAGCTGTCGTTATTTTGTTTGATTGGTTGTTTTATTACGGCGAACCAAATCTGGCGAAGCTGTACCAAATAATGCTTTTCCTGTCGCGTAAATGGACGTACCCATATACAATGAATGTTTTACTGACAAAAGAAATACACCCAGAATCGAACTTGCACCGCCCACAGCTTGCAGGCTGCTGGCGCTGTGCTAAACCCACTGAGCCAAGGCTGGTCCATTGTTTTATAGGTTTAGAGAAGTGCTAAGCGTTATTATTATATTTGCCTAATTTTTGGTATACCATTGTATTTTAAGCTATTTTCTATTAAATTTGTGTTTCGTGAGTGAAATTTTAGAATAAAGATATATCACTGTTGGTCAATATCTTTAATGTAAGGCAGGAGTAAATACGAACAGATTTTCTTACAAGCTGTTGAAAGTTTCATGGTAAATTGTAATATTTTAAATTTCATGAAATGTATTTATTCACTTACATCTGCAGAAATTACTTTTAAAAACAATTTTCTATTTTACCGTTTAAATTCACGAAAAAATCTTTAAAATATTTCAATATAATTTTATTGTGTAAACATTACAAAAGAATGATATTCTAACAGGATTTTAGTTTGGATGTGAAATCTAAAACTCAAGTTGGATGCGTAACTCCGGTTTATTGTAATAGGACAAAAGTCATATTGAGATGTCAGAGGCAGATGTTTATCCACATTGGTAGAATAGATTTATTTTTCAAATTTCTTTCGAAACTGATATGATGTAAAACAGAATAAACATATGTTGAAAGCGAATGTTACTCAAATCGTTCTTTGATTTCACCCCCGCATTATATTGATTGAAAAATATTTTTCCTTTTTAACCTTTATTCAAATATAAGAAAAAATAAAAAAATAAACGTTTCAACTCAAATATAATACTTTATAATTTTCTTCTAAGATTAAAAAATAATATTAGTTCATTACTATTTATATTATTTTCGTTCATTATAGACAAGATATATATATATAATATCGTTATTGGAATGAAAATAAAAAACTTATACTAAGACTAAAAACGGTTTCTTAGAAAACCTACCTTAACAAAGTGAAAAGTTTTAGTTTTGCAGTCTTGGTTTAATAATTGTTTACTCCTAAATGTTTCACTTTGAACTCTCCTCTTAAAATAGATTATATTGATAATGTATATTACGTTACTAATGAATCATTATTTGAAAAGGTAATGTTGTTTCTTTAAGTGTATACATACAAGAAAAATTTTTCCTTCCACATAAGATATATTGTAAAATCTGCATACTGTAAATTTGGTTGGATCAAGAAAAAAAGATTTTTGTAACACTAACACGAAATTTTTTTAAAATTAATGTTTATATTAGATCGGAACTGTAGTATGGATCTATAATTTAGAATCCTTATTACAACTTCCATTTTATGGATATTAATAGAATAAATTTTTGAGATATATTTATTTTAAGAATTATAAGTCTTCAGGTTTACATTCTTCTGAATTGCGAAATTGCTATGGTTTCACTACTTTAAAGCTCCGTAGAGACATTAATTTAACAATTTTTTTACAACTTCTAAAATTAATTCGCCATTTTTTGTTTCTTGTATTAATTTTAGGGTCCCCATAACCAGGTACATCCCCAGAATTTGTAAATTATTTTTTGTTAAAGAATGTAGTAGAAGTATAAAGAATGTATGTGTAATTTTGCTACGAAAAGATTTTTTACCTGTGTAATTGTTTCTCGGAGTTTTGTTTTACTGATTTCAACTCAATAAGCAATCTGCTTTAATGAAGTGATTTGTTTTTATCTCTTATCTAACTGTATTTGTGTATGTCTTTTTCCTTGCATGTTTTGGATCATATATTTTTTGTTCTCTGCAATTGGATATTTTTTTGAAAAAAAAACACAATTAATTAAATAAATAAAATAAAAAACAAGGGAATATTTGGAAGATGCGTGTGCACTGAGATTTTTATAATTCCTACCAGAAAATATATTTGATGAATCGAAGTTGAAAAATTTAATAACAGATGTTATCCTTCTTTAAAGTTAAACAGAAACTATAGCTAAATGCTCTCTTTTTCGTATAAAAGTATGTTCCTTAAGCAACTTTACATTATTGCAGCCTTACGGTCCAACTTTCCAAAATAATTTATGTTCTCATCAATTTCCTAATTGCTTTCAAATTTCAGCTATTTACTTCGAATTCTTGAGTCGTAATTTTCCATAACACTTTTCGGCATTCTAAACAAATGTCTAATGATAAGCAATTGATAATTTTAATGATAAGCTTACCGAGTGTGAATAGTTGTTCTTGGTAGCTTTAAAAGTATGTTCTTTTCCCTTAAAAGTAATTAATAAAATGCCAATTTTATAAACTGCCTAACATAATTACTTGGTAAAATTAATTTTTGAATTTGTGTTTTGAGAACTTTATATCTTGCTCAAACAAGAAACTCAGAAAACACTTCTAATCCTAGTTTAAATGGTGTGGCCTTGGTTTGATTTAAATTATTTGCTACCAAATAGTAATGGTTATCATTGTTGATAAAGGGGCAATGTGACGAACTTTGCAAGCGCATGTTTACTTGATTTAACCGAGATTACTAATACAAAGGTTGCTATGGATCAAGTTGTTCTTGATTTTTCTTTTGGACTCTGAGTCATACATATATGTATCAACCTTTTCATGCTTTTTTATTCGAGAGCCACTAAAAGAGATGAGGTTGTACTTGTATTTCATAGAGGCTAATATTTTGTAGCACCAGGGACATTTTGGAATTTATATATAATTTCTTTTTCAATGTTTGTAACACCAGATACTGCAATAGCCACTTCTAAGTTAAGGCTCTTGAGCGAACACAATAGTGCATCCATTGTTCTTATCGGTCATTGGCTTAACTTTATCAGCATGATGGAAGTTCCTTTTAATAAATTTGTTTGTGCTGCGGTAATGTAAATTTTGATTTGTTGCTACAGAATTTCAATAATTCATCCCATTTTGTATTTTTACAAATCCAGTTACAGATTCACTATTCATTAGGATATTATAGGGTAGAAATTAGGTATCCATACTCAATCTTCGTGCCCAAAGGGACGTTGAAAAATTTTACCGGGCACATGAAGAAAAAATAAATTATGTTTTGTCATATTTAGAGAAGCATATTTAGAAGTTAGACCGGTTTCAAAACGATTTGATACCCACAGGCTAAATAGTGGAAAAAGTTGCATTTTAAAATGTTATGGAAGTAATGATGAAAAGTCTAAAATGGCTGTTGTAGTTCTAAGTTTTCGATAAGTGAGTTTTCGTTGCACCTATTAAATCTTTTACATTCTTTCTCTAGATATTGTATCAAAGCAACGCAATTGGGTTTTCTATTCTATACAATACCTTATTCTGAATTACAAACACTTCATATTAGGTCTATAAAAATTGTACCACTGAAAGAGCTTTTATTATTTCCTTTGTAAGTTATAGACAATCTTTCTCGTGATCCCAATTTGGGGCTTTATCAAAATATTTGCTTTTATGTAATAATTTTTGATTGGAGGATGGATCATATAATAAAAAGAATAATGAATATGTTTACGAAAGTTTTCTACTCTAAGGGTGCGGTTAGTTATTCTTTTACTCTGAAGACAACCATCGTTTCTTAGTAATTGCCATCGCTAATATATGTAAGCCATTTGCGTTCTATTGTTTACAAAAAAATACCTCCTATTGGAAATGGTTTGGCTGTTTCGATGTCTAAGATACTTTGAGTAGTTTATTCGCAAGAGAAATTCTGTCAAGGCAATATGATCTAAATGAAACTAAATGGATTACAGTACCAGTTCGTTTCTACACTATTTTTCTCTCAAACCCTCTTGAGAACATTAGTTTAATCTTTCAAGTGGTTTAGACGAGATATCTCGTCCATCAAGATCTGACCAATTTATCTAATGACGAGATATCTTGTCATCGATATACTGCCGATTTATGATAACGAGATTAGGATCTGGCCAGTTTTCTAATGACGAGATGTCTCGTCCATCAAGTTCTGGCCAGTTTTCTAATGACGAGATGTCTCGTCCATCAAGTTCTGGTCAGTTGCTAATAACGAAGATATCTCGTCAAGACAATCACCAAGAGGATGAAGTTTGAAAAATTTTAATTATGTTTAAAACATTTCATAGCCTACACATAAATTAATTTAGATATTGATATTACACTGTAGGATCTTCAGATTACTTCTAAGAGATAGAGACGGTAACCCACTTTTCGAACAGATGGGGTATTATCTACAGAACTAGTGTATATATCATCAAACCATTGAACAAATTGTCTCAAAACTAAAATACACATCCGTTTATACCTTATCACGTTGATCTCGAAGAAAATGAAACAACCGACAAACTGGCAAGAGGGCTGTCTAGAATCACGACCATCGATTTGTAGGTTAACTTTTGAGGAAATACAGTAGAACCCTGATTATCCGAGCTCTGATTAACCGAGTGCCCGTGTTAAACGAGCCGATTTCGATACCTGAGGTTGGTTTTCTTCAATAAAGCTTTGAGCACAAGTGCGCGAGCTTCGCCCAGAGGCTTGAAAGTGCTGCGAAACAAGATCGTAAAGGACTGTTTCAAGATTCTTAAAATGTAGTCAACCTACATCCAGTTTTACATACTGTGTCACAAATTCGCAGATAGATTAGTCTTTATTCCAGCTTTATGAATCTCTCTGTAGCAGTAGTAACATGTGGTACAGCAAATTTTTCATGAATTACGTAAACTCTTGTGTTAATTCGTCCGAATTATCTGAGTTTCTTGTTACCCGAGGTAGCCTCGGTCGATATTACCTCGGTTAATAAGGTTCTACTGTATATACAAAGGCAATGGTTTCGAATAACACAGTTTACAGGAGGCCGCTTGCACGTGACTAGTATCAAGGACATCGTCTCGGTGCAACCCTCAAGTTCCCTGGGGATAGGGCGGATCAAATCGCCTTTTCAAGATCTAGAAGCGGTCATTTCAGTCCCGTGACGTTAACGTGACGTAGAGGTTACTAAAGAATTTTCCACTTTGCAACAAGTGCACGTCGCTCCAGCTTATCCGGGGTACCTTCTTTCGTATATTGGTGTTGCTAGGACGGATTTCCCAAGAAGGTCCTATGCTGCCTCTAAATTAAATCAAGGCTAACGGTCCTTCCGACCTGGTCTAGCTCAGACCAGGAATGATCATTGAAGGAAAGATTCGCTGTATTGTTAAAACTAAAATATTTTCGAACCTGAAAATATCGTTGCCTTGTTTCCTCAACTAGTCGGCGTCTAAGGTAATTCATACAGTTCTATGGTTTACTCACAGTCAATCGTCTAAGTCCGCGTTTGAAAAAATCGATGTTGGCTTCGCTATGTGGAATAAGACGTTAAAGCACATATTCACTTCTCTAATTGCTTGTTTAGTATACTCTATCGTATTTGTCTGTTATTTGTAGCAGAATTAATCTATCTTCCCTGAAATGATGTTTCAAGGAAAGATCCGCTGTATTGTTAAAATCTAAAATATTTTTCGCCCTGAAAAATATTCTGTTAACTGGTTTCGTCAACTAGTTGGTGTCTATGGTCATTCATAAAAGTTGAATTGCTTTGTTTAAAGCAACCTTTTATGGCTTACTCCCACAAAGTCTAGACTTAGCGATTGAAAAAATGTTATTGGCCTGTATAAATTTCATCCTATTGATTAATTCTTCAGCTATTTCATATTTAAATTTTTTCTTCCACACTAGATGGCGACACAAATTTAATAAAGAGGTGAAAACAACTTAAATTCTTTATATTTATTAAGTCTGAGTCGAAAATAACATGCAGGAATCTGAATATAACGAATACATTGAAAATCCCGCACAATTTAGAATCGATACGATTTGAAACTGCTTTGGAGGGGAATTAAAAGCAGAAGATATCGCTATTTTGCAAAATAACGAAAGGATTATATAGCTGTATGTGTGTAATTGATGATTTTAAATCTGCATGGAGTTCAAAAAATCAAATGATTTCTTTCTAGAAAAAAAAATGTGTCCCCAATACAATACGACCCCATGTCATTAGCTCAATGTAATGTCACTTTAATGAATACTTTTAACACAGGAAAGTATTTAAATTGTTTAAATCGAATATTTAGACACGTTTGTCTTATGTACTGAAAAGCAGTCGTTTTAAAGAGCTGTATCAAATATCAAAATTGCGTACCCATACAATAATATATCCTTCGTACCCAAGGGGACTTAATGAAAAAATTTACATGGCATATTAAACAATAAAAAATAAATTAATAAGTTTCTGTTACGTTTGTATAAATGACTCAATAGTGGCCCAAATGTTCTTAAGAAACCGGTATACTGAAGCTCATGTTTATGAGTTCGAACGGTTCATATACGCTGAAGTCATACCAGCTGCTTCAAATTGCCCGGAAGTTGAAGTTTCTTCAAGACGACGCATAAATGCGGGCTCACTTCCTTCAGAAAGGATGCTCCTCCCCAGTTCATGAGAATATGCGATGTTCGAACATCACCTCCCCTGGTGCCACGGGTTGACACTGAGACTGCCATGTTCACGTCAACAAATGCTTGAAAAAATTCAAATCTATTTGGGTTCTAGAACCGTTTCAAAGCGATTTGATTCTTACTAGGCTAAATAGCGAAGAGAGTTGCATTTCAAAATGTTACAGAAGTAATAAGGAAAAAGAGATTCCAATGCTGTTATTCGCAATTTTTGTAAAATGCTATAACATTTTAAAATAAATAAAACTAAATTGGAGCTGGTTTTTACAGATAAAGTTTTTCCTTTTTGTTTGAAATGTGATCAATAACTTGCTTGCCATACTTCATTTACTGTGGATATATTCATCTCGAAGACAAAATGTTTGTATCTGCGTGTACCCGTTGAACAGGGTCATACGTGTAATATTACACCGTAGTCAACATTTCTCTGATATTATAGAATGCAACGCAGATTCCCTATTCTCCCCTGAAAAATATCGAAGGGCATTAATGATACTTTTGTCGAAAACATAAAGCTTTGTAACTGTATGTACCCGTTGAGCAGGATCATTCTCGCATATATCTGATACCTCAGTCGCCAAATCAATTCGTTTCGCTAATATTATAAAATGCAAAACATTCCCTATTGTCTCCAGACAAATATTAACAGGCATTAATGGTACTTTTGTCGAAGACATGAAGCTTCGTAGCTGTATGTACCCCTTGAACAGCATCATACCTGCCTATAACACCAGAGTCACCAAGTTAATTCATTTCTATAATATGAAATGCAAAATTCCCTATTCACTCCAGCAAAATATTGACGGACATTAACGGCACATCTATCGAAGATATAGAGCTTTGTACATCCATTTGACATAATGCTTACTGATAATTATTTTTTCTTTGATACTATCGGGAGGATAACTGGTTCCGCTTCTCTATAGTGTTTCAGGAAGGATCAATTTGATTGAACTAAATCTGAACTTATCCACACACAGGTTGGTGTCAACTTCATGGACCTCTTTCCGTATCATATCATTCAGGATCCTTAGTAATGTCTTTGTACTCATTTTTTCTCCATTCTTTGAAGATTCTCTACATCGGTATAGTGTTTAGTGTATATTACTATTTCTCTTATGATTTATGAATTTCTACTCTCTCTCTCTCTGTGTGTATATATATATATATATACATATATATATATATATATATATATATATATATATATATGTAGTATATATATAGATAGATAGAAAGTAGTATATTAAAAAATGAATTAATTTATTTCTTTTCACGTATTCCTTCTGTTAAATGCTCTCTCTTTTATTTTCACACACTGTCCAACTTAGACACTAGTTCTGTTCGGCAATCAATAAATCTGTAACTGGTTTTTTAATCCAAACTTTACAGAACCAAATCTTAAGTTTGATGTGATAGTTGACTTTTCGGCTTTTCATTTATGTAACTTTATGAAATAAATTGTTCGTTCACAGATTATTTTAGAAGCATGGATGTCGGTGAAATGATTGCAAGAAGTATTGGAACTAGGGTCCCAAATTTGATTCGCGTTCGCAATACAGGGAAAATATTGAAAAATGTTGCTCTAAAGTTTGTAGCATCATGAATATTTCAGACCAGAGTGTAATCTTTGTTTGGTCTGCTGAGTACTACCTTTGCAAAATGTATCAAAGATATTTCAAACAAACCAATACTCTACAGATGCGTTTCAAGCATTTAGCAAAAATACAGTAGAAAATTAATTATCCGAGGTAATGTGGACTGACGTCATCTCGGAAATTCATAAACACGAATAATACGAACATTGTAACAAAATACCCTTTACAAAATACGGAAAAATTTACTGTACTGCACGTTACTACCGATACTGAAGCTATCTTAAGAATAAGCTGGGACTTAGAATAATCTATAATCGGATTTCTATCAGAACATATTTATTGCGATAATTATAATCTGGACGTGAGTTACATACCTTTTAAACTCTCTTTAAATGTCCTTAACGTCTTCTATTTCGCAACACTTTCTTGCCCCTTTGGACACACTCGTGCTTTTGAAGCTTTATGAAAAGTTTAAAAAATCAATCAAATTTAACTCGGATAACACGGACTCTCGATTAATTAGAGCTCAGATAATCAAGATTCTACTGTATATTATGGTATTTTTAGACTGCTATATTAAAGTATGTTATAAATGCTTTTCCTCACACCTAAAATAGAACTTTTAAACTCAGCATGCATTTTTTTCCTACTCTGCTTTCTTTTCCATAAATCTTCACCGTTCCTCTGTTTTTGTTCAGAGAGGGGGAAAATCCGCCGTTCTTGTCCGAGTATACAAGGGAATCCAGGTCTGTCGGTAGTTGATGGTTCCAAGGTGTTGCCTCTAAGGAGTTGCTCAAATAAACATATGAGGCCGGGTTGGTGATGGATTGAATCCTGAATCACGAACTCTTTCCAACGAGGTGAACCTTCGAAATGGAGGTTTTAAAAAGAACACTTTTTAGGGTGTAGAGGTATGGTACTATTGGTCTGTTGTTCTTTCATGGTAAGACGCAGAAAAGATTTACAGAGCTTGTATCATTTCTGTAGCCTGTGCTATGCGATCCGTAGAGTTTCACTATGGCTCAAGACGGAGTGGTATCATTTCAAGTGTCCTAAGCGTTCTCTTTTTACCTCAAGATATACTTTCCAATGCAAAAAGTAAATGGTAGTGACAAAAGCGTGGTTTTTAATTCAACTAAAATAGAAAAAAATGTGATGTGAATGAAATTTCTTAAGCATTCAATGATTCGATGGCTCGAATTTGAAAAGGAAATCTCCATGTTCTGGAAGCATGAAATGCAGTAATTCAAAATAAATTTTTAAAAAAATCAAAGCCCGGAATCAAAAGTAAAGGAAAATAGGCTCATTGGGATTTATTGAAGGCAGTTTTTGATGATCGTTGGTTGTTTTTGCGGAATTTTCAGTTATGCAGTGCACAGGACGAACTCCCAAGTGCTTATTCGCTTCTAAGCTTCTCACTATGAAGATGTCTGTCATTTGCATGAGAGTCTGATTCTGAAGAGTTCCAGTGCAATGCTCATTGCAGGAGAATGGTTAAATTTTCCACCGATATTAGTGTGGATATATCTGTCTCACCAATCTTTCTCGATGGACGTTCAATGACGGTAAGTTCTCTTTTTCAAATTTTGCTCTTCTGATAACATTCATCCAACATGCGTTTGATTTAATCTTTAATAATATATATGTATCAATATAATAAACTACATACATTTTTAAGAACCTTCCATAACCTTCGATGATTTATTGCTACCATCCGAAATAACTGATTAAATTTTGTAGACATTGATACTTTCAAATTATAAGTATTGTTGCCTACAGTTGTTTGGTTGGATGTGTTTAGGTTTTATGGCGCAAGGGCCGTATTTGGCCAAGCTGTGCCAAACACAAGACAGACAACTGCAAGTAAAAATGTCGTGAAAGGGTAAAAAGAGGAACCATGGAATAGAATAATGGGATGAAAGCAGAAATAATAGCTTGGGTATCCTATACACGCGTGTTTACCACAAAGACAGAAACTTCATGAGGAAAGAAAAGATCACTAGAGTACCTTGGAACCATGTTGTCTACTGCAGATATTTTCAAAACAGTGAAAGTTGTAACTGCAGGTGTAATGATTGTAGTTAAGCTTTGAATCAGTTTCAATAGCACCAAATTCCCACTTCGCTCATATAAAATAGTGGCCATCGTAAGTTCACGTGGTTAATTTAACAGTAGTAATATTGTAATATATGCCAAGAAAGGGGAAAGTAAATAGATCTCCGAGTTTCTGAACCCGAAATCCATTGAAAACATTCATATTTGCTTATATATATGAGAAAATTAATATTCTCTGAAATTTCTATGTGCATTTGTAGATCACGTACCTCTGCGAAATGTGTTTAGAGAAACTGTCATAAACATATTTTATAATCCAACACTTGGAATCGTAGAGCAACTACAATCTACAGATCGCTATTTCAAGAGAGCCTACATGAAAATCAATATAAAATTGACAGCAATAATAAAACCAACAGATGGGAATCCTAGATGGCCAATATAATATTCTGGATGTATGTCTAATTCATTCGATCGAACATTTCCTTTGCTATTCTTTATTGCAAAGTGCACGGACACAACGGATAAGTAGAAAACTGAAACTAGTTAAATAGGTTGTGGTTCAACCTCGCTGATGTTTTGATCATGTATGGGCGATTTCTATGGCGGTATGTATTGTTTGATATGTATTGGTGATTTTCTGAATACTTTAGCGTATACATAAATAAAGACTCACTACCCTCCGAAGAGTACTCGTTGAAAAACGCCCTTTTTAAATTCATCATCGTAAAGTATAACTCAGTCCATAAGCTATGTACACATGAGTTGACCTACTGTTTGTTAGATTAAGAAACGTTAATAACATTTGATGTATTGGATAATTATCAACTAAATTGGACTCCTCTTGTAGAACCTCCTGAGCTTTTTTAGATGAGAATTCCAGGCTATAATTTCCTTCAGTATGATTATCTATACAAATAGCATGTATTTGGAGGTATCTTTGATCATTTGTTTTATTCAGTTTTATATTTTAAATGAGGAAAAAAAAGGCACCTGTTCATTATTTTGTGATATTTTTCATCGAATGCTAAGATACTTAAGAATATAGATTGAATGTAACTGTGTTGCTCATTTCTAACACTTTACAGACGCAATTGCTTTCTTTAGTATCTCAGCCTTTAATGCACGTTGAAAGTTATAACAGTCTCTAAAACGGAATTAAATGTTATTAAAATACGGAGGGATATTCATATTAAATGTCCTTAGTATAATCGAGTTCCCTTTCCCATGCTTTATACAAGTTTTATGTTATCTGAGATTTTTATGTCTTCATAATTTACATATCTATGAGAATGCATTTAGAAAAACTGACACAAATATATTCTATAATCAAATTTGGAATAGTAGAAAACCTTTACACAACGCTGCTTCAAGAAAACATTCAAAAAAGTTTTTCATTCTGATAATGGCAGTGATGTATCATTTATGTATTACTTCTCATTGTACGTTTAGTGTCATCCGATAAATGATGGTAAATGTATCGATTACATGTTTTCATGGGCAAAATATAATTGTAAAAGCTTTTTGTCCTAAATTACTGAAGCATCGATTTTAGAAAAAAGCCTTTCTTTTGTGGAAGAAAAACTTTCTGGTTATATTTCTATTAAAAATCAAAAAGTATCGGCTGATATTGTCATCTGTTTTGAAAACAGACGCTACCTTGATCATATAGAATGAAAGATATATTTTTCTCATGAAAGCAATCTATTTTACTGTTTATGATTTTACACCTTAATTCCGAGAATGTTTAGGTCTTCACTCCATGACAACGCTTCTATTATGAAGGTGAAATCATCAAGAAACATCGAATGTCATCTAAAGTGATCCTTTATCGTTCTAAAATGTGGTACTTATTATCGGTAAATTTTTACTGCAACCTTAAAAATTCAATTTTAGAAAATGGCTCTTTTCATCATAATATACCTTTGCATTAATCAATATCATCAAAAATATTTTTGCAATGTGTCTTTCATGTCAAGCATACATGTGGCAATACATAAATTGAAGCCTAACTTTCGAACCCTGTTAAAAGTTTATTGACTTATCGATTTAAGTATCTCCTACTTTTCATTGACGTTTAGTTCGATAGGTTACAATTTTCATTTGACATGGTACAATTTAGTAGAGTGAATATCCCCTTTACGATACTTAAGTTGCTTTTTGTGCTGCTTTAAATACACTCTCGTTTAATGTCGTCTTCATGTGTAAATTTTTTCAATATCAAAAAGTGCTATTAAAGCTCAAGTACAATGGACAGACGGTCAGTTTGAGTGAGACGTTGTCCTCATGATTCGCTAACTGATTTAGGGAGTCCGATAAAATCCTGGGCCACGGAAGCCCGGTTGGCAGAGTAACGGATTAGCAACCGGAGGGTTGCGAGTTCGAATCCAACCAAAGATCGTCGTGTAGAAAAGGGGCTGGTGCGCGTTAAATCTGTCGTGGCCTCAAATGTCCTCACGTTGGCGTGGTGTGGAAGTTTGGAGAGTGGGTTGCCAGCTCAAGTGTGACCTCGTCATCTGACCATGGCTCAAAATTACGTGGTGTCCTCTGATCTTTCCCTTCGAGTTTGATCCCGAATCGTCACCAATAGCCCGATGCGTTGCTCCAGTGCGACGTTAATTAAAATACCAACATATCTTCCTACCGATAAAATCCTGCGATTCATCTGTAATTTCCATCTTTCAAACTGAAGAGTATAAGTAT
Source organism: Meta bourneti (assembly GCA_933210815.1). Lineage (NCBI taxonomy): Eukaryota > Metazoa > Arthropoda > Arachnida > Araneae > Tetragnathidae > Meta > Meta bourneti. The sequence goes on along the minus strand of OW119929.1, from coordinate 75,236,845 downwards.
GAAATTTCCAATCGTAGGATATTGGTTTGTCAAACAGTGCAACATCAAATACTTTGCACATTTTCAGTGAAATAAACTTCGGACCAAACTCATCTGAGAGATGGACTTTTCAAAGCCATACTCTCTTGCTTCTTTCATCTTTTCCCCAGTGCTTCTAGCAAATAATACCGTCCTTTATAAAGAAAACCATCAAACTAAAAGTAAAATATAGCGTTGTTGCCACTTGAGGACAATATGACTTCTATGAGAAGGTTTTTTTTGTTAAGCTAAATACAGAAGACGGTAGTGTTTTGGTAACCTCTTTCGTAACTGTGACGTAACTTGTCATGTGACTGGAATGCAATTTCAGCATGACGCTTATACTAAAATCTAGATGAATTACTCGTCGTTGCTCGGGTTGAATTGTTCGTAATTCATCGTAATATTATTCACTGTTATTCCTATGGGGATTTTAAATTGGATGCTCTATAGAACCATTAAAAATAGAAAGGGGATTAATATCTAGATAATGTTTGTCGCAGGATTTTAAAGAATGCATGCACCAAATTTGGTGTTAATTGGTCTGATAGTGATCGTAAAAATAATGTTATGTGTATGGGGATTTCGAATTGTTTTAGCCCCCTCTGCAGACTCCAGATAAATCCCCCGAATGGTAGTTAATATCTAACCTGCGTTACCAGCAGTCTAAAGAATGAATGTACTAAATTTGGTGTCAATTGGTATGATAGTGATCTTAAAAATACTCATTGTTAGTACTGTGGTTATTTAGCCCCATGCTGACCCAGAACAAATCGAACGGGCTTAATATATAGCCTATGTGTCCCGCAAATTTCTAAGGAATGAATGTACTAAATTTAGTGTGAATTGGTCTGACATTGATCGTATAAATACACAATGTTATTCTATGGGGATTTCGAATAGTGTTTGAAGCCCACTCTGCACTCCCAAGACAGAGAGTACGGGGGTTAATATGTAGCCTACGTTACACACAGGGTTCCAAAGAATAAGTGTACCAAATTTGGTGTGGATTGGTCAATCGGTGGTGTAGATTTGTATAGAGAACAGACAGACGCCAACTCTGCTTTATGTATAGATTAACATTAAACATCGTCATATGTATAGATTAACGTTATCAACATCATTTATATGTATAGATTAACGTTAAACATCGCCAAAACGGGAATAAATCAAAGAGTTTACGTTTACATTGAAAAATCATCTGATACTAAGGTAGGTAGAGGCAGGCAATTGAATTTACGTCGCACTGAAGCAACTCAACGGGCTGTTGGAGACGGTCCCGAAGGGAGAGATGCGAGGACAAAACTTTGTAATTTTGACCAACGGTCAGATGAGAGGTCAACACCTCTGGCACTCCACTCTCCAAATTTCCACACCACGCCAACGTGAGGACGTTTGAAACCCCGACTGATTTAACCTGCACCAGCCCCCACGTACATGACGGTCTTTGGTTGGATGAAGTTTCGAACTAGCATCCCTCCGATTGCTAATCCGCGACTCTACCAGATGGGCTACCGCGCCCCGGAATCAGGGAGGGGCTGTGTTTATTCGCTTTTGAATAAGTCTATGCATATCGGGATTCTATGGAGTATTTTCAATGCTTATAAACAACAGGCATCACTAGATACAATGAAAATCAATTAAATCTTTCATCAAATTTTATGATCAAGAAATTCAATCAAAGTGCAGTTTTGACCCAGAAGATAATATCATAGGCCTTGTAGCTCTTTCCTACACTTACATGTTCCTATGCAATAAACTCTTCGGTAAATTTTGGGGACCTGGTAGCCCGGTTGGAAGAGTAGCGGATTAGCATCCGAAGGGTTACGAATCCGAAACTCTATCCAACAAAAGACCGTTTGTATGGGGACTGGTGAGCGTTAAATCTGTCATGACCTAAAATAATAAGGTGAGCGTTAAATCTGTCATGGCCTAAAATATCCTCGCGTTGGCATGGTGTCAAAGTTTGGAGAGTGCGGTGCCAGCTCAGGTGTTGACCTCATCATCTGACCATGGGTCAAAATTACGAGGTGTTCCTTCGGGATTGATCCGGGACCGTCACAAATAGCCAGTTGTGTTGCTCCAGAGCGACGTTAATTCAACTACCTACCCATGAGATAAAATCTTCGAATTTTTTTTTGTTTTTGAAACAAACTTTAATTATCTAAAGGACTGCAATTAACAAAAAAATTTTAGATAAACTTTTTCATAAACTCTGGTTTTTTTCGATAAATTTAAGATATCAAGGGAATCCCTGCACCTTGTCAAGTAAACTTTATTTTTTCCAAGGGGAAATCAAACTCACAGATGCATGTACAGATTACAGTTGGAGGATGACTGAACGCCGAAATGAGGTGATGAAAACAGTCGAATACGTCAGGAAATATATTATTACAAGACGAGACGCGAGAAATAACGAAAAGCCATCTTTCGCGCTTAGGAACGGTTCCTTTCAGCCATCAGTTTATGGCTCAGCACACTCAAACAAGGCCTTAAAACCTGAATGAAAGGGGAATGGAACGGAGAGTGCAGGGGGACTGAAAAAGCAAACAGAGAGAGGCTCGAAGACAAAAAACGGAAATTCATCCCGATGTTTGTTTTGGAAAATATTCCCTATCCGTTGTGCCATATGTAGTCCATCAATTACTGGCACGCGAATAACGGCAAGGGACTACTTCCGCCGGACGTGCGTCACTGACTTCTTGACCCAAGCCACAATGTGCTCAAGGAACTTTTCGCGGTTCTTATAACCCATGTAGTGTTGCTTTGCGATAAAAACTTTTTTTGCAATTTTTATCGAATGTAAATTACCAGAAACCTTTCCAAGTGACTGATATTGTTGAGTTCATTTTATTTTTAACCCTCCTGGTGGTTGTCTCTACGAGATATCTCGTCATTAGTAAAATTGACCAGATCTTGGTGGACGAGGTATCTCGTCCTTAGAAAGAAAACTGACCAGATCTTGATTTGGTGATCATCAAAAAATCGGCAATATCCTGATGCGAAATATCTCGTCCCAAGCAAAACTTGTTCAGATCTTTAATGACGAGATATCTCGTCGAAACCACTTGGAGTTCTAAACATCTCTTGATTTACTGGATACTAGCAGCCCCGAGAATAGCATTTGCGCTAAAGTTCTTTAACTCTCCAAGTGGTTTCGACGAGATATCGCGTTCATCAAGATCTGACCAGATTGCTTCTAATGACGAGATATCTCGTCCATCAAGATCTGGCCAGATTGCTTCTAATGACGAGATATCTCGTCCATCAAGATTTAATCAATTTTACTAATGACGAGAAACCTCGTCGAGACAACCACCACGAGCGTTAATTGCTAATATCTATTGATGGTAAGGCTCACATGTCATGGCTTATTTAAATCCATTTATAATTAATTTAAGCATCGATATGCTTATTACATACGTCCAAATTAAATAAAAATAGTGAAAAATATAAAACTACTCGCTGAATTACCTGCCCTTGCTCGGGTTGAATTATTTATAATTCATCATAATATTACTCCATATTATTCCTATGGAGATTTCGAATTGTTTTTAGCCCCCTTGCAGACCCAGGACAAATCGAACGGGTTTAATAATAACCTATGTTTCCCGCAGGATTCTAAAGAATATATGTACCAAATTTAGTGTGAATTGGTCTGACATTGATAGTGTAAATATGCAATGTTATTCCTATGAGGATTTCGAATTGTCTTTAGCCCCCTGTGCCATATCGACGATTAAAAAAAGATCATTTTCTATGAAAATAATCGTATATTATAAAAATTTACATTCCAATAATAAAGCTACAGTTTAACAATTTAGACGGGTTACACAACGATATGATACTGAGCGATTTTCAGCGCAACCGCACCCATCTGTGATTGCACCATATTTTAAGATTCTAAAAAAAACTCCAAGGTCATCTTGCGAGGCGACTCCTGTAGATGTCCTCTGACGCCATCTGAACAGCCACACCCGAGAGAGCGCCCCCTAGCAAGTGCTCTATCCAGGATGACGGGACGTTACACCCCTCTGCATACCCAAGTGAAATAGAACGGGGGTTAATATGTAGCTCACGTTACCCGCAGGGCTCCAAAGAATAAGTGTACCTAATTTGGTGTAGATTGGTCGAACGTACCTACGAAGAATGTACGTACTTTTAATAATGTACCTAATTTGGTGTAGATTTGTATAGAGAACAGACAGACAGATGCCAACTCTGCTTTATACGTATGTATAGATATTTTGTCTACATTTTTCTCACTCATGCTAATTTTAATTTCTAATAAAATGCACAGTTAAACAATCTCTCTTCAGTCATGTTACCACAATTTGTTTCTGGACGTCCACTTCGATTGAATCTTATTCACTTGTTCAATGGTGATTCGATATTTTTGATATCTAAACTTATTTTTGGTTTGGCTCAAATTTTCTTTTCTGTAATTCTTTCCATCTTTCAGATTTCTCATCGCTCCTGACAAGATTCCTGAAAAATTTCAGTAGAGGCGAGAGCTTTTCTGTGCAGTTCTTGCAATATTGCAGTTCCTAGATCAAATTAAGCACATTTAAACTTTGCGGCAAAATTGGCGAATGATGCTCGTAGCGATTGATTTTAAATTGTTTATAACCGTTTGTTGCCTTTCTCCATTATACAAACAACGCTAATTTCTGTGCCACGTACGTTGGTGGAAAGACGAATTCAATCATGATTTTTACAATCAAATATATATTTGTCTTAGAACAGAAACTCATTAACTGACAAGAAGCAAATTTGAAAGAACTGGTTTTATACGAAAAATTAGTATTTAGATTAAAAAAAATTATGAGCATTTTGATAGTACGTACTTATACGTCGACTTACGAGTGAAATGCACTTTTAAGTCAAAATTTTTAAGATTTGTGTTTCTTAGCTATTCTAGATCGAAATGTGATCTTTAGACTGGTGGATTTCACCTGTAGTTTTAACTTGTCATTAAGGTTATATTTCTTCTTAATAAACTAACTTAATGAGTTTAGCTTAGTGATTCTGTGTTTCCCTTATGTTTTTTCAGACTTGTTTGACTTAGTGGGTTTCGCTTGTAAGCCAACCGATATGACAATATATTTCTCATCATCATGAAAATAAGCATTTCTCCGAAATAATATCAGTTTATGTGCTTCTACTCTTAGTCGATAATATAATAAATAATTTAATGGATATTTTACCCATCTTTAGTTACACTGCATTCTATAAAAGTTAATTTATATGCAATTAAACAGTTTTTAATTAATATTACTTTTTCTAAAGTGATTACAAAATTCGAGTCGTTAAATCGTTATTTTCTCGTTGATGATACCCAATTTAGTAAACAAGATTTCTTTAATTTCTTCTTAATATACTCATTAATGCTGGTGTACAGCTGCGGAAGAAAACAAACCATTCGTGTATGGAAAATGTATATACTCATGTGCATACAATTTGAATAATGGCCATCTTCATATTGGATTGCTCATAGACCTAATTTATTCCGGTGTAAACATCTATATTATCAGGCCAAATTCCGAATCGGTAATAAAATTCAATATTTACTACACTGTGATCCTAAGTTCCAATTCATTCGGTGAAGTAATTTTTGTATTACATTTTTTTTTGTTATTCTGTTAAATGCTATATTTTTAACTATCCGAAATAAACTTCCTATTTTATGCCGATTTTTATAATATTACCATTTAAATTATTCAAACAAAATTCACTTAATGTTTCTTTTAAAAATAATTTTTAGTGGGCAATACAAATTGTGAAATCAATATACAAAAATATGTATAGTCATATTGTTATATTTGATCGAAACCGATTTAGGACTTTTATGGCAGTGAAAAATTTCACCTCTTTCCTTCGGAGAGTTAATCCTACATTAAATTCTACCAAAGTTAGTTTATAAGCTGCTGAATAGTTTGTTGAATTGATCATCGCTATTTTATCCATTTTTCGCAAAAAGAAATGAGGAACTTGAACCTTCTACGAGAGGCAATAATGTAGAGAAACTGGTTACGCAAATAACATCCACTGCCGAACACCTCTGAAAATCATAAGTTCATCTTTAATTATCATAGCAGATTTTCAGGAAGTGTAAAGATTGTGTCAGACTAGTACTCTCAATGCACACTCCACATATCAATTTCGTTGTGAAAATCTACCCTTGCTTGCATTTTAGTAGTTTGAATACATTTGGTAATATTTTATAATGCATTATGCATGCTTTCAATTTTTAATAATAGAGTAATAAGTAGTAAAAATAAATTTTTAAAACGTTTATGGAAATAACAGTTGTGATCAAAAGCATGTAAAACTTTTGGATGCGCGAGTGGTCAGTGACAATACGTTTCTTTTAGCAGGTTCTGTGTAAATGTTTACTAACTTCCTTTAACCTAACTTATTTTTTACTTACTTTCAGTAATTTACTTTTACTTAAGTAACTTTAACTTAATTTACTATTTAAATAATTTACTTACTTAAGTTACTTTAACTTAATTTACTACTTAAATAATTTACTTACTTAAGTAACTTTAACTTGCTTTACTTTAAATATTATTTACTTTACAATCGAATGTATAATTGGCTTAGAGCATAAAGTCATTAACTGAAAAGAAGCAAATTTTACTACATAATTCTCTCGACTAAAAAATAGTTTTTAAACCAAAAACAAAAATTATGAGCATTTTCCGTGTTAAATTTTTTGTTATATTAGTTATTATTACATTAAGCTATCCTCTATAAATTACTGATAAATCATTCAATAATGACTACTTCAATTGTAGATAAAAATACATTTATTTTGGAAATAGACACAGATAAAAACATAAAGGGCAAATTGTTAACAATACATAACGATAGGTAGTTGAATTAACGTAACACTGCAACAGCACAACAGGCTATTGGCGACGATCCGGGATCCCAAAGGGAAAGATCCTCGTGACTTTAAACTAAGGTCAGATGACGAGGTCAGCACCTGAGCTATCACCCCACTCTCCAAGCTTCCACACCACGCCAACGCGAGGACATTTGAGACCACGACAGATGTAACGTGCACCAGCCCCCACGTATACGACTGTCTTTGGATGGATCGAGTTTGGAACTCGCAACCCTCCAGTTACTAATCCTCTACTCTTTGAACCAGGTCACCGCGGCACACGATACATAACGGAAACGACGAATTAAGATGCGTAAACTTTCTCTTCTCTCTTCTTCGTCCTACTCTAGATTCGATTCCTCCGTGGAAGTATTTCTCTCTTCTGTGGCAGTAGAATTTTCATTGTGTGTGTTTGTCTTGACGTTGTGTGTCGTGTGTTTGACGAAGCTTGGTCAAATGTGGCCCTTGCGCCAAACAGAAACTCAATTAAAACAAATCGAACCAATCTTGGCTCACTCCGCGAGCCAGAAGGATCATGAGAGGGTTACTCGCCAGTTTGGTAGAAAAATGCCAGTGCACAAGCTTTACTATAATTTTCAAGCTTCATTATATAAAAGTAAGATTACAAAAGTCATTTTAAACCTCTAGGTGGTTTATCTTCGCGTTCAAAAGTGATCTGTAGTGGCCAACCTGTGGTGTAGAAACCTGTTCCAACCTGTCACCAGTTCTGGGCAAGGGACAATTTGTTTTCCTACTTAGATCTTCATTCTCCTTGGAGAAAAAATGGTAGTTTTGTCTCTATGAGATACCTCGTCCTTATCAAAATTGATCGAATCTCAGACGAGATATCTCGTCGGAATACTTGAAGGGTTGATAGGAAGATTATTTCGGATGATAAAAAGTTTAGGAACTACACTATATACAGAATAACTAAATAACAATATAACACAGAAATGGAGCTTTACCAAACGAACTAAAGCTTGATATCTTGTTTTAGTGCCTAAAATTTTTTATTAGTTACAGTCAAAAACATTTCCTTAAAAGTCTTTAAAAATATCCACATTTATGTTAAGTAAACCAATTTACGAGAAGCAGTAGCAATGGGAACGTAAACTTTGCTAAAATATTTAAAACATTCTAAAGGAAGCTAAATTTGATTATGATTACTTAAGACGTTTTTAGATTCAGTGAGTAAACAGAAAAACGATTTTTTTCATTTAGACTGTTAAAGTACTGTGAACGTTCTCCCACAGTATTGTTGCAGTTCAAAATTACTCGTCCTAGTATTCTCGTACTTTATATTTCCGCTAATATCTTGGCAGTCCTTAGATAAAAAATTTTATTATCTTTTTAGTGCAGCTGACGAAGTATTTATTTTTATCCTCTTCTTGCATATGTAGTCGCCATCTTTAGGCTTTCATACATTCCCGGAGTTGTCATAAAAACGCCTGAATGTCGATGTAGCGATTGCATTTGAATAAATGCTACAAAAAAACAAAAGAATAAAGATTTCACGTACTCGCACAATTTCCGACGGATTGTTTTATATGAATAACATCCTCAACCTTTTCATCAGAAAAAATATGCATGCACTCAGTAGAGAAGGTTTAATAACGAGAAGCAGCTTTTTTTATTTGTACATGTTACATTCAGTCTTGCCATATGCATAGTGACGCGTAGTATGAATTTCCTGTTTCTTATAACACGATTTCTGCCTAAATCAAGAGACTGAGAATTGGAGACTGACCGGGATCAAACCCGAAGGGGAAGATCGAGGACAACACCACGTAATTTTGAACCACGGTCATATGACGAGGTCACACCTGAGCTTTAAAACCCTCAAGAGAAACTCACTATATAGCTATAGATTTGTATAAGAAAAAGTATTTTTAAAATTTAAAACGCAAATGAGAAAGTTGAATTTTTTTGCTGGCATTTCTTTTGAAATTATGATGTCGACATACTAATTGCGCAAGCTAAACAGGTGTATTTTATGTTAATCTATTGTTTGATTTTGTTAAATAAAAGTCTTTATAGGCAAATTTCACAGCCGACACACGATGCTTTTGTGACGATAAATTGCTTTGATTGCAGAGTTCTGTTTCTTACCTGCTTTCTCAACCTTCTCGACAGTAAATTTTTCTTTTTTTTTTCGAAACGTCCAAACGAATTTCTAAGAAAACTAATTTAAGTTTTTTCTCTATAAAAATAATACTCTGATTCATAATTTCCGTTATGCATCTGACAATGGCAGAGCTAGCCCCTGAAATATTATTTCTTAGAGATCTATTGCGTTAAATTTGAAGCTTTTTTGTGAATGCACTGACTATTTTCAAATTCAAGTGCGTCGTAAGAATACATTGCCCAATCCCGATAAGTCGAAGCATTCTGTAAGATGAATTTAATGCGTTTCTTGTGGTGTCAATGTATAAAGGTGGGTTGGTTGATTTGGATTTTATGGCTCAAGATCCAGAAAAGGATAAGGCTGCGCCAAACACAAGATAGAAAGCAACCCAATAAAAAAGTTAAAATATTTGTAGTAGTCATACCAATAAATGAATGTAGATATGAAATTTCAACTGAGATTAAAATATATGAAAGTAAGTAAAAGATTAAAATTTTTATTTAAAAAGGGGAGTTTTATATCGATGGTAATATTGACAACTGATGCATAAAGAATTGCATCTAATTTGATTATATAAATTACTTCCTTTTAATCTAGGGTCGCTGTAGCCCGGTTGGAAGAGTAACGGACTAGCAACCGGAGGGTTGCGAGTTTGAATCCAGCCAAAACACCGCCGTATACAAAGGGGGCTGGTGCACGTTAAATCTGTCGTGGCCTCAAATGTCCTCACGTTGGCGCGGTGTGGAAGTTTGGAGAGTGGGGTACCAGCCCAGATGTTTCTTCATCATTTTACTGTGGTTCAAAATTACGTGGTATTGTCCTCGGTTCTTTCTCTTTGGGAGTCATCCCGGACCGTCATCAATATCCCGTTGTGTTACTCCAGTGTGACGTTAATTAAAAATACCTTTTAATCTATTACTGAAATTGTTTTCTAATATCCGGTCAATTGGACATTATTCATTACGGCACTACAAACAAGGGCGGATGTGTGAACCATTTTGTGTTACCCTGTTGCTCCAACGGGTGGGGATAAACATTACACTTCATATACATACTACACATCCAGTCACAGCCCATTTATAGAGAGGTCATACATTCATTTCAAACCGAAAAACATCCATGCCTTACCCCAGATTCGAAATAGGAACCTTTCGATCCAGAAACCAGCACCCTGATCATTAGACAGATTAGTCGGCGTTACTATTGTAATTATTACTTAACTATCTGAGGGGCTCACATGCATATATACGGTCTGCAACCAGCCGAATTCCTTGCCTGACTATGTCTATCAGTTCTGATTTTCTTTGCCAATAAAAGTTTTCTTAGGATTTTTTCAACCAATACATGGGGTCATTACGTGTGACGGAAAAGCAATATTAAGCTACTTGGAAATCTTGTGATGCTCTGAGATCTCTTGTTGATAGAAAATACTTATTTTTTAAGACATAAAAACTTTTATAAAAGCCATTTTTGCTGAACAGTTGCTGTCAGTAATCAAATTATATCTGTTAAAACAATAATTTTTATCTTAAGTTCTATTCCACTAACTCTTTCAATATATACCCAGTCCATTCCATTAGAAGTGCACCAATCAGAACCGTGGGGTGACTTGGAAGGACAACACGGGAACACACAAAGGAATCTAACTTGCCTCCTTACATCTTACGATGAGTTACATTTACAGAGACCACTCCAAATTCATCAGATGCCATTAGATTTACAAATAATGCTTTCATCATTCACATACGTCAAAAAACGCGCACACAACTTATTTTTCTTCCCAGAGAAATGTCGCCTGTTTCCTGAAATGCGTGTATTTCTTTTGTCTGCATCGTCAATGGTAGATTCCGAACAGTCCTAATATCCCAGCAGGTGCACGACAGTTCCTCCGAGAAACCCTCGTCTCAGAGCCATGCCTGCCCGGTCTGAAACAAAGGGGGAATAACTCTTGCTGGAGGATCGTCGCCTATTTGAATTGGTAATGAGCAACTGCGAGTCCAGGAACAATGGATCGGAGTGTTGTGTGGATGGAAATATGCTGATGAAAATCAGGCGATTTTCTTATCCCCAGATGCACACGCCGCTTTTATTTCCCCTTTTAGTTTAGTGGTAACATTTCGTGCGCAATTGAGAAATACCATTCCAGTAAGGCGTAGAATGATATAGTGTTATCAATTTCTTCATGGACGACTGAATGGCATTTGCGTATCACGCGCAGAGTGTTGATGGATTCTTCGCAATTTCCCTCCAAGAAATTGTAGGAGCTGTAGTCTTGAGAAACGGTTTGGTTTTATTATCTGCGGTTGCTTTTCGCAACGCGAGAGCTAATTGAACCCACCTAAAACGAACAAAGATTTACTTAGAATTGTTGTTGATTGTTTGGAAATATGTTGATGACAATCCGGCGATGTATTTATCCCCAGAAGCACACGCCACTTTTATTTCTCCCTTTTAGTTTAGTGGTAACATTTCGTGAGCAATGGAAAAGTACCATTCCATTAACACGTACAATTATATAGTGGTATCAATTTCTTCATGGACGTCTAAATGGCATTTGCATTTCAAGCGGAAAGTGTAAAAGGCTTCTTCGCACAACTTGCCTAAAGACACTTAGAGATTTGTAGCCTTATGAAATGGTTTGTTTTGTCGCTCTGTTATTTTTCGCTACGCGAAGGCTAATTAGACCCTAATAAAATAGAAATATTTGCTTGGTTCTGTTTTTATATTTCAACAATTTGGGGACACCACGACAAGCTGAGCTTCTTCTTAACAAAAATTCTCTGGCTATTCAAACAATGACAACAATCACACTAAACATCATGACATTGTAATTCAATAATGTACAGTATAATCCATTAAATAAAAATAAAATATGTTCTGTATTGCGTGCTGTCAAAATCTTCCATGTTAAGTACACTTGTTCTTCGACGGTAAAGTTATACTTCTTAAAGAAAAATAAACATAACAGAAAACTAAAATTGATCATTCACAGACAAATGTATTTTATTATAAATCATGCAATAAGCATATTTGTGAACTTATTCCCACACGAATAACTAGCTTTTTAAATGAATCTCTATAATATTTTTAGCACTTTTAAAACATCTCTAAAATATTTTCAATCCTTGAAAACTGCTTTTATTTAAGAACCGGATTCACGAATGACGTTAGAATCAGAATATGGATACCTTTTCCAACACAAAGCATTTTATATAAATTACAAACGGATTTTTATAATTACCTGTCTGCTGTGTCCCACATTAGGTACATTACCCTTACAAGATTTGATTCCGGCTGACAAATACACCCATGTCCAAAAGTTAAGCATAATTGCTGTTTATATTTCAGAAAATCTACATCGGAATGGAAGGAAACGCGGTATGCGGGTGTAATAGGGTTAAAGAATAAGAAAATGCAAAACAAGGATAACTTTTATTATCCAAAGAAAAGGGTTGGAAAAAAAAGTTCACAATACGAGTGTCAACTTTAGTGAAACAGAATGATTTAAACAATGTGATGCTGAAGTTTAATACGGTGTGTGGGAACCTCTGGTAACCGCGCATGCTGCACAACGATTTCCCATAATTTCGATGAGGGTATGGATTTGTGTGCGCAAAGAGTTCCAAGCCTCATGGAGAGCAGTTTTCAATTCCGAAACGGAGCTTGGTGGGTGGTGGAGGGCTGCAATATGTCTCCCGAGCATATCCCACACATTCAGATCAGGAGAGTTGGCAGGTCACTGCATGCGGGGGATATCTTCACTTCGAAGGAAGGCGTCGATCAGGGCTGCATGGTGAGGAGGCACGTTATCATCCATGAATATGAAAGCAGAACCCACAGCACCTTGAAACAGGCGAAAGGTAGGGTCAAGGACTTCATCTCTGCATCTTTGACTGGTAACAGACTCCGTGTCAAAGATGTGGCGGTCTGTGCGGCCGTTTAGCATGATGCTTGTCCAGACCATGACTCCCCGGAAGGAAAATGATGTCTTTCCGTGATGTTTTGCAGGTGAAAACGCGTTCCACGTTCTCTCCAGATCATGGTACGACGAGAGACTAAATCTGGACTCGTCACTGATCATGACATTGCCCCACTGTTGTCGACTCCACTGACGATGTTCCGAACTCCACAGTAAACGCGCGATTTTCTGTGCAGACGTCAGGAGTATGCAAACTGCTGGTCGTTTGGCATAAAGACCAACGTGTCTGAGTCTCCTGTAAACAGTTTGTCTCGAAACTAAGACTCCTGTGGCGGCTGTCAGGGCTTAACCTAGTTGTCTGGCAGAATGGTTCCTCTAACGTCGGGAAATTATCGCCAAATATCGGTCTTGCCGAGAGGTTGTCACCCTTGGCCGACCTGGTGCTGGTCGTCGAGTTACATCTCCAGTGGTTTGAAACCTCTGCCAGTCTGGAGATCACACTGAGGCATATTCAGAATTCGAGACGCTTCGGTTTGGGATCGACCGGATTCCAGCATTCCAATAATTCCTTCCTTCACAAACATTTCCAGTTGGCATCTTTGTGACATCTTTCGTCCTTATTGATTATTAACAATGCTCCGTACCACAGTAATAGTGAAATTTCTGTCTAAATTGGCCATGCCTCTCGAGACCGTTTTATACTTAGACCTGTGCCGGTGCTTTGCGCATGTGGACGTCGATTGAACTGTTTTGCATATGCTCAATGATTTACCTTTGTCCCACGATTCTCCACAAGTGATTTTTAACCATTGTATCCATATTTACTCCGATTTTTTCGCATCTTCGAATTATGCTTAGCTTTTGGACATGATTGTAGATTAAAGAAAATAAAAAAAGAAAATAGTACTCATAAATATGCTTTGACATTGAAAATCTGTCCGTTTTTCACAGAATATCTCTTTCTACGTATGTAATAAAAATTAATTCAATTCCCTATTTGCATATTTAATGTTTAAAATATTGCATTTATTAATCTATATTTATTCCACTCAATATATCCATTACTGTGTAACTCTGTTTGATTTTAGTTTAATCGTATCACCTAAAGCGATAGTTGTGGTAAAGATTCAGTTTGTAAATATATATATTTCTATTTGCTCATTATATGACCCACTTATAAGCTTCAATAAATGCTCGACTATGGAGCAAAGGAGGCTTATTTGGAATGAGATTTTACGTCATTTTTTAAATTTTACTAGCCCACTAAGAATATTTACCCTTTAGTACTTTCTGTGGTTAATTATTTCCCTGTTTGTTGAAATTGATGTTTGATAAAGTGGAATAATCAACAAAACGTAAAACTATCTCATTGGAAAAAGTAGTAATACCTAATTTGCCGACGAAAGCATCTTAATGTCTTCATATATTCTACAAAATTCTTCAAAAATGTACTGGCGCTTTTAGAATAGATTTGATCTTTTAAACAAGCTATTGCTTTCCATAATGCTCAGAGAAATTAAAAATAACTTAGCCAAAAGAAAAGTTAGACATAATCAAAGACATTATCCCTGTTTCTCTTCAGGGATATGCATAACAGCCTCGAATTAGTCCTTGTATCCAGGATATTGCTACACACAAGTAAATGTTAAGAGTTAATTACGTTTACCCATGATCTATTAAGGTAGGTGAATGGAAAAGCTAAGCATAAGGAAATGAAGGTTGAGCACACCCTAAGAGTGTGTGTGTGTGTATGTGTGTGTGTGTGTGTTCAGTGATCTTTTATTTTCTTGGAAATCGCACGCATTGGAATAAAACAAATGCACTATTTATTTTCTTTCAACAGATTCATTTCATGACTAGTGAATTATTAAGCTAAGAAGAAAAGTCTTGCACGAAATTATAACCCTTTATCTCGGGGTGAACAACCAAAAACTAGGACAAAGGAATAGTAGTTACATTCGTCAATTATACCTAAGTATAGCATTAATAAATCTTCGGTACGAAATCTTGTTTGACGAATAGAGTGATGCTAATTTTTTTTTCAATTCTGGATATTATAAACTAAATTAGACTATAAATAAGATAGTTTAATATGTTACATGACAATTAGTTATACGAATATAATAAATGATATTTTAATTTATCTTAAGAAATCTGAACGAGGAAATGTATTTTAGGAAAATATAAGCAACGCTTTTGAAAATGTCTTTTAACAAATGAAGTTGAAGCGCTTAAAAATTATTGTTACCTTAATAATTTTCTATGGCGGCTTTGAATTTGAAATATAATCGTCGTTACAGTATTATTACGACAAAATATAACTCCTTGTGATTTCAGAATCGCAAACAATTTTGAATTTTTTTCCAAATTAATATTCGTTACATACATTTATAATGTTGTTAAATTAATAAAAAGCTTTGCAAAGGAATTTGAATCATCAAGTTGTATTGAAATTGAATTGCCGTCGACATAGAATCGTTCAATTGAAAGATGATTATGTCAAAATGTAACTCCATGTGAGTTTTTTCTGAATCGCAAATAGCAAATTTCAAATTTTTCCAGTTTACATTCGTCACATGTATTCATTGCGATAATTTTGTTGCTCAATCGGTAGAGCTTCGCAAAGGAAATTTGACGCCTAAAGCATATAAAAGTTCGTGGCAAATTTTCCATTGGATCAATGCACCAAGACAAGTATATATATATATATAAGTAATGCAATTTCAAAAGAGAAAATTTCCATTGGAAGCAATGATTTTAATTAAACTTCCTTCCCCAATAAGACCTTCCCAGACAGTAAAATTTTAGTTTAATAAATGTGAAATGTGAAATAAAAGAAATTGACTTCTCTCGCCACTTAAAAATAAATTATTCCATTTTAGAATTTAAATAGTAATGAAGCAACAAAAACGAAAAAAAGCTACGTATTAATTAATACCACAAGAACAACTTCAATTACAAAACATTCAAATTAGTAAAGGGTGATATAGCATTTATCATTGTCATTATTCCTGTTCATTGCATTCCATACTAATATTTCATGTTACTATTTATATAAATATTCAAATGAAATTGAATGTTCCTGAATTTTAGTAGGCGATGACGGACATCTTTATGGATTTTGAGTTGCATTGAAAAGTACGAATGTCCTCGCCTCTAGATTTCAATGCCACTCTTAAAATCCAACAGATTTTACCTTGTAGATTTAGAATGGATATTTCATTTATTGCTTAAACCGGGCAGCTAATTTTAAAGTTTAAAATAAAATATCGTCAACTCCTGCACGCCAAAAGCATAAAAAAACACCTTCACCATTGTGTCTGCGATGATGCAACCACAAAGAATACTTCAGCTCTGATGACTGGATTCTTTCTTGAACTGCTTGCATCTCCCTTGATTTACGATCTATGAAAAAAATAGCTTAAGGATGGCGTTTTGTCCTATCTCGGCTACGGTTCCCAAGTTTCGCTATTCTTTGACATTTTATTGTCTCCTCCTCGAATCGAATAAATATAGGTAGTCGTGGGCACTTCCCAATCTCTCTCACTCCCATCAAGACTTCCCCGACATACTCAACTTGACACACTTAGGAGACTCAAGTAGAGGCTCTCCTCACTTTCCTGGCCATCAACACACAACTAAATGTCAAGGTCGGATCCCTTTTTATTCTTGTGGGAGGCTCAAAGATAGTTTTTATGATATTTGGGTGTTCCCAAGGAGCTTCGTAACATTTTAGATAACGCAAGTCTATTTCAGATACATTGTTTGCAATTTTGTCGTATTTAATCATCAGGTTAGATCATCAATTTAGATCTTTATACTAATCATAAAGTCATACTCGATATATTAGTAGACAAAACTTATCTTCCCGTATACCAGTGTGCAACGTTAGGCCTTGTAATCGAATAGAAAAAGTCGTGAAATGAAGAGCATTTTTAAATAGGAAAACGAAAGCAAATTTTTGAAATAGCAAGATATCCTTAGCTAATATTTTTATACTAATCATTAAGTCATTAAAGATATTTTAGTAGACTAAAATTATCTTCTCGTGTACCAATGAGCAACTTTAGGCCTTGTAATCGGAAGGAACAAGTCGTGAAAATATGGTAGGTAAGTATTTTAATTAACGTCACACTGGAGCAACACAACGGGCTATTGATGACGATCCTGGATTAATCCCAAAGGGAAAGACCCAAGGACAACACCACGTAATTTTGAACCACGGTCAGATGACGAGGCAACACCTGAGCTGGCACCCCACTCTCCAAACTTCCACACCACGCCAACGTGAGGACATTTGAGGCCACGACAGGTTTAACGTGCATCAGCTCCTTTGTACACGACGGTATTTGGCTGGATTCGAACTCGCGACCCTCCGGTTGATAATCCGTTACTCTTCCAACCGGGCCACAGCGGCCCGTGAAAATATGGAAAATTTCAAAATAGGTAAATGAAACCAAATTTTTGAAATAGTAAGAGATTATCAGCTTAGACCTTTATAGTAATCATAAAGTCATACTAGATATTTTAGTAGACACAAATTAACTTCCTGTGTACCAGTATGCAACGTTAGGCCCTGTAATTGAATAAAACAACTCGTGAGAAAAAGGAAGAAAAATTTAAATAAGTAAATATGAAAACAAATTTTTGAAATAGTAAGATATCATCAGCTTAGATCTTTATACTAATCATAAAGTCGTACTAGATATTTTATGGAACAAAAAGTTACCCGAAGTACCAGTGTACATTAGGCCTAGTAACAGGAAGAACAACTCGTGAAAGAAAGAAATATTTCACTAGAAAGAAAAATTTATAACTAGCGTGCCCGTGCGAGAATTCTCGCATGAACAATACCACCTACTAACCCCCCATCCGTTGCAAGGGTGAAAGATGTAAGCGAATTTTTTTATATCCAAAATATCAAAAAAGTTTATTCAATCACTATTTACACTTCCTCTTTGAGATCACTGTTAGCGTTGCTCCAACCATTTGTGTAAAGCACGTAATTCTTCGGCCAAAAGACCTAATAAGTAACTCCCTAGAATTGACAGAAATTGTTAAGTTGTATATTTTCAATTTTTTTATCTTAACCTCGCGTGAAACATGCGTCGTTTAATATCTTTATATCATCAAATAACATATTCATAAATTATTGATATTATGGAAAGAAATGGAAAACCATTTCAATACATAAATAAATAATTCGTCGCGTGTAAGAAGGGTAAAAGGGATCTGTACTATAGGAATAATATAGATGTTGAAAAAATTGTTTTCCGAGTAATATTGGTAAAACAATTTTATTGGAAAAGTGTTTTTCCATCAATACTGGTAAAACAAACTGAGTTGCGAACCGCAATCGTTTTACCCTCAGTGTTATTCCTATGGGAATTTCGAATTGTTTTTAGCCCCCTCCCTTTGCACATCTTGGAGAAATAGTAGAACGGATTCGTCAGTACGGGAAATTCTTTCTTCTGATACCTCACTTGTTAAGATTCGTCGCGTGTAAGAGGCGTATACCATAGAAATAATGTAGATGATGATGATGATAAGCAAACAGAAACAAAATTTTGAAATGGAATAAAAAAATTTACTAAAGAAAGGCAAAACAATCATTGATTTCACCAAGTTTGAAGGAGTTAAAAAATATTTTGTAAATATCTTTCTGGGACTATTCTTTAATCAGTAAGTTCATAAAAGTTAAAAATCAGATATTGAGCAAAGTTTCTTTTTTACTCACTTAGTTCTAATTTCTTAAAACGTTGTTTCGAATTATTCCGGCTTAAAGCTGATAAAAACATCTCTTCGTTCTAAGTATTCATATTTTTGTACTCTATCAACTTATCAAGACAGCTATAAATAAAATAAATTCTCAGTACGCGACACATTTATTAGTAGACAAGAAACAAGACGGTACACATCTCAAAACGATCAACAGAACTCACTTGCACTGCTCACTTGCATTTTTTTAAACAAACGCTTCCGTTTTTGAACGGAGCACATGAGAAGATAAGAGCGCGATCATGCGCACTTGAAATCAAGTGATAAGTCTGTCGCTCCGCTCTGGGGAAGAACACTGGTTTTGATACAGTAGTGTGATACGAATTTCGGTCTTGAAACCCATTGGTTAAATATTGTTTGAAAAGTGATCAGAACTAATCATTTCTCTTTCATAGAAAAATGAAAACATTATTTAAGTGCACGAAAAATAATTTTTTAATATCATTTTAACTTTTTTATAGCTTCTATAATTTACTTCAGACGCAAATATATACAGTGGCTCCCAAAAGTGTTCGTACACTTACGAATTTCAATGAAATACCAGCTCTATTCATTAATAAAAATTAATATTTCAGAATGGGAACCTTTTAATAATATCTATAACTTGTTCTTAACAAAACTACATAAAATATTTTAAAACAGAGTAAAACGGTTTTTTTTGGAAAATCAATAATCAAAAAGTAACAAAAAAGTTACCTCACGAAAGTCTTCGTAAACTTTAAAAAAATCTCTACATATTAGTAAATATTGTAATATATCGGTAAATTAGTACTTAGTAGGATATACTATAACACCCACAACAGCTTTTAAACGTCTGGGAATAGAGTTCACTGTTTTTTTTGTAATTTTTGTATCAATGTTCCTCCATTCTTCAACCATTACTGTTTTTAGTTCGCTTTTCGTTTTAATGTCGTCTCTAATACGTTCGTTTTAATGTCGTACTCTAACCTCCAGTTCTCTCCAGATGTGTTCTATTGGGTTTAAATTCGGCGACCGAGGTGGTATTTTCAGAACTTTGGACAATTATAGACACCAGAGGCGAACGTTGAGAGCCGTGTGCTTAGGATCGTTATCTTGAAAAAAAAACAAAGTTGTTTCCAATACCCAAATTTTGGGCTGATAATTTTAAATTGACTTAAAAGTATTTAAATAAAGAACATGATTCATTATGCCATCAATAAATACCAAATTACCTAGTCCTGATGCTGACATGCACCCCCACACAAGGACACCTCCACCGCCATGCTTTACTGTTCCAACAAAGTTCTTGGGATTAAGTTCCTCATTTTTTCTTCTTCATACAATTATACGCCCATCGGAACCAAACATATTAATTTTGCTTTCTTCTACAAATAAGACATGATTCCAATACGTTTCGGGCTTACTTATCATTGATTTTGCAAAGGAAAGCCTAAGCTTTCTATTTTTAGCACTTACAAAACATTTTCTTCGGGCAGAACGCCCATTTAATCCAGCTGATCTGAGCCCTCGTCGAACAGTTTCAGATGAAATTGAAGTAGAAAATTTTTCAATAAATTCTGTAGAAATTTTTACAGCACTCAAACGTGGATTTTTCATAAATTTTCTAACTACAAATCTCTGATAAATTTACTAATTTAGCTATATTCGGAACTGATTTACCACTACTATGATGAAAAAGAATCAATTCTCGAATGCTGTTCGTTGTTTCCTTACGACTACGAGGCATTTTTAAATAATAAATAGAATATTACGAAGTAAGCAAGATTAAAGCCAAACGATTTTTTAAATGTTACCACAATGCAAAGATAAAAAAAGCGATAGATGATAAATTTATTTATGAATTTATCCGAAAATGTTTCGGTGTACGATCACTTTTGTGACGTGTTCTTTCTCTGCCCCCTAGCATTTTCATTTTTATAAATAGAAAATGAGTCAATATTTTTTAAAAGTTAAGTTTTATTCAGAATCATATGAAGATATGAAAAAATATTGGACTTTATATTCGAATTCAATTCCAGGCTACAGCGCTTTTTCTACAAATAAAGTGTACGAACACTTTTGGGAGCCACTGTATACATCATGTATCCATTCATATAATCCATTGTATATTCGCCCTTCTGATGTAAGACACACATTTTTTGCTATTATGACTACTTCAGAAATTGATTTAGAAATATCTTTGAATCACAAAGTATGGCTACCTGTTTTAATTTAACAAAACCTATAGTATATTAAAATAATTTTATTTTCATTACCAGTCATTTTAAAATACGAAGTTACATACATTACTTAAAAAGGTTTCATTTTGTACATTTTATTTATTTTTAAGAAACAGAATTCTATAAACCATTACGCATTCAACCAAAGACTTACGGAAAGTTGGTCAAAATATACATATACTGGCAAGAAATTACCCACGTCTAGTGATAATTTACAGAAAATAAAAAAATAATTCATTAAAATTTAACTTCTAAATAATACATCTGCAATATGTAAAATACTGGAACACGTCGATACAAACAGAAACAAAATTCCAATCACTGAAAAATTCCAGAATTCTGAAAAATGAAAAATATGATCAAGCTTGTCGAATTTCGACTTCCTGAGTATATTCTGAAATAGAGCAATTCAAAAAAAGACATTTGAAAAATATTGATAAAGACGATAATGATTTATGAAATTTAGAAATGCTCAAATATGACCGCAACATTTCGTTGCCTTGACACAAACACGGGATTCTAAATCACATTTATAAAATAAAACATTAATTCTGGCGTTGCCAGATCTCAAATAGCAAAATTACGCTTTTATGATCAGTGAGTTTTTCATTCGGGCTTCTTGTTCCATTACAAAATGTAAGTTATGTAAAATTAAATATTCTAAATATCCTTTTTTCATCAATCAAATATTCATAAATTAATTCTATTTTGGGAAGAAATGAAAATCATTTCAACCATAAATATAATAATTGAATTTGTTTTGGAAAAAAATTGTTTTTCGAGCAATACTGGTAGAATAATTTTATTGGAAAAGTTCTTTTCCATCAATACTGGGGGAGGGGATAAAACAAAATGAGTTGCATACAGTAATCGGTTTATATTCAGTGTTATTCTTCTGGGGATTTCGAATTGTTTTTAGCCTCCTAGGACAAATAAAACGGGGGTTAATATGTAGCCTACGTTACCCTCAGGGTTCTAAAGTGTACCAAATATGGTGTGAATTGTCAAAAAGGTGTAGATTTGTATAGAGAATGGACAGACGCCAACTCTAATATATATATATATATATATATATATATATATATATATATATATATAGAGAGAGAGAGAGAGAGAGAGAGAGGTAGTATTGAGGAAATATATTTCCAGATAATCCTTACACTGTCTCTGTCTTCTATTTGAATTGGCAACTATGAAATTGCATGCATGTATTCCTTAAAACGAATAACTATAATCCACAAGATCTGAATGAGGATACGTATTAATGTAAGAGTTTTTGACTAATCTCATTCTGAACTATACTTCATGACCGCAAATTCCACAATAAAATTTGCAACATAAGATTCATGCAGAACGTTCATTTTTATTCAAGTACAAAACGACAATGGTAGTGGTCATCCTTCGTGACCAATCTCGACATTTTATAAAGGTGAATTACGAACAATATTTTGTCATAAATTCATAACACTCGTTGCAGTCACTCATTATTCTCCGATGACAAGCTTCTTTTTCATTGTTCTCTGCCTATATTTACGAATCTCACGATTTTAATTCTTGGTCGTATTCTTATTTGCCAGTAGTATCTTTTATGTTTCATGCTCGGCCATCCTTTCTTGTGCCCTTGTCTGGCTTTATGCGGAACACTGTGTTCTCAGCCTTGCGCAATGCAGTAAAGCTGCTTTCTGCCATCAAGTGAATGGAAAGTAGTCATTTAATGAGAGAGGAATTTTGAGGACAAAGACTGTCTTAAAAAAAGTAGTCATTTCTATAAATGGAAGCTCTATTAATACAGAAATAATGTGACACAATAAAAGTAATGTTGTCTTTCATTTTGGATAAAAATGGGTTATCACCTTTATCAATGTTTATATTGTGGACTTATGCAACAGTAACAATGTGTTGTCTCTATTCTGTTCCAAAAATATATTTTCCTTATGCGTTCATTACGTGATGAGTAAATTTTCGAGTCATGCACACAAATCAAAATATTTGTATTTAAATTTAACTTTTTCTTAACTCTTTTTAAATACTGCAGTAAAAATTAAAACGACTGAAGTTTTGTTTTTATTCACCATACTTTACAAAGTCAAGCTAAGAAAACAGGTGAGGAGAAAGCCTTGTTAAATTGTAAAATGCTAAAATCAGGGCGCGTTAGATCATGTTTACGTCCAACGGCTAGTGACTTAAAGGACGCTTTTTGAGTTCTAAATCAATGTTTTTTGCCTTTCTTGAAAGTACCTTAAAAATTTGTTTCCAGCAAGTTTCAACTGGGTCAATTTTCCCATTGAAGGAATTTTTAAGCCACACTAACAAGATTTGCCTCTTTGTAAAAATATCCGATATCGATAGTTGATTGATCAGCACCAATTAGATTAAATGTCAAACGTTACCAAAAAGACGATAAACTACATTTTCAGGTAACCACGATCTGTGTCATGCTAGATCATTTCTACAGTAGAAAAATCTTCGCAGACCATCTTGTTTGTTTACAATGAAAATACCTCTCATAATATTTCAAACAAGCATGTATACACAATAAAATGTTCACATGCAGAAATTAGTGTTTTCCTTATAATGTTGAAACCATATAAATTGTTTATACGACTGTTTTTTTGTTATTAATTGTAAATAGAGGTTATATGATACAAGCATAATTTTCTTACAGTGAAAACATTTTGAAAACTAGGTGTCTACCTACAAATTGTACTCAAAACTACTGTACGTTCAGTTCCGTTTTCCTTAATGACATCAGTTGTAATAATTAATAACAAAGTTCACATATAATGTAGTCCTTTATCTACCCCATAAAATGTAGGAAAAGAAATGTATACCTACTAAGTGCCATAATATATTTTGCTACTTCAAATTCTGAAGATAAGTTACGAAGTCTTAAAAATAAAACCAAAATTTATATATTTATTTATATATAGATTAGAGTTTTAAGTGCCCTGAGCTGTCATTGCATTTTAAAGATCCAAGACTGCACCAGACATCTCTGGCAAGACTTAAAAGCGGCACATAAGAGACATGACATTTGTGAGAGGAGTTAAGAACTATCAAACTTGTTTTTGTTCCCCTCCAACAACTATTTCCCACATTTTAGAATGTTATGGTGTCCCTGTGGGACAGCTCCTGGTTTATCATAACATGTTCACTGTGGTCATTGTTGAAATAACTTCTTTAAATTGTGTGCATAAGCTTTTATTTTTCAGTTGTTATCAAAACCTCTTATTTCTGATGTATAATCAAAATTCGATACAATTGATAACTAATCTCCTTAATGATGTTTTGACAGTAAGTTTAACAAAAAGTTTTTACAAACTCCAAATATTCATTGCAGGAGAATGGAAATTTAATTATGTCTGTAACTTCCCGACTAGAAATTATATAACAACGTTTCGTAAAAGAACTGAATTTTCATTTAAAGAATTTAGATTTTAAAGATGATTTATTTTTTATTCTGTTCATCTACACATACAGAAAAGCATCCATTTAAACCGAAATTCTTTAATATATCGATTGCCAATAAGGTTTAAATACAAATGAACAATTAAATACAACAGGAAGACATTGTTTTTAGAACTGAATAAATCTTTTCAATACTATTATTGGTTCAATATGGCGGGTTTGTTACGTGAAAAATATTGAACCACCCCTCTTTATTCGCGTGTCGTTCATAGTAGAGCAAATTCAGAGGTAATAACAGAGATAGAGAATAAAATCTATAAATTCATTTGTATAAATTTTGCATGTGAATTTATTGAAGTCTCAATGTCAAATTGCAGTTGCATTTCATAACTCCTAATGACAATCCACAGTTTGATGCCAAATTCCGAATGAATTTTTATCGCAATTTGATCCAGGGTAAGTGTTGTTCCATATCCAATTGATATTCATATCGAGTGTGTGAGAGAATTAAACAATACGGCGGTAAATGTAAAGCAGATAGCAAATAACACCTGAACATGCACCTGTGTATACATAAGAGGCGTTTGAGATTGCGTAGCACAAATATCTGGTTGCTTTAGTAATGACATAGCAATACAATCTAATTATTCACCATAGATTAATATTTCAAGGAGAAAAAAATTCTATTAAGCATTGAGTGATAATTTTATGTTAAGCATATTTAAGAATCATTGTTTCAATCTCATGTTTAGTGAGTAATTTTAAAGGTCTTCCTCGTTAATGGTAACATTTGCTCTACAAGATCGTAGTAGTGATTATAAATTTTGCTAAATGCATTTGAAAAGGTTTAGTTGAGTGTGGAAAAAAAACTTGAGTAGCTGAATCGAAGAAACCTTTTCAATGCATTTAATTTGCTTGGTTTTTTGGCCATGACCTTTGAAAACTAGTCGAAAATAAATACTTTGAGTACACGCAAACTTTGAATTAAAATATACGTAACCAATCGAACCAAATGTTTGGAAAATAGAGCTGAAAATAAGGTTTCATAGTGTCTACTTACAATTTAAAAGCAATGACCATCAAATACAAAACTGTAACAATCAACTGGGAAGTACACGATCTATGATACAGAAAAATGCATATTCCAATGTCTCCTCTTCGGCCAAATAAACAAGTCATCTTCCCAAGTCCATAAGATGAAACCTATACCCAGATACATTTGAGTAACAAAGTAACCCAATCTAGCCCTGGTTGTAAGAGAGACAACTGCCAAGGGAATTTAAAAAATTAGGGGAAATAATTTGTGGATTAATTAAATTTAGGAAGAATTTAAGATTTGGAACCTTACATGTGAACAATAAAAAGTGAATAATTTGGATCAGTTGCTAATTTAATTTTAACCATTATGTGTTACCCTAGAATATTTTTATACGCTGTGTTAATTTAGAGAATTGCCTCTGTTTTGGTTTAAGTAGAAATACTTCCCTCCATAGGAAGAGTAATTTTGCTTCTCAAGGATGTTGAAAGTATCTTTACTAAAGACATTTCATAGTGAAATCTTTAAATTTGCAATTTACGAACTTTGATATAAAACTGCTTCCTGCTCATCTGAATAACTCATTCGAAAACATAATTAATAGCTGTCATGACTTACGTCAAGCTAAAAATAAATCTTATTAATAGTTTGCTTAATCAGTAATAAAATATCTAACTTCACACGTTTTATTTTTATCACTGAGAAGTTATTTTCATTCGTAGTTATGTTTTTATACACGAACTCGTTTAACTTACATTTGTATAAAATTCTACTTGCATGGCTGTTCCTAACCTTAACAAGCTACACATTCCCAAAAACATTTGAATTTTTAAAACAAAAATGCCTTTGATGAGTAGTTTTTGAATATTCTATTTTAAAGTAGAAATCAACCGTGAATAAATTCGTAAGTGTTTCATTACTATCCCAACAAGAGAAGCTAAAAGTATAGACGAATAATTATAAAAATTAACGTAGGAAAATTCATTGCTGGACATGTATTAAAGTCAGAGGCAAACCGTGATCATCTTTTAATCGCCTTTATCTTTAACCCGTAAGTAGTATGCTGAACGTGTACGTCCAGAGCAAAATATACCTAATTTTAAATTTAGCTGGAAATTTTTAATATGCGGTTGAAAAAAAGGTTATGGAAATCATTTCCCGTTATAGAATCAGTTTAGAAGAATAATGGTACAGATTGCGTGTTTCTGTAGTTGGAGAAAAAAAGAATTTTCTTGCCATGGTTACGTAAATTAAAGAATTTAAATCGGCGAGATAAGAGATTTTTCATCTAAAATTGATTTCGTTCAAATAAAATGTTTCATAAATTTTGTAAATAAATTTCGCATAAGCAAATCAAGATTTTAATGATTTTTAAAATTTTCATAACTTTTGACACATATTTTGGCCCTCAACGGGTAGAAGACTATTGAGTCATGAGATCAATTGTGAAATTTGAGGAGGAAAAAGTTCTCCGTGAAAATTGATTAAATAAGTACCATTATGACGAACAACGTTTCATCTTCTCTTAAAGATAAATTCTGGATATGCCTCTGCTGCATATAACATAAACAACAATCAATCAAACAATTTTGGAATAATAAAAGTTAAATTAATCGTATTTTTTCCTCGTCCAATACTTAATTCTAAGAGTTGTAAAGCAAAATAATAAAAAGAAACTATGGGCCGAAATGGATTCGCCGGCTGTGGCCAGTATGTTTGGTCTTATGTTTATAATAAGATTGGGGTCGCCGTATTCTAGTTGGTAGAGTCTCGGACTGGTAAACGGAGGGTTGCGAGTTCGAAGCTTGATCCAACTATAGACCATGTGTACGCGGGGGCTGGTGCATATTAAACCTTTCGTGGCCTCAAATGTCCTCACGTTGGTCTGGTGCGGAAGTTTGGAGAGTGGGTGCCATCTCAGGTGTTGATCTCGTCATCTGACCGTGGTTCAAAATTACGAGATGATGTACTGGGATCTTTCCCTTCAGGATTGATCCCGGACCGTCGGCAATAGCCTGATGTGTTGCTCCAGTGCGACGTAAATTCAACTACCTACCTATGATAAGATCGTGAGTAAAATACACAGTGGGTGTTGGTATAGTAACGTTGCTGAGATACTGCAATTTTTCAATTCATACGCCTAGTCTGGTGACATAATTACAAACCAAATTTATGTTCAATCTCTTGTTTAGAAGTATTAAAAACAAAAGTATGCTCACGGTGCAGAGCACAAAAAGGGCCATCCACTTCGGCCCACTGTCACGAAGGCCATTGATCCGCCGTCCCCACCTTATAATTGTTACTAAATGTTTATCTACCCGCTATCAAACTATTCTAATGCCGTTGCAACGCCTCCGATAACTGCGGAGTTGTTGCGATTTGAAATTGGTCACACAATTATATCGGGTTCAACGCTAATCTATATCGTACAATAAGAGTTATACGTCAATAGTTAGCGAGCTTAACTCTCCTGATGATTTACCTTCGAGTTGAAAACTGCCCTGAAGTATTCTACCTCTGATGCAAAAACCTGTTTCAAAGTATCACCAATTCTGGGCAAGCGACAATTTGTTTTTCTTACTTGGATCTTCATTCCACCTTGGAGACAGTTTTGTCTCGACGAGATATATCGTCCTTAGTAAAATAAACCAGATCGGGACGAGATATCTCGTCGAAACGCTTGGAGGGTTAAAGACCTTCGCGCGCCAAAACGCATTTTGCTACATTATCCCTACAGATCCTAAAGATATTCAGATTATAAATAAGAAACGTCAAAGTACCATCATAAGTATTACACTATATTGTGAAGAATTCCAAACTCCTTTTTTAGAAATAAAACATATTTATTTTTACACAAGACTATACGTATATGTTACCGTGAAAGACCGAAATTAGAGAATGTCAATATTCTCCTGTGAATGTCAACACATACCAAATACGTCGGTGAAAGACCAAATATTTGGTTATATTCTTACACATTCGGACCATCGCCGGTGCGTGTCCACAAGCACAGATAAGCTCTGGTGGGGGTCGAAACGAGAAGCCGAGAAGGCGGAGAGGCCACAGCCAGAGAGGCCTCTCCGCCTTCAGTTTAAGTTGTTGCAATCTATAAGATTGTGTAACGCTAATCACATAATTTATGTGTAAATTTATTATTGGTATTATTTTCTTTTCTCATTTAGAATGTACTGTTCGTTTTAGGTTCAACAGTTTATTTACATGTGCTGTTACTTAAGCTTTTCTCCTATTTTGACATATATCATAATATGTTTTAATAATAAAGTATGATTTAAAAAGTTGCATTTTTGTCTTAACGTAACAAAAATATTTTTATTCAACATTCACCATCAGTGCATGATGAATGTCGACATTTTCCGGTGTAAGTGAGAAATAATGATATTTAGCAAATATTCCGGACATACACCAAGCGACTATGTCAATGCTGACATTCACCGGAGCGAAAGGCAAAACAAAATGCTTATTTTATAATCGAATTGCCACGGGAACGTCTCAACCAGACGGAGTCCAAAAGCTAATTGCTGGTTTCAGTTCTATTCGCAGCTCAAGCATCAAGGACACTTGGGAAAAAGGAAGCTTCCGAGACACTAGCCCGTTATCTTAGACATTCGGACGCTAGGACGTTATAATATCCATAACAAAACCAAGTGATTAGATTTGCTATTCATGCCACTGAAGACTACTTTTAGTTAGGTTTTCAAGTTTCGGTAAATTTTTACTAGCATTTTTATGACCAAGTACTCTTCCTGAAATTTCTTTTCTTGATGAAGTTGGCCTGTATCTGAACCAAACTGTGCTAGCATTTTGTCCTTTCTTTCAGGAGTGTTTGAGGAGAATTGTGTTCAGAAAAAAGCTTCGAAATGGCTAGAATGAAAAACTAACGTTCTTCCCCCTCTCCCTCAGTGCAAGATGGGGAATTCCCTTGCCTCGAAAATTCTTTCAAGCTTTTGAGCCATTCTACGTGAGTAAGAGAGGAACTATTTGGGTGGCGTCTTTTATATTCCAAATTTAGAATAAACTTCTTTCATCCTTGTGGGAAGAAAAAAAACGTTTTTCTTTTCAAACTCTCGCCTGGATCCCTCTATATGATAAATGGTGTTTAAGCGTATGGCTCTAAAAAATAAACAAAACCAATATAAAACCTTATGAAAAGGGGATTGGAATCTTTTCTTTTTTAAAGTCTTTTTTAAACTGTCCTGATGCGGTAGAAAACACGCTTTGCTTATAGTATACAGTACAAGTCTAAAGATATGGTTCATGACAGAACTGATATTGAAAGACCCATACAAATAAATGGGCCGCGGTAACCCAGTTGGAAGAGCAACGGATTAGCAACCAGAGGGTTGCGAGTTCGAAACTCGGTCCAGCCAAAGACAGTAGGGTGCACGGGTGGTGCACATTGAATCTGTCGTGGTCTCAAATGTCCTCACCTTTGTGTGGAAGTTTAGCAATTATTTTTTTAACTTCTGTTAAAAAAGTAGTACATATTTGTGTTGATGAAAATAGTCCTGAGTTATTTCTAGAGCTCGATTTGGTAAAGAAAATTCGATTACTTTGAAACGTTGCTTCGCGCACAAAACAATTAAGCTAATTGTAGCCAATTTAAATCCATAGGTCCTAACTTATTTCTACGTTTGCTAATTTCCCCATCACACGATTCAGAAGTATATCCGAAAAACGATTTACGATTGTTCAATAATTTTATTTCAATAAAAATACAACATTCATACGTATGAGTTTTTGAGTATAAAAATCCCGGGTATTTTATCAATAAAACAAATAAAACTTGCTACTTTCTAAATTAGTATTGACTAATTCGAATCAAAATGATTATCAACATTTTATCTGTTTTTCAATCGCCAGCAAAGATGACTGTTTTTTAACAAAACAGCTTCTGTTCGTCACCAGACGACAAAATTAGCTTCGTTTGTCAGAAAACACAGTTGGACAAACAATGGGTTTGTTTTTCTTTTATACATTGAAGTACATAGCACGTTTTATGAAAACGACGAAATGGCTGAACAACGCACTTTCACTTTGCCGACAGCCGATTCACCAATCAGTAATAGAACGGCTTCCCTTTCCGTGACATCATAAAGTGACGTCACAACACTTTCGAATTCGAGATATAAAAGTCTTTCGAAATTCCGTATATATTTGTTTTCGATACGCGTGAGACTTGTTTGTGTTTCGACAGCATTGGAAAAACTCTTATATACTCCACCAAACAACGGCATTTTAAATGCTCTAACAATTTCATTCAATTAGCGTAATTAGAATATTAATTTCTCTTGTTTCTGTTGTATGAGCAGATTCATACCGTAACGTGTGACAAAAGAGAAGCTTAGTGCTATTGGATTCTTAGCGTATATTAAAGGAGGTAAGTTTTTAAATGTTTTAAAATAATGTAATAGTTTTCGGTTGAAAAGAAATTGAGGACAAAGAATTCGTGATATTTTACGAATTGGTAACAACATTTGAGGTTGTTTATGGGATTATGTTTAATTTAGTTTTATGAATAAATTAGTGTGAATCAGCCAGACCCTGATCATCTACTACCTAGTTGACCATTTCCACATATTTCTCATTAAAATACGCAAATCAGTTTATTTTACAATAAATTAAATTTATATTATTATAGACAATGGACTACTGAAATAAATGGTAACCACCTGAGGTTCGTTAATTTGTCTTTTTATTGGAAAAATAAAATCAAAAGTCAGATGTCAAATCATTGGAATCTGAAATTCGAGTATAATGAATTTATTCTGAGGAGTGATGTCTCAATCTTAATATTCATATCAATTATATTCCCCTATTTTGAACTAAAATTTGGCATTAAGGTAAATAAATGTCTCTAATTTTGATATACGTAATTTTTCATATCTAAATTAATTTTAAGTCATAAACATTGTGGTCAATCAACTGGTAGAACAAAACTGCTGTGTCCCAGCGATTGACCAAACTAGTCAATTGCTAGATTTTTTGGGGAAAATTTTCATTTTAAATTTGAAGTTGGAAATTTCAGGATAACTAAGAGTTTGGCAATTGTTTTGAAGGTAAATTAAATATAAATATGAGCTTGTATTCAGTATTTGATCAGATTGTCATTTACAGGAAGAGATGATCAAGAACTGAGTAAAAATGCCATAACAATGGAATTTTTAGTAATGAAAGTTTGTATACTACCTCAGTTTACATAAAGCCTTCTTTTGTTTGTCCTGCTTTCTAATTCTAGATCATGTGCTATACTCCAGTGAGTCCTATCTCTAAAGAAAGGTTCAAAATGCAAAAGAGATTTTCCCTGCAATTGCATCAAAAAGGTGGTTATATTGTAAAAGAAAGGATAAAATGAAATAAGTTAAATGCGAAAAAAAGCAAGTAAGGTTACCTCAAATCAGAAGAGGAAATAATTTCAAACTGATGGAGGAATAAGAAGAAATATTTTCAGATTTAATTGGTGAAGGTGATGAATTTGTGAAAAACATTAAAGTAACTGGCAAAATTAAAACAAATATGGTATAAAAGCATGTGCTGTAAATGTGATAGTGGCTGACTTGAGTTTCTGCTGCAATTAATAACGCAGAATTTAATATTATTGCAACATTTATTTAGTTGTTCAATATTAGTTTGCTATATATGTTAACTAGTTTACTTGTTTAATATTAGCACTAACCATTATTATCATGTTTACTTGAATATTCGACAGTGTTCTTTTACAAAGTTTTGCTTAAAATATCGCGCAACAAATATTTTGCCTTTTTATATTTCATATAAATTTACTGTTGAATGCCTAAATAGTTGCATAAATGTTTCAATTTTAATTTTATTTGATAAAATAAATAGTGGCCAAATACTGATTGGGTACTGGTGGTCGATTACTGGTCTAATCACTATTTTGAAGAGATACAAATTCTAAAAATGTGTTAAGTACTAAAAGTTGTGCTATAGCTCATTTTAATCACCATCTTTACATGATATTAAGTACAAAAAATATTGAAAGGGCAATTGCAATGTAGCAATTGCAATTGCAATTCTATTCTAGGGAAATTGCAATTCTAGGGAAATTGTTTCATGAAAAATGTACACTAACTGGTTAGTTACTTGCTTTTTCCGTATTCAAATTTTACATTTTAAGTTTTAGTTTGTATATTATCAATCGAAGAAAATCTCATCATTTAATTTTTATTAAAATATTCATAAATATAAATTTTAGACTTTTTTATTAGTCTCATTGTAAATGTCATAATATGAATATGACAGTGTTTAATCACCATTTAACGAGAGTATGAGTTTTGAGATTGGGAATAAGGAATCACAATAATGCTCAATGTTATTCATGTAAAGATTTTATGATTCTTCATTGAAGAAAACTGGAACATAATATAATATATAGACTACATATTCCAAAAGTTCAAAAGAGTAACTATGCAGAATTTGGTTCAACTCAATCAGAGGATTTTAAATTTTATAGATAATTGGCAGACACAACTGTTTTATAGACATATTTTATGAATTAATAATATTTTTAGGTAGACTTTACAATAATCTTCTCCAACTATATTCATAAAATTCAGACTAAAATCAATGTTATTTCCACAAATCATAATAAGGTGGCTGTTTCCAAATGCATAACCGAGTTAATTGAGAGTGAAACAGAAACTTTAAACTGCTCTTCTGTAAAATTTTATTTTTGTTGGCATAATATTCTATGCCTCCCAGGTACAGAATTGTGATATTAATTGGTTTTTGTTTATTTGTAGCAAAGTCGTGCAGAATTTGTACAATATGTTTTGGCTTAGATGGACTAAAAATAAACTTAAATTGAACGAAAAATTCCTCTTTGGGTGTTTTTACTAACTTTCTTTAAATAACTCCTGGAGCAATGGGAATATGAATAATTAAAATAAAATATATTATAAATAGACTGATGGTCAGGGTAAAAAATGAAAATTATCGATATCTTGAAAAATGATCGGCATTTAAAAAATTTCATAAAACTACATATAAGATCAATCAGAAATAACTTATGTTTATAATGCATTGAATCAGAAAGAAAGTTTGAAATCTTGAAATCCAAATAAGTAATTTGCGTTATCCAATACCTAAACAGAAAATTCATTCACACACACAAAGGACATAGAAAAACACTTTTCTCAAACCGGTTTCCTTTCTTTTTTAATAAATCATGCGAGCATTTATTCTTTTACAGAATATTTATCATAGATTTTCTTATATTCTAATCGAAACCACTACTCGTAAGATATTTTTTGGCTTTTCACCGATTCAACCGATTTCATGAACTAAGAAATCCAATTATATATCTTTAGAAGCATTCAAAGGATTTCAAATGGCACGCCTTCTTACAGCTGTAACTTCTTATTTTCGATTTATGCGATGAATTTCAAAAACAGACTTTCCAATCTCCAACTTAACATGGCGATTTACGAAACTTAATGTGAAGCTATTTAAAAACAAATTATGAAATAGAAATTGGATTTCGATCTAACCATTTGTGTTCATTGCTGGCATTTGTATTTTGTGCTTTAGAGGATTTTGTTGGTTAGATCGGTAAGTGCGTGTAGCAAAGCAACCTCGACGAAATTTTTTAAAATAAAAAATAGTTTAAAACAAAATATCAAAGTTTATTTTGTATATCTGAGGAAAAAATCTTACCCTTTTATTCGAGCTTCGTTTATAGTAGAGCAAAATCAAAGGTTTCATTCAATAGAGCATAACGTCTTTTCATATGCATAAAATCTGCAAAAGGGGTCGTCAATTTGAACCGCAACTTCATAATTTCCATTGACGACATTAATTTCACCAAAAAATTTTGAATCTATATCAAAAAGTTACCTGAGTATTTTAGTCTAGCCGATTTTGGATTATGAATTTGAAAATTTTTGAGCTCTTGATGTTATATCCAGACATTAATTCATATCTTCCTAAATAATCTGCCCTTATTGAAATTTTTTGTTACTTTTAAAAGAACAAAAAGGAAATATACCTAATATTTCATTTGTACTTAATTTTTAATGTATTAATTATTACTTTTAATGTATTAACTATTAATTATGCGAAAAAGTATGAATAGTAAACTTTATAATAATTTAATGGAAACTGATACTGGAGGACTTTTGTATACATGTGAAATTTCAGCTTTCTCCTCTATGGTCTAAGT
Source organism: Meta bourneti (assembly GCA_933210815.1). Taxonomy (NCBI): domain Eukaryota; kingdom Metazoa; phylum Arthropoda; class Arachnida; order Araneae; family Tetragnathidae; genus Meta; species Meta bourneti. Next base: position 75,202,269 of record OW119929.1, on the reverse strand, counting down.
TATTTCTTTTCTCAAAAAAATGGCTAAAGTAGTGAATATTAACCCTCGTGGTGGTTGTCTTGATGAGGCATCTTGTCATTAGCAAAACTGTCAGGATCTTAATGTACGAAATATCTCGTCAGTAGAAAAAAAAATTGACCCTATCCTGATTTCGTCATCATAAAAGAATTGGCAATTTCTTGATGACGAGATAACTCGTCATTGGCAAAATTAGTCAGATCTTAAAGGAGGAGATATCTCGTCGAAACCACTTGGAGGGGTAAATTTAAGATTGGGAAAAAATACTGTAGGGTCAGAGCTGAAATTTTGCATTATAGTATAAATGTCCTTCTGAATCTCTTTCCATCAAAATACATGAAAGTTGCTATTCATGCTTTTTACGAATAATAATTTTGCATATTAAATATGAATTTAAAAAAGAAACGTTACGTAGATTTTTTGTTTGGGTTTATTAATTGACATCATAAACATTCATCATTATGGGATGATCATTTCGAAAGATATGAATAAAAGTCTGGGAAGCTAATTTAACCCTCCAACTGGTTTCGACGAGATGTCTTGTCCATCTAGATAAGACCAATTTTGCTAATGACGAGATATATCGTCATCAACATACTGCCGATTTTTTATGGTGACGAAATTAAATCTGGCCAGTTTTTCTAATGACGAGATAGCTCGTTAATCAAGATCTGGGCAGTTTTACTAATGGTGAAATACCTCGTCGAGACAACTACCAAGAGGGTTAACATTAGGAGTTCTAAATGCACCATACTCATAATCCTGAAAAGGCTTGATTAAATGACTTGAAACTTGGTATCTGAGAGAGATGCTAATTTTTATTTATATTCAAATTTTGGCGTCGTAATTGGGATCATCATTAGAAATTGTGAAATTGCTGCACAATTTAGTGTGAAGACGACCCATTTTGCAAATGTTATACTTGAGAATTCATAGAAAACGCTATTCTGCATTGAGAGCACCTTCGGATTTTCTCTCTTGTGTCGTAGTGCGAATAAAAGGAATTAGACTTTTCCCTACAGCTGTATATATTCATAAATTGTATCATACTTTCTTCAAAACCTGTATAAACAGTTTAGTGTTCAGGTTCAGAGATATATGTGTCGAAAGCGTTTAACGTTTTCGCAACACGTGAGTCGGGGACATCGAACACACGTTCTTCACGTCAGATTTAACACTTCGTTTCATTAACAGTTGATTAGAATGTAGGTGTAGAATTTATAAGCATAAATTGGGCGTCGCACGTATACACGGTGTTAAGAAGTAATGAATCCAACCTTTGAGAAAGAAAGTAAAAGGACAACGAGAAATAACAGCCCGTTCTCCATGCAATGTGCAGACAGGATGATTATTTTTAACCACATCATCGCCTGCTATCACCAAAAACTCGGAATCCTTAGTCTTTGCTATCTGTAATGTTATTACCGCTCTACGTCGAAGTGACCTTCCGGTTATTTTAACTCTGGGTAATGTAGAAACATGGATTTTCCAATAAGCATTCGCAATTTAACTTTGCTAGGAAAATGAAAAGGAGAGGGAATATGTTAAAAGATCCAAATTAATTGTCTAAATCTAAGCTGATTTGGGTCTAATTGGAATCGGTTACATAGATTTCTCTAATTTCTAAAAGATACTTGTACGGTTAAGATGTTATGGTAACAATGGTCGTTACTAGTTCCATACGTATATCTATCTCCCTATTAAAAACACAGTCAGAGAGTTGAAGCGCGCGATTAGTTTCATTTTGATTTAATTCTGTTTAACATCAGTTTAATTTGATTTAACATCTGTTCGGCTTCCGTTTGCACACAGCGAATGAGCTTGAACCATATCAGTTCGGCTTCATATCTGAATGACAATATTTTTCCTCGTTCGGGTTCCGGCAATAGGTTGTTGGAAAAAGAAAAGCTTTGCTTTTGCGCCGGGGATAAATTTCATTCGATCTCGGCTCCAATAATGCTCACACCACTCGCCTTGGATACAGCTAAAAAGACTTCTGTTTGATATTCGTGCACGGTACATGTATGCCTTTTAAGTAACTTTATTAAATTCTTTATTATTGTTGACTTGAGTTTGCCTTTCTCCCACCCGCTAACAAAGAGGATTATTTAAAATAACTTTGACTAGAAGGAAATTTTAGAGTGAGTGTTTTTAAAAGCGTACTTTAAATTATCCAGCGATCTTTCGAGTTAATGCCTTATATTTCTTTGAAGTTGATCTTCAAAGAATAAAGACCTGTTTCAATATCAAGATGATTTTAAGAAAAATTGAATTAGTCACGTTATTTTATGCATGTAATCTAATAGTCTAATCTTTTCGCATTAATCTAATATGTTAATTTATCATTTTACAAATAAAAGATTCCTTGGTAAAGGTCTGATTACCTATAACTCTAAGCTCCTATTGGATAATTTGGGTAATTTATTGTTTTTAACTGGCAGAAGTCAAATGTTCATTGTTCGATGAAAATCGTTGCCTGTCTCTAATTTTTGAGTATATGAGCTTTAGATAGGTTTGTGTTACAACAGATCCACAATGTAGTAATACACTTTAATTTAGATTTTAAAATCCATACTAAAATACAGTTTACGAGAATCGGACTGTATAAAACACAAACAATTATATTGAGATATCACATGAGGTAATACTCAATTATCTCACATTAATCTGAGATCCTGTACAGAGAATATTCTCAAGTTCAATACCAAAATCTGCCTCTTTTTACTTACTGGAATTTTAACCATTTCCTTTTACTGTTTTTCTCCTTTATGCACCAAGTACTGTTTCCGGAAAAGTTCATATTTTTGTATTGAATACTTTTCTTTGTTAAATATTCGAATAATAACAAAATTTGAGATATTGGATCTTGAGGGGTTCTCTGAGGGGTTCAAACTCATATATCCGTCTTGCAACTTGCAATCATCTTCGCTTGATTTCTAGTTCTATGCTTAACCAGTAATGACTTCTTGAACAATTTTCCTCGGATTCTTTCAGTCGATAGCTGTTATTTAGTCATTATGGGTGTTCAGGGGTAAAAGTAATACTGCACTACTCGGAAATTTCTTGATGATAAGAGGATTAATTGAGATATCGACAAAAGAACTACAGTCTCAAAACATTTTTCATCAAGGAACTAAATTTGATATCAAGCTCGCAATTATATCTTGGATTCTTGTATGCAACAAAGATTAAAATGCCTTTAACACAAATTTAACAGATTGTAGATAACAGTCTGCATAAGGAGGGCCTTATCTAGAATGGCCTTGACCATGTGATAAAAAATTATGTATATTTATTCATTTCGTCATTTAATGGGTGAATTACCAGGTCTATTGGTTAAAAAATAGTAGAAAACATTGCATAGGTCAAGAATTAGGTCCCAAATTTGTCCAAATTTGTTCGTCATGCAGGGAAGAACTACGGTTCTGAAGGAATGTATGCTTGTGTATCCTTCAGGAGGTTGATTTATATCCATAATCTTTCCTAAATTAGTTTGTCTTATGCTGAAAGGTCCTTTAGATTTTTTTCTTTTCAATCCCTTTCGATCTATCTTGCGTTTAAAAATAAAATAAAACTATAAACTAGCAAACAATAATAACGCAATACTGGTGAAAACAGCTCTTTAAATCAGAACAATTACTACACAAACAAATAACCCATCAAACAGCTTACAATATAAATTAAAATGCAGTAATAATTTTCATAAATTGGTGAAAAATACTTGTAAAGTTTCTTCCGTTTCTTCTTTTCTTTCTAGGCGTTTTAGCTTCTACGTCAGTCTTTTTAACTGTGTAAAACAAATTACCACTCTTGCCTGTTTTAGGACTTTATCTTATTAACAAAATGAATTGCAAGAAATTTTCTCATCCATCCACTTCCACGAAAATACAGCAAGCCTACTGGGAAGCTAAGAGAAATATTCGCATATCTATAGGTAATCGAGACGATGACTGCATGATTACAAATGATTCGGGATTAGATACAAAAATTGAGCTCCTTCAAGCTGCTGACGGTACTTTCGACACCTTGATGACAGTGTTGTTAAAATACAACCAAGTAATTTGCAGTCTCATGCTAGCTGAAGAAAACTTAGGCAATGCCTTAACCGAATATAGTATCAGAGATGCAACTAAGGCAGGAGAAATGATGTCAGCTAGCGGGAAAGCCATCACTCGTAGTTCTAACCGTCGAGCTCCTCTGAAAAACGAAGTCATGAAGCTCTATCACGAAGTGCAGACTTTTCAGTTCAAAGCAACAGTCGATGCATTCTTAGCCGTTGCAAAGATGGAAAAAGTCAGAAAATCTTATCGGTCGGGCTTGATGTGGATGAAGAACGAATCTAAGAATCTGGATCCTGATATTTCGAGGAAAATGAACAAGTTCCGAAGAATTCAAGAACATGTCAGAAATTTAAAGATTCGGTTTGACAGATCGAAATTAGAAGTCATGCAAAAAATTGATCTCTACTTATTTTCTCGATGCAATTTGTTTTCACAGACCTTGGTCGAGTATCGAAAAGTTTTTTGTAGAATGAGCAAGAGCTATGCAGTGTTATCGAAAGAAGCAAGTAAAAAGACTATGCTTTGCTTCTCTTTTAAATTCCAAACTCTCAAAGAACTCAACAGTTACTCCACGATGCCTCAAATATGCCTGACATGTCACATGAATTCAATGCAGATGTCCGAGAATACGACAAATAGAGATAGTGGTCACGTAACATTACCGATTTCTACCTTAAAATGTGAACATTTTCAACGTAATCAGAAGTCTACCATTCCAATTTCTGAACCATGTTCAAAACCGACATCCAATAAGAAAGACAGAATAAAAGTACCTCTAGTGTCAAGGTCAATAAAAATATTGGAAGAAAAGGAATCGTTATTGGTAAATCTCAAAGACGATGAATTAAGCGACCAGTTAGAGGTTTTGCCAAACATCATTCCTCAAACAAAAAACAGTCTTTCAGAGAAAAAATATAGTGATGATTTGCTATCACTCACTCTTAATGCTTGTCAGACAGATAATATTTCAAAAATGATCTCGGAAAGTGGTGATTTTAAAAACGAATGCGAAACGTGTGTTGATCTTTTAGATTCAATAAATTCGTCACTACCCGAAACAGATAGTATTGGATTACAATTTTGGTCATTAATGGAAGATTACAGAAAGAAAAATTACTCTCCCGTAGCTGCCATTTCTACAGCGGCTGTCACTTCAAAAGATACTACTGCAAAACAATGCACTACTTCATCCAGTTCCCATTGGGAAGACGTTTTGATAGAATTCGATCCGTTCACTGACAACGATAGGGGGATGTGTTCAAAGAAATTTAATGATGAAACATGTTAAAACAATCTGTGAATATTTGAATCAACATTTGTATTGGAATATTTAAGTTTTCCTTTATCGACAATTTATTCTGTGTATATCAACATACAGAACCTTATGGGTGTGAAGCAATGTGTCCTAGCTTAGAGGAAGAGTGAATATAAACTTAAGATTGTCTGTCCCTACCTAATATATTTTACTATATTCCTTACAAATTAATCTAATCTTAATTACAATGACCTAAATTTTGCTATAAAAATATTAAAATTGAAACAATTAGGAATAAGTATTAAAGTAAGGATTATAATACTCTGTAGCCAAAAGCAGTCGAAACAACAGTACAACATAACAGCAGTCGAACTTTATTATTGTAGAATTACAACAGAAATATCGAAAATTAGTGAGTGGTAAAGCCTCTTCTGGTGGCGATACATGCCTATATATGCATGCCATGGTGGCAAACAAAACACATGCTATCATGTGGCAAATTATACCAAGCATTGTGCAATTCTCCTCCAGATCCCTTATATTCCAAAGGTACTGCAATTGACGGCCTTTCCATATCCCAATTATTCTCAATGGGAGACAGATCTGGCGATATCGCTGCCCAAACAAGAGTTTTAATCCTGCAGAGGCACTCCTGGGAGAGGCGAGAACTAAGTTGGGAAAGTTGGCGATTTGGTGCTCTCCAAATTCATTGCCCATGTTCAAATTTATTACTCAGTAAACGCAGTGGTGGATAGTGAAGAAGCCTTTAATTAATTACCTAACAGAATTGCTCAATACTTTGCATCCTTTCGGCCTGTCACTACACAAACTGATTTTGAAAGGGAGGCTCCTATCATATTATTGCATAATCTAAACCCACCGAAGTAATGCAATAGGACCGGATGCAAATAAAACTTTGAAAACTTTTAAATTGAAGATGATGCATGGAGAAACAGTTTTAATACCAAGAATCTCAGTAGTTCCACTCTTCTAAGTCAGTAAAACTTTCCTCGTGTGTGTATGTCCATTACTTGACGCTGTCTCGTGTTTGGCACAATTGGTCAAATATAGACCTTGTACCATAAAAACCAACCTACCAATTCAGTGATTCCATCAGAATTCCAGAGGCCACGGTATCCCAGCTGGAAAAGCAACGGATCAGCAACCGGAGGGTTGTGAGTTAAGAACTATCCAATCAAAGACCGTCGTGTACGCGGGGGTTGGTACACGTTAAATGTCATGGCCTCAAATATTCCCACTTTGTCATGATGTGGAAGTTTGGAGAGTTGGGTGCCACCTTATGTGTTGCCTCATCATCTGACCATGGTTCAAAATTACGAGGTGTTGTCCTCGAATCCTTTTCTTCGGGATTGATCCCGGATCGTCACCAATAGCCTGTTGTGTTGGTCCAGTGCTACGTTAATTAATTACCTACCTACCATCAGAATTCCCGTTGCCATTTCAAACAAATTCAATTCCTGGTGAGATGTGCTTTGGCATGAGATAAATAAAGCACAAGAATAGGCACTTAACGTGGCTGGAGTTCAGAATGTTTTTCTCATGAACAACTTTAAGTGGCCCTTTCGCATGTCAAGAGGAAAAAATATCCCCCTAAATTCATAATTGTTCCCAAGATAAGTCGAGTCGCGTCGCTTGTTCTATAACAAAGTCCTGTAGATTTAATGTTAGCATTTCTTTTTCGTTTCGTGTATATCACACATATTTCATTCTGATCGAAAACTGGCTTTGTGTTTCAATTTTTTGTATCAATATATATTTAGTGGGTTCCTCCGGATAACACTGCTAAAATGTGATCCAACCGGCCTTGTAACTTGAGGTAAAGAAGTTGTCAGCTTCGACTTGACAAGTAGTGGCTGCCGTTTGAAGAATTTTTATTGGGGCCAAAACAACAGATGTGTCGCATTATTCTGGTTTATTTTTACCAAAACTAAGTTGTTTCGGTTTCCTTTTATTCTAATGAGTTTGATTTGTGTTTAGAGAATGAATTAATAGATTTTATGATTTAGAGAAAAACTACGGGCATACTTAAAGATACTTGATGAACGCTTGATTACGATCCAACATAATTTTTAATTTAAATTTAAAAGGAACTTCGGATATTTTCGCATTCACTTTAAGAATCTAACCGAGTGGCTTTCCATATAGATAAATATGCAAAGCTCGGTTAGATATACTTTCCAATTTTTATACGGATCTTTTAAGCTCGTTTTGTACCACTTCAGGTTAAAATGAATCACTTCTCTTCTTTTGCATCGTTTATAGTAGAGCAAATTCAAAAGCACAGTTGGTCAAAAAAGTATGTGAACAATTCTTTTCGTTCTCTTCACTGTAATCTCAGGCAAACAAAAAGTGTTATTTGACTTGGAATGTATTGCCTACTACGAATAAATGTACATTTTATTTGTTTGAGGTTACGTCTTCATATTTGTTTAGAAATTATTTCCTAAACAGCAACATCCACTTTACCGTTAAAAGATTTCCCGTGTCAAAATTACACTTACAAAAATTTTTGTGCAAATCATACAATATTTGCCGGGATTCATGCTTTTTCCACAACTACGAGACCGATCTCCAAACCGAGTGACCAGAAAAAAACATGAATCTCAGCACACATGCAGAATCTTTTTAGAAGGTCGATGCTTTTGTGCGTATGACGACACTCCCATCAAATCAGAGTCGCATTTATGATCATGAGACATTTACCGACAGCGTATTGTGTATATGTAAGTTAATTTGACCTCAAGTACAAAGACATTTTTTTTCTCCAAATAGAAATTCAAAATTCCATTTTAGGGAGTCTCCCAAAACAAGTTAAAATGATACAGTTTTGAATAAGAACTGTATCTCAAAAACTACGGAATTAATTACCTACCTACCTATTCTATCAAAAATATACATAAAACATTACCTATTCTATCAAAAATATAGAATAGGTAGGTAGGTAATTAATTAACGTCGCATTGGTACAATACTCGGGTTATTGGCGACGGTCCGGGATTATTTCTCAATGGAAAGATCCGAGAACATCACGTAATTATAGAATGGATGGATATAGAGTGAATGGATAGAGTGGATGACTTAGTGCGCTTTCGATAAGATTTCAGTAAAACTTTCTTTGTGTGTGTATGGGTCCATTACTTGACATTGTCTTCCTCCTGTCTGGCTCAGCATGGCCAAATATGGCCGTTGAGCCATAAAATCGAACAAACCCAAGTGGTAAGTGCTATATGAAGAGGTATGAATTTTAAGAACAGGATATTTAGCGACATTTATCACAAATTTACGTGACCTCAAATGTCCTCACGTTGGCGTGGTGTGGAAGTTTGGAGAGGGGTGCAGCTCAGACGTTGCTCTCGTCATCTGACCATGGTTAAAAATTACGAGGCGTTGTCCTTGTATATTTCTCTTCGGGATTTATCACGGATCGTTGCTAAATAGTTCGTTGTGTTGCTTTCATTTCACGTTAATTAACTACCTACCTACCTGAAACTGGAGCGGTTAGAGGGTAGGTATTTTAATTAACGTCGCACTGGGAAACTGAAGCAAATTCCGAATTGTATGATAGTTGATTGATCAATGCTAATTAATTTAAAGCCAAATGTCTCCGAAAAGGCTTTAAAATACAGTTTAAGGTAAGTCGGTATGCATCTTGAGAAATCATTTGAGTTCCGGAAGTAAAAGTTTCGCATTCCATCTGGTTCCACAAAGTCCTTTGCAATAGTCACTCGAACTTCAACTACTTCTGATGCTTAGCAACAGATACACAACTCCAGGCACGTTCTGATGTTATGTTTACTTTCCAACATTTTCAAAACCTGTTGCCTTTTACACCTGTCAGTTGTTTTTAAAGCTTCAAAAGACCTTGACCAAACAGATTAACTTTGATAAGATAGGTTTCAGTTTTCTGTGTGTCTCCTCATTTTTCGTTTTGAATAATTTTTTGAAATTGCATAATCGTATGTTAAGCATTTTATATGGTTTTATTCTCCTTGTTTCCTTTGTGGAGAAAGAAAAAGGTAATTTTTATTTTCCACTTAACTCAGCTACTTTTATCTCAATAAAATGGTATAATCATTGTAATTTTACTTCAAATGGAATCTTATACTAGCTTCTATTAAACATTTTGGTTATCTGCTATGATGACATCAGTTGTTTATGTTATTGATGATCAATTTCTCATTTCTTTTTTAAGCAAAAGTGAACTTTAAAATTGTTTTTAAATATCTGTACAAAAATGTATCTATAAGCTTTTCATGAATAATTAAAATAAAATGGTTCACTATTGTGTAAGAATTTTGTGAGTAATCGGACAAAAATGTTGATGTCAGTGAAATTATTTACAACATAGTAGAAAGTTACATATGTACCTCTTTGTAATGAGACAGCACCTTCGATTTATTTTACCATATATGCAAATTTTCAAATTTTACTTTGTTTCAAAATACAAATTTGGAATTTGAATTTAATGGTCTTATAACTGTACAAAACTAAAATAAAACTTGCACCAAAATATCCCCTACTGTTTTCTAAAGGGCATCAAAATCAGCTTGTGTGACTCAAAAGTCATACAGATCATGAGATTTGTTTATCATGAATATATAATATATTAAAATACTATCCAAATCTGAGTTAAATCCTAGTGCATGAAGTGGTTGCCATGCTGCGCCAAGTTGGCATCTTATCAATGATGCTAACCATTATCATTCACCATTGACTTGGCACTAAAATATAAAAATGAGACCAAAGCTACACCTTTAACTAGAACTTTCTCCCAAATCAACATTAACAGACAAAAAAATCTACATTTACAACTACTTATCCCATTGTCAATGTTATAGTAAAGTATATCTATGTGTGTATGAAATGTTTTTATGCGTTGAGGTTTATCAATATGGTCTGCATTTATTCTTCTGTAATGATAAATATAGTTTGGAATTCACCCAGTGGAAGTTTAGTAAAAGGTGGAAAAGTATTAATATCATTCAATATAGTTATGATGAACAAGGTTTAGCTTCGCAGTTGATAGGTTTGTTCTTTGGCTCTTGGTTCAACTGACTGGTTTTGAATCCCAGTATGGATGCTCATCATTCCTTAAAATCCTTTTTAAAACCCTTGTCTAATTCACCATTATGCAGTAGAAATGACCATAGAACAGCAAATCAAACCAATACAGCTTTGATATAGACTTTTTATGGCACTGCTTTTGCTACAATTTTGGAATGCTCTTTATGTTGCCAAGGAAGAATTTTGTAGAAAAAACAGCATTTTAGGCTTAGCGGAAAATAAATTAAAAATTTAACAAAATGATTTTAAAAATAGAAAAAAATCCACATTAATGATTATTCTTACTACTAGGTAAGTGTTTCCTTCAATGAAAAAATATTTTCTGAAATATTGCTATATAAGTTTGTCCAAGTTAAATAATTTATTAAGTTTTAAGTCAATAGAAGAAGGCTATATAATATGAGACATGGTAAAATAAAACGATAATGATTTACAGAAATTAATAAAAGATATTCCAATAATCGCAAAGTTACCATAATACTAATATAGCAGGGTTGCCTTTGCCTGCCACAACTCAATTACTGTAAATGCATTAGATTTATGTGACTGCTAATGTGGCCAAGCTGGTAGCATTATTGATATTAGAATTGAACCATTTACGATAATCCTCCAAGTGGCATACCCGAACACAGCTTGGAAAGTTAAATTTGAATACTGCTTGTAAGTATTCCAACATGGCAAGTGGCAGACCCAAAATATTTGGACATCTTGCTCCTCTAAATATTTTAAGATTGCCATGTACTTGGGTGTGGAGCTTGGAAGGTTAGGGTAGTTGTAGACAAGTGTGTATTTTATTTCCAGTTATTGGTTAATCTTTTTTTACAGTATTTAGAATTGATTTTCTGTTTCGTTTACTTTTCAGACTGTAGTCGAGCGAAGTGGCAAGCTCGACGTAGGAGAATTTGAACTCCAGCTCTTTGATTCTCGCTACATGATCAAGGGTGGTGAACCGGAAGAGAAGAAGTGTAAAGGATGGTTCAGACCATCATGCATTCCTATTATAGTGATCATTGTCCTCATTGTTCTAGTTGTTCTCCTGCCCCTCATCGGCCAGGATGAAGCCAAATCGGTAGAAGTCATTACTCTGGGAGATTATGATGCTCAGTTCAAAAACTGCTCCAGTCCGTGTGTGTGAGTACAGTAATATTACATATACATATCGTAAGCTATATTATGTTTACGGTTGCATGCTGCAGAATATGTAGAAATACTGAGAAATTAACTTTGGGACAGTTTTCTACATTTTCAGTTTTTAGATAATTCAATTATGAACAGGCATTTTTGATCAAATTAGTCTCATTTTAGTTTAAAGGGTATTAATAAAATACTTTGGATATATTTTTCTTTGTATGTAGTTTGTACAAAAAGATTTTATAAAATAAACTTATTTTCTAACTTGACCTAACCTGTTGTATTGATTTTTCAAGGCATAATCCTATTTTGATATTGTTGTGTCAATTTCTTTTAAGAAATATTGTGTTGTAAGTGAATGTACTGCATTACCAAAAGGAGTCTTTACTAAAAGTTGTATGTATATTTCTGTAATTCTTGCATTTTTCTGTGCCGGCCTGGTTTAAAGGTCATAGCATTTGTCTGCCACCCATTAGGTCCTGGGTTCAAATCCCATTTTATGTTGGTGATTGTCCCTTTTAGGAGCAATGGCATCTTACCCATTAGACACTCTTACAAATAACCACCAGTTCTGCCCTTGTAGTGATAAAGAGTTAAGTGTACAGGCATTAAAATAATTATCTTGCAAACTTTCAATTGGGTTGTTTTTAATATTAATAAAAATAATTAACTACAAACAGTGATGCAAGAAGTATTAAACAAAGGTATTGGTAGTTTTAGTTGTATGTTTTATATGTAAGACAATCTTTCCTTGTGGAAAAGGATTAAGATTGAATATGAATTTTTATTCTTTGTTAGATTCACATTAGTTGAAAGTATACCAGAAAACTTAACATTTGCTGAAGGAGAACCAACGCACACATCAGTATTTGACAGTTGGTCACAATTAATTTCACTTGCTGAGAGATCGATTGACATAGCAACATTTTACTCAACTTTAAAAGGGCAAGATATTCAACCTGAGGATCCTGATCCATCTTCATGGCAGGTAAGATAAAGAAATATGCATTTGATAACTGAAATCTTTCTAAGTTAAAATGGGTATTTATATTTTTTGATTTAATTTTAGGGAGATAAAATTTTCAGTGATCTCATGAAAGCTGGAACAGATAGAGGAATTCGAATAAGAATCATTCAGAGTAAGCCAACTGGGTCGATGCCTGATTATGACACTAAAGAACTAGAAGTAAAAGGTACTTTTTGTGTGAAATATGTAGAACAATAATTATGTATGTTAAAATTTCTATTTGGGGTATTAGTTAAGCTGTTTTGTTTACAAAAAACAAGGTAACTGTTAAATTTATAAGCTCTTTAGATGCATTTAAAAATAGCATTTTTTAATTTTGAAGTATGAAAATAAATTTTAAATAGTTTAAAAATATTTTATCTATTTTGAAACAAATATTCACCATCTTTTATTCTTATATTAAAATTTCTTGCAAAAATTTTCACTCTAGCATTCATATTTTTATTGATTAAAACATTGCACATTATTCAATTAGAAAGTTCAATGAGTAATTTATGGCATATAACAAGAGTTCATATTTCCCTTTTTACACTTTACCAATAAGATGAAAACTAAAATCTCATTTATTTGTGTAGGTGCCGCCAAAGTTAGAAGTTTGGATTTTAAGAAAATGCTAGGAGCAGGTGTTCTGCACACAAAAATGTTTCTTATTGATAAAAAGCATTTTTACATTGGCAGTGCAAACATGGATTGGCGATCACTGACTCAGGTATATCCTTGATATTCTCTTTATTTTAGATGTTAGTGTTTTTCATAATTAAAAAAATACTATATTCTTTATTACCTTTTTCTGACTGTCTTGAATATTGTTTCTAATTAGTGTTAGCATTTTAATCTTACTTTAAGTGGTGGCTAATTTTACAACTCTAAAATGTGAATTATTGAATCTATAACTTCAAACACTTGAGATCATAGAGTAAAAATTTTAAATTATTGTTGTTGTTTTTTCATTCTTTATATATATATACTTTGTTACATGAATTTTCTTTTAGTTTTGTCATTTATGAGCTAAACCTGTAGTATATTTTAACCAACAGGTTAAAGAACTTGGTATTGTTATTTACAACTGTTCCTGTTTGGCCCACGATGTCTTTAAAATATTTGAGGTATACTGGAAATTGGGTGTCCCAAATCCTTACATACCACCTGAATGGCCTGCTGATCTTCAGACATCTATCAATAAGGATAATCCAGTTACTATTGCCATGAATAATACTCAGATTTTGACTTATATTTCTGTAAGTATGGTTCTATTTTTTATTTTTAAAAGTGCATGTTGGTTTTTAGAAACAAGTGTATATTTGTTGAAATATATATCATATTCTGAAAACAGCATGATTTAATCTAAAATTTTCAGGTAAATTCATCACATTTTTTAAAAATCCAAGAGAACTACACAAATTGGTATACTTCAATAATACAACTCAGTTTTATGAAACAAGTTCCATATGTCCTTATAAAGCCATTATCCCAGAATATCTTTGGTAGTCTTGTTTTAAGTTTTGAATCTACATTTTGTTTATGTTATTGAATTTCCTTGGAATTCATGACTGAAATAACTTAAATGTAATCTTTCTTTGCATATAAAGTTCTTTGCTGTTTGTTTAATTTAAAAACTACTTTAAGTTAGTTTTTACTTAATTAATTGTAACTTTTTCGATTGGATTTTTTTTTACAAAATTAACTTATTTCTGTACCCAAATTGTCCATTCATTTGTTTTTCCTTTGTACTTTGAAAGAGTTCCTATTTTAATTTTAAGATCTCTAGCTTTTAATGTAATATATTTGTATGAATCATACTGTAATGGTATCAGTATACATAAATGTATTTTGAATTTTTAGTCTCATCTAGTTTTCTCTTGCTTTCCGTAAAGACAGTTCTGGATTGACAAGAATGAGCTTATTAGTCTTGGTCTAACAAATCCTTGTGTGGTTAAAAATTATCATAAAGTGATAAACCAAATTAATTCCATTTGTTTCTAAAGCACATTTAAACTCATTAAAACTAGTAGACCAGCACATAGCATCTGCGTTGAAGTTTTTTAATTGTTTATGTCATGGATGGCACAATGATACAGCTGATGCTCTATTTTAATCCATTTATAATGAATATAGGCATCGATATGCACATTTTGTACCTGCAAAAATGAAATAAAATTAATCAAAAATGTAAAGCAACATGATGCTTCTTACTAGTGTTAATTTATATTTCTAATAACTGCATGGCATGAAGTACATAAATTCGGTATTTTTTTACATCTAGACTTATTTTCATATTCTCACTCACATTTTCTTTCCTGTGATGATTTCTATCTTCACTATATCTCATTGCATTCTGTAATCAGTCTGTTGAATAGCAGTGAGCTCTTTTATGTAGTTTTAGTAACATTATGCAGCTCCATAATTTAAGTCAAACATCTTTAAGCTAAGTGGCAGAATTGGCACATAAATCTCATAGTGGTTGAATTTAACTTGTTTATATCCATTTGTTTGCCAGAATACATTTTTTTCATGTACTTTAGTGAAATATATGTAAAGATTTTATGATTTTCTGCATTGTGTTCTGTATGATATTTTTTATCACCACTGATACGAACTTAATTAGCCTTCTTCCAGATCCAGTATTAAACTGTCATTAAATTCTCATTAAGAGAACAGTCGTCATTCCACTACATGAATTTGTTCTGGCGTTAAAGAATGTTTAGAAAATGGATTGTATTCTCTAAAACACTTTTATCATATCTTTGTGTCATTTAAAAGTGTATGAAAGTTCTGTTTAAATTTTGCTGTGTCATGGATAATTGTGTTGAAACTGATAGTTTTTTATGCATTTCTTACAGAGTTCCCCTCCTCCCTTGTGTCCTAAGGGTCGCACTACAGATATAGATAGTATACTTGATACAATCAACCGTGCTCATACGTTTGTCTATATTGCTGTAATGGATTATTTCCCTACTTCATTATATATGGATAAGGATCAGTAAGTGATTAAATGTACTTAATTTAAGAGAACTTTTTATGTGTGAGCACATTAATTTATTCAATCAATACTTGTTATAAACCTCTGTAGGTTCTTGCATGCATAGATTCGCTTTGGGCAGTATAAGAGGAATGCTAGTTAAAAGTTAAAAAATTTTATGTAAACATAATTAGCTATCAGCGAATTCCAAGAATACTTTCATACTTAAATTTGTGGAATTCTATTCTTTATTTGTTTTTATCTCTTTCATTGCCACATAGCTAAAGAATATCAAAAAAGATAAATACCTTAATTAAATCATTAACAAAAATTATTTACAAAATATGTATCAAATTTGTTCTTATAATGAATGATTAATGTCACACAAAATATAAATAAGAATTTTCACTTTTCTATAAATATTGTTTGGTATTTAACTTTCAACATCCATTCAAGATTAAATATAGTATGAGAGGCATTTTCTGTAAATCTAACTATAGGTGGAAGTAATGTTTCTGTGGCAAAATGTGATTCGTCTATGTATTCTGAACATGGCGTCAGTTGGCTTGGTTTATTTAAATACGATTTCAGCACTTCACCAATAAAAATTTCAAAGAATAAATTTCGAACTGAGATATGATAGTTGATTGGTCAACACCATATTTGATGAAATGCCAAACGTTGTCAAGACAGCAATAAGCTATATTTTAGGATAGCTCTGATAGGTATGAGAGTTACCCTAGTCTGGTTTGTTTGTTCACACTGAAAATCCCTCATAAAATAACTAATTTATCCAAAATAATTTCATTTTGAGCCTGATTCTTTAACCTTGTGTATTTTAATTGTTTTTTACATTATATTGACATTAGATTCTTTGATATGAATATCTATTACTTTTAATTAGCGTATATGTTCCTTTTAAAATGCATCCTAAATACGCTCACACAATGGAAAGCATCAGTGAACACAGAATGTTTTTAAATCCCAATAAAGAACTGCAACACATTTTAGTGCATTTTACTCAATGGAGTGAAAGATTTAACTTTCATATTGTATTGCTTAAGTGGCATTACCTAAAAAGTATTTTAAATAGAAGCTTTAAAAACTTGATGTTCTTCTAACTTTGGATTGGCCATTTGAGGGTCGATGAAACCGCTCCATCGTGCCAGCATTGTCAAGAGAACTTCTCATCATATATCATATTTCAACTTGTGCAAGGCTTAAGACATTCTTATCAATAAATTTTTAATACCACATCACCAATTTTATCAGATTTGTTGGGTCACCTTCCACATTCATCACTTTATACCTTTTTACATTTGACTAGATTTTTACCTCATTTGTGATTCATGAACTTTAAATCACATTTCATTAAATTTTTAATAAACTAACATGGGATTATCCTCATATTAGATGTTTTGGCTTCCATTAATTATTTTTTCAAGGGTAACCCGCATATTGTCTATCCATCTCATCTTTTTCCAGTATCTTTTTAGACTGCCCATCACCATGTAATTTAAGTCATTCAAATCAATGCATTTTAATTCTGCACTCTACTCTTTATATTGATGACATTAATATATTTATATATTTCATTCTTTGGTAAAAAGTTTCTATTTTACTTTTATGTTTACTTACATATTTTATTACCCTTTTAATATTGGTCTGGTTGGCACAGCTTTTCACATTTGGATCTTGTGCCTCAAAACCCAAATCAACCAAACAACTAAAAATTTGAATTGACTACTTCCTATGAATTTTTGTAGACCATATTTTTATGTATAGCTAAAAATCGTTGACAAGAAGAATCATGCTATTAAAATATGATGCAGATTTAGCCTAATCAGGTTGTAGATCAAATTTTAATCTGCCATAATATTTGTTGTGCAGGCATTAGGCAATGGGTTTATTATGTACTTTTAAAATTGTTTTATACCAAAATATGTTTCATAACCTGTTAGAAATGTTATTTACTTTAATTTTGTGATAAATATGGTAGTGAGGTTCAAAGGTTTACTCTCCAACACATTAAAACAAGAATTGCCATGTCTAACTGTCACACACCACTTGTTGCACTGCAGTTGAAAGGTTATAGCATCAGTAGCATCTACAGCTAGCATCAAAAGAAGTGCTGTTACCTAACGTTTTCAAATGTTTAAACTTGAACTTTCAAATTCAAAATTTTTGTTTTCAAAATGGAAGTCGGTCTGCATATGAAAAAAGTTTTAAGTGATAAAGAAGTCATTTTTGCAGTTTTAGACCATTTTAAGGACACAAATGCAAGTGTTTTAGTGATATAGAATAGTTAATTTCCCATTCTAAAAATGTTTTGAAATAAAAGGTGATTATATTGAAACATAAAAATTGTTTCATTTGATTACTTCAAAAGAACTCTTAGGCTGGAAACTTTTGTACCCTGAACTCAAAACTGGAAAATTGTCATTATATAAAAAATTATGTCTCTGAATAAGAAAAATGATTGATTTTTTTTATCACTTAAGAGTAAAATCATTATTCTTAAGTAATGTGATTAGATATATATTAGTATTAATGATACTAATATATATCTAGAGTAGAGATATAATTATAAAATAGAGAGTATTAAGTATGTAATTAGCATTAATATAATTTGATTAATCTTATTTGAATTTGTTGTATTTATAAAATATTTATTTAATTATAATACTTCGTTGCTAATTGTTGTACTATTTGTTACAGGGTTGACAGTATCACTAATGCTCTAACCACAAAAAATAATTGTAGTCATATGAAATCAAAAATGTTTAAAGAAGACAATCCTTTAAAAAGTTTGTTTCTTGTAGTTATTGGCCTCTGATTGATGATGCATTGCGTAGAGTAACTGTTGTGAAACGACTACAAGTTAGAATCCTGGCAAGTTATTGGAATCACACCAAACCTACAATGATGTCGTTTCTTCGATCACTAAATGCTCTTAATAGTGACGTGTTTGATATTGAAGTGGTGAGTCATGATTTATATTATTTGTGCATATTAATTGTAAAGTATTTCTGAATAATGAATTTTTATGTGCAAATTCATCAATAATTTAATTTTTTCTTACTTTAGTATAATAGTATAAATCTCTTAAAGAGACAATTTTTTTTATATTATTGTGTTGTTTTCATTGATAAAAATTACATGAATTTTTAAAAATAAATGTGTTTTAACATAATCATGTTTCCATATTTGGTTTTTGCAAACCGTGTTTTTTAAAAATGTGCATTATTTTTTACACTTGCAAATTAAAATAAATTATTCTTTACTTTTCAGAAAATATTTGTTGTACCTACATATACAGATGCTCAAGCAAAAATACCATTTTCTAGGGTGAATCATAACAAGTATATGGTGACAGATAATGCTGTATATATTGGTAAATTCTCATTTAATTAAAAGTATCCATGTAATTATAAAACAGTTTCTGAATGTTCTGATGTTTGATATTCAATAATGGCATTTCAGGTAAAAAAAATATAACAGACTAGAGGCAATGATGCAGAAAATATTTAAAGTTCAATTTTATGCTTAAGAGCAATCAGTAATAAAAAAATATTTCTTTGAGATATCTCATTGAGAGCAAAGAAATATCAAACCTACAGTTGAAAATTCCCAAATATTTCCTATCAGAGTTCCACTAGTCCACAGATTTTCAAAACTTTTGTTAAAAGACATGAAAGTTTTCACAATATAATGCTATTATTACATATTGCTTTCCTAACAACTGCAATTCTGTATTTCTAATTCTCCTATTAGGCACTTATCGTGTAACATCACTTTGATTAAATGAGATTCACATTTCCACTCTCATCTATGCAATACCCTTTCCAATTGAAAACTAACCACAACCATTTTGGAATTCCTCTTCTATTCATGTGACCCACTCATTCATGAATTTTGGTGTTCCGATTCGTGTTCTCCCTTTAGTTGTTTTTATAATGCTCAAAGATGAAATATCGTTTGCAATTCAGAATTGTCTTCTGGGCTAAGTGATTAAATTATGTTTAGGAAGTGTTGGTATATTTGGGGAAGGGGGTCTCTAGAAAATTGTGGAAATTTCAAATAGATTTAAATTGAGTATTAACTCAGAATAAACAAGAATAAAAACAGTTTTCATGTGCATATTAACTATTAGCTCCAACCAAATTATGTTTCAACTACCTATAGATTACGAAATATTTTTTACATTCTTTTAAATTATTTCGAAAAATTGTGAATGTAAGAATACTGTAACTAACAGTGAGCCCCCAATTTTTAAAAACAACACCACTTTTCAAAGTATTCCTATTTCAGTTTTAAATCGCTCTTTTATGTCAGTTATGAATTTTTTCCATCGCATGTTCTTTGTGCTAATCAATTTTAAATTGTAATATTTATTTCCATTTATTAGGTACATCCAATTGGTCAGAAGATTACTTTGTGAACACTGGAGGTGTGGCCATAGTGCTCCGGAACTCCATGAATAACAACACAGAAGTGAACAACCCCATACGGGACCAGGTGGAGGACGTCTTCAAGCGGGATTGGGCATCAGAATATGCACATCCACTGTCACAGTTTCAAGATATCACGTAATGCATTGAAAATTACTTAAGCCACAAGAACTTCTTTTCACATCACTTGATATTTTGTTTAGTGATCCATGAAATAGTGCCTTATTGCTTTTGTGGACACAGATAAGTTACTGTTATCCCACCCGAATTCGATTACTCACTGAATGTTTTATGGAAAAAATATTTTTCACTTTTCTTGAAAGAATAACTTTCAATCCGTATCCTACCTGGGTTTTTGAAGCGTTTTATTATCTTTCCCTAAAAAAGGATCACTGGTGTCTTTCTCTTTCATCACGGCACTTAATATCTAACATTGTGGCACATTTCCACTCTGACCTAAAATATTTCACATCTAAAGTTTTCTAACACATTTTTTCTCTGCCCATTGTGTGATGATTGTACATTTTAGTGGTTTTAGTCCCACCATGTTTCTAAAATGCTTTCTGCTGTGATATAAGCTTAAACTACATTTGACAATTACTTGGAATGGAAATTTAAGATACTTCTAATTATTAAATGAGAATTGCCAAATCTGTTGGTAGAGCTTATCCAAATATTAATCATCTACACATGACAAGTTCATATATTTTAATAATTTTAATATTCGATGGTACCAATAATATAAATGAATAATTTAATGCTTGAGACTTTCCGAATCAAATTACGGCTAAACCTACTTAATTGCGTAAATTTGAGGTTTGCTGGATGCTCAACTGAAAAGTTTCGTAAAAATTATAATTATCCTCCCCTAAAAAACTCATCATGGAAGTTAGTTACTATTTAATTTGATGTTAAATTGATTATTAGTTCTATTTAATTGTGTTGTCGCTATGGTTTGATCATAAAAATAATTTATTTTCTGAAGGTATGTCTGCATGAAACAAATAATGAGATAAAATTGAATTGGAAATATAAGAAAGAGAATGCAATTGTAATAATTGTAGAGGTTTGACTGATTGATGGAAACAACCATCTCTATTTTATGTGTATTTAGAATAACAGACAATTATTTTAGTTATAACTATAACTTAATGTAGCGAAATTCCTATATGAGTCACAGTTAAATGGAAATATAGATATTTGGTTTAATCAATTTTACTTAGAATTTTAGAAAAATAAATTTCAAGTAAAATACACCAGATTCTGTTTCCTTATGAAAGAAAATGTATTGAGTAAGAGCTATTTCACTAACTCAACTTTTCCAGATTTGCATGATAAACACTTCAGAGATCTCAACGTTATGAGGTGAAACTTTCTAGCTAATCAGTCATGAATTTTACAAAAATATTTATTAATTTAGTTGACTACAGCTTCAAAATTTTGTACACGTTATATGAAATACTGAATGTGTTGATAGATTCAAGTCGTTATTGTACTTAAACATTCATATGAATTCTATTCACTCCAAAGTTTTTAATTTGATTGCAACTTAAGCTCTGTGGAAGAATTTAGCTTTGACGTTCATCATCTCTATAGTTTAATATATCTGATGATGAGAATATACTCAGGAGTGTATATGAATCAAGAAATTGCTAAAAAGTAAATTGAAGTTATACTTCTTTTTCTTGGAATGAATTATATAGTATTACTTTTTATCTTGATGTGATATTGAACATAGTTTTTAACTCTTTCCTTTTTTAAACTTTCAAACATGTATATTTTTATTTTAATGTTTTATTAAATGCTTATAGTTCTTTATGTTACCTATATTGAGTATGTTATGTGTATGGTGTGGATTTAATTGCATGCATTTCTATTTAAAATTTTGCTTGTATTTTCATTGGCTGTGGGACTATTCTATATTTGTTGTATTATTAAAATTTATTGTTTTATCAGTGTCTAGTTTCTTTAAATGTTTTATGACTGTCTCACAAGCAAGAAATCAACTTGCACATAACCCCCATGTTCTAAACTTATAATATTTTAATTTCAGCTGTCTACCATGCTGATGCATATTAAGTTCAAAATTTATGATGAATATTTTTAAATTTTAAGAAACACAATAAAAGTATTAATTTATTTTAGAGAAATTTGTATTTCTCAATCAGATTAAGAACAACTGCATTACAGTTAAATTTCATATATGTGTGGTTAATTTATGAAATTTATTTTCTGATGAACTTGGAGGTTGATCTCTTAAGTTTTAAACTGATTTGGGTTTTAAAAATTGCTTCAAATCCATTATACAGAGTGTCACAAAAGGGTTGTTCCGCGATTTATCTTTTTACCATTTGGAGATAAGTAGGCATTGTAAATTGCAAAAGTGCACCAAATAAGGTAAGTAATTAAGATATGTGAATAAAATTATCATGTGATAACAATTTAAGTGGATGCAGTTTTTAATTTTTATACCACCCCTCTAGATAAAAATCCGAGATAGCAAAAATGTTCCTTACCTGTATCCCTATCGTTAGTAAAAAACCATATTTCTGTAGGTTGAATAGTAACGGAGATACAAGAGTTTCTATTTTAAGGGGGCTGTATCTAATCTAGAACGGAAACTGACCCATGGCCAAGAATGAAGAGCTAAGTTCTGCATTGCTGCAGATGGAAAAAACTCCTTTTATTTTTATTTAAACCATTTATATTTTTATTAAAGATTACATTGTCTACTATTATGCATTGCGATTTTCATCTGCAGTTGCAATACTACATTATTTTGCACAATGTTGCACTTTCTGACCAAAAAATACTTTTTAGCATCGTGTATGCGGTCCCTAATCTGACTGCTTGAACAGCTGTGCACAAGCGGTATAAGTCAACTCTTTTGCGTCCTTATGCATCCATTACTATTCAACCTACTGAAATGCAGTTTTCTGCTAACGATAGGGATGCAGGTAAGGAACATTTCTGCTATCTCGGATTTTTATCTAGAGGGGTTGTATACAAATTAAAAACTGTATCTGCTTAAATTGTTATCACGTGATAATTTTATTCACATATCTTAATTACTTACCTTATTTGGTGCATTTTTGCAATTTACATTGCCTTCCTATCTCCAAATGGTAAAAAGATAAATTGCGGAACAACCTTTTTGGGACACCCTGTATATTGTTACAGCTCTAAATAATTCAAAAGCGACCATGTATGGTTATGATATTTTTGTCTGTAAAAAGTGATTAGTTTAGAATTTACTGCAAATTCTTTCAATCACATAATATTAAATATTTTAATTTAATGCTTGCATTTACTTATCAAATAATTCTGGATAAATAAATTGCAAGAATTGATGTGGATTTTCAATTAATTTCAATCCTCAAATTTAATTAGTATGATATTCCTTATAACAGTATAACTTGAGTAATTAATTTTGTATGTTAATCATTTTTCTTTTTTAATTATTGCTTTCTAAGTATAGACATTTCTATTGAGGTTATTTAATTTCATAACTTCATGTTTCAACTTAATTCATCAATGTACAAATAGGAAAATTGCGGCCTATTTTCAGAGTATATATCCACCTTGAGATCACCAATTCATTTGCATCATATAATAAGCACAAGGCATATGAAAATTACCAAAATTAATTCCATAACATTGAACTGTATGTTTGCTAAATTAATTTATGAATATAACATGGTAAAGCTATTGAAACAATTTTCTTTCATGATTATATACACTTATTGATTTGTTTGTCCCTCTGGTCATTTTTAGCTACATGCAGGGAAATTAGACCATGACCTACAGCATATAACTACATGTATTGACTAGATTAAAGTAGTTTTTAATATATTTTCTCTAATGAGGGAACAGTGAGTTAGATGAAAATATGAAAAACATCTAGTCAAATTTGCAGATTATATAATGTTAAAAGTTTTCCTTATGTAAACATATTAATAATGATGCTTATTTTATCACATCTTACATGCACAGCAGTTTTTTAACATGAAATCTATGTTTTAGTATACTACTAAATTTCCATGTATTATTTAAGCTTTCAAGAATGTGTTTGAATTTAAAGATTATAATTCATCTTTATTCACTATTCTTAATTATAAGGGACTTAAAAAGGGACCTTGATTTTTCTTAAGTTCAATATTTTAGCATCCACTTCAGAAATAACGATTTGACTGTATGTTCTGTTGTATGTTGAATGAGCATGCTGAAATTAGCAATGCATGAGTTAAGAGTTTAATATGCATGAATATACATACTTTGCATGCTACAAGGGATTCAGGCTTCAAGGATATACCTTTCCAAAAGTGAAAAGTAGTATTACTATGCATGATCATCCAGAATGCATGGGTATTAAAGAAATAGAGCACTAACAATATCGGCACACAATTCAAGAGTTTTTATTTCATTTCAGTGATGTAAGTTGTCTTTTGGGTGTAGCATGTCAATTTCCACAAACTACCACTGAACCGATCACCACAAAATCACCTGCGATAAATGAAGATGCGTTGAAAGGCAGTGGATTGAAAATTCAACCAACACTCTGTGTACATCTTGCACTTTTGGCTTGCTGCAGCGAAATCATCCACCCAGTGTGTGTGATTTTAGTGACATTCATAAAAATATTTATTTCACCTATACAATTAATCCCCAAATTATTTTGAAATGTAACCGTTTCAAAACCTCGTTTTACGTTATTTATTAAAATGTTTTGAATCAGTTTGTCTAAAATTGTTCTGTCGTGTCATAATTTTCAAACTGGAAATGTTTGGAATTTAATTGAGGTGTTGTAAGAATGAGATCCTAATTATGTACCAGTCAAAAGTATCAAATTATTGATGCATTTTCAAGTTAATATAATATTTACTGAAAACATTTAAAATTAAAATTTATTCATTTTATACCAAGTTTTATTTACCAGGCTTATAATTTGCCATTCTTTTTGTATAACTAAAAAGTATTGTCTAATATTAAAATATTTTCCAGAAAATGACCTTCTTTTAATTCTCAATGCAATAGCTAAAAGGTTTCCCTCAAGGTATTTGAAGTTTATACACATTTAGGATTTTTTTATCGTATGTGAAGGTGATAGACAATTATTTGAGTCAAATTATTTCCAAAGTTCTCTGAGACAAATTTTTATGTTAAAAACAAGATATTTAAGTAGTTTATTATCTATCAGTATGTGTTTTAAACACTTGTTTATTCTTAGGAAAATTCATGGGGAGTTTATTAGTTCTATTATCGTCTATTTATTAAAACATGTAGGTAATGAAATTTTGACCTTACCTTTACAAATGCCCAGGAAAATGTTCTGTGAATGGTTAGATTCTTATAAATTTAACTTATTGTGTATGAAATTCTAGTGCTTTCAAATGTGGTCAGTTTGTATAGTCCTTAGATATTATTTGCAACACCTTAATTTCAATACATTCATCCCTAATATTTTAATTTTTTTTGTGAAATTATATACTTGTACCTGATATGCTATTTGTATATTTGGGAAGAAATCACTCCTTTATTTTGTAATATTTAGAAGGAAAATGTTGCTGTTTCTGGTTAGTTCCTGTGAAAGGAATTTTATTTACAGTTTATTCTAGCATGAAATTTTGTTTTGACTTTGATAGTTAATATTAAAATTAATTTCCTAAAACTTCCTAGCTAAGAAAAGCCTTCAGAGAGAATCCTCATTCTCTGAAGTTTGGTTTTCTTAGAGTATCGATTCACAAAACCTTACTTTTACTATCTACCATCGAAACTTGTTTTCTGTAATATTTAGTTTAACAAAATAATTTATCAATTCGTACATTTTTATTGTAATCATCTATATAAATAAAAATTGTGTGTTTGTATATTAAATATTTTCGACCCTTTCAAGTTTTCTATCCGTTTTGGGTCCTTTTAATGCAAAATGAGTCTCTTCGGAGTTTGGTGTGTGCCATACTACGTCCAAATGGTTAAATATATTTTCACGAAACTTTGCATACTGTGAGTACTTACATTTATTTAGTAACTGAACATGGTTGCGTAAGTCTGTCCGTCTTCCCATTCTATGTTTGATTTTGTGTTTGTACAAGTATCACATCAAGTTTATTCAACATATATTACTGAAATGTTATATATTTGATAAACATATTTTAGTTTAGTGAATAGAATTTGAAATTCCTTTGCTTACATAATTAGGCAAGTTTCATGCTAAAACATTTGAGTAACATTACTTAAATCAACCATAATTTAGTAGTTTGGGAATACTGGAAGGTAGATTGAGCGTTGCAATTACTTGGATTGTTTTACCAGTACTACTGAAAAATCAATTATTTTTTTCCAAAACTGTTTTTACGGAATTTAAATATTACTTTTTTATTTTGATCGTTATTTATTTTTGGGAAATAAAAACTATTTCCGAATATTGGACAGGCGATATTTTCCCTTCTGTTTTTTCCGCTCGGAATTAATTTCATATTTTTAAATTTTGTCTAATTTTTAGTTGTAAGTTGTGGCAACTATGCAAGATCAAGAGATAAAAAAGTACCATGAATTAATATCTTTATAGCACCTTTTTTCCCGCAAATTTTATTTTGTTTCGGTGTTCTCCTTAACACACTCAATACCACTACAAAGTATTCGATTTAAAGCGACATGTAAGTTAGAATAAAGCAAATTTTAAGTGAAATTTTGCTATTATTGAAAAATGTTAATGTTAAAAAAGTTCCAAATAGGACTTGAAATATTACAAATTCTTTATCAGCGATAGAAGGTCAAGATATTGGCAAGTTGCTGTATTGAGCACTTTCTTAAATACATTCCTTATACTAATTGCTATAGTTAAAAAACTCGTATAAGGAAAGTTTGTTTAAAACAATGAATTTTTTAGAACAAATGCTGTCAAATCGATTTACCATTAAAAAATGGTAATAGGTTACCTTTGATTGATCTGGTACTGAAGACATTCAATTTTAAAACAAATTATTTTATTATTGCACGTACTACAAAACGAAATTTTTAAGTAAAAACATATTCACTTTTAAAACAAACTTTATAATAAATATCTTATCAAATTAATTTGTCACCTCCTTGATGGCGAAATTCGAAAATGTCGCAAGTCTGGTGTAAGTGCCACAAGTCAAAAAATATTGATAAGTAAACTGAGTGCTAGAGTATTCGCTGTAGATTTGCATTTTTACGAATTCAGTTGAGCAATTTTACAGGAAAAGAACTCGAAAGGGAATTCTTAATCCTCCCTTAAAATCGTCTTTTGTAGTAGTTACCTTCGTGTCTGTCACCTTTCCTCAGTTTGTACCTATTTAGCATGGGTGCGAAATGTATTACTATATATGGTACGTGTGAAATTAATGTGGATATGTATATATAGGATTTGTGTTTAAAGTAGATTGTAGAAACCATAAAAATGTCGAAAAGGTGAAAAAAAATTTTACTCATACTTAAATAATTTGGCATTTTTCTACGAAATAAGGGAAGTGATTATTCTGGCTCTTTTACAATTTATAGTTAACCAATTCAACCTGTGTGATGTTGGGTAATTCTGCTAGCATTAAATAGTTCATTTAAACATTTTTAGCAAACAATTCCAATAACAATTTATAATATTTTTATAAGAACAGAAATTCATAAAGCATTGTAAGAAATGAATACAAATTTTATCACCGTTGGAAACAAATAAATTTTATTTCAATAAAAAGGAAATAAATTGTGCCATAAAAATTAAGAAAATTCCTTGCACATTTTCACGAAAAAGTATACAAATTTAGAAATTTCTACAATGGAATAATACCTCTTCCTATGTACAGTTTCATATCACAATCTTTAAATGATTTTTGAATTATTAGCAGTTTTCAGTTCTGGTCTCAACAGATGCAATGATTTCATAAATATAGAACTTCCAGTTCTTTTTGCACATCAGTTTTTAATGAGAATACACTTTCCTGTAAGTGAAAAGCACAATCTGTATATGCAATTTAAAACACATTTTCTAGATACTTTTAAATTTAATGTAAAATATGTTTTCTAGACAAAAGTTTATATCCCCAAGTGCTGTAAATTCGAATTTAAGATATTTTTATGTTTTGTGTAGTTTAACCTTAATACAATATTAATGCCATATTCTTATTTACTTGTAGTGATATACAAGTAAACTAACATTATCTTTAAAAAATACAAAGGAATACATTTAAATCAAGTGTACTTATTACACATACAAAATATGTTTCCAAAGCTCAATATGTTATGGATTTAAGATATTCTGGAAATAAGCTCTTGAGTTATGGTAAATATGAACTATTGATGTTGAAGGAACCCTTTGGCTTCATCAACAAGCATCAAATGTGTACCGATTGCTTTATTCATCATTTAAATGTAATCACTTAGTTCATGGTGAATGCATTAAAACAAATTCATAAGTGGGAAATGTTTGTTTACAACATACACATTTTGTTCGAAGATTTTATTCATAGACATCTATGCATCAAACGTATTAATAAATTCCGCTCCTGTTTTATAAGCATTTAATCTTAATTTCATTTTCTAATTTCTGTAATTAAATTCAAACTTTTAAGAATGTGAATGCATATTTTTAAAGATAATTACCAAGCAAGTTTATGTGAACAAATAGTGAATCAGGGAATATGAATACAAATCCGTAATCTTTTTCTTTTCTAATTATATTCTAGTCCTCTTCACACTTCCACAAGGTATGTAAATGAACCATGAAATGTTAAAAGGAAACTAAAATCAAAGTTTATGATTGAATTGAAAAGCTATTTATAAAGCAAAAAAACCGCCTAGGTTTCAAAAGGGAGTGATTTCAAATTGACCTTTTAATGAAATACCGTCAAAATTATGATCCTGTATTGTTGGGAGTACTAGAACATTGAGACATTTTCGACTAAAAAATAATACAGTTAAGCTCTCAAATATTTAGGAATCACCTGTCGTTACTTATCTCATTTGGCATAAATAAAGTACACTAAATCAGAGACTTGAGACCCTCAACAACCAGCTTAGGATATACCACCCATATGGAATTTTACACATAACCAGTCCACCCCTGTTTGGCAGGAACGTTTGAATTCTGCTAACAGTATTTAAATAAAGCAGGATAGGATCGTGACACAGGACTAGCACTTACTACAGCATACGCTGGGATGTTGAAATTCTTAAAAACAACTCAGAATTAAAATAAACTAAAGTGATAACTTAAAATAGTTTTAATTAAATTACTTATGACAAGAAAATCTCTTGTGTGTGGTACTTCGTATAGCATTCGATGAAATTTTAAATTCGATAAATGAAATAAAATTCGATGAAGCTACGATGTGCACCAGCAGCTCACCGGCTTGTTTCTTCTTTGACCTTTGAGCATTTGACTTGCCAAATTGTCAGCATACCCTTGAAATTAAATATTTTACGAGATGCCAGGTTCTTTGAGTCTGAGTAAAATGGTTCATAAGCTATGGGGATTATATGCAGGATTTTAAGAAAACAATTACCTTGTGTGCTATGCTCCGTCAGAAATAAAAATGAGTTTTTACTGCATTCAATGGATCAAATTGGTAATATTCAATTTCGCCCATTGAACAGTCCACTAATCTTTATAAACAATAAAATAAATTAAAACTTCTGTAATTTTGTCAAACTTTAAGATGTGTGCAAGTCTCAATTTTGCTCGCTTATCCGCCCGTATTTTTACACCAATCCTTCCAAAACAAATTGATTCAGCTGTTGGTTCACGAAAAGGGCAGGTTATTGCAGGCGTCCTTGTTATGCGAATGATTCATGACTCGCTATCGGTCTTTAAAAACAACCTATTTTATCACACATGTCACCGATCACCCCAGGCTTGCAATTCCATCGAGAAGTCCCACTGTTGAGAGTATGCCTTTTGCCGGCAAGGGCTCAACGTCATGTACGTTCGTCCTATCACAGAGTCCATGGCGTTTTCCAAGCACAGTCCTTGCAGAGTCAGTAACCTGCGTCGGCGGCTCCATTTCTGGAAAAGTAATAGAATAGTAGGTTGATACACAGGTGAAACCTTAGTCAAAAACTTCAAAATATGACCCATAAAGATTAGAATAGGTGGAAGAAATAGTCATTAGCTGTTTCGGTGCAGCAAAACGTGCACCATCAAGACAGGAATTTTCTGCCCTCGTGATGATGAAAATCTTGCTCCATCAAAACAGCTATTGACTATTTTTTCATCCGTTTTAAACTTTATTATCATGTTTTGAAGTTTTAAAATTTTTGACAAACGGGAGGTATTTTTGGTTGATTTTCCATTTCTGGTCCAAAAATGGACAAACGCGACGTAAGTCAAACTAATAAAAAAATTGACAAATTACAAATTAGCTTAAGCAGCAATAAAAAGTATATTTAAAAGATGGGTTAATTAAACTGATTATATGGGTGCAGCTTAATTGATATAATAGCTGCAAGGTAAAGCATGAAATGTATAAAAAACAAATTAAGTCATTCTTAAAACAAATTATGAGGCCAAAACATGAAAACTCGAAACTAAGATGCGATAAATATTGAGACTAAGATCCGGTTTTCCCTATATTAGTTGGCCATTAAAATTGAAAATCAGATGTAATTAAAAGATGGTTATAAATGTGGAAGGTATTTGTGAGGGAGGTATAAGTGAATTCACTACGAAAATCCAAAAGAAATCATTTTGAAAATAAATGCATATTTTTGACTGACAATATATTCTAGGGCTATAAGGGAGGAATTCAAGGGACAAAACCTCTGCAGTTTTGCAAAAATGTCATGAAATTGGATAAAAAATTTTGCCATGTTTTCATGAAGTTTGGTACTATTTTGTTAAAAAACTTTGATTATGCTTCACAGAATTTCTTTGTTCATAGCCTTTTAAGGGCCAAACTGAAATCTTTGCCATTAAACACTGTTCGTAACAGACTGATACTTTTAGTTTTTCATAAATAGCTTTTAGATTTTTTTACAAGCCAACCGGCACATTTATTTCAAACTGCTGGCTTTTTTCATAAATTACGATTGTTGTATATGTGAATGTGTACACAAAATAATTCTAGAATCTTTGGCCTCCTAACAAAAGTAAAACGAGGTACCCTTTTCTCATTTCAGCTTCTACCCCAAGCCAACTCTGCTCGGTACTAATATATCGTTTGCTATTTGCAATGTTTTCTGTTTTATTGCGAAGGTTGGTTGGTAGTTGCATTAACGTCGCTCTGAAGCAACACAACGGGCTATTCGCGACTGTTCGGAATCAATTCCGAAGGTCCGAAGACAACACCTCGTAATTTTGAACTCAGGTCAGAAGACGAAGTCAACACCTGAGATGGCATTCCACTCTCCAAAACTTCCACATCATGCCAACATGAGGACATTTGAGGCCCCGACAGATGTAACGTGTACCATCCCCCATGTACACGACAGTCTTTGGTTGGATCGAGTTTCGAACACGCAACCCTCCAGTTGCTATTCCACTATTCTTCTAATCGGGCTAACGTGGCCATCTTTATTGCGAAGGAGACATTAAGATATCCATTATCTTTTACTTTGGGCAGAATGCAAAAATTTGGATTTATTTATTTATGTTCTCTTGTAAGTCCCCATTATTCAATTATATTTAGATTGATAATTGTAATTGGGTACCTTAATGACATTTCCAAACTGACAACCCATCCAGTGTGGAAGTCAGCTATGAAATTTTTGGTTAGGATAGCCAAACCTTGGCTGAATTCGATTTTCGCCCATGAAAAAACGTCAAAGAGGCACCAAATACAAAAGCAAAATTGTTCATCTTTGTTAGTCGTCAAGTACTTCAAATTGTTTTCACTAATCCTTAATTTGAAGTGCTAACGTTTCATAACCTATTTAACATAAAATTTGCTCCCTATATTAACCAGCCAAGTGGTTTCGACGAGATATCTTGTCCACCAAGATCTGATCGATTTTGCTAACGACGAAATAACTCGTCATCAAGATAGTGCCGAAT
Organism: Meta bourneti; assembly: GCA_933210815.1. Lineage (NCBI taxonomy): Eukaryota > Metazoa > Arthropoda > Arachnida > Araneae > Tetragnathidae > Meta > Meta bourneti. The sequence continues at coordinate 75,170,275 of OW119929.1, read as the reverse complement.
TTTTTATGATCACGAGGTCAAGATCTGGTCAGTTTTCTTCTAATGACGAGATATTTCGTCCATCAGGATCTGGTCAGTTTTACTAATGACGAGATACCTCGTAGACAACCACCAGGGTTAAGGTGAAAAATAAAGTTCACTATGGTCCCATGCAAATCTATGTATGCCTTATTTAATTTTATAATCTCAGGGGGCCGTGAAAATGTTTAATTTTTAAAGGGGTCAGTGGACTGAAAAGTTTGGGAACCGCTGACATAGGCTATATACTATGTTTGTCTTTATTAACGATTATATATCTATATTGGCACCCCAATAAAAATTGTCAAGGAGGCAGCAAACATGAAAGCAGAATTACTAATCTTTTAATTATTCATCTTAATTATTACTCTCAGAATTACTCGTGGTTTTTTAAAATTCGTCTATCATTCATCCTTTTCCGGGCGATATAAACAAAATTACCTGTTTGATATTGTTTGTGCATTTTGTCAAATATATCTTTGGTTTCTCCAGGTTCAACTTTGCTGTTAAACACAACTTTCCTTGATGCAGTTCTCCATTCTTGGCCAGATGCCATTCCTAAAATTAAAATTAGCAATTTAAAAAATTGATTTAAACTAAATCATTGGAAATACTTATATTTTTAAGTCTATCTTTATAAATGAAATAGATTTACCAGTTACATATTGTGAAGATTAAAAACTACATGGTATATTGTGAATTGAAATGAACAATTCGGATAAGTATGCTGTGTGTCTATTTTACTTTGATTGGAAACATCAAATTGAATTAAAATCAGCAAGCTATTGAAAGCGTCTTTATGTATGCAAATTCAGAGATTTAGATGACTATAACACAAATGTACGTAAAGTTCAAAATTAAGTTTATTCAGCATGCACATTTATGCATTTGGAATGCATGTCCAAAAATTAAGGATAATTTTGAATACGTAAGTAGTATACCGGCCCGTATATGCGGCGGAAGTGACGTCATACCACGTGACCAGAAGTGGGCGGGGCCATGTGACGTCACAGCGTGACGTCATCCAAAAGCGGAAGTGACGTATTGTTTGTTTACATTTGGATTTTTTTTTTTTGTCATCGACTTCGTGCAGGCGTTGAGTTGTTTCAAGATGGCGTCGTTTCGTTACCATGGTGATGAATCTCACTCGTAGTGCCATCTGGTGGAGAAATTCGAAACTCTATTATTTTTAATTAAAAAGGAATTTCTTGGATTCGAACCCGGGACCATAGGATCCGAGGTCAAGCGCGCTATCCGTTAGGCCGTAAGAGAGTTAATTAGGATGGTGAATTAATGTAGTGTTGGATTTTTCTCTCTTTTGGACTTGTATTTTTTCTTAGTATTAGGAATGCGTTATTTTTAGAAAATGGTTTGAATAATTGCATAGGGGTTTTAATAAATGCTTTTTTCAAAATGACTTATGGCGCCATCTGGTGATTTTAAAAGTAATTAATCTAAGGAACGAATTGATTTCTTAATGTTTTTACTTTATTCATGATTAGTGACGTCAGTGTGTTTACGTTTGGGACTTGGATTTTTTTTCCTTCTGAGATTTCGATGTGACGTCACGATTATGTCCATCGAGCAAGTCTGAACTTGAAAAAGTCTACTCACAATTCTTTATGTTATGAGTATGGTAAATTGTTTACAGATCGCGAAGGCTAGGCATATTTCCGTCGATTGGAAAACGAATTAACGTATTAAAAAAAGACGAAATTTAGAAATTTTAGGTCAAAAATATACTGTGCCTTGTCAACTTGTAGCATACGAAGACGAAGGAATAAGCTATACTTTTAGCGGGTCTTCTATTACAGCCAAGCCTTGATCTCCTAAAGTATTGGAAATAAAGGGAGAAATGGAGCGAATAATTGGTGCAAGATTTAATTTTGAGTTGGTGAAGCGTTATAAAGATGGTAAGGACTGCATAGTTGCGCCAATAAAAACAACGAGAAGGACTTGGAACTTTATGCACCCATAGCGTCTGTTTCATTTGGACAGAAAAGGCAATTTGTGTTTTCTAGAAAGAACTACAATTCTTTAAAAATTGTTCTGGAAAATGGAAGCTTGCTTGAGATGAAGTATCAAACAAACCAATTTTGGTTTCACAGCTTGCCCGTGCATTATGCCCTAGAATAAATTTAACGTTTCGTAAAATTCTTGTATAAAGCAGCGATAAACCACTTATGTGCCCCCGAACTAGAACTCAGTGTCGTACACTAGACGATATTTGGACAAAGTTGCAATTGATCTTTGCCTTTCAGAATAGTATTTTTATAAATGCTTACATCTCGTTTTTAAATAAATTTTTAGCGTCTTACCACATATACTGTATTTTGGATTATTTTGTTTTTTTATTACATGGTTTCATAAATTTTCTTTTAAAATGCAAGATCTGAAATGAAATTTTTCTTTGCTATATAGATTTATGTTTTTTTTTTTAAGTTAGATGTATTTACTCAAAAATTAATTATACATTAGATGCTATAACACCCATTTTATAGCAGAAATTTTGTTTTAAATAATATACACTTAAGTAAGAGTAAAATTTTTGAAACTTTACGAGACAAATACTATGAATATGTTTTCTTGTACATTTGAAGAAGTTATAATAGTATAAAAAAACCCATTTATTCTATAAATCTAAATTAAAATGTTATTTTTTAATTAATCTTTCCTTGCATATTATTTTTACTTTGAATAAATCTTCATAAATTTTAGTGATTTAATTTGTATTATATAGATTTACAAACCTGTTTTTGGATGAAATATAAGGATTTAATATTTTAAAAATTAATGTTTTTACTTAAAATTAATTATATATTAAATACTATTACACATATTTTTAATGTTGAAGATTTTTAGAAAACATTTTACAATTGAAACATATACATTAAATATTATGACAAACACTTAAATGCAGATCCATAAGGGAATATTGGAAATCTTTTTAATGCTTACACCTTTTCTATTCTAAATAAACTTTTGCTTGTCTTACCACATACACTGTATTTTGGATTATTTGGTTTTTTTTTATTACATGGTCTTATAAATTTTCTTTTTAAAATGCAAGATCTGAAATGAAATTTTCGTTGATTTTAAGATTTATGTTTTACTCAAAAATTAATTATACATTAGATGCTATAGCACATATTTTATTGCAGAATTTTTTAATATTATACACATAAGTGAGCGTAAAATTTTTGAAACTTTACAAGACCCATATTATGAACATGTTTCCTTACACATTTGAAGTAGTGAAAAATAGTATTAAAACCCTTTATCCTGTAAAATATAAATTAAATATTATTTTTAATTAATTTTTCCTTCCATATTATTGTTTACTTTAAATAAATTTTCATTCATTTTAGTGATTTTTAGAAAACGTTTAACAATTGAAATATATACTTTAAATATTATTACAAACATTTAAATGCAATTTGCTTTCTATTTTTTAATTTTACAATTGAGACATTTTTAAAAGTTTGGTTCTTAAAGTGCGTTTTATGCATAGTAAAAAAAATTATTATAAAAACCTGTAAGAGTAAAAAGAATTTTATACATTAATTTGAAACTTTACAAGACCCATACCATGTTTCCTTGCACATTTGAAGTAGTGAAATATAGAATTAAAAACCATTTGTCCTTGAAGATCTAAATTAAAAGTTCTTTTTCTTTAATGCTTTTGCAAACCACACATTTTACTAAATATGAACTTCCTTTTATTTATTTGAAATCCTTATGCACATCGTACAATTTAAATTGCACAGCAAAATACCAATACTGTACGAAGCTATGAAGTATTTTACAAGATACTTTGTACTGTTTTCTTAATTTTAAGTGTTCTACATTGCTATATTAAATGGATAGTAAGTGGGTTTTCTGTTTTTGAAAATAATGTGTGCACATCTGTGCTGCTAAGCAAATTAACTTTTGCCTTTTTCTTGATATTAAATGCATAATCTAAATATTTACTCACACCGCTGATAGTTTTACCTATGAGTAAAATTAAATAATAGCTGAAAATTTTAAGTATTAATGTGAATTTTAAAATGAACAAAAATTATTGAAATAATGGATTAAATCTGAATTCTATGTATTCTTAAAACAATCTCTGCAAATCCAGCAGACAATTCTTAAACAGATTGAAGGAAGCTACATGGAAACAAGGTAAATTATAACACTTTTTAATAGTAAAAACATTATGATTAATATTTTTTACAAAAATAATACATTGTAGTAAAAAAAAAGAACTTATTTTTACATACTTGCATTTTTTTAAGAGACTTATTTCCGACAAGCCAATTATTCAATGCCATCACCTCAGCTATGGGGCAATGCAAATTATTTTTGTGATGACCACATTATAGTTTTTGGATATCTTTGTTGCTACTTAGAGCATAAAATGCATCGAATTTGGGAAACCCATATTGTTCTAAGTTGATATTCGGAATATTCAATGCATCTAAGCGTTTCTTTTCCACACAACCACCTTTGTAAGCAATTAGGTACTGAGTGACCCTCTTGGTCTGCTCGTACAATTCTAAAAGCTTAGTCTAGACTTTCTAAGGGAGCACAATTTGCTATGTCATGGAAATGAAGTGCACATACGTAATTTTTAACATATCACAGTTGTACGATTTTGGCACTAAGTTTATGCTCAGACGATAAGTGAAAACGAATACTTGAAGCTACTTGCGATTTTTACAGCATTGTATACGCATTTACATACTAAGAAACTTTTCTTGAGTCTGAAATCCATCAAAATCCACAATTGCACAAATATTAAGCATTGCTATTGAAAAGCGTTAGCTGTTCTTGGAAAAATAATTGTAAACTGGAGGCCACGAAGAACTGGACTATATAACACCATACACTTACTAATCAGTAAAGTTCAAATTTATCTTTTGCGTTCCATAGTTACTCACAAAAGATAAGACTAAGTGAAGAATGTACATACTCAGAAAACATGGTGTTTGTGATAATGCGCGAAATAAAATTTTGTGTTATAATACAAGATTTTAACGAAAGGATATACTTAAATGTGCGTGTGATTTTTTGACTCTACCACGTTTATGCGCTCTGAATGCAATTCAATTCTACGACTAAACTTGAGCAAGAAAAAAAACATAACCAAATATAATTTATAAGAGAAACGTATTTTGACTTTCTTTAAAATGAGAACTTTAAAGTATACTGAATTCTCTTGATTCTGCAGTTTTATTTTTTCTAAAATTACATCAACAAATTGAATTATTTATTTGTGGGCACACACAAGTCTTTGCCTTTGTTGAAAGGAAACTAGTATCTCTGACAAGTATCAGATTTTTAAAAATTGAGTAAAAGAACCTTTTTTCATGGGATTTAACTCAATCTGCTCCATAATTTTATACTTAAAAGTAATAGAGCATAATATAGTTAAGGAAAATGAATAACCATTATGCAAATTTGAAGCCAAAAGTTCCAAGAATGTCTATGCGTCTATCTACGTTTAGAGATTGGCCAACGCACAGACGTTGACATTAGGGACCTAGCCAAAAACGGACTGTATTATACCTGTGTCTTGGACGTGATCAGGTGCTATTGGTATGGCGAAGGGCTTGAAAAATTGGTAAAAAGAAGATGTAGTGAGATACAAACCCAAAGTTTTATCCAAAATGTTTGGTAGCCCATAGATGAAATTGTACAGGTGCTGGATGAAATCAACAATAATATCAATGGTTTTATAAAAAAACGATGTATAGCTTTACCCCTTATACAACGACAAGGACGAACGACTGTAAAATTTGCAAGGAATCGGAAAATGAATGCTACTTTACAGCCTTGCGGTCATCTGGTGACATGCATGAGATGTACGAAGAGTCTTTCAACGTGTCCTATGTGCCGAACCAATATTTTACATAAAATTAAAACGTACATTTGTCACTAAACTGTCTATTTATTAGTACATGTAGTAGATGCAATTTCAAGTGATATACTGAACATGGTGAGGAAGAAAATTCAATTGTAAAAGGGTGGTATTGAGTTGAAAATTGTTAAATTGGCACAAGTGCTTCAGTAAAAAGATTAGTAAGGAAGTTTGAGACTCTAAAACCTTAAGACTCTTTATTAAGGAAAAAAATCGTGTAGGAAAGACTTATACACCTTATAAATATATTGACTATTTTAATTATTAGTCGTTTGTGGATTACATGTTAAACCTATTTACTAAAGAATTTTAAAGAGTGCCTTAAACAGGAGTTACTAAATGCTTTAGGAAAGATGTGTAAATGTACTCTGTAATGCAAGAAAGAATACTTGAATTAAATATTCATTTTGAGTGTTTCTTTCTTTTAGGGGGCTTATTAAAACTTTTGTTAAAAGCATTTTAAAATAATGTTTATTAATTTTTTAAAACTTTTTTACTTTACTGCTTAACTTTTTTTATTGTTACTGTTGAACTATGTTTTACTGCTTAACTTTTTTTCTGTTTAACTTTTTTAGTGTTTAACTTTTTCTCTTTAACTTTTTTTATTGGTTAATTTTTTCTATTTAAATTTTTTTAATGTTTAACTTTTTCAATTGGTTTTTTACTGCTTAATGTTTTTTTTCTACTATAAAAATAGGTCTATAAGATTATTCAGGATATTTCGAAAATTCTTGTGAAAATGAATGTTACAAAAATGTTTGCTGAAAAGAATGCCTGGATTACAATATAGTAATTTTAAATAAAATATCATTTGTATGTATATCTATGTTCTATGATTATTTCTCCTTGGATTCATTATTCGAAACTTAGGTAAAATATATTTTGATTTAGAAAAGTGAGAATTCGAAAACACCGAGGATTGGATAAGGAGGATAATAAGACCAGAAAACAGGAGGATGGGAGGAAACAGTACATGGTCGATTATGAGACAGGAAACCTAAAAAAAAGTTAAATAGAAAAAATTAACCAATAAAAAAAGTTAAACAGTGAAAAAAGTTAAACAGGAAAAAAAAGTTAAACAGAAAAAAAAATAAACAATAAAAAAAGTTAAAGAGAAAAAGTTAAACACTAAAAAAGTTAAACAGAAAGAGTTAAACAGTAAAAAAGTTAAGCAGTAAAACATAGTTCAACAGTAACAATAAAAAAAGTTAAGCAGTAAAGTAAAAAAGTTTTAAAAAATTAATAAAAAATAAATATAAATAATTCTTTTAAAGTGTGAAATATTTTAAAATGCTCTAACAAAAGTACTATTAATAAGCCCCCAAGTCTTATCTTTTGTGAGTAACAATGGAACGCAAAAGATAAATTTTAACTTTACTGATTAGTATGATTAGTAAGTGTATGGTGTTATATAGTCCAGTTCTTCGTGGCCTCCAGTTTACAATTATTTTTCCAAGAACAGCTAACGCTTTTCAATAGCAATGCTTAATATTTGTGCAATTGTGGATTTTGATGGATTTCAGACTCAAGAAAAGTTTCTTAGTATGTAAATGCGTATACAATGCTGTAAAAATCGCAAGTAGCTTCAAGTATTCGTTTTCACTTATCGTCTGAGCATAAACTTAGTGCCAAAATCGTACAACTGTGATATGTTAAAAATTACGTATGTGCACTTCATTTCCATGACATAGCAAATTGTGCTCCCTTAGAAAGTCTAGACTAAGCTTTTAGAATTGTACGAGCAGACCAAGAGGGCCACTCAGTACCTAATTGCTTACAAAGGTGGTTGTGTGGAAAAGAAACGCTTAGATGCATTGAATATTCCGAATATCAACTTGGAACAATATGGGTGTCCCAAATTCTATGCATTATGTGCTCTAAGTAGCAACAAAGATATCCAAAAACTATAATGTGGTCATCACAAAAATAATTTGCATTGCCCCATAGCTGAGGTGATGGCATTGAATAATTGGCTTGTCGGAAATATGTGTCTCTTAAAAAAATGCAAGTATGTAAAAATAAGTTCTTTTTTTTTACTACAATGTATTATTTTTGTAAAAAATATTAATCATAATGTTTTTACTATTAAAAAGTGTTATAATTTACCTTGTTTCCATGTAGCTTCCTTCAATCTGTTTAAGAATTGTCTGCTGGATTTGCAGAGATTGTTTTAAGAATACATAGAATTCAGATTTAATCCATTATTTCAATAATTTTTGTTCATTTTAAAATTCACATTAATACTTAAAATTTTCAGCTATTATTTAATTTTACTCATAGGTAAAACTATCAGCGGTGTGAGTAAATATTTAGATTATGCATTTAATATCAAGAAAAGGGCAAAAGTTAATTTGCTTAGCAGCACAGATGTGCACACATTATTTTCAAAAACAGAAAACCCACTTACTATCCATTTAATATAGCAATGTAGAACACTTAAAATTAAGAAAACAGTACAAAGTATCTTGTAAAATACTTCATAGCTTCGTACAGTATTGGTATTTTGCTGTGCAATTTAAATTGTACGATGTGCATAAGGATTTCAAATAAATAAAAGGAAGTTCATATTTAGTAAAATGTGTGGTTTGCAAAAGCATTAAAGAAAAAGAACTTTTAATTTAGATCTTCAAGGACAAATGGTTTTTAATTCTATATTTCACTACTTCAAATGTGCAAGGAAACATGGTATGGGTCTTGTAAAGTTTCAAATTAATGTATAAAATTCTTTTTACTCTTACAGGTTTTTATAATAATTTTTTTTACTATGCATAAAACGCACTTTAAGAACCAAACTTTAAAAAAATGTCTCAATTGTAAAATTAAAAAATAGAAAGCAAATTGCATTTAAATGTTTGTAATAATATTTAAAGTATATATTTCAATTGTTAAACGTTTTCTAAAAATCACTAAAATGAATGAAAATTTATTTAAAGTAAACAATAATATGGAAGGAAAAATTAATTAAAAATAATATTTAATTTATATTTTACAGGATAAAGGGTTTTAATACTATTTTTCACTACTTCAAATGTGTAAGGAAACATGTTCATAATATGGGTCTTGTAAAGTTTCAAAAATTTTACGCTCACTTATGTGTATAATATTAAAAAATTCTGCAATAAAATATGTGCTATAGCATCTAATGTATAATTAATTTTTGAGTAAAACATAAATCTTAAAATCAACGAAAATTTCATTTCAGATCTTGCATTTTAAAAAGAAAATTTATAAGACCATGTAATAAAAAAAAACCAAATAATCCAAAATACAGTGTATGTGGTAAGACAAGCAAAAGTTTATTTAGAATAGAAAAGGTGTAAGCATTAAAAAGATTTCCAATATTCCCTTATGGATCTGCATTTAAGTGTTTGTCATAATATTTAATGTATATGTTTCAATTGTAAAATGTTTTCTAAAAATCTTCAACATTAAAAATATGTGTAATAGTATTTAATATATAATTAATTTTAAGTAAAAACATTAATTTTTAAAATATTAAATCCTTATATTTCATCCAAAAACAGGTTTGTAAATCTATATAATATAAATTAAATCACTAAAATTTATGAAGATTTATTCAAAGTAAAAATAATATGCAAGGAAAGATTAATTAAAAAATAACATTTTAATTTAGATTTATAGAATAAATGGGTTTTTTTATACTATTATAACTTCTTCAAATGTACAAGAAAACATATTCATAGTATTTGTCTCGTAAAGTTTCAAAAATTTTACTCTTACTTAAGTGTATATTATTTAAAACAAAATTTCTGCTATAAAATAGGTGTTATAGCATCTAATGTATAATTAATTTTTGAGTAAATACATCTAACTTAAAAAAAAAAACATAAATCTATATAGCAAAGAAAAATTTCATTTCAGATCTTGCATTTTAAAAGAAAATTTATGAAACCATGTAATAAAAAAACCAAATAATCCAAAATACAGTATATGTGGTAAGACACGCTAAAAATTTATTTAAAAACGAGATGTAAGCATTTATAAAAATACTATTCTGAAAGGCAAAGATCAATTGCAACTTTGTCCAAATATCGTCTAGTGTACGACACTGAGTTCTAGTTCGGGGGCACATAAGTGGTTTATCGCTGCTTTATACAAGAATTTTACGAAACGTTAAATTTATTCTAGGGCATAATGCACGGGGCAAGCTGTGAAACCAAAATTGGTTTGTTTGATACTTCATCTCAAGCAAGCTTCCATTTTCCAGAACAATTTTTAAAGAATTGTAGTTCTTTCTAGAAAACACAAATTGCCTTTTCTGTCCAAATGAAACAGACGCTATGGGTGCATAAAGTTCCAAGTCCTTCTCGTTGTTTTTATTGGCGCAACTATGCAGTCCTTACCATCTTTATAACGCTTCACCAACTCAAAATTAAATCTTGCACCAATTATTCGCTCCATTTCTCCCTTTATTTCCAATACTTTAGGAGATCAAGGCTTGGCTGTAATAGAAGACCCGCTAAAAGTATAGCTTATTCCTTCGTCTTCGTATGCTACAAGTTGACAAGGCACAGTATATTTTTGACCTAAAATTTCTAAATTTCGTCTTTTTTTAATACGTTAATTCGTTTTCCAATCGACGGAAATATGCCTAGCCTTCGCGATCTGTAAACAATTTACCATACTCATAACATAAAGAATTGTGAGTAGACTTTTTCAAGTTCAGACTTGCTCGATGGACATAATCGTGACGTCACATCGAAATCTCAGAAGGAAAAAAAATCCAAGTCCCAAACGTAAACACACTGACGTCACTAATCATGAATAAAGTAAAAACATTAAGAAATCAATTCGTTCCTTAGATTAATTACTTTTAAAATCACCAGATGGCGCCATAAGTCATTTTGAAAAAAGCATTTATTAAAACCCCTATGCAATTATTCAAACCATTTTCTAAAAATAACGCATTCCTAATACTAAGAAAAAATACAAGTCCAAAAGAGAGAAAAATCCAACACTACATTAATTCACCATCATAATTAACTCTCTTACGGCCTAACGGATAGCGCGCTTGACCTCGGATCCTATGGTCCCGGGTTCGAATCCAAGAAATTCCTTTTTAATTAAAAATAATAGAGTTTCGAATTTCTCCACCAGATGACACTACGAGTGATTCATCACCATGGTAACGAAACGACGCCATCTTGAAACAACTCAACGCCTGCACGAAGTCGATGACAAAAAAAAAAAATCCAAGTCCAAATGTAAACAAACAATACGTCACTTCCGCTTTTGGATGACGTCACGCTGTGACGTCACGTGGCCCCGCCCACTTCTGGTCACGTGGTATGACGTCACTTCCGCCGCATATACGGGCCGGTATACTACTTACGTATCAAGCAAGTCACCTGATCTCAACCCAATAGCCCATGTTTGAGATGCTCTCAAACATCTCATTGCAGTCTACATAACTGCACCAAGGACCACACAAGAGTATAGACGAGCTCAAATGGGACTCCTTACCACAAAAACTCTTGTACAGCCTTGTGGAAAGTATATCTGTATGTTGTAATGTCCTACATTAGGGTCAGAGACCAACACTTAGACTCTATTAATGTCTGTTTCTCAGAACTGTTCAAGACAGTCTAGATACTGGTGGTCACTTAGAAACAGGTCTCATATATTTTGCTGAGAGTTGGCTTGAGGTTGCAAGAGGTTTTGTCAATAGGTTGTTTTTCGACCCCTTGCAATCGTGTATCCTCTTATCTCATACACACCTGGAAAGTCAATTGTCGTTAAGTGTGACAAATTCAAATCCTTAAGTATGGATACTTAAGGATTTGAAGGAGCCGTCATAGCTCAGTGGGTATGCCCACTGCGCTAGCAACCTTCGAGTTATAGGCGGCGCAAGTTCTATTTCTGTCAAGTGCATTCCTCTCTGGGTGTATTTCTCTCTTCTGTGTCAGTAAAACTTTCATTGTGTGTGTATGTCTATTACTTGATATTGTACACTCATGTCCAAAAGTTAAGCATAATTCGTAAAATGCGAAAAAATCGGAGTAAATATGGATACAATGGTTCAAAATCACTTGTGGAGAATCGTGGGACGAAGGTAAAACATTGTGCATATGCAACACAATTCAGCCGACGTCGACATGCGCAAAGCACCGGCACACGTCTAAGTATAAAACGGTCTCGAGAGGCATGGCCAATTTAGACAGAAATTTCACTATTACTGTGGTACGGAGCATTGTTAATAATCAATAAGGACGAAAGATGCCAACTGGAAATGTTTGTGAAGGAAGGAATTATTGGAATGCTGGAATCCAGACGATCCCAAACCGAAGCGTCTCGAATTCTGAATGTGCCTCATTGCGTGATCTCCAGACTGTGGCAGAGGTTTCAAACCACTGGAGATGTTACCTGACGACCAGTACCAGGTCGGCCAAGGGTAACAACCGCTTGGCAAGACCGATGTTTGGCGATAATTGCGCGACGTCAGAGGAACCGTTCAGCCAGACAACTGGCTTCAGCCCCGACGACCGCAACAGGAGTCATAGTTTCGAGACAAATTGTTTACAGGAGACTCAGACACGTTGGTCTATGTGCCAGACGACCAGCAGTTTGCATCCCCTGATGTCTGCACAGAAACGCTCGCGTTTACAGTGGAGTTTGGAACATCGGGAGTGGAGTCGACAACAGTGGGGCAATGTCTTGTTCGGTGACGTGTCCAGATTTAGTCTCCAAACTGATTCTCGTCGTACCACGATCTGGAGAGAACGTGGAACGTGTTTTCACCCGGAAACATCGCGGAAAGACATCGTTTTCCTTCCGGGGGAGTCATGGTCTGTGCAGGCATCATGCTTTACGGCCGCACAGACCACCACATCTTTTATACGGGGTCTGTTACTAGTCAAAGAAACAGAGATGAAGTCCTTGAGCCTACCGTTCACCTGCTTCGAGGTGCTGTCGGTCCTGGTTTCATATTCATGGATGATAACGCACCTCCTAACCGTGCAGCCCTGGCCGAGGCCTTCCTTCAAAGTGAAGATATCCACTGCATGCAGTGGCCTGCCAACTCTCCTAATCTGAATCCTATAGAGCATGTGTGGGATATGCTCGGGAGACATATTGCAGCCCTCCGCCACCCACCAAGCTCCGTTCCGGAATCGAAAACTGCTCTCAGTGAGGCTTGGAACTCTTTGAGCCCACAACTCATCCATATCCTCATTGAAAGTATGGGAAATTGTTGTGCAGCATGTGTGGCTACCAGAGGTTCCCACACACCGTATTAAACTTCAGCATCACATTGTTTTAATCACTCTGTTCCACTAAAGTTGGCACTCATATTGTGAACCTTTTTTACCAACCCTTTTCTTTGGATAATAAAAGTCATTATTTTCCTTGTTTTGCATTGTTTCTTCTATAACCCTATTATACCCGCATCCGCGTTTCCTTCCATTCCGATGTAAATTTTCTGAAATGTTCACATAAACAGCAATCATGCTTAACTTTTGGACATGAGTGTATATCTGGCGCAGCATGGCCAAATATGACTCTTCCGCCATTAACCCCCCAAACCAAACAATCAACCTTAAGTATCCCCTGAAGGAAATGGAGTCTCGTTTATACAGCAATTGACAACCGGGGACTTTCTGTCTGGAGCCGTTCTCGTCGTAGACAGGCAGTGGGTTGCTTTAAACAAGGCAAAAAATGCTTTCTCGCAATAACTAAAACATACAATTTGTTCACCAAAGCATTTGAAAAAATTCTTTAGTTCCCAGTAGCACCATGAGACATGTGGGTGTTCTTATTTTATTCCTTTATAGCTTGTAGAATATTCATTTGTCATGTCATTGGCATTCATGTGTGTAAACAGCGAATATTATAATGCACTGGTGACGAGAATGAGTTTTGGAGATAATTCTATTCTTGGGATCTATGATGTTTGATTTAATTTTAATGGTTTATTTGAAAAGGAAATCTTATATGAAAATAGCAAAGAATCAAACACAATTGCCCGAAAACCTTGACAAAAATGGAATGATAATTTTTAAATATGGAGAAAAAAGGAAAGATTTCATACCATTTACTCGAATTTGGAGTTTGAGAGCCTTTTAGCGTTTTTCAGATTAAGCGAAGTCGTATTTTATTTTACTACAGTTCCAAATACTATTTTGTCCGAATTCGTAAATTTACCTGCTCTGTTCTACTAGCTGCACAAGCTGTTAGATGAACAGAAGTTTTGTTGTCCTTGTCCTGGCTTTGAAGACACAGGTTCTCCTGCTGAAGCTGACCAATGGCTAAGGCATCCTTACTCATCGGCCTGCAGGAAAAAAAATTTACACACTTTATCTCAGACACTTAAATATTTTTGGTAAAAAGAAATCGAAATACTTCAAAAAAAATATCTCTGGTAAGAGGAAGTACCCTTTCCGTTTACAAAGCATTTTACAAAACAAGTATAAAAAATAATGAATATGTAGTTTATTTTAGTATTTACTAGACAGTAAATACTAAAATTTTAGTGTACTCTGGATACCTGTATAAACAATGTTATGTATGAAATCTTGTAAATTGGTGTGTTCAAGAAAGTAAATGAGAGAGAGAAAGATATATAGTTGAAATGTAATTTCATTTATAATTAAATACAAGGTAAAAGTATATTCTTTGTAAAAGTATATTATTTTATTAAAACTCACGAATAAGGCGAAATAACACAAACCCCAATAATAAGAGAAGTCACTTTTCATACGAGAGGCATTTCTGTCAAGCTAAATGTACATGGCGTTAGTCTTTCTGCGGTTGACGCGTTTCCTGAATGTATTCCGAATGTGACGTCACTAGGCTTGCTTTTCGAATACGCGATTTCAGCACTTTGCAAATAAAAATTTAAAAGAATAAGTTCCGAATTGAAATATGATAGTTGATTGGTCAACGTCAATTGGATTAAACTCAAACGTCACGAAAACGGCGATAAACAACATTTTAAGGTAACTTCGATATGTAACATGCGAGAGCATTTGGGTATCGAAAGTAAAATCTTCTCATTCCGCTTAGTTTGTTTACACTGAAAATCCTTCTAATACAACATGGCGTGAACACCCTATGAAATGAACAGGATAAATTTTAAACTCACTGATGTATTTCTGAAACCAGTAATACGAATCCTAAACAAAGTTATTCAAATAACAGACTCGTATAACATGAATTATCCACCGTGTCAGAGATGTACTGAATATCAATTTTCCTTAGATTGTTGAAATAGCTGGACTTTTCATTACACACTTTAATTCTAACTTAAAAAAACATCAAAAATGCTTACTTTAATTCGGGATATATATTGTCCAGGTACCATTGAAAGGGTTTGCACTTTAGCTTTTTCTTGAGACTTAGAATATCGTCGATGCTATAAAACAAAGATATTTAATCAAACTCATAGGATTAAACTTTTTAGACAGCTCATTTAATGTTTTAATATGTATCCCAAGTGTTGTAATTGGTAATTATTTAATCCGAAAGCCCATTTAATTTCATAATGGTCATATTCATTGGTTTATTACCTATAGGATTTTAAGCGATATTTTTTGTTGCGCATTACTTTTGATTACAACATTTGAAAGTTTTGTGACAAATTCACTTGAAGCTTTGAATCGGAAATGCGGTTTTGTTATAATGGAAAAGATTTGGGCATCTATAGTTATTTCATTTTTCAACTTAAGACTACTTTTGTCACGATGCACGAAACATTGCCGCATCTCTCCCGTAACTGTCCCATAGATTTCGAGTTTTACAGGTTGCCCCTTCTAAAGATGTTTTGCTTAAATTACAAAAAGGATCATAATTTTTAGTTTTTGGAAATGGTCATACAGGTATTTCTACGCATTTTCAAGTTGCGAGTTCAAGTAACATGAGTATTAAAGCTATATTTCGATCATCACGCTTCTTCATTTACTCTAGAGATGAAATAGAGAACAAGGATTTGATAGCATTATAATTTTATCCGTTATTTCTAGCAATGCGAAGCAAAACTGTATCCAGCTGATTTTTATTTGGTCTCTTAAGAGTCATTCGTGAATAAGGATTTTGGGCACTACCGTCATAATTTGAAAAACCAAAGTTCATAGTCTTTCGATCCACGATGTCCAAATCCGATCTCCTAAAGCTTTGCCTTTGGCAGCCAAGAATCTAAAAGTATTATATAAGTAATCATATAAGATCCTGTTAAAATAATTAAATATATTTTACAACTATGTCGTTGACTTACGACTAAAACATATTTATATATTATCCGTGTCAGGGCAAAAGGGGTTATGTCTGACTTTTGATGGATCGAAAGCAGTCAAGTGCATCATTAATTTAAAAAATAATTCCTTCTGCTTAAAATAAAACTAAATGAATCAACGAATCTAAATTACAATGATTTGTGTCATGACATGCTTCTTTTTCTTCCTGAATATTTGTGTGATAGTGTGAAGCATTCAACTTAAGAATCCGAGAAGTAGACATTTCAACTTAACTCCTTTTGTCTCGACTGAAGATATAGGAGCGATAATTTAATGCCACTTGAGAATTTAATGTTAATTTTCTCCAGATATTTAAGTTATTTTTCAAAAAAAGTATAGGTCCCCGGATATGAACCTCCCCTGTTTGAAAGCTCTGCCTTACCATTTTACGTTCCCATCTCCTGACCATTTTACGTTGTCAATTGACTTAATGTAAAATGGTCGGCACTTAAAATGGCTTTACAAAGAAGGACGCCTAATGTTTGTTGTCAGCTCGAACTATTTTGATTGAATTCCTTACCTGCCTATGGCGTATTTCTTAGCCTGGGGCTTGACGTCATAGAATTGATACTTGTATTCATCTAGCCATGCCTCTGCTATTCTTTTGGAATTCCTGTAGTACGTCGCTAGGCTTCCGTTGGGAGGGAACGTGTAGGGATGACGGTTGCGGAACACATGACCCACACGGGAGCAAGGGACGGTCAGAATTTCTCCGCCACATAGCCACGCCTTAATGGACACTTCTGTAATTAGAATAAGGATATAATGATTCTATGGTTTGTAGGTATTACTGTGAGAACGTTTCATGAGCTGCAGAAAGGTACTGGATCAGAATTATCTTTTTGCCGCCAGTACCAGATAATCACCGGAAGTACCCTCGAGCTTGTTCTTTCGAGAGACATGAGTTTGATGGGTACTCCTGGGTACTTTTACATGGTCCGCTCCCATTAACATCCTACCTAACAAGGTTTAAAAAAATAAATTCAGAAAATTGCTCCTGTGGTGAAATCGGCGCACCTCTACATTACATCACAGTCTGCTCCTTTACAGCAATATATATGTATGTATATATATGTATGTATATATATATGTATGTATATATATGTATATATATAAGGGTAAAAGGGTAAATTACTCTAAATTCTTGATAGACATGTCACCTCGGTGGCTTGCTCTATTCATCCCAACCACATTTATTTAAACTAGTACAGTGTTTCACGACACTAGGCACGGGAATGTGTGTTGGTGCTAGTTAGTTAGTTAGTTGCGAGTTCGAATCCAACCAAAGACCGTCGTGTACGTGATGCACGTTAACTCCTGCCCCAAATGCCCTCAAGTTGGTATGGTGTGGAAATTTGGAGTGTGGGGAGAGTGGGGAAATTTGGAGAGTGGAGGTATTGCCTCGTCATCTGACCGTGGATCAAAATTATGTGGTGTTGTCCTCGGATCTTTCCCTTTGGGATGGATCCTGGACCGTTGCCAATATTCCGTTGTGTTGCTCCAGAGCGACGTTAATTAAAATACCTACCTACCTGGGTACTCAGATGCTGTATTAAAAGATACTCAGGAGTAGAAAAAGTGATGTGGTGTTTTTTAAGGAAATTACCACTATGGTATTACAATCTTCATCGTAAATGGACTTTCGCCCACTGAAACGTTCTTTCCATTATACTATTTACAACTAAATAAAACAAGGTTGAGGGCAAAGAATATGTTGTAACTTATAAAGATTAAATAACTGTTGTCATTTCATGACCATGCCTCATCAGGAAATGGATGATTCTTCATAGCTGTTTCTTTGCCCCTCGGTGGACAAATACCATTTTTCTCCAAGTGCTGTCCGGTGTACTTTCTTGATGACATTAAATTAACTTAAACCTACAACCATAGACGCCAAGTCATACGAGATTGAAACCCAATAATTTTATGGAAGGGTCACCTCCCCCTGCAAACGGGAAGGAAAAATATTAACATCTTACCAATGTGTAACCAAATAAATTGTTTCAACGAAATACCCACACCAGGAGCGTCAAGTCCTAGGGCTCGTCCCCTTTGAGTCCCAACACTCTTATGGATGGGCTAGTCCCTTCCCAAATATGAGTGATAATTATTCCGAATGTTCAAATAATATGGGTGATCCTACAGGGTGGTTCGATCTCATTCATTGGATGGCCGTGTAAGGATTGGCCATGTATGGCCCTTGCTCCATAAAACCATGGAAACCAACCACAACACGTGTTGAATAAATATTTTTCCCGGATATAATTCGAATGCTTCACATTCTATTAAAATCATAAACACCATGTAAAGAAGAATTTAGCATTAAACCTTTAACCTTCTGGGGTTCTCTTGATCTCTCTGAATTTTAAATTTAAAGTTTCTTAGTGCCCTCCATGCGTCGAAAAGGTCAGAGTTCATTAACTTCTACAGGTTAAAGTATTTGCAGTGAAGAATCAGCAAGTAAAATGCTAAAGAGGTGTTCACAAAAGTAATCGTGACCAGTCAAAAGACGGAAGATCCCGCAGAAAACTGCCTAGGATACTTAAGTAAAACTCCACGCTAACAAAAAAGAATGCAGCCAGAAAAGCTGGTTCGAACTAAATTTACGCATACATTCAACTTGCAGTGTGGAATGTAATAGGAACACACGTGGAAATACAGAATTTATTTATTGAGAAATGAACATTTTTCACACATACAGTTCAAGGCTAAATCAATTTCGAGTATCAGAATCTCTGAAGAGATGCTACAGAATTCTGTTAAAAAAAGACTTCCTCTCAAATAAATTATGAAGTCTGATCAGATAGACGTTTTACGGATTGCACATTCACGACATAATCATAGCACAAAGTAGCAGCTACTTTTCTTGTAAGTGTTAATTAGTTTCCTTCCTTCCCAGACCTACCATTTGTTAGAAAACATCAGTTTGCATTTCGTAGAGATCATAAATTCTATTCGTAGACACCTTCCAACTTGAATGTTAAATAATGGATTCCAAAAAGAGGAACCTTTAATTCCAAATTAATAAAGAAGCATTGTTACAAAGTCTGCTCGATTACAAAGATCAGACAGATTGCTAATAGATAAACGAAAACTTATCTAACATGAAAATCATAAAGTTAATGCTTCGATTTAAGATTGAGAGATCAAATAACCGATCATATGTTTAATTTTTTTTCTAAATCCGTTTCCACTTGATTAGATTACCATTAGATTTAATTCCAGCTTCACAAATACACTACTGTGTGAAAATTGCAACACTGAAAGAATCAACAGAAAAAAATGAAATTTATTCCACGCATTACTTATAGTGGTCTAATAAACGATCAAATTTTTACAGAGGAATAAAACAAAAAAAAGGCGAAAATAAATATCTTCTGCAGCCGCCACGCGCAGTGATGAGAGCCTGTACACGTCGTGGCATCGAATCACAAAGATTCTGAATGTCATGCTGAGGAATGGCATTCCAGATGGCTTCTATCTGATGCCAAAGTTCAGCCGTACTCTCTGCCCGACGAGCGGTACGAGCGAGTCGCCGTCCGACGTAATCCCAGACATGCTCAATGGGCGATATATCCGGGGAACGTGCAGGCCATGGAAGAAGCGGAACCTTTTGTGCAATGAAGAAGGCTTGTACATTCCGAGAAACATGTGGACGGGCACTGTCTTGCTGAAATACAGCTTCGGGAATGCATTGCAGGAGGGATAGGACTTCGGGCTTCACAACTTCCTTGATGTAGCGCCCGTTGTTCAGGGTCACCACAATTTGGAGTAGGTGGTATCGCCCATGATATCCAATAGCGTCCCAGACCATAATCGTCCAGAATGACTCTGAATAAGACACTCCGGGAGAAGGCGTTCACTTTTGTAGCATCTGATGAGTACGCGTTCATCGTTATAGTCCAGATTGTAGCGGGACTCATCTGAGAAGATGACTTGTTGCCAATCGGCTTGCCATTGACTGTGTTGGTGAGCCCATTGTAGCCGGAGGCGTCGGTGATTCAGCGTCAAGGGAATCCTTGCACGTAGCCCATGGCACAGTAGACGTCGACGAACCGTGGGGGCAGACAGACACACCTGTAGACGTGCTCCAATGTTGTGCCGACGCACGAGAGGACGCTGTACGGTCCGTCACCGCCATGCGGATGAGGTGTCTGTCGTCCCGTAGTGTCGTCATATTGCGTGGCCCACTGACGAGGTTTCAATTTGTCCGGTTCTCCATGGTCCATCTCTTCCACACACGCATCACTGTTGTTACGTCCCGTGCGAGTGGCGATTTCACGATACAAAAGTCCACTTCCACGGAGGTCGATCATGCGGCCCCGTTCGAACTCCGTTAGTTGCTCGTACAACACTCTGCGTTTTTGGCGAGGCATATTGACTTCTACTCAATCATTTACAGCAGTCAAACGACGATACACACATTTTAACGCACCTTTACAGTGCTTTTTATACACGGCTCACTTGGAAGTTTAGAGGGGTTTCTCGGCCCACACATGCGTGATCGCTTTGTAATTCTAATCATTTGCATATCCTAACCTGTTTTGCATTTCCTGCAAGTTTCGTTTAATTTGCATGATTCCTTCAAGGTGTTGCAATTTTCACAAACAGTAGTGTAGTTGCTATTTGAATACATGGTTTTAATTCTAATGACACTTAAATGAATATTAACATTTTTCAATTAAAGCTTTCGAAACTAGGAATTTATTGTACGTACCAATATTTTCAGCTCCCCAAATGTCTAAACCTTTATCTAAACCTCTAAGCTCATTAAACCAAGACTTGCTAACAAGGAACAAGCCTCCATGTATCACAGGTGATCTGAAAAGGTAAAAAAATTTTTAATGTATTAGAAGACGCTATGGACTATTGTTATATTCCTTATTAACTGATTAAAAATATGCAATAGAACGATTAAAAGTTCACTTTAATGAAGAATTTTCCGAAAAATGTTTTTTCGATGTACTCCAATACTTTAAAACACGCACGCAAAGGTTCTTTACTCTCTCCTAGTCTGTAACCATGGAAATGTCTGCTGCGATGGATGCACCAAACTATTTTATCACTTCAGATAAGATTAGTGATTCATTTATTCAGGTTTACGTTGATATTCAGATACAAAACGAAAGTAAGGTGGAAGAAATGAGCTTAGGTTTGGAGGGAAGATACTATAATGGCAACGGGAGGGGGTAAGGAGAACCCCTCTTGCATGAACCTTTGATAAATCTATTTAAATGCAATGAAGTATAATTTGGTATTAACTTTTATAGATAATAAGTCTCAATATATAATATATTTATTTTTCTCACTATCACGAAACATTGCTCTTTTCTTACTTAAAAACTACCAATTTATTGCTTGGTTTCTCTCCATCTGCTTTGGAGTTTTATGGTAATAATTATGGTTTAAATTTCATAGCAGTTAGTTCTTCGGTCGACGTTTGACATCAATTTTTTCTCTTATGCATGTGTAGCGATAAAAATATAGAAAATGGAAAGTATCTAAGTAGTATTTTTTAATGTATTCTGCGTTCTGTGGAACGTTGGGGGATGCTCCAATTTAAATAGCCTCTTTCTCAAATGATTAATAAACATTTAAATACATGATAATAATAGCGCTTATGTGTTTGGTCATGCTTACTTGAAAAACGTAGACTCACTTCGCTTGCTATCTCCTGTTTCATTGACAGGTTGCCATCGGAAATTCAGATTCCAATCAAAACCTGAAATGTTGAATTTTAATATATGCTTGATATATTGATATAAATAACAAATGGTTGTTTCCTCAGATTAAAATGAATTTCTGACAAGTAATTTTTCTTAATATTGAACAGTGAATCTCCGGTACTATCCAAAAATTAATTTCAGAAGTTGCCTATTTTATTTATGCAAGCTTTTACAATTGTTCCTTCATTTCTATTAGTATGGGTAAATTGCTGCCGCACATGTTTTAAGTAGTGTATACTAATAAATTTTATTTGTATTTCGTTATCAAACTACTTGCAGATTGTACTATAATTTACGAACTGTCAAAATACGTTTTCAGGAGAATAAAATTTATTTTAATTTGTACTTTATTTTTTGTTTTATTCACTTTAAATGCTTTGAGAGGCATTTTCTGTCAAGCTAAACGTAGGTGGCAGTAGTGTTTCTGTACGCATTTCGAGAGTGACGTCAGTTGGCTTGTTTTCGAACACGATTCCCACCCTTCACCTATAAAATTTCTAAAGAATGAAATACGAATTGATATACGGTAGTTGATTGGTCAACGTCAATAAGATTAAAAGTCATCCGGTTGCCATAACAGCGATAAGCTACATTTTAAGGTAGCCCCAGCATGTATCATGCGAGAATATTTGTATAGCGGAAGTAAAATCTCTGTATTCCGTCTGGTTAGCTCGTTGTTTCTAAAAATCCCTTTCATTTGCAAAGAATTTTCATGCAGGATATATTTTGGAGTAAAGTAACAAAATTTTTAAAAATTGCTTGTTTAACAGAACGAGACTATAAAAATTGACATAAATTAATAATATATTAACACACCTCCTTTCAACTTTCCTGTGGATGGTTTGTATTGAAATGTGTCTGAATCAATAATATCCACGACTGGACTAATCAATGCTTTAGGATGCTGTAAAAATATATACATTTCAGATATATGTACAAATGTTAATACTCCCTTTACTCATAATACAAATTCAAAACATCGTTGAGGAATTGAATAAAACTAAAATGTATAATCAATTTAAAGTATAATTTTATTGGTATCATTAAAAGCGAAAATAATAATTAAAAAGGGACTTGTTTTATGAACATGAATCAATTTACCTGAGATGCAGTGTGTAAAAGCGGTGGTAACCAATCAACATTCACTTCACAATGACTATCTAAAAATATCACATGAGTACCCGTTGATTTTTGAAATCCAATCATACGAGTTCTACTTAAACCTAAAAAGAGATTACATAAAAATATAACTATATATATTATAGTAATGAATACACACTACAGTCCATAAGTTTGGAAACGTCCTGCGCATTTCGAAAATACTCGATGTCCGACATTATAAAAGAATTTTTTACTTACATATCATGCCCCCTAAGGAATATTAAAATTTATTACAATAGTGAATCATATTTATCTGTCTCTAATACATAAAATTTTAAACGTTAATTACATTTCATAACGAGGCTTGGCAGGCAGTTTACTAAAAGTTCGAAGTAAAATTGAGAGGACGAATTGGTGAATCAAGTGGTCTTATCTCATTGCAAGTTGTCAGTAAAAGTAGACTTTTGGAAGCAATTTAATTTTTCGGAGACATTTTTTTTTAGTACTGTGTTTCCGAAATGTTTGTTATGGTGTTTTAATTTGCTGAATTTCGTTCATATGGCCCCTAAGAAGGAATTAGCTGTCAAATCTATCTCTTCGAAAGACTCGTATGTCACTTATCAAAACAGCCGTTTTTGAAAAGATTTCGGTGAGTACTAAGTATAAGATACTAAAATGTTTTGGTGAAACTAAGCAGATTATAGACAGTTTTTGATCCGGTAGACCTTGAATACCTTCAAAAGTTGCAGAGAAGCATTTGCATAGTCACATGCAAACTTAACCAATTCAAAACTGCGCCTGGACTTTGATCAAATCTCAATTTGTTAAGTACTCCAGTGTCATTGGCCACAATTAAGAGAAGATTGCAAGAACATGGTCTTAATGGATATTTTCAAGCAACAAACACGCTTCTAAGAGCTATTAAGAAATAGGGAACTACTATGGGCCAGAAAACAACTAAATTGGATCCTTGGAGACTGGGAAAGGGTCTTATTTACAGATGAATTCAAATTCGAACTTTTTGGCAATAAGGAAAGAAAGTTTTCTCATCCCCATCCGGTGAAAGGATGCAACCTCTGTGTGTATACCCATCATCAAGCATGATGGTGGTTCTGTGATGGTGTGGGACTGTTTTGGTTAAAATGCACTTGGAAATTTGTTCAAAATCAGTGAAATTTTGAATCATTATGACTTCTATAACATTCTCCAACGGGAAACAATAGCATGTGGGAAACGCCTGATTGGTCGTGGATTTATTTTCCAGGAAGATAATGGTCCAAAAGGTTCTTCTAGGTTATTTCGAAGTTATATTACATAAGAAAAGAAACACTTAGAGAGCTTAAAAGTATACGTCTCACCATGCCAAAGTCCTGATCTCAATCCGATAGAGATTCGATCAACTTGACCGGAAAATCTGAAACCTTTTCAAATATAAATCAGCTGTAGAAAACTACTTGAAGGATGGAAACAAATCGCACCGGTAAATGTTGAACTTGTTAGAATACATCGAGTATGTGAAGCTGTGATAAAAGTACAAGATGGATATTTTGGAGGATCAAGTTTAAGTTAACTATTCAAACTATTACTTTTCCTCCTTATTTGATATGTAATTAAGTGAAGTTACCTTTAATTTGAATAATTAAATATTTTATGTTGCATTATAATCATATTGGTTGATATTTTATTAGGTTTTGAGCATATGTCGAAGTGTTTTCAAAGTTATGGAGGTAGTGTATTCAAGTAGAAAATATTAGATATTTTCAAAAGCTGAGTATTTTTTTAAGTTTTAAGGAGGAAAATTTGTATTGTGAGATAAGTTTTGAAGTTGAGAAATAAATTTCAATATCAGACTTTAAAATGCAAGTTTAAGAGCAAAATATCCATACCTTGTCTTTGACTGTTTCTGAAAACTCTTACTTTCGGAAATTGTGCCAGATCTAATCCATCCTTGACTGAAATGAAAAGGAACAACTTGAAACATTTCGGATTATATGAAAAAATCATTCGTCGGACATATAAGAGAATCGGAAATTTTTGAAAATTTTCCATTAAATACCTAACGACTCTCAAAGATCAAATAAACATGGTGACAACTCAGTTTCATGGTTCATCTTTTTATTTTGTTGTTTAAATGGAATACCTACTCATTCGTAAAGAAACTTAAATTCTCTATAGCGTCCAAGATCTTTAAAATCGTTACAGTTCATTAAATTCCCTTCTTAATTTTATGTTTTTTCTTATAGTGAATGCCAACAATATATATGGAAGCATCTAGATCTATGATATTTTTCTCAAAGTAAAATAAAGCATGGAAAAATTCGCTGTTATTTGCATGAGGCATGACTTTAGTGTACTAATTAGCGAGTAACTTTGGGTTTAATAAACTACTGAAAATTCTCGGGGAGAATAATATCTCATCGAGTGGCTGAGTATGAAGTTGAGAACCATTGCTCTATGAGAGAGGTAGGTAGGTATTTTAACCCTCTGCATAACGTCGGGGCAGAATATCATTTCCTTCTTTGGTTACGGCAGCCGGCCCAACGGCTTTATAGGCAACTTACTGAAACCGACCGAAACGGCCTTTACAATGGTTTCCCCCAGGAGGAGAGGGAATATGTATCGTCCCATTATCACCTAGGGTGTCGGTTTCTATTGTCGGGTCGTGGGTATGCCTAGAAGGGACAGATTCTTCCTGGGTAAACTGAAAGGGCGGCTGTGACTTTTTAAGTGTATCTCTTTTCATTAACTCAACCTCTCACAGACTAGATGCTCAAAGATAAACAATTTGCGAGGCTTCCCGTCGATAACCCTAACATCTTTGTCAACGGGGAGATTAGGCGATTCACGCGAGGGTCTCCTTGTAGCACATAAAAGAGGGGATGGAAATCGTAATGGGATGCAGCGATTCTGCAGGACTTTGAGTCTTGCTTTCCTCGATACCTTTCGTATCGAGGAAAAGCTTCGAATCCCCTCGATACCTTTCGTATCGAGGAAAGCTTCGAATCCCCTCGATACCTTTCGTATCGAGGGGATTCGAAGCTTTCGGCCCGTCCCCGTATCCAGAGGGTTAATTAAAGTCACTGGAGTAACACAACGGGCTATTTTCTATGAGGGGGATTTTAAATGTAAGCAAACCACTGGGAAAAGATGATTTTATATCCTGTTTTCCAATATGGAATACGTACAGGAAGTATGTTATACTTCAAATCTGATTGCCGTACAAACTAGCCAACTGTCGAACGTTCCTGTAGAAAATCCAGATAGCGTATTGCAGGTGTACGTCCCTTTATCAATATAGTTTAATTTTGTGTTCCTTGTCTCCCATTAAATTTCGTACAGGAAGTTTTGAATATTGCTATTTGATGGATCATCAGAATCAAACAATTTATTTTCAAAAGAAAGAACTAACCATTGTCGCTGAAGTCATCCACGAGAATAATCTCTTCCAGCATTCCCCTCGGGGTCTTGCTCAAAATACTATGAAGGAAAACCATGAGTTCTCATAAAATGCAAGAAGTATCTGCTATTTTCATACAAAATGGCAATATTGCTACTTACCTGACAACCGTTCTTAAGAGGGCCGATCTGGCCTCGTTGTGAAAACTGATAACAACACTCACGGCGTAACGAATTGGAATGCTGTAGATTTTATCCTTACATCTGGAAAAAATTAATTTGTTTGAAAATAGGCTTTCTTAATAGCAAAAACGTTTGTACTTAAACAATCATTCTAAATATAATTCCATGGCTCCTATTCAGATTTAACCTTCTTGATCAATCGAAAGATTCCTATCATTCTTTCTAGGGGACATTTAGACTCGAAGATAGAACTAGACTAGAAGAAATCGAGTAATTCGGAAAGATATTCTTTTTAAAATTTTAACATCACCTGTATTTGATTATAAGTATGCACTAAATCTTTCTTGCAATCAATTAAAACTTTAAAACGGACACGTTTTAAATTGTTTAATGTACACTTTTACAACTTGAATGAATAACTCAGTTCTAGTATTCCATTAAGACAATCTTCTTGAGTACGTTTGGAAAATTCTTTACGTTATAAGAAAAACAATGTACTTTTATGATAAATATCCTACAGACTTCAATTTTAAAAACTAAGCTAGCATTGCTTCTTAAGATTGTTGGTTGGATTTGGATAGTAAAATTTACTTAACTCCCTTATAAATTGTCAACTTATAGTTTTTGTATTACAGAGAGGGAGAAAAGCGTTTCTGTCGAGCGTACATATCAATCACTTTTATACGTTTTGCAAGCACAACTGTTTGATTAAAATGCTCTTGTTTGTCGATTAATATGTCAAATGTATTCTAGCATATTAAATTTATTCTTGTGAAGAAACAATACAAAAACCTTTTCGTCATGAGATAGAAAAGCAACTTTTCTTTCTCATCTCTGCGTCTAATTAGTTCTCGTGTAGAAGAAATATGAAAGTAGAGCCAAATGAGGACAACCAAACCTCTCGTCCCTATATCGTGACTGATTTAAATCTGCATTAATATGAATAATCATCGGACTAAATGTAACCTGCGATTTGTAGAGTACTACAACATATATGCTGTAACTTCTGTCTAAA
Organism: Meta bourneti; assembly: GCA_933210815.1. Lineage (NCBI taxonomy): Eukaryota > Metazoa > Arthropoda > Arachnida > Araneae > Tetragnathidae > Meta > Meta bourneti. Next base: position 75,142,684 of record OW119929.1, on the reverse strand, counting down.
AGTGTGGTTGGAGACAAGAGATGTAAGACCCACAGAATAACCCGGATTAAATTTACTTGAACAATCTTTTGTAATCTAACAGTTTAAATTGTTGTTTCTTATTCCACTTGATCTAAACAAACTAGACCATTCCGTGAGTTCATATACCTTCACAAATTTCAAGTCAAGCGTATCGTGAAGAGCCCCTGACAAGCAAGGTGGTCAGGACAAGCTTGCTCCATGTTGCATTTCTGACAGCTCAGGAGAAAATAATGATAAAATGAAATTAATTTGAAATGTCCACTGGATAGTCTAGAGATGATAGTCTGTTGATCTCTATCACCCTCGTATTTGGGGGAACTATGGATGGTTTCTTTGATATCATCTATGCGTGGGTGTAATTTTCCAAGAGATATCGTTCTGAAGTTATTTTTTTTGCAAAATTTCGTTGTAAGAGAAGTATTTGATTGCAAAGACTCTGAAATGCCTCCTTTGCCAAGTTATCTTCCATTTCATTTTCACTGATGTCCACATGAGAAGAGATCCATTGTAAATTAATCCATGAATCATTGATAAGTACCTAAGTTTAGCTTAGGCGGTTACGTTGGTTATGTTATCAAGTGATCACGTCAAGCGTGAAATAAATATGTTGTCTCACTAAATTAGGAAATTCCTTTTCTTTTATTCACTACACTTTTCTTCAATTGGGAACACAATCCCACCGCCCGGACTATTCAGTCATTACGGATAAGGTAAATGTCCCCAGGTACTAGTAGTAGTTAGTTTTGAGTGCAAGACTGTCTTCATTGTGGCAACTAATACGGAGCTTCATGTGATTTCTTTCTACGAACATAAGGAGGACATTGCATAGAAACTAGGTCCTGGAAAATTAAAATTTAACTAGCGTTGGAAAATATGTCGCTGGCTAATAATCGATTTAGTATTAAGTAAACATCAAGAAGTGTCCTGCCTGGAGGGACTTTTAACCGGTCCGCATTCACTAAATGTGGGAGGGAACCAGGAAAAGCTGATATAGCCGGGCGAGCCTGAGCAGGAATCATTTGATTGGTTAGAGTTTTTTGACTCATGGGTCACATCTGGTCAATTTGCACCAAACACAAAACGGACAACGTAAAGTAATGATAGGAAGATAGTTGAATTAACGTCGCACTGGAGTAACACAATGGGCTATTGACAGGATCAATTCCGAAGGGAAAGATCTGAGGACAGCACTTGGTAATTTTGACCACAATCAGATGATGAGATCTAAACTTGAGCTGGCACCCCACTTGCCGAAATTCCACACTACGCCAACGTGAGGACATTTGAGGTCACGACAGATTAAACATACACCGTCAAGTAATATAACATGTGAGCAAGGAAAGTTTTATTCTGATAGAGAAGAAAGGACCCAGTATTTGCAGAGCGACCAGAGGCGTCTACTTAACCGATGTCATTTTCCATAAACTGTCATTGAGTACACAATATGCACAAAACTAATATTTTTATTTGAAAGTTATTCCAAAAAATGGTGGAAAAAACACAGTAATTTCTATACCCAACTTTCAATTGCTTTTTGACAGTCATGACTACTTGTGATTTTTTCCCCTCAGGATGCGTTTTGTGAAACTTTTAAAACATTTCTTGTTAAGAAAAAATATACAACCATAAAGGCTGACAAATCGAAAATTGAAAAGATAACTAGGGTATAATACTTTGAATCCCTGGAGTCTGCAATGCTTCGATTGAAGGGTATTCTGTTGCTGACTTCCAAGTTGAAAGCGTGTCTTCCATAGTTATCCAAGTTCAGGTTGATTTCGCCAGCAATATATCGATTGTTATCGAATTCCAAAGTAAGTGGTTTGATCAGTAATTCCGACAGAATAGAATCCTGAAAAAATCGGTATTTAATATTGACAAAAATAAGCTCTTAATACTTTATTTTAAATGTGACTTAAGTATTATTTAATAATAGAGACTAATTTAATAGAAGGTTTAAAAGATAGATGCAGAGATCATGAATAATTTAAACATTTTATATTTGGAAACTTTATCAGCAGTTAGAAAAAACATAAGAACCAATCCTTATGCCTTGAAGTTAAAAGCATTTCAGTTTCGTAATTATTCAGTTTCGTCATTAGAGATTGAAATTTTTAATGTGAATTCCAGTTATCTACACTACTTTTGCAAAATATACGTCTATATAGTAATTTTCTACACTAGGCCTCTATACAACTTTTTCTCGCTAATGCATAAAACTAGCTGTAACTATTATTCCGTATTTTGTTGCATCCTTGAAAATACACCTCAAAAATTGAAAATGCTGCAAATTAGAATACAGGATTTTTTAGACACTTTAACGTTATAAATATGCATGTGACATCAAAATGGAAGCCTCTTGAAATTTGGTATTACTTATTAGTATTACTTAGTTACAACAATTTCCAACATTAAGATACATTTAAGATCAATAGACTACCAGTTGATTTAGTTTCCCTATACAATCCCGTATTGTTCCTCTACTAAAGTAATGCTAAACAATAAACATTCCTTATTTTCGTTTCACTTTTCATAAGCCTACTTCAAATAGCCAAAGGCATCATTGATTCTTTGTTTATTGCGTGCATATGAAACGTATCCTGAGATGAAGATTCCATCTGTGAGAATAAACATTTTCCTCTCTTTTTTAAAATTCCACTGAAATCCGGTAGTGTCTGAGACATTGGATGCTACGTCAGAGACTTGACCCCAACCTTTTTTCTCTTTTACAAGATATACAGGCGTCATGTGAAAGATAAGCTGTAAATCTGTCTAGAAAACACCGTTTCACTCTTATTTTGCTTATAAATATAGAGAGCTTTTCTTTCTTTTAAAAATTTTATGTTCACGGACTTGTATAAATGGTACTATGCTAAAATAGTTTTTGGAAAGAACTGTATGGATGAAGACCTATCACCTAAAATTCATTTATTTTTTCAGTAATTTTTGGTACTATTAAATTTTTTAATCCCCCTGGTGGTTTATCTTTGTGTCGAAAACTGTCCTGTAGAGGCCAGTCTGATGCAAAAACCTGTTTCAAATTTTCAGCCCTTCTGGTCAAGGGACAGGTTTTTTACTACTGGGATCTTCATGCCCCCTCAGTTTTGTCTGGAGGAGACATCACATCATTTGCAAAAGTGACCGGATCTTGGAGGACGAATTATCTCGTTGAAACCACTTGGAGAGTGGGACTTGGCCACTTGGTTATGGTGGAACACCTTATGTCCCATTGTCCATCTACAGTTCCCTTCTTTACATCAGAATATCACTCAAAATAATTATACAATTTAGTCTTATTCTATTTACACACGTATATTAGTCAACCCTTTTGGAGGTGATGGAACTCCAAACGTGCGAGGAAAGAGCTAAGGGAATGGCAAAATATGGAACACACACGATGAAGCTATTTGTATGTACTACCCCTTCAAGTGCTCATCTAACCTGTTGATGAGCTTTGGAAACAGCCGAAGAAATAATTTTTTGAAGATAACGTTTTTCTCTGGAATGAAAGGGTAGAACTTTTTGCATCCAGTTCCCTAAAGAAATTTTCATGTTCGTTGAGTGGAAAAGTTAACTGGCCACAATGCAGTAATCTCACTTAATTCTCCTTATTTCAATGCTACTCTGAACCCAGTGAATTAATTCATTACTTCAATACCATTCATTAATTTATTGATATCATGCAATAATTCGTTATTTCATTGATACTGATTAATTCAGTGATTTAATACATGAATTCATTATGTCAAAGCTACTCATTAATTTAGTGTTCTAATACATTAATTCAGTTCTTCAATGCTGCACATTAATTCAGTGATCCAATACATTAATTCGTTATTTCAATTCTATGTATTAATTCAGTGATTTAATTCATTAGTTCGCCATTTCATTGCTATTCATTAATTCAGTCGTTTGTTGGACTTGAAAACATTTATATAATATAAATGTGTTGTACAACTACTTTTGCAATCATCAAATTTTCGAAATATTATTTCAGAATCAAATTACTTTATAAAATTTGTTTTATACTATAAAGACATCAATTTTAAATTGAAACAAAGCGGATTCCTCTTGGAACAGTCATGTATAATCTTACAATGCAGAAATTTAAGACTCACAAAAATCGGCATAAATTATAATTTGAACAAAAAATTAAAACAAAAAGTTATCAGATATATAATTGTAAAAATTACATTTTTACTATTAGTTTTATTATAAGTATTATCACTTGCGCTTTTCGCCCTATTCGTTTTCTTACACCTGCCTTGTTTTAAAATGTTTTTAAATTATATTTATCGTTGTGACAAACACAAAGGACTTTTAGGGGCATGGTGGCTCGATTGGAAGAGTAGCCGATAAGCAATTCTAAAGCAGTTCGAAAGTTGATCCAACCAGACCGTCGTGTACATGGGGGCTGGTACACGTTAAATATGTCGTGGTCTCAAATGTCCACACGTTGGCGTGGCGTGGAAATTTGGAGAGTGGGGTGCCAGCTGAGGTGTTGATCTCGTCACCTGACGGTGGTTCAAAATTATCAGATGTTATCCTCGTATCTTTCCCTTCGGGATTGATCCTGGGTCAATAGATCGTTGTGTTGCACCATTTCGACGTTAATTCAAATACCAAAGGATATTTAAGGAAATATGGTCGAAATAAAAAGATTTAAAAGCCCATTTTCGTGTCAACAGAATGGAATTTCCACTAAAACATAATTCAACGTCTTTTGCATATACTAGCTCTCTTCCAACTGTGGGGTTGACCTCCAAGCGATCATTTTAGTAACTATAGCTCGTAACACAGCTTCCATAGATATGTCGAAAATCCGGATAGCTGCTAGAAGAAATTTTTCGGCAATGTAGTTAGCCGTGATTCGCTGTTCTAATACAATAACCAACTAATTCAATGCTATTCATTAATTCAGTGATTTAATGCATTAATGAATTAATTAGATGTTATTCATTAATTAAGTGATCTAATACATTAATTCAATGATTTCGTACATGAATTCATTATTGCAATGCTATTCATTAATTCAGTGATCTAATACATTAATTAATTAATTTGATGCTATTCATTAATTCAGTGATCTAATACATTAATTAATTAATTTGAGGCTATTCATTAATTCAGTGATCTAATACATTAATTCAGTGATCTAATACATTAATTCAGTGATCTAATACATTAATTCAGTGATCTAATACATTAATTCAGTGATCTAATACATTAATCCAGTGATTTAGTACCTCAATTTATTATTTCAATGCTATTCATTAATTTAGTGATCTAATGCATTCATTTCTATTCGTAAATCGTTTTGATTCATTTCTGGTTTGAGTCCTCCTGTGCACAAAAAACAGAGACGGGCAATATCAATTAGCTGTTTGCAACACATTCCGTGAGTGACATGATTCGGACTACTTCCTCATTGATAATGCTAGAAAAAATGTTGACTTTCAATCTGAAGTAGTCAAATCGAAATAGAGCAGAAAGATTAACTGTGTCACTTAATGTCAAGAGTGTTGAAACGAAGAATAACAATGGATTTAAGGACTAGATCTTCCGGCGATGATTAAGAATGTCTTAAGAGCTTAGGAATCGAAGACAGGATAATTCATCAGCATTGGAAATAACAAGAATACGTTGTGAAACTTGTTTCCGATGACTAGTCGAACAGGATCGCCTGATTCAACGATTAGCTCACTCTCAAAGAAAATATTGTCTACCCTAAAGAAAAGGTCGACTGGTGTTTTTTCTATGTATGTTACTTTCGTATAAATTTTGTTCAACGAAAAGATGTAGTAGTCTACTTTAAAAATGTAAAGACATGGAGGAACTAGGAGGTATACGATTGAGCTCGCCTCATTATTTAGTTTTTTACACATGTCATCTTCTGTTTTCTTACAAAATTTTTATTTAAAAACTATTATGGTAATCATTTGTTCTAGAAGAAATTTCATTCCCTTCTTAAACATCATGCAGCAATTATGATTGATCGGTAACTAGTTATTGCGCTTGCGTTGCAATTGGGTTTGTTAGGTTTTATGGAATAAGGGCCCATATTTGGCCATGCTGTCCAAACACAAGACGTCGTGGCTCAGTGGATATGTCCAGTGCTCTATTCCTGTCAGGTGCATTCCTCTCTGGGTGTATTTCTCTGTTCTGTGTCAGTAAAGCTTTCATTGTGTGTGTCTATTACACGATGTTGTGTCTGGGGCAGCATGGCCAAATATGGCCCTTGCGCCATAAAACCCTACAAAAGTATTGTAATGTTTTTCGATCTTGAAAATTAACTGAATAAATTTTATTTTTGTATTTTTATAGCCACAAACTGACGCAAAATCGAAAATACATACATATTTTTAATTCATTGTTATAAAATATGGTATTTATTAAATTTTTATTTACATTATTACTTTAGATTTGACTTAAGTTATTATTCTAGTGATATTACTAAATTTACGCTAAAAATTCTCAAAAATTCTTAATTAAAAATAACTATACTTTTTGCTCAATGAAAGATATTTAACATATAGTAATATTGAACAATGCAATTTGCTAAAGATACACCTTTGGTTATTAGAAATTCATCGTAGAGAAGTTTGAAACTATCTACATTTTATGAAATCATATTTTTATGCCCTATCGACGAAATGTCTTTTCATCAGGATATTTGTGATAACAAGATCAAGAACTTGTCATTTTTTTCTAAGGACGAGATATCTCGTTCATCAAGAACTGCTCAATTTTGCTAATGATGTGATACCTCCAGGAAGGGTTAACTGACATTAAAAAGACCATTAAATTTTCAACAAAATGGCTGACAAAGGAATACCTTGTTAAAGAATGGTATGGGATTATAAAGTACCGAGATCCGATGTGAACAGTATGAAAGAGAGAAAAAGATCCCTATGAAGTGAGGGAAAATCACATTCTGAATTAGGGATGGATATTTAAAAAATTAACACGTTTTTTAGATAAAAAGGGTATAAATAGATGTATAGGAAGATAAAAATTTATCAGTACAGATAAAGATATAGATTGATTTATATAGCACAAATTAGGTAAGACATAGATTGCCAAAGACATTTTAAAGATTGGTTTGTTCTTTTACGATAATTTCTTGTTACACGAGGGGTAATGTGAAAAGATGCATGTCTTAAAATGGATTCCTAAGTATTTCAAATATCCATGCTCAGACCGTTATTCAAACCCAGAGCTTGTAAGATAAAACAGTAAATAATACATATTTGAATACGCATATAGATTTAAAAATATGATTTTGTTTGTCAATCCCCGATGTTTTTGTAACACGATTGCAAATTAGACCGGGACCCTTAAACTTAAATTCCGAACCCTTGCAAACATTCATCTCTAGACTGAGAATCGACCCCAGAGCCTGCTGGCCTGCAAAGCCTACCGGTCAGAACGCTGTCCACTCGGTTATCAGGCTGTAGCGATAGATTTGGCTCTGTCACTACGGTTAAATTTTGCTACTCGACAGAAATATTACGAGCATAAGACAACTGGTTGGCTGGATAGGATGTTTATTATGCAAGGGCCATATTTGGCCAAGTTGCGCCAAGACAGACAACGTCAATTAAATGAACACACACACGAGGAAAGTTTTTTACTAATACCTGAAAAGAAAAATTCGCCCAGGATGAGTTATAGGAATCTAACCTGCCCTGCATACAACTCTCAGGTTGCCAATGTAGTAAGCAAACCCACTGAGCTACGGCGGACTCCTGATACACACAGAGAGATGGTTGGGTTTCATTTTATGGCGTATCGGTCATATTTGGCCAAGCAAAACACAAGGCATATATACAAGGAAAGTTTTAACCCTCCAATATTTCGACGAGATATCTCGTCCAAAATCGGGTCAATTTTGCTAAGAACGAGATACCTCGTCGAGACAAAACTGCCCTATTACTCCTAGGAATGAAGATCAAAGTAGGAAAACAAATTGTCCCTTGCCCAGAACTCGTGACAGTTTGGTTTTTGCACAGGGTTCTGCACAAGAGGCTGGCAACAACATGGCAGTTTTCGACGCACCAGAAGGGTTAACGACACAGAAGAGAGAAATACACCCGGGGTAAGTACACTGAGAGAGGTAGGTAGTTGGATTAACGTCACACTGGAGCAACACAACGGGCTATTGGCGACCGTCCGGGATCAATCCCGAAGAGAAAGATCCGAGGATAACATCTCGTAATTTTGAACATGGTCAAATGATGAGGAGATTAGATAGGTAATAAATGAGACTTAGAAGTGGAGAGGGTAAATAGGGAATAAAAAGTTATTCTGATGTAAAATTATTAAATAATTCATTTTATTAATCATTAATTAATTTTTATTAATTATTAACTTTATTAATTATTAACTTTATTAATTATTAATTTTATTAATTATAAAGAAAGTGTTAATTTTATTAATTATAAAGAAGTTGTTAATTTTATTAATTATAAAAATTGTTAATTTTATTAATTATATAAAAAAATTTATTCTTATAGAAATTATTATTATATAAAATTATTAAATAATTCATTAATTCATTTTACTAATTATTAATTAATATAAAAATTATTAAAAATTCTTATAAAAATTATTCTTATGTATGTGCATAAAAGTATAATTTTGTTAATTATACTTTTATAAGTATAATTTTGTTAATTATACTTTTGTTAATTATACCTTTATTTCCAAATTATTCGTCATCTGTCCGTGATTCAAAATTACGAGTTGCTGTCCTTCGGACTGATTCCGTCATCAATACCGCAACATAAATTCAACTACTTACCAACCTATTTCCAAATTATACTGAATTTAGTCCCTCCGTCTTAACCTCATAAATAAATCTTAATCTCAAAAGAACTTAGTTTTGACATATATTTTTAATTGCTATTTATAAAAACTACTCATATAGCCACCACTCAACCCGATTCCGAATTAAGCCAAAAATCGACAAAAACAAAGCGTCTGCGCCATAAGTTCACCGATACCGTGGGCTGAAAAATGTGTTTACTCTCGGCTGTCTCAAACACGGATCGCCGTCCCGCAGCGCTCCGACAAGCAGAACCTGAAAGTTTACCTGCAGAGTATCGTCCCGCAAACTCCGCGGGGGGACAGGTAAAGAGAAATACTTTACGACCTGACTGACAGCGGGTGTATCCAACCGGAGTTACGTGGCGCTCACCTGGGAAAGTATTCCCGTGAAACCGGACCATTCCGCCCTCCCAGTGCACCATTTGTTTTAGTTTGTTTATTGGATCCCCTCCCTTTTTCCATCGTGAATGTAAGAAAGATTATTGGGAGACTGAAAGCCTGATGTCTGGGTTTTTTTTCGCTTTAACTTTCATATTCGCCTTTCGGCCGTGTTTTAAATTCGATTAGTTGTGTTTTGGATGATGTAGAGGGGGAAGGCTACCTATCTTTTTTGTTGAGTAGCAAGTGATCTTTTGCCGACTCATATTACAAATAGGTTTTTATCTCACGGACCATGGTTCGTTTGTATCTTACTTGTCAATATTTCGTATAAAAATATAACGTTACACACTTGCGGTGTAACTGGTAACGCTGATCACATTATTTAAATGTAAATATACAGGAACATCTTCATTTAAGGTGTATGCACTAGAATGCACGAAAATCGATAAGAATATCGATACTTTTTTATTAATTCAAAATATTGTCCAACTCCTGAGCTTTCAAACGATACCAAGATCTTGTAAATATTCTAAATATTTTTCGTTAGGTACTGTCACCATATACGAATGTTTCTGAAACTTTAAACTCGATTTCTGAGGAACTGTTTTTGCAATATGATGCTTCGTTCAACCAGTGATAACTCCAGAATGAAATGATCTGCTATAATTATTTTTGTGTCATTATTATCTATGTAATACAGTGGATGGTTTGACACGCAAAGTTAATAGTTCAGAAGTTAATTTTTAGTTGATTTTTAAATGTTGAAATTCCTGAAAGAATCTTGATTTTTTAGACTTCCTTGGTGAAAAAATTTGTCAAAAAAATCCTATTCTCTGTAGCAACTTGATGGAGAGTCAAAACATGAAGAACAATATTAGGAATAATTTCCAAGAGGAATTGGCTTTCACATTAGAATTTGAGATATTACTCTTCAAGAAACATGCTAATTAGCTAATTGTATCTAAATTAGACAATTAAAGATTAGATTAATCTGAATTTTTCACATTGAAATGAGTTTAAGCACAAAAGAATGAGCTATTTTTAAAAAATTGAATATTTAAATTAAAAATTATAAAAAAATCTTCTAGTGTATGCGTACACCTTAACAAAACCTACAGATGGTTCAAAACACACAAAGCTGAACAGTATTGTAAGTAACTCAATCTCTATCTATGGACTGATGAACCGTATAAAAATTTCTAAAACCGTAAACATTGCAAATTCTAAGTTGCATATATGTATATGATGTATTTATGGATATAGATATGTTTATGTATGTATATGCAAAGTCCATTACTATACTTACGTTTTCCATTGTATGATTTTTAAACTTGGTAAATTTTATAATCACTAATCTCCAAGCAGTTAAGTTGTCCTATGGGATGCAGTGTTTACGTGACATTACTTTTGTTCATTTCAATCATCTAATGCATTGCTTACTTATGAATTCTTATTTCGTCTATAAGATGTAGACACTTTTTGTAATTATGACTGGTCTTTGGATCCTGTTTACTTTTGTAACTTGTATTTGTTCTATATGAATCAATTGTATTTTTATCGTCCAGTTGGCTAAGGACCTTGAGGATCTTATGGGGCCTAACAAAGATCTCGACCACCTCTCATGTAGCCTTACACCCTTTGAGTAGGTTGGGCGGTCTGGTTCTTAAAAAAGTGTCCTTTTGCAAAAATGCTTTCATTATGGATAATGAAAAGTATTATTCATTTATTAATTCTGCCATGCAGATAAGTTCATTTACATGATCACACAAAATAACAGAAAGACAAAGCTTAACTCACAAGGCAAGACGACAAAACGCTTATAAAACTCAAAATAAAATTTCTGTTCTATAATATATTTAAAATCTGAAATTTTAATAAAAAATAATTCTAAAGTCAAAATTTTTTAAGAACTTCAGGTCTGGCAAAGAAATGGTCAGGCTGTTGTGGTAAACTATTTATAATCGTCATAAACTAAAAAATTATTTGAAGGCTTAAATAACTCGACATTTTTGCGCGTATATCAAGATTCGTGTAGCGTTTATCTGCCACCCAATTGGTCCAAAGTTAAAATTTCGCTATGTAAGCACATAAATGTTGGTGCTTGTTAATGTTAATAAAAGCGGCGGCTTACTCACTGGGTACTTCTTCACAAATAGCCGTCAGTTCGTCCTTTGCAGCGCTTCAATGTTAATAGAATAAAATTATTCTTCAATATTTTATAAATAATAATACACTTTAATTGTTAAGACAATAAATTAATTAATAGTTGAGTATTCTCAATAAATAATCGTTCAAACTTCTGCCTTCATTCCACAATCCAACATCAGGCCAAGCATTCATGTCAAAACTACCGGTTGTTCTCGACAACTTACGAATTGTTTTGAGTTGGTTTTCAACAAGCAATCGTGTGGTATGATTATCGTGCAGTCGATTGTGACCACACTGTAGATCTGGTTAGAGACAGGTAAATATTTGTTTTTTTATGCGTTACAAAATATCTCGTCTAGATCGGCCAAGGAATTCCAGCACCCTCGAAATGGAAGACAGTTGTTTACGTGAGGTTGAGAGAAATCCTGGCGAATATAAATTTACTCATTACAAACTTCTGGAGTGCTCAAACTTCTAGGTCGACCAGCACCATGCCTGCTGACATGAAATGTTTCACACAGCTGTTAGTGCAAACACTCAAATGTTTGACGATTTGATGTTTGCCAACTGGAGAAGCGTTCACAGTACAATCCTTGAGCAGCTCTTGCGTTTCCATGAGTTAGATGCATTTCAGCCATATCAGAACTTGTGTAGATCTGCATTGTGAACGTCGAAGTTAAACAAACCGATTTGAAAACGCTGCAAAAACAGCGCCCTCTAGCAGCTACGCGCAACAGATACGGACATAATTTTGTTTATTTTGATTCACTCTACTACCCTTTAACCCTCCAAGTGTTTCGACGTGACATCTAGATCTAGTCAGTTTTACTAATGACAAGATACCTTGTCGAGACAAAACTGCCCTATTATTCTAAGGGGATGAAAATCCAAGAAGGAAAAACAAATTGTCCCTTGCCCACAGATGGTGACAGTTTTGCACAGGTTTTTGCACCAGAGGCTGGCCATTGCAGAGCAACTTTTGACAAGATAAAACACCAAGTGCGTTAAAGTTTGGTCAGGGAATTTCAAATCAAACTGCATATCATTGCATTTGTTTCTTCGTAGCTTATTCAAGAATGAATTCTTTGTAAATTGAATCGCACATTTGAATCTGATAGTAAACACTGCTCCTAATGCTCTGATTCATTTAGCTTTTTAAGTAATTTTTAGCAACTTCCTGCCAAGCATAGTTGTATTTTATTTAAAAGCGATTCAATATTCTAAATCATTTATTCATCAGCTTCGATTGATTGTATCTTTTGAATTTGTACGAAATTACTTCTATAATCTCTTTCCTTCTTCAAAAAGATTTTCCCGTTGTCCATTTCAGCTTCAGTCACTTACAAACTCTCAGCACGATACTAGTTGTGCTTGCTAGGGTATTCCATTGTTTATTCGCGTTGCGTGAAGTTGAAACACTTTTAGGCATGTGTGTTCTACTAATGCGTAGGACAATATTTGATGGGAGCTAAGTCTGTTGCCTGTGCTGTAAGTCTTTGAGTACACATTGTTAAACACTTTACTTTTTATGTTGAAAGAAAAATACCTTTTATCAAATATTTGCACGAAAATTTCAGTTGTAACTTACAACCGATGTTTCAAGTTCTGACTTATTTTTATAATTGAAGGGCTTCGGTCAACATAATAAGTCACTTCTAAAATTTTTAAACATTCCAAAATTATAATGGTCTACCCATTATTCAAGAGGTCATATTATCTTAAACTTTCAAGTATTAAGAACTCATTCTACCAAACAGAAATTGTTTTGATCCTCTTGAATATTTGTTTTTGATATTTTTCATTATGAAATGCTTTCATTCTGTGGCTTATCACTATTTTGCCCGGAGCCCTTCAATTAATGTGAGTTGCATTTTTGAAATGGAACTAACCATTAACCCTCCTGGTGGTCGACTATGTATCTCGTGATTAGCTATTAACCCTCGGTGGTTGTCTCAACGACGTATATCGTTATTAGCAAAACTGACCAGATTTTGATGGACGAGATATTTTGTCTTTGGCAGTCCCTTTATTTTATTATCATCAAAAAATGAAATGATTTTGTCATCATCAAAAAGTTAGCATTTTCTTGATGACGAAATATCTCGTCAATATTAAAATTAGTCAGATTTTGATGGATGAGATATCTCGTCAAAACCACTTGGAAGTTAAGACATAATCTGAGTAATAAACATTCAGATAACATAATCTAGGTAGTGAATCAGATTTCAGATAAAAATGGAACAATCTGTTTATAACTACTATTAATTTCATTGATAGATGTTGAATACAAAGCCTCACATTCAAACACATTATTTTTGTTATTTCGCAGTGTATACCTCCTAAACTGCCATAAAGTACATTGGCATTATTTGAGTAATAAGAGATAATTTAACAATCCAATAAGATTTATTCACAGGTTTCATCTTCTGGACTTAGGAAGGTGCCTTGTTCGTATGAACGAAGAGGAGATATTGGACCATTTCTTATTTAAATGAACCGAATAGAGAACGTTTGAAAAGATTCTGTACCTCCCAGTCAATTGTTGGTGTTTATTTTAGTTTTTATTTGATGACCATTTGCTTTTAGATCGGATAGTAGACACAGTGAAATTCCAGCAAACAGCTGTGGACTCAAGAAAAAAGTTGTATTTATAAGATTTATTTATTCACCATTTTCTTAATCTATTATAATGAAATGTTTTGAAATTGAGAGCATCATATCAACTCTAACCGGTTGTTGCACAAGAACTTTAAATGTAAAATTCAGATATTAGGAGGTCAGACGATTGACGCTGCAAGGCCAAGTATCTTCGCATTTAAATTTTTAATAATTTTTTAACAAAATCGTGAAGATTTTAATTTACATTTAAAAAATCGGTAACATCATTCACCTTGTCTGAACGAGTTCTAAGATGAAGAGAAATTATTCTCTTTTCATTTTCTGACAAAATAAGGTCTTGAATAGGTTAATCATTCTCTGCTCTCTCATAAAGGTTAGCAACACATCATGTCATATTTTTAGAAAAAAAATAATTTTCCAACTTTGAATTGATAAACGATTATGCTGTAAGAGGTGATTCTGCATGTATGAATTTTTCATGGTATTAAGATTACCTATAATTTATGTTATTTCAGCAAGAATAAAACTTCAACACACCTGCTGTTCACAAAGAATGATGAATCAGAGAACAGTTCATGCAAATCACTAGATGCATATCTCAAGTTTGACTGGTATTTTAGAAGTATAAAATAGGCAATTGGTGGCTTTTCTCGTCACGAAAATGGAAATAGCTTTCAACCTCTCCTAACCACCCTGTGAAATTCCAGACTTAATTTACGTGAGGATTGTGTTGCGAGTGATCACTCGATGCAACGGGGTATAATTTATTTGAAGAAACAGGAATTGCAGAAACAAAAACAGAAATTTTGATTTTTAGTGCAAAGTAGGAAAATGCGTGAAAGGGGTGAAATAAAATACTTTAACTGCACATGTAGCTAATTATAAAATGCTTTGTAAGGCAATGATGTCGGTATAATTTCTCGATGAAACTGGGTATAATTTCTTTGAAGAAACGGTTAATTGTAGAATTTTTTCTATTTTTACTTCAAAGTAGGAAAATGAGTGGTTGGTAGTTGAATTTACGTCTCACTGGAGCAACACACTGGTGACTTTCCAGGATCATTCCCGAAAGGAAAAAGAGTGAAAGATGAAGTAAAATATTTTTAAGGGTCCATGTATCTAATTATGAAATGTTTTGTAAGGCGATGATGTCACATATGTGTTTTTGCAAATTACAAAACAATTAAGGAAGAAACAATGGCAGACTGAAAACATTAAAAGCGTGAATCTATTTTCTATTTCAATTTAGAAGTTATTCTACTAAAAAGCTGTAATTTAGCTTTAATACTTGTTTACGCCACCTCCATCTCAGGCTGTAAACCCAGGAGATAAATCGCCAAATTTGGTGGGGGCCCGTGAGGTCACTTCGTGTTTGCCTAAAAATAGCGTCAGGTCAGTAGCGTTTGGACTACCGCTCAGTCAAGTTCGACGGAGATATAACTCTACAGTGAATATAACATTCTTATACGAACAATATAGTCTAAGTGTTTATTTATTAGCTGTAAGGTTACGCATAATTCAGGTGTAGTCACTTGTAAATACATATATGAAAATATTATAATAAACGGAGCTCTGATTCAAGTGTGGCTTTATAAAGAGCCAATCATCATACATAGAACTATAGAAATTTGAAGGGCGTTTGGGTCCTCCACTAGATAACAAAGGCGGGAATACCCTTTTAAGATCTAGGCCTTTTTTCTCATTTCATTCATTTTTATGCGTTCATGAATCTCACATACTGATAGTAAAATCAAAATCTTATGATTCTAAAGGTAAGGGCTTAAAGGAATACACAAAACATTTCTGGCATTTGTTGAAGTAGTAGCTATACACAAACAACAAAAATTGCGCACTTCAAAACACATTAAAATTACACTTTTTAAGACCTGAAATGGCATGTAAGAAAAAATCTAGACTAACGAAAACGAAACATTATACTTTTAATAATTAGAATAATAAGTAATAACTTGCATGAGATTCTCGAGGACTTTTGAGCTCTTGCCAATTCTGCAGTTACGCATTTCCCTTTTTTAAAATAATTCGTTGTTAAAGAAGCAGATGTAAAACTTCAACGTCACAGTGGGCATACAAATTTTCAACCGACAAACGATATCATTTTGGGACCACATACGTAGAAGACTTGTCTTGAAAACTTAAAGTTCCCTCTCATATATTGTTTATCTCGTAGAAATTAATTCATGAATTCAACTCAGTGAATATGGGAATTGTGTGTTTATGGTTTGGCCTCGAAGCGTGATGCGCTTGTTTAACAAGGAAGTTTTTCGTAGGGAAAACCACTAGCTGATCTTGCCCAGAAAGGAAAATCTTTTTACACATTTTTATCACGGAAACATCTTAGTAATAAGAGTGGCGTACCAGCAGTCGTAAAAATCGCGTTGATTCACACCGTACGTCGAATAAGAATGACAGATGGATTTATTCATCTTTCGTAATGGAAATTGTTTAACGTGAGGAGCAACGTTGTAGACGGGAAGGAGACGTCAGAATAGGGGAAAAAAGAGTTGGTAATGTCTTAATTTCGTATTGTTAGATTTTTTTCCTTGGCTAGCCTTCGGTTTTTTCCCTTTGGGTTTGATCCCGGACCTCGCCAATAGCCCGTTGTGTTGCCATCAGTGCGACGTTAATTAAATACCTACCTACCTTGGATGGCTTCTTGGTGATAAAATTATTTTTTTATGATATTTTTGAGTTAAGGATGATTTAAGTATTTTAATTGCTTACGATTAGGTTTGGGATTTTTCTATGATTCACAGACACATTTTAACAAAAATAAAGTATACTTTGGAAGGAGTATTAAATTTCTGCTTCAAAAATTATACCCCCAAAAAATTAGTTTTTATATTCGTCATCGTTTAATCAGCATTGTTTCAACTAAGAATATGTACTCATATTTATTTATTGAATACAAAAATACTGTAATTTAGTTGTAAAAATTTGTTTTAGGGCATACTTTCTCTTACTTCTGAGATAATGGGAAAAGTCAATTGACGTAACGATGATTTGTGGAGGTCTCGTAAAGTAAAATTTTGTGCAAAATGGACACGAATTATTAGTACTATTTCCAATTGTATTCAATTTAATAGAAATTGCTTTACTTATGGTGATTATTTACTTTATTTATATTAGCGTTTACCTGGGAATATGGACATGGATTCACACCACTGTAACTCCCCTATATTTTAGATTGCATCGGTGTCTATGAAATAGCTCCTAGATAAGCAGGGGTTGTAAAACATGATCTTCAAGACTAGGTACAGGTTATATCTTGACCAAGGGGATTGTAATAACAACATTTTAAAAATAATTAACTACATTTTTAAAATAATAAACTATATTTAATATTAAAATACATTTGTCAAAAAAATATCGCAAAAGTAGTTCGCTCCTAAACCGTCTAATAATAGAAGACCCAACACAATCAGTAATTTAACCGATAAAAACCTGTAATCAGATGGTGAATGAGGGTGGAAAACTTGAGACAAGATTACAGGGCGCAAAAGGTCAAGTCCGTTCCTGCATTATAAATGCTGTCGAAAGCATACTTTCTCAAAGAAGTTGGGCAATGCTGGCCCCAGGGGAAAGAGTATCAAGCATTATAAATTGTAAAATGCAAGCTGTTCGACTGTACAAGTCACGACAGGTCATAACAAGCTAGATGGTTGTTGGTATTTGCTAGCATTTCTGACAAAGAGTTTTGATTGCATTGTCATCGTGTTTAGTTTAATGTGGATTTAGTGCGGGAAGAAATCTTGTAACAGAGTAACCGACTTCAAATAGAGTTGACCACGGAGGTTCAACTCTCCTGGTGGTTGTCTCGACGATGTATCTCTTTACTAGCGAAGCTAACCAGCTCTTTATGGACCAAATATGGCGTCATTAGAAAAACTGACCAGATCTTGATCTCATCATAAAAAATTCGGCAATATCTTGATGATGAGTTATCTTCACATTACAAAATTTGTCAGATCTTGACAGAGGAGACCACTTGGAGGATTAAGGATGTTGCTGACTAAAATAGACCATAAAAAGACACATTGGTAGCACAACACTAGTCTCATCCAAACCCATTAGTGATTATTTTTAATTTTACTGATTTGATTGATATTGCTGACTAATTATAGTGAGAAATCTAGTGTGTTTATATGCAATTAAGTTTTCGTTATTTCAGTTTAATAAAAAGCTTTATAATTTCAGTTCCAAGTTGCTTAATTTCCAAACTAGCTTTTAGAAAATCTAAAATTATACACTTAGTTATACAATTATTTAAGTAATATTAAAATTTTATAGCCAGGGCTTTTCTTGCTTTTAATTATTATTTGGGATAGAAATTTTCAGACGGCGATGCGGAAAAATTTGTCTTGGGAAAAGAGTCGTTCAACCAAAAAAGATCGGTAAACTATGGTCTAGATTCTAGAGTAAAGCATGTCTATTTGAAAAGAAGAATCGTGGAAATAGCATTACCTTCTGTTTCCTGTTGGCGTAGCTTTTGTCGACTTCAATCCTTACGACATAGACAAGGCAGAGACAGACTATTCCGAAGCATATGGACCGACGTTTCCTCAGCCGCCACATTAATGCATTTGTTTTCAAAAATCGAGCCACACCGGTCTGCTCGAGACCAACATCACTCACTGAGTGAGCCGAGAGTGAATGTTTTTGTTTTCTATTTTACTTTCGGCTTCGAGCGATGCGGTTGAAAAGAGATCGCAGTTTTCCCCCTTCACTTCGGATGGGGGGAGGCGATTTCTGAAGGTAGTTTTTCCCGTTCCAGACAGAATGGTCATTTGCCTGGGAAAAATGAGCGATATTTTTTTCCGGTTGTTCGAAAGAATGGTATTGTTTTGAATCGTCGGCTTCTCGCGCGCGAAATTTCGATTTTTATTTTGTTTAACGTGTGCGTGAAAAAGGAATGTTTCTGGACGGTACCCAGAGCTCTTTTTTTATCAAAGATTTTATTTTTTTGTCTCATTCTCCGGTTGTAATTGTCAAAATACCAATTGAAACAATCTAATTGATTGAATTGTTTATTTTCAAAGGATTACATGTCCAGAGCTTTATATTTTCAATGTTGCTTTTTGATTGAGTGTAGGAAATATAAATTTAAACAAATGAACACATCGCGTTTTTTTAAGAAACTAACTCAAAAATATATAAATGAAAAACTAAAATTAATTTGTAAGGTTTTGAAAGTATAGATCTGCTACTTTTTAAAAGAACAGTGTAATTTAAAACCAAGAGGAAATTAGGTGAGTGTTCCTTTGTGAGTGAAAAAGTCAGTACACACAACGCTCAATTTGATCTTTGCAGCATTGGTGGGAGAATCTGACTATAAAATGATTAAGTGTATTCTTCAAAATGATCACAGACTAACTAGCTAAATGGTGCTATTTTGAGACGAAGAGTTTATTTTTACTGTAAAAGACTATGATTTTCTCGATAGTACGAATCAGTATATGGCTGTTTCGATTTAAGATAATCGTCCCAATGGATCACACTTGAATAAACAAACATCTTCAAACATATACATAAAAAAACCATAGTAGCAGGCATAAGTCGCACAATTCAAGAGTTTTCATTTTTTAATTCAATCTCTTTCTCTTATCAGAATGTACACTGTAGCAGGATACATAAATCCAGAAATCCCCCTAATACTGCTTTTATTTTAATTCTTTCTGTTATGACACTTCAGTAACATTATATTTTAATTGCAGAACAAAAATGTTTTTAAAACAGCGTGTTTTTCTACCAGTGGTCAAGTCCGGCCGGCTCTGGTTTTGAATGAGTCTACCAGTTGAATTACGGGCCAGGTCAAACATAAGCAATGCGTTCCCACTTGCGTCTTAAGCGTGCTTTATCGTTTCGTGCCTGAAGCAAGATCAGTGACTCAAGTTGGCGAAACAAATACTCACCAGTGACAGTCGTCATATATGGTTTTGTGCATAGCAGCCCTTTCCCCTGATGAGATTACTATCTTTATACAAATGGAAATTCAGTCCGGCCACCCCTTGTCTGGTCTCTCACCCTTGTTGGTAGACTGGGTGGTCTGGATCAAACAAAAATAGATTTTCCCAAAGTCTTCTGCCTTTTCACCAGAGCAGCGCTATACGAGATGGAATTTAATTTACAGTAAATTCATTGTAAAAGAGTTGAAAATTTATTGCCGACAATAATCCCATTGCTTTTGTCTTTTTAGTTTGTTTCAATCTTTTTAAACAACAATCTTATTCAAATATCATTTTTGTTCTATAAAATTATCTTTCTTATTACTTCTAGTACTTTCTTACCTTCCTTTAAAGATTGTAGATATTGATGATAGTTGAGAAAATTAAACTATGATTATGTTCTTCAGGAAAAATAATACTTGGAAATGCTGTTACAGAATATGATTTATATATGACATAAATCGTGAATACAAAAACATCATTTGATATTGCAGTATCTTTTTGTAGATGTTCCTTCTTTTTCGTAACAGAATGTATCCGGGCAGCAATCCTGGCTGAATCGGCAACGCTGGTGCATCTTTCTGCATTTCATACTAAGGAAGAGAATATAAACCATAAGATTTTGGTAGTATTTTGTTAGTTTTTATTTTATCATTAGAAGTTTTTGACTTTAATTGTGTTTCAGTGAATGAAAATTTCAATTTTTAATTTTTCATCGTGACTATTTGTATAACTGAAAGCTGTTCAAAATTCGGCATCTTCAGAGCTACCTTATTTCGACTTGAAGTATAATTTATTTGCTGAATAAGTCATATTAATCAGGTCTCAATACACGGGAAATATATTGCATAGTGGGAGATTAATGTGTCATAAGAATATGCAATATGGAAAAGGAGATAGACAAATACTACTTCGACGGAAACATGTACTTTCACCAAATCAAGTGCGTGGGAAAGTCACTGGAATTTCGGTCTCGCGAGTACATTAGTTTCGGAAGCCTCCGGGTAATCTTAATGGTGTCAAGACATCGCAACCTTCCGTAATTATCTCAGTTCTTTTGGCGACCCCTAAGTAATTCTTGATTGTTGTACGCATAAAAAACTGTGCTTCAGAGGAGTAGGGCTTTCCTTGTGTGTATGTCTATTACTTTACATTGTAAGTCGTATGATTGGCACAGCTTGGTCAAATATGGCTTTTGTACCATTTAAACTGAACCAAAAACCACTATTGAGATTGTTCAAAAGGAGCGATGTAATGCGTTCCTCGTTTTGCATTACATAAAATAGGTAAACTTAAAAATAATGGTGGAATGGGTATTATATAAGCTACTTTTTTTCTATATTAACAGGGCCTGGATGTTGATGACTTATAAATTCCAAAAAAAAAATTACCTATTAAGTTTGAATGAAAAATTTCTTTAGGCAGTTCTGATTACATGTTTTAAAATTACAAATTGAGTTCACATCAGACTATTGAAGCGCTTAGGGAAACATAATCATAAACCCCACCAAATTTTTTCAAAAGAGCAACTTTCAAGTCTTAAAAAAATTCCATAAATTATAGTAGTTTAGCCACTATTTATGTTTTAAACTTTAAAGAAATAAACACTCAGTAAAACAATCATAAATTCTTTTGATCAACTTGAATATTTTGTTTTTAATTTTTACATTAGGAAATTTTCATTCTGTGGCTTATGACTGTTGCTTGGATCTTTTCTATACATGTGTACGAATTAATCCTCATAAAATGCATTTAAAGTGACAGAAGAAAAAAAGCAAGCAGCTATTTACATTGAAAGTCCCTCGAAAAAGTCATTTTTAACGGAGGGCAGCGTGTATTCTTTCTCCAAAATGGGTCACGCTCAGCAGTTCTACAGCAGAGTTGCCAAAATTAGTTACTATTGAATGATTTTTTATAATCTGTCAAATCTAGTTTTGAATGAAGCACACATTTCAATCCAAAGGAAAGTTCAATTTATCTTTCAGTTTTCAGAAAAATGCAAAACAAAATAAATTGCCCCGGAAATGTATATATGTCCTACACCATCAAGAATTACCTAAAAATTAAAAACAATTATCCCAAAGAGTATACAGGCCAATCTGCCAAAAAATACAAGTGTCATTAATATTCAGTATTTATCCTATTTGAAAGAATATTATTATATGCGTGGATTCAATGAGTGTGGAATATGAATAGCGAATGGTTTACCTTGAGTTTCTTCGGTGAATACACTCATATCGGAAATGAGAGATGCGTGGAATGTAAAAAGAGAATCATGAATCAATGCATAATACATTCATTTGCTTTTGAAGTGAGCTTTCAGAGGAATATGAAATCACATTTTTTTCAGTCCAGTTCTCAATGTATTTTACTGCTCTTTTACGCTATTATTCATTTGTTACGATTGCTCTCATTCTCGAGCTTTCACCGTTATGTTTCGTTTAGAATATACAGAAAATTTTAAATTACGGGGCCAAACTTGAAAGGATGGTAGAGTGCATTAAAATAAACATTATTTTTTAGAATTCCGCAACTGTTGCCCGTTGGTGTTTGAGATTGCTGTTTGGCGCGTTTGCGCTGAATTGATTCTGTTTTAAAATTTCGTCATTCGTAAAGCTGATTTCGAACGTGAGGAAGAATTACACAAATTACGATATGGCTGACTTGCACTTAGTGAGTGGGGCTGCACTAAATGTGCAGAAAATGGAAACGGAATGAATTTCCAGCTGCACTAAATGTGCAGAATGGAAACGGAAGAGCTTCTCAAAGATTGTACGGTGAACGCTTCGTCAAGAGGCGAGCATGGCCAAAATATGGCCCTTGCGCCATTAAACCCCCCAAAACAAACAAAAACATCGCCAAGAGGCGAGTTCCGAATCATAGAACATTTGAGTGTTTGTAACGCCAGCTGTGTGAAAATGGAACATTTGAGTGTTTGTAACGCCAGCTGTGTGAAAATGGAACATTTCATGTCCACATGATGCGGATCGATCCAGGAGTTTGAGCGCTCCAAAAATGGAAGACATTCCACTCGAGGTTGAGAGATATCTGTCTATTGGGGAAGCGTTCACAGTACAATCTTTGAGCAGTTCTTTCGTTTCCATTGACAGTTCCTATGTTAGATGCCTGTCAGTCATCCAAATCGGAGTTCCACGTGCGAAACGCGTGTTGTGAGTGATGAAGTTTAAAAAAGGAGAACAATTTGCAAACACCTACGAGCAACAGTTTTGGACGTACATTCTTTGACAAAAAATGTTTATTTTGGTGCTCTCTAGCATATGAGGGCGGTAGCCCAGTTGGAAAAGTAACGGATTAGTAACCGGGGGGGTTACGAGTTCAAAACTAGGTCCAACCAAAGACCGTAGTGTACACGGGGTTTGGTGTGGAAGTGACACTTAAATATGTCATTGCCACAAATGTCCTCACGTTGACGTAGTGTGGAATTTTGGAAAGTGGGATGCCAGTTCAAGTGTTGACCTTGTCCTTTGACTGTGATTCAAAATTAAGAGGTGTTCTTGGATCTTTACCTTCGGGATTGATCCCGTTAGCCAATAACCAGTTGTGTTGCTCCAGTGCGACGTTAATTCAACTACCTACCCTATCACATGACGCATGACACATGATTTTCTATTCCAATAATATAAACCGTGCGTATTCAACGCTCATCTATTGATATAATACAGAATTTTGTTCAAAATTCTAAACGCTGTGTGTACTTTTATTATGTTTTAGCTTGATGGAAATTATTTTTAACTAATACACATGGTTCTAGAAATAAAATCTTGTTTTTGCTGATCCTTCGCTTTGATGCAATTTTTACTGAAAAACAGTTTTCAATATCAGACTTTTTTAGGTAATTAAATAAAAAGGAAGTCTTACTTCGATAACACTAATTAAAGTTACATATGATTATACATACGGCTTAGAGCAGAAACTCATTAACTGACAATTTTTTTGTGGACACTGAAAGCTTTCATGATGGTGAGAAGTACATAGTCATATTCCTATCTGTTTAAAAGATATATTACACGATCAAATCTTATAACTTCTATTTTTTTACCTAAAAACCAAGTCTTTAAATAGATGTACAGAAAAACATTATTTTTGTCAGTTAATGAGTTTTTCTTTATCCCACGATATCATACATAAAAAAATCAAGTTTTGGCAAAAAAGTAAATGAAACACCAAGATGGAAATTCTGTTAAAATATTTTCACTGTTGAGTTTGGACTACTGCTCATAAATTGTATCGCTTTGGTTGAGTTATGCTTGTTTCTTTTTTACTTCGTATCATTCGCGTAGTTACACAGATCACATTTATAGACTAACGAAGTATGATAATTGCTTTTGCTCTAAAACAAAATAATGAAACGTAACAGACTTATACTTAGCTCTTGAATTATATAAAATAGCTAACCAAGTAAATTTAATTACTTATATAACTCATACTTTTTAAATTATCAGTAAATAAATTTGAATGGAAATTTTGTTGGTTATCGTGATAGTGAATTGTTTACCTCTTTTTAATCTTTAGAGCACTTCTTTAACACATTTTATCCACAGAAAAAGTCTCTAAACACGAATTCGATCATAAGAGTTCATTTACTACAGGAAATATTTGCAAGAAAAGCTTATAAATATCCTGAATTATACAACAGCAGTGTATTATGAAAAAATAATTATCAGTGTTCATGGATACAAAAAGTTTCAAAACATCATGAACGAATTTTGCTCGATAAAATCTTTAAAAGAAGTGAATTATGATACAAAACATAGATAGTGAGCATTCTATCAGCATAGTCATCATTATAAAATATTTTAATAAATCAATATTCAGATATTCTAGAGTATCTTCTTCATGTGATGTGCAATTAATTTCGTTGGATTATATTTTTGTTACTTACTTTTCAACTTGCAATGAAATAATTTAGATTTTCCTTGATACTTACTAAGGAAGAGTAACAAACGCTATTCTTGTTTTATACTTCTTACGACGCTTTTTCATAATCTTATGCTTAATTGACACACCTGAAATATCAAAAGTAAGTAAAATCAAATCAAGATCAAAAAGTGTTTAACACTTTTAACATAAATTTTGCTTTGAGATATTGCAAGCAACGACTTTAGTAATTTAGTTGATTTTTTTGTTCAGCACTAAAAGGGTTTTCTATTGTTATCCTGAGCATGTACCAACTAAAACTTAAGAAATCGAATCTCTCTCGTGAAATACCATTCAATATTCTGAACCCATTTACTATTCTAAATAACAAACTGAGAAGCGACTCCTTTTTCTTTTTGTAAAGGCACTTAGACAAATACGTATGTTAACCCCTATGTGTCACATAGTGACACATGAAGTCAGAGCATAAAACAAAGAGTAGTATAAAATCAACATGAGTCCAGTTGTTTCCAAAGTTCTCTAGCCCCAATAGCGTGCATGGGCTCCTTCCCCTGATAATACAGAACATTCTAAAGAGTGAACACAGTCCATATCAATCATCCCTCTGCAGAGGACACTTTTGGGCTACAATAGATGCCAAACCGATGTAAGTGATTGGCTAGACAATCATGTCCTGTCAATCATCCAAAAGCCACCACCACTATATTGCGAGGGCCGGCAATTATGTCGTAAATGGACCTCCCCAACCTTTTATGTTTTGTGTTCTCAGCCACTCTGGATTTATGCCTGTCTTTTAATTTGTTTTTGATTATTCTAACTGCAGATCCAAAGGTAGGTAATTGAATTTACGTCACACTGGAGCAACACAAAGGGCTATTGGTGACGGTCCGGGATCAATACGGAAGGGGAAGATCAAGGTCAACATCTCGTAACTTTGAACCACGTCAGATGACGGTAGATCTGTGGACCTTATCGATGCCAGCATAATAATACCACGAATAACATCAAATTACTTTGATTAACATTTATGACACATTTTCATAAAGATACATGAAGACAATATTAAACATGTAAAACTACAGGAACATAATGGCGCGTTATCTCCACTCAAAATTTGGCTAAGTTTAGCTTGGATGAGATTGAACATGACTTTAAAATATTTCTCTATTTTAATTGATGCACGTATTCCATATCCTTCGCAAAAGTTTACTCTGTATTTATGCTAGCAAATCTAAATAAATAATTTAATCTCAGGGAAATTGAACTGCCTGTACTTTAACCCTGGTTATTTTGTATTTTTATTAGAGTTACTTTGTTTAGCATTATTCGGATCATGAAAATGTGGAAATAAAAGTTTAATCCTTTCAAATGGCAGAAGAATAAATGTCTGTTTTTACAGAAAGCAGGTACAGGTTTTAGTTTTAAAAATGACAAAATTATTCAACGGTAACCAGGAAATGGCACAAATTCTATTGAGATTTATTGTATTAAAATATAAACTACCATACCCGGTGTCATGGTAATCACTTCTGCGAAGAAAACTTCCAGGAGAAGAAGCATGATTAAAACAAAAAGTACAATTCTGAAATAAATTTGGGAATTCATAATAAATGCAGATCTTCATATAGTAAAATCATACTTTTAAACGGTTTGTTATAAAATTGTCTTAGTTTTTCTCCAATTTCTTTGAATGTAAGACAATTTTCTTACTTTTGTCAAAATGCAATTTTTTTCTGTAGAAAATATATGGTCTTCAAGTTTTAAAAACAGGTAATTAGACCACATTTCATCAAAGCAGAATGCATTGTTTTAGATTTCTTATTATTGAATACAGTTATTATTTCTTTCATTTAGACAATGTAGTATGATACAATATAGTAGGTCCCCATACAATATAGAAGGGACTTTGTGTGCGAGATAAAATGGTCTAAATTAATGTAAAAGCTATATCCTTACAATTACACAAATAGGAAGACGCAATTTGTAGAATTTAATAAATTTATACGTGAAAAAGTATATGTGCATGTGTAAATTTTTACAGGAAACAATAAACATGTCAATACAAATCATAAAAGTATTGTAAGTTTTTTTGTATAAATGTAAAATAAGGATACGTAGAAGTTAATTGTCAGGAGCAGTATAAAAACATTCTGCAGATTTAGAACATCAATTAGACAAATATAGCTGAAGATTTCGAAGTTAAATGGGCTTAAAAGCAGAATTATAAATGATCAGAGAAAGAAGTCAGGAATAATAAGTAAAAGACTTTCAAATCAGCGAATTGATTTCAAAACTTAAAAATTTCAACTTTTTTCTACATATCTTTATTTCATGAGTTTTTATTGTCTTCGAGCGTTACAACCCTCTCATTCATTTCTTTCACTTAAATAAGAGTTAGGGTTATCATGGGCCAGTGGTCCAGAATTCACACTAGTATTCAATGACGCATGTGTGTGTGTGTTTGACAGTATAATTTAAAATATAGACTTCTATATTATTATAGATGCTTCAATAAATAAAAATTACCCTAAAACCAGTCAATGTAAATTGAAAGTAGTTCAATAATATTCCTAAATTTCAACAAAAATCTATTATTAAATTTTCAAGTGTAATTAACATTTTTATACTTATAAATAGCTTTTATTAGTATCGAATTAATATATCATTTGACTTGCACAGGAGTTTGACAGCTGTCTAAGTTGGAATGAGATGATAAATAATTTTTAGTGAAAAACTTAATATATACACATATTAGAGATATTATAAGCATATTAGAGAAATCCTTTCGTATTTGGTATATTTCTATTTGAGTATCAAATAACAAACAAGTTTTTGAGTCTCGAAATGGGTATTTTTTGCGAACAATTGCATAAGAAACAAAGTAATCGTTAAAATGAATGGGGCTACAAATATTAAATTTCGCCACTTGTAAAAAAAATACCTTAAAATCGTAAGAAAATACAGTTTGTAATTTTGTTGCAGCCGCATAAGTTGCAACACACTAAACAGAATAAATAACAATAAACAGTATCTTATGTATATTTACTCTGATATAGTTTTCCAATGATTTAAAAGATAATTTAAGATACCTACTTCATGATTTGAGTTCAATATTGTAATCTCATCTAAATAAAAGTACGATATTAGGTTTTTTGACACGATACGATTTCGATGAATACTCAAATCAAAATGATAAAACGCACATATCATTGATTTGCCTTACCCGGAATTCAATCCAGTCTTTCGAATCTCTCGATATGATCTCATTACTTTCATAGAAAAACACTTCTTTCCATTTAACTGTTAGAATAAAAAAATTACAGATTGCAAGAGTTCCGTTTAATATTTTTAACTCGAACTTTCAATCTATAATGTTGGATCCAAACAAAACAACATTATACTGATTTCATTTCTGAAATTAAAAATATACTCGAAGTTTTAACAAATATTTGACTCATATCGTTTACTCTCTGCATAAAATTTATGAAATAAAATAATTTTTAATAAGTATATGTTTTCCCTTGCATCATACAATCACGTGAAGAATTTTAAATCATGCAACTCTCATAAATATTGAAACTACTAGAATAAATATATCGTATACCTCTCGTCTTTCGAGTAGTGGTTCTATGGCAGCTATTCCTTTATGTCGGGAAATGTTTTGATTGAAGTTTGTATTTTCAATTCTTTGATAAAAGTTTTCACATGGTTAAAAGCAAATTCCAATAAACAAATCCTCGAAATGGCTTTATTACTGCCGATTTTTCAGGATTTTTATTCCCTTTAAAGTTATCGACAGAAGGTAAATTGAATATGAGAATATATTTATACTATGCTATATTTGCCCAAATTCCAACGTAGCTATTTGCTAAACAACACTAAGGATTCCCGCTATCTTTTCGGTAACTTCGGCAATTAGCAACCGGAGGGTTGCGAGTTAGAAATTAGATCCAATCAACATGTACATAGGCGCACGTTAAATCTGCCGTGGTCTTAAATGTTCTCACGTTGGCGTGGTGTAGAAGTTTGGAGAGAGTGGTGCCAGCTCAGGTGTTGAGCTCGTCATCTGACCGTGGTTCAATATTATGAGGTGTTGTCCTCGGATCTTTTCGTTAGGAATTGATTCCAGACCGTCGCCAAGAGCCCGTTGAGTTGCTCCAGTACGACGAAATCCAACTGCCTTCCTACCCTGTTACATTTTATGGAATATATCATTTTTATGAATGTGTATAAACCAATCTGGAGGATCGTATCTGATCTGCGGGGCGGGTACATCTATTCGGAGAGCAGTATCTGGTCTGAAGGCATGATAAATCTATTCACTACTACTCCTTTATCTTCTGCGTACGTGTTTTCGAGGGCGCCATCAAACTCCAACAAGGACACTAGCTATTTCGCAAATAGCTAACAATTGAAATTTTTGAAAAATGTGCTTACAGTGATCGATAAAATCATTTATGACATAAAAGTTTATTTTCAATGCATCTTATCTTTCTGTTCACTTTTGAACTTTTTAAGCCTGTTTGAAATTTGAGTACAACTTTTTATTTGTTTTGTGTGTGTGACCTGCAGCTTACAATTTTAATTCAAATTTTAATCGACCTTTCCTACGTAAAAGGTAGTATGCTTTGCTAAACACTTCCTAATCGAATCTTTCAGCAGTATTTATTTTGGATTTTATGTAATCTGATCTGTGATTTCGGTTCAATCCTTAAAAACGGATTTCCTATCAAGCACTTTGTTTCTGTCATTAGCGATTGGTCATAATTGCAATCTCATAAAGTATAGAATGAGTCACACTGATACACAGTTTTAAAAGTTCAGCAAACAAACTTATTTTCTTTATATGAAACGCTTAAAAATAACTTAAATTGTTTCAATTGAGGAGAAATATATTTATTGTAAAAAACGGATTTTTATTTTTGTCTCTCAAGTTAAAGAAAATGCCAAAGTTGTTTGAGGCTTTAAAATTCCTTTTTAAGGAACTAGGGCAACTGTTTTAAGCAATTTTTACCGAGTTATCGGTCGTTTACTCTCTACACATGTATTTCTTAAACACGTATGACAGCTAAAACGCATGTTGATTGAAAATACAGGAAACAACGACTGAGTGTTTACTCTTACTTAATTCTTAGATACTCGATGCATTAAATTCTAAGTGGAGGTATGAAAAGATTCCCACTATAAACAATCGACTCGAGTCATAAATTTTGCAATTTAAAATACTTAATATGAGCATTTAGTCTCGAAACCCCAAATACGATTTATACATACCAAATGTGTACATATTTCATTCCGAACTAATAGCCATTAAAGAAGCATTCTTCCATGCATGACTTCAAAACAG
Organism: Meta bourneti; assembly: GCA_933210815.1. Classification (NCBI taxonomy): domain Eukaryota; kingdom Metazoa; phylum Arthropoda; class Arachnida; order Araneae; family Tetragnathidae; genus Meta; species Meta bourneti. The sequence continues at coordinate 75,112,480 of OW119929.1, read as the reverse complement.
TTTTTACCTTCTACATAAATAGAATCTTTTCAAAGGATTAAGTTCTTTTATAAGTAAAATACCAACAGAATCATTCCAAGCGATTTTATTCGAAGGAAAGGAACAATAAAATATGTACAAAGGATTGTATTCTAAAGTAAGGACCAATAGTATTTTCCCAAAGGATTTTTTCTAATTAAAATAGACTAGGACATATAGAATCTTTCTAAAGGACTTCTATTCTAAGGGGAGGACCGATATAATACAGTGGTGCCTTGGTTAACAACGGACTCAGATAAGACATACTTGGTTAACGACGAGTGGCTGTAAAAAAATTTCGTGGTTAACGACACATGCTTTGGTTAACGACTCTTGATTATGAAGAAACTTCAGATGGAGGACACAAATTGGTAAAGGATATTGTGGCAACTGCTCATGATCTTAACTTGGAAATAGAGGAAGATGTTGAAGAATTATTGGAGATGCATGACCGAGAACTGGCTACTGACGAGATAAAAGAACTTTTCCAGCAGCAGTGTGAAGAAAAGGAAACGGAAATTTTGTCTGAAGATGTGGAAGGAGAGAAAGAACAAATTACGACTGCTGAAATCAAAAAGGTTTTGGCAAAGTGGGGAAAAATTCAAATTGTTGCTATGAAATGGAACCCAAACAAATCTGAGGTTATCAGAACTGTAGATCTATTTAATGAAAAGTGCAGTTTTTCAGAAACATTTTAAAAAAGAGGCAGAAGCAAAAAACCCTAGACATGTTTCTTACAGGTCCATTTGTCAAAAAACTCCGAAGTGAGCCCAATTGTCCTTCTGGTGAAGATTGATAATTAAAAACTGTTTTCATGAACAATTCATTTTATTAGAGTTATTTTTTGTAGCAAATATAATAAATGATATTTACCATATTTTAAGACATTTTAAATGAGTTTTATCTGCATTTTTAATATGTACTATGATTGTGGGGAGGACAAATTAATCAATTTTCAAAATTTTTTTAAAATCTTATGGGGAATCGTGCCTTGGGAAACGACTGTTTTGGTTAATGACGGTAATTCTGGAACGGATTACCGTCGTTAACCAAGGTAGCACTGTATTTCCAAAGGTTGAAAGAATCCATCGATTCTCTCAACCAATAGGTGTAGTCATTTAGTGTGTTGTGTGGTAAAAGTAATACTACACTACTCGGAAATCTCGTGACGTTCAGAGGGTTAAGTTGCATTATTTCCCTTGAGAATCAGACAGATATATGGATCTTTTCGGACAGTCGTAGCTCCATCCAATATCTTAGTAGTTGGAGGAAAATTGGAGACAAAACTGTAGAGGATATTCTAAACAAACTTAAGTCGTATATTCGTATTCGATGTATTCCATCTCATGTAGACATCAAATTTAAAGAAATTGCAGATAGCCAAGGGAGTCACGACCGTGCCTTTTCACATACCTTGCTCACAAACCTGTGACGAGCTTTTCCCCATAAAGAGCTCAAATAATAAAATTTGGAGAGCCCAGAAAACTCATACCTGGTACCATGGAGACAACCATGAAGCCTCGCTCAAATAAACAGGTGGGAGAAAAGGGCAGACTACCGCCTCTTATAGACTAATCAGAGGACACATCAGATCTCTATCCTTCGTTCAGGGTCATAAGGCTTTTCCAATTTGCCTAAAATGTAACGCCGAACAAGTCTTCCCAAGTCATCTTTCGATCTGAGTTGGCCTAGCAAGGGAGGATCTCTATGGAAATTCTGCTCTGGTGTTGGACTTTTTGAGGATGTTTTCGGAGTCATAGATTTGGTCTAACTGCTTAGCTAAGTCTTAAAGAATAAGTAGGTAGTTGAATTTACATCCATCGCATTGGAGCAACAGGGCAATTGGTAAACGGGATCAATCCCGAAGGAAATCATCCGAAGACTACACCTCATAATTTTGAATACCCGTCAGACGAAGAGGTCACCACCTAGAGCTGGCACCCCACTCTCCAAACTTTTATGCTAAACCAACGTGAAGATATTTGAGGCCACAATAGATTTAACTTGCACCAGTCCCCACGTACACGACAATCTATAGAAGAATCTAGTTTCGAACTCGCAACCCTCCTGTTGCTAATCCGCGACTCAATCAACTAGGCTATCGAGGCCCCATTAAGGAATAAGTAACAACAATATGTGTGTATGCTTTTATCATCAATATCACCAAAATCGTTTGAAATTATAATGGATTTTATGAATTTCAAAATCCATTTAAATTTTTTATACAAAATGCATAACCTTAATGATTTTATTCTACATATCCTTACAGTCAATCAGTTTCTGATCAGAGAAAATTATGTCACTCTAAATGAACAATATCCATCTTTGTAATGCATCAGCATGCTTCACAATCAGGAGTAAAGATGTATTTTTGAACTTGTTTACAGTACGAAGGTGATGGGGAGCGTTTCACGTTCTCTAACACTTGTACCCTTCCAGGGGTCCTCCTTTAAAGGAGGGCCATTGTCTGATGATTTCATACAACCTGTTGCCAGGAGAATCAGTGCAAGTAGCATCCCGTGCTCCATGTATTTCACGTGATTGAGTAATATGGCCCTGCAAAGTAATTCATGGTAAATAAATATGTATGAAACATTTATTATAATAACTACATTTAGTTACGTTGAAAAATTAAACAAGTTCATATGGATTTTGGGGTAAGTAAGTGGATTAATATCACACAGGACAAACACAGCGGGCTATCGGTGAAGGTCTTGGATCAATCCTGAAAGGAAAGACCTGAGGACAACATCTCGTAATTTTGAATTAAGGGCAGATGACGAAGTCAATAATACCTGTGATGTGGCATCCCACTTTCCAAACTTTCACACCTCGCCAATGTGAGGACATTTGAGGCCACGACAGATTTAACGGCACCAGTTCCAATCTACACGATTGTCGAGTTTCGAACTCCGGTTGCTAATCCACTATTTCTCTTACCGGACTACCGTGACCTCATGCATTTTTGGGAAAGAGAAATAGGTGAGTGTGTAGCGAATTGTTTATTTTCATTACTATTGTTACTTTCAATTAAGAATAAAATTTACTGTAAAACAGTTGTATTTACAAGTTACTCAAATGTATTTGTTTAATTTAAAACTTTATTGCAATTTGCTAGGTATACAAATTACTTTCGATTGTCACAAGAGTTGGAAAACTCTATTTTCGCCATGTTATCGGGCAGATCTCTAATATTATAAGTGCACTGCAAGAGAGAGAATAGAGAACGTTTGATTCTTAGACAAACGACCCGTTTACTCAGTAAATTTGTATTTGTTTTGTTAGTAGTTGTAAACATTTGGTATAGATCTTTGAGATTTTCACTTGTTGTTTTTAAATGCATTAAATCCTATATTCGTTTTAGACCTTTCTGAATCCGTCTGATTTATGCAGTAAAGTGTATATAACAATAGCTACTTGTGTGATTGCCCATCAGTCATGAATTTGCAAGCTATAACAGTAAATTTATATATGTCACTAATATTAATTGAAAATAATATCAGATAAAATGAAGAGGTCACTAGAGGTGTAAAGTCAAGATACCTGTGCTTTGTTGTATTTTCTGAGGAAAGAATGCGTTACGACCATACGTGGCAGTCAAATACAGAGGCTGTTCGGACATTTTTTGAACGATTTTAATGGACTGAAGCTCAATTTTTTACATGAAATTTTTGTGATTTAAATGTTCCAAGAGTAAAGCTATGATTATCGGTGGAAAATTGGATGAAGATGTTATTTCGCCTTTGGTCCTTGAGGGTTCGACTCTCGAATTTGTTGACCAATTTAAGTACCTTGGTGTTTTCCTGGAAAACTCAAATGGAAAAAGCATATTGAATATGTTTCCAATAAATGCGAAAAACTCCTTACTGTACTGTATCGTATTGCCAAAAATACAATTGGAGTAGGCTATGAGGTTTTAAAAGTTATGTTTAAACAAGGTATTTTTCCTTTCATATCTTATGGATCTCGGATCTGGGGACAGGCTTTGGAGACCAACAGACGCAGGTTGAGGAAGATTCAACGGAGAATCCTTCTGCGTCTTATCAGAGGTTATAAAACTTTATGAAGCAACTTTTGCTATAGCTGGAGTTCCACCTTTAGACTTGGAAATTAAGTGTAAAAATGAATTGTATGCTTCGATTCTAAATGATTTTTCGACGGACTGTGTTGATAGAAAATTGTCTCTCTGCGACATCCCTCATCCGGCTGTTTTTGAACCAATTCATCTAATTAAGTACGAGAAAAATGTGGAGAAGCGTTTTCAGAAAGTCTGTTTTACGGACGGTAGTAAGATGAACAACAAGGTTGGCCTTGCTTTTGTTCTACACTGCTGGCCACCCAAATTGCAATACCAAGAAAGACAAGAGATATTACAACAAAATTTATTTTGTAGATAACATGTTGACCAAGTATCAAATGATTAAATTTATAGACTTCTATGAAGTGTGGTTCCTGCCAAAATCAATAGCCAGAGTAGCCGCCATTGTTGGAGATCACCGCTGCCACACGCCTCGGCATTGATTCAAAGAGACTTTGGATGTGTTCTTGGGGTACAGCAGACCAAGCAGCTTCCACACGCTGCCAAAGTTGATCTGGTGTGGCAGCTGGGGATGTATTCTGGGTCAATCGTTGAGCAACCATGGACCACATGTTTTCTATCGGCGAAAGATCCGGAGAGCGAGCTGGCCAGGGAAGTAATTCAATCTGGCGATTGACGAAGAACCCTTAGACAATGCGTGCCACGTGTGGTCGCGCATTATCCTGTTGAAATATGGCTGTGGGCAAGCCCTGAAGGTAAGGAAGGACAACTGGCTCCAACACCTCGGAGATGTAGCGCTGGCTGTTTAAAGTACCGGCAATGCGTACTAGAGGAGTGCGAGAGTGATATCCAATACCGCCCCCTACCATAATACCCGGTGCAGGACCAGTGTGGCGGTGCATAACGCAGCTGTTCAGCATCCTCTCTCCACGGTGTCTCCAGACTCGAATCCGACCATCGTGGTGTTGCAGACAGAAGCGTGACTCGTCAGTAAAGAAAATTTCATTCCATTCTGCCGTCCACATCCTTCTTTCATCGCACCATTGGCGGCGGAAACGTCTGTGGTTCTGCGTCAAGGGTAGACGAAGCAATGGACGTCTTGCGGACAGACCACTCTGCTGTAAACGGCGTCGAATGGTACGCGCAGACACTGGATGATGCGGTACAGACTGAATGTGCTGTGCTATGGTTCGTGATGTGGCTGAGCGATCCGTCACTGCCATACGCACAATATGCCTGTCATCACGTGAAGTGGTGCACTGAGGTGGATGCGATCGAACACGTCGGTCCGTCGTACCCTCCTGCATCCAACGATCACATATCCGCATTACAGTTGTTTGGTTTCGTCCAACACGACTACCGATTTCCCTGAAAGATAATCCACAATCTCGGTAGGCCACTATCCTTCCTCTGTCGAACTCGGATACTTGATCAAAAGATGATCGCTGTTTTCTACGAGGCATAATTGATCGTTTTTTTTGAAAAAACCACAAGAAAAACACAATTGCCGTACTTGAAATCGTCGAAATCTCCAAGCCTTAAATAGCGCTTTGAAGTGGCGCCACAGGCGCGCGTGATGTGCGTCTGCGCTGAAATTCTAATCATTTGCATATCTCACCTCCGCTAATGCATGTTGTAAATTTCATATTATTTGCATGCTTCCTTCAGGGTGTTGCATTTACGGTGGCCAGCAGTGTATTTGAGTACAACTTCGAATGCAGCTTTTATAAACATCGTATCCGGAATGAATGCCTATCTTCCAAGCAGAATTGCTTTGTATTAATCTCGCAGTTAAGTGGTTTAAAGAAAATGGAAATTTTTGTTCAAAGTACCTTATTTGTAGCGATTCTCTTTCCTCTTTACATTTACTGAAGAATGTTGCAAGCACAGAAAAATTGGTTGTTGAAACGCTTTTAACAATTTGTTCTCTTAAAAATAGAGGAACTGAGATTTTTTTCCTATGTGCGTGGACACTGAAATTATACGGGAATGAAGAGCTGATTTTTAGCCAAAGACGCTTTGAATTTAGCAATTGATGTAAATTGTAACATTCCTAAGTGTTACTTGAAAGGCTCATCAAGCTTGTTGCTAAGTGGAACGAAGAGTATGTCTCGTCTGAGAAAACTGGCCACACCAAAAAAAATTTTTCCGACTATTAAGCATAGATTGAACTCAGAATTATTTTTCTTCACAAACTTCCAAATTACACAATTTTTATCTGGCCATGGAAATTTTGCTAAATATCTATATAGGTTTCATCTTCGGACTAATGATTTGTGCGAGTGTTTTAAAAAGCAGCCACAAGATGATGCATTTGCTTTTTAGTTGTCATGCATTTAAAACTTCAAGAATGTGCCTGCAAAATGATTTGAGAAAATTAGGTAAAACATGGCCAGTGAAACTCAATGTTTTTGTAAAATCTAATCTGCTTTTCTACTCATTTGTCAAGTTCATAAAATCTTATAATTTCAGTTAAATTGTTTTCCACTGTTTCTTTGTTAAATCAACTTACTTCTGTAAGCCCCGTGTTGTACTTCTGTGGTGCACGGGGAGTTTGCTTTTGTTCAATAAAAAAATGTTCCATTCGATAGCCCTTATTGTTAACTATCTTTCTATACCTTAATTTCCATGATAATAATGACTTTTGTAGTATCGACAGTGGTATTTTGTCCCATTCTTCCACAGTTTTCCAGTCCTTGAATGGTTTTCGGTCGATGTTTCGATAATGCCCTTTTTAAAAGTCCAAAAGCACCAAAAAATCCATGGGTGAAACATCTGGAGATTTAACAGGAATATCAGTAAAGGGTATTTATTGACTTGATACCAGTTTCTTGTTCCATTTTTTCCAAGAATTTAATAGTCGATTTAGATGTGGGGCTGCTTGCTTTACCCTGATGCAGTTCTACTGATTGTTGGCACTGTGGGTAAAGATATGGTATTTCTTTTTTGAATATTGGGGATAAAATATGGTCTTGATAATATGTGGGAGTTGATTTTTACATTTTCCCCCTCTTTTTACTTTTAATTTTCCATTATATGCAAAACCGGCAACAATCATAAATCTCTTAGAGAAAGTTCTCACGTTCACTTTGCTATAGTCCTTTGACTTGGCGGATTCTCTTTTAAAATTAAAGATCTTACCTTACAAATATTCTCAGAAATTTTTTCTTTTTTGGATACTTTATTGGAAGTATTTTTCCACTTTTACGTTTTTTTCCTTTCTCATTAATAATATTATTTATCGTACCTTTAGATATCGAAAAACCATGACTTTTATAGCGTTTTTGAATAATCGAATAAGCAGAATTCCCTTCAGAAAGAGCTGAAACATAGCCTTCCATCCATTGCTTATTTAAAAGCGTCATTTTGAAAGTAAATAAAACTCTGAGTTAGCAGACGATAAGTTATACTTCAACTATTTAACTGCTGTGAAAATAAAATTCTTTCGTAGCATAAAATTTTTTTACAGCTCATCAAAATCGTTCAAAAAATGTCCGAACAGCCTCTGTATTTCATATTCGCGGATTTATTGGCCTTTTCTTGTCCGCATCGGCAAATGATCCGATTGAATAGAATTTTATTCTAATAACAACAAACGAACCCAGAAGGAAAATTTTTATTTCAATAATTCCTATTAGATCATTCGTAGTTGGCAAGAAAGAATCAACTTTAACGTATTCGAACGAACATTAGTTTTATTGGTTTAGGAAAGAGGTAGAGAGAAAGGAATATGGAAAGAAACTTTAATAGCAGTTTGTAGTGCCATCTCTTGAGGAAATTAGACACTATTTGCAAATGTAGCTAATTGTGTTTTGTTCGGTTATTTTAAGACAAACTTAATATTTTGAAATTATAACACCTACGATTCAGCCCAATTTTATTAAAATTCGAGAAAATGAAAATAATCATAAATCAATAGAAATGAGTTGCTTGCATCTTTTTTAGAAAAACGAAATCTGTCCTTCTTTTTAATCTATAAAGCATTATTTCGAAGGTAAGACATGGAAAACAGCTTTTTTCAATTAGTTTAGGGCATAATATAGTAGGAAGGGTTATAGTTTTATTTATATATTAGAAACACAAAAACACAATTATACACTCTTAAATGGTCTTTTAAAACACTTTAGTCTTAAAATTTTAATCTTTAGTAATTACAACTTTATGAAAATCCAAAGACTGCAAATTGTATTCCAAGTTTGTAAATTTTACTTCAGGATTGAAAAACTCAATTAGCGATGAAATGGTAATAATCTTTAGCGCCTAAAACTGAATAAATTTCAGTTAAATCGAACTGGTCTACGTATATATTTTTCGTCAATTTTTCGAAACCATCAATTTTTTATAATAGTACATTGAATTATAAATTTTAATTTTTACGTTCAGTTGTAAAACTCAAGTGTGATTTATTAACCCCGAATGAAGTTGTGTAGCATACTTATGCCACACGAATAAAACGGAAGTAGAACAGATAATCAAAAAGGTACACTGGAGGCAAGAATCGGAAACCAGGCGGGTCAAAGAAAAAAATGGCGAAACTGAACATTCCATTGTCGTAAAAGTTGATTTATGCCAAAGGCCCTGTTAAAGATCGCAGGTTACGCAGCAAGTCTCGCTATGCCGAAGAGCGATTAATGATGTATCTCTTACTACCTGAGAAGGTAAATTGAATCCGGAAATAGATACCGGTATTGAACGGAACCAAGGACTTCAGGGTGTGTCAGAGTCACTGAATAAGCGTGTGTTGCTGTAAAAAAATGGGATAACATATTATTAGCGATTTTTCTTTCATTACGGGTGGTATGTAGCTAATAGTATATTCAACGTTCGACAGCTGGTCATTGGTGGTGAAGCGAATCTACTACGCGAAGGTATAAATTTCGGTGATTTAAGGAATGTGGGTGTGTTACTCATTTTTCCAGATAAACAGCTTCTGGTTTTAGCTTTTGTGTGAAATATCGAAATTATTGGAACACTGTTGTAGCGTAATCCATTTTAATTTAATTTGAAATTGGATCAAAATAGATACTTTTTTGTTTGGAGCATTTCGTTATTGGGTTGAAGTTCATGTACAGTTTAATTGCTATCGACGAATATCCTAAATATTCCTTATTCGGGCTTCCTTATTTTCTTATGCAGTGTTGTACAAATATTTAACTGTAATCATGCAATCAGACATCATCTATCTGTTCGGATATAGTTGTGTTTTATTGTTAAATTAATGTTTAATTTAAAATGAATTCCCTTTAATAAAATTGAAAGTTTATAATTAAATTTTTCTTATTAAAACATTAACAGCTGCTTTGTTGCTTTTTATTGTTTTATGAAAATTTTCAGATTCTCGAATTTGAATTAAATTGAGCTCAATCGTTGATGTTATGGTTTCAAAATATAAAGTTTGTCTTAAAAGAAAGTTTATAATAGATGGTTGGTTAGTTTTTTGGTTGGGTTAAGTTTTATGACGCAAGGGAAATATTTGGTCAAGCTGTGTCAACCACAAGACAACGTCAAGTAGTCGATATGCACACTTAAGGGAAATTTTAAAGACACGGAAGAGAAATATAGCCAGAGTAGTTACAGGAATAGAACCAATTACATTAGAAAGCGGTATCTATAAATATATAAAATTACTTCGATGCTATTTAGAGTTCGCCTGGACAAATATAATATTTAAAAACAAGTGAATTTTAAATATCTCCTATAAAACAAAAAAAAATAATACTTATATTTGCCATTCTCAATGCTTGTTACGATGTTAACTATTTGTAATAGAAGCATACCATCAATTAGAAAAAGATATTCAAATCAAGCAATGGCTTAGAGAAATTATTGGGAGGAAGGGCAACAAAAGATGCTTCATAAGTATGTGCTTTCGAAAAGCTTTGCTTATACAGATAATTACTAATATTATCGGTTTTGTTGCAATATTTATCCCTCATGTTTCTTAGCGCCCATAAAAACAAAGGCGTGTCAATGGGTTGGAACTGAGCGCCTCTGTGACCTTATATAGCATTTATAGTGAGTGAAGTCGAGTCGTTTTCAATTTGGTAACTCATGGAATCAGCGCATTTGTAATATTTATCTCTCTGGTTTGGGTGAGCTGAGCCTTTACCATAAAAATACTTCAGAGTACAGGAGGTTCTGGTCTCTAAGACATAGCAGTTCTGAAATCAAGTATGAAAGGTCTCTTACTGTTCTTATTCCACACACAATTAAGGCCCGCGCTGCCTTCAGCATATCGTTGTTGGGTGACTTGTCCATGAAGTTCCCGACGAAAGCGATGCCGTAGGACTTCGAGTTCCATCCAAAGGTGTGGATACCTTCTCGATCCCATCCAACGCCTTCGTACACTCGACCATCACTTCCAATGACAAAAGTATAGCCTATGTCTCCCCATCCTGTAGAAGTGTTTACATTATTAGCGAATTCTTTAAAACAACGCTTAAAAAGCGCTTGTTTTACCAACTACAGCAAATATTTTATCTTCCTTTAATTACATTTACCTGAGAGAAGTTGCTCTTTGAATCCATCAAGATAATGAAAAACAAATACGAAATGTCTGTTATAATGGAATTTATGAAGTATTACCTTGCTTGCTTAGATCTGGAGAAGTTTCCAAAACAATGGTCTAATAAATAACTGAAATATTTTAATAACAATTGTAATCGACCATATATTTGTCCCAGACAGACTGCGTTAATACGAAATTGTCTATTATAATAGGATGAATAAAGCCAGAGATTTAGGGTGAACAGCATATATACGAAATATTACCTCGTTTGTACCGCTCTGGAAAAATTTCCAACAGTTGTACCATATTGTTGTAGCACGTTGACTAAGTACAAAATATTTGTCTATCATAATAGAATGAATAAAGTGCAAGGTCAAAGTTAAGCAGTATATCTGTGGAGTGTTATCTAGTTTGGTCTCTCTGGAGAGAAATTTCCAACAAAATGGCCTAAGGAATAGCCAAAAGAGACTTGAATTAGAACTCTAATCTACCATATTTTTGTCGCACGTTGACACGTACGAAATATTTGTCTATCTAATAGGATGAATAATGTGAAAGATCAAGGGTAAGCATCATGTCTGTGGAGTATGTCATAGATTGGACCCTATGGAAAAGCTTCCAATTGAATGGCCTAAAGAATAATCGAAGTCTAACAAGAACTGTACTCTACGAGTACTATAGATTGGCACACTGTGTTTTTTGTATTTGATAAATTTAATCTGTTAATGGAAATGTTTTAAATACATTTTTTATCAATATTTTAAGTCTCACCGTTTGAATAAACTTCTTCAAAACATGAATTTATACTCATGTGTCATAACTGTCCAACGCAAATGGGGAAAATTGTTCAGATTGAAAGTGTAAGACAATTTTATGCAGCGTTTGACAATCTTTTATCTGTTAAATTGCAATCCGAGATCTGAATTCTGACTTGATGATTGATGAATAGCATCCCAGAAAACGTCGATTGATCCAATGAAAAAACTTCGCAAGCTCCTATTAACCATTTGTGACGATTGGCGAGAAGTTGTTCAACCCTACGATAGACCTTTGTATCAAGGGTGACAGTATCAAGAGAATTAATATTTTCGGTCATAGTACAAACTAGTATTTCATCTAAACATCTGAAGAAAAATGTCTGCCACACAATTTTATGAGAAAAGTAATCTTCAACATGTCTACTTTGGATAGCTTACAGTTACTTAAGCATTTAATAGTAATTATTAAATTTAACCTCATTTTTATTAGTTTTACATTATAAAGATAATTATAAAGATGTAAGAATAAATAATAATTATAGAGATAGATTATTTACATAAATAATTATAAAGATAAAATAAGAACCAATTGTTACATATCATTTTAGAAAAAACCTGACGATTATAGTAATAACAATGCATTACCAGGATAATTCATGTGAAAATTCTGTATGCTTCGCATTGTTGCTGCGCAATCCTGGAAATTATGGCACTCAGGGGTAACAGTATGGCCAATAATTACATGATTTACTGGCTTGTGTATTACTCGTATAATTGTTTCTTGACGAGCTCCCCATCCAGAACGGGAAACAATTTCAACACCTGGACCTAATTAACAAAGAAATGATAAATGCCATTGTCTGATTAGAGTTATTCTATTTTGATAGAAATAGAATTGTATGAAAATAGTTTTTATTTTCATGGGAAAAGCAAAACTACTTACAAGCATTGGCAATGATGAAACACAGAGGGCAAATTATGAAGAAGAAAGTAAAAAGGAGAAAGGCTGTAACGCTTTCCCTGTTGAAATCAAATACGAATGTTACATACAAATTTTATTGTAGTTGTACATTCTGAAAAAGCAAAGTGTTTTCCATAATATCTCATGTCTAACGTTCAGCAGTAGGAAAACTGTTATTTCAAATTGTATTTATGTGAAAATCGAGATCATACAAGATCATAAGATTATTCTAATTATTATTTAGAAGCATTTATGAAAATCAAGTTATGAACTTTTCACAAACTCGAAATCAAGTAATGGATAAGCTATTTGTAACTCTATGTAAGTAATATGTAACGAAGGTAGAGATAGTTTGTTATTAAAGGACCTTTGTTATACAAAAGAATGTGCTCAGACATACTTGAACACACCGAGCAAGTTCACACGCATATATTCGTTGTGCAACCTGCTGTCTTCCCTGCATGACTTCTAATCAGATATTACTTTCTTGACAAATACAATCTTTCCACGGAAACTTTCAACCAATATATGTGACTATTATGAATAGATGTGTGTTGGGAAGGGGATAACAATGTTACACTACTTGGGAATATCGTAACTCTCAGAAAGAGGATTAATCGAAGAAACTGGAAAACAGTATTAAAATTGTTGTGGATTAAAATTAAACAAATTTGAAAAAGTATAGCTTTTAAAATAATCGTCTAAATGTTTTCAATTTCAGATTTCTTACCGATATACCAAAGGTGTAAATTGAAAACTCCAAGAAAAAGCAAATATATGATTTTTTTAAATAATCTATAAAATTACAAATAGTTCAAGAACATAATTTTTCTCCTTGATAAAAACAGACCTTCTACAAACAGAATTTCTACAAACAAACCTTCTACACTAAATTTGAAAGTTTTCAAGAGCTTCTTTTGAAAAATTGAAAAAGTAAAAGGAAATAAATTATGTATCCAAGTTTCATTGTGAAAAGGCAAATAATTAATTAATCACGTTTTCCAATTGCTATTACTAGAATAATGAAAAACGACTTACTTTTTTAACATATTTTCTGTAGGTAATAACGGAACTGCTTACTTAGAACTGAAGGCATATCACGAATAGGTAGCAACTTTTTTATCGGCGTTTCACCTTTCTTCTCTATGCATATCACTAAAAATCAGAAATGCCTTATCTGGACTTCGTGAACACTTGAAAATTTCGATTGATATAAAAGCAAATAGTTTTAGATTTTCGTAATCTGAAAAAGCATCATGATAAAGAATGTCAAAAGATTAATCATTTTCCTGTCATTCAACTGATTACTATGAGAGATTTTTCTGTAAAGCTAAATGTAGATGGCGCTGGTGTTTTTGCAGTAGGACGTGCTTCCTTACATATACCTATTGGGTAACCGGAAGTAAAATTATATTCCTTCGGTGTTTTGTTTGTTTGCATTGAAAATCTACTGAACTCAGAAATGTTTTACTCTCTCTTTCTCTGTTTGTACAAGTGAAATTCTCATAGGGGAGAAACTGCAAAATGATTTACATATGAGAGATTTTTCTGTCGAGCCAAATGTAGGTGTCGGTAATGTTTCTTCGACGCAACGAGTGTCCTGTACATATTCCGAACGTGAAATCACTTGGCTTGTTTATCGATTCCGATTTCAGCCACTTAACCCATAAAAATTCCATAGAGTGAATTCCGAATTGATATATGATAGTTGATTGATCAATTGGATCAATCGCCAAACCGGCGATAAACTACATGTTAAGGTAATCCCAATATTTATTATGCGAGAACATTTGGGTAGGGGAAGTAAAATCTTCGCTTCCATCCCTCCCCTGGTTTGTTTGTTCACAATGAAAATCCGTCTTATAGCCTGGAGCAAGCAAAAGTGGCATACAATGAGTATACCCGAAATATGTGTTTGATAAAAATTCAAAAGTGAAAATTAATGACAAAAAGTTTAGCTTTGGATTAGGTGAGAGTTAAAAAATCAATACATGTCTCAACATTTTCTCTCATTTCGTATCCCCATCATATTACATCTCACCGGTATACAACTTACATGATTTTGATCCTTAACTTTTTCAGCTTAACTGATTAAAAAATAAGACCCGGCCAAAAGATGCTGTGTTGCTATTGTCTTATTTTTTTTCTAAAAATTCAATTATGTGAATCCCGGACAAGACAAAGATATTCGAATCCTCTTTAAGCTATAGGTACCGGTCTCAGTAGACATCGTTTAGCGAAAAATTACCGTATAGCGGCCAACTAAGCCAAATCAATGGTGCGAAATTTTGTTGTTTGATTACTATTAGAGGAACTGTATACTATATTGATTTGGTTCGTCGCTCTGTTTTTTCTGCTATTCAAGGGCTAATTAAACCAATTTTTCACTGGGACTTTATCTGATATCCTTGTTTCTTAAAAAGTTATATTTATGTAGAAACTAATAAAGATTACAACTCTGACCAACTATTTAAATCAAGATAGAAATAGTGAAAAGATTGAAAATAAAATTCTACACACGTAGACTCCTGAGGAGTTGATGACCAAATATAGTCCTTGCGCCATAAAACAAAAAACCAACCAACTTGACGAGTTGAATATCATCATAAGTAAATATAAGTTAAATTTAGTTTAAATGTGTCTGAAACGGTGGCCGTGAAGAAAGTTTCACAAGTGTATGTTGTAAACCAATTTCCCATTCTGAATTGCAATAACTACACTTCAGCGTAATGCTACTATAATTTGGTAGGTAGGTATTTAATTAACATCGCATTGGAACAACACAACTGGCTATTACCTACGGTCTGGGATCAACCCAAGATCAAGAGCAACACCACGTAATTTTGAACCACGGTCAGATGACGAGGTCACACCTGAGCCGGAACACTCTCCAAACAGGCTGTGGCTCTAAAATAAAGATTTCATGCGTCCGTACAATATTTACACCAAGGCACAAAAAATGATAGATGTACGGTTAGTCGAAGAATTCTTAATACAAAAAGTTCTAAAGATAACAGGAACACAAATTTTAAAAATATCTTTCTAAATGTCGCCACAACTGGCATCTAAAGAATAAAAACAAAAATAAACAGTCCGGGATCCATCCGGAAGGGAAATATCCGAGGACAACACCTCGTAATTTTGAGCCACAGTCAAATGACGAGTTCAACACCTGAGATGGCATCCCACTCTCCAAACTTCCACACCATGCCAACGTGAGGACATTTGATACTACGATAGATTTAACGTGCACCAGCCCCCTTTGTATACGACGGTCATTGGTTGGATTCGAACTCGCAACCCTTCGGTTGCTAGTCCGTTACACTTCCAACATGGCTACCGCGGCCCACTATAACTTAGTTTACCTATCCTAAAGATGTGCATGTTTTCAGCTATGACAGTATTCTAAGTTGTTATTGTTTTTTAATGTCCGATAATTAACCTCTTCGCCCTTCGTCACCACAAGGGGTAAACTGGAGGTTATTCGTGAAGGAGCTCTCAGTTGGTAAGCCACCGTTATTTCTAGCAGAGACAATCACCAACGGTAGTTGAAATAACGTAACACTGGTGCAACACAACGGGCTATCAATCCCGAAGGAAAAGATCCGAGGACAATACACCCTAATTTTGAACCACGGTCACATGGCGAAGTCAACACCTAAGTTGGAACCCCACTCTCCAAACTTCTACACCAGGCCAACGTGCGGAGGACAACCACACCCTTGCGCTTACAAACCGGGATCGTCATCTGACCGTGGTTCAAAATTGCGGTGTGTTGTCCTCGGATCTTTTCCATCGGGATAGATCCCCGACCGTCGCCAATAGTCAGTTGTGTTGCTCCAGTGCGAAGTTAATTCAACTACCTACCTTACAAACCGGGATTCGAACCCGGAACCTACTGGATTGCAGACAAACCCTATGACTGCTATACAAGTAGGAGAGTTTACGTCGCACTGGAGCTATTGGTGGCGGAACGGGATCAAATCCGAAGTGAAAGATACGAGGACAACAACAAGTAATTTTGAACCACGGTCAGATGCCTTCATTACCTGAGCTGGCACTCTACTCTCCAAATTTCGACACCACGCCAATTTGAGGCCACGGCGTATTTAACGTTCACCAGCCCTAAGTACACGACGGTCTTAGGTTGCAACGAGTTTCCGAACTCGTCAACCCTCCGGTTACCAATCCGTGACTCCACCAACTGGGCTACCTTGGCCCCATACCAGTTAGGCGGCTAAAAGATGTGCATGCAACCGTTTTTTCAATGAATAAGAAAGGATAGATTAACTACTCTCAATACTTTTAGTAAACGTATTTTACTGATCAATTCTTATAGTAAACACAAAATCGATAGAAATTTACGGGAAATGATATCCCAATTTGTACCTGCATTGCTTTCCTGTTTGTGTATTTACTCGCGTGAAGTATGTAGTTCCGGGGAATCTGTTGTCCACAGTGTCGCCATGGTAACAGATATCAACACCTGTTGTATGTACTTTAATTTTTTTCTCCTTTCCTGATTTATTGATGTGTCTCCTTTCGTTTTCAATTTATCATGCGCCATCGTAGAATGCGGTTTGACATGATGACATTATCTGTGGCTTTGTAAGAGTTGTTTCGAGAGTCTTTTTAACATGCGTGCAGGCTATTGGCCGATAGGTCATTTTAAATGTTTCTGTCTGCACGTAAAATTATATAATCTTCAACGCAAATTGTCTGTCACTATCAAGCTTAACATAGTGTATTTCGTTAATAATGCTCTTTTGCTATAAACTTTTTGTCATGATTTTAATAATTTGCAAATGTAAGGCATGATATAGAAGTACGTGGTATATAATAAAAAGGTGGATTCAGACCTACACACAAACACACACTTTCATTTTTACAAGAGTGATTTCCAGAAATAGACCTAACAGAAAACGGAGGTATGACTTCCTGTTACGCAAATAGCCCTCGCATGATATGGGGTTACCTTAAAATGCTGTTTATAGAGGTTTTGGTGACTTCTGGCGTTTAATCTTATTGGTGTTCACAAATCAACTATCATATATCAATTCAGGGGATTCATTCTTCGGAATTTTTGTAGGCGTGTTGAAATCGTATTCGAGGAACAACCCAAGTGACGACACGTTTGGAACATGTACAGGAGGTACGTTCAACCATAAAAACATTTACACATGTATCCTGTCATAAAATTTTATATCGCCAAACGTAAGATGCCAAAACATAAATAAGTAAGATGCCTTCACAAAGCAGTCACGTGACTACTAGTGGACATATTGCATACACCTTTTGAAGCTCCTCTCAATAGCAATGCTCAGTCTACTTATATTTCACACCTATGCTTACGGCGCGGCTGCATTTAAAATAAAAAAATTACTTTTGTCTATATATGGTAGATGATCAGAGATGGCAGCATAGATTTAGATGTCTCTGATAGATTTTCAACTTTCTGAGTAATTTAATTCATTCCATTACAGGCCAATAAGGATTGGTTGGTAGGTATTTTAATTAACGTTGCACTGGAGCAGCACAACGGGCTACTAACGACTATCCGGGATCAAACCCGAAAGGAAAGTTCCAATGACAACACCGCGTAATTTTGATCCACGGTCTGATGACGACCAATAAGGATTGAAAAAGCAAGTGGTAGACTAGTAAACCCTGATCCTTACATCTCGATTATAATACTTTTGATTTTGCAAATTTTTGTTTTGTGCATTGCGCGCGTTGTCTGTAAATATGTTACAGCCAACAGAATGCTCAGCTAGCTGTATCCGTTTATAATTTCTACTTGCAATGCGAGTCTTATAAAATTTTATATTTAAAATAAAATCGGTTAACGTTTTAACTTTTTACTTTCTTGATGAGGAACAAACAGCAGCAACACACACATTACGATGCAAACCTTCTTATGCACTTAAATATGAGCGTCATTAACCGAACAATACCACAAAAATGATTTTGTTCAAAAATTCTACACGGCATTGATCCCCAATTAAAATAGAAGTTTTTTGGTAATATTTGAAATTGTAATACGTTAGTCAGATTCTGTAATGAGCATAGTAAATTCACCACATGGGAAAATATATTTTATATAGAAAGGCGATATACAATTGTTTTAGACATTTCACATTTTTGACTTTTCTGTCTAGTAAGTAGTGTTTGTTTCTTCTAATCGATTTTGACTTTCTTAACCAATAGAATCTTTCCTAGGAATTTTTCAAACAATGGTTATTTAGTCATTATGTATATTGTGGGGGAAAATTAATACACTACTTTGAAATCTCTCAGTCCATTCCAGAGGGCTCTACATAATCCATGTTTAGGGTAGGTGATAAATCCTTCATAGTAGTTTGCAAATAAATGTTTTTTGGCAATTACAAATGCTATTATTACAGACCTATTATTTTTACCATAATGCATAATGTTACCACATGAGGTAATATTTGTTTCTCAAAACTAAGAAATAATACAAAATAGTCTCGTTTCATTTTGTTTGAATATTTTACATGATTGGAGCAAGGACATCGAAATGCTTTTAAAACCATTAAACTATATTCATGTATGGAGAAACTAATAATTCATTCCGGGGAATATGAAAATGTTAAACATTTTGAAGTTTAGCATTCATGAAGCACGGAAAACATGAGAATATGATTTTCGGATTTTCAAGTCCAAAAAAATCGCAACTCCTGCAAAAATACCATCGAAGTTGGAATTCAGCCCTATTCCTTGATTATACAACCAACAAGATGTGACCATACAATTAAGGTAATAATGCATCTCATTTCATTTTCATAGGGAAAACACTTCTATAAAGGATTGAAGGAAATATATTCACCATTAGCAACACCCAAAAGTGTGCATACACTCATTCCCTAATTATCGAAAAAATGTATCAAACTTTTCACAATCCTTTGCGTGACAGTATTGTTTGACTCCCCACCGTAATTTTTCCCGGTTGTTCCACCATATAACAAATCGTTTCACGATGGCCATTCAGAATTTCAAAGCATGCCACAACCGACACTCCGGTGTGTTATAAGCACCCCTTTCTCTTATTGTTCCAAAGGATCTCGAAAGGAGTTCTCTGGACACCGTCACGGAAACGCCAGAAACGAGAGAGAACGACAAGGAAAAGCAATGCATTCATAATTCTCCGCTTCGCAGTCATGGAATAATCGAAACATAATAGTTCGTTTTCGAACAGCTTGGGTCGATCTGAGGCCGAGGGGAAGGAGGAGAGAAGAGAAGAATCAATAGCAGAGACAGTCTCCGAGAGCGTGACAATCATCGACAGGTGGCCTACCCACACCTCACCTCCTGGTACACCCCGTTGGTTTTTATCGGCTATAGACGATTTCCAAGAACATTAAGGAGAGGGTCGTTTTCTGGTGTGCCTCTCTCTGGACTTTCCATGAGGACATGGTGAGATGGAGGAGCAAGCGAATGCTTCTTAAGTTCAAGACCTTTCTTTATTCGAATATGATTGTTATTTATTGCAATATGCATGCGATTATAAGAGTCTATGTGTTACCTAAGGAAGACCTTACAATCTCCATGATTGCAGCCTAAAAACTCGGTTTTGATTTAAGATGTGTAGATTAAAGTTCAGCTTAAAATTTCCTGCATAATATAGACGTTTTAAAACACTTATTTTATTGTTATTATTACAAATGATTTTAATATTGTGACTGAGGTAAGAATAATTTAGTTTGTAGACGTTATGGTCTTGGAAATTGCGTTTTTCTAGCAAGATATTTTTGCGCTTGACTAATCAGAATGCTTTTATTGATCAAATAATATAGTTATGCAAATTATCAAGTAGTTTTACGTATGTGGTTTAATCGCAAATTCAATCATAATTTTGACGCTTGATAAGGAATGGTTAGAACGTATGTGTTAATAGAAGGCAATGAGTTTTCTTCTGAAATCAATCTTTCTTAATAGAGATGATCAGTTGAAACAAATCTCAATTTCCTCTACATTTACAAAAATTATAATTTGAAGTTATATTAATTAAATAATTCGAATTTTCTGTTCATCGAAATTCAGCTCTCATGTAAGTTCTACTCAAAAATAAAATGTCTCAAAAATAATGACGAATATTCGTCGTAGATAAAAACATGCATTCGCTTATATGAAGGACTTAGTTTATTGTGCCTATAAGTCTTAGCTGTCTCGATGACCAACCCCGATTCAGACCCGTCCCTGGACATAGTCGTCAGCAAGCGACCCTTTCAAGATGTCCTTGCCATCAATGAACTTTCGGACTTGGAGGCCTTCGAACCTCGCCTCAGAAGAAGACAACCAGAAGAAACCGAAAACAGACCCCGTTTTGGATGGTTTCGAGAATACGACGATGCCAAAAAACATAAAGTAAGTAAAGGAACGGGCTGGTGAGTAACTAATGTCCTTCGTAGCTAGATTTTAGATCAAAACATTCAACCATAATTACTCCACTTTGATGATACAGTGCAATCGAGAGAGCTTTGCTTGTTGGCGTTTTGTAACAAATGACAACATCGTTGTCTCAAAGGGTGTTTTGAATTGAAGGGCTTTGGCTAGCATAATGATAAGTCTTTTTTCAGATTTTCCAGGCTAGCAATTGTCAAGTTTAAAAGAAAATCAAAATTATAATGGTTTTGTCTACTCTGTTCATATTATCTCAAACTATTAATTATTATGCACCAATTCAGATAATCAGAAATTATTTTGATTCTCATGAATATTTTGTTTATCAGTATGTCGTCCGGAGCCCATTGATTCGTAGTTTTAAAACTACACAATTAGAATATAATTGCATACCTCTGAGTTAAGAAACAAATACATTTTCATAGCCAGTTATTTTCTCATATAGCCATGTATAGTAAATGGTACACTGAAAAATAAAAATCATGTTTCTAGACGATATTTAACTAAAGTTTTTTACTAGCAACAATATTGAAATGGATTAAAATTTTACTAATGAAATTGTTTTGACATGAAGTATGAATAAATTTGAGTCAGATGTCTATATTGATTGAAAATAATATCTTAACGTATCAACATTACTCTTATCCACTTCATATCGGGCAAAATTTTATCTGAAAGATTTGACTATTGTGTATTATCTTCCTTGAGGAAATAAATTCGAATAAACAACCTGAATAGAATAATGAGCAATAGTTGACGAATTTAATATCACGAAAGTTATAAAATTGCTCATGCTCAAATTGACTGTACAAGAGATTACATATCTTCATTAACGATAAAGTAAAAAGTAATCTTTCTAAAACCTACTTCCGACATTTGCAATAGTCTGAGAAGTATATATTATTGATTTATGAATCGAAAAACGATGCTTTTTAAACGGGTAATTTATTTAAAGAGTTGTAACCATAATTTTGAAAATGTACCTTGGTTTGTAAAACGAAGCAATTCGTAATTCACTACGATTTAAGATATTAAATTTAAAAATACTATATTCATGAACAAATGTGTAACGATTTTAATATATTCATTAGGGGCAAAAAAAACACAATTTTGAAATTGCTCAACACGAATACTGAATGCCTTAGTTAAAAAATTGTGGGTCAAAAACAATCCACCTTTTTGTATTAAATTTATAAAACCAAATAGTAACATTTACTTATATTTATTTACAGATACATAAAAATACTACTGTCTCATTTTGCAGAGCTCAATATAGTCTGCACTAAATAAAATTTAATTTAAATCAATCTTGACATTTTCCAAATGGTTTGTTGATTGGATTTTAATGGCGCATGGGTCAAGCATAAACAGGCTGTGCCAAACACGAGATGAACTAAACCAACTTTAATAAATTTCAATACTATGAGAGAAGAAAAGAAGAAATAAAATTAAAAGTGAGGGTAAAACTGAAGGGAGATCACTAGGGTACCTCGGGTGTCCGTGTTTACTTGAAGAAAGTAAACTTCCTGAGGGGAAAAGTTTGCCAATAATTTCAGTGAATGATTTTTCATTAACGAACTTATCTGTGCATTGGATTAAAAAGTAATTTTTGTTCAAAGCTTTTTAAAAACTTATCCATGCCAAGAAAATCAACAAAGATGTTTAACTATCCCATCGTCATCATTCTTATCTGTTTAACTTTTCTTTTACACGTGACTTACGAGCGTGAATAAATTGCACGTGTAAGCGAAGCATGTAATCTGGTATTTAGAATCTTAAAGTAAAATTTTGTTTAACTCACAAAGTCAAATATGAATAAAAATTGTACAGGCAACAGAAAAGTAAAATTGTAAAAAGAAAAGTGCTGTTGGTTTGGAGTTTTGCAGTGAGCAATGGTGAATATATTTTGAAGGCACTATTGTCAAGTAAGAATATGGCAACTGTTCTGCTTTTTAGTTAGTCCGTGAAGAAATATCAAATACGTTATAGAATAATATGTTTGAATAGCTACGGAAATGACGCATAGATTAATAATTTTTGAATATTTATCTGACATCAACATTCAAAATTAGTTCAATTTTTTACAAACTATGATCCACTTCAAGAGTGTTTACAGCTCTCTCACAAGGAAAGCAACGTGGAATGTGCAATTATGGTCGAAAGAGAAATACCACTCTTTATATCTCTGATCGTAATATTACTACTGTGATGAAGTTGATAATTGTTTCAATATTGAACTATTCTCTATGATGAGCAAGACAAATTCCATTATCACTTATTAGCAAAATCCTTGAATTTTTTTCCTTCTCTTGCGATGCATTGTCTCAACTTGGTCATATTTACAAGAACTTCTGTTTATATCTTTCCACAGTGAAGCGGATTATTAATTCTTTTAAGTGGATGAGCTAAAATTTAATGCTTGTAATTTTTCTGCAATTAAAAAAAGATGACTGTTATGCAACTGTCTGAAATTAATTAAGCATCAGTTAGTGTCTATTGCTTATATAAAATTGTTCTTATTAAATATTACTCTAGTCTAAAGCTTAACAAAGTTTCTAGTCTTATCTCTGTATAACGTTTTTGGCATATTTCTTTTTTTTCCTTATTTTGGAGGAAGCAGTGGTAAGGCCCCGTTCATATGGACTTTTTCTAACGCGCGTTTGATAAGACTTTTCGAGCGTTACCATGTGAACACCTCTTGGGCGTTTTTCGAGGTCAGTGTCCATTATGCATTAAATTGTGTTTTTTATTCTCCTAATCCAAGTTTCTATCTCTTGAATGGTTAAAGATAGTCAAAATTTCAACGGATTTCAAGTCAACGTAATATCTTACGTCAGTTCGATACCAAAAACATGATTTTCTTTGAAAAAAAATTTTTTTTGTCAATAGTCGCAACTAATGTTTTTGCAGATATTACTTTTATACTAAGCGTAAGTGGAAGTATTGCCTTGTTTTGAAAGGGAATGTCACTTTTATAAGATATTTTGTTGCCCCTTATCAACTGTTTTAATTTTACAGCCATTAAAAATAGGATGAAAATCTTTCCAACCTAAAATTGATTTCCGTGTTCACAAGAGCCTGGATTTGGTTAACTTAGAAATGTATAAAAATGACAAATAAAATGCCTAAAATAACCTAAAAAATATTCAAAATAAAGTGAAAATTTGATATTCTTTCTATTTGTAAAACATCCGTTCCCTAATTGCCTGTGAATAAAGTGTTTTTGAACTTAAATTTTTATACATAAATATAAATGCAATATAATCGACTTGCTGACCAGAAGTGACAACCTAAACAGGTAAATCTTTCATAACGTATAGTATACGATGCGTTTCGGTGTAATGCCAATGCCATCAACCTGGGTTGTAAATTTTTGAACGTTAGCCTTTCGTACGGTTTTCAAACTTTTTCGAATGACGGGATTATTTTGAACCTAGGAACCGGTATGAGCCAGCGGATCATAGAGAAATAGTGCCTTATGTAGTTCAAATTGTGGCATTATTAAACATTTTCATTAACTCTAATATCGTAAAATATTTCCTCCCGTTTTTTCCTGTCAAGACTAGAGAAAAACCCTATAACCATCACTCTCCAGTGTGTCGATGATTCACCCACCAATAAGAAATAGTAAGAAGGATTTGTTTTGTGTTAAGGGGTGATTACGGATATTTTTTGGGGCTCAAGAAGCTAGCAGATGAGTCATTTGTAATGTGTTTTATCGTAAAACGAACCTGCGTATGAAAAATTGGAATATTTCTATAAAACTTTGATTAAAACGAAGCTAACTAAAAATGACCAAACTATTTCCTTAAAATTTTAAAATTGACAGTGTAAAGTAAAAATATATCCCCCAAAAAACTACATTTCTAGAACCAGGAAATTGGAAACGAAATTTCTGTTGATATGGCATTGTCAAAACTATGGTACTATCAAAAAGATGACACGTAAACAAAATCCGGCACTGGTGATAACCTTTCTTTTTTATGTTATTTTTTCAGGTTTTATCGTGTTTCCTACGATCTATAGCTAATTTGTATTTAATTTTCCTTCAAATAGATCTCTATATTTTTAAAACCTATCTCTAAACATTTTAATGTATCGGCAAAAATAACACATATATAGCAATAATTTGTTTTTAATTTTTAAACACAATTTTCCCTGAGTTCTGACTATCCGAAACGAAAACTAACCCTCCAACCGACCCTCTTTTAGAGGTTTTGTAGCACAAATGGAATAATGACTGGGAAATATTTCAACTAAAATTTGATTAAAACTCATGATGAAACGAGAAAATTATGTTAAAACCAAAAAAATCTCAAAGATAAACAAAAAACAGTATACATATCGAAAACCAGGAGATAAGTTAATATAATTTGCGTCTACACGTACACATAATATAAAATTTTAGATAAAAGTAGCAATAACACTAACTGCATGATTAAAATATAAATTCTATGAAAATTAAGCTAACAGTAAATTAAGTTCAGTAAATCAGTTCATTTTAAAAAGTGATATCGAGTTCAGTGTAACAAGATGTGAAAAATGAAACTTATCTTGCGCATTTCACGTTGAGGACAAATAAAAAAATAACTTTAAAGTTTAGCTTTTTAATTGAATAT
Source organism: Meta bourneti (assembly GCA_933210815.1). Classification (NCBI taxonomy): domain Eukaryota; kingdom Metazoa; phylum Arthropoda; class Arachnida; order Araneae; family Tetragnathidae; genus Meta; species Meta bourneti. The sequence goes on along the minus strand of OW119929.1, from coordinate 75,087,156 downwards.
TTAATTTTAGCTTTATTTTAAAAACGTTTGCCGCACATAAAAACTAGAACGGACAGTTGTCAGTATACGCCAGAAATATTCTCAGAAATAAAATTACCCACTATCCCCTTTAGTTGTAAACTATCACATTTTTACATGTTTTGTGTGAAATCGGGGTAAATTTCTTCAATAAATATAATACGATTAAATTTTCTCATCATATTTTTTTAATGGCCAGAAATAAAAAGCAGTGGATTAAAGCAAAATACTCCAATCAAGTTATATCTTTTCTATAAAAACGAAATGCATACTCCCTTTTGTGTTTGTAATGAATATATTCGTCAAATATGAATCGCGAAAATATTAAAGTTAGTTGAAAAATTATTTATTTAAAGAAAATAACATGTTAGGCATCGACCTAGTGTAAAATTTTCCGCAGATTTCAAATCCGTTGAAATGTTCACTCTATCTTTAACGATCGCGAAGATAGGAACTTGGACTAGGGGAATAAAAAAGCTCTATGTGCGTCAAAACGCGTGTCATGTGAACGGTGCAGTACAATCCTATGTATCTCCAAGCGCCTTCTAATCGCTAGAACGACCGGAGATTGTTGAAGCGCAGAAAAGCTATCTAGAGCGTGGATTCTCGCGATTTCTGCATGTGAACACTCCAGTAGAACTCTATATATTTTGGCTCCCCGCGTTTTGTTTTGGCGTAAAACACGCGTTAGAAAACACCTCATGTAAACGGGGCCTAACCGTTTTGTTATTTTGACTTCTTTCATGGGCTTTCGGCTGTGGCTGATATATCACCGATTTTAATGAAAATTAATTTTTAAATAGGTCACATACAGTAATGACCAACAGCAAAATATTAGGTTTCAGAAATCTATATTTTGTTAATCATTGACATTTAAAGTTCAAGGTCACACAAATTTAGATTTTCTAGCATTAAAAGTGGCCTGTTTGCGACCCTATATTTCGATAAGTTGTCAACAAAATTTTTATATCATTGCATTCTTTAGAAAAGGGTCTCTTAGGAAACGTCAGAATATAATTTAATAGCCGTCATTGCTGAATTCGAGGGATCGATTAAAATAGAAATTTTGCCAATTTGCTACAACTTTCAAATTGCTCTGGTATCTCTAGAAATGGAAAGACAATATTAAAAGTTATTCTTAATGAAGAGCCTTTCCTAACAAATAGCGTGGCGTAATTTGGTGATTGTATTTCTACTCCTTTATAAAGAAGAAAACATTTAAAAGTAAAAATTATGGTGAAATACGATTTTTCAATTTTTAAAAATGCATATTTCACTGTGAGGGAAAGCTCCAAAAACATCAAAACTTTTCAACTTAAAAGAGCAAAATGTCTATTATATGTCCTGAAATTTTCATAACTGTAATTTGATTATTTTTGTCTCAGGAAAATTTTTTATTAGACGTAAATTCTACTTTTCTCGCAGTTGATGAGTTATAACCTCCGATAACAAAAAATGCGATATAAGAATGAAATATACTAGCTATTATTATGGTGCACGTGCAAAATTTCACATGAAATTTCTTTTTAGTCTTTTTTGCGTAATCCAAGGAGTGAATATATTTTCAAGTTATATTTCAAGTGAAATAATTAGGTGGAATGTTAATTTTAGAGAAGTCTTTTCGATTTACTTTTTTCTTTGGAAACGTAAGTATTAAATACTACTGCTTGTGAATATTAAATGCGTTTTGTAAATATTAAGCATTATTAGTCATGTAAACACTAATTTTAAGGGGGGAAAAAGAATTTAAACATCGTTGTTATACTCGATTCTCGCAAATGTACATAACTCACGAATCCTTGTTCCACGTTATCACAATCACTTGTGAAATAAGTAGATACCAAGAATTCGGCAGCACTAGGAAAATTTCGATTTTAACAACTACAAAATGGAACACGAGACCTTTATCAGAGATTGAAAGTGAATTTGGAGACAATCAAGTAAAATTTTTAAATGTTTAAGCTTTTTGAATTGTGATTTGGGATGTCCTGCTTTTAAAATTTCCTTCAAAAGTTAAAAATAATTTGGTTTTTATTATTGATTTGGGATTTCATTGTTTTCATTTGAAACGAGTAATATGCATAGAATGGGAAGGAAATGCTATGATTGGCGATAATAAATATTGCCAGTTAGTGCGATATTGATAGAATATGGTAACCCGTCGTAGAACATCCGAATAGTCGTTTGGCAACGAAACTTTCAGTCGCCAATTGATTGGATAGGCAAGAACGTGTTTTTGCGTTTTATTAATTTTGTTATTGTTGCTTTGAGACTACAAATACAACCCTGAATTTTTTTTACAAGTAATAGACATATTAAACTATATTCTTCCAAAATATAGTTTTTGTCAGAGCTGTCCTTCACTTCATTTTGTGAGCCTATTTAAAGTAGAAAACCGCCATTTTATAATTTTCCTTTGCTGTTTGGAAGATGAATGAAATAAAAGCCGACTTCCAAACTTCAGCAATAGTTTTATCATACCTAGCACTGTATCTGGCATGAATTTCAACGATGCATTTAATTTCCTTTAGCCCATAGAAACCTTTTTAATTTTATCAAAATCGACTATTTTCCATTTTTCGCTACTAATTTTTAGCTTAAATATGTTTAAAATTGTTGTTTCCAAATAGATAAAAAGAAAATTCTTTATAGATTACAAAAATATGAAATATTGTTGTCTACGTTGAGTAGTTTTTGAGAAAGATCTTCAAACATTCAACATCAAGCGATTTCACAAGTGCTCTTCAATGTTGCAAGTCCTTAAAATGCCTGAAACTTTAAAAACATTTAATTTTGAGCCAAAATATTTTGGATATCGTTATCTATGCAGAAACAACCCCTGTAGCAAATTTCATGAAAATCCATCACCCTACGGCCACAGGTTTTTTCTGAGATTTGCTCATTTTAAATGGAATGTCACTCATGCGAATGTATGTAATTCTAGCTTCATTTACATTAACAACATTATGTAGATTTTAATTTATCCTTTTCTAGCTTGCGATTTCTTTCTCTTTTCCTCAATACTTGTTTCATCAATCAATTGTCTAGACTCCACACCCAGACAAAACAAGTGAAAGATGCAGTAGTTATCATCATGTCTCTCTACGCTATCTAGTCCAATTCAGATATCCTATTGTTTACTCTTAGTTCCATTTCACACATCTCTAGCCAAAATAAAAGCCCTTCCATATAGGAGACCGGAGTACGAGATGTGATTAGAATCTTGAGCGACATTTTAAGAAAATGTCATGTTTTTTCTTTGTTATATTTCAAGCATCACATTCAGTTATGAGAGGCTTTTCCTGTCTATCTAAATGTAGGCGGCGAAAGTGTTCTTGCGACGGAACATGTTTCCTGTATGCAGTCGAAAGTGACGTCAGTTGGCTTATTTTTGGAATACAGCCACCCATAAAAATTCCAAAGAATGAATTCCGAATTGATGTGTGATAGCTGTTTCTTCAACAGGCAATTAGATTAAAGGCCAAAATAGCTATAACTATATATTTAGGTAACTCCGATACGTATTATGTGAGAGCATTTGGGTAGCGAAAGTGAAATCTTCGCTTTCCATCTTTTTTTGTTTTCATTGAATCCCTCTCGTTCGGAACCGTGCAGAGGCAGTCATGATCTTCATTTTGCAAAAAAAAAAAGAACACGGCTTCCCAACGTCTCTTTATATTCTTGCATTTCTTTTATCACTGAAGAAATGCAAAATAAATTAAACACATGAAAATTTAATTCTACAGTATATTAATAATACAGTATATTGTCCATTTAAAAGAATTTTAACTAAATTTTCACTGAATTTTTTTAATTCACTTTCATAATAAGTTTTCTCTTGCATGGTGTAAGGCAATTTTATGAACTTCTTGTTCATGTGTGTTAATCTTATCGTCTTGAGTTTTACAGGAGAGATTACGAAAATCTAAGTTACCATAGATTTTTCACTTTCGAGTTCCATCGAGTTTTTTTCAATGTGTTTCCTATGCTGGTTTTTTTTATAGAAACAAAGAAAAATAAATTGATTATCTGGATATCTCGATTTCCTTGTCTTTTAACCAATTATTTCCAGTAATTAATAATCATAAATTAAATATCATTTGGAGCTAATAATATGGAGGATAAATATCATTCGTTATTGACAAAAACAAAGGCAAAATAAATCGTTAGCATGAAATTTTTTTCTCTGTCGACAAATTTATCTCCATTGAATAATCACAAATTAATAATTAATTATCATCAAAGGTAACGAGTGAAAATTATATCGTTCTATCGAATGTAGATGGCAGCACTACCATTGGTAGAGACAATCCTAATTTGAAAGGAGATTTTAAAACTAGCCCCCTTCTATTTCAGAAATTCTTCAACCTTCGTCTCTTTGATTTTATTTTTTAACAAGAAACAGAAGCAAACCTATTCTTTCTCGAGCATCAAGTTCTTTAAATTATTTTGAGTTAACTGTTTTTAGTTATGGTTGTTTCCACCTTTTGAAAGAACGCACATGTTTCTGAGGTTGAATACTTAGTTTCTTGATAGATCTTTTCTAATTTCCATAAATACATAACAACTTCTCGTTCTTCGTCAAATATTCAACCAAATATCTGAGGAGTTGATTCGAGCCTTCGTTTTCATTTCATTCAGTACCTGCTGCAAATCAGAAATGGAATGTAGTATACTATGTGTACTTAGTGCTTGTCTTACTTTTTATTTTTCATTAAAAATAAAACGAAGAGCTAGACCTGTAACGCCATATATGAAAATATCTTGAAGAAAATTAAAACTAATTTAACAGAAATACGTGTTCAAAATCAGCATTCACTGATCTCCGAAGAAATTTAACTTTTGCAATAGCACTGGGCTAAAGAAACTGAACTGACGATCACACATCCGCATGCTACATTAATAGACTCAATGCACCGGAAGCTTCTTTGCCTTAGTGTATTATATGTAATAGATCTGGTCAAGTGGTACACTAGATATTACTGTGGTGCACAGATAGGGACTCAACATTACCATAAATCATTTATATCTATGCAGATGTACAGTGCACTATTTATGTAAACTGTATGTAAATCGCAGTCTGCTCCGAATCTCCGTTCTAAAAAATCTACAATTGCCTCCTTTATTTAAGACCAGGCCCATGTTGACTTGCCAGCCTATTATGTTAATTGAATTTTGATCAGTTACTTTATATTTTTATTTGCTTAGTTATTCGTAGCACTAGTCTTCGTATAGAATCACCTCCGTACAACGGAACACACCTTTTTTTCCAACCTCCTAGTCTCAGGTCTATTTCTAGATTATTTAGTTTAGCTCATTTCCCTTCTTACTTCATGTTAGAGAGGTCCCCCATTGGCCAAATTCTTTAGACCCATGGTGCTCTCTTGTGAGGAAAAGTGAAGTGAATCCTCACTCTTACCTTTGACACTTGATACACTGAGCCTCTTGACTCAGTTTTATCCATCTGAGAGTACTACTGGAAAGTTGCTAAGTTGTTGCGTAAGACTCACGGTTACACTTCAGCAATGGCACTTAAGACTGGTCCCTTCTATTCGGAAAATTTCAACTTTCAACTTTGAGCTTATTTTCAACTTGAAACTGAAGCAAAACCTATTCTTTCTCTGAGCATCAAGTTCTTAGAATTTACTTATCGCTTAAGAGGTTAAGCCTTGAACACTTGAAGCATAAACAGTAAAGAGCTTACAATTATTTAATCTATCTTCCAAAATATTATGATCCCCAAATACCAAGGCATGCCCATTTATCAAGTGCCATACTGTCAATGCCGGAGATTGAGGCCCCATCGAGGTCAGGTTCTCCATGACCTCATCAACACCAACATTTTTAACAAGTACGAAATAAAACATACCACGTTTTAGTTCGAATGAGTGTTGACTGCTTAATAACATTTAATAACTTCTCGATCTTGTCTTGAAGTGGAATCCTGTGTCTCTTGTAAGGGACATGGATGTTTACATCTTATTTTAAAGTGGTAGGTATTTAATTAACGTCACGCTGGAGAAACACAGCGGTCTATTGGCGACGGTGCGGGATCAATCCCTAAGGGAAAGATCCGAGGACAACACCACATAATTTTGCACCACTGTTTTAAAGTGGATTTATTACCGAGAAAGAAACGAAAAGCAACCAAGTTTTCTAGCAAGGCAGACTGAAATTTAAAAAGAAATAGCATTTTCTAGACGTGGCCTCAAGCAGTCAGTGAAGCTTGTGAGACAAATGCAACGAATTCAGTTGAACAAAGAAAGCAAGTTTATGTATTTAAAAGGTTGAGGTAGGTAGGTAACCAAACGGGATATTGGTGATGGTGCGGGTTCAACCCCCGAAGTTCCGAGGACAACACCACGTAATTTTGAACCATGTTCAGATGACGAGATCACACTTGAGCTGGCACCCCACCCTCCAAACTTCCGCACCACACCAACTTGAGGACATGTGAGGCCACGACAGATTTAATGTGCTCCAGACCCATTTGTAAACGACTGTCTTTGGTTGGATTCGAACTCGCAACCCTCCGGTTGCTAGTCCGTAACTCTTCCAACCGGGTTACAACTGCCCTTTAAAAGGTTGAAACAAATTAATAGTTATCAAGAGTGAATCTGAATTTTAATTTTTGTAGTCTAGATATGATTTGTTGTATTTCGAAATGCAATATAAGACTATTAACAGTATCAGAAGTTTACGACTTCGTTAATTCTGCACTAAGGTAATATTACAATGCTTTTGTATCTGAAAGCTGGAAAACCTTGAACGACTTGTTCAAAAAGAAACCAGTCGGTGATGTAAAACAGAGTATTGCTTTCTAGATGTTCGTTCCGCTCAAAACAGCTGCTAATAATTCCAGCTGGTCAGTTTTAACTCTTGATTTCACTCATATGACCTTCAAGAGCTCCTTGGAAACCAGTTAAGGGTTTGCCGTTTTATAGAATCTACATTAAATAATTAAACTGTTGGATACACCTGTTGGACATAATTCTACAAAGACGTTGCGCTTAGTTACTTTCATGCTTGGTTCGGTTTGACTTGTCACATCACGGCCATGGTCATGCATGGATTGAGAACCGTTTGTACTGAGTTCATAAGATACGCGAAATACACGGAAAAAAATGATTCAAAAAATTAAGGATTACCTATATTAAATGTACTGCTCTTTCAAACGTTTATTTCCATCTAAAAAAATGTGTCATTGCCGTCAAAGTTAAGGATTCGATGAACCTTATATAAGGTTCATTCGATGAATGGCTGAAGGAATGTAAAAGTCTAAGGCTGAAGGAATGTAAAAGTCTGTGAACCAATGGCTGACTATAATAAAATCATAATCTTAAATCTAAGGTAGGTAATTAACGTCGCACTGGAGCAACTCAACGGGCTATTGGCAACGATCGGTCCCCGAGTGAAAGATCAGAGGGCAACACTACGTAATTTTGAACCACGGTCAGATGACCATGTCGCACCCCACTGTCCAAATTTCCACACTACGACAACGTGAGGACATTTAAGGCGACGACATATATAACTTGCACCAGCCCTCGTGTCCACTTTGGTTGGACCGAGTTTCGAACTCGTAACCCTCCGGTTGTTAATCCGGTACTCTTCCAATTGGGCTACCGCGACCCCTTAAGCCTAAGGCATCAGAGAAACTACGAGAGGAATTTGGTTTGGAACACATTCATACCGATTTCTACGTGTGCTGTAGTGTGTGGGTTGAGTAGTGAAGAATGCTAAAGAAATAACAAATCCAACTCATTTTCATTTGTTAACGAGAATTTGTTAATTTTAAACGGGTTGCAATTTTTATGGGTTCATTTAGTTGAAGAATTCCAAAGCAAAAGCGTCCCCTCCCAATTTTGATTTATACATTGCGAAGACAAATGCCAGTCACGGGTATGCAATGATTTTGAATGATTGTCAAAATAATGTTTGAAAAATGGATATAATTATAATAGACCATTGTTTATAGATAGTATATAAGTGATTTATAAATTTTTAAAATGACATTTTTGCACGCTCGTGTTATGAAATTTAAAAAGATGATTATTCTGTCGATGTTTCGCAATTTATGAAATGGTACTATTTTAGTTTCGAAAAGTATGTTCAATAATAAAAATGCTTTTCAGTAAAGATGCATTTCTACGCTTAGTAATTATTAAAATAAAATTAATAGTTAATAAATTAAAATAACTTGTACTTAAACTTATGAGTATTCGTAAAATGCATAAATGAAGCAACATAAGACCGATTTAATAGTTAAATAAATCAAGGAAATCCTAAAATATTATGGTTTTGAAAGTAAATTGGAAACACGGATGTTATGTTTTTGTGTCAGATTCCATTTTTCAAGAATTTCTTCTGACATGCCTTTTGAATATAAAGTAACATTTCGATGTCACTTCTTGGGCGACAAGAAGGGCGATTTATCGAAACAAGCAATATAGCAAGATTCAAGAAAAACCTAGCTTTGCATATAATGCACAAAGATATATTATCTGATGCTTGGCGTTATAACTTACGCTTTCTATTTAACCTTCTAAGCGTCACGAGAAGTGCAGTATTGCCTTTACCTCAAATAACACATCATGACTAAATAACCGTATCTACCGATTTAAAGAATCTCAGGAAAGATTCTATTGGTCAAAAAAGTCAAAACTAGCTACAAGTCACTCAGGAAAGACTGCAGATCGGATATATGAGTGTGAAACCCTCTGAGGGTTGATATTATATAAAAGTAGTTAAACGCAAATTGGGGATAAAACCATTCAAAATAATGCAAAATACGAGAAAATATTTATTTTGAAAACAAAAAATCAGGATGATTCATAATAGTATTTATACATTCTTTTACAATCAGGATATTGAATTGTGTGTTCGCCATTGGAATTTAGAGAACGAAAATTATGTATTTGCATGTCATGTTCTGTAATGTTACATGTCATGTTACATCTTAGTATTCAGATTTAAGATTCAAAATATTTAAATTCTTGTTCGAGCTATTGCAGTTTCAATAATTCGAGTTACTGATACAAAAAGAGCAATGTATCTGAATACGCGACACAACGATGGAATACTGTACTCTGAACAATAACTTTTAACACAATGTTTTTGTGAAAATATGAGACATCTAAATTTGACATAAAATGCACAAAACTTTTGTTCGACAATGACTAAATGAAATTCAAATGTCAAAGAACTTCAAGTGACTCAACTCGACGACTCAGATCTTGATAACGCATTGTGTGGTTCAAAAAACGAGTTTCCAATTAAAACACTACGTTTCATTTTACCGGAAAACTTTCCTTAAAATCCCTCATTAAACAAATTCCCTTGCAATGCGATAAGAAAAAGGATGAAAGTACGTAATAAAGACTTGAATATCCGCGATGTGGAACGGATGTTCTTATCAGAAACCTATAATAATGTAACCTATTGGAGAGAAAGTCAATGTCTTATTTTTAGAATTTCTATCTAAGTAATTGATATTCCTTTACTACTTTATGACTAGAGACTCTGTATGGACAAGCTGTAATCCGCTTGTTTTACGACACTTCATATTCAGTTTTCAGACAAACCGTATCGAAGCATATTCAGGAGTCATATCACGCAACGCTAGATGGAGTTATCTTCGAGAAATTTGATGCTTCAGGTATATTATTTAAGAATTCTATTTCTCTTCGCCTTGGTACTTTTGGAAGGTGTTCAATTTCTTAAGATATTTCTGAGTATTGTAAAGAATTTTGTGTGATATGCAGTATCGTTCAATGCCAGAATAATTAGTTTTTATTTTGTGGTTGTTGAATTTCTTCTAAGCAATACGTTTCTCTTCAATATATAGCCCTTCTTTGGTGACAAGAAAACGGCAATACACCGAAAGAAGTTATATAACGGGGTTCAAGAAAACCTTCATTTACATATACACGGAAGAGCCAAAACATTATGACCACCTACTCAATAACGCGTTGCGCCTCCTTTGGCCTGCAAAACAGCTGCAACTCGCCTGGACATAGATGCCACAAGTTCTTGGTACATGACTGGAGACAGGTTGTACCAAATGTCTAAGCAGCGGTCACGCAAAGTCGAGATATTCGGACATGGTGCTGTTTGAGCTCTGAGCTGCCGCTCCATGACATCCCAAATGTGCTCTATCGGATTAATATCCGGCGAGTTAGGTGGCCAGGACATTAAGTGGAATTCATTAGTATGCTCCTCGAACCACTCCAACACAATCCGAGCCTTGTGACATGGGGCGTTGTCCTGCTGGAAGATTCCATTTCCAGTTGGGAAGACAGACGCCATGTAAGGGTGCAACTGATCCGCAATGATGTTCAGATAGTTCGCAGCGTTCATGGTCTGTTCTACCACAACTACGGGTCCCAGAGTCGCCCATGAGAACGTCCCCCAAAGCATAATACCGCCACCACCAGCCTGTATATGATCTGCTGTACAAGAGGGGAGCAACTGTTCGCCTGTCAGACGGCGTACCCTGACACGACCATCGACGTGATGAATGAGAAATCGGGATTCATCTGACCAGGCAACTCTCGCGTAGTTGACGATGACGCTTGGTCAACAGAGGCACACGAGTGGGACGTCTACTGCACAGTCCCATATCCAACAGTGTCCGCTGAACTGTGTGTTCCGAAACACTTGCGCTTGGACCTGCATTGTATTGGGCTGTCAGCTGAGCCACTGTCTCGCGCCGATTTTGCTTTACCAAGCGGGACAGTCTCCGACGTCCTTTTTCTTTGACGACGCGTGGACGACCAACACCTTGGCGTCTACTGCTGATGTCACCGTCATTTATCCACTTTGCATGAATACTAACAACGGCAGATCGTGAACACCCTACCAGTCGTGCAGTTTCGGTGATACTCGTTCCGAGTCTTCGGGCCATTACGATCTGCCCTCTATCAAATTCGCTTAGATCAGCAGCCTTTCCCATCACTCGCAAAAGTAAGTGCAAGAATGATTACTTACCTTCTCCAGCAGCAGTTAAATACCATTCTCACTTAATCACGTGCCCTCAACGTCATCCAGACGAGTTCATTGAAAAATGTGGGGATGGTCATAATGTTTTGGCTCGTCAGTGTATAACTCATAAAGGAATATTATTCGACGTTTACGTTATAGCTTACGCTTTAAATCTAATATTGTATAAAATTACGAGTTGAACGCTAAACTGAAGATAAACCTTCCAAAACAATGCCAATTACGAGGGAATGATTTGGAAAATAATAAAAAGTTAGAATGGCACATAATGGTATGCATACATTCTCTTATAAATAGGATATTGAATTATATGTTCGGACAAGTTTTAATCCACTTGTTTTACGACCACTTCATATTCAGTTTTCAGACAAACCGTATTGGAGAATATTGTGGAGTTAGTTGTATTAACCAAAGCTAGATGAAGTTATCTTTCGGAAATTTTAGGTTCCTACTTCTTAATTCGTAATTTTAGAAGGTATTCAATTACCTTAGATATTTCTGAGTCTTGTATAGAATTTTCATATGCAATGTCTTTCAATGCAAGAATAATTGTTTTTTCATTCTTGGAGTTTCTTGCATTATTGTATAAGTAGCGTGACTTTTTTGCAGTTTGATTCCAATGATCATTGTTAAAATGTAAATTTAGATAAATCAACTCGTGAAAAGGGATTTATTTTATTTATTGGTAATGACTATTTTCAGTTTTCTTAATGATAAAACTAAAGCTTGAAATATCTGCGGTAACAATCATACCACAGGTTTTAACAAATGTCTGCTTTGCCACAAACTTGATTATTGCCGACGCAACTAACTTCTAAAGCTATTTAGCTGTATAAGAATATTTTTTCAGCATGTTAAAATGACTTATCTAATTGCATCTGTTTCTTAATATAATTTAAGAAATGTGTTAATCTGAGAAAAGTGCAATTGAAATGTAAATTTTGGGCCTTAGAACACACATTCCTTTGGAAAATGGAATTCTTTTTATTGTGTACTTCAATTTCCTCCCTCAGTTAGAAATACTCAAACCATAGAGGAGAGATAAATGGTCTATTTCACAGACCTTGTGAGATAAGTGACTCACATTAAGAAAAAACTTCTAACAAAATCCGAAGAATAATACAAGGTTTTCTGAAAGACTACTTAAACTTTTCGTGGCATTTCTAACTTCGTTGTATTGTTCTACTTCACTACTTGAAATTAGATTTTGAGGGATTTTTTTTGTTACTTATTTAATATAATTTCTTTATTGTAACAGGACGTAAGTTTCGTAGTTTATTCATGGATTTCAGTGATAAATGCATTGAAGCAAAATTTGACATCATTTGAGTCGATCACAATTACGAGGCGTTATACCTTTGTCGGATCTTTCTCTTTTCAGGATTGATCCCGGACCATCACTAATAGCCCGTTGTGTTTGTTCCAGTGTGACGTTAATTCTACTACCTACCTTGACATTGTTTGAGCAAAAATATCACTGCGTTCGTTCTAAATGACAAACTGGATGTTTCTTCTGTGTTTTTAGTAATAACATTTGTGGCATTATTGGTGAAACTATTTGGTCGAACAATTCAAATTTCTTTTGAAACTCGAGTATTTGGGAATTAAATACGAATACTTTTTCACTACTAGGGTATCTTTTGAAGCAAAATAATCTCAATAGCTTCCAATTTCAAAATTTTGGCAACTTTTTGAAATTTTGGCAACTATTTCTGGAAATTCACCAAATGTCAACAAAAAAATTTAGTCCCTTTTCGGAGGCCGGGAAAAAAATTCGGATTTTTCTTTAGGGAGAAAATTTTCCAAAGGAAATTTTGTTGTTTGGCTCCAAACTGGCAACTATGAAAGAAAAACATTGCAATCTATCGTTGCTAAAGGGCATTGTCATGAAAAACTTGTTTTAATTTAAATTTCTTGGTGAGATCTTCAAGTCTGTTCTATATTTAGTTTACATATTTTGTGTTTTAGTCGATTCATTTTGTATCTGAGGAACTAAAATTTCTACATAAACAGGGTTAAGAGAAGGCTTTTTTACTACTACTTAAAAAAATATGCTAATGTACTATTTCACAAGTGCTTTGACTGTGGCAACCCTGTTACATAATGATATGCAGCATATATAATTAGCTTTTAAGTGTACATGAATAAATGAAATATCTAAAGCAGTGAAAGAAAATACATTATAAGCTACCAATATATACCAATATATACCATTATATACTTTACCATTTGAAATAGAATTAACTAAGTTGGTTCATTCTAATCTATTGTCTTGAGATCCTGTTGTATATTGATTATTTTAATAAATATATCAAGTGTGCTACGAAATACATTGGCTATAGAATTGAGATGTTACTAATCCATGCAGAACCGCACGTAAATCCACAGAAAAATTTCAAAACCAACAACCTGTGAAGCATATTTCAAGGTGCTCGACAGTATATCTGTTCGAGGTAATAGTACCCTTTGAAGTAGAAAAGAATGAGTGATGCATTTTGAGTCACCGACTTAGTGCAGCGTTAATATGTTGCAGCTAAGTGACCAACGTGAATATGTCATGGTCGACATGCCCTACTTTTCTGTCAGATCATTGACCGTTGCAAAGCGAAAGCTGACATTGTTTCAGAAAGGAGAAAAAAATCTCGGGTGATTTTTTCAACAAATGACTCTTTTCTGCTTTGCAGACCGCTTTGAAATTGTGACTCTAACCAAAGAAACAGAAATCTGAATGGAGATTGTAAAAAATCTATGATTAAATTAAAATTATTTATATATTATTAAACGTTGATGTTTGCATCTGTGCATGTTTCGAATGCCTAGGTAATTTATAACTATTTTCGCAAATTTATCTTTGTTTATATTTAATCCAGATTAACAATTGGGCATGGGAACTAAAAAATATTTTTACAGTCGCCGTCTTTACTATAATTCCATAGAATACAGGAAACATAAGAATATATTTAATTATTAACTTCATAGAATATATTTAGAATAATTTAATAAAATGTATGAGCTATAAGAATAATTTTTTATGTATGAGCTATATAGAATAAATGAAAAATAATAATTTTATGTTTCATATATACTACAATTCCGTAGAACATATGAAATAGAAAAATGCATTTATAACTCTTATAAAATATATAACTCATAGAATATATGAAATATAAGAATATAATTACTATAATTTCATAGAATATGCAGAATATAAAAGCATATAACTCTTATTTTATAGAATACATGAAATAGAAGAAGATATCGTCGTTTTACTATCAAAACATCGTAAGTCTTTACATGTTTCCAAGAACTATAAAGAACTAGATCCCGAATTGTAGACTAATTATGAGATACGAGATTTAAAAATTCGCCTATAAGATAGACGTAGGAGCGTTTGAAACAAGTTTAGTAAGTATATTTGTAACTAAATAATCTTAAAACCACAAAAACGAAAAAAGTTGGATTTACGAGGTTTTGATTGTAAAACGATGATATTTACTATAATTTCATAGAATATATCAAATATTAGAATACTATATTTACTTTAATTTCATAAAGTATATGAAATATAAGAATATATATTTTGTTTAAATATGAATATGAATTGTTTCATGGTTTTACATATGAAACAAATTCAAAAATGCACTTTAAACCATGTCTCAAATTCGTAATTATTAATTTGTTTCATGAATTACTTCTGTAAGTTATATTTAGGCAGACGGCGTCAGTGACCTTTTGTTTTGTGTAACAGGAGTTTTGGTATAGCGTGACACAATTCATAAAGTGAAATTTTCTTTAAAAAGGTTTATAAATACCACAAGCGCTATAGGTCAAGAAAATAGCATGATATACTTGTAATTAAAACGATGCTTGTAAGAAGACTTGTGAGAAAAACTTTCAACGTATTTTCCCTTGACTGTTTTCAATATCTATAATAGCCGTTAGAATATTAATTACTGTCATATGGGCTTAATTATTTCACATGAGAACTATTTTAGTTCGATAATTTTCGTCAGTAATGTTATTTCTCTCTAAGATCCATAACTTATATATTTAATGTCATAAACGATAATTTTGTGAATATTTTATTATTTATATAATGCAGGTCTTATTTCAGGAACACTGTAACACCAGTAAGTAAATGTAAGTAAATCTTATCTGTGGATAAAATGAACTGAGAATAGAAGCTATCAATAGTTGAAAGAATCTGGTTATGTAACAGTTTCGGAATAGAAATATCCCCAAAATATGTGAAGACGGCGTAATCGCTTCCGAGTATATCCAAAATTAGATTACAAGTGGTCTACTTAAAGTATTTTTAAGCTATCTGATGCATCCTGTGGACCAGTGACAACTTAGAGAAAAATTCCTTAGGGTTACCGAAAGTGAAGTTGCGAATATTAAATTTGAAAGAGAGTTATCTAATCAAATGGGGGATAACTTAAAACATACAGCGGCTCTCAAAATAGTTTATACACTAAGCGGACATATTTTAAAGGCGTAAACGATTGTAAATATTAATTTTGAACTTAATTTTTTATAGGAATGGTAAAATACATATTTCGAAACGCATAAACTAGAAACAATTCCATATTCGTTGTGATATTTTCAAATATAGATTTTAGGTATCAAATTTAAAATATTTTAAGTTTGCAATAAGCGTATTTCGTCCAAAGAAACAAAATAAAAACGTTTGATTAATTGGTTTGCTCAGACTTTTTTCTAGTAGAACAGCTTCTAAGGCAGGGAGTAAATGATTGACATCAATTTGTATTGCTTTTCTGTGGATACTTTTGCCCATTTCTCTATTAGAGTACTTAATGCTTTCTTTACTCCGGACATAGCGATTTTATCCCTTTTTCAACTAGTATAAAAAAAATTTCAAGCCCGTATTGAAGTCCTAAAATAGTATTTGAGTGTATAATTGAGCCTTTGATGATACAGAAACTGTAGCTTAACTATACTTTTGCTCTGTGACTATTCTCTTTCTGTTAGTTATTTACTGATAAAAAAATTCGATCCTAAATCAAATTTTGAGCATTTTCTTTTGAATTGTTTTGCCAGTATGTCGAAGTATTTTCTTTATCCTTGATTCTATTAATGAAAAATAAATTTTCAACATCTCTCACCAACATGCAAACCCAGACATGTACCAAAGTACCTTCAAAGCTTGAGAGTGGATATAGCCATCGATCTTCTAATGAATTAAATGTAACATGTGCACGCAGTTTCATGTTATTTCTCCCGATCGCTTGGCTTGAAGATTTCCGGGTGAAGGTCACGTAGTGTTGTAAGAAGGTGCAATACCAATCAAGAACTAATTGACGAGCATGATTAAAAACACTAGTTTGCGCTTCGATAGCCAATCGACTCGATTCGATTCCCAAGCCCACATGACATATACTTCTGAGACCTTTGTGACAGTGATCCCGCCCACATGTGCCGTCTATTTCATTAGAAGGTCGGTGGATAATGTATGTTGTTACCTATATTACAAGATTCCGTATCAACTTTACTTACTAAGCCGATAATTGCTATAGAGAAAACTGAAAACAGATTTTTATTTTTTACACGCCTTTTAACCTTGATTTCTCACTTCCTCACTGCATTCGTCTAGTTGGACAAGACGGTCATCTTGAAGCGCGTATAGCAAGTGTAAAAAGTTTCCTCGTAGAAATAATTCAACATACATAGCAGCTACTTGAAGTGTAAGAAAATAATTTAATTACGTTACAAATAAGGCATAATACATTCCTTAATATACAAAAAGGAGTTGAAACAATGCATTAAATGCAATCATCAAAATTTTAAAGCACTTCTTCAGTACCAATATGTCATCAAACGTAGGATTAAAATCTATGGACATTTATAAGTGATCGTATTCTTTGAAACAGCATGGAAACGCGGAAGTTGACATCGTTTCGCTGTGAAACGGTGTCAGGCCTTAGCGTGCATATCCGTTACACTGATATATTGGAGCCCGCATATCCGTGGAAACCGTACAAATCACGGTTTATATAGCACATTAAATCCATCCTACAGTAAGAGCGTTTCGTGTTGGAATAAAATATGATAATGATAAATTATGAATCATAAACCATTTACGTGCTCTACTTCGTGTTAGGGGAAATAGTTTCAAGAAATAGAACATCCAAGTACCAATATTAGTGATTGTGAAATTGAGGTACAATGTTAAACAAAATCTTCCAAAAATTTTATTGCTCTTACTCCATTTAAAATGTCTTGAGAGCTCAAATGATATGTAATGGATAACTCCCCCAATGGAATTATTTATTAATATTCGCTTAAATATTTTTATACTTAGATACACAAAAAAATTAAATGACTTATAACACTCTCCAATATTTGCTTTTCATTTCAATACATTTTAAATGCCTAGGCCAACAACAAATTTTGTATATCACAGGTCTGATATGCTTGCTACACGCATGTTATGAGTAAATACCAGAAATATATTTTATAAACGATATTTATTGAAAAGTTAAAATTCTGTGCGATTTATATTTTATCAGTCGATAATTATTCATAAAAGTATAAATTTGATATATGTTTTGCAAACGATTTTTATTAATGTTTCAATTTATGTATTTATCTTTTTCGATATTATTTTGTTATGTGGAAATCGAAAGGAGATAAAACAATGAATAGATGTTCGACAAATTTGTAGAACAAAAATTTTATTGGAACTTGTAAATGAAATATTAAAAATGTCCAAATAAATATTATGAACTTTTAAACAGCTTTCCTTGCGATAAACAGGCAAAGAAAGATTTTTCACACAAAAATGCGCACACATTTCGCCCGTCTTAAAATTTTAGTGTTAGGTTGGTTGAACGTTAGATTTAAATGATTTGTGCAAAAAGAAATGTACTAATGAAACGAAAAAGAAAATTATCGTGCATGTACAGATTTCCTTTTACTTTTAAAATATTTCTAAGTTTCCTTGTGTTCTTTTCTTTTTGGTATTAGATAAAAACACATATTAGTTTTTTGCTGCAACACTTAATAATAGACGCTGTTTCCATAGCATTTATGAAATTGAAAAATGTGTTTATAATCCCCAAATGAAACTGAAACAAAATGGTATGGAAAAGACCGATTTTTATCGAAACACATTGTCCCATTTCATCAACAACGTAGCACATTTCACCTTTCAAATGTTCAAAACAAAATCCGCATAAAAGCAAGAAAACTCTCAAGCATCCTGAAAAAATCTCATTGTAAAGTCTTCGTCTCGCCTTTTCAATTTCACGTGTCCTTTCACAAAAGCATTTTTCGTCATCATTATTCAAAAGCATGCCTTCTTTTTCTTCTTCTCGGCTGGCAACCAGAATTAAATGAATTGAGAGGGCGGGAATGAAACTGAAGGGGTATTTGTATTCCGCTTGTGGTTTCGTTGCTATGACGACAAGGCATAGATGCGCGCGCATCTCCTTTTCGAGCTGTCAGTTGCGAGGTGGAAAAAAGTGGGAATTTTCATTTCGTCTATGGCAGCCGTCAGTCCAACCAACGCCGCGGTAAGTTTTTCTGGTTTCTATCGCGTTTCGGCTGGTTTCAGTGTCTCGGTTCTTTAATCCAGTCATCACGAAAAGTTCAAAGGAATTGAACTATGAATTTTTTTCGGTGACAAATTAAATTATTAATTTCTCGTATCGCGAAGTAACACACTTTCACGAGTTGTTTATAAGACTGACCTTCACAATGAATCAGAATTTTTTTAATGCTCTCAAATTAAATTATTTTATGATCTTATGTCGTAAAAGGACATCAAAGAACTAAAATGTAAGCAAACAAAAAATATTCAGATAATGGAATTTCCAGTTTAGAAAACTGCAAACACTCGTCACATTTCTTCGATCCGTAAAGAGATAAAAAGCACAGAAATACAAAACTGAAATGTTAATTAATGAATTCGACATTTATAAATTTTCCGTCTAAAGTTAAAATTGCCAAATGTACAACATTGAACATCAACTCCATTATGAAATTATGTACGTATATTGAGAGTCGATAAAATTTAAAGAGTTAATTTAGTACAAATTGGGATCATAGACATGATATCTGAATTATTATTAATTTATCCTTAACTATATTCTACTTTATTAAATATACTACTATAAGAGGTTCAACTTATGACAAAACATCTAACCATTTCAATTTTATACTCGAAATTAATCTATGGCATTTCCATACTCCGTCTTTCGATTTCATACAAATAGTTACAGAAATTTTGTCCTTGAGAACTTGCCAAGCACATGGGCGTTACAACAAAGAAAACTGAGAGGAGTAGGATTACATCTATGTAGTGTTATTCTAAGGTAGGTGATTCATGACATACTTAAAAGTTGGGAGTGTAAACAAGATACTAGTAGATAAACAATGTGCATTAGAAAGGAAAAGATTCGCGCAGTAATGCAACCAAATATCAGAGTTAAAAACATACGCTTTTATATCAATAACTCCATGATCCCTATTGAACTCTTTAGTCTTAAACTACGTTTAAAAATAATACCGCTTAACACTAGCTAACGAGTTAGGTGACGTGTGCCGATACACTTTAAATAAGCAGAATGAGTTTTGATTTTAAAGCAAGTTCCTTCTGAAGTTTGTCATTTAACCCTCCTCTCCTTGTGGTTGTCTCGAAGAGGTATCTCATCTCATTAGCAAAACTGACCAGATCTTAATGGATGATATTAATTCATCCATCATTCTTCATTAGAAGAAAATTGACCAGATCTCGTCAAAAAATCGGCAATATCTTGATGACGAGATATCTTGTTATTAGCAAAATTGGTCAGATCTTGATGGACGACATATAGAAACCACTTGAAGGGTTAAATGTATTTAGAAACATATTCTTTAGAAGCGAAATGTAATATACATCTAAACCCAATTATTAATTTAGAATATTTAATTTGAATGATTTCCAGTATTACTTATTTCAAATAGGAGATTTTAATACTCCATTTCATAATTATAATTACTAGAATATTTTTAAATTCACAATCGTGCATCTAAATCGTATAAACGTATACTTTGATGGAAAATAGGATAAGGAGAATTAGCTTCATCTTTAAAAAAAATTGTTCAGTCGAAATACTTGAAGAGTAATCGATGTTTTCTCCAGTCTAGAACATATTTCTACGTTACAATTCCCAAACTATCACGAACAGGCAATCAGCGTGAAATATGTATTGATTTTTGTGTTAACGGAGAGATCTCAGGCATTGTTCAGTTGGCTAATGGCATATTGAGTGTTGTTTCTATCCTTTCTTATTGCATGTTTATTCTACTTGGAATGGTTAAGTTCTTTGAATCAGGAAGACAAAATGATTTTCCTCGTGTAATTCCGTGTCTTCTATAGACTCAGTTTGAAAGACACTTTGGTATGGTGCTAATACTATCATAATTACATTTGTGCATTGTTTTAACTTCGTTAATTCTTTTGTTTATATCATAGGCACCTGTCAAAATTTCGAGTCTAGAAAACCATTGATTCGATGAAAAAAATGTGGGTCCCAAGTGGATTTGCCAGCTGTGTTTAACGTAGAAAGTACCCCCAATAACCCCGGAGTTATTGGGAGTTGAAATAAATCGCACAAGATCGATGTCAAGTCCACCTCTAATCTTTATCATACCATAAGACGCAATTTTTCGATAAAAAGTGTTAAAGTTTTGGCGCTGTAGATAAGATTGATTTATAATTGAAAGTGTAGGCACCAATTTAGAGAGAGGATCAGAGTTCGTGACTTTTGCTTACTATTTTTTTTCTATAATGTCCGACGACCTCTTGGCTCTACAAGGAACAAACTGACGACTATTTGTAAAGTTACACCCAATGGGCGACTTTTTCTTAATGTAAAAAATGGAAATATATTTACGTGAAAACAGAAAATGCATTTCATCGAGGTGCCAATGATATAGTATGTCTCATGCGGTGTAGTAGATTCAAATAAGTGGACTGTGATTAAAACGCATTTATTTTCAAAATTCTTCCATGTACATTAACAGAGGCTGTGGCTCTAAAATAAAGATTTCATGCGTCCGTACAATATTTGCACCAAGGCACAAAAATGATAGTCGAAGAATTCTTAATACGAAAAGTTCTAAAGATAACAAGAGCACAAATTTTAAAGATATCTTTCTAAATGTCGCCACAACTGGCATCTAAAGAATAAAAACAAAAATAAACGGTCCGGAATCCATCCCGAAGATAAAGATACGAGGACAACATTTGATAATTTTGAGCGTCAAATGAAGAGATCAACACCTGAGCTGGCACCCCACTCTCCAAAATTCCACACCACGCCAACGTGAGGACATTTGAGGCCATGACAGATTTAACGTGCACCAACCCTTACGTATACGACTATCTTTGGTTGAATCGATTTTCAAACTCTCAACCCTAAGTTGGCCAATCCGCTTCTCTTGCGGATCTTTCCCGTCAGGAATTGATCCCAGATCGTCGCCAATAGCCCGTTGTTGCTCCATTGCGACGTTAATTAAAATACCTACCTACAACCGGGTTACCGTGGCCCTTAAGTATGCAAAGGAAAAGAAAATATTGTACATTTCTGCAGATTAAGCACTGTGTACTTAAAATACATACTATTCGTTATAATGAAGGGACCAACTTGTTTTTGGGGACGCAGAACATAGATGGGTAATGACCATACTAGACGTAAAAGGATCATTCTCTTTTACTTTAAGTGTATACGAAACAGGACACACGTGCTCTAATTTATCCAGAAGTTCAGCATGAGGGAACAGACCGCCACGGTCCATCTTTCTTTCCGATCTGAATCCCAATCCTAAAACATTCACAGCACTTTCGAGTTAATGGGGACGCGTTTAAATGGAACATGTTTGAAAGTTTGCTTTACCGCATACAGTGAGAGTATGAAACCCAAAACATGTATGAAAGCTCCTTATTTAAAGAATAATTTATTAATGCCCTAGTAAAATACTGTAATACTTTCACTAATGAAAAAGATCTTCAAATTTCATCACATTTTTGTTGGATCTATTGTGGTATACAATGCAAAAAGTGACGTTCTCTGAATATAGCATGATATTCCTAAAATGAGGGTCACGGTAAGCCAAGTTGACAGAGGAACGGATAAACCACCTGTGGGTTGCGAGTTCGAAACTCGGTCCAACCAAAGACCGTCGTGTACACGGGGGGGGGTGCACGTTAAATCTGTCGTGGCCTCAAATGTCCTTACGTTGGCATGGAGTGGAAGTTGGGAGAATGAAGTGCCAGTTCAGGTGTCGATCTCGTCATCTGACAGTGGTTCAAAATTACGAGGTGTTGTCCTCGGATCTTTCTCTTCGGGATGGATACCGGACCGCAGTTAATAGCCCGTTGTGTTGCTCCAGTGCGCAGTTAATTAAGTACCTACCTACCTAATCACCTAAAATGATTTGTGGCTCAGTTGGTTTGCCACTGTGTTAACAGTCTGCATGTTTACTCTTGGCATGTGTCTATCCTGTGTAAGTAAAACGTGTCTTGTGTGTCACTGTCCCCTACCTGACATATTTGGAGCAACTTAGCCGTACTTGGCCTTTGTACATTAAAAAAATCCAAGCAACCCTAATTTAATTTTAATATCGCTCTTTTGTTCGGCTGCATTTAAATATTGTCCATGTTAAGTTTGAATAATTAATACTTATATATTCCCAACAAGTTACTTTAGACAGTTGTATTGAGAGTAAAATACAAAATGTATTTCACCAAACCATATTTATTCAAGAGTAAAAATTCAGATTTATGTTTTATCAGAAAATAATTATTCATTGAAGGTACAAATTTGATATATGTTTTGCAAACAATTTGTGTTAATCTTTTAATTTTTTCAGAATTAAATTTATGTATTTATCTTTATTGATTTCGGCAACAAAATGGAGATACAAACACTGAATCAAAAGTTACACAAAAATTTGGTATAGAAAGATTTTTCGAATTTATTAATGGGATATTAAAGTTTAAAAAATTATAAACATTTAAGCCGCTTTCCTTTTCTATTGCTAAATACAATATATGCACGCAAGATCCTACAGTTGATATAAAATTTATTTGGGAAAGATTTTCTATGTTTAGTGATCAACAATCTTTCTGTTTTTTATTTCTCCTCAATAGCATCTCGATTTAAAGTCTTTCGATCTGTTGAATTTCGGAGCTTATTAGGAATAAAGTTTGGTAATAAACAGTAACAAAGATGTTTTTTTTTTGGTAACAAGAAAGGAAATGTTTTTCAGAATGCACAATTAAAAGAATAAAGTATTTATAAAGAATGTTTCGGGTAAAAAATTGTCAGAAACCAAAAATTGTTATTCACTTACAAATCAGTCAGTACTCTGTAATTACTCGTCGTCTCAGGTAATATATTTACAGTAAAAACATTTTGTAATTGTTTTGTAATTTGGAGCTTTGGAATGGTTGGAGCTGTTAAAATATTGCAGAATCTGAAAGCAGCATATATTCAAAGTAGCTATAACAAAGGAAGTTCTACTTAAAATTATAAGATAAAAATAATTTTCTAATGAAGTACTTGAATAGTATAATTAAAGTAATTTTACAATGCTGAACTGTGTAACCATTTTAGTATTTTCAAATCTCATGCGATAAATGGTCACTTGAACGCGATTTCCTTCAGCATTGTTTATTCGAATGGTCCTCACAAAGACAAATCAATAGCTATCAAATATCCCCACAGAATTGATGTCAAACAATAACCTACATAAAATTAATGATTCAAGCAAAGTGAAATTTAGGATGTAATTTTTGTTTCGCGTTCTTAGTAATTAAATAGATATTGGAGAGCTCTTTGTCCTGGTAATTTTCTATAATTCAGTTATTCATTGCGGAAAATACCTCAATGCATTGTTCTCGTATGTAGTTCCTTTTTGTGTTATGAATTTCACATAGCGCTGTATCAGTTTCTTTTTTTATCCCTATAGCTTCTCCTTTTAATGATAAATAGCAACAGTGTAAACTTTTCAAATTTTTTATGATATTCGTAAGGAATACTTTTGTCATTTCAAAAAGACTACGATATATCTCACAAAAATAAAATATTTTTTTAATTTCCAACTTTTCCACGAAACAGCATTTATAAATGAAGACTATTCTGTACAATAATCAGTGGTGTGGAATGAAATTTAATCATGGCGATTGAAAACTGAAGTTACTTTTATGACGCTATGTGTTTGCATGATTATTACATATTCATTTTATCGCTTAGAAATAATTAAAAATTCGAAAGAAGAAAATTTAAAGATTTATTTGGAAAAACAGAAACAGCAAAGCATAACGGAAAAAGTGAAATAGAACGATAAATAAATAATAATCAATGTTAATGTAAAATAATAAACATCATTAGAAGTTTTGTGATTCTTTACAAGATGCTTCTTTAAAGTTTTACGATGTCATCTACAAGTTTAATGAAAAAAATAGTTATGGAAAATATCGTTCGCCATCAGTCTAATGGCATTTTTGAGCCTGTAATTCTTTTTTTCCCTTTCAATTATTTATAGTCTGCGCAGTTCAGCATATGATATTGTGTTTTAGAACATCATACGTTTTTCCTCTGAACATAACACATTTTAAATTTTCTATTACCCTGACAATCAATATGCATTGAGCAACCGGTCCATAAAATGCCCGGATATTTTCAAAGCATTCCCATTGGTGGAAAACATCTTTTTTAAATTGACCAATAACCTTTCGTGTACAAGTTACATGCACGCAACAAAGATGGTTAACGCCCGCTATCCCGGTACCATATTTTATAAAATGGTTGACATTTAACGTATTATTATCGATAACTATTTCTAATAAAATTTAACTAAGTATTTCTTTTCCTACCAATTGCATTCTGCAGTCATGGAAACTTTACTATTCGATATTGAGAGTAAACATTCTAATTTAACTTGCGTAATTTCTATATGAAATAAAACTATAATCGAATTTAAATTGTCGATAGTTCGAATGCATCGAGTGAAGCGGTTAATTGTGCTTTGCGAATCTACAATTTACTTTTTATACCCATATTCAGTGCAGACTTGCAATGCTTCCTTTCAATAACTCAAACATTTGTCTGTGCAAGTACGCTTTTGAATACATGAGTTTGAATTGAAAATATTATACAGTTTTACTTAATTAATAATATAATGTCGCATCCATTGTTATATATAATACACAGACTAAGAATCTAAATTAATATTAAAAAGATAATTTTCAGGATTGAAAAGGAATAAAAGCCTTACTGGAAGGAAAAAGTTGAGTATGGACTTATACAATTTATATAAAAGTTACGTGTTCTTTTAATTGCAAGTTTAGTTAATTATTGGTAATATTGCAGTAATGTATGCATTTTAAACTGATCCACATAATTGTAGATTTTACACCTCAAATTAAAAATCAGAACCAAAGCACTTGAAATTCTAATTTTTATGCTGCGTTTGGAAATAATCGGTAATAATTTTTGTGTTTTATAATATTAAACTATGCATACATCATAGTTTCTAATTTATGTTTGAAGATTTGAACTTTATATATTTGGAAAAGCATAAAAGGCATTCAGAAAATTGGATTACCAAAGCCAGTATTTTTTCAAATATTCAAAAAATGTTTAGTGCGTTAGTGATAAACGTAAAATGAGAACAAATCGTGACTCTTGTAGAAAAATTGTTAGTACTTTTTACCCCACAACGCTCATGAGTAATAATAAAAATTAGGTTAAAAGAATCCTAGGAAAGATTATCGCGCTCAAGTTGGGCTAAACTGGTTAGAAGTCACAAACAAAACTGAAGGTTGCAGAAAAATGCATAATCGCGCGTGTATGAAACCTAAGAGGGTCAAAAATAAAATTCTGGAAAAGTTCTTGATATTGATTACATAGAACTTGTTATGGAATTCAAGCCTGGACATGTTTAAATTATTCTAGAGACGTTAGATTAGAGATTTAACAATAGCGAGACATAATACACTAAGAACTTTATGCACTTATTTAAGACTTCTTTTCTTCTGATTTTGAAGATGATTCATCTTTCTCAAAAACTTCCACATCAATATTTCCTGGAAATCCCAACCCATTGTTTTACTTTACTTTCGTCTGACCATGCGCGAAAACTTCAGCAAGAACGGACGCTGCGTTACTTATTCCGGGAAAGCGTGAAATATTTTTTAGTCGGAAATGAACCGTAAATTCAGAATGAGTATCACGTAGGCGGTGTACGTTTCGAGGCTAACGACACCTAGTGCACAGTTTAGTGTAAGAATTCAGCCGTGAAAAGCGCCTGCCATTCTGCAGCACGTGGTCTAAATTGAGCTGGTAAACCTTCCCTCTTAGAAGTCCTAGTACTATTTGAACGAGGAATTCGGAATATTTGTAGATGAAATAAACCACTAGCTTTGTTTGCTTTATCTTCAGATACTTCTTAGACAAGCGATTCATTTATTAATGTATGCTTTCTCTCAACAAAAGGAATTTTTTATCCTATGTTTGATATTATGCTTAAGATATTTAAATGCAGTTCACAACTTCATAGACTTCATGAGATTGTTAAAGATTAGTAAGGAAGCGGGCCACAGGTATTAATTTGCAAAGGGGAAGTGTTGAAGGAAGAAACTGACAACAAAATCCATTGTTAGGGGGGATTATTTATATTAACCATCAGTATGGCATGCTAAATTTTTTTCATTTGCAAGACTTGTAGTCTATAGATCCTGTTGTAGAAATCCTCAAGATATCCCTTAAATTCTATTTTTTTTTTAAATTATCCCACAATTTGCACTTATGTTGGCTAATTGAGAAAATTTGGTCTCGAAAATGTGCTCCCAAAGGTGCGTCACATTTTCTGGGTAGTCGCTATCAAATTTGTAAACTTACCTTTTACAGAGTTTTTCCAGAAATAAATTCTTTGGATTGTTTGGTTCGGTGTAACGATTCAGGGTGTCAGATTAAAAGAGAGCTTTTAAAGACGAATACACTTTATCACAGTAGATGCGAGGACATCGCAGGGCAAATATCCACAGTTCAATATGTAGATAAAACTGAAAAATTGTGTTATATGACAGAGCAGTAAATCCATCCTGTCTCGAGCCCTAACAGGGAGTATCTTCTCAATTCTCCCCATACCACATTGTAAACCCTCAGTTTCAGTTAGGAGTCGTAATCTCACAGAATTTATTTTTAAATTTTGACACATGTCGTTGAACTATAAGCGTTCATTTACCGCTCACCCTGCAAGGAGAATGCGGCGAACCATCGAAGGTATGGCAGATTCTATAGAGGGAATCATGTCAATTCATCATATTCTGCTGAGTTTCCACGTCTGTGGAAAGTAAGTTCTACTTAATGCGAGAACGTCTTGACGACTCTCTTCCTATCTGTAATAACCTTTGATCGGAAAAGAAGATTGTACCCCCATTTGAGAAAATCAATTCTGCCCAGTTGGAAATTGGTGTATACCTATAGTCTGGGAAACGCTGGTCACTAGTTCTAGTAAAAGCAGATTGCCTTTCTCAGATATATAATGTAATGCCCTGTCTGCATCTTCCGAGAACTCAAATTTGCATCGTTTGCTTATTTCACCAACAGTTCAGGTGTTGACCTCGTCATCTGACCGTGGTTCAAAATTACGAGGTGTAGTCCTCGGAACTTTCCTTTCGGGATTAATTTCGGACCGTTGTGTTGCTTCAGTGCTTCGTAAATTCAACTACCTACCTACTTTGTTTTACCAACATTTTTATTTCTACCATTTATAAAAGTTTGTCCATTAAATTGCAAAAGACGTGATGAATATGGTTTATACTACATAAAATGTGATGAATATGGTTTATACTACATAAAATGTGATGAATATGGTTTATACTTGATCAGAAGTGATGAATATGGGGTTTATACAAAAAGAGATGTTATGAATGTGGCTTATAGAAGATCAGATGTGACGAATGTGATTAATTAAATGTGATGAATATCGGGTTTACTAGATCATAAGATCTTGTAGACTGTTTAGTATGTATGAACATTAGTATGTAGAAAAAAAGATACATAAGTGACACTGAACATTAAAGTTTCCGAAAATTCTCTCTCAATTTATTCCGACTTTTGCTTGAACAAGAAAATTCACTATCAAATTATTATTATAAAGGGAAGGTAAGAATGTTGGTATAAGTCGCTTAAATCTTTTTTATGACGGGATTTCTTGAAATTTTAGCACTTTGTATCTGCATTCTCCTAAAACTGTTGTTAAAATCCTGCGCCATGCATTAATTACATTCACCTTTTCTTGATGTAGAAGAATGGGAAAAACTCGAAAAACAACGTTGTGGATAATTCCCTCATGAAAACATTTGATCAGCATGCAGATGATATATAAACACCTTTTAGTTAATGTTTTTGGAGAAATTAGTAGGAAGACCCATTTATGTCTCAGTAAATGCGTGTTATTATTCATCTAGATGATTCCTCTGAAGTTGTAAAGACGATATTCATGCAGAAAACCACAGCTTCCGGTGATAAAGCCTTGAAACAGTGCACAATCGTGAGAGGTCTGCTGAAAAATCGTTAACATCTGTCTCAGTGAACGCAATTTCCTTCTGCATTAAGCTAAATAAATCGTGTCTGGCGTGATATGCTTAATACATATTTCTAGTGAAATGCTCGGAAACCAGTAAAAATCAATAGTTTTTCAAGAATAAAATTACGCTCCTTCATATTTTTCTTGAATCCTTACTCTAAATGTTAATATTTTTGTTAATCTTTTATAGCCTTTCAGAAAATAAGAAAACACTGGGTGTTTTATTTCATTATACGATGATAGTTAAGTCCAAAAGATTCCTGTTCGAACGTGTTATAACAAGAAGTTCTAACTCCATCAACCTTCACCCTACTTTTTGTTGCACTGCAGTTAAAATTTTAAAGTTCCAGCATCAGTAACACTCCAGTTAGCGTAGAAAAGTGTTATTGCTCAATATTTTACACTCTATCGCATTGTAATTGAATTTTAAAATTTTTTGTTTTCAAAATTGAGTTGGGTTTCATAGCGGAAGGGGCATATTTGGACAAGCTGCTCCAAACAAAAGATAGAAAGTATCTATTAATGGACAAACAGACACAAGGAAAATTTTATTGACACAAAAGAGAAAAATGTACACTCGGGAATAGTTACAGGAATCGAACTTGCACCACTTACAACTAGTAGGTGGCTAGCACAGTGGGCAAATCAACTCAGTCATCGCGGCCACATTTGCAAAATTGAAGTCGGATCTGACTGCGAAGAAATTTACAACTGATTAGAGGTCATTTTCGTAGTTTTAGATCATTCTAAGGTAGGTAGTTAATTAACGTCGCACTAGAGCAGCACAACGGGCTACTGGCGACGGTCCGGGATTAATCCCGAAGTAAAAGATCCAAGGACAACACATAATTTTGAACATGGTCAAATGATGAGGTCAACACCTGAGCCGGCACCCCGCTCTCCAAACTTCCTCACCACGCCAACGTGAAGACATTTGGGAGCACGACAGATTTAATGTGCACCAATCCCGGTAATATACGAGGGCCGCGATAGTCCAGTTGGAAGAGTAATGTATTAGCAACTGGAGGGTTGCGAGTTCGAAACCAACCAAAGACCGTCGTGTACAAAGGGGGCTGGTTGCACGTTAAATCTGTCGTGGCCTCAAATGTCCTCCTTTTGGCGTGGTGTTGAAGTTCGGATAGTGGGTGTCAGCTCAGGTGTGACCTTAACTAAAACACCTACCCGTGTACATGACGGTCTTTGGACCGAGTTTCGAACTCGCAACCCCCCGGTTGCTAATCCTGTAACTGCTTTCTTTCAACTGGGCTACAGCGATCTAAGGACAAAGGGATCTAAGAATCTAAGATCATTCCAAGGACAAAAATTCATATTATTTTTAGAGTAAAGAAAGTTGATTAGTACTAGAAATGTTTTGAACTATTGGTGATTACAGTAGACTCCCTCTTAACCGGCCACCTTTTAACCAGCCTCCGCTTTAACCGGCCGCCACTGACCAATTATGTACTTTAAATACAGTAGCCTATAGTACTATGTGTTTAGTTTTTTCCAACAAAGGAAGTTCTTCCAGGTTAAGTTTTCTTAATTATATATATATATATATATATATATATATATATATATATATATATATATATATATATATATATATATCATATTACAGTAAAGTGGGCTATATACTTAGTTTTATTCTAATAAAAATTTCGGGAGTGTATTTTAATGCTATTAAGGGAGCGAAGGTTTAACCTGCCAAATCGTTATCCGGTCTGGGTCCCGGTCCCGAAGTGGCCGGTTAAGAGGGAGTCCACTGTATATTTCTGTATGTTAGAAAAATGACTAGAGTCCATTTTGCAAGTTTTTGATAACAGCTGGTGATTTTTAATGCAGCGTACAAAATATATTCCAATTACAATCTTTTAATTCATTCCTAATATATTGATACGAATTTTTTCTATTATAACTTTGATTACATTTGAAGTGATTTTTGAACGTAACTCATTTTAACGAATTTGGACTTCGGGCATTTTTCTACCAAGGTGCAGTTTTAAATATAAAAATTATCGTTTGATTCCATTACTACTTTAATAACCTTTGGGCCGGAAACGTTTGGATCTTACTAGTAAATGTATTCCAGATGAATATCAAGTTGTTAGTATTTGTTCTTTATGTGATATTTGAAGTTTAAACTTACAATTTTACAGTGCAGAACTCATTCAATTACATTACATTAAGCATTACGTTGTTTCAATGATTTGACTTTTACAATAATGAACGAACCTCTTTGTATTCTGAAATACACAAACTTGTGAAATAGTTTGTTAGAATCAAACAAGTAACGACAGTTGCAAGATAAAAATTAACGCATTATTGTTTTATATCATACGATAACAGTAGCCTGTATTTTTGAATATTTCTAATGAACCTCACAAGAAAGGTTTACAAAAAATACAAAATATAAAAATCAATGCAATCTAAGAATTAGTATCGATAGTTAGTTGAAATAGACTAGCGAAAAATTCTTCGATTATTCATGGGTAGTCATAGTAAGGAAATGTCTCATAACCAAATCGTACGAATCCTGGAATTACCACAGGCCTAAATCGGAAATTTTTTCTCTTTCAACAAAAGTCGAATGACCTCATATATTTAAGAGATACTCAGAAAAGTTGCTACTTTTGCTGTCAAATCTAGAATAGACAATTTTGTCTCTCAGGTCTACTTGCAGACTCGACCTGCTCATTCAGATAGATGTCTTGTTTGCCTGAAAAACAGATACCTTGGAGCACGTCTTGTTTTACTGGAGAGAACTGTTTTCGGGAAATTTTAACTGGACGATATGACTCACAACTCATTGTTCCGTTTTTTAAATCTTATTTTTATGAATATTGTCTATCATGTTTTTAGAATATATCGTGATGTAGCAGTGAATGCACCGAAAGCATGTACCAAGATGTAATGCAGAAAAGTTTTCTATGGGTCTTCGAAGGCAAATCATGCCAAGAATAAATTCTGATAGGAATGGACTAATTCAGAATTAATAATAAATAATTATTATCAATTAATTATATCATTCTATTAAATATATATGTAAAATCTTTTAAATAATAACCACTCGTACGATTCTGTCTATACTTCACTTACGTAACTCATATTAACTCTCTTGATGGTTCATCTACGCGTTGAAAACTTGCCCTGTAGTGACCGGATTCTGATACCTGTTCGAAGTTGTCATCAATTCTGGGCAAGGGACAATTTGTTTTTCCTAATTGGAGACGGGTCTCGACGAGTTATCTCGTCATTAGCAAAACTGTCTAGATCTTAATGGACTAGATATCTCGTCATTAGGAAATTGGTCATATCTTGGTAGACGAGATATTTCGTTGAAACCGCTTAGAGTTAAAAATTACCATTCTGTAAAAGATACATAAAAAATAAAGTCTGAAAGTCACAAAATACCGTGCAATTCTTTCTATACCTTTCCTGCGTTCCTGAAATCGATTATCACCAGTATTTCTTTAAGTTGATTGTTTATACAGAATACCATTCAGCTCACATCTTTCACCCGATAAAATCCAATAGTTTTGAATGAACTTGTTTCAACCTTCTTTTAAAGCAAAACCTAGCCTTGGTCTTGATTAATTGAAATATGCAAATGGCAGTGGAATTACCGAGAACTGTTTCAGTCACGCAAACTAATAAAAAAATCGTTAAACAGGTGGTCCCTTGGTAACCAGTGGCATGAAGTTTATTTCAGAGTGTTACCGTTCATTCTACAAAAGGATTACCAAACCGCTGAGCCTCTTGTAAACTCGCCTTGATGGGTCTTTAAATGAATCAAAATAAACTAACTTCTATCTCTGCTAAGGAAAACGGTGAATTGCTTTTTACCAAAGTAAGGTTTCAAATTTGCTTTATTTTTTGTCTGTTATGTTGTCCGTTTTTGTACGCTTCGACAGTAAATATTTTGTTCACGGTCGAATAGTTGTCTGGAGTCTACAATTACAATGTTTATTACCTCTCTAAATGCCATGCCTAAAATCGATCCCTTTTATTTTAATCAGTTCTCTTGTATTACATTAATTTCGCCGTTCGTTTCCTCCTTGTCACATTACCTTTGAATCCTCTAATTTGAATATTGCTGTCTCCGCTAATTATAAATGCTTTCCCACGCTCTCTTCGATTACAATCTCAGTTCTGCAGACACAACTTGAAAATACGTTATTTCTGGCCTTGTCATCCTAGTAAGGAGCTCAAATTTGAGCTGCCTTCTGTAACGGGGCATGGACCCCTAATTCGACTCATGACAGCAAATTAGTCTCTGGAATAAAGTGACCTAGTTTCAATTTAGTCATGTTTTGTCTAAAAACGTGATGTACATACTTCATGTTATAACTATCTTAGAAATATTTAAATATTGTAGCTGCCAATGTGACTAATATTATAATTGTAAATTATCTTCTCTAATTGAAGTTTGTCTCTAACTCTTCAATAATATTTTACTCTGAGGAGATACACACAAGTAGTTAAAATTATTTCGAATTAAAAATTTGAGGTAAACATACTTAAATGTAGTATAAGTGAGAGTTTCAATAACACTTTTGTATGTTTCTTTTTATAAAACATACTTTTTAATTAGAGGTATAGAATGAGAGCAGTGTCACTCCTTTAACTTAAGTAGGTCGCATGTGCTTTCATGTACTTTATGTTCCTATTTATTCAGATGTGCAGTATAATAAAGTGTTCTTAGCAGTAAAATAAGTTTTTTATTTCGAAAACATTTGAGTTTCTTTACAAATAGTTAAAAAGACATTTGTAAAAAATGAAATCATTATTTACTTCACTCTTATTTTCACCCTTTTGCGTAATTTTAAACATTATAAATATGATAATGCGATGGTTATTTGCTTACAAAGTTCAGTTTAATAAAAAAAATGTATTAAAATTTAGTTGAAACCGTTTTTACTTCTATGCAGAACTGTTTTAGAACTCTATTCATGCTATTTAAAAAAGTTTCTTTCAATATCGCGATACTAAAAACAACATAAAATAGATAATAAAATAAGAAACTGACGAAAGGGTAATTAATCTATACATCCACATTAGGTACCTTCGCCTCCCGGTGCCTTTCCCAAAATAAAGTAGAGTGGAAGTCAGGACAGATAGCAAAGTGGGACGCATCTAAGTTTTCCCGTAGATCAGAGTTTGCAGAAGGAGCTAATATCCAAATTACATTTTTGAAATATGTTTAAAAGATTAAAAGTAACTAAGAAAGAACGAAGAGCAATTATTCGATATTGATTGATAGATTATTTCTAAGATCAAAAGTATATATGTATTTTTTAATCACTGAAATGTGTTTCTTTCACAGAATGGCACGGGAGAAAACGCCGGGAAAGGATCCACCAATGTGCTGGATGCCAATGTCTACGCTACCAAGAAGACCATTGCCCAGGGTCTCTTAGACGTTGCCCTGTTGACAGCCAATGCGTCACAGCTGAAATATGTCCTGCAAGTGGGGAAGGAGCACGAATTTTATTACATTATGATGACCCTTATAAGCCTGTCTATCATTCTACAGGTAATATATTTAATTCAATATTGATATTTAATTTCTAATAAGTTGCTAGAGCTAAATCTTAATAAATTAGCTGCTGCTAAAGAGTTATTTTAAAGAGCACGCAAAATAATTAAATTTTAAAAATAAAAAAAAATTAACATCCAATTTTGTTATTCATCTCATATCCCAAGTTTAACAAAATAATTATTTATCAAATTATATTCAAAATTGTCAATTCAAATACCGATTGAATAGGTTTCCAAAGCTATTATGCTTTTTTTTAGTTTAAAATTTATCAGAAAGGAAATTTTTAAATAAGTGAAAAGAATCTGGCTTTTAGGAAAGGAAAGTTTTTCAATTTTATTTAATTTGTTCTGATTCACCATTTTAAATTGAGTACCAGATAATTTTAAAATTTGGGTATTGTATATATGTATATGTTACCGTGAAAGACCGAAATTAGAAAATGTCAATATACTCCGGTGAATGTCGACACATACCAAATACGTCGATGAAAGACCGAATATTTGGTTATATTCTTATACATTCGGACCATCGCCGGTGTATGTCGACAAGCACAGATAAGCTCTGGTCGAAATGAGAAGCCGAGAAGACGGAGAGGCCACAGCCAGAGAGGCCTCTCCGCCTTCAGTTTAAGTTGTTGCAATAAATAAGATTGTATAACGTTAATCATATAATTTATGTGTAAGTTTATTATTGGTATTATTTTCTTTTCTCATTTAGAATGTACTGTTCGTTTTAGGTTCAACAGTTTATTTACATGTGCTGTTACTTAAGCTTTCTCCTATTTTGACATACATATATCATAATATGTTTTAATAATAAAGTATGATTTTAAAAGTTTCATTTTGTCTTAACGTAACAAAAACATTTTTATTCAACATTCACCATCAGTGAATGCTGATTGTTGACATTTGCCTGTGTAAGTGAGAAATAATGATATTTAGGAAATATCGCCATTTGCCAGATATCGGTCTTTCACAGTATGTCAATATTTCCAAAATGTCAATATTAAAAGTGTACCTTCAGATTGTTTAAGAAATACTGAATTGATAAAAAAACTATTAAATATCACAAATCATCGATTTTTAGGAATATCCTGATATTGGCTTTTACAATTTGAAATTGCTTAGGTATAATAAAAGTTGTAGGCTAAATTCAAACCAAAGAGATATTTAATTAATAAATTAAACTAGCCATAATTTTTTACGTACAATAAGGGATCTATTTATACTACATCATTGAATGGTTTTCATATTTATAACTATGGGTTGAAATACTTGTAATCAATATCAGAAGATTATTTTAATGTGTGATGTGCAGCAATTTTAATAATATAAAAAACGAATATTTTGATATTTTAGAATGCTTATTTTAAGAATGTTATTTGTTTCCTCATCTGATGCGCCAGATGCATGTATTATTTATTAATAGACAATATTAATATTTTGGTAGGTGCAAAGGAATGAATGAATCTATCAATTATTAAATGAACTTTGCATTTTCATTCTAAATTATTATGTATTTCACATCGGTTTTGGAGCTTTAGATCATAAGTATAGATACCATTTTGCCCCATGTATTTTATAGCACTCTGTAACTTAAAATGCGTATGTACAAAACACAAAGCATTCTGAGATTGAAAAATTACAACCAATCCTGTTTAATATTTTATATATCTTATGTGCAGTCTGGTTTCAAAAACGTTTGTTTCCAAATTGTTTATGTCTACTATCGAAGTCGCAGTGAAAATTTTTTTTAAGTATCGTCGCTGTTCACTTGATCTTGTTAGTGCCATCGTTTCTGTATAAGCACCCTGACAGCAAGGGTGAGATCTGGTTCCTCTCTCTTCCCACAGATGTGCCTCGGATCCGTGCTCATCATAAAGGGGCGCTGCGACATCAACGAGCAGTGTCAACAACGAAAAGCCGAACGCCTCAACGACGCAGCAGTGTGGCTCGTGTTCGCATCCTCCGTCATACACGCTTTTCTCTCCGTTTTCCACATCAAACCCCAAGAACAAAAACCCATGGACAGTTACCTACGTTACAATGGAACTACGACGCCTGACCCGGATGACGAATCTTAGCAGACGCAACATTCCCAATGAACAGTTCCATCGTGTGAACACCAATCCACTGTGGGAACTTCGAGTTTTTGTAATTGAAAACTGTCTAAAATTTCGATTCGTGACACAACATCTTTCCAAGAGTGCAATTCTGCCGAAGGGTACAATCTGTTGAATCAATTCATAATAGTAGCTCATCAAGTTTTTGCGTCTGGAAGCAGTGATAAAATTTCCTATTGTTTAACAGTGCTTAAAATTCGATTGTGACGTGCAGGCTTACATCATTCTTAGAATACTATTCTATCCAATGGATAAGTCAGTTGAATCAATTCGTACTGGATACTTCATCAAGTTTCGTATCTAAAAACAGCGATAAGAGTTAAGTTAGTTAACAATACATAACATTCAAGTGGAGGTTTACATCACTCCTGGAGTGCAATTTTATCCAATAGATATTCAGTTGAATCAATTCATAATAGATAGTCCATCAAGTTTTTCTATCTAAAAAACAGTGATAAAATTTCCTATTGGTTAACAGTGCTTAAAATTCAATTGGTGACTTACATCATTCCTAAAGTACTGTTCCTACCCAATGCATGCAGTCAATTGAATCAATTCATGATGAATGGTTCATCAAGTTTTTCTATCTAAGCATAGTGACAAATATTCTATTTGACAGTGCATTACATTCAATGGGATGCTTACAACATTCCTTTCCAATGGATACGGTCACTTGAATCATAATCCAACATGGATATTTCTTCAAGTTTTCTATTTAAAAATTGATAAAAAATCTTATTGGTGAATCGGTGTGAATGAAGTATTTTACCAAATATTTTAAATGGACTTAGACACCCTTACAGTGATTATCGTCTAGTCTTTTACATACTTTTATACAAACAGTCAAATCATTGAAACATAGTCTTAAACATTGTTTACAGTGGATGGACGATCTTCAAAGTGTTTATAATAGTACCTTCTTTTTAAAAAAGATCCCTTAAAGCCTTACTATGATATCCATAATCAATTCTATGGTTGAGTATGCACATTGAGAATAGCTGAAATTCCACAAACTGGAAATTGTTCAACGTCAATCAAATTTCACGAAACATTTTGTGGGTACAGTGACCTCATATACCTCTTTCTGATACATATTTTATTTCCTATTTTATTCCACATACCTTTCTAGATACTATAAGAAAACAATTTGAATGTCCATTTTTTTTTATTTGCAACTTATTTAAGGTTTACAATTTTTGTGAAAAATGGATGAATCGTTAAAATAACTGATGTCACAAAATCTTCAAACAAATTGTGAATTCCTAACGATTAATCCTTATTTATTTAGGCCATGTTAATTCTTAATCTTGTGTATTCTGAATGTAGACATCAGACAGATGTTTAATTGTAAATATTTATGTCGTAAGAGTTATTATGAAGCATTAAATGTATATAATTTTAAATGTTTAAGAGCTATAAGCCTTTGTAAATGTAATACTCGGCTTGAAATGTTTTAAAACTACTTTCATTACATGACTTTTGATTTTTATTATGTTATTGGCTTGCCTTTGTATGTATTGTACTCAAACAACTTTTCTCCAGCAATATTTGAATAAAATAAAACAAGCAACGATTAACATTTGTGTGCTAATTTAGTATTTACTTCATGTCTGTATAATTTATCATTACAATCCAATTCAGTGTATAAGTTTATGCTGTAACAGTTGTTTTGTGTAAGGCATGTTTCATGCCTATAGAAATCTTTTTGAAATTGCAATTAGTGAATGTATTCATTTTAAAGTCTAGTTTCTTAAATATCAATCGTACCTTTGAAGCTTTAAAAATGTAAAATAACGTTCTTGCAAAAGTCGACATTTGTTATGTAATTCATTAACCCTCTGAGAGATTTACGTGCATGTATCCGTTGTGCAATCTGCATGACTTCTAACCAGTCTTGACCTTTTTGACCAATATAATCTTTCCTGGGATTCTTTCAACAAATAGATGATGTTATTTATTCATTATGTGTAATGGGATAAAAGCAATACGACACTGCTCGGAAATATCGTGATATTCAGAGGGTTAGTAGGACATTTATTTTCAGTTGAATATGCATAAACGTGCTTTCTCAGACAATTCAGAATCAATAATATAAATGTCAATTCACACTAAGCTATATGATTGTTTCCAAAAATAAATTATTAGTGAAACCTCAGATAATTGAAATAGGCATTAAAATGTAATTACATAATTAAAATTAAAATGTTTAATTTACTTAAACTATGAATCAAAATTGTCTAAAAGTATAGAATGTGAGACTAGAAAATGTTTTTAGAAGAAAGCAAATTCGTGTTTTTTGGCATAGTGTAAACAAGATGTTTTAAAATTTCTTCATGTATGAGTATTTTCGCTATGGCCAAAGATTGATGGCGTTAGTGCTTCTGCGGTGGAACGTGTTT
Source organism: Meta bourneti (assembly GCA_933210815.1). NCBI lineage: Eukaryota > Metazoa > Arthropoda > Arachnida > Araneae > Tetragnathidae > Meta > Meta bourneti. Next base: position 75,048,470 of record OW119929.1, on the reverse strand, counting down.
CCTGAACGTATTCCTAACGTGACATCAGATGGATTGTTTTTCGAATATTATTTCAGCACCTCGCCAATAAAAATTCCAAAGAATAAATTCCGCATCGATATAAGATAGTTGCTTGGCTAACGCCAATTAGATTAAACCCTACAAGTTGCGAAACGGAGATAAACTACATTTTAAGATAACCCCAATATGTATCAGATAGCATTTGGATAGTGGAAGTAAAATCTGAGCATTACTGGTTTGCTTGTTTTACACTGAAAATCCCTCTCATAGTGAATTGTATATATATATATATAATTGCTGTGATCATATTCTTAACAAAGTATTTGTTAATTATTTCTGATCAATGTAGAAGAAATATCACAATGGGTAGGGGTTAGTTAAGTAAGATTGCTGTGTGAGGTGCAATTTTACACGTCCTGAAAACATTCATTCTTCCAAATTTCTAATACGTGATTCTGAAACTGTGTTCTCTATAACTTGTTGAAAGAAGCTATTTTTCTAACATACCACTTTTTACATTCTTTTGTGAATTCATATTATTTCAAATAATGGCTGCATTATTCCAAGCACAATACCACTCTTTTCCGCCCTTTATGTGTTCACAGGTCTTAACAGGTTCTCTGATGTTGTTGGTAGCGAACACGAACCTCAACGAAGTCAAGAAACAGAGGAGGGCCGAGAATCTCAACAATGCCATCACGGTTGGGGTCTTCTTGGTGGCCATCTTGAACATCTTGATATCGGCCTTGGGCATCAAGAACAGCGATGACCTTCAAGACGCCATCTTGTCGTCTCTGGCTGGAGCCGCTTCGAAATGATCCCATGCTTAAATTTTCCCTATCTCTTTTTCTTTGTACATTCTACCTTTGTTTTACCTGTGGAAGTATTGTTGCACTTTTGTAAAGATTTCGAATTCGTTCCTGCATTTTGTATCGATTTTTCTGCTTTCTACTCTCCATTATCACCCTTGATCCTTATAAAATGGGATTCTTTTAACATTGTGAAGAAAAATTATCTCCATATAAAGAATAAAAGTTCTGTTTTTATAAGTATTGTTGTCTTTAATTAGAATTCTATTGTTTATGGACTTATTTTCATGTTCTTACTATGTCTTTAATTAAAAGAAAGAGCATCAGAACCGCAGTATATAAGAATACTAAAAGTATAAAAGAATTTAGTGAAACTTAGAAAACCCGCGCTTAGAATATATACCGAAATTTATACCTATTTTAATTGATAACAGCGTCGTTACTTACTTTTCATGGCTTATCTAAATACTTGAGTAATCAATATAAATATTTAAATGCACATTTCATATAATGTATATGAAAATAGAGCAAAAGGATTCACTTTTAATTGTCAATAGAGAACCAAATTTCTTAACTTTCCTTATAATGCATATCTTTACTAAAGACAGAAGTAAATTTTTTATTTTGTACTGATAGTATCACTCATACCATTATAAATATTATAATATTTATGGTGATACTTAATTCATATTATTTACCACAGAAACCTCATTTTCTACACACATTTTAACCCTGAAGACTAAAACCTTGCAATTAAACAACCCAAGAGAAATTCAGATTCTCTCAAATGCTTGTGCTTCAATTTCAGGCCTCAACAAATGGAATTTCTACCCACTTTTTGTTCGCCTACCACATCGGGTGTTGCCGGAAAATGTGATGCTTGGAATCCTTTCATTTTTACCAATCTTAATATCTTAGGAGTGAAATTAATATTCGTCTTCCCCTTCATTCTTCAGTTTCTCTTTTTAATTGAATATGACAATGGACAATGTTAGTCATTTTCATTTCGCTATTTCCAAATATATATATTTATATATGCTTGGCATAATATTTACAAAGGATAGAAGTAGGACTCCATTTGACATCGTAAATCGCCATGTATTGCCTACAGGGGGCTTTGCAACCCTTTTCATGTAATTCTAACGATGAGAACTAGATTCGATATTGGGATCATTTCTTTATTTCCATGCACATCACACATGCTAAATTTCATTATGATCGAACAAGGGTTTCGGGGTGTTTCGATTTTTTTAGAGCTGAGTGTAATGATTTCTGTGTGTGTACTCCCTTTTCTATTCTTAATAAGGTCACTCAAAAAATAAATACTTTTAACTGTTCTGACACATATAAATACACATTCATCATATGTGTCAGTAATGAAATTTCTGCCTAGAAATTTTTTATCAAAAGTATTCCTTTTTGTTCAGAAAGAGACTCCTTGATTATAACTCCTCAGATCCATAATTTTTCTTTCGTCTCCCATCTCTTTTGATGAGATTGCAAATTCATCAATAAATATTTAATTAAAAATAATAGTTGTCTATCTAGGTCAACCCTTTTTACAATAACTAAAACAATACAGCACTTGTGAAGCAGTTCTAAATATTTGGTAAAATAAATTTTTGTAGAAATAGAAATACCATTTGTACATATTTCGCTGTCTTACTTCTGAAGTACAATAAATTTAAAATAGTTTCTACATTAATTTTATTTTTTAATACATAGCTGGGTTTGTCATTCTGATATCACGACACATATCTAGGTCATAGTTGGGTAAAATTGATTTTGATATGATTTTTTCTTTGGAAAATTTTAAAATTAAAAATATCGCTGAGGAACAAATTTCCGCGATTAATTGTGCTGCAATAGTTTCAGGTATCAAAGTTCAATGGCTACTAATTCAAAATTGAGAAAAAAGAAAATGGAATCAGACAAACTTTATTACTAATACCTTTACAGACAAGATTAGATTCTCAAATACTTCTGTTTCATTTTTATTACATACACATTTTATGTTTGAAAATTTTTTGGAAAAATTAGCCTGGAACAAATCTTATAATTAGCAGTGAAATTTAGAATGCATGTTGATGTTGGAAATTCAGATGCAATTACTATCAAGCTTTACCATATTTACTTGGTTTAAAAGTATTACAAGCCAAAACCACAGCTGTCATTATAATGTGAATAATGACGCATGGAAATTCTAATGCAAGACATAAATTGTTGAATAAGTAAAAAAAGTTCTGCAATAAGTAAAAATATATATTAAAGTACTCTCAAAAACGTTTGTATGGAATGTAATAAACTTCTATTGCAATTGCTTATAATTTTATGTTCTATAGCTAATGTATTATGTAGAGATGAAATTTAATAAATCCTCTTTCTCTCCTAACAATTTTGCTAATTCTTGAAAATAGAAATTGAATTCGTGGCTTATAATTTCAAATTATGCAACAAAATTGAACAATACACTTAAAATAAAATTTAAGAGGTTGATTTACCTGGAAACTCAATGTATCTCATCTGAAATGAATATCTTTTTTGAGAAAATAATGGTTTTTAAGTAAGAATGTTAGGACATAGCTATTGTTTATGCTTCATTTTGTATTGAATTGGGCTGTGATACCAAGAATTCTTGAAGACTTTCTGAGATTCATCTTTCGAATTCGAGAGCACCACATCGCAATCAGTTCTTTTCAGAGCATCCAAAATCTGCCTAGCTTTTATGAAAAATACAATTGCAATTTTCACCTTTAAAAGTTCTATTCCTGATGTAGAGGTAGGTATTTACACGAATGTATCCCGAGTGCCCTTTCAGTTGCCAGGGTAACCTGCAAAGTCGATCGACGATTGTGCGTTTGATCCGCTCATTTAGAAAACTGGCCAGTAGCAAACAGATAATAGGGCAAAAAGCTTCCAATTAAACCAAAAAACGCTCATTCATCGCTTCCTTTGTGACGTCATTTAGAGCATGTCAATGTTTTAGGCTTAGCGGCAGATCGTAACTCGGATTCTACATAACACCGTGACATCACGCATTTGTCAATACGTTTTGTTCCGTTTTTATGGCAACAGTTGGCGGTGAGTGAATTTAAAATTGGCGAGACTTGGAACTTTTGTAGGGCAGCGGAAGTTTATGGATTCCCTTGAACGCTCATCTGAAGGGCATGACTCGGCACAAACCTGTGCAACTGGTTGGGAATACACATGTGATGGCGATTTGATGTTTGTTTTCGGAGAAACAGAAACGTGAGTGAGAAAGCGACGCAAAAAAAGGATTTTTTTAGTTTTCGCAATGCAATGCAGACGGGGAGATGTAGTCTGTGCTACATTGCAGTACATTAAGAATTTGAAATTTTGCACTTATTGTCGGCGGAAATCTTATTCTCAGATTTCAACTGGTGTGGCTCTTGTAGTGTCCCATGCAGCTCATTTGGCGAGGCTGCTGAAACAGAAACATCACGATGACTTATACATGGTTAAAGTTGTTTTACTCATCATGTCTATAAGCTTAGAGGTAAGTGATTTAGCTTTCTTTTGTTATCTAAATCCAAAAATTAATCCATGTTTAAATATGCAATCGACTCGAAAATCTTATTTGATTATTTAAAATTTTTTTCTAGATACATCTTTTAAAGTATTACAGATGCGAGTATTTAATAACCGATATAACCATGCCAGGACATGGAATGTTATTGAATAAAATAAAAATTATTAAATTTATTTCTAAATATCTTCTAAACCCATTCAAAAATGCATGAAAATAAAAAATGGACTTTTAGTACCTAAAAACTAAGTTTTAATTTTATAAAATGAATTTATGTTATTAATCATTTTTAGAATTAATATTATGTTATTAATCATGTTTAGAATTCTTTTGGTGAAAACTTATTATATTTTCTTGTGTACAATAATTTATTATTAGTTCAATATTATTTTTTGGCATTTAAAAATAAGGTAATTATATAAAAATCTAGGAAAATGTGGACTTTGTAATCTACAAAACCAATTTCTCTTAAATTTGTATGTACACTTAAGATGTCTCTTAAACATACTGAATAATAATAACCATGATTCATTCTCTGTTAGAGAGGTTATACTTAGTGACATACAAAAAGAGACAATACTCTCAAACTCACCAGAAATAACAATCAATGTATGTAAGGATGATTTTCGCATGTTTTTAATGTTAAGATAATCGGAATGGGAGTGTAAAGCAAATTAAGGTAAATTTTTTTAAATATTATTTTTAAACTTTGTATAAAAATAACATATATTCTTAAAATCATTGAACTTTCTACTTCTGGAATCATATTTAGGTAGAATAGATTTACTTCACTTTAAACCTGGACAGACGATAACAAACAGGACGTGTGAACACATGCAACTCAATTTAACTAATGCAGTATATATATATATATATATATATATATATATATATATATGTATATATATATATGTATATATATATATATGTATATATATATAACTTATCTCCTTTCCTTATTCTCTTCATATTGTTCATGAGTAAATGAAGTTTATAGCAATATTTGTGTCCTGAAAATTTTTTCTAAGTTCAGGATCGCTGAGTTTGATATTCGAATACTCAAGCAAACATTGCAGTATATGCTAAAGATTATCTTTCATTCTTAAGAGAAAGTTCTTGATTAGATTTTTAGATATTCATAGATTATGTATAACGTATTCTAAAGAATAGTGTCTGTCTTATTTTAGTATATTATATCATTTATCTCATTTTGAAAAAGATTTAAATTTGAATTACGCTGTCAGAAATCGATATTACTTTCATAAAATGATTACATATTATTTGAATTTAGATTACAAACGCATGCCACAAACCTGGCAAAATTTCTTTGTTATATTTTTTAATAATAAAATATGTAATAAATTTTAAATTTTACCTGCAGAAACAATTTGAATAGTAATTTATGTTAACAAGAAAAGTAATCAAATGCTATTTATCAGTAAATAAATGCTCCGCCTAAAACTATAAGAAAACCAAGCACGTTTTCAATCAATAACCTTAATTTATCTACCCTATTAATTTGGCACATGAGAGGAAGACATTGCACTCTCCTTAAATGTTTTTTCATCATTAATAAAACAAGAAAACCTATATCGGAAAAATTCCGATGATTCGAAACAAATATTTATTTATGAATACCAAGTGTTTGAAAATTAAGCCATTATCATTCTTGTTTCCTAATGTTTCTGAACCATAAAATCAAAGCCATTAAGTACAGCACACGTGTCTTACTGTTCGCTATTCATCGGTTGTCTAGAATTGTATAAAGTACAATTAAGTGTATTCATGTCTGATTCTAATTAAATGGGCATTGAGGCAATCGTTTCCAGTTAGAAGACGAAATAAAGCAACAGCTGAACCATTAAGAAAACTTGAAACTGAATCATCAAGGGCACTCACTCCCAGACCTTTCCGCTAGCTTCATTGAATATGTCGGATTGATTCATTGAAAATAATAATTCCTGTTATACTCAGTGAAAGATTGTTATGATAGAAAAAACATACATAGAAACATCTTTGCAACAAATATCTATGTCTATTTTGTCTATCGCATGTTATTAGAGTAGGGTAAAAATTTGTTTGCGTTCTACAAAATTATCTCTAGAGAATTTTGACATTTCTTTAGATCACATCTCTGCTTTCTTACTTCGAGTGATACGATAAACAGCTTCATGTACATGGAACATGAAACTTAATGTCCGATAGATTTCTCACGTATTTTTGGCGAGACTCAAGTGTCTTTCCTATGATACGACCTTGAGTGGCAAAACAGAAAAGTGGGATGTGAGCCAAAAGCGGTTTGTTAGTCATTATTTAAGCACACCATAAACCAAAAATTTTTTTATAACAAACCACTAATTAAATGGGCATTGAAGCAAATGTAAATGTGGGATGAATGTAACTTGCTCACAAACCGGCTGGAAACATCTCCGTTTCAAAAAATAAATTATTCCAATGATTAGAACTGAACAGGAAAAGGTCCAAAAAATTCCCATAAATTTATAACTTTAAAAAGTAATGGTGTTCGGATGTATTTGTGTTGTCGGAAAATAAAATGAACACAAAATATGTCTGATGTGTCTTGTTAGTTGATAATAGAAACTCTTTCTCGTCAGGATTTAAGTCTAAGTGAAGCTATCCGGATTAATTAAGTGTGATATGAGAAAAGAATGTCTAAATTTAATATTCAAATGTAAAAAATTTCAATTAATGAAGAATCTACTAAAATAGGAGTGAGTTATTTTTCAAAGCCGAATATAATTTTTATGCAAACGATTCGAAAACAAGTTTCCAAACCATGACGAGAGGATACTCATACCCTCTCGTCATGGTTTGATATCTTCTTAGATATCTTGTTTAAATATGTGCAATACTTTATAAAAAAATGCAATAAATGCTCTTTAAATTTTCATGAACTCTATTTTAAATATAATATTTCAAGAATCAAGGCAACCATTTTATAATCACTCATTCATTCCACTTATTCCTAAGTGCTCATGATCCCTCTGAAGGTTGCTACTCTAGATTTATATTTTAGTTTATTACGTCCCACAAAATTGCAGACCATATTTCAATTGTCAATAAATTACAAACCAATCTCCCTTTCTGTTTAACAGTTATACTGCATAAAAAATATAAATGTAATATTTAAGTGCGCTTAGTGCTAATTTGGTTGTGTCTTTGTTATACTATGTTATATGTTTGACCATCATACAGATGTGTAATAATATTTCAGGTAATAAGCTAAAAGGATGGGCCAATTTTATCGCATTTAACTTGCTAACCACCTTTAAATTTATATCATGTTTGGAGGTAAAATGTGAAATACGAAAAGTTATTTTGTTAAAAAATAGGTTTATCTACAAAAATTTTAGCTTTTTGTAGTCGAGATTTTTAATTTTTAAAAAGTTAATTTATGAGACTTTTAACCATACACTAAAAATTTTCTCTGAACTAAAGAATTGTTTTTTTGTCTCTGCCACTTATAAAAGCTTTTATAAATTTTACCAAACACAAAAATAAAAAAAATAAGGTGTGTTGATGTTTTTCGCTAAAACTTTTTAAAGTGGAACCTAGCACCATTTAAAGTGCTCATAAGCTTGAAAATAAATCTCAAGATAATTAATGCATTCAATGTGTTGGAACATAGTAATAATATAGTAAAGAGCATTCATATTTAGTTTTCCTCATTGTTCTCAATAATGCATGTGGTATAATTACTTGTCTTTTATCTTCACAAAGAGGCATTTTCTTTATACACCAGGTGCTTTATTAGTGTTCACATACACGTCCGTTTTTCATTAATGACATTCTTTTCATTTCTATGGTGGGTTACAATGAAACAAATAGCCAAAAAGCAAGGGCACAAATAGAATACAAAGAACACAGAGAACAAGTCTACAAAGATGAAAAGAAAGTCTATAAACCCATTCGAGCCATCTCCTTCCAGTATCGTCCATGAAGTCTAAGGGCTAAGGGAAACGATACAATGGGGAAAATGATACTTATCCACATTTCTTTAGGTCACAGAGTCTGCGGATGAGGAGGTCATAAAGAAATCCCTTATGAGTCTTGGCTAGTGACAAGTAAATTACATATGTAATAAACTAATAATACATGAAATAAATATAATGATTTATAGAATATTCTCATTTCAAAAGGAACCAGGTGTAGAATTTTTTTCAAAGTAACTAATCTAGAAAAACTAAGTATTGGGTTGATGCAAAAGTTCGTCCCGTTTTTGGCGCTAGATGGAATTGCATTGCAAAACCGAAGTGTTATTTACTTCACACGTGTAAAGTTTTGATGTTGTTTGAAAGAAGGAATTTCAGCGAGTACCTGGGAAAGAAATTGTGTCATTTGGTTGTTTTTTAATTTTGTTAAACTCTAAATATGGCAGAAAATAATGAGCATTTTCGACATATTATGCTTTTTATTTCCGAAAAGGCAGGAATGCTTCGCAGACGCAAGAGAAGATATGTGTTGTGTAAGATGAGGGTACCATTGACAATTGCACGTGCCGCAAGTGGTTCAGAAAGTTTTGTCACCTGGATCAGTTCTTTAGCCAAGAACCTCAGAACTTCTATGAGATAATTATGCAGCTACCGGAGAGATGGAGAAAGATAATCAAACAGAACAGCACATACTATATTGATTAAATAAAATGAAATTTGTCTTCAATTTTTATAAAAAAAAACGGGACGAACTTTTGCATCAACTCCGAAAGAGTGGAAACATTATCGTTCTTTTTTCTAATGCCTAGCCAATTGAATATAACTCATTATGGCACTACAATGGCAGATTTGCGAGCCACTTTGTATTAGCCTGGTACACCACTGGGGTAGGCTCATGGCACACTTCACATGCATACCATTACCTCACATTTTAGGAACAACTCATTTATAGACAGGACATTAGCGAATATGTGAGTCACTTTGCGTTATCTTGGTACATGACTGAGGTAAAGGTTCAAGTTACACCTCTCATACATACACCACTACCACACATTCTGGAAACAACCCATTTTTAGAGAGGCCATACTGACAGTGTCGAATTGGTGAGACACTTTGCTTTATTCTGGTGCACCACTGGGGGGTTCAAGTTGCTCCTCATATATATGTACCACTACCACACATTCTACAAATAATCCTTTTATATAGAGAGCCATACATTCATCCCAGGCGGACAAACATCCATGCACGACAACAGATTCGAACCAGGAACCTTGATCCAGAAGCCAGCACCCTGACAACTCATGCTTTTACAGCTACATTTCGCAGTACCTTTGATCTCCCTTAGTGTAACATAAATCAAATCTTATACAAAAACTCTGCCGGTTTTCAACTGTATGAATTTTAATTAATCCAATATCGAAAAAACGAAGAAAATACAACACGATGCTGCCAAAAATAATTGGTTTTCTGGAGCCTATCTATTAATCTTCCATATATAAAAATACTGCTAAGTCCGAAGAGGAAAATCGATATGACCCCTATTCAGATGTTCAACAATCAATCCTGTAAGTAGGTAATAGTCTTGTAGGTAATAATCCTGAAAGTAGGTAATAGTCTTGTAGGTAATAATCCTGAAAGTAGGTAATAGTCTTGTAGGTAATAATCCTGTAAGTAGTAATAATCCTATAAGTAGTAAATCCAATATATGACCCCTATTCAGATGTTTGACAATCAATCCTGTAAGTAGATAATAGTCCTGTAGGTAATAATCCTGTAGTAGGTAATAATCCTGTAAGTAGTAATTCCAATATCGAAAAAACGAAGAAAATACAATACGATGCTGCCAAAAATAAATGGTTCTCTGGAGCCTATCTATTAATCTTCCATTAAATATAAAAATACTGCTAAGTTCGAAGAGGAAAATGGATATGACCCCTATTCAGATGTTCAACAATCAATCCTGTAAGTGGGTATCACTTTATCGTCACTAAAAGACCTGAATTCACTTATGGGAAAACTCGTATTTAATCTGAAATAATGGAATGACGTTATTCTGTTACCCGTGTAAAACTAATTTAGCTAGCTAGATATAAAACTAATCCAAAATTGGTGGCACAATTTGAACGATCTATTAGATAATAGTTAATAGTACTGCTATATTAAGTCCCCTTGTGAGCGTATCTCTCAACATAAAGTGGTAACGTAAGAAACCTAAAATCCAAGTTGTTTTGTACATTTAGAAACTATATTAATATCTTTGGAACCATTGATATTTTTCCAGGGAGTTTATTAGTATGTACATAAATAACACTTAGTCTTAAGATATACTATTTGTGTGATGTTTCTTATAACTAATAAAAACAAAGGTAGCATAATACTTTTGAATACAAAAAGTATTTGTTAGATTTGTAGAGAAAGGATATGTTAAATCAAATACTTTAATATTTCAAGTATTTTAAAGTAAACCACAATAAATCTTGAAAACAGATTTTCTTACTGCGCCAGAGACAGAGATCTATATCAAATGAGTTGATGTAGAGTGGCAAGATAATAGAATGGTCAACACAAACATCAGTTTAGTAATAGAGAAACATGCGAATTTAACACATATGGATTCTTTTCCATAAATCGTCATTTTACCGAGGTTCAAAATTTCAAGGCGTTGTTTTTGGATCTTTCTCTTCGGGACTGATCCCGGACCGTCCCCACTAGCTCGCTGTGTTGCTCCAGTGCGACGTTAATTAACTACCTACCTACCTTTTCTATAAACGAAAAACACTCTAAAATAAAACACATAAATGGTAAATAGCCTTTGTTTAATCCTTAAGAAACAATGCCTGAACAAATCCAATAGCGAAAACGATTAATTCTAAAAAATCAAAAATAAGTGTTTCTTGAAAATACAATCCATTTAACCCTTTGATTGGAATCGGGACTGATATTTTGTCACTGGAAGAAATCTTGATTCGTCACGATTCTAGCTATTACAACCTTTCGGGGAAAATGCTATAGTCTCGTTCCTCACGAGAGGATAAATGCATACTGAATGCTAGTGCGGTTGCTGTTTTATATTAACGTTCCCGCTTATTTTATGTTGTTCATGCATCACGCTCTTTGATTCGTCTTATGAAACATTCAACTGCTTAATCTATATACATATCTGATAAATTTTACCTAACGTGGTCATAAAAAGAACAGAATTCTAATAGCAATATATAAAATTCACCAATTTAACAATCATGCGTGCAAAATAGTCTTAGAACTGTAAAGGTTGTAAAAAAGAAACCTTAAATTGAGTTCTTTCAAATGGAAGTTCCTTAGAAATCTAGCAGACAATAAGGTGTATGGAATGTTGTTAACATGACAAACATGCTATCGCAACAAATTATCTCATTTTATAAGTATGTAATAAGCTTGATATATTACGTTTCCATTAATTGTCCATAACATAATATGAAATCAGAAAGTTGGGCTTGCTTATGGAAGTTCGACTAATAAATAGACATTTAGAAATCACGTACTACCCTGCTTTGTAACCATGGAAGCCGTCTGGAGCGATTTACACAACGAATTTACTTCTTCACTTCGTTAAAGTTTTTTTCGGCCACCACGAAATGAGACTTTGTCACGTCTCATACGGCGAGTTTGTTTCAATGCAGGTAGAAACAATATCCCTCTGGGATTATATATAAGTGAGAAAATCCTACTAACTTTTCCTTTCCACAGACTCGATCCTAGTTACTGGTGCGTTCGCCGAAGTTCAAGTTGCGTCTTATCAACACAGCTAACCCGTTAGCTCAGTTAACGCATACCTATTTTCTTAAAATCTAGTTCGGTATCATTACGATGCATGATCCAAGTCTCATCTCGTGGTAGCTCCACTATAGCGATTCATTTGTTGAGTTTAAATTAATCTCTCCACAAAGCGGAAGTGTGAAAAGCGAACGCAGTATTTGGATTGGGATGCTACCATTTGGAAACAAGAGGTAGAAGGGAGAAGAGACTTGACCTTGAGACACTTATTTAAAAATAATTTTCAATGACAGTTTAAATTTAGTCATCGAATACAGGAGGAATAGATTTTTACTTTATTTCATTCAAAATGTCGACTCAACGAAGCTCGGGCAAATAAAAATTCATGATGTGGATATTACGTTTTGAGAAGAGCAAGGTCTGTCAATTTAAGTTATCTTTATAAGCACTGCAGATTACCATTATGAGTACAGCAACGCTATTGTAAAAATTATTACTCCAATGAAGTATAGTCCAAACTCTTTTTGTTTTTTTATTTGCAGGTCGGAATAGCTATCCTGCTGTTCATCAAGGAGAGATATGACATTGATGACGAAAAGCAGCACAGAGTGATGAGAATCATGAACGACGTTGCTGTATATTTGATATTCGGATCAGTATTAGTGCACATTTTTGTCTCTGTGTTTGTAGAAGAGCAGCATATACCTCAGCACTTGCTCGATGCATATAGGAACTTCACGCTCTCACAGTCATCACATTGAATTTGAAAAATATATTTGAAATGGATATTATGTATTTTCGTAACAAATAAAATCATCTATATACTCTTTTGCTACTGCCTGTAAGAGTTTCTTAACTACACAGTGGGTTTTATTCTGTTTTCAGATATTTAACCCTCCAGGTGGTTATCTTGACAAGGTATCTCGTCATTAGCAAAATTGGTCAGATCCTGATGGACGAGATATCTTGTCGAAACCACTTAGAGAGTTGAGTTCATGAGGTTCAATCGAAGAAAATGTTTTTGTCTTTATTTACAAGGATACCAATATCTAGGCATATTGGGTAGTTAAGTATACCTATCATATAAATGATAACTATGCTTAAAACTACTTGGCATACTAATCCTCTGCGAGATTAATGTAGAAGAGCGATTTTCAACCATTGTTCCGCACGAATGGTGCAACGGTTTAAATTGAGTAAGATTTATTTCATTTCAAAAATTTGGTTTCGAACTTTTAAGTGTATTCCCAAATAATTTCAATAAATAATTTTGGACATCAGTTTTTATTTCAAAGTATAATTAAATTGCTTCAGAATTATATTTTAGGATGTCAGGTTTGAAGAAAAAGGTTTGGTAATTACGATTTTTTTGTAAATCAAAGTTATACCTTTTTAGTCAGATCAGCACACATTATATTTTTTGGTGGGCCGCAGAACTTTAGTAATTAGTTTGTGTACCATGAGATAAAAAAAAGTTGAAAATCGCTGCCGGATGCTCCGCATATGAGGAGCTTCCCCCGGTAGACCTCGGGAAACCATTCCTGTGGCAGTCCAACTGAAATCATCCCAACACATCCATATAATTCCTAGGGAAGAGTCCTAGTTCCTATGTGTGTTATATGGGATATGATTTAAAGTTTTTGAAACGAGTTTTCTGCACGATTTTGGTTGACTAGAATAATATGCATTATTTAGATCTAAATATATAATGCAGAAATTAATATACGGTAGATATTGGTTTCGAATTCAGATCGATATAAATATAATTTTTCTTTTACAAAATGTTCTTTAAAAGTAAATAGTGCAATCTCTACAAGATATATTTGTATTGAACAGATTCTTTTAATATTCTATTCTAATACTCTATTCAAAACTTTTTATACAAATTTGATTTTATACTCAATTTAACGTTTCAAATCAACAGCTATTCGTTTTGAATCAATTATTAATAATGTTAAAAACCTTTAAAATGTTTAGATTTCTTTAATTGAAAGGTCTATATACTTAATAAAACGGAACTTAAAATTCATCTGCACATGTGGAATTTTCTCATAAATGAGCGTACAGAATCAAAGTTAATCAAACATAAACAAAGTAGGTTTCTCCATCAAAAGTGTAATTGAGGAAACGGTGGTTATTTCTTTTAGTTTACTGATGTATCCTCCTTAAACATACATTTTACAAGCCTAAAAATAGATATAAAGGGAACAGTTGTAAGTGTACGAGTATGTATATAACATCTAATGAACAATTAAAATATCTCACCAAACAAAACTGGGAAGTTGGCATTTTTTGTGATCAAACGTTTTCACATATTTTATTTCACTTGGCCTTTGAATAATGCTATGCCTAAAATTGTTTCGAATTTTACTAGAACTGAAGTCTATTTTTATCATTGAAATCGTTTCCACACTAAATGTACAGTGTTTACATTGCAACTTCTAAAATGTTAATTTCATTCATAAAATACATCTTTCATTCATATACTTAATATCTACATATTTCTAAAAAGGAAAATATGGGGAAATAAGATAGCTTGTCATATTAAAAGACAACGATATCACTTTGCAGTGGATTCCTGCGTATTGCGAAGTGCATGGCTCTTGAAAGGCCGCGTCAACCACCAAAGACCCAGTTTCTTTGTCAGTAACTATCCTCTCTAGGTACTGGGTAGAGTCCCGATCACTTTGGTGTACCTTATGGAGGAACACTGGAATGAATCACCCCCTTTTCAATTCCAGGAGTGAGCCTAATGACTTCCATTACTTCAAACTTTTCGTATGGTGGGTAGAACTTAACATTCATCATCTGATTGGTCCATGGTACGGAAGAAGACGCTCATCCATTGATTCATCATCTGATTGGTCCATTGATTGATCATCTGGTAGTAGTATTTGGCGATTTCATCACTTTTGTCGCCACTCTATCGAAGTGCGGATTCATACACCTACCCTGTCATAAGATGTTGCATCGCTGAACGAGGCGATAAGATGTCAATTAGGCCAACGAAGTCAATTTTTCTCAGATCAGTCAAGTGACTACTAGTCGACATGTTGGTCACACTTTTTGAAGATCCTCTCAAACCTTCAGCAGATAAAACATTAAAAGAAGCAGAGAATGAGTTTAATACTAGAGCTGCTTCTTTAAAATGCTTCAGGAGTATGCTCATGAAACTCCTTTTTCAAGGGATTCAAGGTGTCATTGAGTCTATCCGGACGGTCTGGATCACGGAAGGAATTCGAGATGCCCAGAAATGTTTTCTTTAAAATTCGCGACCGGTTCACCTTCAAATTTCTGTACCACGTCCAAGAGTGTTTCAAACATAGCATTGTTTTGAAAATTCTCCGACGACAGTTTTGCAGCTCGGATAGAAATGCCCGAAGATTGTCTTGAATTAATTTTAGATTTCCTTCTCTGAAGTTTTAGGGTCAACCGATTTAGATGATGATCAAAAATACCTAAATAACCACCTTTTTCTTCCAGGCCTCATCATTACAAGATGAAGGTCCTGTTTTCTTTGTACATACAGGAACAAATTCATTTCACCCCTCAATTCAAAGATACGACGCACAACGTTTACATAAGAGATGGTTATTTGACTTGTTACCAAAAATGGTTATTTTACAATAACAATTCAAGATAACACTTATATTTTTAACATTTATAAATAACAGTTTTGTCAACAGTTGGCGGTTAATTTAATGATTATTATTAAATTGCTGAAAGTGACGTCAATAGTTAATTTTAACACTTTGTATCTGCAAATCAGCCGAAAATAATTTTAACAGTTGGTAACTACAAATCAACCGTAAAGTAATGTTAAGAATTATAGGGAAAATCAACGTTTTTTTTTATTTTTTA
This sequence comes from Meta bourneti, assembly GCA_933210815.1. Lineage (NCBI taxonomy): Eukaryota > Metazoa > Arthropoda > Arachnida > Araneae > Tetragnathidae > Meta > Meta bourneti. Next base: position 75,032,547 of record OW119929.1, on the reverse strand, counting down.
ATGCATTTCCCCAAATTTCAATCTTTTAATATTTTAATTCATTTATTTAATAAATTGATTAATTTAATTTAAGAATTTTTGGCCATTTCAAAAGTTACTTTTTCAACATTTGATGACAATAGCTAATGTTCACCTTATTTAAAAGTATCGTGTTTATTCTTTTGCTCCAATTTTAATAGCCAGTGGCATAAACTAGCTGTTATAACTGTTATTTCTTTTCAGAAACAGCTGTTAACTGGATGATTCTTTATTTTAAAATAACACTATTGTTTAAACTATTATCATAATAACATCCCATCTCTAGGTTTGCAGACTAAAGTACATCAGCGAGTTGAAAAGAATCTTAATATTAAAATTAATTTCTGAGTGCTGATGGTGAAATTTCAAGAATAAAGACTCCCAGTCAAATTGACTACGGTGATGTCCAAAACACTTTTGAGACCCGATTTGCAAACACTAAACATGTGTTGAAAACACGGTATTTTAACCATTAAGTGGTATTAGTTCACGCTGGATCAATGAATCAAATAATATTCCTCCAGTGCGACGTAAATTCAACTACCTACCATAAACTCGGATCTTTTCGTACTTGATTGATCATGGACCGCCTGGAATAACCCATTGTACTCTCCAGTGCTTCGTAAATTCAACTACCTACCATAAACTCGTATCTTTCCTTTCGGGATTGATCCCCGACCGTAGCCAATAACCCGTTGGGTTGCTCCCAGTGCGAATTAAATTCAAATGCCTACCTACCATGAAGAGCAAAGAAACCAAACCTACAAGAGGCATTTTCTGCCCAGCTTAATGTAAATGGAGCTAGTGTTTTTCGTCGGAACGTGTTTACTGTGCGTTATCCGAATGTGATCCATTTGACTTGTTTTTAATATCATGCATTTCACAATTGATGTATGATGGTTGATTGGTCAACGCCAATTAGATTAAAAGCCAAAAGTTGCCATAACTGCGATCAATTACATTTTAAGATAACCCAACATGTTAGCAAGCTAGGTTACCCTTGGACAGAAGTAAAATCTCAGATCGTCTGGTTTGTAATTATGAATGGGACATTGTGCTGCCATCTACTGACATATGATAGGGATTCTCAATGTAAACAAACAATCCAGAGGGTCTGCGAGGATTCTACTCCTGTTGTCCAAATGCTCCCACATGAAATATATCAGGATTACCTTAAAAGGTTGTTTATCACCGTTCTGACAACGCTTGGAATTTGAAATAATTAGTTTTGACCTATAAACTATCCTGGAATTTATTCCTTGGAATTTTTAATGGCAAAGCGCTGAAATAGAATTCGAAAAGCAAGTCAACTGACGTCACTTTCAGAATAAGTACAGGAAACACGTAGCTACTCTGAAACACTATCGCCACCTATATAAGCTTGACTGGTAGATAGTTAATTAACGTCGCACTGGAGCAACACAACGGACTATAGACGACGGCACGGGATCAATCCAGAAGGCAAAGATCCAAGGACACCGTCTCGTAATTTGAACCACAGTCAGATGACTAGAACAACAGATACGGTCAACCCACACTCCAAAATTCCACACCAGGCCAACTTTTAGCTTGACAGAAAATGTCTCTCAAACATGAAATAAACAAAATGTACCTGCCCGAAACGAAAATTTCCTTTTCTCGTATGCAACATTAGAGATATTCAAAAACTCTTTTTTCAGTTAATACATTGCAATTATTGGTACTTTTTATGTTACGCAAGCAACTATTTAGCCATGAGAGGTTTTTTCTGTCTAGGTAAATATCGGTGATGGTACTGTTTCTGCTGCGGAATGTGTTTCCTGTACATTTTCCAAACCTGACCTCATTTGGCTTGTGTTTCAAATACAATTTCAATGCTTCACCTATAAAAATTCCAAAGAATGAATTCCGAATTGCTATTTAATAGTTGATTGGCCAATGCCAATTTGAGATAGTTGAATTTACGTCGAACAGGTGGTAGCGGGATCAATCCCGAAGGGAAAGATCCGAGGACAACACTTTGTAATTTTGAGCTACGGTCAGATGACGAGGTCATCACCTGAGCTGGCACCCGCCTTCTCCAAACGCCACGCCAAAGTGAATAGAGGGTACGACAGATTTAACGTGTACCAGTCCCCAAGAGGGGCTTTGGATGGACAGAGCCAATTAGATTAAACGCCAAAACAGTGTCAAACTATATTTTGAGGTAACCCAGATACATTTCATGTGAGAGAATTTGTGTAACAGGAAGTAAAATTTTTTTTTCAGTCTGGTTTGTTTTATCTGAAATCCCTCTAATATATGTTCCAAATAAATGCATTTATAAAAAGATAAAATGTAACTTTTTTAAGTCTTTCAAAATGTGAAATTGAACATTCTTTCAATATAGCTTAAATTTAAAATTTATTTAAAATACAAATTTCAGTGCATTTTTTATCCTGCTGGTTAAATGATCTCCTTATACGCAATTACACTCAACCTTACACGTATCATTATTTTTCACGAGTATTTCTAATTTAAACCACTCTCCATCTTCACCCTCAGTTTTATCCTTATCTTCATCCTTATCTTTATCCTTATCTTTATCCTCATCCTCACTCAGATCATCATCGAAATCCTCATCTGCTTAAACAAAATTAAAATCATAAGACTTTATAACTTGAAATTGAAAAGGAAAAAAATATGCAATGTAATAGTATTTTAAGCGGAAATTATATCAAAATCAGAAGACTCAGTAATACGTCATCAACCAAATTTGAAAACGAGTTTTAACTTTTCTTGGTTGTTTTCCCAAGAAAATGAACTGATATAATCATATATAAAAGAGAAATGTCTGATTTATTTTACATACTTAAAAAATAGTCTGTTGGATATCAAAATTTAAAAAATCATATTATTCTACGTGCCCAAAACATTCTGTCTTAGAAGTAAATGGTTCTTTTCTTTCCTCACTCATTTTTGAATGAGCGATGAGGAATTCTGAGTTCTGATAAAAAAACTACACTTCCATTGTACGCAATTATTCATAATAAATTGTTTATAATTGTTTAAAATGAATTACTCGTTGATTACTCATAAGGAATAGTCGTAGGAGTCACTTCAGTTTATGCTTTGGGGAGGGACCAAGTTTTTTAGAAAGACGTGATTCTGTCTATCTCGTAGAGTATCTCTCCCTGTTCTTCTAACATGAATTTCCAGTTTCCTCTCATTCTTTTACTTCTTGTCCTCCAAAAAATTAATGTACACGTGCTTTCTATTGATACGATTTAGGTACAAACAGAAAGAACCCCCTTCCAATTGATATAAAATAATAATTTATTTTTAGATTTCTATTAACAAACAAATTGTATTCTTTTAAGCAAATGGAAAACACTTAAGCAGCAAAGGATAACGTTAGTTCCAGTTTAGATGATGTTACCTCATAAGATAAAAATATGTATCCTTAGTTATACTCAATTGTCTACTTGTACCAAATGTATTTTTCATCTTTCCTTTAGACAAATGCACAACCTTAAAAATACACGATGTAATATATATCTTTCCAAACCTACAATCTCTCAGCCCCTTCCTATGCACTGGGCCTCTGTACCATGGGGGACCTTACCACTTTGGTCTTGTCCTCCTACACGTAGCAAGTTCTTTTTCTGATTCTAGTTATTTCACCAATAGATGGCGCCACATTACACTGAAATTTCAATTTTTGAAGCTTTTATATAAATGCTCTTGTAGTTTTTGTCAATAGATGACGCAACATTATAGGAAAGTTTTTTTCATATGAGGTGCAATTCACACACACACACACACACACACACACACATTCCACGCAAAATTAACAAATCGGCTGTCTGACAAGACACCGATTTTAATGAAAATCAGTTTTTAAATAGGTCACATATAAAAATTAGGAACTGCAAAACATTAGGTTTCAGAAATCTATATTTCGTTAATTATTGACATTTAAAGTTCAAGGTCACAAATTTTGATTTTCTAGCATTAAAAGTGGCCTGTTTGCGATCCTATATTTCAATAAGTTATTGACACAAATTTAAAATTTTTATAATGTTGCATCATTCTTCAGAAAAAGATCCTCTTAGGAAATGTCACACTATAATTTAATAATCGTCATTGCTGAATCAGAGATTGACGAAAACAGAAATTTTGCCAATTTGCTACAAATTTCAAATTGCTCTGGTATCTCTAGAAATGGAAAGGCAATATTAAAAATTATTCTTAATGAAGAGCCTTTCCTAACAAATAGGGTGGCGTAATTTGGTGATTGTATTTCTACTCCTTTATAAAGAAAAAAAACATTTAAAACTAAAATTATGGAAAAATACGATTTTTTAATTTTTAAAAATGGATATTTCACTGTGAGGAATAGCTCCAAAAACGTCAAAAATTTTCGACATAAAAGAGCAAGATGTCTATTATGTCCTGAAATTTTCATAATTGTAATTTGATTATTTTTGTCTCTGGAAAATTTTTAACTAGACGCAAATTTTACTTTTTTATCGCAGATGATGAGTTATAACCTTCGATAATATAAAAAATGCGATATAAGAATGAAATAACTATTATTATGGTGCACATGCAAAATTTTACATGAAATTTCTTTTTAAAGTATTTTTTGCTTAATCCTCGGAGTGTTTCCATCAGTGAAATACACTCAAGTCCAAAATTAACTTTGCATGCATAAAATCACGGATTTCTCAGAAACTGTGAACTATAATTTTATGAATTTGTGTGAAATGATGCATAACATCATAACACTTCAAAACAAAGGAACAAATTTAAGAACACTGCATATGATATAAAACTGTAGCATAAAGCAAAAGAAATGGCAATTATATGTTACAGGGAGAGTTCAGAAAAAAAAGAATAAAAGAAAAAATTAAGGCTTATGAATTTAATATGGAATGTGATCTCCCCTGACGTGTACACACATATCACAACGTGTTTTAATGCTGGCAATGTTAACCACAGTTTGGGAAATTAAGTTCCACTCCTCCAGCAATGCGGTCTTCAGGGCATTTATATCTCTAGGAGGGGGATGTCTCCGTGCAACTGCTTTTCCAAAGTAGTCCCATAAGTTCTCTATCGGGTTCAGATCAGAAGATTTTGCTGGCCACGGTATTCGCTCAATGGCTTCACTTTTAAGGAATTCGTCAACAAGGCGACGAAACTTTCAGTCGCCAATTTATTGATAGGCAAGAATGTGTTTTTACGTTTTACTAATTTTGTTACTGTTGCTTTGGGACTCCAAATACAATCTCGAATTTTTTTAAAAGTAATAGACATATTAAACTGTATTTTTCCAAAATATAGTTTTCGTCAGAGCTGTCCTTCATTTCATTTTGCGAGCCTATAAGTGGAAAACCGTCATTTTATAATTTTCCTTTGCTGTTTGGAAGATGAAGGAAATAAAAGCCGACTTCCAAACTTCAGAAGTAGTTTTATCATACCTAGCACTGTATCTGGTATGAATTTCAACGATGCATTTAAATTCCTTTAGCCCATAGAAACCTTTTTAATACTATCAAAATCAACTATTTTCCCTTTTTTGCTACTAATTTTTAGCTTAAATATGATGTTTAAAATTGTTGTTCCCAAACAGATAAAAGAAAATTTTTCATAGATTCCAAAAATAGGAAATATTGTTGTCTACATTAAGTAGTTTTTGAGAAAGAGGTCTTCAAACATACAACTCAAACGATTTCACAACTGCTCTTCGAAGTTGCAAGTTCTTAAAATGCCTGAAACTTCCAAAATATTTTGTATATCGTTATTTATGCATAAACTTAACCCCTGTAGCAAATTGCATGAAAATCCGTTACCCTACGGCCACCAGTTTTTTTCTGATTTTTGCTCATTTCACATGGAATGACCCATGAATAACTTCTTGTCAAAGCCCAAATTGCATTCGAGATGAGGCCTCAGGAAATAAGGAGTTTCATGAACTGAATGTGCTGTCCATTTTCTAAGTCTAAAAGGATAAACCTTTTTTGTTTCCCTTTATCTGTGAGAGTGGAAAAAAACGTCTTCCTAGGAAGGGGAAAAAACAACTACCTGTTCCTTTTCACCTGTTCTTCAAAAAGAACGGGAACAGCCTGTTCTCACTTTTCACAAAAACCTGTTTTCCGTTCTCTGTAAAAAGAAACCTTGCAATTTTTTTCTTCTTCGATTTTTGGAAATTTTGCAAAGAAAGCAGTTTCTCTTTTCTCGAAAAAGTTCGCTAAAAATTTTCATATTTTCTAAATTATGCTAAGTCCAAAACACAGCTATTCATCCTACAGTTCTTGACTAACTCTGTTTCCTGTTGATTCATTCACCCATTCTCTGTCCATAAACTACTCCCTACTCTGAGACTACTTCCTGTTTGAGAGCAGGAATCAATTCCTTCAGGAATCGATTCCTGTTCTCAAACTGTTCGGCCCCTGTTCTCCGTTCTTCGGACCTGTTCTCCGTTCTCAGAGCTATTCTCTGATCTCAGAGCTGTTCTCCGTTCTCGGAGCTGATCTCGCACGACTGCTCCCGGAACTGTTCTCAATCTGTTCTCGACTGAACCAAGCCTCGACGTTTGATGAATTTGGGAGAAGACTAGCGTAATAATCGTGAAATTTTATAATTGTTAGGCAATGACATGGTGATGAATTTTTAGTTTTAAGCAAAATTTTTTTTTTAAATATTACTGATCAAGATTTTGTTATGTAGCTTTCTCTCTGGCGGTGTCGCTTCAATTCGTTCTTAGAATTTGTAATGCTTCTAACTTTTAAAACCGAATTTTACAAAGAAATGGAAAGCAAAATTTCAAATGTGTGGGCATATTTCACTGTGAACGATTGAGATACGGATCGAGTGTCATGCTCTCTCTATAAGTTGAAAGTGATCTCATTTATGTCAGCTATTACGATTTTAAAGACATCTCGGAAACCAGCATCCCACTATAAAACTAATGTGTTGAAAAGCGAAAGTGATTTTTTGACTTAGATTTTTGTTTCAAATGTGTTTAGATAAATTATATAATAATTAACCTGTTTTTTTGACGAACTACTTTTTACTTTCCAAGTGGTAATCCCGGTATGCGTTTTTTAAGTGTTTATAATCTTTTAAAGGACAACTCCCTATTGCATAAGGTGATTCAAAATTACGTGTTATCCTCTGATCTTTCCCTTTGGGATGGATCATGGACTGTCGCCAATAGCCTGTTTTGTTGTTCTAGTGCGACGTTAATTACCTACCTACCCTATTGCATAAAGCTATACTTAGAAGTCTTACAAGTGATTATCGGGTCCTGGATTTTGATCTAAAAGTGACATTAAAATTTAAAAAAATTATGACTTTCGTTTGCAAATTTGTTTTGTCCTGGGCACCTGATATCTGTGTGGGAAACCTTTCTTGAGATGGTCAGATTCGGGACATTATCAGCTACCATTGGGGACTCAGAGAGATTTTAAACGTTTTGATTTACAAGACTTTTTTCAAATTTAAGGATATATTCAAATTTTCTTTAGTTAATTACTGATAGTTTGACTCATCTTGGACAGACTTGTCCCTTGCTCCATAAAAAAAATCAATCGATTAGCAATTCGAATACTCCAAATTATTTTATCTTTCGTTTCTCCTGACAAAGCTAGAGAAAACTCGCCAATAAAAAAGCTAGCCGAAGAGTCATTTGTATTTTGTTTATATATGCATGCCTACAAAGTACTAATAAAGATGATATGTCAAAATAAAATGTGCTGACGCCACAGTCTAGAAGAAAGAACAGGGCTTGCACATTCCGAGTAGGGAGACATTTGAGAGCAGAAGAGCAGGCTAAAGAACAGTTCTTTTAAAAAGAGCGGTACAGAAAAGAACTATTCGCCGAAAAGAACAGTATTTTCCATCCCTGTCTTCCTATCTCTAGTTAATGAGTAGACACTGGGATGCGTATACCTATTTTTTATAAGGGACTAGTAATTTCAGCCTAGTACCGAGGCCCCAAAACCTAAATATGGTAATGGAACCCGAGGTTATGTTTCTGTAAACTGTTGGCTCATTGAACCTTCTTATTCGTTAACAATATATTCATAAAATATTTAATACCACGAAAATGTAACGGTATGAAAATAAAATAGTTTTGCCATCATAAAAGTTTCGGCAAATATGTAAGAGAATTTTTTTAATGATTTTTTGTTAATAATTGTGATAAAAATGCTTTCATTATTATTTTTGTTATTAATAAAATTATCAAATACTTAACCTTGCTCGATAAAATAAGCAGTGATTTTTTTACAAATATCTAGTCTATCCTTCTTAAAAATATTTTGTTGACTATATAAGAAAAAGAAAATGTTTTTTTCAAAAAATTACATCCATATCATATCATAATTGGACATTTCAGAGTATTACCACCAAATCAGGAATTAATGCTTACATATCATTTTGAAGGTAAAATTCTTATTAAAATTTTGAAGGTCTATTCCATCAAAGGACCCAAACAGATCCCCCAGGAATAAACTGTTTAAGAAACAAAAATTCTACTTCACCAGACAAAACTGTTTTTGTATTGCAAAAGCACTGAAGGTAGTATCTCTAAATTTGAACTTTCCAAATTGACGGTTGTTCAAGCCGCGTATGACAGGGATTTGCACTGCAAACAAATAAACCAGACGGAATGCGAAGATTCTACTTCCACTTCTCAAATGCTCTTGCATTTCGGGGTTTCATTAAAACGTTGTTTCTAGCCGTTTTAGCAAATTTTGGCGTTTAATCTAATTTGCAATGACCAATAAATTATCATGTATCAATTTGGAATTCATTTCTTGGTATTTTCATAGTAAAATCATATTCGAGAGGCAAGTTATCTGACCCCACATTCAGAAAACGTGCAGCAAGAAAATGCCTCCAATATGAGAATTTCTTATAAGTATTCCGAACGTGACATCCCTTGGTTGTTTCCCGAATACGATTTTGGAATATCGCCAATAAAGAATTCCGAACTGTTGATTGGTTAATGAGAATAAGATTATACGTCAAACGTAACCAGTATGACGATAAACTACATTGAAGGTCACCCCAATTTGAATCATGCGAGAGCATTTGGGCAGTGGAAGTAAATCGCCTCTTACCGTCAGGTTTGTTTGAAAAATCCCTTCGTGGTTAACAAAATGATGACTCCATTAACTGTGGATTGAGTTTGCTCCCATAGTTTCCTATCGTTATAAGGCGTCAGATAATTTTATCCTCATAATTTTAACAACCATCATTCCTAAAGATTGAAATTATAGGTACTGCCTTCTTAACTAACATGGCAGAATTGATCTTAAGCTTTTGTATATTGTATGTAATTGTCAAATAAGACGGTTTTCCAGCACAATAACTGACTTGACAATAGTTATAACTTTTATAAATATTAAATGATAGCCATTTGTTTATAAATATCGAGTTACTTACATTCCTCGTCGTCGTCACCATAGTACTTTGAGACTTCTGGGAAATCCTCGTATTCAATATAGGTACCATTAATTTTTACTCTACAATAAGTGGGCTATTCATCAAAGTTTCGAGTCATGGAAAGAAGAAACGAAGAATATGTTAGTTTAATTCCTGAAAAAAGTTTTACAACATACAAGTCCACAATAAGTAAAAGGACAATGAATTATAATTTAAATTGCGCATTAAATTTTCGAAAAATGCTGTGCAAAATGTGTTAGAAAAAATGATGTACTTTCCGAACCATAAAGTCTGCAAGGTATCCATTAATACAAAGAAATGGAATACAATGGATGTTAGGGGAAACATGCAAGAGCAAGCTCATGATTTCATAAACTTCTTTGGCTCAACAGTTGCTTTCGAAACACAATTTTTTTGGCACCCCCGGAAAACTCTATCTTATATAATAATAAATTGTAAGTGTATCTGTGTCTATAATTTTGGAATTTCACCAAAATATTTATGTAGCTGTGCATACAATTTTAGAATTTGAAAAACTTGTTTGCTCCACTTCGCATAAGAAATGTGTCGCCGTGACTCAGTGAAGTTTGCTTACTGCCCTCTCAACCTGCAAGTTGTAGGCGTCGTAGGTTCGATTCCTGTGAATTACCCTAGGTGCATTTCTCTCTTTTGAGTTAGTAAAACTTTCCTTGTGTGTCCATTACTCGACTTTGCTTGTCTTGCTTAGTACAGCTTGACCTTGCCCCGAAACCCAGAAACACTTAAGTGAATAATCAATCTTTAAATATTTTCAATGTCTTTAGTGTATCTTAAACTTATGTGAGAAATATCAGAATCTGAAAGGTGAACCCGGTATATTCTTGGACATAACCGCCAAAATGGTATAATGGTCATAGCGCTTGTCGGCCATCTAAAGGGTCCTGGGTTCGAATACCGGTTTGTAAGCGCATGACGATTGTTACTGTGAGAAGTAACGACGGTTCATTCTCTGGATACTCATTCCGAAATTGCCATTAGTTTTCCCCTTGCCGTTCCGAAGGCCAAGAGGTCAGTGGTCTGGCATTGGAAATTAAAATGTATTCGTTTAAATGGTTCTAACTGACCAACTCACAGGTGCAGTTCTAAAATTACTGTACAAGAGTCAACTTCTCTAAGAACCTCAAAATTAAATTTCTTAAAAGGTTACAAAATGCTGTTTTATCTCTTATAAATCATACCTATGAAAATCTGAAATTAACCCTCCAAATGGTTCCGACAAGATATCTCGTCCATCTAGATCTGACTAAATTTTTTCATGACGAGATATCTCGCCATTAAGATATTGTCCAATTTTTTATAACGTTGAGATCAAGATCTGGTTAGTCTTGATAATGATAGCGTTTTCGATGAGCTACTTCGCCGGGACAACAGTCAGGAGGGTTGAGAAAACTGTGTTAGTAATCAGTAGAGATAGATCAGTATCTTTGATCAGAAGCAGAAATAGAAATTTGTGAGGTGCGTTTCGTGAGCTAGATAGCTAATCTCAGACAGATATATGTTTATGTTAACTGGAGAGTTGTAATCTACGAACTCATGATATAAGTTGTATATAGTACTGGTAGAAGAACTACGAATACTAGATGGAGCCACCGAACTGTTTCTTCCATTTGCCCTAACGACGCGTATTAGGGATTAATTAAAAAAGACCGATCAGGAAGAAGAAAAATAAATAGAATAGTGTAGGAGTAGAGGTTCGGAACTTTCTAGACTCCCGGAATCCTTTATAGAATCAGTTTCTATGACGGAGTCCATTAGGCCTACCCTATGTTTTTCAAGTTAATGGTGTTTAGTATCAGTGTTACAGGGGAGGAGGCTTGTAAAATCTCCGTTCAGAATGTAATGTCTAGTTTTCTTATATTGATTCTACTATTTGCTTCTTGTTCTTTATTTTATTTTCCCGGAGCGGCTTCGGAGCCCTTAGGGCTCCTCGGAGCACAGGTTGGAACCACCTGTGGTAAGGAGACGCTAGGTGCCAAGAGGAGATTCCAGGTGTGGATTTAAGCAATGTTGATGTTCAAGGCTTCTAGAGCATCTTCTGAAGTCGTTTTAGTGTAATGTTTAAATTTTATATTTTGGATGCTTAAAAAAAATAAATGTTTTAAAATATTTTGTCTCAATCAGACATACTGTATTCATTTGGTTTTGAATGAGGTGAAAACGGAATTTCACTTAAACTGAAATAATCTTTCATTCATTCCTTACAACAAAGTCAATAAGCTAGTGCCTCTCAACCACACACGTCATCATCAGTATCAACCACACTCATTACTAAAAACATCCTTTATGCATGCTGGGAAGATAAACTCAGTGGGAAATAGAACTAAAGCTTGAATGATTTCTCTTTTATTCATTCAACGAATTTTTAATGTCTTAATTTCTACCATTGAAAGTGAAATATTAAATCCTTGCTACCGCTCAATTGTAAGCCTTGCATTCAGGAAAAAATGCATACTTCAGCTATAAATCAACAAAAACTGGAGATATATCCTTTCTCCACTCACCACTCTTAATGGCTTTGGACACGGCTTTCTCTTGCCTGCACCTAGAAATGAGAAATAAGAGAATTAAGAAAAATTTATTATCACTAAAAATTAATAGAGAAAAACAATAATGAAACAAACACGTAAACACATTTTTTGTTTATATTATCATAAATAAACAAAAAATGTGTTCATACCACTGCAATGCCAATAAAATCTAAAAGGAATCACGAAAGAAAAAAATGCTAAAATAGATGTGCATTTTAATTTTCAGAAGGAAAAATTTTGAAAAGAACGACTCATGACATGTATAGATAATTCGGGATTAACCATGTGCAGGAAAAAAGGCTTTCATTAAAATGGAAGGATTTCATTTTTCTTTTTTCATACACATAAAAACGACACTTACGATTTATAACCCTGAACAGTGGAAGTCACAAAAATTTACCTGTGATTTCATACACATAAAAAATTAATTTAGAATTTCGATTTCGTAAGCATTGAAAAAATAGCCTTTATTCTAGCCAGTCCCTTTACCCTAGAGATACAGTATTATCTGTGTGGCAAACGCTATTGTCAAAACACGTGAAAACCACATGCAAAAATCCTCAGAAGCATGAGAAGGTTCAGCAAAGATATATTTAAGAGCCTTTCGAAACACATCTTCCAGCCAGCTCAATCAAACAAAAAATCACCTGCCAATCAATTGCCCTAGGAAAGTGCATCTAGAGCGGTGAACTCGCGAAGCTCATAAGCGGTTCACCCAAGGTTTCTAGAAAGGGAATAGGTTTGCTCCAATAACGCGAAACTCGTTCTGAGCGGAGAAATGATCGTGACGTACTGGCGGGAAAGTCAGACCCTGGCGCCTAGAGTTTCCCACACAACTGAACCGGATTTCGCATTGAATTATTAAACTCGTAGAAGACGAATCCGATCCCACAAAACGACGATTTTTCTTTTGTTCAATAACTGATAATATGAAGCATTTACTCAAGGAGACTCGTTAATTAAATGAATACCATTTTTGAGAAAAAAGCTACCGAAAAGTGTGAAAAACAGAAATCTCCAAGACCATTAACCACTCCCCCTGCTGTTTCATTGGCTTTGCAGATTGGACTCTGGGTCCCGTTTCGCGGTTTTACTAAATATCTATTGTCAAGGGATTTGCTTAGTGAAAGGGAATCATTCAATAGTGCAAATTGGGTAAAGTTTTGGTCTTTTTCGCTTAAACACTTCTATTGCGGGGTTCACGTTTTTCTTGGGTGGAAGGTAATTTTGACCGCTTGTTTGAAGTAGAAGAAATAATGTTCAATTTCCAAACATGAGAAAAAACACTACTGATTGCTTAAATTTAATCTTCTATCGATGCTTTCATCCAACACTTTCGTTATTAATTCATCCTGCAAAAAAAGTTATTTCATATTTTTTTCTTTGAATTTTCAAAATAAACGAACCAGTTTTTAGTTTACGGGTAGAGGCATCACAAACATCAATAAATGACATTTTATAGTACAGATTAACTAAACTTACCGGGAGTGGGGATTCAAGCAAATGCATTGAATCTTTAAACACTACTCAATGTGGAATAAAATCTCAAAAACTCAACTTATAGCTTAAGCTCTGTAAAAATTACATAATTCTTTTTGAGTTTGCGCAGCCAAGAACTAAACTAGTGTCAGCGAATGAAGGATCCCTTATAAACGCGCGTCTTCATGGCCCTGGGTTCGAATCCCGGTCTGGTAAATGATGTTCTTAATGGTTCGAAACAACAGTGTTGAAAAACAGGTATGAACACTGGAATATAATTATTTCAAGCAAAATGGAGCCAGCTTTCAAATAAATCCTTCGATGGAAAAAAGATAGTCCCAATGACAATATATTTTGCGTGGTGTTTTTGTTTTCACACTTTCTCACGATCCTTTTAATTGAATGCACAATAACTATGATACACCTTACTTTTCTTACATTTGACTGTCCCCAAACAGAAACAAGCCAAAGGAGAAGATCCGAGGACAATACTTCGTCATTTTGAACCATGGTCAGATGACGAGGCGACACTTGACCAAATTCTCTAAACTTCCACACCACGCCAACGTGAGGACATTTGAGACCAAGACAGATTTAACGTGCACAATCCCCCACGTACAAGACGGTCTTTGATTGGATCTAGTTTCGAACTCGCAACCTTCTGGTTGCTAATCCGCTGCTCTTCCAATCGGGCTACCACGAACCTTAGTGAGAAAATAATATATTTATAGACCGTTAAAATTACTTTGCGGTCAAACTGACTTAATTCTTCTGTTAATATGTAAAAAGTGCTAACTGTTGCTCCAAGATAAAATTTCCTTTTGATTTTAAAATTAAGAATCATTGTAACATTGAATGTTTTGACGAGATTAATTCAAATTGCTATCAAATTTGTTTTTCATAAAATATTTTCCACAAGACTCATTAGGTGTTCTGTTAAAATTGATAAACCTTTTCATACTTAAAGCTAATTGTAGAATATTTCATTCAGTCTAAGGTACTCTTCCTGCAGTTTGGTTGCTCTAGATTTAGTTTTTCATAAAAACTCTAGTTTGGTTCCCCGGTACTCAGGCACTTTTCAAGCAATAATTTCCAATTTTGTGTAATTGTGTCATATTCCACAAGGAATCTGCATATGATGAGCAAAAGTTAACTACCCTGAATTTTAAAGGAATAAATCATCTACGCAATCAATAGTTACAGATCGGTTGTTTTTAAATAAAATGGGATGCACTTAATTGAGTGTTAATCGCGTTCAATGAATTGAATACATACCTCAAATATGTGTAAATATAAATAGATAATATCTTTGCTACGCTAATTAAACGCATGAACTTTCCCAGATCACTGCAAATCCCTTGAGGATAGATGTCTCGTAAAACTGCGAAACGAGGCCCTGGGAGTCCAATCCACAAAGCCAATGAAACAGCAGGGGGAGTGGTTAATGGTTTTGGAAATTTCTGTTTTTCACACTTTTCAGCAGCGTTTTTCTAAAATGGTATTCATTTCATTAATGAGTTTCCTTGTGTAAATGCTTCATATTATCAGTTATTGCATAAAAGAAAAATCGTCGTCTTGTGAGGTCGGATTCGTCTTCTGCTAGTTTGATAATTCAAGGCGAAATCCGATTCAGTTGTATGGGAAACGTTTAGGCGCCAGGGTCTGACTTTCCCGCCAGTACGTCACGATACTACGTAAAACGCGTCATACTGCAACTTGCTTTTCGGCCAGATGGCTCCCCTGCGGTCCACCTTTGCGATCGGTTTCGAAAGAGGACAAGCTTCCGTAGTTCGTCCTTAGTGAAACAGTTATCTCTTCGAAGTACTTCGTGGTTAATAAAATTAGACAGATCGTGACGTGTTATCGCGTGAAAGCCACTTGGAGGTTAAAATGACCAACGAAGAAACCAAAACCAACGTAAGCACAGCTAGCTGATAGTGCATAAAAATTTAAGACAATTCACAAACACTTCTAGGAACGGCAAGAAGATTGAAAAAAGAAGTTAACTATCAGTAAGAATAAAATTGGTATATATACACTGCTGGCCACCCAAATTGCAACACCAAGAAAGACAAGAGATATCACAACAAAATTTATTTTGTAGATAACATGTTGACCAAGTATCAAATGATTAAATTTATAGACTTCTGTGAAGTGTGGTTCCTGCCAAAATCAGTAGCCAGAGTAGCCGCCATTGTTGGAGATCACCGCTGCCACACGCCTCGGCATTGATTCAAAGAGACTTTGGATGTGTTCTTGGGGTACAGCAGACCAAGCAGCTTCCACACGTTGCCAAAGTTGATCTGGTGTGGCAGCTGGGGATGTATTCTGGGTCAATCGTTGAGCAACCATGGACCACATGTTTTCTATCGGCGAAAGATCCGGAGAGCGAGCTGGCCAGGGAAGCAATTCAATCTGGCGATTGACGAAGAACCCTTGGACAATGCGTGCCACGTGTGGTCGCGCATTATCCTGTTGAAATATGGCTGTGGGCAAGCCCTGAAGGTAAGGAAGGACAACTGGCTCCAACACCTCGGAGATGTAGCGCTGGCTGTTTAAAGTACCGGCAATGCGTACTAGAGGAGTGCGAGAGTGATATCCAATACCGCCCCATACCATAATACCCGGTGCAGGACCAGTGTGGCGGTGCATAACGCAGCTGTTCAGCATCCTCTCTCCACGGTGTCTCCAGACTCGAATCCGACCATCGTGGTGTTGCAGACAGAAGCGTGACTCGTCAGTAAAGACAATTTCATTCCATTCTGCCGTCCACATCCTTCTTTCATCGCACCATTGGTGGCGGAAAGGTCTGTGGTTCTGCGTCAAGGGTAGACGAGGCAATGGACGTCTTGCGGACAGACCACTCTGCTGTAAACGGCGTCGAATGGTACGCGCAGACACTGGATGATGCGGTACAGACTGAATGTGCTGTGCTATGGTTCGTGATGTGGCTGAGCGATCCGTCACTGCCATATGCACAATATGCCTGTCATCACGTGAAGTGGTGCACTGAGGTGGATGCGATCGAACACGTCGGTCCGTCGTACCCTCCTGCATCCAACGATCACATATCCGCATTACAGTTGTTTGGTTTCTTCCAACACGACTACCGATTTTCCTGAAAGATAATCCACAATCTCGGTAGGCCACTATCCTTCCTCTGTCGAACTCGGATACTTGATCAAAAGATGATCGCTGTTTTCTATGAGGCATAATTGATCGTTTTTTTTAAAAAACCACAAGAAAAACACAATTGCCGTACTTGAAATCGTCGAAATCTCCAAGCCTTAAATAGCGCTTTGAAGTGGCGCCACAGGCGCGCGTGATGTGCGTCTGCGCTGAAATTCTAATCATTTGCATATCTCACCTCCGCTAATGCATGTTGTAAATTTCATATTATTTGCATGCTTCCTTCAGGGTGTTGCATTTACGGTGGCCAGCAGTGTATATAATTTGGTTTCCATTCTCTTATTTTTTATTTCAAAGAACGTGGAAAAGTGCTCAAAAGTGAAGAACAAATAATATTCCGAAACTCAAAAATTTCACTGGTGCGTTTTTAAGTAATTATAATAACTATTTTTGAAATAAAAAAAATAATTTGGACAATTTGTGGTATTGTGTCTCATTAGTAAGCCAGAACCAATGAATTCGATAGTCGACATCCGAATATATGTAATAAGAAATATTGTACCCAATCGCCCGCCTACTACTACATTCTCAAAACATGCAAAACTCTATATATACGTAAATAAAAACTAAACAATTTTAGTTTTTAACTTATTGATATTTTTACATCAGTATAATCATGAAAGGAAGCATATTTTTAAATCCGGAGCAATAATTAAATGTTTGCTTTAGTTATAAAGTTACGCTTTATAAACAAACAATAAATATCTCTCTTTTCAAAGTGTAAGTTTCTATTCAATTGTAAATTTGTCCAGGATTTTAGGTTTTTCACTTTTCAAAGTGTACTAATAAGAAATTTTATACAAACAATTTAATGGTTTGTGATTCAGACCCAAAATTGAGCAAGTAGACCACTAAAAATATGGAAATTACAAGTAATTGAAGTGGTAATTAAAAATAATCACAAAAACAAACATATCGATAAACTTAGAAAGATACTAATGAATGAGACTTATTTTTCCAATTATTTTTCACGTGCCCGGCAAATAAATTGTGCTTCAATAAATGGGAGCGTTTTTTACCAATACAAATGCGTCAATAAGAAAAACTACATTCAATTTCTGAATGAAAAGTACTGCGAGATATTAATGAATTGCAAAAATTTTAATTTTCGAAAGTAAAATATAAAATCATACAAAAATTTCATTGAAGGTGACTAAATAATAAAATAATGGACTTACCTAAAAGAAATAGCATAAAAAATGTACTAATGCTAAAAACAACAACTGTTTTAACATTATACTTCATAACTCCCTTATAATTTCAAACAGATCGACCATAAAAGATGGGAAAGAACAAGCTGCCCTGAAGTTAGCGGTATTTATGTTCAGATTTTTAATGGGTCATTACAAAATTTTGATTCAAAATATTTTTTAAACAATTTCAAACGACTATTTCATCACACTTTCATAATAAATACCAAAATTGATCCACAAATTTCAGCATCAATGGAATTTTATTACTTTTTCTCAGAATTACAAGGATTGCTGGTTTCAAAAGTATAAATGTAGAATCTGGTTAGACTTTGTGGCGAATCTTCATTTCCCGTGCCACACAGGAAGTGGCATATGTTCTGCTTGATCTATAAATCATATCCCACACTCATCCATGTTCTCCCGCTGTACACGAAATGGGAATATGACACCATCACTACCTGAAAAATAGAAAAGGAAAAAAAGAAAGCGAAAAAAAAAATGTCTTGAGTTGAGCATGTTTGGGATGCACTTCTAAATTTTTAGATTGCAGCAATTTTGTACGTTCGGTTGATTTCAGCGTCTACTAGCAGCGTTCTGTTGAAAAGCATCTTTTCGTCGTGTACAGTAGTAAACATCGTTAATTCGGGTTTTTTCGTATGGCTGTCTTGAGTAGAAGCTGCATTCGTCGTCGTCTTCAATCATGTACGTCGTGGAGTTCTGCATCATAAAAATCGGTAACACAAAAATACAATGGAAAAAGTTTGAAAAAACATCAATTATACGGTTTAGGTTTGTGAATGTGATACAATGTTTTGAATTGAACCAGTCTTTCGTGTAGTTGGCAGCGGTTGAAGTTAGGTTGGGTTTATCGTGTTGACCAATTTTCTTTACTTCACACCGGTCGTTTGGGAGAGTTCTAAGAATTTGGTATGGCCCATAAAATTTTGGAGGGAGTTTAAGGCCTGTTACAAACTGAGTTCGTTTGACTGCTACTTTGTCGCCGATGTTGTATGAATGTGCTGGTTTTTGTTGTATGCCGAGTATTTCTGCTTGAATTTTTAAGATGTTATGTTCGGCTTCATCGCGAAGAATGATTTTATAGTTAATCTTTTCTTGAAGATATTCATCTTCAATTTGTTTGCTTTGGATGTCATCTTCATTTTTACTCCAACTAAGAGTTCAAAAGGCGTTAATTTAGTGCTTTGGGATGTTGTACTCTTGATTATGCGTTGTACTGTTGCGACGTGTTTGAACCATTTAATGGGTTCGTTTATGGGCAATTTTGTCAAAACTCGGAAAAGAGATGTGATAACCTGGTCGTTATCTCTGGATACTCCGGTTGTTATTAGCAAATGTTCGATACTTTCTTCTTCACAATGATTTTCGAATTCTTTGAAAGCAAAAGCACTACCACTGTCAGAAGTTTTCCGACTAGGGTTTTGGAAAGGCTTGCTGAAGCTTGAGCTTTTCGAAAGAATCATTTGCTGAAGTTGATTTAGGAATTTCATTGCTTGAAATTGTGTTCATTTTTAAATCTGTAGTTTCTGTTTTGTTTGTAATTACTAACTAATTCTACAATATGACGTCTGTGCTCTTAATTTTTGATGTGGGAGACCTCTATTTGGTCCAAATTAACTGCATTGGCCATGTATATCAAGGTGACTGAATCCGAATTGGTATTTTCTCGAGGTGTTTTGTCATTTTTGAAAATTTAAACAGTTTTTGTATATGATATTTTCTTTTATGTATTCGTATGGTAACCATTTGTAAAATTAAAATTTACTTGATTGAGAATGTCCATTCCAATCACAAAAATTATTGCATATATCTCTAAGAACGTAAACATTTATCGATATAATTGCATCAGCCATACGAATTTGGGTATTGAAATATCCAATAGGAGTAATTTCATCACCACGTATACACATTAATGATATGCATATTGTCAGAAACCAAGTAGTGTTTTGGAGCGTGTCGTATAATTCTTTGTTGATCATTATAACCTCGTTACATGTGTCAATTAAGGCAATGTGTTCTGAATTGTCGAAGATAACATTCTTTTGAAGTTTTCGGGAATCCGTAACCTCTTTACTTTACAGGTTTTGGGGCAGTCTTTAGCAATTGTGTCGATTAAAATAATTGCATTTAAAACATTTCCTTGCCTTTTAATTTATAGGGACAGTAAAAAGATTTGTGTTCCGTTTTCTCAGAGTTGTAACATCTGTTTTCATTTGTCGTAGGTCGTAGATTTGCATTATTTTTGTGCGAGTGTTCTCTTTTCCACGAATTACTTTTTGGTTCGTTAAAACGAGGCTTCAGAGTATCGAAATATCGTGGTTGAATGTTTTGAAGGCTGACTGGTCGTTTTCCATGAACAGAAATTTTCTCAAAACATCAACAGAATATGTATCTCTTCCGTTAAATACACCAACAGTTTCAATAACATCAATCAATGAAAATATACTCCAACTTGAGTAGGCATAGGCAAACACTCTTGAAAAGAATCTGTTGCAACAGAAAATGGAATACTTTTTCACGGAACATGATTCATAGTTTCGTTTGAAGAAAAAGAATATTCTTCGTTTCGATTAAGCATGGGATGGAGTAAGCCAGAACCACTTAAGTTTTGATTAACGGGCTGTTAATATAATAGTATATCGTTTTTCAATAAATGTTCGTGAGAAACTACTTCCGCCGTTGTATTGGGACGAGAATTTGTTTCGTCTTCACTTTCGTCATAGCCAGAATTCGATTGGGCACCTTTGATCTAAATCTAAATTAGATAATCCAGACAAGATTCGATCAGTTAATTCGCCAATATCAGCTGTTACTTCACGGCGTAGAATGTTGGCAATTGAAATAAGATAGGGCAAATAATAATTTTTAAGAACTGTTTCTTTTTTCAACGTTTGATCACAATCGGATGCAAGGCCAGAACATTTTCTCAAATCTGATCTATTAAGTCTTCCATAACCTGTTTCAAATATCAAAGAATGAAAAAGTTTGATATTTTTGGAGGATGGCTGATTTTATGCTTTCGCCCATCCTGGGGATATCAACAAGAATTTTTGCCATGTCTAGGATAACAAAACAATTTTTCACAGAAAGGAAATTTCGTACTCACAGTTTAGACGGTTTCGCAGATAGGTAATCCAGTTGGGATTTGTCAGTGTAGACGGTTTCACAATCTTGGTAATCAATCCAATCGGTATTATTTCGGTTTCAAACACATATCAGTTCATTTCTGCAAGATGATTCATCACTCGAAGTTCGCTTAATTAACGTCGTGGTCACTTCTGTTTTTCTTTCACTGCTGTTATCTTTCTGCGGCTGGTTTGTCTAAGGAAGGGTAAAGCTTGGAAAAGTACGAGCTGAGCGCCCAAGTACAATGCGTAGAACACTTTAGTTTGAGCTTCCATGCAGAATTCGTAACTCTTATTTGCGGTATAAGGGATGGAAGCGACATTATTAACAATTAAAGATTTTTATTTACAAAGGGAAGGTCGAAATATTTACAGGTTAAACATGGTTTTTCAAACATTACAAGTTATCGTAGCATTGGATAATCACCAGGCATGGCCATGCGCCATCCTCTTCTCGCGTCATTCTTTAACTGTCTGTCAAGAATTACTGGAAAAATCTAATGCAGCTGGTCTGGCTATACTTTGCGGTGCTTCTTCATTTCCTGTATCACACATCTGAAATGGCAGGTGTTCTCCTTGACCTTTAAATCATATCTCACATAAATATTTTGATCTTTTGATTTCTCAGCTGAGTTTGAGTGATTGATCATGATACGCATATTAATGGCTATTATTGTAAGTGAAAAAGTTAGATTTCGTTTAGCAAATGAGTGATCAGATAAACCTAGGGAAAACAAACTCCATATTTTATATTTCCATAATATATATTTCACTAACCTATGTGTCACGGAAATCGACATTATTTGTGTATTGGAGAATGGCAGGAAATCTATATAAACAGTATAAAATCAATCACAGTTGACTTCATTCGCCAATTTTGCAGATGTTTCTGATTCGAACTGTGGAGTTGAGTAATATTGCTTAAAATACATGGTAAAGCTTGCTACTAATAAAATTCTTCAGTGGTCTTATTGCTGAAGTCATGAGGAATCTCGAACAGAGAAATCAGAACAAAAGAGGAAATGTGAGCGAACGCGCGAAAATAGGTTCGCATTTCGAAAAATACTGTACCGTCTTTAACAAATTGATGGGATTAAATCATAGCAACAGAACTAAAAATACCTTAATTCTTTTGGTAATGTAACTTTTCTCGTTATAACTTTAGTGGAAATCAAAATTTCCACTTGTAAGAAGTACACGAAATATTGCTTTATATTTTCTATTAATGTTTTTTGTTTGGTGGTGTGAAATGTGCATATTTTGATGTTCGTATTCATAATAAATTGATTCAAGTAAGGTATGAAATGTTAGAAATGATATCATCATTAATAGATACAATGAAGAAACTTTAGCGCTGATGTTATAAATGGGTCTGTGTTTTAGTATACAAAAACGTTTACAAGTGCGACTGTTAATTTAACTTACCTACCTATCCTTTGAGAATTGGAAACGAAAATAAAACTATCATTGTTTCATTTACAACATTTTTAAAGGATTTTATTCACATAATGGTGATTTAATTTGTAGACTACTATGAAAGACCTACAGAAGGCAAACTCGATGATTTTCAATACTTCGAATAGGCTTCTGGAGACATGAGTTGACAAAATTTGCATTTGGTGTTCTCATTATCTTCTGGTTTACGTATTTATGTGAGCATTCGTTTTCTAACATGAGTTTCATTAAATGTAAATTGAGGAACCAAAGTACTGATGCTAAGTTGGAATTGTGCCGTAAATTAAAAACAACTAAGTTATAAACCGATCATGCAGAAACTTTCTAAGGAAATGCAAGCTCATTGCTCATACTAATTAACACCAATGAAAGCAATTTTGTGTGTGACTTTTCTTCATAAAATAAAGATATAATTAATATTATAACTTTTGCTACAATACTATTTCCTATTATTCTTAAAATGTTGTAAAGGACAGGTTTGGCTCTTCCGTCTCAAAAGTTTGCCAACCCCTGGTATAGAACATGCTAAACAAAGTCGAAACCACAAGTCTTTAAAAAGTCCACAACCATCAAAGGATTCTCAAAAAGGTCGCAGGAATGCAACCGAAACATGACAATAATAAGCATTAAGACTACAAAATCATTATCGTTATTTCGCTTTCGATAAAATTATTATTGGTATCCATCAAACAGTCATTTCCAGTTCATATCTTTCAAAACAATTAGTCATAATAAAAAACTCCATAAATTCTCTTTCACCCATTGCGAAATTATAATGAATTTACGATTCTTAATCTATATATATATATATATATATATATATATATATATATATATATATATATATATATATATATATATATATATATATATATATATATATATATATATATATATATATATATAAATCAGAGTTGGTATCTGTCTGTTCTCTATACAAATCTACTATACCGTTTGACCAATCCACACTAAATTTGGCACACTTATTCTTTGGAACCCTGCGGGTAACGAAGGCTACATATTAACCCTGTTCTATTTGTCTTGGGTGTGCAGAGGGATGTAACGTTCCGTCATCGTGGACAGAGCACTTGCTAGGGGGCTCTCTCTCCCGGTCTGGCTGTGCAGATGACGTCAGAGTTAACATATACAGGAGTCGCCTCTCAAGATTTTTAGAATCTTAAAGTATGGTGAAATCGCAGATGGGTGCGGTTGCGTTGAATATCGCCGCTCAGTGTCATATCGTTTATCTATCCCCTCTGTTAATTCTTAATCTGTAGCTTTATTATTGGAATGCAAATTTTTATGATAATATAAGATTATTTTTATAGAAAGTGAGCTTTTTTTTAATCGTCGATATGGTACAGGGGGCTGAAGACAATTCGAAATCGTCATAGGAATAACATTGCGTATTTATACGATCAATGTCATATCAATTCACACTAAATTTGGCACATTAATCCTGTAGAATTCTGCAGGACATGTAGGCTACATATTAAAACCCTGTTCGATTTGTCCTGAGTCTGCAGGGGCTAAAAACAATTCAAAATCTCCATAGGAATAATATTGAGTACTATTAAGAGGAATTATAAACAATTCAACCCAAGCAACGCCGTGTAATTCAGCTAGGAACTATTTCGATTTATTGTGGAAATAAATAGATCAATACCCTTTATTCGTGAGAAATTTCATGTTTCCTTCTCACCCAGATATTAATTTGATTGCGCAAGCCCATTATCTCGCAAATTTCTATGAACATCCGGTAATATTCAGAAATGAGAAAAATCTGTTATATTTCATCATATGTATTTGCTCATCACTAAACCAGTATAAAAGCAACTTGAAGCCGAAGTTTAAATATCAGTGATACAATGATGCAGTCACGAGCAGTGTCTAGGTTTTAGAATGATTCCCCTCGTCATCACAGGGCTTGATCGTGCAGGTGATATTCCTTGAATTATTTCTGTTCTGTTGATGTTAGCAAATGCGTATTAAAATCATATCGATAATTTTTCCGTGTCAGGACAAAAGGGGTTGTCAAAATGACTACTTTTCAGAATCTTAAGTTAAATGTTTCACTTTTTCTCACAAATATTCAGGAAGAAAAAGAAGCATGCCATGGTTCAAATAATTGTTATTTAGATTCATACTCAATTAGTTTCGATGATGCACTTGTCTCCTTTGGACCCATTAAAGTCAGACTCAACCACTTTTGCCCTGACACGGAAGAATTATAAAAAGTGAAATCTAAACTTTGCTTTTCATTCCTTAAGAATTTCCTTGAATGTCTGAATAATTGATTATTTTTTAGTTTTGGATCATATTTTTGAAACTCACGGAGATGGATTGTTTTCATAAATATAAAACAACAAGCGTTTTAAGGCACAAGTTATGTAAATTTTATAGAAAATCATATTATTGTAGTTGAAAGAATCGAAAAAAATAAAAAAAGGTCGCTGCTTTTGAATTGATTTTGTCTTGGTAATTTATCTTTTATTATTTCTGCGTTATCGGATTTTGCTAATCTTTTATTTGGAATGAATAGAAATCAGGTATTTTATTAATTCTCTGCATAACGTCGGTACAAAATATCGTTTCCTTCTTTGGTTATGGCAGCCGGCCCAACGGCTTTATAGGCAACTTACTGAAACCGGCCGAAACGGCCTTTTCAAATTCCTTCCCCCAGGAGGAGAGGAAATATGTGTCATCCCATTATCACCTAATGTGCCTGTTTCTATTGTCGGGTCGTGGGTATGCCTAGAAGCGACAGATTCAGTTAACCCGGGTAAACTGAAAGGGCGGCGGTGACTTTTTAAGTGTATCTCTTTTCATTTACTCAACCTCTCACAGACTAGATGCTCGAGAATAAACAATTTGAGAGGTTCCCCGTCGATAACCCTGACATCTTTGTCAACGGGGAGATAAAGCTATTCACGTGCGGATCTCTTTGTAGCTCAGAAAATAGGGGATGGAAATCGTAATGCGCTTCAGCGATTCTTCAGAAGTTTGAGGTCTGAAAGAATTCGAGCTTTCATAACAAAGACTCGAAACTTTTGGCTGGTTGGGCCGGTCCCCGTATCCAGAGGGTTAAATATTTTAAATTCATGCATGTGTGCAACCTCTTTGTAACTTTATAGAGAATGAATATCTATTCCAAATTGTATGTACATTTTGGATTCATACTCCTTCGTTCTGTGTTTCCCCTTGGGATTGATCCTGGACCGTCACCAATAGCCCGTTGAGTTGCTCCAGTGTGACGTCAATTAAAATACCATACCTTTGATCTGTGATTTTTGTTTGAAATTTTTAGGAATCCCTCAAATTTCTCCAATGATTTTTGTTTAGTTGAAATTCCTTAAAACCGTTTTGTGTAAGATTATAACCCCACAGGAGGTGCCAAGTTGGCGATTTACCTTCAAATTTTTCCACAAAAGGTCGCCAAGCTGATGAAAATAATATTTAGTTTATCCGCATATAATCCGCATCATAATGTGATATATTTTTTGGGCAATGTAAAAAATTGGCACAATGTGAAAAATTACGGGCCTGGTGGGAGTCTCCATATTAACTGGGAGAGGGGCACAACACCATAATATCTAATAGGACAAAATATATTTATTTATAGATAGAAATTACTTCTACTTCTGAAAAAGACAACTTTTCGTCTGGGAGTACGTCTTACAACTGGCTAGTTGGTAGTTACGCTCAACAGAGGGCGCTTGTGTGTGCCGCTTTGATTGGTCGAGATGATATTCTATATCAAATTGATACTACAATAAAAATGTATTGCATTTTTGTCAAATTGAGGATTTAGTGACGTAGTGTCTATATCCAGTTTTTAGATTACGTCATGGGTTTCGGAAGCTCAGTCCATCTTGTGCCACAGTTGTTCATTATGGTGAAGAAACATCTCCTTTTCTGTAAATAATGACTGAGCTGTGTGAGTAACGTACAGTTTTGTTTCATAGCAATGTAACTATATTAATCGAGAATACTTTTTGTTTTGAAATTCTCAGTGATATATTGGCTTAGTACAGGGGGTAGTTCATTGTCGTTGTAAATATTTTGAAACAACTCTTACAAACTCATTTCTGTCTTCAAATCAACCAGAATATGCTCCTGTTTATTCTTACAATATATCTTTATTTACAGAAATAACCTGGGGATCAATAAATGTGAACTATGGAAATTGTATTTCTAAATCAAAATTTTTCTCTCTAAAAATCTCCCTTCCGAAACAAAATCCACCAAAGCTATTAATTGATAACATTTAAAGTAGGATAAACTCAATTTATTACATTTTTATTTCATATGATAATCTTACAATTTACTTACTTCAATTGTTTCTAGGTATGAAGAGTTGAATCTTATCGATAACAATGATAGGGGATTCCTTGGTATCTGTGTTCTCTGCTAAGGAGAAACCAATTCACACCAGATTGAAACTAAGGGTTGATGAAAAGTAATATATATTTCATATCTTATAAAAATGTTTTGAGCCTTCACTAATGATTAAATTTTATGATATCGTTAATGTGTAACAGCAATAGTGTTGAATTGAGTAGTCGGGTAAATACACGAATCTGCAGTTTTGATTGTACCTCAATGCATCTATTAGACTGTAATTCCATGCTCTGCCAAAACACGAACTGTGATTCGTAACTTAAATATTCTCAATTGACATACCTACACTTTGAATTGAATACAATTGTTCCTATATTATGAATATTTAATCGTCTTTTTCAGGAAACGACAGTTTTTCTGATTAGTGCCTTTGTCATAAAGTTGACAATATGAATCATAAATAACAATAGAGTAATAGTTTTAGTGAGTGAAGTAAACAGAACAAATAAATCGCAAAAGAGGAATCAAAAAACATACTTCACCTCTACAGAAACCATATTAAATTACATAATACTATCTTTATGTGAGAATAAAAAATATTGCTTGATAGTTTTTTTTATTAGATTTTGATATAGATGGATCAGATGAAAAAGAAATCGTTTAGATCTTGCTATATAATAACGACTTCTGTCCGATACTTCTCTTAGTAATAAATAAAAACTTTTTTAGTACTCCTTTTTTAGTTACTGAAGTCAAAACAAGAAACGAAATCTAAAAAAAATTTCGCACCATTCTAATTTACGGGTAACCATTTCTCGGAATTAAATCAATCCCACTAGTAGACTCTGCAGTTAGACTTTAGATGTTTTAACTAAATACGAACTAAGGACTAATTTTACAAAATTCGCTAGAAAAAAAAATGATCCAGCAACTGAATGAATACCTGATTGAAGTTTATCCGCTATGTACTATTTCATATTGCACATGCAGTGTTTAAGATCACCGAGATTCCTAATAGTATTCTCCTCGCAAGTCAGACATGCATGTAAAATTGTAAAAATTTATTGCCATTTTAATCAAATTTATTAATGGTAATGCCTTTGCTCTATTTTTAGATTACGTCATGGGTGTAGAATTTTCTGTAGAATAAAATTCTTATTCTAAAATTAAAGTTTCGATTTCAAGAGGAGGAAAGAGGTATCACTTACCTCAATCCTGTTTCGAATCTTCCAAAAGGTCCGGGACGGTGAGTGAACTCGAAGGTTTCATCTAAAATGCTTATTCTAATCGAAATGATGAAGACGATTCATATGTTTCAGAGAAAAGCATATATTTATTCTTCTCTTAAAACACCACATACAGGACGGTTGACATAAAACAAAAAAAGAACGGCACAACACCACACAGCGAATCTGACTCACTCCTCTAGTCATCAGTGCGATTGTCGCGCCATCACACGTGAACCACAATAGCAATTTGGGTGATCTGTCGCGACACTCCCCATTTTGAGTTTTTGGACAATCAAAAAGGGAAAGAAACTCAATAAATGTCAAAAAGTTTCAATCAGTGTCAAAGTTCACAATGTTTTCGTGTCTTCAGAATTCGTCCGTAACGGGATCTACTAGGATCCGACTGTTGAGGTTTATCTGGTTCATCATGATCAGGATCATCCGTTGGCGACTGGAGTGGTTTTAGTGTCGTCTCTAAGTCAACTACACTTCCTGGATCACTGGAACCGGGCTGGAGCGAAGTGTCTGTCTCCTTTTGGAATCTATTAGCATTGTTGCCTAAAATAATTGGAAAAGAATCTCCTCCATTAGTATCTGAAAGTAGAAGAAAATTAGTAGGGCATAGATATTATTTGTTTTGTTCTTTTAACTCTAACAGGTATAATCTCTGCACTGGTCTCAAAACAGAGTCAAATTTGGTTTTAATTAGAGCCACTCTGACTTTGCTATCTTTGCCAGGGTAGAGCTTCAAAATCTTCCCTAAATTCCAGTTCAGTCTTTTGATGTGGTCTTCACCCACCTAAACAATGTCTCCCTCACTTAAGGTAATTTCCTTTTGGACTTTACGCATTTCTCTTAATTGGCCAAGATATTCTGTTCTAAAACGTTTCCTCAGATCTTTTTGAACTTTGTACCGGTAAGCTAATCTCTTCTTCAACTTATCTTCATCTATTTGATCCAACTCTGGCACTCCTACTTCTCTAATGTCCTGCAAGAACATTGCTGGAGTCAGAAGTACTAATTCTTCGGCGTCATCCGAAACATAAGTCAATGGTCTTGAGTTAATCAAGCTTTCACAGTCACAAAGAACGGTATTCATTTCTTCTTCATTCAATGGCGATTTTCCCAGAGTTTTCTTAAGATCCTTTTCATAAGGCCGATTAGTCGTTCCCAGAAACCTCCCCACCAGGGAGCGTTAGGAGGTATGAATTTCCACGAAATTGGATTTAATTCTTCCAGGTTCTTCAATTTTTCTAAATCAACTTTTTCCATTAGACGACAAGCACCCTTAAAGTTGGTTCCATTATCTGAATAAATTACGGAGGGTTTACCTCTGCGTGCTATAAACCTTCTTAAACCTAGAAGGAAATTTTCAGTCGAAATCGATGTCAACAGTTCTAAATGCACAGCTCGGAATACGGCACAAGTTAATATCAAGATCCAAGCTTTTGTTCCTTCCTTAAGAATGCGAGGTCCTGCCAAGTCCACTCCTATGATTTCAAATATAGCAGCATCTCTCACACGGTCTTGAGGCAAGAGTCCTTCTGATACCAACACACTGAACCTGTTACAAACAATGCAAGACTTCTTTAATAGTTTTTCTGCTATTTAAAATCTAGTAATTTTCTCTGAGATTGTTCATAAGTATCTGAACTCCGGAATGTCCCAGTTGTTCATGTCTATAAACAATGAGAGCTTTAACAACTAGATGGAAGTATAATACACTGCTGGCCACCCAAATTGCAACACCAAGAAAGACAAGAGATATCACAACAAAATTTATTTTGTAGATAACATGTTGACCAAGTATCAAATGATTAAATTTATAGACTTCTGTGAAGTGTGGTTCCTGCCAAAATCAGTAGCCAGAGTAGCCGCCATTGTTGGAGATCACCGCTGCCACACGCCTCGGCATTGATTCAAAGAGACTTTGGATGTGTTCTTGGGGTACAGCAGACCAAGCAGCTTCCACACGTTGCCAAAGTTGATCTGGTGTGGCAGCTGGGGATGTATTCTGGGTCAATCGTTGAGCAACCATGGACCACATGTTTTCTATCGGCGAAAGATCCGGAGAGCGAGCTGGCCAGGGAAGCAATTCAATCTGGCGATTGACGAAGAACCCTTGGACAATGCGTGCCACGTGTGGTCGCGCATTATCCTGTTGAAATATGGCTGTGGGCAAGCCCTGAAGGTAAGGAAGGACAACTGGCTCCAACACCTCGGAGATGTAGCGCTGGCTGTTTAAAGTACCGGCAACGCGTACTAGAGGAGTGCGAGAGTGATATCCAATACCGCCCCATACCATAATACACGGTGCAGGACCAGTGTGGCGGTGCATAACGCAGCTGTTCAGCATCCTCTCTCCACGGTGTCTCCAGACTCGAATCCGACCATCGTGGTGTTGCAGACAGAAGCGTGACTCGTCAGTAAAGACAATTTCATTCCATTCTGCCGTCCACATCCTTCTTTCATCGCACCATTGGCGGCGGAAAGGTCTGTGGTTCTGCGTCAAGGGTAGACGAGGCAATGGACGTCTTGCGGACAGACCACTCTGCTGTAAACGGCGTCGAAAGGTACGCGCAGACACTGGATGATGCGGTACAGACTGAATGTGCTGTGCTATGGTTCGTGATGTGGCTGAGCGATCCGTCACTGCCATATGCACAATATGCCTGTCATCACGTGAAGTGGTGCACTGAGGTGGATGCGATCGAACACGTCGGTCCGTCGTACCCTCCTGCATCCAACGATCACATATCCGCATTACAGTTGTTTGGTTTCTTCCAACACGACTACCGATTTCCCTGAAAGATAATCCACAATCTCGGTAGGCCACTATCCTTCCTCTGTCGAACTCGGATACTTGATCAAAAGATGATCGCTGTTTTCTATGAGGCATAATTGATCGTTTTTTTTTAAAAACCACAAGAAAAACACAATTGCCGTACTTGAAATCGTCGAAATCTCCAAGCCTTAAATAGCGCTTTGAAGTGGCGCCACAGGCGCGCGTGATGTGCGTCTGCGCTGAAATTCTAATCATTTGCATATCTCACCTCCGCTAATGCATGTTGTAAATTTCATATTATTTGCATGCTTCCTTCAGGGTGTTGCATTTACGGTGACCAGCAGTGTAGATAAACGGAAATCTTCGTAGTCATCTCTTAAAAAAATTTTAGTCTTTAGTCTTAAAATTCCTTCAGGGTCTCTGATTACTTGCAGAGAGTTTAATCTTTGTCAGTCTCGCTACAAAATACGTCCATTTGACCTGTTTCAACAATGTGCGTTCGGCTTTCTTGATATCGTCAGATTCCAAATCTCCTAATATCCTTTGATTCTTGTCTTTCTTCAGGTTTGTCAAAAACCTTGTCATCCAAGCAGTAATTCTTACAAGTCTATACAATGAATATCGATGGTAATACATTTCTTCATCTTGCATAGCAGCTGCGGATACGATAGTTTTCTTCTTCTCTGAATTAACCACTTCCATATTTGGAAAATGTTCTAATTGTGGCCAATCTTTTGTCGGGTTTCTAATCCAAGCTGGTCCTTCCCACCAACGTTCTTTGATGAGAGTCCTCACTGAACATCCTCTCGACGGTAGATCATCTGGATTCTGAATTCCTGGAACGTACTTCCAGTCTTCCTTCGACGAGAGTCTTCTTATTTATTCAACCCTATTAGCAACGAACGTCGCCCATGGGCCTTCCTTTTTATCCAATGGAGAACATCCATTGAGTCTGACCAGAAAATTGTTGTGATATTTTCCATATGTAAATCCTTCTTTACTGAATCAGCTAGTCGAACTCCAATTGAACAAGCTAACAACTCCAACCTTGGAATTGAAGTACCTTTTATAGGCGCGACTTTTGACATGACACTTCTCCATCCTTTTCTGCACGCAGGAAAACACACGTAGCGTAGAACAGTTTCGAAGCGTCACAAAAAACTTGTAGAGATAGGTTAGCGTCTTCAAGATCGAAGTTCGAGAGTCTTCGGGGTATTTTTAGGTTCTCTAGTTCTGTAAGTTGTTTTTTCCAATTTTCAAATTTTTTCTCGATTTCTACATGCAATTTAGAATCCCATGACATTTCTATCTTCCAACAGTCCTGTGGAAGCAATTTGGGAAGCAGAGTGATAGGACATGTGACTCCAATCGGATCAAAAATTTGGTGCGGTGTGCAAAATTTGGAAAGGATCATCCTTTTTCGTAATGAGCTCTTTTTTAACCTCTGCTTTGCTGTAAGGAAAGGACATGGTATCTTCTTTTACATTCCATAAAAACTCAAGTACTTGTACTTCTAGTTGATTGGGTTCCCGATGGTCAACCTCATAGTCAAATTCTGGTTCACACACATCACTATGACGCCAGCCACGCAAGTCAAATTTACCCAATGCTAACAATTCTCTAGAGTCTCGTTGAAAAGAGTTGAGTTCTCTTGATGAATTCACACTCGTTACGCAGTTGTCGACGTACATGGAGCCGTTCAGTTTTTCAGCAACCTCTTTTAAATGCTCGGGAGCTTGATTTAGGATATAGGTTAAAACTGCAGCTAATAAAAAGGTGCTACACGAAATGCCAAAAACAACTCGGCAGTGTCTGTATATAACAACCTTTTCAGGGTTGCCACCTTCCCCCCACAAGAAATGTAGAAAGTTCTTGTCATTCTCGTGTAAGGCAATTTGCAAAAAAGCTTTTCGAATGTCAGATATGACGCCTATTTTTTCTACGCGGAACCGATTCAAAATTGCCGGTATCAATTCAATTAAGTTGGGGCCCTTCTCTATACAATCGTTCAGCGAACAAAAATTTCCATGACGAGCTGACCCATCAAAAACTGGGCGAATCTTAGTCGTAGAGTTTTCCTTGAACACTGGTCTGTGTGGCAAATAGTGAAATTTATCACTTTCATCATATTCATCCGGTACGACTCTTTCAATAATGCTTTCATATTACCAGTCAGAAAACACTTTTTCATAATCAGAAAGTCTTCCTGCATTTTTTAGAGATCTTACAGTGTTCTTTAATCTCCTTTCAGCCAAGTTTAAATTGTCTCCAGGTTTTGCATGTCCTTCTATCCACGGAATACACGCAACATATCTACCTTCGTCATCTCGCGATACCGTGTTCTCAAAATATTTCAGAGCAAGATCTTGAAATTCTAATTTCGATTTCTTTTCACTAAGATCTGTAATACTCAACGAGTCTAATTCCCAGAGATATGATATTTTCTTTTGATTCGTAAGCAGAGAATGTACAAGCAGAGAATTTTCTGCTTCACAGTTATACTCATTGCTTGATTTCTCATAACAGTCCATCCTAAACGAGTATTTATTGCTATGAGCCCACATGAAAGTTGTTTTATCTCACCAGTAAGTAATTTTCCCAAAATGTCAGATCCCAATAAAACATGAAATTCATTAGCATCTTTTTCAAAAAGGCAAAGTTTATTATTTACACAAGAATCACTAATAAATATATTGAGTTCTGTCAATTTCTGTAAAAGGCGATAATCACCAATTCTAGAAATTCCTAAGCAAATGTTCTTCTGATCAAGAACCTCTACGATAAAACTGAATTTATTATCATAACTGCATAATTTCATCGAATATCTATTATGAACTTCAGTCATTTGATGACCTCCAAAAAGTCCATGTGTTATCGTTTCATTCCTGATACTTTTTAGACCCATAAATTTTGCGACATATTTCGAAACGTAGCTTTTCTGGCTTCCACTGTCTAATATTTTCATTTTGGATGTAAACGGCCAAGGTTTGCAAGAAAACCTCTCCTTTACTTTGATTTGACAAGTCTGTGGATACTGTCTCGATCCCATTAGAGCCTTCCCTTTTTTGTTGTTTAAAACAAAAAAATTATGATGTAATCCAGAACAAAAATCACACTTTGTCTTTTTTATTGGGCAATTAAGCAATAAATGCATCTCTACTTTCAAACAGTTAAAACTAACTAACTAACACCAACACACATTCCCGTGCCTAGTGTCGTGAGACACTGCTCCAGATTAAATAAATGTGGTTGGGATGAATAGAGCATGCCACCGAGGTGACATGTCTATCCAGAATTTAGAGCACATTACATTTATACATTATTACATCTATATTATACTAAGTTACACTATATATATATATATATATATATATATATATATATATATATATATATATATATATATATATATATATATATATATATATATATATATATATATATATATATATATATATTCAGTCTCTTTGAATGATCAAGTCCTGATGATTTTCAATGAATCTCACCATGTTAATAATTTTGATCCTTGATCCTTAATAATTTTGAATTTCTAAGTGCCAGGAGACCAGCTCTGCTGTCTGACCAGATCTTTACATTTTTATCGGCTCTTGCTTCTGCCGCTTTTATGGGTGCTAAAATCCCATACAGTTCCGCCTGGAAAACGGAGTTGTCGTCCTGCATTCTCGTGAACCATTGCTGGGTTATACGCCCTTCTTGCATAGAACAGAAAGCACTTCCCACTCTATTTTCCATTTTGGAGCCATCGGTGAAGTAGCTTATGCCGGAGTGAGGTACTCCCACTGCTGGGTTTATTCTGTCAAAAGAATTTTAGCTGGATGTACAGACCAAACTATTGCCCTTTCCTCGTAGTCATCTTTGTCATAATTTGTAATTCCAAGCTTTGTACTTATTCGCATTCTCATTTTGACGCACACTGCTTCTTTTTGAAGTGAAAGATGTAGTGGTGGAATTCCCGCAATTGTTTGAAGGGCCAAAGTGGGTGCTGTTCTGTAACTGTCTGTAATTGAGATCAGAAATTTTCGTTGTATCCCATTAAGCTTTCTTATAGTTCGTTGAATTGGGTTATGACACCAGACCACTGCACCATGACTTAACATTCTTTCTGTCACTGTTTTGTACAGCAGCTTTCGAAATTTCTGTCCTATTCCCCATCTCGTTCCAGCTATTCTTTGTAGCATTTGAAATTGGAACATGGCTTTTTGTCCTAAAGTTTGTACATGAGCTGCCCAATTTAGCTTCTCGTCTAATGTAAGTCCTAGGTACTTTAAAGTACTAGTTCGTTTTATTCTTTTTTTATTCCAGTAGATGGAAGGTCCTCTCGAAAGATTGCTAAGGAGGAGGTACTTAGTTTTTTCTTCGGACACGTTCAGACCTTGCTGATCTGTCCAGGTTTTTAACAGGTGCATTTGTGGCTAGCTCACCTAATTTGCGCTCTGATTTTGCCGCGATTATAAAGGCAAAGTCGTCAGCAAATGCTTGCATGTGGACTACTTCCGGCCATGGTAGAGCTAATGCTTCATCGGCCACGATATTCCACAGCACTAGTCCGCTGCAAGATCCCTGTGGACAGCCTTTCCCTTGTTCCTTGATTACCGGACCTTCGCTTGTCATGAGCATGACTTTTCTGTCCTCAAGTACTTTAGCAAGAGTATTTTTAATATTGGAAGGGCATTTAGATTTCGCTAATCTGTTTTTGATGATATTATAGTGAAGATTGTCGAATGCCCCCTCAATATCAACCGACACTACAGCGACATGCAGTTTTTTCTTTTTCTCTTCATTAATTTTGTTTAGCAAGGTTTCTAGAGCATTGTCAACAGATAAGCCCTCCTTGAATCCAAACTGGAGTGCATGTCTTTCTTTGTTTTCAACTTGATAAGTCAACCTTTGTACAAGCAATCTCTCATAAGCTTTACCCAGAGTTGGAAGAAGAGTAATTGGTCGATATGATTTTATTTCATCGTGTTTTCTTCCTTCCTTGTGGAAAAGAATGATAATTCCTACTTTTAGGGTCTTAGGAAAGGTCGCAAGATTTAGACATTTATTGAAGAAAGCAAATAGAAGTTCTGGAAATATGTTATTGATAATTTGCAACACGAGATTATCTATACCTTCATATCCAGGTGCTTTGCCTTTCGGGAGATAATTGACAGTTCTGCTGACCTCGTCTTTGGAGAAGTCTGGGTCCTTGGCGTATTAGTGAAATCTTCAACCGTTATACTGTTGCAGTTGTTACACGGGTAAAGTGATTCCAGAATTTTACCCGCGAGTTCTTTGACAAAACCTGCGTTTCCGTCACCTGCTATTTTGAAAATTTCATCTGGTATTGTTCCTTCCCGAAAAACTGCCTGGTATTGTTTACCGTAAGAAGAACCAGCATTTGTACAGAATTTTCTCC
Source organism: Meta bourneti (assembly GCA_933210815.1). NCBI lineage: Eukaryota > Metazoa > Arthropoda > Arachnida > Araneae > Tetragnathidae > Meta > Meta bourneti. The sequence continues at coordinate 74,996,315 of OW119929.1, read as the reverse complement.
AAGCTACCTTTTTGACTTTATTTACATCTTTTACGAGTTGGGCTCTTTTCTGTGCATAAATTTCTCTATCTCGTGCTTTTTCTTCACCCTGTGTCTTTTGAAATCTTCTTCTAAGAGCATTTACTTCACTCTTTCTGATTTGTAGCTCCTGGTTCCACCAAACAGGTTTGGTATTATTGTAGGATAATTTCTTTTTCCTGAATGCCTTATTGCAGGCTGTGGTGATAGAGTTTTGCAAGTCCTCAGTTATTTTGTCCAATGTTTCTGTTTGTCCAATATATAGAGCATTTGGCAATGTCTCTATATATTCGGGCTGCATCCTTTTCGAAGTTGAGTGCGAATTTTGTGTGTCCTCCAAAGGCTGGTGTACGTCGATGATTTTCTTACCGATGAGATAACTGTTCTGACGTACATGTGGTCACTCAGTGTTTACTCATCCAGTACTTCCCAGCCGCACTGATTCGCTAGTTCTGGGTGAGACACCAAAGTAATGTCCGGCCAACCCACATTCATGTTGTTGTTAAAGGTTGGAGGTGATTTGGGATCGTTGAGGATCTGTAGTTTATGTTCGTGTATGAATTCCAGTAGTTCTGACCCTCTAGAGTTTTGGTGGTCGTACCCCCAGTTGATGCTATGAGCATTTAAATCGCCACCAATTAAAAAGTATTCATTTCCACCTTTCCTAACATTTTCGCTGAGTTCTTGTAGAGTTACATGAAGGTCGTCTTGAGGTGATGAGTAAGCTGAAAAAACCATTAGAGGCCCGTTAATATTTTCAATTTTAACCACCACCGTGTTATCGGTAATTGCAATAATAGCTGGATGCAGATTTCTATTTGTTGTTATAATCCCTGCTTTTTTATTTTTCGAGATCCAGTGTATCCACGAACCGGGTATTCCTATGATTTTATTTTCCTTTACATATGGCTCTTGTACCAGAATCACATCTGGTTCATATTTCTCTGTCATAAACAAGAGTTGGCTTGTTGGAGCTCTTGCTTTTCTTAGGTTTATTTGAACGAATGTCAATGTGGGACGAATTTGTGTACTTATGAATTGAGCTGATGTGTGGTGTGACATTTTAATAGGAGATTGTCTTTTTGAATATTTTGACTTCTTGATAGCATGGAAATGGAATATGTTTGTTCTCGCGCTGTTAAAGCGTGAGTAAGAAACGAAAGCAGATGTTTAATATCCAATCCCGATTTCTTCTGCAATTTATTATAATCTAACACCAAGTCAGATGGAATAAGTTTTAATATCATAGGGCACAAAATACTTCCATATTGCGAAGGTGATACGCCCAATGAATCTAAACTTCTTAATTGTACATTACAATTATCAACAAATTTTCGAAAGGAACGAATGTCATTAGAATTTCTTAATGGTTTCAAAGATAGAATTTTGTTCATGTGTGCTTCAATTAATGTTTGCGCATTAGCAAATCTATCCTTTAATAGCTGTATAGCTTCATCGTAAGCTTCTGTCGAAATTGGAAAACCTTCAACAGTGTTTAATCCCGATCCTCCTAAATGAGCTTTTAAGTAATTGAAAAGATCCACTTTGTTTAAGGCTTCATTATTGTGTACTGCCGTTTCGAAACTTCCAAAACGTTAACCATTTTGAGACGTCATCTCCATAGAATCGGGCAATATGATATTTTGGAACTTTAATGCGAATATTATCTGAGTTCGAAAAATGCTCTGTTTCTCGGGGCGATGTTAAAGGTGTTTGACATGGAGTTGGCACAACATGAGACTTCGAAAGATCACTAATTTTCTTTTTTTTGCACGAAACTGCCAAAGCAGTACCTTTTCTCTATATTCTTGTGTTGTTTCAAATTCTTTATCAAATTCCTTGGGTTCAAGTTGTTGATCAACTAAGTTTAAACGTTCAAATTTAATGGAAAGAATTTCTACAAGTTCTTCTAAATTCCTTGCATTTAAATGTGCCTTTAATAACTCAGCTTCTAAATCATTAACTGCCTTAGTAACAGCTGTTCTCAAAGATTTTCGTTTCCTTTTTAACAACTCAATTGACTGTGGTTCGGTCATATTTAAAATATACACAAATCACCAAAAATACACCCAAAAGCAAATTCAGTTCAAAATTAAACACTTTCAATAATCTAAAGTTTCAAATTGTTCGACAGGTAATTCAATGTATCAATTTCAATCAATATATCAAATATGTAGAATCTTCGAACATAATCGACCATTAAAGTTATTCAAATCAGAATCAAAGTTCTGAATCAAATCTTGTGTTCTGTAATCTGAAATCAAAGTTATCAGCTTTTGATTTCAGTATCTAAAATTTCTAATCAATTCTATTTTCGACTTCTAATCCTAAAGCCTTTCAAGCTCATCACCCAGGCAGGGATGCTATGTAGAATTTTTTGTTAAATAAAAATTCTTATTCTAATTCAAGTTTCGATTTCAAGAGGAGGAAAGAGGTATCACTTACCGATTTTGTTTCGAATCTTCCAAAAGGTCCTGGACGGTGAGTGAACTCGAGGGTTTCATCCTAAAATGCTTATTCTAATCGAAATGAAGACGATTCATATGTTTTAGAGAAAAACATATATTTAATCTTCTCTTAAAACACCACATACAGGAAGGTTGACATAAAACAAAAAAAGAACAGCACAACACCACACAACGAATCTGACTCCTCTAGTCATCAGTGCGATTGTCGCGCCACCACACGTGAACCACAATAGCAATTCGGGTGATCGTTCGGGACAATGGGATTCGGAAGCTCAATTCCTCTTTTTCACACATTACTTTTTTCAGTGCATTGAAGAAACATCTTTACCATATCTTAAGTGGTGGTGATCCGTGGGTAAGCTTATTAATACGAAGAAGTTTTGTCACTTAGAAGTTAAAAACATTTCCACTGCATCTCTCAAGAGTACTTGAATTTACCTGAAATTCTTTGTGATATATTGGTGTAGTACAGAGGTCAATTGAGGTGGAATTGCCCTCTTAAAATATATTTAACCGTTCCGCAAACGTGTGACCAAATTTAATTCTGAAAAATGTATCTTTTGCGATTAAAATTTTTTAAACAATTCGTTTAGTTGGAGATAAATGTAAGAAATACGATGCTTTCTACTTCTTGAATGCATAATTCATTCAATACTTATTTTAATCATTCTTATCAATTCTTAATCTTTCCTAGTTTTAAAAGTTATTGTTTCCTATCATATCCCACTAAATGCAGATTCGTAAAGCTACATTTTTTATCGTTAGATCAACTTCATTTTACCGTCTTGAATCGTTTGTCACAAGCAGTTTCATTTGATGGTTATAGGATTCTCAATATTGTATGTATCGTATTAGGGATTCAATCACCCTACAGATGGCGCAAAAAGCACCATTAGATTGTATTAAGTAAGATAGAATATTCGGATGGAGTGGTCGTGTAGGACGCTCCTTTGTAAATATTTTGCCATATAATAAATGTTTGTGCTTACCTGGGATCTCACTGATAACCCATTAAATTGAACCAGATACGACAGTATGGGTTATTTTTTAATAAAGAGATGCGTTTTGTGAAAGTAATGAAATCTTTTTAAAGGATATTATCAAAATTTGTCAAACACACTAGTTTACTCAGATAAAAATAGTAGTACTTTCTTTGGGTGCCCTTCATTTGAAATCAGGTACTGTGGGATAGTATAAATTTTCTGCATGTTATCAAACAAATTCCTTTAATGTGATCTATAATCCTTCATTATGAATTCTTTCTAGATGATGAGTATTTCGTAGATGACTGAGCAAATAGGGAGGAATATAGGATTGTAAAGTAGTCATTGTCATTCGAAATCCTCCCTTTATCACCGAAACTAATGACTAGTCAATAGTCTCAAAGGATGGCCTCATGAACCGTTGGTTTCGGTGACATAGAAAACGTTCTTTGTACACATCGGCATCAACCATTTCTCTAGATTTTTAGCATGGACTAAATAAATAGGTCTAAAATAAAAATTCTTTCAATACATCTTGTTATCATTTTAATTTATTCGTAATATTCCTTACTTTTTTAAACTCATTGTTTCCCTATAATTCTATGATTAAAGGCAGATGTGGAAAATTACACTTTTATCGAAAAACCAGTGTTACATTTTACTGTCTTGAATACTTTTATCATAAGCATTTTCATTTCATAGTTATGTGATTCCTATGTAATGGGTTATTTACTAATAAATGAAGAGATAAGTTTTGTTGAAACAACAAAACACTAATTTTTAAAAGGATTTTTCAAAATTTGTCAAAAATGCTAGTTTACTTAATTATAAACACTTGAAATTCCTTTGGGTGCCATTAATTTGGAATCACATAATGTAGCGTAACTTAACATCTCTGCATGTTATCAAATTTCTTTATTATGCATTCCTTCTAGATGATGAATACTTTATAGAAGACTGAGCGAAGCAGGATTGTTTCCTTGTTAATCTAAATCCTCCCTTTATCACCCAAGCTAAAGATTGGTGAACGGCCTCAACATATGGCGTCATTGATCTTTAGCTTGGTTGGTGTAGGGAACAATCTTCTTACACATCAGAATCAACCATTTCTCTTGAAGATTTTCGCCATGGATTGGCCTGGGATCGTTTGAAATTTCTCATGTTTCCGTCTCAACATTGTGGAACAGCGATTGTCTGTGGTATGTTCATAATTAGCGTTGTTATTTACAAGTATGTAATGTAATGCATTGCATGTCTAATACAGGCAAGTCCAGAGCAGGATTCTTATTATTTATTCTCTTTATCCTCAGGAAATGCTCCCATGAGCGCGCTTATTACAGACCCCAGAAATGAAAACTTTAGTGGCTGGTAGACTGGAAGCTTATCAGTCCAGTCGGAAAACTCTAGTGACTTAAACATTCTGCATAACACAGCAACTACAGAATATAGAGACGATTTCTTACAGCTGGGATGATCAAGGCGGTCGTAATGCTACTACCGCACTTAAACACCGCTAACTCTCCCTATTGGCAACATGAAGTCAGTGAACTACAGATAACTAAAATTTGACCTTGCAGGAGGCAAGGGAACAAGAATAAGAATAGTGTTTACCGAAGGCGAGCAATCAATTTGTACACCTTTCTTCCTTTTCAAGCAAGACGCGTTTAAGACGATATTGCCTACATTGCAAATCGACCCCAAAGGATTAGGCACGAATTTCTCTGACTGATGTATCAGGTAGAAGTTTTCAAAGTACTCTCAACTAAATAGAACTTCGAACATATAATTTTCCATAGTATTTCTATATGAAGGTCAATTTCCGTTGTGGTAATACTTGGTCTTAAGTGGAATTTTGATAAGTACCCGAAAAAATAAAAAAATTGGAAAGCGAAGCCAAGGTACGAACGGATTGCTGTAGAACAACGACAGAAGAAGGAAGTAAAATATTAAATTAAACAAACATTTATCATGTACATGCAGTTCCAGACTTAGACATCGGTTTGAATCCGATAAGATAAGAACTCTGATTAAATGTTTCAGTAATTTGAAATGTATTTTACAGATATAATATATTTTTCTTATGCTTTAATGCTAAATTAATAATCATTTTAAAGTATGACATTTATTTTGCATTAAGGAAACTGTATGAAAACAATACATATAGCTAGTTTTATTTTTGTTGCTTTCTTGACAGCATGAAGAAACAGCCCAAGAGAACTTTCATTACATTTCAATATTGTTTCACTGCTGTAAGCGTTTCTCAAATTAACTACATCAGTATCGTATCTAATCAACATCAATATAACCTTTATTTAAATATTCAAACACATGTTAATTTACAAATATATATTATGTGCAGGTAAATTTGATTATTTCACTTTAAGTAGATATGTGCAAAAACTTCACCTTTTCTCAAGTCGTAATAGAAAAAACAGATATTTTTATTCATATAGTATTGGTGTAACACACATTACTTCAGTCTATTCTATTGAACTTCCAAAAGGATCTAATGGTAACTACCTTGTAAATTGACTCCTTTCGACAAAGAATAAAGAAGAAACTGCAAATCTTTCCAGCTATATATTTCGTGATAACTTCATTATTCGCTGCAAAAAAAAGCTTAAAATCCGTATTTATGCGCCTACATCCATCAACCAATCTAGATGTTGAGTAGTCGCATTAGTTTCCTGTCCCATACATATCCTTTTCCTCTATTATCACTCTCTTAGCATAGCTAAAATTTCTGAAGGAGTTTTAAAACTTAAAAATCTGACTTATATTCTGAAAATTTAAACTTTTAAAATTTTTATTCAATAACTATCGGAATAGAAGTACCAGCGCCAAAATCATTGATTTTACTGTTATGAATGACTCAAAAAATATTAAGAACAATATTTTTGTTTGTTTACACAATTTTATTTATCCAACGAATTTTCTCAAATTTGTTTCCGTGTGCCATTTTAGAGGACTCTTACACCTTTTACTCCAATGTATAATTTCAGGGAATCAAGTTTCATAATGGTGACTATTATAACGCATTTGTGGTTTCTTTGCGCTTTCATTCATTTTGAAAACAGATCTTTCAATTCTTTAGAAACTGTTCTTAATTCGTTTGCCTGTACATAAAAAGGCAAGATTAAGAATAAACTGTATTGGAATTTATTCATATTTGTTTTTATTGATAATGCAAAAAATGACATCTTAAAATATAAAAATATTTAATGAAAGGAGTACTTGTAACAAAAGAATTTATGTACAAATATTTTGCTTTGTCCTTAAAATGTGTTTTTTAAATCTAGGTTCGTTATACCGTTTATGATATATGTGATGCATTTCAATCTTTGAATACTTTTAACATTGAGTGAGAATAATATTCAATTAAAATACCTGTTTTAAACTTCATATTTTGCTACAGCGTTTCATGTTTGAACTATGTATATTTCATGTTTGAACTATGTATTTTTAACCTATTAAAAATAAAATTGTATATGTTTTTAAATTGAGTTTTAATATAGTAAACTGCAGAGTGTATGATAGGGATTCTCAATGTAAACAAACAAACCAGACGGTCTGAGAGAATCCAATCCCATTGTCCAAATGCTTCTGCATGAAGTATATCGGGGTTACCTTAAAATGTTGTTTATCACCGTTCTGACAACGTTTGGAATTTGAGATAATTGGTTTTGACCAATAAACTATCCTGGAATTTATTCCTTGGAATTTTTAATGACGAAGTGATACAATCGCATTCAAAAACCAATTCAACTGACGTCATAGAAGGTAGTTAATTAACGTCGCACTGGAGCAACAAAACGGACTATTGACGACGGTCCGGGATCAATCCAGAAGGGAAAGATACAAGGACAACGCGTCGTAATTTTGAACCACAGTCAAAATTATAGACTAGAACAACAGATACGGTCACCCCACTCTCCAAACTTCCACACCACGCCACCTTTTAGCTTGACAGAAAATGTCTCTCATACATGAAATAAACAATATGTACCTGCCTAAAACGAAAACTTCCGTTTTTCGTATACAACATTAGAGATATTCAAAAACTCTTTTTTTTTTCATTTAATATTGGGTCATCCGGAAAGTTCTGCGGTTTTTCGAATCAAGCGCGCTTTCTTATTACTATTTTGCTACCGCTGATAAGGAGTGATCTTGATTGAAGCAGATGTGTAAATTCGGCCTTTTCTGCTTTCACTTCATGATTCTAGCTTGTGTTGTGGCACAATTTTTGTTTCACTGCAGTGCTAAGAATGGAGAACCCAGAAAGTTCATTTTCGTCATATTATGCTCTTTTATTTTAAGAAAGGAAAAAGTGCTAGTCAGACTGCTCGTAAAATTTGTGCTGTATATGGAGAAAGGGCTGTTTCTGATGACACAGTTCGAAGGTGATTTGATAAATTTAAGCGCGGAAATTTCAGCCTCGAAGATGATGCCCGCTCTGGACGACCATCCTCTGTAAACGAGGACCTATTAAGAAATTCCATCGCTGAAAATCCACGTTACACAGTTCAGAAACTATCGCACAGACTAAATATTCCAAAAAGTACAGTTTATGATCATCTGAAGAAGATTGCGTATGTAAACCGCTACGATGTATGGGCACCCCATACTTTAACGCAACATAATATGCTTGCTCGAATTTCGGCATGTGATTCTTTGTTGAAACGAAATGAAGAAGCTCCTTTTTTGAAACGGTTCATTACTGGAGATGAGAAGTGGATACTATACAATGTTATAAGAAAAATGTCACATGGGGAAAGCCAAATGAACCTCCCCAAGTAAAATCGAGAGGGGGCTGCATCCCCCCCCAAAAAAAGCTTTGTGTATGGTGGGACTACAAAGGAATTGTTCATTATGAATTGTTGCCACAAAATCAGACAATAAATTCGGAAAAATACCGTTCTCAAATAGCAGTATTAAAAGCAGAAATTGAAGCAAAGCGGCCAGAACTGACCAATCGTCGAGGTGTTGTCTTCCAGAATGACAATGAATGTCAGACAAAGACTTATTGAGTATGGCTGAGATGTTTTGTGTCACCCCCATATACACAAGACCTTCTCCCTTCCGATTTTGACCTCTTCAGATCACTTCAATATTCTCTGAACGGCCTGGAGTTCAATTCTTTGGAGACTGTCAAACAGCCCATCTCGAGAACTTTTTTACAAATAAGCCTAATGATTTTTTTAAAAAGGAAATTTCCAGCTGCCGGAAAGATGGCAAAAAGTCATACAACAAAGTGATGCTTATGTGTTTCAATAACATTTTGTTAATTTTTGTACTGCTTCGTTAGTATTTATCATAAAAAACCCGCAGAACTTTCCGGATGTCCCAATGAACCCCCAAAAAATTATTGTTACTTTTTGTGTTACTCAAGCAACTATTTAGCAATGAGAGGGTTTTTCTGTCTAGCTAAATGTCGATGGCCGCTGTGTTTCTGCTGCGGAATGTGTTACCTATAAGTATTCCAAACCTGACCTCATTTGGCTTATGTTTCAAATACAATTTCAATGCATCTATAAAAATTCCAAAGAATGAATTCCGAATTGCCATTTAATAGTTGATTGGCCAATGCCAATTAGAGATAGTTGAATTTACGTCGCACTGGCGCAACAACGGGCTATTGGCTACGGTTCGGGATCAATCCCGAAGGGAAAGATCCGAGGAAAACACTGTAATTTTGAGCTATGGTCAGATGACGAGGTCATCACCTGAGCTGCCACCCGCCTTCTCCAAACGCCACGCCAAAGTGAATAGAGGGTACGACAGATTTAACGTGTACCAGTCCCCTAGACGTGCTTTGGATGGACAGAGCCAATTAGATTAAACGCCAAAACAGTGGCAAACTATATTTTGAGGTAACCCAGATACATTTCATGCGAGAGAATTTGTGTAACAGGAAGTAAAATTTTTTTTTCAGTCTGGTTTGTTTTATCTGAAATCCCTCTAATATATGTTCCAAATAAATGCATTTATAAAAAGATAAAATGTAACTTTTTTAAGTCTTTCAAAATGTGAAATTGAACATTCTTTCAATATAGCATAAATTTAAAATTTATTTAAAATACAAATTTCTGTGCATTTTTTATCCTGCTGGTTAAATGATCTCCTTATACGCAATTACACTCAACCTTACACGTATCATTATTTTTCACGAGTATTTCTAATTTAAACCACTCTCCATCTTCACCCTCAGTTTTATCCTTATCTTCATCTTTATCCTTATCTTTATCTTTTTTATTATCTTTATCCTTGTGTTTATCCTTATCTTTATCCTTGTGTTTATCCTTGTGTTTATCCTTGTCTTTATCCTTGACTTTATCCTTGACTTTATCCTTGCCTTTATCCTTGTCTTTATCCTCGTCTTTATCCTTATCTTTATCCTCGTCTTTATCCTCGTCTTTATCCTTGTCTTTATCCTCGTCTTTATCCTCGTCTTTATCCTCGTCTTTATCCTCGTCTTTATCATCGTCTTTATCATCGTCTTTATCCTTGTCTTTATCCTCGTCTTTATCCTCGTCTTTATCCTCATCTTTATCCTCGTCTTTATCCTTATCTTTACCCTTATCTTTATCCACAACTTTATCCCCAACTTTATCCAAATCCGTTGGGTCATCCATATCATCGAAATCCTCATCTGCTAAAAAATTAAAATCATGAGACTATAACTTGTAATTAAAAAGGAAAACAATTATGCAATGTAATAGTTTTTTTAACGGAAATTATCAACATCACACACACACACAAAAGATTCAGTAATACGTCATCAATCGAATTTGAAAATAAGTTTTAACTTTTCTTGGTTTTTCCCCAAGAAAATGAAGAGCTGATATATAATTATATAAGATAAATGTCTGATTTATTTTATATACTTAAAAAATAGTCTGATCTAAATTTTTTAAAAATTCTATTATTCTAGGGGCCCAAAATATCCTGTCTTGGAAGTAAATGGTTCTTTTCTCACTCATTTTTCAATGAGTTATGAGGAATTCTGAGTTCTGATAAAAAAACTACACTTCCATTATACACAATTATTCATAATGAATTATTTATAATTGTTTGAAATGAACTACTCGTTGATTACTCATAAGGAATAGTCGTAGGAGTCACTTCAGTTTATGCTTTGCGGAGGAACCAAGTTTTTTTAGAAAGACGTGATTCGGTCTATCTTGTAGAGCTTCCCAACCTTTTCTGGACCACTGCCCCTTTACAAAAAAATTTTTCAACGCACACTCTCCCATAATAGTTATACCAAATATTAAAATATTGTTGCACATTATCTATCTATCTATTAAAAATCACAAAGTAGAAATTAAAAAGACCATCAAAAGTAGAAAATTGTTTATTAAAAATTTAAAAATTTACACAAAAATAGTAATAAAAAAATTAATGACATGATTGAGGCTGATGGAGTTTTATCAATTTGTTAATGTCAGGTTCCAATTTTGTCAACATCAGTCGCAAATCGCCACGCTCAGTGATCTGCATTCTGTTCCTTTTCTTAGAAAGTAAATTTGCAACTCCACTGAACCCACGCTCAGCCAAATAAGATGAAGGAAATGCAATTAAAAATTTCTGTACTATTTCCCACAATCCAGGATAGAGTGCTGGTATTGATTTTTGAAGCCAGAACTCTTGGTATCCTTTTCTGAATTTTACTTTTAGTTCTTTGTTAGTTGTGAGTTCTACGAGTTCCTCTTCTAAATTTGATGATTCTGCTGTATCTGCATTTGCGAAAGGATCTAAAACCCAACTCGGTATATTCATGCCTAAAATATCCTGGAATCGCTCCTTAAAATCAGCATGAAGAACGACCAAGTGTTGGCAGTAAGTAAATCTTCCTATTTTGCAGAGACTGCTGATAACGTGGGAAAGTGGATGTATTCACCTCTACCTAAATTTCGTTTGAACAGAAGTTTCCCCACAAAAGCAGCTGTGACGTTTTTTGTTTTAATTAAATTCAACTCATAACCTTGCAGTTGTAAATTTAATTCATTAAATATTTAAACAGGTCTGTCGAATAAGCGATGTCATTTTTGAATGTAATCAGATTTGCGCCCAGTTTTTCCTATCTGTTTTCAGGAAATCTAGTATTGAGTCAAATAGATTGTAAAAACGATTCAGACAAGTACCTTTTGAGAGCCAACGAACTTCTGTGTGCAGCAGCAAGCGATAATAATCTTCATCATTTTCACTACAAAGTTGGCAAAATAGTCTGCCACTCAATGAATTGCTTCTAATCTTTTTGACTTCTCTAATAACGTAATCAAGCGACGTATGCAGGAGTTCATTCAGATTTTTTGCAACAAATGCTGACGATGAATAACACTATGTACAGCGAGCACATTTGGTACTGATTGTTTCAAATGCGCTATGAGACCCTTATGACGTCCCGTCATTGCTGGAGCACCATCAGTAAAAGCTGATAAAATATTACGAAAAGGATTTTTTTCTCTTGAAAAAATTTGTTCATCGATTCTCCCTTTGTATCGGTTTCTAATTTTTTAGCATATAACTCTTGACAAATTTTTTCTTCTTTTATGAATCGTACGTATAAATGTAGTGCTTCGTTATTTGATAGAGTTGATTCATTGAGTTGAATGGAAAATTTGCAAGTCTTCAAGTAATCGCATAATGATATTTCAACGTCTTTAGCCAATTCATCTATTCTTTGCGCTGAATTATTATTCAGAGGTATTTTCCTGATGATATCTGATGTTGTCTTATGATGAACAGTTTTTATTACTTCTTTGACTGCCGGCAAGATTACTTCCTCGCCAATTGTGTGTGGTTTCCCGCTTTTGCGATTAACAATGAAATATTATATGAAGCTCGTAGTTCATCATCTTGTTTAGAAGACGACACAAGGTTTAATACAGTTGGCTTTTTAAATATTTCTTTTCCAGTCCTTGAAAATAGGCTAATTCTTTGTCCTTTTTATCAGCATGCATTTTATTCAAATGCTCTTGTAACCTAGAAGGCTTCCCTAGTTGTACTCAATTGTGTACTTGTACCAAATGTATTTTTCATCTTTCCTTTAGATAAATGCACAACTTCCAAACTACACAATGTAAATATATATCTTTCTTCACCTACAAACGGATTGCACATGAAACTTTTTGAATCTCTCAGCCCCTTCCTATACATTGGGCCTCTGTACCGTGGGGACTTTCGTTTGGGGCCTTGCCACTTTGATCTTGTTCTCGTACAGGTAGCAAGTTCTTTTTCTGATTCTAGTTATTTTGACAGTAGATGGCGCCACATTATACTGAAATTTCAATTTTTGAATATATATATATATGCTCTTATAGTTTTAATCAACAGATGACGCCACATTGTGGGAAAGTTTCTTTAAGTATGAATAACTTCTTGTTAAAGCCCAAATTGCATTCGAGACGAGGCCTCAGGAAATAAGGAGTTTCATGAACTGAATGTGTTGTCCATTTTCGAGGGTTAAAAGGAAAAATTTTTGTTGTTTCCTTTCGCTGTGTGGTATGCGTATACCTATTTTTATGAGGGACTAGTAAATTCAATCTAGTACCGGGGCCCCAAGACAAGACCTAAATATGGTAGTAGAACCCGAGGTTTTGTTATGTTTCTGTAAACTGTCAACAATATATTCATTATAAAAATATATAAAAATGCTTTCATTCTTATATTTGTTATTAATTATAATTATGAAATATGCAACCTTGTTCGATGAAATAAGCAGTGATTTTTTTATGAATATCTAGTTTATACCTATCAAAAAGATTTTATGCCTATTTAAGGAAAAGCAAATATATATTTTTTTTCTCGAAAATTTAGGTCCATATCAGGGTTAATTTCCTCAAATTGGACATTTCAGAATGTTATATCATCACATCAGGAATTAATGATTATACAACATTTTGAAGGTAAAAATCTATTCCATCAAGGCACCGATCCCCAGGAATAAACTGTTTAAGAAACAAAAATTCTACCGCACCACACTAAAGTGTTTTTTGTATTGCAAAAGCGCTAAAGGTAGTACCTAAATTTGAACTTTCCAAATTGACTGTTGTTAAAGCTGCGTATGACAGGGATTTGCACTGCAAACAAACAAACCAGACTGAATGCGAAACATTTTTTATTTCAAATTCTCAAATGCTCTTGCATTTCGGGGTTTAATTAAAACGTTGTTTATCGTAGTTTTAGCAAAATTTGGCGTTTAATCTAATTTGCAATGACCAATGTATCAATTTAGAATTAATTCCTTGGATTTTTATTGGAGACATGCTGAAATCATATTCGAGAAGCAAGCTAACTGACACCACATTCAGAATACGTACAGCCAGAAAATGAAATGCCTCCAATATGAGAGTTTCTTATAAGTATTCCGAACGTGACATCCCTTGAATGTTTTCCGAATACGACTTCGGCATATCGCCAATAAAGAATTCCGAACTGTTGATTGGTTAATGAGAATAAGATTATACGTCAAACGAAACCAGTATGACAATAAACTACATTTAAGGTCACCCCAATTTGAATCATGCGAGAGCATTTGGGCAGTGGAAGTAAATCACATCTGGTTTGTTTGAAAAATCCCTTTGTGGATAACAAAATAATGACTCCATCAACTGTGGATTGAGTTTGCTCCCATAGTTTCCTATCGTTAAAAGGCGTCGGATAATTTTATCCTCAGCATTTTAACAACCATCATTCCTAAAGATTGAAATTGTAGGTACTGCCTTCTTAACTAATATGGCAGAATTGATCTTAAGCTTTTGTATATTTATGTAATTGTCAAATAAGATGGTTTTCCAGCACAAAACTGACTTGACAAAACTTATAATTTTTATAAATATAAATGATAGCCATTTTTTTATAGATCGAGTTACTTACAATCCTCCTCGTCTTGGTCACCATAGTCCCTTGGGATTTCTGGGAAGTCCTCGTATTCAATATAGGTACCATTAATTTTTACTCTACAATAAGTGGGCTATTCATCAAAGTTTCGAGTCATGGAAAGAAAGAATTGTTAGGTTAATTCATAAAAAAGGTTTTACAACATACAAGTCCACAATAAGTAAAACGACAATGAATTATAATTTAAATTGAGCATTAAATTTTCAAAAAATGCTGTGCAAAATGTGTTAGAAAAATCGATTTACTTTCCGAACCATCAAGTCTGCAAGATATTCAATAATATAAAGAAATGATATACAATGGATGTTATAGGATATTTGAAAGAGTATAGCTTATAGTTAACAAACTTTTCAGGTTCAACAGTTGCTTTTCAAACACAATATTTTGGCTCCCCGGAAAACTCTATTTTAAGTAATAAAAAATGTAAGTGTAGCCGTGTCCATACTTTTGGAATTTCACCGAAATATTTATGTAGCTGTGCATATAATTTTAGAACTTCAAAAACTTGTTTGGGAACAAAACAGTTTGGAACTGAAATTAGAAAGCTATTTATCAAAATAAAATTAGTTATAAAACGCACTAAATTGATTACTCTTAGTAATAAATATTAGTCGTTTAATCAAGATAGATAGATGGAAGCAGATACGATGCCTTCCACTGGACTTCAATTGCTTTGAAACACTGAGTGAGTGATCTTTAAATATTTTCAATGTCTTTAGTGTATCTTAAACTTATGTCAGGAATATCAGACTCTGAAAGGTGAACCCGGTTTAATCTTGGACATAACCGCCAAAGTGGTATAATAGTCATAGCACTTGTCTGCCATCTAAAGGGTCCTGGGTTCGAATACCGGTTTGTAAGCGCATGGCGATTGTTACTGTGATAAGTAGCAACGGTTCAGTCTCTGGGTACTCGTTCCCAAATTGCCATCAGTTTTCAATTGCTGTTCCGAAGGCCAAGAAGTCAGTGGTCTGGCATTGAAAATAAAATGTATTCGTTAAAATGGTTCTAACTGACCAATTCACAAGTGCAGTTCTAAAATTACCGTATAAGAATCAACTTCTCTACGAACCTCAAAATAAAATTTCTTAAGAGGTTCCAAAATGCTGTTTTATCTCTTTATAAATTATATCTATGAAAGTCTGAAATTAACCCTCCAAATGGTTCCGACGAGATATCTCGTCCATCTAGATCTGACCAAATTTTCTAATGACGAGATATCTCGCCATTAAGATACTGCCCAATTTTTATAACGCCGAGATCAAGATCTGGTTAGTCTTGATAATGATAGCTTTTTTCATGTGCTACTTCGCCGGGACAAGTCAGGAGGGTTATAAATACTGTGTTAGTAATCAGTAGAGATAGATCAGTATCCTTGATCAGAAGCAGAAATAGAAATTTGTGAGGTGCGTTTCGTGAGCTAGATAGCTAATTTCAGACAGAGATATCTTTATGTTAACTGGAGAGTTGTAATCTACGAACTCATGATATAAGTTGTATATAGTACTGTCAGATGAACTACGGATACCAGATGGAGCCACCGAACTGTTTCTCCCATTTTCCCAAGCGACGTGTATTAGGGATTAATTAAAAAATAAGACCGATCAAGAAGAAGAAAAATAAATAGAACAGTGTAGGAGTAGAGGTTCGGAACCTTCCAGACTCCCGGAATCCTTTTTAGAATCAGTTTCTATGAAGGAGCCCATTAGGCCTACCCTATGTTTTTCAAGTTAATGGTGTTTAGGATCAGTGTTACAGGAGAGGAGGCTTGGCAAAAAATTCCGTTGAGAATGTAATGTCTAGTTTTCTTAATTTTATTCTACTATTTGCTTCTTGTTCTTTATTTTATTTTCCCGGAGCTCAGGTTGGAACCACTTGTGGTAAGGAGACGCTAAGTGCCAAGAGGGGAGATTCCAGGTGTGGATATAAGCAATTTCGATGTTCAAGGCTTCTAGAGCATCTTCTGAAGTCATTTTAGTGTAGTGTTTAAATTTTATATATGTATGTGTGGGGCACTTAAAGTAAATGTTTTAAAATTAAAGATATTTTGTCTCAATCAGACAGGTGGGATGAGGTAGTTTTGAATGCGGGGAAAACGGAAGTTCACTTATATAAACCGCAATAATATGCCATTCATTGCTTAAAAGATAATCAATAAGCTAGTGCTTTCTATCATCCACACTGATTGCTGAAAACATCTTTGATGCATGCTGAGAAGATCAACTCAGTGGAAAAATAGAACTACGGCTTTAATGATTTCTTTTTTATTCATTCAACGACTTTTTATTGTCTTATTTTCTACCATTAAAAGAGAAGCATTAAATCCTTGCTATCGCTCAATTGTGAGCCTTGCATTTAGCAAAAATGTATATTTCAGCTATAAATGAATAAAAAGTGGAATTATATCCTTTCTCCACTCACCACTTTTATTGGCTTTGGACACGGTCTTTTCTTCTTGCATGACCCTAGAAATGAGAAATGACGAGAAGAGAATAAAGACAAATCTATTATCACTAAAAATTAAAAGAAAAAAATGTAATGAGAACAAACGCATAAACACATTTTTTTTATTGTATCATAAATAAACAAAAATTTGTTGATACCACTGCAATTCTAATAAATTCTAAAAGTAATTACGAAAAAAATTGTGAATTTTAATTTTCAAGAGGAAAAATTTTGAAAATAACTCATTGTATGTATATATAATTCGGGATTAAGCTTGTGCAGGAAAAAAGGCTTTCATTTGAATTAAAAGATTTTCATTTACAAATATTGAAAAATATAAATTGTATGCTAACCTGGATCGTGGCTGCATACACGGTCCTAAAAGTCTCTGAAGGGGATTCAGTAGCTTAGAAAATTTTTAGATTTTAATATTTTAACCTTTGAGCTTCGAGATTGGAACGTTGTGTGGTATTGTTTTAACCAACAGAGCACACTTAATGACCAAATAACACATCTTTCTAAACAATTCATGTATTCTGTGAACTTTTAGGTATTTTATTGTTCCTTTCCTTAGAATAAAATCCTTTGGAACGATTTTGTTGCTCTTTTCCTTAGATTAGAATCCTCTGGAACTATTCTATTTCTCTTAGATTAGAATTCTTTGGGACGATGCTATTGTTTTTTTCCTTAATTTAGAATCCTTTGTAAATTTTTTGTTGCTCCTTTCCTTCAAACTGTGTAGAAGTCATGTCAAGAAGAATTGAAGTTGCAAAGTTTGAACTATGCGTATGAACCCCTCAGAGTGTTAACATACAAATTTGTCTGAATACATTTAGCAATCAGAAAATGAATGTTTGAATGAAAATATGTTTTGATTTTAAGAATTAAAGCGATTAAAAGGAAGGAAAATTTATCTTTTGTTGCAAATTTCATCATTCAAAATGTTTTTAATAGTACGTATTTATGTTATCTAAAATATTGAGTATCCGATTTTGGTTTATCAATCTACAATCATTTTTGTCTACAAGTGCTAATTAGAGCGGGTTATACAGCTTAAGGGGACTATGAGCATCTATGTTATGACCGCGATTCAATCCCAGAGCGCTATTGAACCAAGGACCGGAGTACTAATCACTCGGCTTCCAAATTGGATTTAGGGTTACTTGATTACTTTTTTGCATCAAAACACGTACAAAACTCAAAATTGTTCAAAAACAAGGCTGGTGTCATTTTTTATTTTCAATACATTTTTCTCTTTTTGATACACACGAAAAGCGATATTAACGATTTCTAACCCTGAACAGTGGAAGTGACAAAAAATTACCTGTGATTTCATACACATAAAAAATTAATTTAGAGTCTCTCTTTCGTAAGAATTGGAAAAATAGCTTTATCCTAGCTAGACCCCTTTACACTAGAGATACGGCATTCTTTGTATGACAAACATAATTATCAAAACACGTGAGAACCACATGCAAAAATCCTCAGAAGCATGAGAAGGTTCAGCAAAGATATATTTAAGAGCCTTTCGAAACAACTTCCAGCCTGCTCAATCAAACAAAAATCTCCTGCCAATCAACTGCCCTGGTGAAGTGCATCTAGAGTGGTGAACTCGCGAAGCTCAGAAGCGGCCCACCTTTGTGATCGCTTCGAAAGAGGACAAGCTTCGCAGTGAAACCTGAAAGTTATATCTCCGTAGTCTCGTCCTTACTAAAATAGAGCAGTTTTTATCTCGGCGAGTTGCCTCGTGGCTAACAAAATTGGACAGAACGTGTTGGACGAGTTATCTCGTGAAAACCACTTGGAGGTTAAAATGACAACGAAGGAAACAAAACCAAAGTAAACACGGATAGCTGATACTGTATAAAAATTTAAGACAATCCACAAACACTTGTAGGAACGGAAAGAGAATTGATGAAAAAAGAAGTTAAACTATTAGTAATAAAAAATTGGGGTAAAGATGTAGAATCCGAGACATGTTTGTCGCCAAGTAATTTTTGTCGCCTAATCAAGATGGCGTCCTAAACCAGTATGTTCGTTTAAAAAAAAAACGTTGACTTTCCTACGCGAAACAACTTTTGTATAGGGTTGCCATAAAGCTGGAACCAAGGTTACCATACTTGGCGATAAATCGCCACGGTCTCGGATTCGACATCTCCACCAAAATTGGTATATATAATTTGGTTTCCATTCTCTTATTTTTTATTTCAAAGAACGTGGAAAAGGGCTCAAATGTCAAGAAAAAATAATGTTCCGATACTCAGAAATATCACTGGGGCGTTTTTAAGTAATTAGAATAACTATTTATGTGAAATAAAAAACAACAATTTGGACAATTTGTGGTATTGTGTCTCTATAAGTAAGCCAGAACCAATGAATTGGATAGTCAACATCCAAATATATGTAATAAGAAATATTGTACCCAATCGCCTACTACATTTCTCAAAACATGCAAAACCCTATATACGTAAAAAATAAACAATTTTAAGTTTTTAACCTATTGATATTTTTACATCAGCATAATCATGAAAAGAAGCATATTTTTCAATCCGGAGTAATAATAAAATGTTTTAGTTATAAAGTTACGCTTTATAAACAAACAAGAAATGCTAGTCTCTTTTTCTACTGTAAATTTCTATTCAATTGTAAATTTGTCCAGAATTTTAGGTTTTTCACTTTTCAGTGTACTAATAAGAAAGTTTATAAAATAAATAATTATATGGTTTGTGATTGAGACCCAAAATTGAGCAAGTAGACCACTCAAAAGCATTACTGAAATATAAAAATTACAAGCAACTGAAGTAGTGATTAAAAAGTAATCACAAAAACATATCGATAAATTTAAAAAAGATACGAATGAATGAGATTTTATGTTTTATTTTTCAAACTTTTTTTCACGCATCTGGCAAATAAATTGTGCTAGAAGAAATGGAAAGATTTGGGTTGATCAGCCTGGAAATATCAAATTATTAATATTTTTTTTGTTTGGGAAAATTAGACTTATCAACTTACGAAAATGTATTCATCGTGGAGTTTTTGCATATGTGCCAGGCACACAAATGTGAGCAAAATAAACCCCAATCCATTTACCCCTCATATATTTCACTAACATACGTGACAGAAATCGACATTATTTGTATATTGGCGAATGGCAACCAAACGGATATAAACCATATAAAATCAGCCGCTTCTGGATTCATTCGCCAACTTAGTCGCTTCGTTAAAAATGTGCTATATTTGAGCTATACAGCTACAAAATATTGCTGAACATGGAGTAACTTCTCACTAGGACTATATGATGAAACTCATCAGAAGTCTGATGAGAAAGGCAATGAAAATTTTTGAAGATAAAAATCAAGGTAGGAAAGAAAATGTAAACGAACTTCGAGAATTGGCTTAGACGTCTTACAACGAGTGGATGTGTAATTGAAGTGAATATTCAGAAGCTAATTGTGGTAAGAGATGACTGAGATGTGCACTTTTTGCCATCCCTTTAATGGAAATAAGTATTAACACTAGAAGCGAGTACTCGAAATGCTATTTTGCATTTTAGTTTTACATTATTTCATTTACAGGTATGAAAGTGTGTATCTATGCTAATCTTCATTATAAGTAGATTTAAATAAGTTATAATGTGAGTAACGACGCAACCATCAATAGATAAAAACAATTAAGCCACTTAAGCCAGATATGATGCGCGGGTCTACTAGTTTTTACATAAACAGTCTCATAGAAATGTGTTGACCTTTCCAAAATCGATAATCCCTCATAAAAGTGGGAGAAAAATAGACAAAAATTAATGCATACATTTGCTAAAACATCAACTAAAGCAAGTTGAGAGTGTTTTTTATGGTATAGTATAAACCAAAACCTCTTCAAAATAAATGTTTATTTGTTTCTTAGATAATATTTAATGTCTACATTCGTCGACCACCACCACCACCATTATCATAAACGTGCATACCACACAACTTAAAAATTTCTTTTACTTTAAAAGGAAATTTTTCATAATTTTATTATCGAATATAGAAAAGTGGTAGTTGAATTTATGTCGCAATAGACCAACACAACGGGCTGTTGGCGACGGTCCGGGATGAATCGTGAAAGGGAAAGATCCGAGGACACCTCGTTATTTTGAACCACGGCCAGATGACGATATATACAAATTGGAGGACATATTGTCAAGATGCAAAATAGAACATTTTTTAAAAGGGAAGTATCAGTACACATATTGTACTTCAGATAAGTAGTAGACTAGACTACGTATATCCATATAAAATGCTCTATACTTCGAATAGTTCAAAATTACTGCTTTCCCAACTTCCAATAAAAACGCAACTTCGGTAATAAAAATCAAATATGGACAGATACTAAATTATTATACGGAATACTTGTCTTGTACTGAGACCTTTTTTACCGATACAAATACATCAATAGGGAAAAACTATACTCAATATCTCAATGAAAAGAACTGCGAGATGTTAATGAAGTGCGAAATTTTTATTTGGAAAATCAAAATATAAAATCATACAAAAATTTCATTAAGTGACTAAATAAAGTAATGGACTTACCTAAAAGAAATAGCGTAAAAAGAGTACTAATGCTAAAAATAACAACTATTATAACATGATACTTCATAACTGCCTTATAATTTCAAACCGATCGATAGTAAAAGATGGGAATGAACAAGCTGTCGTGACGTTAACGATATTTATGTTCAGATTTTTAATGCGTCATTGGAATACTTGGATTCAAAATGTTATAAACACAATTTCAAACGACTATTTCATCACATTTTCACAGTAAGTACCAAAATTCATCCGCACGTTTCAGTATCAATGGAATTTGATTACTTTTTCTCAGAAGTACGAGGATTGCTGGTTTCAAAAGTATAAACGTAGAATCTGGTTAGACTGTGGCGCTTCTTCATTTCCTGTATCACACAGAGGAAATGGCAGATATTCTGCTTGATCTATAAATCATATCCCACACTCGTCTATCTTGACATAGCCATGTCCTCCGTCTATACACGAATGGGAGGCTTTTGAAAGGCTTAGATTTTTAAAAAAGTATAAATGTGGAACACTTTAGACTGAGTTTCTATGTAGAATACTTCTCTTATTTGCACTTAAAGCGATGGAAGCGACATTATTAACAATTAAAGATTTTTATTTACAAAGAAAAGAGGAAATATTTACAGGTTGAACATAGTTTTTCAAACATTACAAGTTATCCTTACATCGTATAATCACCAGGCATGGCCATACGCCATCCTCTTCTCGCGTCATTCTGTAACGATCTCACCGGAATTACTGGAAAAATCTTATGTAGCCGGTCTCGTTAGACCGGCTACATAAGATCTGGCGCTTCTCCTTTCCTGTATCACACACAGGAAGTGGCAAGTGTTCAGCTTGATCTATAAATCATATCCCACACTCGTCTATCTTGACATAGCCATGTCCTCCGTCTATACACGAATGGGAGGCTTTTGAAAGGCTTAGATTTTTAAAAAAGTATAAATGTAGAACACTAGACTGAGTTTCTATGTAGAATACTTCTCTTATTTGCACTTAAAGGGATGGAAGCGACATTATTAACAATTAAAGATTTTTATTTACAAAGGAAAGAAGAAATATTAACAGGTTAAACATAGTATTTCAAACATTACAAGTTATCCTTACATCGGATAATCACCAGGCATAGCCATACGCTATCCTCTTCTCGCGTCATTCTGTAACGATTTCTTCGGACCGGAATTACTGGAAAATCTTATGTAGCCGGTCTCGTTAGACCGGCTACATAAGATCTGGCGCTTCTTCCTTTCCTGTATCACACACAGGAAGTGGCAAGTGCTCAGCTTGATCTATAAATCATATCCCACACTCGTCTATTTTGACATAGCCAGGTTCTCCGTCTATACACGAAATGGGAATATGACATCACTACCTGAAAAATAGAAAAGGAAAAACGAAAGAAAGCGAAAAGAAAAATATCTGAGTTGAGCATGTTTTGTATGCTCTTGTACATTTTTATCATGCAGCAATTTTGCACAACGTTTCGTTGATTTCAGCGTCTACTTGCAGTGCTCTGTTGAAAAGCATCTCTTCGTCATGTGTAGTGGTAAACATCGTTACTGCGGGTTTTCGTCGTGTTGCTGTCTTGAGTAGAAGCTGCATTCGTCGTCGGTTTCAATCATGTACATCGTGGAGTTCTGCATCGTAAAAATCGGTAACACAAAAATACAATGGAAAAAAGTTTGCAAAAAATATAAATTGTACAGTTCAGTTTTGTGAATGTGATACAATGTTTTCAATTGAAGCAGGCTTTCATGTGGTCGGTAGCGGTTGAAGTTTGGTTGGGTTCATCATGTTGACCAATTTTCTTTACTTCATACCGGTCGTTTGGGAGAGTTCTAAAAATTTGGTATGGTCCATAAAATTTTGGACGGAGTTTAAGTTCGTATGACTGCTACTTTGTCGTCGATGTTGTATGAATGGGCTGATTTTCTTCGTTTGTTGTACTGTCGAGTATTTCCTGCTTGAATTTTTAAGATGTTATGTTTGGCTTCATCGCGAAGAATGGTTTTATCGTTCATCGTGGCTTCAAGATATACATCTGATATTTGCTTGATTTGGTTGTCATCTTTAGTTTTCATTTTTAAGCTAACTAAGAATTACAACTGAGATCCAGAAAGGTGTAAATTTAATGCGTCGGGATGTGGTACTGTTGATTATGTGTTGTACTGTTGCGACGTGTTTGAACCATTTAGTGGGTTCGTTTATGGACAATTTTGTCGAAACTGGGATAAGAGTTGTGTGATAACGTTCCACTTGGCCTCTGGGTACTCCGGTTGTTATTAGCAAATGTTCGGTACCTTCTTCACAATGATTTTGGAATTATTTAGAGGTAAAAGTACTACCTCTGTCAGAAAATATTCGAGACTAGGATTTGCTGAAGTTTGAGCCTTTCGAGAGCATCATGTGCTGAATTGATTTAGGAATTTCATTCCTTGAAATTGTGTTCATTTTTAAATCGGACACTTCCGTTTTGTTTGATTTTTAATTACTGATTGAGCAATATGTCTGTGCTCTTGATTTTTGATGAGGAAGACCTCTATTTGGTCCAAATTAACTGCATTGGCCATGTACAAGGTGTCTAAATCCGAATTGGTATTTTCTCAAGGGTTTTTGTCGTTTGTGAAAATTTGAACAGTTTTGTACATATTTTCTTTTATGTACTCGTATGGTACCATTTGTAAATTTAAAATTTACTTGATTAAGAATGTCCATTTCAATCGCAAAATTATTGCATATATCTGTAAGAACGTAAACATTTATCGATATAATTGCATCATCAATACGAATTTCATTTGTCGTTTGCATTCTTGTGCGAGTGCTCTTTTTACAACGTCTGGTAATACTCAGAAGTGAAAAAAAATCTAGTATCATATTTTATCATAATTTATTTGCACATCACTAAACAGCATAAAAGGAACCTGAAGTCGAAGTTTAAATATCAGTGATAGAATCATGCAGTCACGAGCAGTGTCTAGGACTATGAATGATTTCCCTCGTCATCACAGGACTTGATCTTGCAGGTGATATTCCTTGAATTATTTCTCTTCTGTTGATATTTTCAAATGTATATCCACATAATTTTATTAAACATTTAAAATTTATTCTGAGCATTTTTAGCTTTTGTGTAACTCATTTATTAACTTTATTCAAAAGGAATGTCTATTACAAATTGTTATTTTTATGGAAAATATTTCAGTTTAACACTCTATGTAGACCCAGTTATTTTAATAATCGTAAATTAGAATTAACTTCAACATGTATAATAAACATATGAGGTTGTAGTAAGTAGAGAGATAATCCTATCGATAATTCTTCCGTGCCAGTGCAAAAGGGATAAGTCGAAATGGCTACTTTTCAATCTTAAATTGACTATTTCACTTTTTCTCACAAATGTTCAGGAAGAAAAAGAAGCATGCCATGATTCAATTTGGATATGAGTGTATATTGCACCAATTTACTAGTTACTACTATCTTTACTACTTGTTTTGAAAATAACATCCTATTTTTTACGTGTAATCAAACAACCAGTCTAGACAATTTTTCACTTTTTCAAAATAATTAAAAATATTCGAGGTTGTAATGAAATATATTTGTCTTGAAAAAATGTATTTAAATAGGAATTATACTGATTTTAGTGCCTGTATTTGCTTAAGGGAGATGCTTCACGGGAAACCTACGTTGGAAAAAGCAAACAGCAATGGAAGAATATTGAAATTTTATTGATAAAGGTTGATTTATTCGAAGGTCGAAGATATTCATAATCTAAATTCATACCTATACTTCCAGGTTCGATTCTTTCCTGGATGTATTTCTTCTGTGCCAAAATTTTCCTTTTGTGTATCTGTCCATTATTTGATGTTGTCTGCCTTGTTTTAGGCGCAATTGACCAAATATGACCCTCGCCACATCAAAACTCGACTAACTACAACCATCTACTCTTTCGGTGTTGCAATTTTTACGAGAGCATCAAAACTTTAAACGGCCATGGTTTTTCTTATTCGTATCTTTGGCTTCCAGTAGGGAAGAAGTGTTCCGGGAATCTTCCTTGGTTAGTGAGTAGTTGGTTTGTGAAAGGGTCGTACAGATGCATTTTCAGATCTGGAGTTGGGAAGAATCGGCGTGTGAAATGCCCTTCACATGTTGTCCATCTTATCTCCCACATCTCAAAAGCAATGTCCATGAGGACTCTTTTAATTAGTCTTCTCGATCTCTGCATCCCTAAGTGCACGATCCCACTCTCGGTAGCCTTTTTTGCCACCTTGTTTCCGAAGTAGTCAACGTGAGCTATGAGGCGAATTCTCTGCATCCCACGATCTTCCAGTCTCTCTTCTATGTACTGGTGGGATGGAATTATTCGGGTCTTTCAGAGCTTGTTTTCCGGAGAATCTCTCTTAGAAAATATTTAGATTTTCTCTGCACTGATCAGGTGCTTAGACTTGCTTCATTCCAGTGCTTTTTCGAAGTCTGATAGTTCCACATGAAAGACTGAGATGTTATCACTCAGTCTATATGAGTAGGTCTTAATAATTGCTCTGTGTTATAGGATTACAAATGTGGCACTGAAGTGGTCGTCTGTGCCCGAATCATCAATGTACAGTTCTGTCTCTTTACCTTTCGGAAGTCGAAGGGCACGCTTATACGTTCTACTTAGCAAGTTCTCCAAATATCGATTTTCCTATTTATCATATTTTTGAAAAATGACTAATGTATCATTTCCCGTTCATCACCACCTCCAATTAGATTGTTGTGAGGATGAAGCTGGAATATATTATAACTCCCTTTAAGTCCAATCGCATTGTTTCAGCAAGGACTTGAATTGCTCTTGTTGAAACATCTTGTTAAGATCAAGGCTTGTCATTGAATCATTTGCAGGTATCCACGGAATGTCCTGAGAGTTACGCGTCCAATGAAGCATGCACAAAAGAACCGTAAATTCTATCACATTTGCGTATATTGTCTTGAGTAGCCATTGTCTTCTAATAAACAAGATACGTGCTACTCTTGTTAGGGCGAAGACTAGTGCCTGCGTCTTTGTCCTTTTTTCTCTAAAATGGGTTGCAAAACTCAGGTTTGCGTCCCAAATTATTCCAAGATATTCCACTTCTTGGGCAGCTTCAATCTTTTAACTCTCACATTCAAACGAAGGACCGTTCACTTTCAGAGTAGAATGGAGATTGTCAACGATTTGATCTTGTCTGCATTACATCGAAGTTTATGCTTATGAAGAATCGTAATAGTCGAGATCAAATCCTTTCCCCTGTTCTCCACTTCTGTTTTATTTTCTCCAGTGACATTCAGCATCAAGTCGTCTGCATATACAAAATGTCGACACCCACTTGGCAAAGCCAGTTTTGAGAACGCTTCTACGACCTGGTTCTACAACAAAAGGTCACTGCTGGAATCCTGGGGGTATCCATTTTCTGTGTTTATAGCATATTCTTGTGTAGCACAGACCACTGTCCTAATGCTTAAGTAATCATAGTACTTTGTAAAGATTCACTGGACAGTGGGCCTCAGCAAGTCTGATGAGAACAATTGGCCACTAAAAGTTATCAAAAGCATTTTCAACATCAAGAGCGATAAGGCGTCTATGTTTTCCTCTTTCGCTGTTGCTATTTTTTATTATTTTCCTCAGCTCGTGTTGAGCCTTGTAGTAGGATTTACCTCCTCTGAACCCGTGTTGCTCGGGGTTAAACTTATTATTGGTTTTAAGCTAGAAATATATCCTTTGGGTGATGATCTTATCAAACACTTTCCTAAAGTTATTTAGTAGACAGATGGGGCGGTAGGGTCTAACGCTCTTTGCATCTCTGTTCGGTTTGCGTATGAGAAGTATACTTTTCGCCCTGTTCAGATTGATGGGACGCAATTCGTTTATCCGTTAATAAAAAAAGAGGTCGAAGGAATTCGACGAAGAAAATTTTGCTGATAACGATTCAGAATGCGAAATTGAGCATCCTGAAACGGATCTTAGTCCGAACAAGAGACTTTTGTAGTTCATAGCTCATCTACAGAATTCCCAAACATAAATTGGAAATTTCCCAAACCATCAGATGAAGTAACTGTTTACAACTTCAGTGGAAATGTTGGGCTTTCCTCAAAGGTCCAACCATTATAACTGAAACAAGAGCTTTATTATTTCCCCCTGATGTTCAATTCGGAAGTCTTACGAATTTTAGTTGAAGAAACTGACATGTATGCAGTACAAATTTTAAGCAGACGTGCAAACTTTCCAAAGAGAAAATACTCATCGGATTGGAATCTCACGACTGCTTCAGAAATTTTTAGGATTGTTTCTACTCATGGGCCCCATAGAGAAGGAAATTTTCCACTAATTTTAAATATTTTACTTTACAAATTGCTATTTTTGAATTGGTTGATTTTTATCTGATTTGCACAAGAGTATGTTGAAGATTCAGAAAATTTTAAATTTCTAAGTTTGCAAGTTTACTAAACATCAAAAATGCCGCATTTATGTTATTTTAATATTGGTTGGTTTCGGGTCTTATGGCACAAGGGCCATATTTGGTCAAGTTGCACCAAACACAAGACAGACAACATAATGAGGAAGGAAGAAAAAGCAAAAAGCAGAAGGGTAGACTAGGGTAAAAATCAAAGGGAGGAAAGATCACTTGGGTATCTCGGGGTCGTGGTGCCCGTACACACCTAAATAAGACCCGTGCACTTGATAAGGAAATTTACAGTCATTTTATACAGGGTGTCCCAAAAAGGTTGTTCCGCAATTTATCTTTTTACCATTTGGAGATAGGTAGACAATGTAAAATGCAAAAGTGCACCAAATAAGGTAAGTAATTAAGATATGTGAATAAAATTATCACGTGATAACAATTTAAGGGGATACAGTTTTTAATTTTTATACAACCCCTCTATAAAAAAAATCCGAGATAGCAAAAATGTTCCTTACCTGTATCCCTATCGTTAATAAAAAACCATATTTCTGTAGGTTGAATAGTAACGGAGATACAAGAGTTTCCATTTTAAGGGGGCCGTATCTAATTTAGAACGTTAGCCAAAAATGAAGAGCGAAGTTCTGCATTGCTGCAGATGGAAAACATTTTGAACATGCGTTGTAAATTTCCTTTTATTTTTATTTAAACAATTTTTTCTACAATATTTTTATTGAAGATTACATTGTCTACTATTATTCATTGCGATTTTCATCTGCAGTTGCAATACTACATTACTTTGCACAATGTTGCACTTTCTGACCGAAAAAAATGCTTTTTAGCATTGTGTATACGGTCCCTAATCTGACTGCTTGAACAGCTGTGCACAAGCGGTATAAGTCAACTTTTTTGCGTCATTATGCCTCCGTTACTATTCAACCTACAGAAATATGGTTTTTTACTAACGATAGTGATACAGGTAAGGAACATTTTTGCTATCTCGGGTTTTTATCTAGAGGGGTTGTATAAAAATTAAAAACTGTATCCGCTTAAATTGTTATCACGTGATAATTTTATTTACATATCTTAATTACTTACCTTGTTTGGTGCACTTTTGCAATTTACATTGCCTACCTATCTCCAAATGGTAAAAAGATAAATTGCGGAACAACCTTTTGGGGACACCCTGTTTATCTTCTCTTCTCCATAAGTTCTGCCCCTTCATTCCCGGCACCCGATTCGCTGTGGTCCTGTCTTACTTTATGTTTTCTCGTAATTAGTACCCAAAATGTAAATAAATTGTGTTAATTTTACCCCGAGATGCTTGCTCGACTAAACTCCGCTCACCCACCTGTTATAATTTTAGGATATTGTCAAAATTTTCAAACATAATAACTTAGATCAAAATACCAGTACTTGCTTTGGGTGCCCTTCATTTGAAATCAGATACTGTGGGGTAGCATAACTTTTCTGCATGTTATCAAACAAATTCCTTTAATGTGATCTATAATCCTTCATTATGAATTATTTCTAGATGATGAGTTTTTCGTAGATGACTGAGCAAATATGGAGGAATACAGGATTGTAGGGTGGTCATTGTCTCTTACGAAATCCTCTCTTTATCACCGAAACTAATGACTGGTCAATGGTTTCAACGAATGGCCACATGGACCGTTGGTTTCGGTGACAGAAAACGTTCTTCGTACACATCGGCATCAACCATTTCTCTTGAAGATTTCTAAACAAATTGGTCTAAAATAATAATTCTAAAATAATAATAATTTTAAAATAATAATCTTTTTATCATTCTTATCTATTCTTAATATTCCTTACATTTTAAAACTTAGTGTTTCCATATGGTATATGATTAAATGCAAATGCGGAAAACTGCATTTTTATCGAAAAACCAGTTCCATTTTGATGTCTTGAATAGTTTGGCCCAAGCATTTTCATTTGATAGTGATGGGATTCGTAATACGTTATGGGTTATTTACTAATAAGTGGAGACATACGTTTTGTTGAAACAAGGAAACACTAATTTTTTATTGGATATTTCAAAATTTGTTAAAATTATTAGTTTACTTATTTAAAAATACTAGTACTTCCTTCGGGAGCCATTAATTTGAAATCATATAATGTAGTGTAGCGTAACATTTCTGCATGTTATTAAATTTCTTTATTATACATTTATTCTAGTTGATGATTAATTGATAGAAGACTGAGAAAAGAGGTGGTATTCAGGATTGTTTAATCATCATTGAAAAACATCCCTTTATTAACAAAACTAATGATTGGTGAACGGCCTCAATAGATGGCTTCATCAATCGTTGGTTTGAGTGGTGTAGGGAACGTTCTTCTTACACATCAGCATCAACCATTTCACTTGAATATTTTCGCCATGGATTGGTCTGCGATCATTTGAAATTTTCCATGTTTCCGTCTCAATACTGTGGAACAACGCTTGTTTGTGGTATGTTCATGATTAGCGTTATTTTAAGTATGTAACACAATGTCTTGCATGTCTAATATAGGCAGGTCCAGAGCAGGATTCTTATCATTATTTGTTCTCTTTGTACTCAGGAAATACTCCCATGAACGTCTTATAACAGACTTCCCAGAAGTAAAAGTTGGAGTGGTTGGTAAACTGGAAGCTTGTGCGTCCAGTCGGAAAACTCTAGTGACTTAAATATCCCTGTAACAGCTGTTCTCAAAGATTTTCGTTTCCTTTTTAACAACTCAATTGACTGTGGTTCGATCATATTTAAAATATACACAAATCACCAAAAATACACCCAAAAGCAAATTCAGTTCAAAATTAAACACTTTCAATAATCTAAAGTTTCAAATTGTTCGACAGGTAATTATAAAACACAGTTCAATGTATCAATTTCAATCAAAATATCAAATATGTAGAAACATAATCGACATTCAAGTTATTCAAATATAAGTTCAGTTTTTGATTTCAATATCTAAAATTTCTAATCAATTCTGTTTTCGATTTCTAATTCTAAAGCCTTTTAAGCTCATCATCCCGGCAGGGATGCTATGTAGAATTTTCTGTTAAATAAAAATTATTTTTCTAATTCAAGTTTCGATTTCAAGAGGAGGAAAGAGGTATCACTTACCTCAATCCTGTTTCGAATCTTCCAAAAGGTCCGGGACGGTGAGTGAACTCGAGGGTTTCATTCTAAAATGCTTATTCTAATCGAAATGAAGACGATTCATATGTTTTAGGGAAAAACATATATTTATTCTTCTCTTAAAACACCACATATAGGACGGTTGACATAAAACAAAAAAAGAACGGCACAACACCACCAGTGCGATTGTCGCGCCACCACACGTGAACCACAATAGCAATTTGGGTGATCGTTCGCGACAATGGGATTCGGAAGCTCAGTTCCTCTTTTTCACACATTGCTTTTTTCAGTGCATTGAAGAAACATCTTTCCCATATCTTGAGTGGTGGTGATCAGTGGGTAACTTATTATAATACGAAGACGTTTTGTCACTTAGAAGTTAAAACATTTCCACTGCATCTCTCAAGAGTACTTGAATTTACCTGAAATTCTTTGTGATATATTGGTGTAGTACAGAGGTCAATTGAGGTGGAATTGCCCTCTTAAAATATATTTAACCGTTCCGCAAACGTGTGACCAAATTTAATTCTGAAAAATCTATCTTTTGCGATTAAAATTTTTTAAACAATTCGTTTAGTTGGAGATAAATGTACGAAATATGATGCTTTCTACTTCTTGAATGCATAATTCATTCAATACTTATTTTAATCATTCTTATCAATTCTTAATCTTTCCTAGTTTTAAAAGTTATTGTTTCCTATCATATCCCACTAAATGCAGATTCATTAAGCTATATTTTTTATCGTTTGATCAACTTCATTTTACCGTCTTTGTCATTTTACCGTACAAACGTCACAAGTAGTTTCATTTGATGGTTATGGGATTCTCAATATTGTATGTGTCGCATTAGGGATTCAATCACCCTACAGATGGCGCTAAAAGCACCAGATTGTATTAAGTAAGATAGAATATTCGGATGGAGTGGTCGTGTCGGACTCTCCTTTGCCATATAATAAATGTTTGTGCTGTCTGTATTGCCTGGGATCTCACTGAAAACCCATTAAATAGAACCAGATACGACAGTATGGGTTATTTTTCAATAAAGAGATGCGTTTTGTGGAAGTAATGAAATTTTTGTAAAGGATATTATCAAAATTTGTCAAACACACTAGTTTACTCAGATAAAAATACTAGTACTTTCTTTGGGTGCCCTTCATTTGAAATCAGATACTGTGGGGTAGTATAACTTTTCTGCATGTTATCAAACAAATTCCTTTAATGTGATCTATAATCCTTCATTATGAATTCTTTCTAGATGATGAATATTTCGTAGATGACTGAGCAAATAGGGAGGAATATAGGATTGTAATGCAGTCATTGTCATTCGAAATCCTCCCTTTATCACTGAAACTAATGACTAGTCAATGGTCTCAAAGGATGGCCTCATGAACCGTTGGTTTCGGTGGTATAGAAAACGTTCTTTGTACACATTGGCATCAGCCATTTCTCTAGATTTTTATCATGGACTAAATAAATAGGTCTAAAATAAAAATTCTTTCAATATATCTTGTTATCATTTTAATTTATTCGTAATATTCCTTACTTTTTTAAACTCATTGTTTCCCTATAGTTGTATGATTAAATGCAGATGTGGAAAATTACACTTTTATCGAAAAACCAGTGTTACATTTTACTGTCTTGAATACTTTTATCACAAGCATTTTCATTTCATGGTTATGTGATTCTTATGTAATGGGTTATTTACTAATAAATGAAGAGATAAGTTTTGTTGAAACAACAAAACACTAATTTTTAAAAGGATTTTTCAAAATTTGTCAAAAATGCTAGTTTACTTAATTAAAAACACTAGTAATTCCTTTGGGTTGCCATTAATTTGGAATCACATAATGTAGCGTAACTTAACATTCCTGCATGTTATCGAATTTCTTTATTATGTATTCCTTCTAGATGATGAATACTTTATAGAAGACTGAGCGAAGCAGAATTGTTTCCTTGTTAATCTAACTCCTCCCTTTATCACCCAAGTTAAAGATTGGTGAACGGCCTCAACATATGGCGTCATTGATCTTTAGCTTGGTTGGTGTAGGGAACAATCTTCTTACACATCAGAATCAACCATTTCTCTTGAAGATTTTCGCCATGGATTGGCCTGGGATCGTTTGAAATTTCTCATGTTTCCGTCTCAACATTGTGGAACAGCGATTGTCTGTGGTATGTTCATAATTAGCGTTGTTATTTACAAGTATGTAATGTAATGCATTGCATGTCTAATACAGGCAAGTCCACAGCAGGATTCTTATTATTTATTCTCTTTATCCTCAGGAAATGCTCCCATGAGCGCGCTTATTACAGACCCCAGAAATGAAAGCTTTAGTGGCTGGTAGACTGGAAGCTTATCAGTCCAGTCGGAAAACTCTAGTGACTTAAACATTCTGCATAACACAGCAACTACAGAATATAGAGACGATTTCTTACAGCTGGGATGATCAAGGCGGTCGTAATGCTACTGCCGCACTTAAACACCGCTAACTCTCCCTATTGGCAACATGAAGTCAGTGAACTACAGATAACTAAAATTTGACCTTGCAGGAGGCAAGGGAACAAGAATAAGAATAGTGTTTACCGAAGGCGAGCAATCAATTTGTACACCTTTCTTCCTTTTCAAGCAAGACGCGCTTAAGACGATATTGCCTACATTGCAAATCGACCCCAAAGGATTAGGCACGAATTTCTCTGACTGATGTGTCAGGGAGAAGTTTTCAAAGTACTCTCACCTAAATAGAACTTCGAACATATAATTTTCCATAGTATTTCTATATGAAGGTCAATTTCCGTTGTGGTAATAATTGGTCTTAAGTGGAATTATGATAAGTACCCGAATAAATAAAAAAAATGGAAAGCGAAGCCAAGGTACGAACGGATTGCTGTAGAACAACGACAGAAGAAGGAAGTAAAATATTAAATTAAACAAACATTTATCATGTACATGCAGGTCCAGACTTAGACATCGGTTTGAATCCGATAAGATAAGAACTCTGATTAAATGTTTCAGTAATTTGAAATGTATTTTACAGATATAATATATTTTTCTTATGCTTTAATGCTAAAATAATAATCATTTTAAAGTATGACATTTATTTTGCGTTAAAGAAACTGTATGAAAACAATACATATAGCTAGTTTTATTTTTGTTGCTTTCTTGACAGCATGAAGAAACAGCCCAAGAGAACTTTCAATATAATGCTTTTTCTTTAAATTTTAATATTGTTTCACTGCTGTAAGCGTTTCTCAAATTAACTACATCAGTATCATATCTAATCAACATCAATATAACCTTTATTTAAATATTCAAACACGTGTTAATTTACAAATATATATTATGTGCAGGTAAATTTGATTATTTCACTTTAAGTAGATATGTGCAAAAACTTCACCTTTTCTCAAGTCGTAATAGAAAAAACAGATATTTTTATTGATATAGTATTGGTGTAACACACATTACTTCAGTCTATTCTATTGAATTCCAAGAGGATCTAATGGTAACTACCTTGTATATTGACTCCTTTCGACAAAGAATAAAGAAGAAACTGCAAATCTTTCCAGCTATATATTTCGTGATAACTTCATTATTCGCTGCAAAAAAAGCTTAAAATCCGTATTTATTCGCCTACATCCATCAACCAATCTAGGTGTTGAGTAGTCGTATTAGTTTCCTGTCCCATACATATCCTTTTCCTCTATTATCACTCTCTTAGCATAGCTAAAATTTCTAAAGGAATTTTAAAACTTAAAAATCTGACTTATATTCTGAAAATTTAAACTTTTAAATTTTTATTCAATAACTATCGGAATAGAAGTACCAGCGCCAAAATCATTGATTTTACTGTTATGAATGACTCAAAAAATATTAAAAACAATATTTTTGTTTGTTTACAAAATTTTATTTATCCAACGAATTTTCTGAAATTTGTTTCCGTGTGCCATTTTAGAGGATTCTTACACCTTTTACTCCAATGTATACTTATTGTAATTTCAGGGAATCAAGTTTCATAATGGTGACTAATATAACGCATTTGTGGTTTCTTTGCGCTTTCATTTCATTTTGAAAACAGATCTTTCAATTCTTTAGAAACTGTTTTTAATTCGTTTGCCTGTACATAAAAAGGCAAGATTAAGAATAAACTGTATTGGAATTCATTCATATTTGTTTTTATTGATAATGCAAAAAAATGACATCTTAAAATATAAAAATATTTAATGAAGGAAGTACTTGTAACAGAAGAATTTATGTACAAATATTTTGCTTTATCCTTAAAATTTGTTTTTTAAATCTAGTTTGGTTATACCGTTTATGATATATGTGATGCATTTCAATCTTTGAATACTTTTAACATTGAGTGAGAATAATATTAAATTAAAATACCTGGTTTTAAACTTTATATTTTGCTACAGCGTTTCATGTTTGAACTATGTTGTTTGAACTATGTATATTTATGTTTGAACTATGTATATTTCATGTTTGAACTATGTATGTTTAACCAATTAAAAATAAAATTGAGTATATTTTTAAATTGAGTTTTTAAATAGTAAACTGCAAAGTGTATGACAGGGATTCTCAAAGTAAATAAACCAACCAGACGGTCTGAGAGGATTCTACTTCTATTGTTCAAATGCTATTGCATGAAGTATATCGGGGTTACCTTAAAATGTTGTTTATCACCGTTCTGACAACGTTTGGAATTTGAGATAGTTGGTTTTGACCAATAAACTATCCTGGAATTTATTCCTTGGAATTTTTAATGACGAAGTGATACAATCGCATTCAAAAACCAATTCAACTGACGTCACGTTCAGAAGGTAGTTAATCAACGTCGCACTGGAGCAACACAACGGACTATTGACGACGGTCCGGGATCAATCCAGAAGGGAAAGATACAAGGACAACGCGTCGTAATTTTGAACCACAGTCAAAATTATAGACTAGAACAACAGATACGGTCACCCCACTCTCCAAACTTCCACACCACGCCACCTTTTAGCTTGACAGAAAATGTCTCTTATACATGAAATAAACAAAATATACCTGCCTAAAACGAAAATTTCCGTTTTTCGTATACAACATTAGAGATATTCAAAAACTCTTTTTTTTTCATTTAATATTGGGTCATCCGGAAAGTTCTGCGGTTTTTCGAATCGAAGCGCGCTTTCTTATTACTATTTTGCTACCGCTGATAAGGAGTGATCTTGATGGAAGCAGATGTGTAAATTCGGTCTTTTCTGCTTTCACTTCATGATTCTAGCTTGTGTTGTGGCACAATTTTTGTTTCACTGCAGTGCTAAGAATGGAGAACCCAGAAAGTTCATTTTCGTCATATTATGCTCTTTTATTTTAAGAAAGGAAAAAGTGCTAGTCAGACTGCTCGTAAAATTTGTGCTGTATATGGACAAAGGGCTGTTTCTGATGACACAGTTCGAAGGTGATTTGATAAATTTAAGCGCGGAAATTTCAGCCTCGAAGATGATGCCCGCTCTGGATGACCATCCTCTGTAAACGAGGACCTATTAAGAGATTCCATCGCTGAAAATCTACGTTACACAGTTCAGAAACTATCGCACAGACTAAATATTCCAAAAAGTACAGTTTATGATCATCTGAAGAAGATTGCGTATGTAAACCGCTACGATGTATGGGCACCCCATATTTTAACGCAACATAATATGCTTGCTCGAATTTCGGCATGTGATTCTTTGTTGAAACGAAATGAAGAAGCTCCTTTTTTGAAATGGCTCATTACTGGAGATGAGAAGTGGATACTATACAATAATGTTATAAGAAAAAGACCACATGGGGTAAACCAAATGAACCTCCCCAAGTAACATCGAGAGGGGGCTGCATCCCCCCAAGAAAGCTTTGTGTATGGTGGGACTACAAAGGAATTGTCCATTATGAATTGTTGCCACAAAATCAGACAATAAATTCGGAAAAATACTGTTCTCAAATGGCAGTATTAAAAGCAGAAATCGAAGCAAAGCGGCCAGAACTGACCAATCGTCGAGGTCTTGTCTTCCAGAATGACAATGAATGTGAGACAAAGACTTATTGAGTATGGCTGAGATGTTTTGTGTCACCCCCATATACACAAGACCTTGTCCCTTCAGATTTTGACCTCTTCAGATCACTTCAATATTCTCTGAACGGCCTGGAGTTCAATTCTTTGGAGACTGTCAAACAGCCCATCTCGAGAACTATTTTACAAATAAGCCTAATGATTTTTTAAAAGGGAAATTTCCAGCTGCCGGAAAGATGGCAAAACGTCATACAACAAAGTGATGCTTACGTGTTTCAATAGCATTTTCTTAATTTTTGTAATGCTTCGTTAGTATTTATCATAAAAAACCCGCAGAACTTTCCGGATGTCCCAATGAACCCCCAAAAAATTATTGTTACTTTTTGTGTTACTCAAGCAACTATTTAGCAATGAGAGGGTTTTTCTGTCTAGCTAAATGTCGATGGCCGCTGTGTTTCTGCTGCGGAATGTGTTACCTATAAGTATTCCAAACCTGACCTCATTTGGCTTATGTTTCAAATACAATTTCAATGCATCTATAAAAATTCCAAAGAATGAATTCCGAATTGCCATTTAATAGTTGATTGGCCAATGCCAATTAGAGATAGTTGAATTTACGTCGCACTGGCGCAACAACGGGCTATTGGCTACGGTTCGGGATCAATCCCGAAGGGAAAGATCCGAGGAAAACACTGTAATTTTGAGCTATGGTCAGATGACGAGGTCATCATCTGAGCTGGCACCCGCCTTCTCCAAACGCCACGCCAAAGTGAATAGAGGGTACGACAGATTTAACGTGTACCAGTCCCCAAGACGTGCTTTGGATGGACAGAGCCAATTAGATTAAACGCCAAAACAGTGGCAAACTATATTTTGAGGTAACCCAGATACATTTCATGCGAGAAAATTTGTGTAACAGTAAGTAAAATTTTTTTTTCAGTCTGGTTTGTGTTTTATCTGAAATCCCTCTAATATATGTTCCAAATAAATGCATTTATAAAAAGATAAAATGTAACTTTTTAAGTCTTTCAAAATGTGAAATTGAACATTCTATCAATATAGCATAAATTTAAAATTTATTTAAGATACAAATTTCTGTGCATTTTTTATCCTGCTGGTTAAATGATCTCCTTATACGCAATTACACTCAACCTTACACGTATCATTATTTTTCACGAGTATTTCTAATTTAAACCACTCTCCATCTTCATCCTCTGTTTTATCCTTATCTTTATCCTTATCTTTATCCTTATCTTTATCCTTATCTTTATCCTTGTGTTTATCCTTGGCTTTATCCTTGACTTTATCCTTGACTCTATCCTTGTCTTTATCCTCGTCTTTATCCTCGTCTTTATCCTCGTCTTTATCCTCGTCATTATCCTCATCTTTATCCTCATCTTTATGCTCATCTTTATCCTCGTCTTTATCCTTATCTTTACCCTTATCTTTATCCACAACTTTATCCCCAACTTTATCCAAATCCGTTGGGTCATCCATATCATCGAAATCCTCATCTGCAAAAAAATTAAAATCATGAGACTATAACTTGTAATTAAAAAGGAAATAATTATGCAAAGTAATAGCTTTTTTAACGGAAATTATTAACATCACACACACACACACAAGATTCAGTAATACGTCATCAATCGAATTTGAAAATAAGTTTTAACTTTTCTTGGTTTTTCCCCAAGAAAATGAAGAGCTGATATATAATTATATAAGATAAATGTCTGATTTATTTTATATACTTAAAAAATAGTCTGATCTAAATGTTTTTTAAATTCGATTATTCTAGGGGCCCAAAATATCCTGTCTTGGAAGTAAATGGTTCTTTTCTCACTCATTTTTCAATGAGTTATGATGAATTCTGAGTTATGATAAAAAAACTACACTTCCATTATACACAATTATTCATAATGAATTATTTATAATTGTTTGAAATGAATTACTCGTTGATTACTCATAAGGAATATTCGTAGGAGTCACTTCAGTTTATGCTTTACGGAGGAACCAAGTTTTTTTAGAAAGACGTGATTCGGTCTATCTTGTAGAGCAGAGGTTCCCAACCTTTTCTGGACCACTGCCCCTTTACAAAAAAATTTTCAACGCACCCTCTCCCGTAATAGTTATACCAAATATTAAAATATTGTTGCACATTATCTATCTATCTATTAAAAATCACAAAGTAGAAATGAAAAAGACCATCAAAAGTAGAAAATTGTTTATTAAAAATTTAAAAATTAACACAAAAATAGCAATAAAAAAATTAATGACATGATTGAGGCTGATGGAGTTTTATCAATTTGTTAATGTAGGGTTCCAATTTTGTCAACATCAGTCGCAAATCGCCACGCTCAGTGATCTACAGTCTGCTTGTTCCTTTTCTTAGAAAGTAAATTTGCTACTGCACTGAACCCACGCTCAACCAAATACGATGAAGGAAATGCAATTAAAAATTTCTGTACTATTTCCCACAATCCAGGATAGAGTGCTGGTATTGATTTTTGAAGCCAGAACTCTTGGTATCCATTTCTGAATTTTAATTTTAGTTCTTCGTTAGTTGTGAGTTCTACGAGTTCCTCTTCTAAGACTGCTGATAACGTGGGAAAGTGGATGTATTCACCTCTACCTAAATTTCGTTTGAACAGAAGTTTCCCCACAAAAGCAGCTGTGACGTTTTTCGTTTTAATTAAATTCAACTCATAACCTTGCAGTTGTAAATTTAATTCATTAAATATTTAAACAGGTCTGTCAAATAAGCGATGTCATTTTTGGATGTAATCAGATTTGCGCCCAGTTTTTCCTATCTGTTTTCAGGAAATCTAGTATTGAGTCAAATAGATTGTAAAAACGATTCAGACAAGTACCTTTTGAGAGACAACGAACTTCTGTGCGCAGCAGCAAACGATAATAATCTTCATTTTCACTACAAAGTTGGCCAAATAGGCTGCCACTCAATAAATTGCTTCTAATCTTATTGACTTCTCTAATAACGTAATCAAGCGACGTATGCAGGAGTTCATTCAGATTTTTTGCAACAAATGCTGACGATGAATAACACAATGTACAGCGAGCACATTTGGTACTGATTGTTTCAAATGCGCTATGAGACCCTTATGATGTCCCGTCATTGCTGGAGCACCATCAGTAACAGCTGATAAAATATTACGAAAAGGATTTTCTTTTCTCTTGAAAAAACTTGTTCATCGATTCTCCCTTTGTATCGGTTTCCAACTTTTTACCATATAACTCTTGACAAATTGTTTCTTCTTTTATGAATCGTACGTATAAGAATAGTGCTTCGTTATTTGGTAGAGTTGA
This sequence comes from Meta bourneti, assembly GCA_933210815.1. Lineage (NCBI taxonomy): Eukaryota > Metazoa > Arthropoda > Arachnida > Araneae > Tetragnathidae > Meta > Meta bourneti. Next base: position 74,956,025 of record OW119929.1, on the reverse strand, counting down.
TTCATTGAGTTGAATGGAAAATTTGCAAGTCTTCAAGTAATCGCATAATGATATTTCAACGTCTTTAGCCAATTCATCTATTCTTTGCGCTGAATTATTACTCAGAGGTTTTTTCCTGATGATATCTGATGTCTTATGATGAACAGTTTTTATTACTTCTTTGACTGCCGGCAAGATTACTTCCTCGCTAATTGTGTGTGGTTTCCCGCTTTTGCGATTAACAATGAAATATTATATGAAGCTCGCAGTTCATCATCTTGTTTAGAAGACGACACAAGGTTTAATATAGTTGGTTTTTTAAATATTTCTTTTCCAGTCCTTGAAAATAGGATAATTCTTTGTCCTTTTTATCAGCATGCATTTTATTCAAATGCTTTTGTAGCCTAGAAGGCTTCATTTCAAAAAACTTTTTGGCAAATTAAACACAGGTAATGATTGGTTCGTAGGAGAGTGCGTAAATCCATATTTCAAATACTCAATACTATACTGCCGGCATTTCTTCTTAATATTGTAGATTTAGACATGTTGGAAGAGAAAATTTGCCACGGTTTCAATAAATGAACTTTTCAACAGATTTATAGATATAATATAATGGCTAATGACTTCTATCACTTATCATTCTCAAATAAGGATTATTGGCGAAACACACAAAAATAAGGAGACATTCCTAGCTATCCATGTCTTTTATAGATTTTATGTCGTGCACGCATCAACTCATTCGCGTGTTTGCGATGCCTGTGCACTTGCTCTGTAAATAAGTCATAACAAGCTCCCATATTTTTGTCGAAACATGCTTGATTGCGTGAATCGCGTCGTTGCTTACCAACTTGCAAAGACTTTGCACCGACAATACTAAAACCGAATTAGGAATACGTATACCTAATGCTAATTTAATTTTTTAATGCTTATTTACGCGATAACAATAAGATGAAAATTTTAGAGATAGCTAAAATATTTTTTCATGAAAACAGTATTTTGAAAGTATTTTATCCACGGTCGCCTCTTGACTGCCTTAACGCCCCTCCCCTCCCATTTGCCTGTGGACCCGTTACCGCCTCCATGGAAGACTCCCGCGCCCACTTGGGGGCGGTACCGCCACCGTTGGGAACCTCTGTTGTAGAGTCCCCCTCCCTATTCTTCTAACATGAATTTCCAGTTTCCTCTCATTCTTTTAATTCTTGTCCTCCAAAAAATTAATGTACACGTACTTTCTATTGATACGATTTAGGTACAAACGGAAAGAAACCCCTCCCAATTGATATAAAATAAGAATTTATTTTTAGATTTCTATTAACAAACAAATTGTATTCTCTAAAGCAAATAAAAAACATTTAAGCAGCAAAGGATAACGTTAGTTCCAGTTTAGATGATGATCCCTCATAAGATAAAAATATGTATCCCTAGTTGTACTCAATTGTCTACTTGTATCAAATGTATTTTTCATCTTTCCTTTAGACAAATGCACAACTTCCAAAATACACAATGTAAATATATATATTTCTAAACCTACAAACAGATTGCACATGAAACTTTTTGAATCTCTCAGCCCCTTCCTATACATTGGGCCTCTGTACCGTGGGGGACCTTCGTTTGGGGGCCTTGCCACTTTGATCTTGTTCTCGTACAGGTAGCAAGTTCTTTTTCTGATTCTAGTTATTTTGACAGTAGATGGCGCCACATTGTACTGAAATTTCAATTTTTGAAGCTCTTTTATATATATATATATGCTCTTATAGTTTTAATCAACAGATGACGCCACATTGTGGGAAAGTTTCTTTAAGTATGAATAACTTCTTGTTAAAGAGCCCAAATTGCATTCGAGACGAGGCCTCAGAAAATAAGGAGTTTCATGAACTGAATGTGTTGTCCATTTTCGAAGGTTAAAAGGAAAAACTTTTGTTGTTTCCTTTCGCTGTGTGGTATGCGTATACCTATTTTTATGAGGGACTAGTAAATTCAACCTAGTACCGGGGCCCCAAGACAAGACCTAAATATGGGAGTAGAACCCGAGGTTTTGTTATGTTTCTGTAAACTGTCAACAATATATTCATTATAAAAATATATAAAAATGCTTTCATTCTTATATTTGTTATTAATTATAATTATGAAATATGCAACCTTGTTCGATGAAATAAGCAGTGATTTTTTTTATGAATAACTAGTTTATCCCTATCAAAAAGATTTTATGCCTATTTAAGGAAAAGCAAATATATATTTTTTTTCGAAAAATTAGGTCCATATCAGGGTTAATTTCCTCAAATTGGACATTTCAGAATGTTATCATCATATCAGGAATTAATGATTATACTTCAACATTTTGAAAGTAAAAATCTATTCCATCAAAGCACCGATCCCCATTAATAAACAGTTTAAGAAATACAAATTCTACCGCACCATACTAAAGTGTTTTTTGTATTGCAAAAGCACTAAAGGTAGTATCTAAATTTGAACTTTCCAAATTGACTGTTGTTAAAGCCGCGTATGACAGGGATTTGCACTGCAAACAAACAAACCAGACTGAATGCGAAAAATTTTTTATTTCAAATTCTCAAATGCTCTTGCATTTCGGGGTTTAATTAAAACGTTGTTTATCGTCGTTTTAGCAAAATTTGGCGTTTAATCTAATTTGCAATGACCAATGTATCAATTTATAATTAATTCCTTGGATTTTTTATTGGAGACATGCTGAAATCATAATCGAGAAGCAAGCTAACTGACACCACGTTCAGAATAAGTACAGCCAGAAAATGGAATGCCTCCAATATGAGAGTTTCTTATAAGTATTCCGAACGTGACATCCCTTGGATGTTTTCCGAATACGATTTTGGCATATCGCCAATAAAGAATTCCGAACTGTTGATTGGTTAATGAGAATAAGATTATACGTCAAACGTAACCAGTATGACGATAAACTACATTTAAGGTCACCCCAATTTGAATCATGCGAGAGCATTTGGGCAGTGGTAGTAAATCGCCTCTTACCGTCTGGTTTGTTTGAAAAATCCCTTTGTGGATAACGAAATGATGACTCCATCAACTGTGGATTGAGTTTGCTCCCATAGTTTCCTACCGTTATAAGGCGTCTGATAATTTTATCCTCAGCATTTTAACAACCATCATTCCTAAAGATTGAAATTGTAGGTACTGCCTTCTTAACTAACATGACAGAATTGATCTTAAGCTTTTGTATATTTATGTAATTGTCAAATAAGATGGTTTTCCAGCACAATAACTGATTTGACAAAACTTATCATTTTTATAAATATAAATGATAGCCATTTTTTTATAGATCGAGTTACTTACATTCCTCCTCGTCGTGGACATCATAGTACCTTGGGATTTCTGGGAAGTCCTCGTATTCAATATAGGTACCATTAATTTTTGCTCTACAATAAGTGGGCTATTCATCAAAGTTTCGAGTCATGGAAAGAAGGAATTGTTAGGTTATTTCCTAAAAAACGTTTTACAACATACAAGTCCACAATAAGTAAAACGACAATGAATTATAATTTAAATTGAGCATTAAATTTTCGAAAAATGCTGTACAAAATGTGTTAGAAAAAATGATGTGCTTTCCGAACCATAAAGTCTGCAAGGTATCCATTAATACAAAGAAATGGAATACAATGGGTGTTAGGGGAAACATGCAAGAGCAAGCTCATGGTTTCATAAACTTCTTTGGCTCAACAGTTGCTTTCGAAACACAATTTTTTTGGCTCCCCGGAAAACTCTATCTTACATAATAATAAATTGTAAGTGTATCTGTGCCTATAATTTTGGAATTTCACCAAAATATTTATGTAGCTGTGCATACAATTTTAGAATTTCAAAAACTTGTTTGGGAATAAAACAGTTTGGAACTGAAATTATAAAGCTATTTATCAAACTAAAATTAGTTATAAAACGCACTAAATTGATTACTCTTAGTAATAAATATTAGTCGTTTAATCAAGATAGATAGATGGAAGCAGATACGATGCCTTCCACTGGACTTCAATTGCTTTGAAACACTTAAGTGAGTAATCTTTAAATATTGTCAATGTCTTTAGTGTATCTTAAACTCATGTGAGAAATATCAGACTCTGAAAGGTGAACCCGGTACCCACTTGGATATAAACGCCAAAGTGGTATAATGGTCATAGCGCTTGTTTGCCATCTAAAGGGTCGTGGGTTCGAATACCGGTTTGTAAGCGCATGGCGATTGTTACTGTGATAAGTAGCAACGGTTCAGTCTCTGGGTACTCGTTCCCAAATTGCCATCAGTTTTCCCTTGCTGTTCCGAAGGCCAAGAAATCAGTGGTCTGGCATTGGAAATAAAATGTATTCGTTAAAATGGTTCTAACTGACCAATTCACAAGTGCAGTTCTAAAATTACCGTATAAGAATCTACGAACCTCAAAATAAAATTTCTTAAGAGGTTCCAAAATGCTGTTTTATCTCTTTATAAATTATATCTAGTAAGTCTGAAATTAACCCTCCAAATGGTTCCGACGAGATATCTCGTCCATCTAGATCTGACCAAATTTTCTAAATCGAGATATCTCGCCATTAAGATATTGTCCAATTTTTTATAACGCCGAGATCAAGATCTGGTTAGTCTTGATAATGATAGCATTTTCGATGAGCTACTTCGCCGGGACAACAGTCAGGAGGATTGAAAAAACTGTGTTAGTAATCAGTAGAGATAGATCAGTATCCTTGATCAGAAGCAGAAATAGAAATTTGTGAGGTGCGTTTCGTGATTTAGATAGCTAATCTCTGACAGAGATATGTTTATGTTAACTGGAGAGTTGTAATCTACGAACTCATGATAATAAGTTGTATACAGTACTGTAAGATGAACTACGGATACCAGATGGAGCCACCGAACTGTTTCTCCCATTTTCCCAAGTGACGCGTATTAGGGATTAATTAAAAAAGACCGAACAGGAAGTAGAAAAATAATAGAATAGTATAGGAGTAGAGGTTCGGAACCTTCTAGACTCCAGGAATCCTTTTTAGAATACGTTTCTATGAAGGAGCCCATTAGGCCTACCGTATGTTTTTCACGTTGATGGTGTTTAGGGTAGTGTTACAGGGGAGGAGGCTTGGCAAATTTCCGTTGAGAATGTAATGTCTAGTTTTCTTATATTGATTCTACTATTTGCTTCTTGTTCTTTATTTTATTTTCCCGGAGCGGCTTCGGAGCCCTTAGGGCTCCTCGGAGCACAGGTTGGAACCACCTGTGGTAAGGAGACGCTAGGTGCCAAGTGAGGAGATTCCAGGTATGGATATAAGCAATGTTGATGTTCAAGGCTTCTAGAGCATCTTCTGAAGTCATTTTAGTGTAGTATTTAAATTTTATATATATATGTGGGGCGCTTAAATAAATGTTTTAAAATTAAAAATATTTTTCTCAATCAGACAGATGGATGAGGTAGTTTTGAATGTGGGGAAAACGGAAGTTCACTTATATAAACCGCAATAAATCACTAAAATAAACCACCATTCATTGCTTAAAAGATAATCAATAAGCTAGTGCTTTCTATCATCCACACTGATTGCTGAAAACATCTTTGATGCATGCTGAGAAGATCAACTCAGTGGAAAAATAGAACTACGGCTTTAATGATTTCTTTTTTATTCATTCAACGACTTTTTATTGTCTTATTTTCTACCATTAAAAGAGAAGCATTAAATCCTTGCTATCGCTCAATTGTGAGCCTTGCATTTAGCAAAAATGTATATTTCAGCTATAAATGAATAAAAAGTGGAATTATATCCTTTCTCCACTCACCACTTTTATTGGCTTTGGACACGGTCTTTTCTTCTTGCATGACCCTAGAAATGAGAAATGACGAGAAGAGAATAAAGACAAATCTATTATCACTAAAAATTAAAAGAAAAAAATGTAATGAGAACAAACGCATAAACACATTTTTTTTATTGTATCATAAATAAACAAAAATGTGTTGATACCACTGCAATTCTAATAAGTTCTCAAAGTAATTACGAAAAAAATTGTGAATTTTAATTTTCAAGAGGAAAAATTTTGAAAAGAACTCATTGTATGTATATGTTACAGTGAAAGACCGAAATCTGGAGAATGTCGACTTTCACCGGTGAATGTCAACATTCACATAGTCGCTTGTTGTATGTACGAAATATTTGCTAAATACCCTTATTTCTGACTTACACAGGCAAATGTCGACATTCACCATGCACTAATGGTGAATGTTGAACATGTCGGAGATTTATATTTTCTTCTCCGTATTTCAGTCGCGATAAAACGTCACAAGGGTGACGTAACTTTTTCGCCTCTCTTTCTGAGAGGAGTGACCAAGAACTTAAAGCAAACACTACATTCTAAATGAGAAAAGAAAATAATAAAAATTAAAAACTTACTTAATTATACAGTACATTCTAAATGAGAAAAGAAAATAATAGTAATAAAAAACTTACTTAATTATGTGATTCAAATCGTATTTATTGCAACAACTTAAACTATTTTGACACTTTGAATTGCACAAGAGTCCCTTGCTTTTACAACTGCATTTATTTGTGGAACACTTCCTTTTGCAATGACAGCGTGTATAGCCTTGCCCCCCGCTTCTCGAATTAGCTGCAGCTGCTTCTCTCAGCGACATTTCTTGAAAAGAAATCTCATCTATGGAAAGTAACTTTTCTTTACAAATTACGAACTGATTACGTGTGTAAAGCTGCTTGAGGGTACCATTTTTATTTGCCAGTTTATAGAAGTCGGAGTCTTCTATTCCAACAACAACCGCTAACACATTTCGGTTATCTGTACGACCACGGTCGACATCAGGGACTTGTATTCGTACAGTATCACCAATTTGAGCAGGAGGAAATTATTTTTGTGAGGTTCGTAACATTTCAGAAAGTATTTTAGAGTACTTTTCTTGAGAAAAATAAAATCAATTGTCTTCTCGTTTACCCTCAATTAATGCATTTAACTTTTCAAGAAAAAGATCACGATTCACTGCAGTATCCATTCAGTATAAATTAGGGTATCGGAAAAAAAACCTCGGCTCATCTCTTTTCGACCTCCACCAGAGCATATCTGTGATTGTCGACATACACCGGTGAGGGTCCGAATGTACAAGAATGTAATGAAATATTCGATCTTTCACCGACGTATTTGGTATGTGTCGACATTCACCGGTGAAAGTCGACATTCTCCAATTTCGGTCTTTCACGGTAACATATATATAATTCGGGATTGAGCTTGTGCAGGAAAAAAGGCTTTCATTTGAATGAAAGGATTTTCATTTACAAATATTGAAAAATATAAATTGTATGCTAACCTGGATCGTGGCTGCATACACGGTCCTAAAAGTCTCTGAAGGGGATTCAGTAGCTTAGAAAATTTTTAGATTTTAATATTTTAACCTTTGAGCTTCGAGATTGGAACGTTGTGTGGTATTGTTTTAACCAACAGAGCAAACGTAATGACCAAATAACACATCTTTCTAAACAATTCATGTATTCTGTGAACTTTTAGGTATTTTATTGTTCCTTTCCTTAGAATAAAATCCTTTGGAACGATTATGTTGCTCTTTTCCTTAGATTAGAATCCTTTGGAACTATTATATTTCTCTTAGATTAGAATTCTTTGGGACGATGCTATTGTTCTTTTCCTTAATTTAGAATCCTTTGTAAACTTTCTGTTGCTCCTTTCCTTCAAACTGTGTAGAAGTCATGTCAAGAAGAATTGAAGTTGCAAAGTTTGAACTATGCGCATGAACCCCTCAGAGTGTTAACATACAAATTTGTCTGAATACATTTAGCAATCAGAAAATGAATGTTTGAATGAAAATATGTTTTGATTTTAAGAATTAAAGCGATTAAAAGGAAAGAAAATTTTTGTTTTGTTGCAAATTTCATCATTCAAAATGTTTTTAATAGTACGTATTTATGTTATCTAAAATATTGAGTATCCGATTTTGGTTTATCAATCTACAATCATTTTTGTCTACAAGTGCTAATTAGAGCGGGTTATACAGCTTAAGGGGACTATGAGCATCTATGTTATGACCGCGATTCAATCCCAGAGCGCTATTGAACCAAGGACCGGAGTACTAATCACTCGGCTTCCAAATTGGATTTAGGGTTACTTGATTACTTTTTTGCATCAAAATACGTACAAAGCTCAAAACTGTTAAAAAACAAGGCTGGTTTCATTTTTTATTTTCAATACATTTTTCTCTTTTTGATACACACGAAAAGCGATATTTACGATTTCTAACCCTGAACAGTGGAAGTCACAAAAAATTACCTGTGATTTCATACACATAAAAAATTAATTTAGAGTCTCTCTTTCGTAAGAATTGGAAAAATAGCTTTATCCTAGCTAGACCCCTTTACACTAGAGATACGGCATTCTTTGTATGACAAACGTAATTGTCAAAACACGTGAGAACCGCATGTAAATATCCCCATAAGCATGAGAAGGTACGGCAAAGATGTTTTTAACCACTTAAAGCATGAGTTTTTTTCGGAAAAACTGCTAAAAAATGATCGAGTTTTTTTTGATAGAAAATGAATATATATATATATATATATATTCAGCGATTTCAGTTGCGGGGGGTGGGGTAAAAGTTATAAAAAAAATTATTATACAAACAAAGTGTAAACGATTTGATTACATGTTTATTTTGAATTTCAAAATATTAATAATAATAAAATATTAACTTCAGATTCACTTCCATCACTCAAGAAATCATCACTTTCATCGCTGAAACTTTCTGATAAATTGGCATATTCAAAATCGTCACAGTCGCTCATTATCAGATAACTTTTTCTAAACAAGTTACAAAAACACTCAGTAAAAATTAATTTATGGTTAACTGTTTACTTTTATGATATTTAACGTAATAAAAATGGATATATTACCTTTTAGACACCTAACAACTGCTTTATAACAAAGAATTCCTAACAAACTTATAGCTAATCATCAAAATGCACCACTTGGTTTACACAAGAAAAATGGTGCATAGTGGTACCATCTACGGTAAATAAGTTTAATATCCATCTATAATCATCTATGATAAATAAGTTTATGCCATCTTTGGTATAAGTTTAATCTAGCGTATCTATTTTTACTAGAACGGAAGAGCGCCCGTGTGAGACACGGGTATGTGCAAATTTGCCGGTAACTTTCGCCCGTGTCAAACACGGGTAAATGCGTTAAGTGGTTAAGAGCCTTTCGAAACAACTTCCAGCCTGCTCAATCAAACAAAAATCTCCTGCCAATCAACTGCCCTGGTGAAGTGCATCTAGAGTGGTGAACTCGCGAAGCTCAGAAGCGGCCCACCTTTGTGATCGCTTTCGAAAGAGGACAAGCTTCGCAGTGAAACCTGAAAGTTATATCTCCGTAGTCTCGTCCTTAGTAAAATAGAGCAGTTTTTATCTCGGCGAGGTACCTCGTGGCTAACAAAATTGGACAGAACGTGTTGGACGAGTTATCTCGTGAAAACCACTTGGAGGTTAAAATGACCAACGAAGGAACCAAAACCAAAGTAAACACAGATAGCTGATACTGCATAAAAATTTAAGACAATCCACAAACACTTGTAGGAACGGAAAGAGAATTTGATGAAAAAGAAGTTAACCTATCAGTAATAAAAAATTGGTATATATAATTTGGTTTCCATTCTCTTATTTTTTATTTCAAAGAACGTGGAAAAGGGCTCAAATGTCAAGAAAAATAATATTCCGATACTCAGAAATTTCACTGGGGCGTTTTTAAGTAATTAGAATAACTATTTATGAAATAAAAAAATAATTTTGGACAATTTGTGGTATTGTGTCTCTATAGTAAGCCAGAACCAATGAATTGAATAGTCAACATCCAAATATACGAAATAAGAAATATTGCACCCAATCGCCTACTACTACATTTCTCAAAACATACAAAACCTTATATACGTAAAAACCTAAACAATTTTAAGTTTTTAACCTATTGATATTTTTACATCAGCATAATCATGAAAAGAAGCATATTTTTCAATCCGGAGTAATAATAAAATGTTTGTTTTAGTTATAAAGTTACGCTTTATAAACAAACAAGAAATGCGAGTCCCTTTTCTACTGTAAATTTCTATTCAATTGTATATTTGTCCAGAATTTTAGGTTTTTCACTTTTCAATGTACTAATAAGAAAGTTTATGAAATAAATAATTATATGGTTTGTGATTGAGACCCAAAATTGAGCAAGAAGACCACTCAAAAGCATTAATAAAAATATAAAAATTACAAGCAACTGAAGTAGTGATTAAAAAGTAATCACAAAAACATATCGATAATTTTAAAAAAGATACGAATGAATGAGACTTTATGTTTTATTTTTCAAACTTTTTTTCACGCATCTGGCAAATAAATTGTGCTTGAAGAAATGGAAAGATTTGGGTTGATCAGCCTGGAAATATCAAATTATTAATATTTATTTTGTTTGGAAAAATTAGACTTATCAACTTACGAAAATTTAGTCATCGTAGAGTTTTTGCATATGTGCCAGGCAGACAAATGTGAGCAAAATAAACCAATCCATTTACCCCTCATATATTTCACTAACATACGTGACAGAAATCGACATTATTTGTATATTGGCGAATGACACAACAAACGGATATAAACCATATAAAATCAGCCGCTTCTGGATTCATTCGCCAACTTAGTCGCTTCGTTAAAAATGTGCTATATTTGAGCTATACAGCTACAAAATATTGCTGAACATGGAGTAACTTCTCACTAGGACTATATGATGAAACTCATCAGAAGTCTGATGAGAAAGGCAATGAAAATTTTTGAAGATAAAAATCAAGGTAGGAAAGAAAATGTAAACGAACTTCGAGAATTGGCTTAGACGTCTTACAACGAGTGGATGTGTAATTGAAGTGAATATTCAGAAGCTAATTGTGGTAAGAGATGATTGAGATGTGCACTTTTTGCCATCCCTTTAATGGAAATAAGTATTAACACTAGAAGAGAGTACTCGAAATGCTATTTTGCATTTTAATTTTACATTATTTCATTTACAGGTATGAAAGTGTGTATCTATGCTAATCTTCATTATAAGTAGATTTAAATAAGTTATAATGTGAGTAACGACGCAACCATCAATAGATAAAAACAATTAAGCCACTTAAGCCAGATATGATGCGCGGGTCTACTAGTTTTTACATAAACAGTCTCATAGAAATGTGTTGACCTTTCCAAAATCGATAATCCCTCATAAAAGTGGGAGAAAAATAGACAAAAATTAATGTATACATTTTCTAAAACATCAACTAAAGCAAGTTGAGAGTGTTTTTTATGGTATAGTATAAACCAAAACCTCTTCAAAATAAATGTTTATTTGTTTCTTAGATAATATTTAACGTCTACATTCGTTGACAACCACCCCACTATTATCATAAACGTGCATACCACACAACTTAAAAATTTCTTTTACTTTAAAAGGAAATTTCTCATAATTTTATTATAAAATATAGAAAAGTGGTAGTTGAATTTATGTCGCATTAGATTAACACAACGGGCTGTTGGCGACGGTCCGGGATCAGTCGTGAAGGGGAAAGATCCGAGGACACCTCGTTATTTTGAACCACGGTCAGATGACGATATATACAAATTGGAGGACATATTGTCAAGATGCAAAAGAGAACATTTTTTAAAAAGGAAGTATCAGTACACATATTGTACTTCAGATAAGTAGTAGACTATATCCATATAAAATACTCTATACTTCGAATAGTTCAAAATAACTGCTTTCCCAACTCCCAATAAAAACGCAACTTCGGTAATAAAAATCAAATATGGACAGATACTAAATTATTATAAGGAAGACTTGTCTTGTACTGAGACCTTTTTTACCGATACAAATACGTCAATAGGGAAAAACTATACTCAATATCTCAATGAAAAGAACTGCAAGATATTAATGAATTGCGAAATTTTTATTTGGAAAATCAAAATATAAAATCATACAAAAATTTCATTAAGTGACTAAATAAAGTAATGGACTTACCTAAAAGAAATAGCGTAAAAAGAGTACTGATGCTAAAAATAACAACTATTATAACATGATACTTCATAACTGCCTTATAATTTCAAACTGATAGAAAGTAAAAGATGGGAATGAACAAGCTGTCGTGACGTTAACGATATTTATGTTCAGATTTTTAATGCGTCATTGGAATATTTGGATTCAAAATGTTATAAACACAATTTCAAACGACTATTTCAACATAATTTTCACAGTAAGTACCAAAATTCATCCTCACGTTCCAGTATCAATGGAATTTGATTACTTTTTCTCAGAAGTACGAGGATTGCTGGTTTCAAAAGTATAAACGTAGAATCTGGTTAGACTTTTTTTCGCTTCTTCATTTCCTGTATCACACACAGGAAGTGGCAGATATTCTGCTTGATCTATAAATCATATCCCACACTCGTCCATATTGAGATAGCCATGTCCTCCGGCTATACACGAATGGGAGGCTTTTGAAAGGCTTAGATTTTTAAAAAAGTATAAATGTAGAACATTTTAGACTGAGTTTCTATGTAGAATACTTCTCTTATTTGCACTTAAAGGGATGGAATCGACATTATTAACAATTAAAGATTTTTATTTACAAAGGAAAGAGGAAACATTTACAGGTTGAACATAGTTTTTCAAACATTACAAGTTATCCTTACATCGTATAATCACCAGGCATGGCCATACGCCATCCTCTTCTCGCGTCATTCTGTAACGATCTCACCGGAATTACTGGAAAAATCTTATGTAGCCGGTCTCGTTAGACCGGCTACATAAGATCTGGCGCTTCTTCCTTTCCTGTATCACACACAGGAAGTGGCAAGTGTTCAGCTTGATCTATAAATCATATCCCACACTCGTCTATCTTGACATAGCCAGGTTCTCCGTCTATACACGAAATGGGAATATGACATCACTACCTGAAAAATAGAAAAGGAAAAACGAAAGAAAGCGAAAAGAAAAATATCTGAGTTGAGCATGTTTTGTATGCTCTTGTACATTTTTATCATGCAGCAATTTTACACAACGTTTCGTTGATTTCAGCGTCTACTTTCAGTGCTCTGTTGAAAAGCATCTCTTCGTCATGCGTAGTGGTAAACATCGTTACTGCGGGTTTTCGTCGTGTTGCTGTCTTGAGTAGAAGCTGCATTCGTCGTCGGCTTCAATCATGTACATCGTGGAGTTCTGCATCGTAAAAATCGGTAACACAAATATACAATGGAAAAAAGTTTGAAAAAAATATAAATTGTACAGTTCAGTTTTGTGAATGTGATACAATGTTTTCAATTGAAGCAGGCTTTCATGTGGTCGGTAGCGGTTAAAGTTTGGTTGGGTCCATCATGTTGACCAATTTTCTTTACTTCATACCGGTCGTTTGGGAAAGTTCTAAAAATTTGGTATGGTCCATAAAATTTTAGACGGAGTTTAAGTTCGTGTGACTGCTACTTTGTCGTCGATGTTGTATGAATGGGCTGATTTTCTTCGTTTGTTGTACTGTCGAGTATTTCCTGCCTGAATTTTTAAGATGTTATGTTTGGCTTCATCGCGAAGAATGGTTTTATCGTTCATCGTGGCTTGAAAATATACATCTAATATTTGCTTGATTTGGTTGTCATCTTTAGCTTTCATTTTTAGGCTAAGAATTACAACTGAGATCCAGAAAGGTGTAAATTTAATGCGTCGGGATGTGGTACTGTTGATTATGTGTTGTACTTTTGCGACGTGTTTGAACCATTTAGTGGGTTCGTTTATGGACAATTTTGTCGAAACTGGGATAAGAGTTGTGTGATAACGTTCCACTTGGCCTCTGGGTACTCCGGTTGTTATTAGCAAATGTTCGATACCTTCTTCACAATGATTTTGGAATTATTTAGAGGTAAAAGTACTACCTCTGTCAGAAAATATTCGAGACTGGGATTTGCTGAAGTTTGAGCCTTTCGAGAGCATCATGTGCTGAATTGATTTAGGAATTTCATTCCTTGAAATTGTGTTCATTTTTAAATCGGACACTTCCGTTTTGTTTGATTTTTAATTACTGATTGAGCAATATGTCTGTGCTCTTGATTTTTGATGTGGGAGACCTCTATTTGGTCCAAATTAACTGCATTGGCCATGTACAAGGTGTCTAAATCCGAATTGGTATTTTCTCAAGGTTTTTTGTCGTTTGTGAAAATTTGAACAGTTTTGTACATATTTTCTTTTATGTACTCGTATGGTACCATTTGTAAATTTAAAACTTACTTGATTAAGAATGTCCATTTCAATCACAAAATTATTGCATATATCTGTAAGAACGTAAACATTTATCGATATAATTGCATCATCAATGCGAATTTGGGCATTGAAATATCCAATAGGAATAATTTCATCACCACGTTTACCCATTAATGATATATTGTCTGTAATCCATGTAGTGTTTTCGAGCGTGTCGTATAATTTTTTGTTGATCATTGTCACCTGGTTACCTGTGGCAATTAAGGCAATGTTTAATCGTTGAGGATAACATTCTTTTGAAGTTTTCCGTAACCTCTTTATTTCACGGGTTTTAGGGCAGTCTCTAGCAATGTGTCCATTAAAAGAATTACATTTAAAACATTTCTTGCCTTTTAACTTATAGGGACAATAAAAAGATTTGTTTTCCGTTTTCCTACAATTGTAACATCTATTTTCATTTGTCGTTTGCATTCTTGTTGTGCGAATGCTCTTTATACAAAATCTGGTAATACTCAGAAGTGAAAAAAAATCTAGTATCATATTTCATCATAATTTATTTGCTCATCACTAAACAGCATAAAAGCATCCTGAAGTCGAAGTTTAAATATCAGTGATAGAATCATGCAGTCACGAGCAGTGTCTAGGACTATGAATGATTTCCCTCGTCATCACAGGACTTGATCTTGCAGGTGATATTCCTTGAATTATTTCTCTTCTGTTGATATTTTCAAATGTATATCCACATAATTTTATTAAACATTTAAAATTTATTCTGAGCATTTTTAGCTTTTGTGTAACTCATTTATTAACTTTATTCAAAAGGAATGTCTATTACAAATTGTTATTTTTATGGAAAATATTTCAGTTTAACACTCTATGTAGACCCAGTTATTTTAATAATCGTAAATTAGAATTAACTTCAACATGTATAATAAACATATGAGGTTGTAGTAAGTAGAGAGATAATCCTATCGATAATTCTTCCGTGCCAGTGCAAAAGGGATAAGTCGAAATGGCTACTTTTCAATCTTAAATTGACTATTTCACTTTTTCTCACAAATGCTCAGGAAGAAAAAGAAGCATGCCATGATTCAATTTGGACATGAGTGTATATTGCACCAATTTACTAGTTACTACTATCTTTACTACTTGTTTTGAAAATAACATCCTATTTTTTACGTGTAATCAAACAACCAGTCTAGACAATTTTTCACTTTTTCAAAATAATTAAAAATATTCGAGGTTGTAATGAAATATATTTGTCTTGAAAAAATGTATTTAAATAGGAATTATACTGATTTTAGTGCCTGTATTTGCTTAAGGGAGATGCTTCACGGGAAACCTACGTTGGAAAAAGCAAACAGCAATGGAAGAATATTGAAATTTTATTTGATAAAGGTTGATTTATTCGAAGGTCGAAGATATTCATAATCTAAATTCATACCTATACTTCCAGGTTCGATTCTTTCCTGGATGTATTTATTTCTTCTGTGTCAAAATTTTCCTTTTGTGTATCTGTCTTTGATGTTGTATGCCTTGCTTTAGGCGCAATTGACCAAATTTGGCCCTCGCCATGAAAACTCGACTAACTACAACCATCTACTCTTTCGATGTTGCAATTTTTACGAGAGCATCAAAACTTTAAACGGTCATGGTTTTTCTTATTCGTATCTTTGGCTTCCAGTAGGGAAGAAGTGTTCCGGGAATCTTCAGTCGTTAGTGAGTAGTTGGTTTGCGAAAGGGTCGTACAGATGCATTTTCAGATCTGGGGTTGGGAAGAATCTGCGTGTGAAATGCCCTTCACATGTTGTCCATTTTATCTCCCACATCTCAAAAGCAATGTCCATGAGGACTCTTTTAATTAGTCTTCTCGATCACTGCATCCCTAAGTGCACGATCCCACTCTTGGTAGCCTTTTTTGCCACCTTGTTTCCGAAGTGGTCAACGTGAGCTATGGGGCGAATTCTCTGCATCCCACGACCTTCCAGTCTCTCTTCTATGTGCTGGTGGGTTGGAATTATTCGGGTCTTTCAGAGCTTGTTTTCCGGAGAATCTGTCTTAGAAAATATTTAAATTTTCTCTGCACTGGTCAGGTGCTTAGACTTGCTTCATTCCAGTGCTTTTTCGAAGTCTGATAGTTCCACATGAAAGACTGAGATGTTATCACTCAGTCTATATGAGTAGGTCTTAATAATTGCTCTGTGTTATAGGATTACAAATGTGGCACTGAAGTGGTCCTGTGTGCCCGAACCATCAATGCACAGTTCTGTCTCTTTACCTTCCGGAAGTCGAAGGGCACGCTTATACGTTCTACCTAGCGAGTTCTCCAAATATCGATTTTTCTATTTATCATACTTTTTTGAAAAATGACGGATGTATCATTTCCCGTTCATCACCACCTCCGATTAGATTGTTGTGAGGATGAAGCTGGAATATATTATAACTCCCTTTAAGTCCAATCGCATTGTTTCTGCAAGGACTTGCATTGCCCTTGTTGAAACATCTTGTTAAGATCAAGGCTTGTCATTGAATCATTTGCAGGTATCCACGGAATGTCCTGAGAGTCACGAGTCCAATGAACCATGTACAAAAGAATAAGTTCTATCACATTTGCGTATATTGTCTTGAGTAGCCATTGTCTTCTAATAAACAAGATACGTGCTACTCTTGTTAGGGCGAAGACTAGTGCCTGCGTCTTTGTCCTTTTTTCTCTAAAATGGGTTGCAAAACTCAGGTTTGCGTCCTAAATTATTCCGAGATATTCCACTTCTTGGGCAGCTTCAATCTTTTAACTCTCACATTCAAACGAAGGACCGTTCACTTTCAGAGTAGAATGGAGATTGTCAACGATTTGATCTTGTCTGCATTATACATCGAAGTTTATGCTTATGAAGAATAATAGTCGAGATCAAATCCTTTCCCCTGTTCTCCACTTCTGTTTTATTTTCTCCAGTGACCTTCAGCATCAAGTCGTCTGCATATACAAAATGTCGACACCCACTTGGCAAAGCCAGTTTTGAGAACGCTTCTGCGACCTGGTTCTACAACAAAAGGTAACTGCTGGAATCCTGGGGGTATCCATTTTCTGTGTTTATAGCATATTCTTGTGTAGCACAGACCACTGTCCTAATGCTTAAGTAATCATAGTACTTTGTAAAGATTCACTGGACAGTGGGCCTCAGCAAGTCTGATGAGAACAATTGGCCACTAAAAGTTATCAAAAGCATTTTCAACATCAAGAGCGATAAGGCGTCTATGTTTTCCTCTTTCGCTGTTGCTATTTTTTATTATTTTCCTCAGCTCGTGTTGAGCCTTGTCGTAGGATTTACCTCCTCTGAACCCGTGTTGCTCGGGGTTAAACTTATTATTGGTTTTAAGCTAGAAATGTATCCTTTGAGTGATGATCTTATCAAACACTTTCCTAAAGTTATTTAGTAGAGAGATGGGGTGGTAGGATCTAACGCTCTTTGCATCTCTGTTCGGTTTGCGTATGAGAAATATACTTTTGGCCCTGTTCAGCTTGATGGGACGCAATCCATCTATCCGGTAATAGAAAAAGAGGTCGAAGGATTTCGACGAAGAAAATTTTGCTGATAGCGATTCAGAATGCGAAATTGAGCATCCTGAAACAGATCTTTAGTACAAATAAGAGACTTGTTGTTGATAGCTCATCTACAGAATTCCCAAACATAAATTGGAAATTTCCATAACAATCAGACTGTTTACAACTTCAGTGGAAATGTTGGGCTTTCCTCAAAGGTCCAACCATTATAACTGAAACAAGAGCTTTATTATTTCCCCCTGATGTTCAATTCGGAAGTCTTACGAATTTTAGTTGAAGAAACTGACAACTATGCAGTACAAATTTAAGCATACGTGCAAACTTTCCAAAGTGAAAACTCTCATCGGATTGGAATTTCACGGCTGCTTCAGAAATTCAGAAATTTTTAGGATTGGTTCTACTCATGGACCACATAGAGAAGGAAATTTTCCACTAATTTTAAATATTTTACTTTACAAATTGCTATTTTTGAATTGGTTGATTTTTATCTGCTTTGCACAAGAGTATGTTGAAGATTCAGAAAATTTTAAATTTCTAAGTTTACAAGTTTACTAAGCATCAAAAATGCCGCATTTATGTTATTTTAATATTGGTTGGTTTCGGGTTTTACGGCACAAGGGCCATATTTGGTCAAGTTGCACCAAACACAAGACAGACAACACAATAAGGAAGGAAGAAAAAGCAGAAGGGTAGACTAGGGTAAAAATCAAAGGGAGGAAAGATCACTTGGGTATCTCGGGGTCGTGGTGCCCGTACACACCTAAATAAGACCCGTGCACTTGATAAGGAAATTTACAGTCATTTTGTATATCTTCTCTTCTCCATAAGTTCTGCCCCTTCATTCCCGGCACCCGATTGCGCTGTGGTCCTGTCTTACTTTATGTTTTCTCGTAATTAGTACCCAAAATGTAAATAAATTGTGTTAATTTTCCCCCGAGATGCTTGCTCGACTAAACTCCGCTCACCCACCTGTTATAATTTTAGGATATTGTCAAAATTTTCAAACATAATAACTTAGATCAAAATACCAGTACTTGCTTTGGGTGCCCTTCATTTGAAATCAGATACTGTGGGGTAGCATAACTTTTCTGCATGTTATCAAACAAATTCCTTTAATGTGATCTATAATCCTTCATTATGCATTCTTTCTAGATGAGTATTTCGTAGATGACTGAGCAAATATGGAGGAATACGGGATTGTAGGGTGGTCATTGTCTCTTACGAAATCCTCTCTTTATCAACGAAACTAATGACTGGTCAATGGTTTCAACGAATGGCCTCATGGACCGTTGGTTTCGGTGACATAGAAAACGTTCTTCGTACACATCGGCATAAACCATTTCTCTAGAAGATTTCTATCATGGACTAAATAAATTGATCCAAAATAATAATTCTAAAATAATAATAATTTTAAAATAATCATCTTTTATCATTCTAATCTATTCTTAATGTTCCTTACATTTTAAAACTTAGTGTTTCCCTATGGTATATGATTAAATGCAAATGCGGAAAACTGCATTTTTATCGAAAAACCAGTTACATTTTGATGTCTTGAATAGTTTGGCCCAAGCATTTTCATTTGATAGTGATGGGATTCGTAATACGTTATGGGTTATTTACTAATAAGTGAAGACATACGTTTTGTTGAAACAAGGAAACACTAATTTTTTATTGGATATTTCAAAATTTGTTAAAATTATTAGTTTACTTATTTAAAAATACTAGTACTTCCTTCGGGAGCCATTAATTTGAAATCATATAATGTAGTGTAGCGTAACATTTCTGCGTGTTATTAAATTTCTTTATTATACATTTATTCTAGTTGATGATTAATTGATAGAAGACTGAGAAAAGAGGTGGTATTCAGGATTGTTTAATCATCATTGAAAAACATCCCTTTATTACCAAAACTAATGATTGGTGAACGGCCTCAATAGATGGCTTCATCAATCGTTGGTTTGAGTGGTGTAGGGAACGTTCTTCTTACACATCAACATCAACCATTTCACTTGAATATTTTCGCCATGGATTGGTCTGCGATCGTTTGAAATTTCCCATGTTTCCGTCTCAATATTGTGGAACAACGCTTGTTTGTGGTATGTTTATGATTAGCGTTATTTACAAGTATGTAACACAATGTCTTGCATGTCTAATATAGGCAGGTTCAGAGCAGAATTTTTATCATTATTTGTTCTCTCTGTACTCAGGAAATATTCCCATGAACGTCTTATAGCAGACTTTTCAGAAGTAAAAGCTGGAGTGGTTGGTAAACTGGAAGCTTGTGAGTCCAGTCGGAAAACTCTAGTGACTTAAATATCCCACAAAACATCAGATACAGGGTATAGAAACGATTTGACGTTTTATTAGCGCTGGGATGATCAAAGCTTTTTAATGCTTACTGCCACACTTGAACACCGCTCTCTCTCTCCTTATTGGCGACATGAAGTCAGTGAACTACACATAACCAAAATTTTACCTTGCAGAAGGCAAGGGAACAAGAGTAAGAATAGTGTTTACCGAAGGTGAGCAATCGAATTGTACACCTTTCTTCATTTTCAAGCAAGACGAGCTTGCGATGATTATGCCTACATCGCAAATCGGCCCCAAACGATTAGGCACGAATTTCTCTCACTGAGTGATGTATCAGGGTTAAATTTTTCAAAGCAATCTCACGTAAATTGAACATCGAACATGTAATTTTCTATCGAATTCTATATGAAGGTCAGTTTCTGTTGTGGTAATACTTTGTCTTAAGTGGAATTATGATAAGTACCCGAATAAATAAAAAAAGTTTGGAAAACGGAACAAGAGACGCCCTGATTGCTATTAGAACAACCACAGGAAGTAAGTAAAAATATAAATAAAACAAGCATTTACCAGGTACATGGAATTTATCAGGTAATTCTTATCGGAAGCGGTTCGGCTTCCGATAAGATAAGAAGTCTGATTAAATGTTTCAATAATTTGAAATATTTTTTACATATATAATATATTTTTATTATGCTTTAAGTAATGCTAAATTAATAATCATTTTTAAGTATGACATTTTAATTAGCATTAGGAGATAGTATGTAAACAATACATATAGTTACAGTTTTATTTATGTTACTGTCTTGACAGAATGAAGAGACAGTCCAAGAGAATTATTAACATAACGCTTTTTTTCTTTACATTTTAATGTGCTTTCACTACTATAAGTATTTTTCCAAATAATTGCATCAGTATCATATCTAATTAACATCAATACAACCTTTATTTAAATATTTAAACCATGTTAATTTACAAATATATATTATGTGCTATGTAATATTGACTATTTCACTTTTAGTATATATGTGCAAAAACCTCACCTTTTCTCAAGACGTAATAGTAAATACATGTATTTTTATTGATATAGAATTGGTGTAACATTACTTCAGTCTATTCAATTAGATTTCCATAATGGTAATTACAATGAAATAGAGTCCTGGTAAGTTGACTCCTTTCGGCAAAGAATGAAGAAGAAACTGCAAATTTTGACTCCTTTCGACAAAGAATAAAAAAGAAACTGCAAATCTTTAAAGCGTCATATTTCGTAATTACTTCATTATCAAGAAAAGCTTAAAATTCGTATTTCTTCGAGTACGTCCATCAACCAATCTAGGTGTTGATTAGTCGTACTAGTTTCATGTACTATGCATCTTCTTTTCCTCTAGTTATCACTCTCTTAGCATACTAAAATTTCTGAAGGAGTTTTAAAACTTAAAAACCTGACTTGTAATTTGAAAAAATGCTAAATTTTAAATTTTCTTTGTTCAATAACTGACGGAATAGAAAGACCAGCTGAAAATTCATGGATTTTACTGTGTTATGAATGACTCAAAATATGTTAAAAGCACTATTTTTCTTTGTTTATACTTTTTTATTTATCCAACGAATTTTCTGGAAATTGGTTTCTATGTGCTACTTTAGAGGACTCTTACACCTTTTACTCCAATGTATATACTTATTGTATTTTCAGAGAATCAAGTTTCATCCCGATGACTACTTTAACGCATTTGTGGTTTCTTTGCACTATCATTTATTCATTTTGAAAACAGGTCTCAATTATTTAGAAACGGTTTTTGATTCGTTTGTCTGTACATAAACAGACAAGATTAAGAATAAACTGTTTTGGAATTTATTCATATTTTTTTTATTGATAATGCAAAAAATGACATCTTAAAGTTATAAAAATATTTAATGAAAGGAGTAGTACTTGTAACAGAAGAATTTATGTACCAATATTTTGCCTTGTCCTTAATGTCTTTTGTAAATGTAAATTTCTAATACCGTTTATGATATCTGTGATGTAGTACTTCAATTTTTAAGTATTTTTAATATTGAGTGAGAATAATCACTTAAAATGCCTTTTATAAACTTGATATTTTACTACAGCGTTTCATGTTTAAACTATGTTGGTATGTTTAACCTATTAAAATAAAATTGTTTATGTTTTTAAATTGATTTTTAAATGATAAACTGCACTTATTAAAAGAATCAACTATACTTGGTTTATTTCGCCAGATATCTTTTGTAACCATTTGCTATAATATATGTATGAGCATATCGTTAGCTTACAAGAGTAAAATACTTTTGTAGTTAATTGAAAATAGCTAGATTTCATACAAAAAATGATTGACTTATTGAGGACAATTTATATTTCATGCTACTAATTTGATCAAAATGTGATTTAATTGCGACATTTTAATTCGACCGTGTAGTATATGTTGTTCACCTGGACTAAATATCTTGTCGATAGAAAGTTGTTAAAATTTGACAAAAGTAGGTTTGTCCACCTATCGTACATTTGAAGTGATTGAAGTGATCGTACATTTCTGTGAAAGCCATGTGATGTGATGTATGTGGAATATATGTTGTGAGGAACTGTTCCGATATAGCATATATATAGTATATATATGTAACATCAGGCATACGCAATCACGAAGACTTGCGTCAGCCAGGTAGATTATTTACCATTCATCCTGGTTATAATGATGAATATTCTATAGAGAAAACAGTGGTAGTAGAAGGTGTAAGAACTTTACTTAAATATGACACACCACTTTATAGTGAAAATCATACAGACTTTGTGGAAGGAATCAATGCAAATATTAAAAAGACATTTACAGATCCTCCTCTTATTCTTTTTGTCAACGAGACGAAATCACGATTTCGCGTAGAATTAAAAGTAGGTTGGGATATGTACGTTACTACACAACGTGGCAGAACATGTCTTCGACTTTTTAAAAATCAACCCAAAAATGATGATGTAACGCGTTGTAAAAGCACAGCCCTAATTTACACTGTTGACTATCACGTTCCGAATTTGGAGAATTTTCGAAACCAGTTTATAACCCTTGTTGCCAATGAACCAGTACCAAAACTCACTTATGCTATATTACTATACACAATGAAAGGTAATGTATTTGAGCAAATCTATAGAAAGATCGTTGATACAATAGGGAGCAATCTAGTACAGTTCTTACAACGTGAAAATAATATAGTTGTAAAACTAAAAGAGTATGTAGATATACGTACTTCTTGAAAGCGATTCCTGCCCTAATTTAATGAGCTCTCTAAACATCGATGATTCTTCTTCCATTATTAGTGGTGGTAATAGAGAAATCACATTCAATTAATCTAATCCAGTGTTCCCCAACTTTTTTTGTGTTATGCCCCACCTAAGCCTTTCTAAAATTCTTATGTTCCCCTAACATATACATAATTTTTAATATTCAAAAATTGAAATGTTCACTAAAGAAACTTGAATGATAGGTTTTAGGAAGAAATCACTAGGAAATTATTGAGCAAACACAGTAAGTAAATTTTCAAAACATATGATGGAGAACTGAAATTCAAGTACAAAATAATTTTAATGAAAGATTTTTCTATATTATTTTAATTATCAGTAATTATTTATTATTTAAATTTAGTGAGATTCTTGCGCTTGATGCTTGCTGCAAAGAGATTTTATGTCAGGTTCCAATTTAGTTAACTTCAGTCTCAAGTCTCCCCGTTTTGTTATATCCAGCCGATTTCTTTTTTTAGCAGCAAATCATTTATGGCACTAAATCTGCATTCAGCTAAATATGAAGATGGAAACGGTAACAATAGTTCTCTTGCACATTTGATTGCATTTGGATATTTGATTTCGGTTTCCTCACAAAGCCATGCCATCGCTCCTTTTATATTAAATAAAGTTTTAATTGACTCACCATTTTGCATTTCTGCGAGTTCTTGATACTGCATATTTGAAATATCAGACAAATCCACTAACATTGGCTGCATCATCCAAGTTGCGAAATCAATTTTTTTCAAATCAGAAAATCTTTCTTTTAAATCATCCGATAAAATTTTCAGATGATCGACAATAACATGTATAGCGGTATCAGTCACTTCACATTTTTGGAACCAATGAAACTTTTCAAAATTTTTGTTGCAAATATATGTCTGACATAATTCAATAAAGGTAATGAAACCAAATATCTTCGCTTTTGCATCGACAAGAGTTTTATTTGTTCCTTGAAGTTGTTTACTTAATATATTTAGTTTTTCAAAGATATCGACTAAATAATTCACAAATGCCTTACCATCGACCGTTAACAGATTTTTCATTTCAGGTTTGTCGCTTATAAAATCACTAAGAGTATCAAATAGTTCCATTAATTTTTTCAAGCAGTTCCTTTTCGAGAGCCATCTTACTTCAGTGTGAAGTATAAGTCTCATATGGTCTTCATTTTGTTCTTCACAAAATAACTTGAAGAGACGCTCACATTTGGCATTAGCTTTAATAGCATTGATACACTTTATAACTAAGTTTAGTATTTCATTTAGAACAGGCGAAATGTTTTTAGCTACCAGGTTTTCCATGTGAATAACACAATGCACAAGAAGCATTTTTGGATTCTCATCTTTCATCAATTTTAAGCAACCATTTTTCTTCCCCATCATATTAGGAGCACCATCTGCAGCACAAGATGTTATATTTTTCATTGGTATATTATTGAGATCTAAGTAATTTTTTAGCTTACTATATATATATCTTTGGAGGTAGTGGTGCTTTTTAATCATTTACAGAACAACATTTCTTCAGCAAAATCACCTTTATCAATATATCTTACGTAAGTTATAAGTACGGCCTCACTGTCTCTCAAAGTTGATTCATCCATTTGCACCGAGAATTTTCTTGTTTTCAGCTTTTCAACAAATTGTATTTCAATATCCTCACTCATTTCGTCTATTCTCTTAGTGGCATAGCTTTAACGTCTTTGTCATCTTTTTCCAGAACCGTTTTAAGCAATGCTGATATTGCTGGTTTAATTAAATTCTCCCCTATAGTATGACTTTTCCCAGATTTAGCGATGAGTAATGAAATTTCATAAATAGCCTCAAGAGTACGATTGATAGTTGCATTATGAGCAGTAAATAGAGACTTTAATGTTACTCTTTTTTCAAAATTTTTCATTAAAGTTTGAAAGTAATTCAAATCTGAATTAATATGAGCATTGTTTCGCCTTCAAATGTGCCTCAAGACGACCTCGTTTCATTGATTCATTGGTCAAGCATTGTTGGCATAAAAGACAAAAAGGTGACCGTTCATCGTGGACAGCGGGTATGAAACCAAATTTTAAATATTCCTTCGAATACTGAGAAATTTTTTTCTTGCTTGCACCACTCATTTCACTATGGGCTGAAATAAATAAATATAAGATCAATTAAAAACAAAAAAATAATATGAACTGGAGTAAACGTAGACTAAAAATGCATATTTAAATATGTATGGCACATTTACCCCACCGCAAAAAAAAACATACTTTTTCATTTGACAAATTTTTCTGGAAAATGATGCTTCTAAAACTGAAATTAATAAAAATTACCAATTGAATTTACATACCATTTATATATCACTTATATTTATACAATGTATATATTTTTTAAAACAACGAGACTTTTACAACAATTTAACGGACACTTATTTCAAATTAACACCAACGGTGAATGCTGAGCGTTACTGCGAAACACTGCAGAAACTGAGATCCTGGCACTAAGCATTTCGCGCCATTCAGAACAAGTAGCGCGAAATGCTTAGTGCCGGCTCAGTATAACCAGTAGTTCAACTCTAACGTCTAACAATGAAATCACGGCTACTAACATGGCGGACAGAAGTTACTTATACTTACCCAGCTCGAGTAGCGATTGAGAGTCGCCATACGATTAACTTAAACTCTGGACGAGTCCATTTTCGAATTGCCCCCCCTTAACAATCGAATTACCCCCCAGTGGGGCGTAGGACCACGTTGGGAAACACTGATCTAATCCATTAGGAGTTGAAGGTAAGAAGTTTAAGATTATTGTCAATGAAGTATTGCCAACACTTCATCATGAACGCAGAACATATAATTTAAAAATATCCAGTATCGACAAGCCAAAGCTTTTTTAGTGAATTCAAATCCATTCAATTCAAAGTACTACCTAATTCCAGTCAAACTGATTGTACCACAAGACATCAAATGGTCTTTGGAGATAATCCCTTGGATTTTCTAGGATTTACACGAAATACTTTCATAGAAGGGGCATTTAATTCTGATTATAACTTGGAATTAACTGCCGGCATAACAGAGATATACGAATATACCGATAATGTATCTTCATCGCTTGTTGGCGACTCATTGGCTCCGATTTTAAAAATCATACCGATTGCGAATGAACGTCAGAATCAAACTGTGAGACATTTTCCAGTACCACTTTACTTTCGCATAAAAAAGCAACATTTTGATGCCATTGAGATTGAACTGCGTACGAGTAGCGTACACCCATACAATTTATATCTGGTAAAACAAACTTGGTGTTATCCTTTAGAAAAAAATTAGTATAAAATAACTTTCGAATGTTCCACTCTTTCATATCTGTCAACAATCATTCATAAACACGGACGTAGGTTAGACCCTAAGTGCATTGAATACTATTCTTTGCAACAATCAGGAAATGGAAGCTATTTTTCATCGGATTTGCCAATACAGAGAGGATATGGAATGTTTAGTAATTTGCGTCGATTCGTTCTACCACTCATGATGAGAGAGGGAAATATTTAGGGAAACGTCTATTAACTACAGGAGAGAACGTGATACAAGACATTTCACTAGGAAAGTCCTTTGGTGAAACCTCTCGCGATTGGATTCACGAATCTGGAAGAGAAATCAAGCACGATGTACTCCGCAAATTGCGAGGGGTGGAAGCATTGAAAGTAAAAATCAGACGAGAAAAAATCAGACTAAAGTTGTCGATTTTGTCATCGACAACTTTAGTCGAAAGTTGTGTTCGAAAGACATGTTTTCAAACCTCTAAACATGGGAAACTGTTATTGCACAATTGCGAGCTGGATCTATATGTAACATCCGCCGATTCAGCTAGCAATCGATCGATCGTCATTCATCAAAATTCATCCTATAGCTTCTATTTCAGATAGTAACACAATAGAATTTCTGATATCTGGATTGGGGGAATCATAGTTTGATCTTATATATTTCACATCCAATATAGCAAACCTGTACAACCCAACTCTTAAATCCATCGTAATTTGGAATTTTAAATTGTTTACTGCTGCTTCTGTAGCGATTGTTTTTTGCATTGTAATTACTCTTTTTAACGACAATGCCAAAACGAAAACGTTCCATAACAAGCAATTCAGCTAAATATAAACTACGTGAAAGACAATTCACAATGAATCTAAGGAACAAGCTACCAATAGAAGACTGGTCAAAGCTGAACGCCAGGGTGAAATTCAGAAATTTACATGAAGACTTGCAATGAGACGGCGAAAAATCTAAGATGTCGTTTACTAACAATCAGTTATCCCGTGACACATTAAACCATAAAACTTTTAAATCCGAATAATAATGATAAATTTATAGAATTATATAACAGTGAATCTATAAGAAGGCATGCAAAAAAGAGTAAAAAATCTAAGAGGGAGATATTTACTAACACGTCCTCCGCAACGCAGGGCCATACAGCTAGTATGAACTGAATGTAAAACGAAATTACTCTTCAAAATATTCATTTTTTCCACGAAAGGATTTACAAGTACAGGTTGCTACATTAAAAAAGCGCAATAAATCCGTACTACTGTTCAATTATAAATCTTGCATTCAGTAAATAATCTCGGTTTAAATTAAACAAAAGGTAGAAGTATCCGCTTCTTCTCAACTATGAAGATTTAAATGGATTCTTTGGACACGTTTTTTCCGACATAAGAATCGAGAACAATGTATACAAACAATAATAATAAATAGTAAATACAATAATAACAAACAATAAATAGGGAAAACAAAATTACGCTATCTAAGCAGAAACAAATGAATTATTATATGCTGATGAATTTAAGAAATTAGACGATTTATAGCAAATTGATGAAACATTTTTCGCCAATAAATTCTTATAGGAATCAGGAAAAATACTGTCAAAAAGTATTTTATATGCTTGCGAACAAAATTATTTTATATTTTAATACACAGATTAAAGTTTTTTAAATGAGTGATTCAAATATATGTACTTCTCTACATATAATTCTGCACAAACTATATATTTCAATTCCAAAGATAAGTTTTCGAGTGCAAAGCTTGTGAAATATCTGATCAACTGAGTTCTGTCATAATAATTTGTGTTATTTGGCACTCAAGGGGACTTAGTGAAGTAAAAAAACTTGTTTGATTTAATATTTAACACAAACGCTTATTTAAATACCTAGTACATCATGTAAATAAGTGTTTGAATGAAAAAGTTTAAAGAATTAAAATTTTTAAAGAATTGAAATTATGTAAAAATTATTAAATCTCCTACAGATATCGTCATTTCCTTTCATGTAAATTTTATCTCTATTTTATTATTACTGTCCTTTCCCTAAAAAACAAAAAGACTTAACATTTTTGCATAAATTGATTACCTTCGAATAAAAAAATGTAGCATTCAAAATTTAACCTACTTATTTATTTTATTAAAAAACAATACACTTACGATTGCTAACCATGAACAAGGAAAGCCACAAAAACTTTCATATGATTTCAACAATATTCATAAAAACCATTCGGAAATGGAAAATGAAGTATACGAAAAACCATTTAAATCTGTATGAAGTGCTGCAATATTTGTCACAACAGGCCCTAGAAATGTCCATGCATTGATTTTACTTTGACGTGTCTTATGATTCTGATACTGATAACTCTTATGGCTATGATACTGAAAAATGAAGTAAACGGAAACTTTAAAATATATTTATAATGATATTTCATGATGGCATAGAGTGGCAATTATTTGTGTTAAATTATATATAAAAATCGATCCTGTATCCAGTATTTGACCAGATAATCAATCACTGAAAGAGGTGATCAAGCACTGAGTATAAATGTTGCAGCAATGAAAGTTTTAGTTAGGAAAGAGTTTGTATAGTACCCAACTTTTGCACTAAATCTTATGTTAGTTCTGCATTCTAATTCTAGATAATGTGCTCTGATCCAACCTCAAAAGAAAGGTTCAAATTGAAAAAAGAGATCGTCCCATGCAGCTGCATGAAAAAGTGGGTACTATATTGTGAAAGAAAAGATAAAATAAAAAAAGTTAAGAGGAAAAACGAATCAAGCAGGTTACCTCAAACAAAGAAAGAGAAAATATCAAACTAATAGATAAGGAGGAAATAGTTTCAAAAGACTTAATTGGATAAGGTGATGAATTTGAGTAAAATAGGAATTAGTTCTGCAGAACTAATTCACATTTTGCATTTAAAAAAACATGCATTGTAGTTTGGATTGCATGAGTTTTGTCTGATGACAATGAAGAGGTCGATTTTTTTTGGTGTGCGTTTTGTAGAAACTGATGTTAATTTGCTGTGCCTGACTCAAGTTTCTGTTATAATTGATGTCAAAGAATTCTTTAATATTATTTCAAAATTTATTTACTTGTTTCATAAATATTAATTAGTTAGATTGTTACATATTTTAACTAGTTTACTTGTTTAATATTAGTACTAAACATGATTATAATGTTTACTTGGTTAATATTGATAGTTTGTTCTTTTACTAAATTTTACTTAAAATTCTATTAATATCTCATGATTTTATTCCATTATGTATGCTCAAAACCAGCACGATGCAAAAAAAACTTTCGCTTTAGTCCACAAATGATTTAAATAAGGATATTCATACACAAATGATTAATTGATGACAAGATTTACGTTGTTACTCTACGTGATTGAAATCAAGACGTGGGTAAAATGTCAGCAGTTAATCTCTTTAGGGTAGCAAGGTTCTTCAGAATATCAGTTTTGAAAGCATAGCTGAATCGTTAAAATGAATCATGATTAACATGCTGAACCATGGCTTAAAACGAAACTAGTAGGCCATTGTCACTTTTCTTATCACAGAGATTTCAAATTCACCATTACAAACTGTCAGGATTTGCACCATGAATCGCTTTAATCTTTCTTTGCTCAAAGCGTACAATTACAAATGACATTAAAATACTTTTAATTACCTCTCATACGATAAATATTTTTTTAGCTTTCTCTCCTGTTAACTAATCGAACTTTGTAGTTTTTTGACTGAATATTTTGTTATGCATGACGGTTCTTGGGAATAGTAACTAATGAACGATAAATAATAGGCAGCGATTAAGCATTTTTAATTACACTGTCTAAAGCCTTTTTTTGTGATATATTTTCTTTGTAGTGTGAACTTATATTTTTTTAAATTTCAAAACTGATTTTCTAGGACAGTAAAACTATATAGTAGAATGATTTACATTAATGTTTTACTTCTGATTTACTCAATGGGGAATTACTTATTTGGGGCTTTACCTCATTATCTACTCCACTCTTACCGATAATTGGCAAAAGTTCAAACTAAAAGTTTCTTCCTAAATAAGTGCCTAAATAACGGACCTTCCATGCTGACTTTTTCGATTCGTCATTTAGAATATTTTGGATTGGCTTTATGTCGACCTCAATGCTTTAGTGCGCATTATTTGTACGGACGCATGGAAGCATTACTTTAGAGCCACGGCCTTTGTTACTGTACACAGATATTTTGCAAATAAATAAGTTTTAACAATATAGTCCAGTTACTTGTATCAACTCATAGCTTGGAAACAAGTTACTTTTAAGAATTTCTTTTTACATCATTTGTGTTGCTTTTCATGTGATTTGATGTAGCACGCACCAAAAATATATCCCGGACATGGTTTGTTACAGTTCTGGTGACGGTATTGAAAACAAAAATAGTATTTCGTTTGGTCGGCAAACTAAACATCGTCAAAATAAAACACCCTAGAATTTACTTTTAACTCCTTCTAATTTGTTTATAAATATTTCTGTAGCGATAGGTATGCAGCGATTTTATTCTAAATGGATATGTCTTTAAATTGAACTTGTGCACAACATCCAATGTCTTAATCCCCAAAGTGCTGGAACTTTGAATTTCTTACTTGGTTAAGGAAATAAATAAGCATTCCTTCTCAGTCATACTAAATATAACTCAGTTATAACTAATATAAATTGCAACATTTTCTTTTTCTTTTCTCAAATGTTCATTGGGAAAAATTAATTATAGTGAATGTAAATATAGTTAAAAGACAACTATCTGTCTCTGAAAGAAATAGTCATTTTCACATTTTTAAAACATTGAGCCATAATATAAATAAGATATTTCCCAATAATCCTCTCCATTTCCATTACGAAATTATTCTGGGTTTTGCTCTTTTAATAGTACGGAATCATTTGAATATATTCTGGGAAAAAATTACACCAATATCCTCCATTCACGGTATAAATTTCATTTTATGCCTTTCGCACGAACAGCATCCGTGAATTTTATTTATACTGCTAATTCCGCAAGCCCATTATTGTGCAATTTTCTTTGAATATTTTCTGGAAATTCTCAGAAATGTATTTCTCGATCATTAGAACAGCATAAAAGTAACTTGAAGTCCGGAATAAAAGTAAGTGTAAGAAAAAGCTTCTGCTGGACTGAATATGGACTTTCTACGGATGAAGAATAATCCCGTCAGGTGCTTCTCCTTCAATTACTTCTGTTATTAGTATTAGCAAAGTGTATTTGGAATGAATTTAAAACAGATTTTATTATTGAAGTTGGGCAACCAAAAGTTTTGAAAGCTTTTATTCTAATATTCTTAGAAATTTGGATAGTCTACTTCATGTACATTCAAATGGTACTTCATATTCGCTTCAATTTATAAGAAATAATACTGATACTTTGGGAAATTAAAAAATTTTAATACTAATAAGAAAAATAGAACTACTACGAATAGAAAAATTGAATACTACTATCAAATTTTGCTAAACTCAAATTCTGAGCTTTAAAATTTTCAAAATGAGAATTTTCCATCTTCGAAGTTCGCTTTTGAGGAAAGTTACTCAAAATTAGTTTGGTAAATCAAACTTTCACATCATATTCGTCATATAAAGTTTTGATTTTATTCAAAGAAAAATGCTTTTACAAAATGTTAAAATTAAAAACGAGAAGAATTTTGTTATTTTCTTGTTAATTTTACAAATATTTATCTTAATTTTGCAAATTTTTTTTAATAAAATGTACAACAGAACTAAAATTCTAATGTATAAGAAAATGTATTCCAGTACCTAAATCTTGTTTTAGCAGGTGAATTCATTCAATTCTGTAGCAGTAATTAATTAAAAGCAGTACATAGAAATTAGATAAACTTACAATCTGGTATATATTTTGGAGCTACCAACTCCTCTTAAACTTTTGAAATTTAATTTACATCCCTAATGAATTTTTTGAATGATTGATTACTTGATAACAATAATTTTTACGTTTATGCTTCACGATTTCTTTTGTGGTGGCATTAGTCCACAAGTGAAAATAACTCGCGTGGCTCGGGCAACGAATTAAATTTGAATTATCATTTTATATCAGTTGTTCTTCTCGTGCGCGCTGTATCTTATGGCGTTTGCTTGCAGCAATAGAAAGATTGAGACTTTTAGAGTCTCAATAAGGTTAAGTCTCTCACGTTGAGAAAATACGTTTTACTGATAGACTAATTAAAATATTGTGTTTATTTGTTATTTTATGAATATTTGATGGTACAGCTGTATTATAAGCCTCGTTTGGTGGCAACGCTCTTGGAGCGTTTTTTGGAGCACTTTTTATGTCGCCAATTAAAGAATTCTTAGAAAAATCGGGGTTTTTAAATGGAAAATAAGCTTTAACGGAAAGTAAATAACGAGAAAAATACAAAACTTTGAAAAACATGTTTTATATCGAAAAGTAATTAGCAGAAATGGAAAATAGCGGTTAAAAAATATTTTTATTTTAATTGGGAAGGGTTTAAACTGTTTTAAATTCCTCCCAATCTAAATCACTAATAATTTTTACGAACTTGTTAAAGTAATCAATTTTTAAATCATCACACGAATTTTCAAACAAATACTTAGCCAAATAAAAATGAAATGGAGATTTTTGTGTGTAGGGAACGGGAATAACCCTAATATAGATGGTTTGCCTTCACCTGCTATAACTCGCTACTAAAAGTACTCCAAAAAACACTCCAAGAGTGTTGCCACCAAACGAGGCGTATTACATAGCTGTACCTATTTGACGAAGTGTATGACTTTTCCCAATTGTGTTCATAAATTGTGGGGAGATATCTCTAATGGTTCAGTTTGTCTCTATATTCCGGTGATCTGGAGAAACCCAATTTTTAATGAAATTCATAAACTCTCGCATCATGGCACTAAATGTAGGTTTAGACTGTTTCAATCGTGTAATATTTTCCCCTCTATGCGAAGAGATAGTTCTCTGCTTTTACCACCGTTATTCATTGAACCCTATTCCTTAAATTCAACAATGACGGCTATTAAATTATATTCTGACGTTTCCTAACAGACCAGACCCTTTTCTAAAGAATGCAACGATATAAAAATTTTAAATTTGTGTCGATAACTTATCGAAATATAGGGTCGCAAACAGGCCACTTTTAATGCTAGAAAATCTAAATTCGTGTGACCTTGAACTTTAAATGTCATTAATTAACAAAATATAGATTTGTGAAACCTAATATTTTGCAGTTGGTCATTACTATATGTGACCTATTTAAAAACCGATTTTCATTAAAGTCAGTGATATGTCAGCCACAGCCGATTTGCTTATTTTGCGTGGAATGACCCAACTACAAGATTTTAAATCATCTGCAATCCCATTCGTGTCCATTGTATCTCAAATCTATATCTTGGTTACTATTTGGTAATTTAAAAAGATCTGAAGAAATTCAAAAACGATCGCTGGCATTGGAACTGAAAAAAATTCTCCATGCGGATTTCACTGGTACATTATGTGCAACCAATTTGTGTTTTTGACTTAATAGTACCATTTTTTGAGGTCATACCCAGGAATTGGTTTCAGATATTTTAAATATCGCTATGGATGAAATAATATAACTGAATAGAATTATTTTGTTATATTATTTAAATAAAGTACAATTCTTTTATAATTAAAAACCGTGTATTATAATTTATTGTATTAAATACATTATTATTTCGTAATGAATTAAGTATTCATTAGAAAATATGTTTTATCTGTTGATACAATCTTTTCACATATCTCTTTCTCAGTCGCATCAGCTTTTCAACTTAGGCAGCACTTAAATTTGGAAGAAGAAAATTCGTATCATCATGCAGGATACCTTATTGTCGTTATAAATATTTTGAAACAACACACTTGCAAACTCATTTGTCTTCAAAATAAACCAGAATATGCCCCATTTTATGCTTACAATTTTTCCTTATTTACAGGAACTCCTTATCTCCTTATTTACAGGATTATTTACCCCTTATTAACTCGAAACAAATTAACGAACTATAAAAATTGTACTTGTAAATCAAAATTTTCTTACTAAAAATCTCCCTTCCGAAACAAATTCCATCAAAACTATTGATTGATAACATTTAAAGTAGGATATGCGCTATTCGTTATATCTTTATTTCATGTGATAATCTTACAAATTACTTCAATTGTTTCTAGAAATGAAGGTATTTTATCGACAGCAATGATAGGGGATTCATTGGTACCTGACCTCTGTTCTCTGCTAAGGAGAAACCAATTCACGCCAAACTGAAACAAAGGGTTGATGAAAAAGTAATATATATCTCATATTTTATAAAATGTTTTGAAAATTCACTAATGATTAACTTTAATTATATTGCCACATAGTGTAACAGTAAATAGAGTGTTGTTGAGAACCAGGACAGACACAAATCTTCAGTTTTGACTGTACCTCAATTTATATCTTAGACAGTTGTTTAATGCTTCATAATTTGCCAAAAGCACGAACTGCGTGATTCGTAACTTAATTATTATAAACTGACATTCCTACGCTTTCAATTTAATACAATTGCTCCTCTTACATGAATATTTTGAGCGTCTTTTCCACGAATCGATGATTTTGTCGATTCGTGCTTTTATCATGATGCTGACGATATGAATAATAAATAACAATACAGTTAATAGTTTAAGTGAGTGAAATAAACAAAACAAACAAATCGCAAAAGAGGGATCAAAGAACATTATTGACCCCTACAGAAATACATTAAATTACGTAATCCTATCTTTATGTGAACATAAAAAAATCTAGCTCAATAATTTTGTTTTTATTAGATCTTGATACAGATAGATCAGATAAGATGGACATCTTTTAGATCTTGCTTAATAATAACGACTCCTGTCCAATACTCCTCTTAATAATAGAGAATCAAGACTTTTTCTCCATTTTCATTTACTGATCAGTCAAAACAAGAAACGAAACCTGAAAATATTTTTCCTCACTCCAATTTTCAGAAATCATTTCTGGGTAATTGAATCAATCCCACTGTTTCTTTCTTTTCGATTAGTCTGTTGATAATTAGCTCCAAAAGTGAAAAATTGAACCCGCAGCTGAATAAATTCATGATTGAATTTTATGCACTATGTACTATTTCAAATTGCACATTTAAGATCTGTAAGATTTTTAAAAACATTTCTCATCGCAAGACTGGCGCATGTATGTCGTTGCAAAAATGTATTGCATTTTAATCAAATTGAGGATTTATTAATGTAGTGTGCTTAATTTATTTTTAGATTACATCATGAGGTTTGGAAAGGCCCAGTCGGATGAGTTTCCTCATTGGAGCCAAATGGTTTCAGTTTTCAGTAAGTGATGATTCAGCTCAGTGAGTATGCTTATTATTATCTAAATAGTGTTTCCTCTCAAAGAATTTCAAAGTATGTACGGGTCGAAATTACTTGAATTGATCTGAGGTTCTTTGTGATACATTAGTCTAGTACAAGATTCATCAAAGAACAAGTAAGGCCCGTTTAAAATATATTTATCCGTCCCGCAAATGTGTGACAAAAATTAATTCTGAAAAAGGTATCTTTTGAGATTCAAAATTCTGAAATAATTCATTTGGTGTTTTATCGTTATATCAACTTCATTTTACTGTCTTGTATAGTTTTGTCACAATCAGTTTCATTTGGTACTTATGTGTGATTCTTAATATAGTATTTATTATTTATTAATAAATGAAGAGATAATTTTTGTTGAAATAACGAAATTTTTTAGGATATTAAAATTTGTCAAAAATACTAGTTTACTTAGATAAAAATACTACTACTTGCTTTGAGTGAACGTCATTTGAAATCAGATACTGTGGCGATACATAACATTTCTACATGTTACCAAACAAATTCCTTTATTGTGAATTACTTCTAGAATTCTTTATTATTAATTCTTTCTAGATGCGGAGGATTGATTTCATTGATGACTGGGCCAAGACGCATAGTTGATGGGATAATGTGGTCATTATCACATGAAATCATCCCTTATCGCCAAAACTAATGATTGGTGAATGGTCTCAATGGATAGGCCTCGTCAACCGTTAGTTTCGGTGGCATAGGGAACATTCCTCTTACACATCATCATCGACCTTTTGTCAATAAGATTTTTGTCATGGATTAAATAAATTGATTTGCGATCTTTTGAAATTTCCCATGTTCACGTCCCAACATTGTGGAACAACGATTCTCTGTGGTATGTTCATGATTAGCGTTGTCATTTACTCGTATGTAATAGAATGGATGGGCTGTCTAGTTTAAGTAGGTTAAAAGCAGATTCTTATCATTTTATTTTCTAACACGCAGGAAATATGCCTATGAGTGCCTAATGACGAACTCCTCAGAAGTGAAGGCTGAAATGGTTGGTAGACTGGAAGCATGTCAGTCCAGTCGGAAAACTCCAGTGATTTAAATTTTCCACAAAACAGCAACTCCAGAATATCGAGACGATTTCTTAGAGCGGAGAATGTACGTCGTCGGGATGGTCAAGGCGGTTCTAATGCTACTATCACACTTAAAGCCCGCTCTCACTCCATTGGTGAGATGAAGTGATGGAACTGCAGGCAACTCGAATTGGACCTTGCAAAAGACGAGTATAATGTCCTCCATCTCTTTATTTACTCTACGTTTGAGGACTGTTGGCTCACTGTTTACCCTATTGAACAATAAAGCCCGGTCTCATGGAATCTATCAATCGAACGAGAAAAATTAAAGTAAAACTATTCTGCTCGTTGAGATGGGGCAGGATTTTCATTGGATCTCAGTCTAATTAAACATATCTGGGATGCCTCAGGACGCTCAGTAGCAGCAGACCAGCCGTCTCTCAGATAATTTCTCTACAGGTACCTCTTGAATAATTTCAATATTCTAAATAAAACATTGTTTAACTGTAGATACTAAGCTATATAGCATTGGTCGTTAAATCAAATGTTATTTCTATTGTTCATGAAGTTAAATCACTGGTATTAGAGATAAATCTCACGACACTAAATATGGAAGTGTGAAATGTTACTTTGTTTTGATGGTAGCGCAGAGATGCCAACTCTTAGTAAATGTTTCAGCAATTTAAAATGTGTTTTTCAGAAATGTTGCAGAAATTAAATACTTTTGTTATGTTTTAAGTAATGCTATATTACTAATCAATTCTTAAACATGACATTTTAATTATTATTAATGAAGGCGTTTGTAAACAATATATAGTTACAATTTTAGTTGTGTTGCTGTCTTGACAGCATGAATTCTTCCCAAGAGAACTATTCTCACAACGTAACGGTTATCTATAAAATATCTTGTTTTCTTTCGCTACTATAAGCTTTTTTCAAATAATTGCACCAGTATATAACTTAAATAAACAAACATGTTAATGTACATATGATATTATGCATATATTAATGTATTTATGTACAAGTTATGTGCATGTAATTATGCTTATGTTAATATATTTATATACAAGTTATGCGCATGTAATTATGCACATGTTAATGTGCATACAATGTTATGTACATATAATGTTATGTACTTATGTGCAAGTCATGCGCATGTAATTATTTACATGTTACAAATTATAAATGTAATATATATTATTGGATAAGGTATTTTGACTATGTGACGTTTAGTAGCTAGATGCAAATAGATCACTTTTCTTCTAGATGTAAATTGTAAATACAAGTATTTTTAATGATATAGATGTGGTGTAAGATTATCTCAGTCTCTTCGATTTCAAGAATGAAAGTCATGCAAAAGTATTACTGTAAAAGTTATATTTTGATACAACTTCGCATGATTAAACTGTGTTCGAATGATTAACACTTTAAATATAAAATGATGAATGTTTTCAAATTGATTTCTAAATAATAAATTGTATTTATTAAAAACCAAGTGTTCTTTGTTATTTCTACAGATGTCATCTTCTGTAACCATTTTCTATAGAACATTTACGAGCATATCGTCAGCTTAAAAGTAAAACACACTCATGTCAAAAAAATGACTTTTTTAGTTTAGCCAGAAATGGATCTTTAGACTGGTGGAAGTCTATTAAGTCATTTTTTCTTTTCATGAAGGTTATATTTCTTTTTTAAGAAACACACTTAGTCAGTTTAGCATAAAGAGAAAAATTTGTATCACCTTCCTTTCTGGAAACTGTTTTGTGACTAAGTTTGCTTCACTTGTAGGACGACAATATATAGTCTATTTTTTAACATATTACTCTATCCATTCTTTAAATTAAAACAGACCTTTTTCTCCATGTTGTTTTTAATAAAAGTATTCTCGAAAACTGTAAATCAATGTTATTCCATTTAAAAAGGATGTATAAAAAAGCATAAAAATGAGTTGAAATTATAAGATTAAAATAAATATACAGCAAAAAGACTTAAAATTTCTACCTAGTTTATTTAAAAAAGCATTAGATTTCTTATAAAAATGAATGACATATTGAGGACAATTAAATTTATTTCATGGGACAAATTTGATAAAAATTTAATTTAATAACGTCAGTTTAATTTTAATTTGTAAAAGCGATTTTACAATTTTCATTTATTTAATTTGAAAATAAATGTATTCTTCATAAAAAGATAGCAAAATGTTCTTTATAAATTTGTGTTAATAAAATTGTGAGCAATGCATGTATGAAAAATGTGCATTTAATTATGTACATGCATATGAGAGGTTAAAAGCACAAATAACGGAAGCAAATTAATGTTTTGACTCCATTACTCTCTGTGGTATTTTCTTCTCAGAAAAACTGTTGGTGATCACTTTTATAATGAATATTAGATCCACGCTCCATTCTTAATTATATTCCACAATATTATTCGTTTTAAAACTCACTAAATGTAATTGAGGCGTACACAAATTTCTTAGTACTATACAGTTTTGCATATTTTTATAATACCCAACAGAATTAGAATCGTTTCTTAATGTATTTCTTTAGAATGACTGACAATAGATCCATTCTTCAACATTTTTCTTAATTCAGCTCCGTCGTTTAAAGTGCCGAGAAGTATTCGTTAAACAATGTTTCATATCGATTTATTTACTTGCCATTGAACCATCGGAACATTTTTTACCATAAATTTCCAACCATTCGCAAATTTTGATTCGGCTTGATATCTAATTTCTATTTCTCCAGCAACAACGCCTTCGCCAGTATTCCAGAAGACTTGTTCTCTGGAATGCCTGCTTTGAGATCGGTCTCTCTTCGAACGAATGGAACTTTCCGAATACCATAGAGAACGAGAGAAGAAGTTTGGGAACAGTTGGAATCGACTGATTTTAGAAAAACTTGACTTTTAATCATTTCATTTCAACTAGGCAAATTTCTGTAACTCAATCTGTAACACATTGCACGACTAGAACAATACCAGCCCGGTTGGAAGAGCAACGGATTAGCAACCGGAGGGTTGCGAGTTCGAATACAACCAAAGACTGTCGTGTGCATGGGGGGGGTACGTTAAATCTGTCGTGGCCTCAAA
This sequence comes from Meta bourneti, assembly GCA_933210815.1. Classification (NCBI taxonomy): domain Eukaryota; kingdom Metazoa; phylum Arthropoda; class Arachnida; order Araneae; family Tetragnathidae; genus Meta; species Meta bourneti. Next base: position 74,915,819 of record OW119929.1, on the reverse strand, counting down.
TGTCCTCACGTTGGCGTGGTGTAGAAGTTTGGAGAGTGGGGTGCCAGCTCAGGTGTTGCCCCGTCATCTGACCGTGGTTCAAAATTACGTGGTGTTGTCCTCGATCTTTCCCTTCGGGTTCGATCCCGAACCGTTGGGTTGCTCCAGTGCGTCGTTAATTAAACACCTACCTATCTAAAATAGTACCATACTAAAAACACATTAAGTTAACTTCCAAGATGCATTACTATAACTTTTTCTAAGTGAAGGAATCATTCCAAGTTTCCCCCAAAACGCAATTCCCTTGTTTCAATAATCACTTCACACACTTTAGCGTATCTTAGGATACTAGCTGAATTTAGCCGGCGTTGCTCGGGTTTAATTGGTTAAACGTCGATTGAAAGCTATCCAAAAAATCACTTTTCTGTCATAGAAAATGCAAATATAGAGAAAAATAAGTGAGCGCAAAATAATTTTTAAAACTGAGATTTTTATAGCTTCTACAATTTACTTTAGATCCATTTCAAATACTATAGGTAAAACAAACCTACAAAAAATAATACTGAGGTGACTATATACAAAATCGATTTTGAGTTTTGGAGTGATTGTGAATGTCCTTTCAGTTCATTTTCTAAAAGAATGACATACATCCTATTATTACAGTCAGTTTTTTCCTTTTCAATATTTTTTATTTGTAGCACCTTGCACCAGGAATGCGAATTTCGGAATTCCATCATCGTTATGAAAGACTGACAAATCATATTGATACGATATCATGAATAACGTTTCAAGCAATTACACTTTACGCTTGAAAATTCCATCCCGCATTTTACAGACGATTTTCAAACGAAACCTAGAACAATAATAAGTACAAACAGTGTTTTTGCATTTCGTAAATTAAAGCAAAGGAAAACATCTTTCCAGAACAACAACTCTCTTCTATTTATATTTCACTAATGTTTCTATACCTTCTAGAAAATTGATAGTTGGCCGTATAGGGAAGATGACGATTCCAACCACTGTATTCACTCTCATCATTTTCATGATAGTTGTCAAAGGTAATTACATTTTATTTTCTTAAAATAAGGGAACGTATTTTTGTGTATCGGTGTATTATTATCAAGAACTTATTGAGTTATATCTTTTCGAACTATAGAAATAAATTAGAATTAACTCTAAAGCAACGTTATAATTGCAGATTCATGGCAACAACATCATTTTGAAGTGTTTGTGGTTTTGATATTGCACACTTTCTAAAATATAACTTTTCAAGTATGTTTTTATATCGTGTTTTTTAAATCATTAGATATTATTTTTATTTATTTTTCAGGGATGATCTTGATACGAGCGGGTATGTAAATTTGTCTTCCTGTTATGCTTGTTTCAAATGTAAATGCATTTCAGAAAGTGTCATTCCATACTCTTTATATAATTCAGTTGTAAAATTTTCTGATAGGAAAATGCATCAACGTAGGAATGCAAATGTTTTGTCTTCGGTTATTAAAAAGTATGAAGTAAAGGACTATCCGTTTACTCGGGTCCAAAAGTTTCGAAATATCCTTATAATCCAGTTCCATCGATAGCTTTTCTTATACTGCTACATCCAAGGCTCAGAATGATATTTTTGAAAATATCCTGAACATTAGGCACAGAGAGATATAGTTTGTTTCGAAAAATGGATCAAAAATAGTTACAGAGCTTGTATCTATTTTATCTTACGATGCGTAAGAAATAACACTGTGATTCTATCTAATAATTAATAGAATGTGTTGGAACTTATACCCCACATGACTGTAAAAGAGTGAGAGAAGAGTTATTACTACAACTATGTAATGGAAATAGTTCTAGTATGATGTGGCTTTGATATTTCACACTACACATGATGTGGCTTTAATATCCACTAAAAATACAGAGGCTGTTCCGACATTTTTTGAACGATTTTAATGGACTGAAGATCAATTTTTTACATGAAATTTTGGTGTTTTAAATGTTCTAATTGATAGTCCTTCTTCTTAACTATCTTTCTACGCCTTAATTTCCATGATAATAGTGACTTTTGTAGTATCAACAGAGGTATTTTGTCCCATTCTTGTTCCAGTTTTCCTTAAATGGTTTTCGGTCGACGTGTCAATAATGCTCTTTTTAAAAGTCTAAAAAAGTCCATTGGTGAGACATCTGTAAATTTAGCAGGAATATCAGTAACGGGTATTGACTTGATACCAGTTTCTTGTTCCATTTTTTCCAAAAATTTATAAAAGTGGATTTAGATGTGTGGCTGCTTGCTTTATCCTGATACACCTCTACTGATTGTTGTTACTGTGGGTAAAGATGTAGTATTTCTTTTTTGAATATTAGTGATAAAAAATGGTCTTGATAGTATGTGGGAATTAATTTTTACATTTTTTTCTCACACTTTACTTTTAATTTTCCATTATATGCAAAACCGGCAACAATCATAAATCCATTAGAAAAAGTTTCTTCGGATTCTTTAAATCACGTTTTAAGATTTTTTTCTCCTATTTTATGATAATAAATTGTTCTTTTTTTATTGCATCATTTAAATACCCCAAGCCTCGTCTATTGTCACAACATTTTTCCGTCTTTCTCAAGCTAAATGCTTCTTATACAGAATTCTGCAGCGAGTTCTGCGTTCTGCAATATGTCGTGGGAATAGACGATGAACATTGTATTTTTTGGCCTTTATCAGATTCAAATCAGTTATTTATTTTATTTGCAGTTGAAACTGAACATTTTAATGACTTTTCAATAGTCCTTTGACTTGGCGGATTCTATTTTAAGATTAAAGATCTTTACAAATATTGTCAGAAATTCTTCTTTTCTGGATACGTATTTGGAAGTATTCTTTCCACTTTTACGTTTCTTTCCTTTCTCATTAATAATATTATTTATCATACCTTTAGATATCGAAAAACGATGACTTTTACAGCGTTTCTTAATAATCGAATAAGCATAATTCTTTTCGGAAAGAGCGGAAACAACCTTCCATTCATTGCTTATTTAAAGCGCCATTTTGAAAGTAAACAAAACTCTGAGTTAGCAGACGATAAGTTATACTTCAACTATATTTAAGTGCTGCGAAAATAAAATTATTTGGTACCATACAATTTTTTACAGCTCACCAAAATCGTTCACAAAATGTCCGAACAGCCTCTGTATAACTTAACAAGTATGGTTTTATATTGTGCTTTTTAAATCAATATTAGATATTATTTCTATTTATTTTTCAGGGATGATATTGATACAAACAGGTATGTAAATTTGTCTTCCTGTTAAGTTTGTTTCAAATGTAAATGCATTTCAGAAAATGTCATTTCTCATACACGTTATACAACTAATTTGTTTTCAAAGCTTTGCGTAGACTATGAATTTTTTCGAAATTCTGTTTTCTACAAGTAAGAAAAACTACATTTTACAAAACTGGGTGCATCAAATAGCAAGACGGTTAAGTTACTTAAAATAACATTGGACTGTAAGATCCTATCTATAACATATCGAAAATTGCTTCTAATGGGTGTTCTTGTATCTTATAGGGTATAAAGTCGATCTGACATAATAGTTTTACGAATAGAATACCTGAATGGGAATACTTTTGTTTTGTGTTTCTTCACGACCGGTGGAAATACTTGATATCGAAGAGGTGCTCCTCACTCAGTATAATTAGTTCAGAAAGTGTCAGTTCATACTCTTTACGTAATTCATTTGTTGTACAATTTTCTAATAGAAAAATGCTTTATCGTAGGAATGCAAATGTTTTGTCTTCGGTTATTAAAAGTATGAAGTAAAGGACTATCCGTTTACTCAGGCCCCAAAGTTTCGAAATATCCTTATTATCCAGTTCCATTGATAGCTTTTCTTATACTGCTACATTCAAGGCTCACAATATTTTTGAAAATAGCCTGAACATTAGGCACAGAGAAATGTTTGTTTTGAAAAATGGATCAAAAAGTATCTTTGAATAGTTACGGAACTTGTATCTATTTTATCTTACGATGCGTAAGTAATAACACTATTCTATCTAATAATTAATAGAATGTGTTCGAACTCTATACCCCCACATGACTGTAAGAGAGTGAGAGAAGGGGTATTACTACAACTATGTGATGAAAATAGTTCTAATATGATGTGTCTTTGATATTTCATACAACACATGATGTGGCTTTGATATCCACTAAAAATACACAGGCTGTTCCGACATTTTTTGAACAATTTTAATGGACTGAAGAAAAAATTTTTATATGACATTTTGGTGTTTAACTGTTCTATTTGATATCCCTTCTTCTTAAATATCTTTCTACACCTTAATTTCGATGATAATAATGACTTTTATATCAACAGAGGTATTTTGTCCCATTCTTGTTCCAGTTTTCCTTGAATGGTTTTCGGTCGACGTTTCAATAATGCTCTTTTTAAAAGTCCAAAAACGCAAGTCCATGGGTGAGACATCTGGAAATTTAGCAGGAATATCAATAACGGGTATTGACTTGATACCAGTTTCTTGTTCCATTTTTTCGAAGAATTTATGAGAAGAGTGGATTTAGATGTCTGGCTGCTTGCTTTATCCTGATACAGCTCTACTGATTTTTGGCACTGTGGGTAAAGATATGGTATTTCTTTTTAGAATATTAGGGATAAATATGGTCTTGATAGTATGTGGGAGTTAGTTTTTATATTTTTTCTTACTCTCTTTAGTTATAATTTTCCATTATATACAAAACCGGTAACAATCATAAATCCATTAGAGAAAGTTTCTTCGGATTCTTTGAACCAAGTTTAAGATTTTTCTCCTCTTTTATAATAAATTGTTCTTTTTTTATTGCAATCATTTAAATACAACCACGCCTCGTCTATTGTCACAACATTTTTCCGTCTTTCTCCAGCTAAATGCTTCTCATGCAGAATTCTGCAGCGAGTTCTGCGTTCTGCAATATGTCGTGGGAATAGACGATGAACATTGTATTTTTTGGCCTTTATCAGATTCAAATCAGTTATTTATTTTATTTGCAGTTGAAACTGAACATTTTAATGACTTTTCAATAGTCCTTTGACTTGGCGGATTCTATTTTAAGATTAAAGATCTTTACAAATATTGTCAGAAATTCTTCTTTTCTGGATACGTATTTGGAAGTATTCTTTCCACTTTTACGTTTCTTTCCTTTCTCATTAATAATATTATTTATCATACCTTTAGATATCGAAAAACGATGACTTTTACAGCGTTTCTTAATAATCGAATAAGCATAATTCTTTTCGGAAAGAGCGGAAACAACCTTCCATTCATTGCTTATTTAAAGCGCCATTTTGAAAGTAAACAAAACTCTGAGTTAGCAGACGATAAGTTATACTTCAACTATATTTAAGTGCTGCGAAAATAAAATTATTTGGTACCATACAATTTTTTACAGCTCACCAAAATCGTTCACAAAATGTCCGAATAGCCTCTGTATAACTTAACAAGTATGTTTTTATATCGTGTTTTTTAAATCAATATTAGATATTATGTCTATTTATTTTTCAGGGATGATCTTGATACAAACAAGTATGTAAATTTGTCTTCCTGTTAAATTTGTTTCAAATGTAAATGCATTTCAGAAAGTGTCATTTCTCATACATTTTATACAACTCATTTGTTTTCAAAGCTTTGCGTAGACTATGAATTTTTCGAAATTCTGTTTTCTACAAGTAAGAAAAACTACATTTTATAAAACTGGGTGCATCAAATAACAAGACGGTTAAGCTAACTGAATAACATTGGACTGTAAGATCCTATCTATAACATATCGAAAATTGCTTCTAATGGGTGTTCTTGTATCTTATAGGCCCTATAATATAGGGTATAAAGTCGATCTGACATAATGGATTTACGAATAGAATACCTGAATGGGAATATTTTTGTTTTGTGTTCCTCAACGACGGGTGGAAATACATGATATCGAAGAGGCGCTCCTCACTCAGTTTAGTTTGTTCACAAGTATTACAATTGTGTTTGATTTTACCTTCTGTAACAGAAGAATCAGTGCTTTAAGAACAAACACATTAGAATTGTCAACTGAGAAAACTTTAAGATAAAATTTGCTTTTTTTTTAATCCAATTTCCCAACGAGATAAATTTCTTTTCTAATTAAATATGAAAAATTCATCAACGCATTCTTTTACAAAATAGGAAAATTGTTCTGAAAATAGGGAAATCTGTGACTCAAATTTTGAGATATTTGTGTCACACAATGTCCTAAAATAAGCATGCATATCATATGCACATAATGTTCCATTTAAAGGTTTTCCACTATAAACTAATGCCGATTGTGTAAGGGAAGCAACAGTAATTACTGCCTGTTCATGGTTGAATATACAATTTGAATCTTCTTTACCTTTGTGCCCTTGGAAATTCGACGTTCAGAAACTTTTTCAAAAAATAATTTCATATAAATATCGTAAATGAAGGGTGATAATCAAAAGAATAATTCAAAAAAGTTTTTCTTCATTTGCTAAGCGATAAAATTCAAAAAAATTGCAACGTACAGAGCATATGTAGGAAGTATGGAACACTTGATTTTAAAAAATTGATGAAATTTTGGGAATGAGATTTTTGATACATCAATCATCAAATCACGACGAAATTAATAGATTTAGATGTGAATGAAGGTAATTATCAAGCTTTTAGAGTTATACTAAAGTAGTAAAAATATCAGAATCTTTCGCTTGAAAAAATGATATGCAATACTGAACACTTAAAGGATTAGCTACAAATATACAAAAAAATTAACTTTTTTAATGCATATTTATTAGTGCTTAGGTACAAAGAAATTTTTTTTTCAATATATTTTTAAAATGTTAAACTTGGTTTGCTCATTGGAAATTGTTCGGAATCGTAACGATAAGAAATTCTCACAAAAAATCTTTCTTCCTCAAATAAAGAAAACTGTTGAATATGTACTCTTGAAATCTTAGTGAATATATCGTAGTTATATTCTACAAGCTCTGCATCAAAAATCTCTGGCAATGTAGATTTCCTACGTAATAGCGTATTCACTGATTGTGGTTGTTCAAATGTCTGCGTCGCATTTTAGCCAGCACCGAAGTAATTATACTTCATTTCATCACTTTCTTTGCTTAAGTGCAAGCTCGAGCATCGATACATGAATCTCATAATAACAGAAATCATAGGTGCTTGCAGTAGTGATAGAAGTGGCGGGAAATGGTGAAAGGTAAATCGTGGAATAATCCATTGGGTCTGAGTGTAGTGTTTTTTTAACAAATGGAGAGGAAAAAAATTCCATAACAATAGTTCATTTAATAGTACTTCAATACACAAGTGATAATATAATGCGTGGAGAGGTTCGTTGTTGAAGATCGGGTGTTTGGGACGGCTTTGAGATCCTTATTCGAAGGGGCTGCTGAAAGAATAAAACCTCCAGGGGATAATGATTAAGAGAAAGATTATTGAAGCTGGGGATATATCTGGGAAGTTCCATTGGCAGAAAGTAGGTGTCTCTACGGAGTGGCAAGTTGATCTAGCACAGACGATATGAAAAGAAGAGAAATATTTTGAATGAGAGTGTTCGTTTGAAGTCAAGGTTAGTAAGGTGACTTGAGTTCAAAGGTGAAAGTGGGTGAAAAGATGTATTGACCACATGGCTCAAGGGCAAGACAAAGGCAATCGGGTGAAAAGAGAAAAGGGGAACGTTAAAGGTAGAATTGTATTTAGAGGGTTAGTTTTAGGTATCGCTTGATGCATACAATAAAACCAGAAAAACTATAAACACGATATTGTATGATTAAATAATATACAATAGAACGTATGTTACTAAAATAATATGTATAAGGACGCCTGTGGAGTCTACGGAAGAAACTATTGGACGAAGTCTTGAAGTTTTCCATGGATATAATATTTCAGCCAAACACACAATTCTCCGAATTTGGACGCAAAAATCCTTTTAGATAATTTTCAATTAGTTAAAAACTTAATTTTCCATAGAGAATGCTTTCAAAACATGAAAATTCTGGTATTTTCGAAACATATTTGTAAACATGGAAATTGTACGCAATATGGAACATATTCCATATTGCTTGCAGTTGAGGTGTCCCATATAACGTTCTCGTGTGCTTCGACTTAACTATTTTCTTACAAAAAAAGTGCATTTAAGAGAAAACCAGTGTTTTACATTCTCAAGAAAAAACGTATTTCATGCGAAATTATGCAATTAAAATATTTTGGGACTTATTTTCCCTGAAATGATTGGCTTTCTAAATGAGTTTCTAAAATATTTTTGGCGCCACGAAATATAAAAGTACTTCTGTTTAAAAAGCAAGTATACTCGAATGACGCTTAAAACAGAATATCAGTGCCTACTTCCAACACAGAAGCTTTTCAAACAAATTCCGATGAATTTTGACAATTACATGTCGAGATATTGCGTTATTCTGTTTTCCTACACTTATCCTACTGTTGTCGAGCAGTTAAAATGAAGCGAAATATTTGTTTTCAAACGCAACTAAGATTCTGCAATTAAATGCTTAATTTGTTTTATTTTCCGTATTTTCTTAGAGCACTTTACAAATTACACATGAATAATTCTGCTTGCTGAAGTGTACATTTTCATAAAAAATTATTACTTATAAACTTTTATCATATATTGTCTTATTTATAAGTATATCCTAAAATATAAACTACGTAATTTTTGCATGCGATTAGGGAAGAAAAGCTCGAGCATTTCAGTGATGTATTGTGATCTCATTTGTTAAAAAGGCCCCCTGTCTATTAGAGTATTAATTTGTATTATTTTTCGATTTTTTCAGTGATCTTCACAAGTTACACGTGACGAATTGTTCTTCATGAACTACACTTTGAATTTCTTTGGTTTTAAAGCTATTCTTCTCTCCAATACATAGCTGTTATTTGTAGATTCTTCCAACCACCGTTTCTTCAATTGTTTAACTTAGTGATTTAATTCGATAAAATGTTTTTCTGTCTCTTTCAGATTAGAGCTATACCTACCTATAGCAGTTCGATTTAATATCATAAACCAAACTATGCCATCACGAAACTCTACAATGGAGAATGAATCTGAACCAGGGGGGAAATGATGGCGAAGCAGACGGTATTGAAACAAAATTTAAAATGTGTCTAAGCGACTGAGATGTAAATCGATTGAGGATTAAATGTTGTCTTTAAAACAATATGCTTTAAGTGCATAATAATGTTTAATTATTCAAATGTATTGCGAAATTGATAAAATAAAATATTTGTTTCACACATTCTTGATTCTGTTCGATTTAAAAACTAGATTTAATCTTAATACATTTGAAATATGAATTGAGAATGCATTAAAATAGTTTTAAACATTAAAACAAAGGAATTTTCATTTGTTTATTTATAAAGCAATGGAAAATAAATATTATTCCCACTCTACATTATTGAAATTGTTAGTGTTTCTGTCGTATCATACCGATTACATAATGTCAGAGTTAGAAATTAGTTTTAAGATTTCATCAACAGATAAAAGCCAAAAAATTATTAAAACAATAATTAACAGTTTTTTAAGAACTGAATCAAAAATTCCTGCCCCGAAATACCTCAAATGACAAATTAATATTCCACAAGCCATGTGAAATAAAAAAAGAACTTCTACATCCCATGTAGTGCTACTGGGAATTAAAGAATGAAAAACTTAACTAAACACATTGTAAGTTTTTGTTATTCCTCTGTTAAGAGGGTCCTAATAGAGAATATGCTAGCATCTGACCCTAATGCAGATAATGGGGTAGCCATTTAACCTGGTACTGCAGTCTCGATGTGGAAGGTGTAGAATCAAAACAGTTTTTAAAAGATTTCCATATATATCAATAGAAAATTTGAAATAAAGCTTCAAAGCATTAAAAATCAGCCTTCAATGTTCTGTTTCTGGAATGAGTTGACAGTTTGAATATTAAGAAATTCCCGAAAATATTTACATGCAGAATCGTGCTCATATAAGAGACACAATCGGAAAAACCGAGTTTCAACAGAAAAGTCAGAACAATGTTCCTAAAAAAGAAAAAATAGTTGAATAAAAAGATGAGCATATAAAATTGCAATACTTTCCTTTCCGACGGGGCTAGTCAACCCGAAGCACACCTTAACAGGTCACAGAATAAAACACGAATAATAGAATAAATAGAAAAGAAATTGAGAAAAAAGAAATGTAAAAGAACTCTAAAGTATTAGTAAAAGTGTGATACGTTTTGATATACTATGCTCGAAAGAAAGATAATTTATTAGTTATAATATGAATCGAGAATTTTTACATAGTGGCTATATAATAACACTCATGTTTCACAAGTTATTGTAAAATTATTGCTTTCTAAACAAAACAAAGAAATTGCAGAGGTCAAAAGATATATATTTTTATGCTTTAAACTTTTTTTTATTGTTCTAAATTTGTAAGGATTTTGTGCGGTGTTTACTTTTCAGAATGAGTTAAGATTAATATTCCATCATCCCAATAACATTATTAGTATCCCATATTATTAATTCCGAGAATCTTTTCGTAACAATATTTTTTGTAGAACATCAATTGTTTTCTTGTTCCTACCTCCTTTCTGTTGCCACATCGGAAAAAAATCAAAAAAGATAAATACTTAAAATAAAACATTAATACAAATCGTTTGCAAAAAATATATCAGATTTTTATAATTATCGTCTGATAAAATATAAACTATAATTTTTACTTATGAATGAATATGGTTCGACAAAATATGTTCCTGGTATTTTACACAAAACAAACGTCTCAGAAGAAATCATACGACTCCAAAGTTTTTGAAGTAGATTAGTAAAGTTAGAGGTCATATCTCCTTATTAGCAAATTTGGATTTCTAGTATTTATATCACCTCTTAAATGCATTTTATTAAATGGGGTGATCACAAATAATATTTCGAATTATCAAGGTGAGATATGTTCTCAAAAGTTTGAAAAAACCACTATGATGGTCATATATTGTATAAGCTTTAAAATGTCAGAGTATAATTTTCATTATTTGTTTTTAAGTTGATTATTAGAAATTGAGGAAAGATTATTGCAAAACCAAGGTTCTGTTGTAATTAACGTTCGTCTGAAGAAAATTCCACAGTATTGCACAGAAATTCAAAGATAATGAAAAATTAGTAATGTGTGCGCCAATCATTGCGCAACATAAATTCACTCATTGTCCGCAGAAGTAGACAGCCTGCAAGCTGAAAAACCTGCGTCAGCAAATCGTATGAAGACAATATAACAGAAGATTTTATTCTCAGAAGGGCTGTGATTCTGATGTATGCAAGAGGAAATACCCCGATAAAACGCATCGGATGCTTCTCAGTACGGAATTGCTATTGTTTCTCCTCTTTCTCTTCCCAAAGGTAACTTTCTCTTCCGATTTAGACATTTTTCTTTGGAAAATTCATATATATATATATATGCTCAAATATGACAGTATCAGTACAAGAACAGAAACAGCTGTCTAATTTCTATCGTGAAATAGGTGTCCTGAAGTAAGCAAAGATGAAGTGCCAGATCTCAGCAGTTTTGCTTCTAGTCTGTATAACAGTACAATCAGGTAATAGTTTAGTATTTTTATTTGCAGTTTGCTTTAGGTACTTTGTTTTCCCTAGCATATTTGTGAGGGTTGAGAGTTCTAAATTCGGTTCAACCGAATACTGTCATGTACGTAGGGACAAGTTCACGTTAAATCTGCCGTGGCCTCAAATATTCTCAAGTTGGCTTGGTGTGGAAGTTTAAAGAATGGGATGTCAACTTAGGTTTTGACCTCGTCATCTGACCATGGTTCAAAATTGCGAAGTTCTGCCGTCGGATCTTTCCCTTCGGGATTGATCCCGGCAGTCGCCAATAGCAGGTTGTGTTGCTCCCAGTGCGTTGTAAATTCAAATATCTGCCAACCGTAGTTCAAAATGACGAGATCATTTTAACCATGGAAGGTCCTCGGATCTTTCTCTGCAGGATTGATCCCTTATCGTCATCAATAGCCTGTTGTGTTGCCCCATTTATACGTAAATTCAACTACCTGGTTACCTACCTACCTTTGCACACACGCCAGTTTTATTGTTATAAATAGTTTGTTCAAAAAAGAGATTTTCCTTTCAAATTTAGAAAACAGGTTGTGTACAAACAGTGTACAAAACAGTGTACAAAAAACTCCTTTCCCGGGTCCTCTTTTGTATTTTTATTTGCAGTTTGCTTTAGGAAGTGTTTCGTATTAAGAACATATTCGTTTATTTTTATAACTTGTTTGAAACATATTTGAGGGCACCGCAGCCCCATTATTAAATTATGTGGTTATATAATGCATGGTTATGCCCACTGCACTAGCAACCTTTGAAGTGCAAAACTGCTTGTTTCTGTGCTTCTGTGTCAGTAAGACTTTCCTTGTATATGTATGCCTAGTACTCGATGTTGTGTCTTGCGTTCGGCATAGATTGGACAAATATGGCTCTTGCGCCATAAGAACCCTGCAAATCTACCTTTTCATTCAACATCTTTATTATTATAAATAGTACGTTTTATGGAAAGTTTTATAACTTTTTGAACTTAGAAAACATACTGACAATGCACTGCAAAAATATCCCTATTTTACCAGGCTGCTGGCCCCTGAACCTTTAACCATCAATTTCCTGACGTATGGACTATGTTTTAACTTGGTATAATTCCGTAATTAGCTTTGTTAGCTTTTTTGCATTTTTTGTCTTCTACTAATAATGAATCCATCGCCCACCGATTTCTGATTGATCGAACAAGAATCAAGGTCACATCCCTAATGTAAAATTTATGGAAATATGTTATTTATAGTCCCGAGGTCAGTTACTTCCGCTGTGTGTGAGAGGATAATAACGTTTATGTTCTCCGACGTTTTTCTCTGAATTTGGTGGGCCGTTGCATCATTCCTATAGGTCACTTAACTATTATTTCCATCAAAATATGGAAACTTTTGCAAGTTCATGATCAACATTGTTGAATAATTTTGATAATTTTGAGAGACAGTTAAGAGTGTTCCCTTACTAAGTTAAAGAAATTACTTTACTTTATCTTTACGGTATTTTTAGTTCTCCAATACAAGAAGCAATACGTATTCAAATGTGTTGAATAGCACGTATAGCTATCATATTTTCCTCTGCATTCTCATGTGTACCTTTCGATGAACACTACTATAAAGCCTGAAAAATTGAATAAAGATAAAAAGTTGCAAAATCAAATCATTTAAATTTTTTATGAAGTAACTCTCCAATTAGTTCATGAGATTCATTTCAGTGCATGATTCGATGGTGGCAAAACATTTTTCTTTCGTTAAATCTTTCTATTTATATTCACTATGACCCCTATAAATTTCTATTCTATCATTTTTTCATTGTATTACTGATCTACTTGACTAACATACAAAGTGAGAATTACACTATTCGTGACATATGTACTAGCACTAATATTTTAAAACGTATAATTATAGTTTGAAGTTTGTTTTAAAAATTGTATTTTTTTTTGGGGGGGGGGTTGCATCGATTCTCTCGAGTACCAATAATATTTCGAATTTGTTCTTTTGTCTAAAAGTACGTAGAATATTTTACCAAATGATATTCATTCTATTTTATTGAATTCATCAATTATAAATGATAATGTTCCCTCAAAGAAGTAGAAAGTACTGAAATTTCATTTTTATGTAGCGAGTAACAGGCTATCAGGTCAAGGTTAACAAATTGTTTTTAATATTCTAATAATCTAAGAGATAATCTCTTGATAATAATCTAAGTTGGCTCTAATCTCTGGATAATAATAAATCTAGATCTTTACTTCTAAATTTTAAACATTCGTCATTTGTTATGCTTATAATTTTAGGTTCTTTATTAGTCAAGACAGTAGTATCTTTTTTTAGCCCAATATGTAAAATATATCTGCATGTTAGTAAACCTATTGCAAATTAATCTTGTATTTTCATAATTTGAAATCGGTTAAATCTGATAAAAAAATCGAGTTAAATCTGCTACAGGGAATAAAAGAAAGTTTAAAATATTTATTTACTACTTTCTAATAATGTTTTTACTTAATTTCAGTTATATGTCAAGAGAAGCCGAAGGAATATAAAGTCGGTGAAGTAAGTTCAATGTGTTATAATAGTTAATATTTTAACCGTAGCGTAACGTAAGCACTTACAACTGTTGTTGTCGAGATAAAATTTGCTCTTCTATAAGGGACGCACAAATAAAAGAACTATTTTGTGTTTTCTCATTGTGTAGATGTTTTATTTACAATAATTTATCTGGATGTCACGAAATAATTGCTCTCGCCAACGTCTCACCAAAAAATGTCAAATTAATGTTCTCTGAACGAAGAAAATATATTTTATCGTTCATGAATATCTAATACTGCACCATACGAAACAAAATTAAAATATTTTACATAATTCTTTACGTAAATATTTTAGTAACTTGCGAAATTTCGAACTTTATTTTCATTTTTTATCAAAGCAAATCCATTGTGTATTTCCATTCTTCCTGGTTATAAAACTGGTTTTCACATGTTTGAAAATAATTTTTTCGTAGAAAGATTTACTGACAAACAGAACAATGTTTCTCGTATCTTCAACTCCATCACGTTCTCTATAAAGTTTATTTAAAAAAAACACTTACCGTGTAAGAAACCTCAATACAATTCCTCTTTAAATCATTCTGTATGTCATTTGAACAATTTTATCAAACTACACAATAATCTATCTGAATTGCTCCTTTCAACGGAATTAATGTCAGCTTTTAGTAAAAGTTTTCAGTTGCCCATTCATAAATATTTTAGCTTCATCCTTAGTTAAATGAACGCTTATAGCTATCCACCAAGAAAAAAATGTAAAAGCTGGACCATCTTGATTGATGTGTTTGCAATTTCACGAAAGTGTTAAATTGAAATACTTGAGAATGTTTAGTTCAAAAAGATGGACTTCTCTTTCTGAAATATAGGCGTTCAAATTGCACTTTTAAAAATAAAGTACGTACATCTTTTAGTATGCATGGATGAATATTAATACAATATAATCCATATTGTTGGCTTTTGTTCTTCAACAAGAAAATTAACAAGTTCTTAAAATTAACTTAACCCTCCTGGTGGTTTATTTTCGCATCGAAAACCACCCTTTGGTGATCAGCCTCTGATGCAAAAATTTGTTCCAAACATTCACCAATTATAGGCAAGGGACAATTTGTTTTTCCTATTCGGATAGTAATTCCCCTGAGAGTAAATAGGGCAGTTTCATCTCCGACGAGCTATCTCATCATTTTCAAAACTTACCAGACCTTGATGGACGAGATACCTCATCATTCGCACAGAATTGACCAGATCTTGCACGAGATCTCGTCAAAACCACTTTTCGTTGTTAATACTGACAGTTCATAGTGTAAAATAATTCCAATCTATTTCAAACAAAAAGACTTTGTTTTCAATAATTAGTGGTATGAAATTCAAGGATAAAATTAACTATATGGCGAAAAATAGTTTTAATGTAATATTGAACAGGAAAGTTCAGAACAAAAATGAAAATTCTTTAGATAATTGTTTACTTAAGATGGAAGTACCGTCGTAAGCATTAAGGATCAAATGGTATTTTAGAAGCTTTTCTCTGGAAATGTAAGACTGTTAAGTAAATGGAAGCGAAACGTTCTGTGATAGCATTTTTTGTGGCAATATTATATATTGGTGTAATTATGTTTTGTAGCCTAATGAGAACAATTCTATGGAAAAGTAATTTATGTTCTCTTCACAGCCCCAATTCAAACTGGAAGCAGCCGGAGCAGGCAACAATCTGCGCAATTTCGGAGCCGGTTACAACGCTGGAGTGGGCACTAAAGTGTGGGAGAGCAAGAAGAAAGACATGAGTCTGGAACTCGGGGCAACCTACGGACGGAACTTCGCAAGGGTCGACGGTCACACCTACAAATCTAATCCCCAGTACGGGCTTGGCGGTACATTCAGATGGGGAAAGAAGCGATAAATGTCAAAAATATGATGACTGGCCAAACATTCTTATACAGCTGTTTTTAATGTATTTTTATGATGGAATTTCCGTCTAATAAACATTTTGAAAACTTTATTAATGCTCTTTGTGTATTTTTAATTCATTTTTTTATTTAATTATGCGTTACAACAGAACTGACCGAAAATCTAATATTATACATACAAAGAAACTGAATATTGACATCAACTAAATAAATCATTTTGAGCTTCAAAATTAATTGAAATTTAATAAATAAACACTTTGGCGCTCCACAGATTTTTGGATGACAGTATTGATGTCAATCAGCATTCTACAACTCACATAGTAAACACTGACAGAAAAATTCAAGTTTAAAAGTATTTTGAGTTAAAAAACAATCTGACGAAAGAACTTAAAATCAAATAAACGTTTTTTCAAATCATTATCTACTCTTGACCAATATTAGTTCAAACCTCACCATATTCACTTAAGATAAAATAGGCTGCGAAATATATTTACTGTTTGTATATGGTACATTTGTGTTTTGAATGTTAATTAATATAATAATCATTATTTAAAAGTGGCTTAAAGGTCTAGTATGACAACCCAAGATGTTCGTAAAACTATTTCGAGTACAAAATATCTAAAACTCAACAGAGGATTAAGTAAACCTCGAAACCTTTTTCTGTTTCAGTTCCTCGAAATTCATATTACTTGTGATTTTTGTGAATTAAGGTTGCCTAAAGACACTTTTTCTCACCTTGGTTAGTGTGACAAAAAGACCTGACGAAAAATTTCATCGATATTTAAAAATGTCTAGCGGGCCCCTTTGACTTTGAAAAAAATTATTAAAAAAGATAGTGTTTTTTATATAATTTTAAAAAATTGATATTTAAATTAATAGTTAGTAACAGTGTAAAACAGTTTATGAATGGGACCCTCATTTTTTCCAAAAATTTCAGAGATATGCATGAATATCTATAATTGAAAAAATATCGAAAATCAGAAGAAAAATTTGTTTAGAAATATTTGAAAATAACGATTTGATGTTTTTGCACGCGCGCACGTTTAGTAAGAACAAACTTTTACACTTTGTAAATAACTGGAAGGGATTTTTTATACGGCATTTTGAAAACTTCAAAGGGAATACATAATTCTACGCTCTCAAACCAAAATCCTTTTACCCTATCAATGCTATATTTTACAACTTCTACAATCTCAGGCGATATAGGTTTGCTACTTAATACTACATTTACCATAGTTGGTTGCAAAATTTCAAGTTCGATCTAAGACAGCACGGCCGTCAATCATTCTTCAACTCATGATTTTCTTTTAAAAAGGGCAACTTTAAATATTTTGAAATTTTCCATGGATAGATTTCATTCAAACCTTATTCTTAGCGTTTTGGCGAAGAACTGATAATTTAAATTTCACTTAATTAAATCTCTCATAGAGAATATATTCTATAACATGAAAATTCCTTTTTTGGAAAATCTGCTTCTAGATATGGAAAAGGGCACAATACGATACACGTTCCATTTTCCGTGCAGTCGAGGTGTTTCATATTATGTACACGTTTGCTTCGAAGAAAAAGGTATGTTTAATATAAATCCTAAGCAGGATCCTTACCTTTGTTCTTTTTAATTATCGAACCGCAATATGTCCATATGTACGTCTTATAACAGACTGCTCAGGAATTCAATGAGGTGCAAAGCCTACTAATGCAGCTAATGTCCACTATTTGTCTATTGGCGAGATTTTTTTTAAATGAATAAGAGAGAGAGGACATGCATTCCTCCGAAGTAAATGGCTAGAATAACAATAATGTAAGCTAATATTAAGAAATGTATGGACAGTAAAAGGCTTTATTTATATTGCACTCAAACTTTATGTTACATAGATATAATATGTGCAGAAGTTTCTTTTAAAGGTCTTGAAAATAGGATGTTGACGGTCCAGGTGACAGCACATCAGTTAGGAGTTAATTGGGTGGTCAGGACAAAAATTGCTGTTATGAATATGCTTGTTCACTGTGTTTGCATTTATGTAGAATTCCAAGAGAATGGGTATGTATGTACATCTAGTTTTTGCTGGGCTTCCAAAATCTGACTTTCAACGTTTACTTGAAGTTGAGTTTTTTGGGGGGTTCCACGTTACATTGGTTCTTGCATCCCATGAGTTTGTACTTATATTTCAGAAGACACTCCTACTCCTTATCCTCCATCACGGACTTAAAGTAACTTGTGTGAATTGTCATTGCTCTCGATTGCGCGTCATCTGATTTTACCACTTTCAACTAAAAAGTGACTTCATCAGAGTCTCACGAACGTTTTCCCAGTTCCCATTGGTACCCACCCCTCTAAAATAAAGAAAAGAAGGTTGTTGTGCAGAATAATATTAAAAAAATCAGATGAATTAAAAATATTTATAATTCAATAAATAACTCTAAAACATGACTGCTACCACTGATTAGTGTGTTCTCTTTATTTACTACCTATTCAATCAACTAATGAAGTTCTTAAATTGTAGATATCTTGCTTTTGGAACAATCTTTAAGGACCTATTCTATCTACTGCTTCTGAAATACAACGTTATGCATTTCACAGAGGACTGTCTGAATGCATTCCTTGACGGTGACTTCATGTAACTTTGAGCCATGGACTCTTCAGGCTACAACGGGATCGTGAACACAGACAATGGCGTGCTGACTGGCAATCTGTCGTGTTTTAGGAAGAGTCCCCTTCAACTTGAGCAACTCATTCAGGACCACGATCTTGCAGAGAAATAAGATATTTTACCCATTTATGTCGGTCAAGAAGATACTTCGAGTGTTCGCTTAGATTACCTATTTTGTAGAAAAATCTGTAGAGTACTAAGTGTGTCGAACCAGTTATCTATGGTCATTGTTATATCATGTGCAATTCTACCCAATATAGTGTGAATCATTAATGCACACAGATCTGAAATGTATATGATTCA
Source organism: Meta bourneti (assembly GCA_933210815.1). NCBI lineage: Eukaryota > Metazoa > Arthropoda > Arachnida > Araneae > Tetragnathidae > Meta > Meta bourneti. The sequence continues at coordinate 74,896,865 of OW119929.1, read as the reverse complement.
AAGACTACGAAATTTAAACAAAATTCCACATACTCAACCAACTACAAATGCAACTGATTGAAGAGATCATTTTGCACACTTTTTTGTTGGTCCTGAAGAAACATTTAAGTGTCTAATGGACAAAATATATTGATTCTAAAATTTTGCTGTATTGTTATTAATAAAAAATATATTTTACCGATTTTATTCTGTTCCCTTTTTACCTTTTGAGAAAATCATCGCCAATGGAACTCATACCCTTCCTTCCGTGCTTTTTTATTTTGCAAAATTGACTTTGACACTATCCCACAAACAAGTTTTACTTTCTACGAATTCAATTCCCGTTATATTATGAAACTCAAACTAGTATTTGCTTATTTTCGGAAGAAAAGCAGAAATTTACGAAAATAAAACAAGGAATATCTGATCTCTATAAGGGAACAATCGTAGGACTTAAGTAAAAATAAAAAGTAACCAAACAGTTCTACAATGCTGACATGTCGAGATCTGGAGATCAGTTCAACATCTATTTGGAATTCAGCGCCATCCGAATTTGCCGGCATTTTCGGCCTGACCGGGCTAAGCGTGAAATCATCCATTTGATTACATCGTATCCGAAGTCAGCTTCATTTTGGCAGATGTGTTTGAAAGCGCCTTTACTCTTTCCAGTGTTGATGTTTCACCAACCAATTCAAAAGATTAGAAACGTTTTGAGGTAAAAGGTACCTCATGGACTTTTTTGATGCCAGAGGCCAACATATCAGTCATTTATTTATAAGGCGTTTTGTAGGGACAACGATACTGCGGATGAAAGATTACGACTTGAAATTTTTCAGACATTCCACCTCTGTGTAATGTTCCATTCATCCCAACCACACTTATTTAAACTGATATAGTATCTCACGACTAGACACGAGAATGTGTGTTGGTGTTAGTTAGCACAAAGTCCTAACAAAAAGATGACATGCCAGCAAAATCTGGGCCCTGTATATTTCTGTAGTTTAAAAAGGACGATAGCAATGGCTGATTTAAATCCATTTGCACCTTCATTTCATTTTCTATCTTACATTAGCTTTTCGATTAATCCGACAGGGAAATGTGTCCTTGTTTGAAAAACCGAACTTAAACGACATATGAAACCAACACAAAATAAATAATTCGGTAATTTTTCCAATAAACTACACTACATGAAAGATATTGCAGATCCACATAGAGCAAACTTGGTGGATGAGTACCTTGAGGAGTGAAAGCAATGCTCTCATGGAGTAGCTACTGAATTCACCCGACCTCAATCCCATCGAACATCTTTGGGATTACCTTGGACGTGATGTCTCTGCCCGTATACCCCTTTCAATTACTTCCCAAAAGCCGTAAACTGCTCCATAAGAGGAATGGCAGTTATTGCCCTCTGACCATCTCTATCTCTAGATCTATTGCGCGTGACCACTTGATTGAAGGTATGGAAATTGGATGTGGAGGTTGTATGGAGGTCAGGGATGGTCAAATCCCATATTAAGATACGTTTCGTTTGTTTGTACAGCTTACGAAAAATTTTTTTGAATGTACAAAATATGTTGTACATATAATAAATCATAAAATGTACTTAAATTATATATATATTGTTTACTATTATTTTTACTCATGAATCTATAACCAAATTGACTACCTTCATGTGAAATTTGAATTACTTTTTCAGTTATGTTGAATTTACTGTCGCGTGCTTAACTTTTGTAATGCAGTGTATATTAGTGCGTTGTACCTTGTGACGTCATTTACAAATGTTTTAATCACAGCAAATCATTTTTCATCATGACAAATATCTTTTCAGATCTGATTTATTTCGGCATTATCTATATCAGTCATTCGTATTGAAAACATCACTTTCGATTCTTTAGATCCTTCTTTTCAATTATATTTGCCAGAACATAAACAGAAAAATGTTTTGGGTATCAATTGGGGTACTCTTAGAGCTTATTTATAACTGTTAATATTCACTTCAATAAGTGTGTACCTAACTTTGAGAGGATAGAGTATTTTTAGGATTATCTTAACAGAAAAAGTAAAATTATTGTAATCATTCCCCACATGCATAATCACGGTTCATAGTTGATGTAAGTGATTTGTTACTAGAGAATGAGATAAAAGTTTATCTGCAAATATTCATAACCTGTAATAAGTAACCTTTGTTATTTATGTAATGATTCTTGGCCCGTATTTTACGAGAATCATTTGACGGTGGAGAGAAGTGTTCTTTTTTGTTTAAGTGTTAACATGCATTGTGTAATAAAAATGTGATTGGTGGTGAAACCGTTTTCAATTCCGTTTCTGTTTGTAATGAAATTCTGAATGAAAGGAAATAATTTTTCGCACGTTTTTCTTTTTCAACCATTCACAATGGAACTTGAAGGCTATTTTGAACAGTCAACTGCGTGTTTCATCACTTTTACTTTTACTTCAACTCCGTGTCATATTTACTTTTTATATCAAAAAAAGTAAATCCATTTTGCCAATTGGCTATGAATAAGAATGTTGTAGCGAAATATAAATCGATGTTTTCTGATAGGAAAATATTAAGGAAGGATAGGAAATATTAATGTATAAAGTGCATATGAAATTAGCTTGAATTTTAAAACGAAGCATCAATACCTTTCAAAAAGGTTTCTAAATTTGGGAATTAGTCTTTAAAACATATACCATTTAGATATTAAAATTTCATTTCGGAGAGTCATGTTAAAAAATGAATGATACAAGCCTTAAAAAATACTATTCCTTGGAACAAATTTGATGTGAAAATACCACTTTTTGTCAGTGAAACACCTTATACCACTTTGTTTCTTTGGTTAGAAAATTAAAATGTATAAAAAAAGTAAATAAATATTTTTTAATTTCTGTTTTACATTATTCTTGAAGGCACTGCTATTGTTATGAGGAAAAACTGTCACACATAAGGTAACTCGTCATATTCTCTGGATTCACTCATACTGTTAAATTTTTATATCAATGGTCATCCAATATATTAATTGGAAAATCACAGAGTATTAAGTTTAGTGAATAAAACTGTTTTTAATGGGGATACAAGGATGAAATTTCCTGGGAATCTAAAATCATGTGGCTCTAGAGCTGAATTTTTGAGGTCTAAATTTTATTCAAGTTGGCTTTAGCAACGAGATGTTGGAATATAAATTGTGGTGACAGGGTATTGGTTATATAAATATATTAGAATAGTTTTGATATTGGCATTTGACTTTAAAGTGAGGGATACAGTTTTACATATCACTGCACGAAAGAAAAATATCTTTTCAAAACATAACATCCAAAAACTTTTTCTTTCATAACATTGTAAGAATTTCACAGCTGTAATATGTAATTTTAGTGCAAATGAAACTCATATCTGAATTTTTCTTATGTAAAGAGTAAGTTAATTTTAAATAGATAAAAAATAACGAATTTTTATTTTGTTATAAAGTTTTATCCATTTTTTTCGAAGTTGAGAATGCTTAGAAATTAAATTTTAATTGCCCAGTTAATTATTCTCGCTTTATAAAAGGCTGATTATAATTCCAAAACACATTTGAAAGATTTCATGTTTTATTTGAATAGTTGTAAAAAATTGTTAACTGTCAGTTAACGCAATTGATACTGATTTACACAACAAACTCGTGTTTTTAATTTAAGGTTCAATCTGATTGAAATTAATTAGTAACAAACTGAGGCATAATATATAATGCAGTGGTCCTTTTGAAGTTGATTCATTTCAGATTCTACCACTGAAATAAAAAACGCAATAAAGGAGTAAAAAATGACAGTATAAAGATTTACTTTGCTTTTGAATTTCATTAAAATTGGCATATTTGCCGCAGTCTGCCTCAGAATTTCTGCCATGAAATAATCAATGATGTGCAATGGCAATCAGGCACCATCAGTTGCTGCAGAATTTTTTCAAGAGTCGCTCTGAAAAAGATGATATTTCTTGTAGACACTCTCCTAGTTGGCATAAATTCACTGAAGCATCTTCAAAAAAGTAAAAATAGAGAATTTAAAGGTTTTAAAATTTATTATCTCAAAGACCTAACACATACGAGTTTGTTTAGGCGCATGAAATACATAGAATAAAACTTTAAATAACACAATTTAGTATTTAGGTGTCGTGAGCGGGTGTTTTATTAAAATTTTGCAAGGTTTCTTAAAAATCGCTTTTCAAAGGTAGATGAAAACTATTATGTGTTTCATTGCCAAAATTTATAATTTAAATCAGATTGTAAAATAAAAACATTCTAATACAAATTTATACTTTTTTAAACATACGAAAAATTATGCAAATATCTGTTAAAACCAAACAATACCAAAGTGTTACTTCATAAAAACAATTATAAATAAGAAGTTCAAGTAAGGTAATTGAATTAACATCACATTGGGGGAGTTGTACAATGCGCTATTGGTGACGGTTCGGGATCAATCCCGAAGGGAAAGATCCGAGGACATCTCGTAATTTTGATCCACGGTCGGATGATGAGGTCAATATCTGAGCTATTTAGAAGTTTAGCCTTTTAAGTAATGAACACTAAAATGAAAGAAAAAGAACAATATGAAAGCTGAATTCCATTTAAAAAATAATGAACTAAAAATAAAACTTCCAGTACTAAATTTTCAGAAGTTTAACTCAAGATGATATTTTTATCATCTGAATTTAATTATACACTCATGTCCAAAAGTTAAACATAATTCGTAAAATGCAAAAAAATCGGAGTAAATATAGATACAACGGTTCAAAATCACTTGTCGATAATCGTGGGACTAAGGTAAAACATTGTGCATATGCAAAACATGTGCAAAGCACCGGCGCACGTCGGAACGGGTAGAAAACGGCCTCGAGCGTCATGGTCAGTTTAGACAGAAATTTCGCAATTGCTATGGTGGTACGGAGCGTTGTTAATAATCAATAAGGACGAAAGATGTCACAAAGATGCCAGCTGGACATGTTTCTGAAGGGACGAATTATTGGAATGCTGGAATCCGGTCGATCCCAAACCGAAACGACTCGAATTCTGAATGTGCCTCAGTGTGTGATCTCCAGACTGTGGCAGAGGTTTCAAACCACTGGAGAGTTACACGATGACCAGTACCAGGTCGGCCGAGGGTAACTGCTCGACAAGACCGATATTTGGCGATCAATGCGCGACGTCAGAGAAACCGCTCTGCCAGACAACTGGGTTCAGTCCTGAAAGCCGCCACAGGAGTCATAGTTTCGAAACAAACTGTTTACAGGAGACTCAGACACGTTGGTCTCTATGCCAGACGACCAGTAGTTTGCATCACCCTGACGTCTGCGCGGAAACGCGCGCGTTTACAGTGGAGTTTGTAACATCGGCAGTGGAGTCGACAACAGTGGGGCAATGTCATGTTCAGTGACGAGTCCAGATTTAGTCTGCAAACTGAATCTCGTCGTACCACGATCTGGTGAGAACATAGACAGCGTTTTCACCGGGAAACATCACGGAAACACATCGCTTTCCTTCAGGGGGTGTCATGGTATGGGCAGGCATCATGCTGGACGGCTGCACAGACCTCCACATCTTTGATACGGGGTTTGTTACCTGTCAAAGATACAGAGACGAAGTCCTTGAGTCAACCGTTCGCCTATTTCGTGGTGCTGTCTGTCCTGGTTTCATATTCATGGAAGATAATGCTCCTCCTCACCGGGCAGCCCTGGTCGAGGCCTTCCTTCAAAGTGAAGATGTTCACCGCATGCAGTGGCCTGCTAACTCTCCATATCTGAATCCTATAGAACATGCGTCGGATATGCTCGGGAGACATATTGCAGCCCTCCGCCACCGCTAAGCTCCGTTCCGGAATTGAAAACTGCTCACCGTGAGGCTTGGAACTCTTTGAGCACGCAACTCATCCATATCTTCATCGAAAGTATGGGAAATCGTTGTGCAGCATGCATGGCTACCAGAGGTTCCCACACACAGTATTAAACTTCAGCATCACATTGTTTTAATCATTCTATTTTACTAAAGTTGACACTCGTATTGTGAATCTTTATCTTTCAACCCTTTTCTTTGGATAATAAAAGTCGCTATTCTTATTTTGAATTGTTTTCTTCTATAACCCTATTACACTCGCATACCACGTTTCCTTCCATTCCGATGTAGATTTTCTGAAATATTCACATAAATAGCAATTATGATTAACTTTTGGACATGAGTATAATTAGTAGCACGCACGAATAGACAAAAATCAGCATTTTTAAAGACTATTGAAAGTCATGTACTCACTGATGAATTATAATATTCACTATAGTACTCGAATTTATCTAACTAGTTGTCTGTCTGGGGCAAACACAAAGGAGATGGCAATAAGATCAAAGGAAGCTAAGAACTTTTTGTTATCATTTATTATATTACTTATTTATTTTTTAGCAGCATACATGCTCGCAAGAATGTATTTTTGTTATGAGATTTAATGCACAGTTATGTAATGTTTAAAGAGACATTTTTGGCTTTCAGTGACTTATATTTTGGTTACCGAATTTTGAAAAGATGAGAGGTCTAATTTATTTCATAATAACATACAAAATCAAAATTACGAAACCGATTACCGAAACCATTATGTGAGTCATTTTGACACAAAGTATTATTTTTTGTGGACCACCTACAAAATATGTTGCAAACTAAAACAAATTTTCAACTGTTTTCATTCACTCAAGTTGCAGTTGTCATGTGGATCAGCTCAAAAAGGAAAAGTCAAAAAATTCAGAGACAAAGGTGTTATCAACATTATTACCCTCCCCCGTCACTGCTTCGAAATATAATTATTACTCTAAATTGAAAAATATTCTTCCATTCATTAACATATATATATATATATATATATATGTTACCGTTAAAGTATATAATGCAGTTATTTCATAGAATACCTAGTTATTCCATGGAATAACTGATCGTGTCCGTTAAAGTGTGTAATATGTTATTAATTTGACACTTTAACTAGTTATTCTATGAAATAACTAGGTATTCTATGAAATAACTAATGAGAGACAGTTAAAGTGTAAAATAAACAATTTGATTGAATTCTACAGCATGCAAAATGTTATTTATACAAAGATACAATAAAATCATTTGTTACTACAGGGATTACTAAAATGGCATTTGGAATTGCATAGAACATTATTTCTAAAACAAATACATTTTTTGTTGACACACAGCGTTTTACATGAATATTACAGGACGGTCTACCAAACAAGTCCCCCTACGGTCTGAAAGAGTTCATAAATTCAGTTGTGGTGGAAGGTAAATGTGTTTCTCGTTGATGTTCTGAGAGTCTGGCGCAAAAAGATATTCGGCTACAGTAATCTCTATATATTAAGTTCAGCAAATTATCATTAATTACAAAAATATCTGACCAGTGGTTCTCATTTTACAGCCTTTTGAATTCATAACTTTATTTATTCTGTTATTTTACACTTTAACGGGCTGCAGATCGTTATACTATGAAATAACGGATTTCATACTTTAACGGTAACATATGTTTATATATATATATATATATATATATATATACTCCTATATATATATATATATAGGGTCAGCAGTGTACATATCGTTATACATTGTAGTGCACACAAAACCCAAATTCCGTAAATAAAACTCCTATATATATATATATATATATACGTATATATATATAGGAGTTTTATTTACGGAATTTGGGTTTTGTGTGCACTACAATGTATAACGATATGTACACTGCTGACCCTATATATATATATATAGGAGTATATATATATATATAGGGTAAATGCAACACCCTGAATGAAGCATGCAAATAATATGAAATTTACAACATGCATTAGCGGAGGTGAGATATGCAAATGATTAGAATTTCAGCGCAGACGCACATCACGCGCGCCTGTGGCGCCACTTCAAAGCGCTATTTAAGGCTTGGAGATTTCGACGATTTCAAGTACGGCAATTGTGTTTTTCTTGTGGTTTTTCAAAAAAAACGATCAATTATGCCTCGTAGAAAACAGCGATCATCTTTTGATCAAGTATCCGAGTTCGACAGAGGAAGGATAGTGGCCTACCGAGATTGTGGATTATCTTTCAGGGAAATCGGTAGTCGTGTTGGACGAAACCAAACAACTGTAATGCGGATATGTGATCGTTGGATGCAGGAGGGTACGACGGACCGACGTGTTCGATTCCATCCACCTCAGTGCACCACTTCACGTGATGACAGGCATATTGTGCGTATGGCAGTGACGGATCGCTCAGCCACATCACGAACCATAGCACAGCACATTCAGTCTGTACCGCATCATCCAGTGTCTGCGCGTACCATTCGACGCCGTTTACAGCAGAGTGGTCTGTCCGCAAGACGTCCATTGCTTCGTCTACCCTTGACGCAGAACTACAGACGTTTCCGCCGCCAAGGTGCGATGAAAGAAGGATGTGGACGGCAGAATGGAATGAAATTATCTTTACTGACGAGTCACGCTTCTGTCTGCAACACCACGATGGTCGGATTCTAGTCTGGAGACACCTTGGAGAGAGGATGCTGAACAGCTGCGTTATGCACCGCCACACTGGTCCTGCACCGGGTATTATGGTATGGGGCGGTATTGGATATCACTCTCGCACTCCTCTAGTACGCATTGCCGGTACTTTAAACAGCCAGCGCTACATCTCCGAGGTGTTGGAGCCAGTTGTCCTTCCTTACCTTCAGGGCGTGCCCACAGCCATATTTCAACAGGATAATGCGCGACCACACGTGGCACGCATTGTCCAAGGGTTCTTCGTCAATCGCCAGATTGAATTGCTTCCCTGGCCAGCTCGCTCTCCGGATCTTTCGCCGATAGAAAACATGTGGTCCATGGTTGCTCAACGATTGACCCAGAATACATCCCCAGCTGTCACACCAGATCAACTTTGGCAACGTGTGGAAGCTGCTTGGTCTGCTGTACCCCAAGAACACATCCAGTCTCTTTGAATCAATGCCGAGGCGTGTGGCAGCGGTGATCTCCAACAATGGCGGCTACTCTGACTACTGATTTTGGCAGGAACCACACTTCACAGAAGTCTATAAATTTAATCATTTGATACTTGGTCAACATGTTATCTACAAAATAAATTTTGTTGTGATATCTCTTGTCTTTCTTGGTGTTGCAATTTGGGTGGCCAGCAGTGTAATTTGCTACACTAGTTACCATTACCATTTCTCTGGATTTCATTTCTATCTTCTTTATTTTTCCTGACTTTTTAAGGGGATGCAACTCAAAAATGTAGGTATCGAGGTAAACAAATAACATTAATTATAATTAGCATTATTTCTTTACCTCGATAATTATTAATACATTTGGTTAAAATTGATTCTCGTCCTCCTTTCTTTACTGTTGTATCCAAAGGTAAATTCGCTTTCATAAATCAATTAAGTGTAATTTATCTGTAATTAGAAATTATAAAATTAAGTTTATTTAAAAGCAGTTATTTATTGCAACGAATCTGTACTATTATAAAAGGAAGTGTTTGTGTGTGTGTCCGTGTGTCTGTGTGTGTGCGGTGTCCAGACGAATCTATAGCACTTACAGCCATGAAATTCGACACACAGGTAGTCCTAAAGGAGACTGAATGTCCCTCGAAGCCCGAATTTAAAATCTAATCTAAAAATTTTCCTCCTTTCTTTACTGTTGTATCCAAAGGTAAATTCGCTTTCATAAATCAATTAAGTGTAATTTATCTGTAATTAGAAATTATAAAATTAAGTTTATTTAAAAGCAGTTATTCATTGCAACGAATCTGTACTATTATAAAAGGAAGTGTTTGTGTGTGTGTCCGTGTGGTTGTGTGTGTGCGGTGTCCAGACGAATCTATAGCACTTACAGCCATGAAATTCGACACACAGGTAGTCCTAAAGGAGACTGAATGTCCCTCGAAGCCCGAATTTTAAAATCTAATCTAAAAATTTTTCAGTGAATAATTTGTGGTCATAGTGGAGGAGGGGCGAGCAGCCCCTCCTCCACTAAAACGTATCTGCGCAGACCGATCTGGCAACTTATCGCGCATGTCATCTCTACACTAAAAACACCCCCTCACATTGAACTTTATGTATGGTGTAGTTGGTAAAGTGACGTTTTGAAGTTGCGGTTAGTGCTTTGGAGGCAGACCACCTGAGTTCGAACCCGACCGTCGGATAATTTTTTTTCGCCTCTAGATTTTTTATAAATAGTAAATATACTCTAATTCTTCCAATTTTTCTGTACTTACTTTAACTTTATCCTTTTATTTTTAAATTCAACACATTTATTTTATGCAGTTTTTTCAATTCTGAAACTGGTTTCTCTGTATTGTCAATGTTTTGTTCTTTTTCGTACCTCCAATGAAAAGCAAGCAACTGAAGCTCCACCACCCTGCATGTTCGACTCCGAGTGCCAAGTTCGTACCATCAAGATATTTTCTGCAACTCAGTTAATAAATTACATGAAATGAAGTAACAGTATTTATTACTATTTAATTTGGTTTTGATTTCGCTGACATTGTGATTCATTTAGGATGTTTGTCGTAATCAGTGAGGTAACAAGACTTTATAAAAGTATAGCGTTATATTTAAAGATTGAATCACATTTTGATTTCAGTAGTGGTTATTTCATAACTTACTTTTGAATTTGAATAATTTCTGCAATTTTAATCTCATTTTTATTTCAGGCAAATAACTACATTATTTTGGATTAGCGTTATAGAGGAGACATAACAAGACTTTTTGAAAGTATAGCGTTATATTTAAAAATGCAATCACATTTTTATTTCAGTAGTGGTTTTTCCATAATTTACTTTTGAATTTGTATAATACAAATCTATCGACACTACATGTGACACAGATGAGGCTGTGAACTACACAACAGAGATTTTGAACACATTGGAGCCATCTGGAGTACCCTCGCACACATTAAAGCTAGAAATTGGGGCGCTGATTATGCTTCTCAGAAATCTGCATCCACCTCACTTGCAATGGAACAAGACTCTATCAAGAAACTGATGCCGAATATAATTGCAGCCGCCATCATGACTGGACATGCCGCAGACGAAGACGTACTCATTCCTAGGGCAAACAAGAATGATTTCACGGGTAATGCCGTGCGGGTACTGCTAGTAGTTAATATTGCGAATTGTAATTAATTAATGAAATTCAAATGGTAATTATAGAAAATATTTTCCCCTATTGTTCCTAATAGGTATTTATTTTTTACATTCCTGAAAAGAAAAACATTGTTTCGGTAGAAGGGTGACATCATTTGCCCCGGTCCAAAAAAATTATACTTCTCCAGAATATATTTAGATAATTTTATTTTAAAAGTATGAATTAAATTTGCACAATAAACAAATTAAAAACTACTTAAATTAATAATATTAATTCATTTACAAATAAAAATATATTAAATAAATTACAGGATCTAAGTAAATCCACTTAAGAAAATTTTAGTTTTCTGCTATAGTAAATTTCATTGCTACTGCAGCCTAGAACACAAATTTTGGAATTTTTACAGCGAAAATAAACACCTCCAAATATGATCTTGCAACGTTTTAAGAGGTATAGTCGTGCATTTTTATGACACTTCTGAAGGAGCAAAAATGTAGTTTTAATTTCTAGATATGAAACCGAGGAAAGAAGATATTTTCGAATATCTAAACAACGAAAATGCACAATTCCATCTTATTTACTTAATCTAAAACCATTTAAAGTCGCTAGTACTTGGAAGAGTATGAAATATGAAGAATGAGCAAAGGAAACCGAACTATTTCACCAACAATTTTAACGGAATTTTCAAACGAAAACTAGAACAATCATGAGTACAAAAAATGCTTTTGCATTTCGTAAATTAAAACAAAGGAAAACATCTTTCCAGAATTACAACTCTCTTATATTTATATTTCACTAATGTCTCCTGTTTCTTATAAAGTTCCTCTACCTTCTAGAAAATTGATAGTTGGCTGTATAGTGAAGATGGCGATTCCAACCACTGTATTCACTCTCATCATTTTCTTTATATTTATCAAAGGTAATTACATTTTATTCTCTTAAAATAAGATAACGTATTTTAGTGTATGGGTGTATTATTATCAAGAACTTATTGAGATATATCTATTTGTACTATAGAAATAAATTGGAATTGACTCTAAAGCAACGTTATAATTGCAGATTCATGGCAACACCGTCATTTTGAAGAGTTTGACACAAGCTATGGTTATGATACAGAACGGTTAACAACTTTTTATTTTATTACTTTCGTTTAGTTCAATAACAATAATTTAGCTTAAGATTGTTTTTTCCTCAATTTTATTTTAAAGCAATAATGATAAAGTTTATTAGAAATATAAGTACATTTGAAGTATTTGTGAGGCTTTTAGAGCAATATGGTTTTGCAAAAATTACATATTAAAAAATAATACAATTAATTTTGCAAGGAAATTCTTCAGCACAATCATCAAACACCACTGTGAACAGTAATAATAATTTGTGTTTATGCTAAGATAGAAAAAAGCTACTTTCTGAGCAAATTTATTGTTTCCTCTTCAGAGAAATCGAAATTCACAGAAAACATTTTTTTTATTTCAAAACAAGGCCTAAAAGGAAAACACAATCTAGCTTCAGGAATTAATTTTAAAAATTCCTAATAGAAAAATGCATTAATGTAGGAATGCAAATGTTTTGTCTTCGGTTATTAAAAAGTATAAAGTAAAGGACTACCATTTACTCGGGTTCAAAATTTTCGTAATAATATTATAATACAGTTCCTTTGATAGCTGTTTTCTCAAACTGCTGTATTCAGGTCACAATGATACTCTTGAAAAAATTTTGAAAGTTAGGCACAGAGAGATGTACTTTGTTTTAAAAAATGGACCAAAAAGATTCTTTTAATAGATACAGAGCTTGTATCTCTTTCATTTTACAATGCGTGAGAAATAACACTGCGATTCTACCTAATAATTAATAGTATCTGATAGAACTTCATACCTACATGACTGTAAAAGAATGAGAGAAGTGTTATTACTACTATTAAGTAATGTAAATAGTTCTTGTATAATATGGCTTTGATATTTCACACTTTCTAAAATATAAGTTATTAAGTATGTTTTCATATCGTGTTTTTTAAATCTATATTATATATTACTTCTATGTATTTTTCAGGGATGATCTTGACATGAATGGGTATGTAAATTTGTCTTCCTGTTAAGCTTGTTTCAAATGTAAATGCATTTCAGAAAGTGTCAGTTCATACTCTTGATATAATTCATTTGTTTTAAAATTTTCTAATAGAAAAATGCATTAATGTAGGAATGAAAATGTTTTGTCTTCGGTTATTAAAAAGTATAAAGTAAAGGACTATCCGTTTACTCGGGTTCAAAATTTTCGTAATAATATTACAATACAGTTCCTTTGATAGTTGTTTTCTCATACTGCTGTATTCAAGGTCACAATGATACTTTTGAAAATATTTTGAAAGTTAGGCACAGAGAGATGTAGTTTGTTTTAAAAAATGGACCAAAAAGATTCTTTTAATAGATACAGAGCTTGTATCTCTTTCATTTTACTATGCCTGAGAAATAACACTGCGATTCTACCTAATAATTAATAGTATCTGATAAAACTTTATACCCCTATGACAGTAAAAGAATGAGAAAAGGGTTATTGCTAGTATTATGTAATGGAAATAGTTCTCGTATAATGTGGAATGTGGCTTTGATATTGCACACTTCCTAAAATATAACTTATCAAGTATGTTTTAAATCGTGTTTTTTAAATCAATATTAGACATTATTTCTATATATTTTTCAGGGATGATCTTGATACGAACAGGTATGTAAATTTGTATTCCTGTTATGCTTTCAAATGTAAATGCATTTCAGAAAGTGTCATTCCATACTCTTTATATAATTCAGTTGTAAAATTTTCTATTAGGAAAATGCATTAACGTAGGAATGCAAATGTTTTGTCTTCGGTTATTAAAAAGTATGAAGTAAAGGACTATCCGTTTACTCGGGTCCAAAAGTTTCGAAATATCCTTATAATCCAATTCCATTGATAGCTTTTCTTATACTGCTACATCCAAGGCTCACAATGATATTTTTGAAAATATTCTGAACATTAGGCATAGAGAGCTAGTTTGTTTTGAAGAATGGATCGAAAAGTATCTTTGAATAGTTACAGAGCTTGTATCTATTTTATCTTACGATGCGTAAGAAATAACACTATGATTCTCTCTAATAATTAATAGAATGTGTTCGAACTCTATACCCCACATGACTGTAAAAGAGTGAGAGAAGGGTTATTACTACAACTATGTAATGGAAATAGCACTGGTAAATATTTCTATTTATTTTTCAGGGATGATCTTGATACGAAAGGGTATGTAAATTTGTCTTCTTGTTAAGCTTGTTTCAAATGCAAACTCATTTCAGAAAGTGTCATTTCTCATACGCTTTATACAACACATTTGTTTATAAAGCTTTGCGAAACTGTGAATTTTCCTAAATTCTGTTTTCTAAATGTAAGAAAATTACATTTTACAAAAATGTGTGCATCAAATAGCAGGCGGTTAAGCTAATTAAATAACATTAGACGATGGAAATATTTGATATCGAAAAGGCGCTCCTCACTCAGTATAATTATTTCACAAGTATTATAATTGTGTTTGATTTTATCTCCTGTAACAGAAGAATCAGTCCTTTAATAACATACACATTAGAATTGTCAACTGAGAAAGCTTAAGATAAAATTTGCTTTTTAATCCAATTTCCCAAAGAGATACATTTCTTTTCTAATTAAATATGAAAAATTCATCAACGCATTCTTTTATAAAATATGAAAGTTATTCTGAAAATAGGGAAATCTGTGACTCAAATTTTGAGATATGTGTGTTACACAATGTCCTAAAATAAGCATGCGTATCATATGATGCAAATAATGTTCCATGTAAAGTTTTCCAGTATAAACTACTGCCGATTGTGTAAGAAAAGCAATAGTAATTACTGCCTGAAGTTGATGGTTGAATATACAATGTGAATCTTCTTTACCTCTGTGCCCTTGGAAATTCGACGTTCAGAAACTCTTTCACCAAAAATAATTCAATACAAATATTGTAAATGAAGAGTGATAATCGAAAGAATTATTCAAAAAAGTTTTCAGCTGTTGTTAAACGATAAAATTTTAAAGAATTGCAAGGAATAGAGCAAAGGTAGGGAGTATGGAACACTTGATTTTAAAAAACTGATGAAATTTGGGGAATAAGATATTTTGATACATCAATCACCGAATCATGACAAAATTAACAGATTCACATGTGAATATAGGTAATCAACAAGCTTTTAGTTATACTAAAATAGTAAATATATCAGAATATGCAAGAAAGAATGATATATATTCTTGAACATTTAAAGGATTAGCTACAAATTTACAAAAAATTAACTCTTTTTAAAGCATATTTATTAGTGCTTAGGTACAAAGGAATAAATCACTTTCCTTTCAATATACTTTTAAAACCTTAAATTTGGTTTGCTCATTGGAAATTGTTCTGAATCGTTACGATACGCCATTCTCATAATAAATCTTCCTTTCTCGAATAAAGAAAACTGTTTAATATGTACTCTTGAAATTTTGCTGAATATATCGTTGCTATATTTTTCAAGCTCTGCATCTAAAATCTCAGGCAATGTAGATTTCCTGCGTAATGGCGATATATCAAGGAAGTTCCTTTGTCAAAAAGTCGCTATCTTTACGAAGTGACAAGTTGATCTAGCACCAACGATCTGAAAGGAAAAGAAATATTTCGAATGAGCGTGTACGTTTGAAGTCAAGGTTAGTGAGGTGACTTGAGCTCAAATGTGGAAGTGGGTGAAAAGATGTATTGACCACATGGCTAAGGGCAAGACAAAGACTAACGGTTGAAAAGACAAAAGAGGAGCGTTAAAGGTATAATTGTATGTAGAAGGTTAATTTTAGGTATCGCTTCATGCATGCAATAATAATACCAGAAAAATTAAAAACACAATATTTTATGAATCAATAATATACAATAGAATCTATATTACTAAAATAATATGCGTACGGAAGCCTGTGGTGCCTACGGAAGAAACTATTGGACGAAGTCTTGAAATTTTCCATGGACATAATACTCAATTCTCCGAATTTGGGCGCAAAATATCTTTTAGATAATTTTCAATAAGTTAAAAAATTAATTTTCATAGAGAATGTTTTCAAAACATGAAAATTCTATTATTTTCAAAATATATATTGTAAAACATGGAAATTGTTCGCAATATGGAACATTTTCCTTATTACTTGCAGTTGAGGTGTCCCATATTATACGTTCTCGTGTGTTTCGACGGGAAACTTACTATTTTCTTAAATAAAAAGTGCATTTAACAGAAAAATAGTATTTTTCATTCACAATAAAAGACGTATTTCATGAGAAATTATGCAATCAAAATATTTTTGGACTTATCCCTCAAATGATTGGCTTTCTAAATGAGTTTCTAAAATATTTTTAGCGCATCGAAATATAAAAGTACTTCTGTTTTAAAAGCAGGTACTCGAATAACGTATAAAACAGAATATCAGAGCCTAATCCTAACACAAAAGCTTTTCAAACAAATTCCGATGGATTTTGATTATTACCTGTCGAGATATTGCGCTATTCTGTTTTCCTATAATTATCCTACAGTTGTCGAGCAGTTAAAATGAAGCGAAAAATTTTTTTTCAAATGCAACTAAGATTCTATAATTAAATGCTTAATTTGTTTTATTTTCTGTATTTTCTTAGAGCCCGTTACAAATTACACATGACTAATTCTGCTTGCTGAAATGCACATTTTCATAAAAAAATATTTCTTATAAACTTAAATCATATATTGGTTTATTTATAAATTTTTAGCATGTCCTAAAATATATACTACACTACTGGCCATTAAAATTGCTACATCAGGAAGGAATGAGAATAACAGAATGATATTTATTGGACACATACATAATAGTAGGAAGAACAAATGATTAAATTTACAGGAAATTTTTGGAGGTATAGATCCTGAGAAATCAGTACCCAGAGCAGCCACCTCTTGCAGCAATAACAGCACTTATCCGCCTGGGCATGGAGTCAAACAGAGATTGTATGGCATGTACGGGTACTGCAGTCCATGCAGCTTCAACACTATGCCACAGTTCATCGACTGTAGTGAATGGCGAGTGGTGACGTGCCAGTCGCTTGGCAACCATTGACCACACGTTTTCAATTGGCGAGAGATCATTAGAACGTGCTGGCCAGGGCAACAGTCGAACATGTTCTGTATCAAGGAAGGTCAGGATAGTACGAACAACATGCGGTCGTGCATTGTCCTGCTGAAACCTAGCGTTACGGAGGCCTCAAAGATAGGGCACATGCTGGTAGGCATTTCTCCTTCTTACACGAGGCATTACAACAACTTTCTTACCCGAGAAGAACGTTCAAATGCAATTCCAGTATGAGAAACCTGCTGTCAAATCTCTTCTTTTATAGCATTGTAGGTGTCGCTACCGCCGCCTGCTTTGCATGAATGCGTTGAAAATCTAAACATTTGCATATCACAGCATGTTCTATCTATCATCCAAATTTCACGTGTATGGCTTGCTGCCTTCCTGGTATAGCAATTTTAATGGCCAGTAGTGTACATAATTTTTGCGTGCAACTACGGAAGATAACGTCGAGCACCTCGCAGAGTATTGTGATCTCATTTGTTAAAAAATACACCCTATCTATTAGAGGATTAATTTGTATTATTTTTCGATTTTCTCAGAGTTACACGTGACGAATTTTGCTTGATGAACTGCACTTTGAATTTCTTTTGTGTTAAAGCTATTCCTCTCTCCAATACATAGCTGTTATTAGTAAATTCTTTCAATCACCTTTTCTTCAATTGTTAACAAAGTGATTTAATTATATAAAATGTTTTTCTGTCTCTTTTAGATTAGAGCTATACTACCTATAGCAGTTCGATTTCAAATCATAAACCAAATTATGCTATCACGTAACTCTACAATGGAGAATGGATCTGAACCTGGGGCAAATGATGGCGAAACAGACGGTATTGAAACGAAATTTAGTAACGTGTTTATGCGACTGAGATGTAAATCGATTGAGGATTAAATGCTGTCTTCAAAACAAAATGCCTTAAGTACATAATAATGTTGAATTATTCTAATGTATTACGAAATTGATAAAATAAAATATTTGTTTCACATATATTTAATTGTGTTCGATTTAAAAACTACATTTCATCTTAATACATTTAAAATATGAGAATTGGCAATGTATTAAAATAGTTTTAATCAGTAAAACAAAGTAATTTTTGTTTGTTTATTTATAAAGCAGTGGAAAATAAATATTATTCTTACTCTACAGCATTCAGATTGGTAGTATTTCTGTCGTATCATACCAATTATATAATGTCAGAGTTAGAAATTAGTTTTAAGATTTCATCAACAGATAAAAGCCAAAAAATCATTGAAACAATAAGTAACAGTTTTTGAAGAACTAAATCAAAAATTCCTGCACCGAAATACCTCAAATGACAAATTAATATTCCACAAGCCATGTGAAATAAAATAATAACTTCAAAATCCCTTGTAATGCTACTGGGAATTAAAGAATGAAAAAACTTAACTAAACACATTGTAAGTTTTTGTTATTGCGAAAAAAATATTTTTTCCTCTGTTAAGAGGGTCCTAATAGGGAATATGCTAGCATCTGACCCTAATGCTGATAATGGACTAGTCACTTAACCTGGTACTGTAGTCTAGATGTGGGAGGTATAGAATGAAAACAGTTTTAAATGATTTTTAAAGATATCAATAGAAAATTTGAAATATAGCTTCAAAGCAATAAAAATGAGCCTTCAATGTTCTGTTTCTGGAATGAGTTGACAGTTCGAATGTTAAGAAGTTCCCGAAAATATTTACATGCAGAATCGTGCTCATATAAGAGACACAATCGGAAAAACCGAGCTTTCACCGAAAACAATGTCAGAACAATGTCCCTGAAATAGAAGAAATAGTTGAATAAAAAGATGACCATATAAAATTACAATACTTTGCTTTCCGATGGAGCTGGTCAACCTGAAACACGCCCTGACATGTCACAGAATAAAACCCGAATAATAAAATAAATAGAAAGAAAAAATGAGTAAAAAAGAAACGTAAAAGAACTCTAAAGCATTCGTAAAAGTGTGATTCGTTTTGATGTATGCACGAAAGAAAGATAATTTATTAGTTATATTATAATGAATCGAGAATTTTTATGTAGTGGCTTTTTAATAGCAATGATGTTTCGCAATTTACTGTAAAATTATTGCTTTCTAAACAAAAAAAGAAATTGCTGAGGTCAAAAGATATGTATTTTTCTGCTTTAAACTTTTGTTTTATTGTTCTAAATTTGTAAGGATTTTGTGCGGTTTTCACTTTTCAGAATGAGTTAAGATTAATATTCCATCATACCAATAAATATTATTAGTATCCCACATTAATAATTCCAAGAATCTTTTCGTAACAATAAACTTTAGTGGAACATCTATAGATTTCTAGTTTCTACCTCCTTTCTCTTGCCACATCGCAAAAAAATATCAAAAAATATAAATACTTTAAATAAGACATTAATAAAAATAGTTTGCAAAAATTATAACAGATTTTTATAATTATCGTCTGATAAAATATAAATCAGGACATTTACTTATGAATAAATATGGTTCGACAAAATATTTTCCTGGTATTTTACACAAAACAAACGTCTCAGAAGAAATCATACGACTCCAAAGCTTTTGAAGTAGATTGTAAAGTTAGAGGTCACACCTTATAAGCAAATTTGGATTTTTAGTATTTGTATCACCTGCTTAAATGTTTTATATTAATTGGGGTAATCACAAATAATATTCCGAATTATCAAGGTGAGACATGACCCCAAAAGGCTGAAAGAAATCACTATGATAGTCATATATTGTATAAGCTTAAAAATTTTTATAGCATAATTTCGATTATTTGTTTTTACGTAGATTATAAGAAATTGGGGAAAGAAATTATTGCAAAATCAAAGTCCTGCTCGTCTGAAGAAAATTCCTCAATATTGTACAGAAATTAAAAGATAATAAAAAATTAGTAATGTGTGCGCCAACTCTTATTATCTTACGCAGCATAAACTAACTCATTGTCCACAGAAGTAGACAGCCTTCAAATGGGAAACCCTGCTTCGGCAAATCGTTTGAGGACAATATAACAGAAAATTTTATTTTCAAAAGGGCGGTGATTCTGGCACACGCAAGAGGAAATTCCCCGATTAAACACATCCGATGCTTCTCAGTAGGGAAATGCTATTGTTTTCCCCGTTTCTTTTCCCAAAGGCAACTTTCTTCCGATTTACACATTTTTCTTTTTAGGAAGAATCATATATATATGCTCATATATGAGAACATCTGTACAAGAACAGAAACAGTTGTCTAGATTCTATCGTCAAATAGGTGTCTTGAATTAAACAAAGATGAAGTGCCAGATCTCAGCAGTTTTGCTTCTAGTCTGTATTGCAGTACAATCAGGTAATACTTTAGTGTTTTTATTTGCAGTTTGCTTTAGGTAATTTGTTTTCCCTTGCATATTTGTTTACAAGTAATTTCTATAGATTTGATATAAGAGTAGATCTGAACTCCATTCTCCAGTATCAAATTAGATAATGTGCCCTCTTAAAATGCAAATACGTGTTCTAAGTGCTGATAATTTAGCTTACATAAATATGTTCGCCTTTCCTTCTTTTCACGTGGGCCGCTGTATCCCAGTTGGTGAAGTCACGGATTAGCAACCGGAGGGTTGAGTGTCGAAATTCGGTCCAACCAAATACTGTCATGTACGTAGGGATAAGTTCACGTTAAATCTATCGTGGCCTCAAATATTCTCAAGTTGGCGTGGTGTGGAAGTTTAAAAAATGGGATGTCAACTTAGGTTTTGACCTCGTCATCTGACCATGGTTCAAAATTGCGAAGTTCTGCCGCCGGATCTTTCCCTTCGGGATTGATTTCGGCCGTCGCCAATAGCAGGTTGTGTTGCTCCCAGTGCGTTGTAAATTCAAATATCTGCCTACCGTAGTTCAAAATGACGAGATCATTTGAACCAAGGAAGGATCTTCAAAGAATGATCTTCCAATGTCCTCGGATCTTTCTCTACGGGATTCATCCCTAATCGTCACGAAAGTCAGTGTTGTGTTGCCCCATTTATACGTAAATTCAACTACCTGGTTACCTACCTACCTTTTCATGCACGCCACAGTTTTATTATTATAAATAGTTTATTCATAAAAGATTTTTCTTTCAAATTTAAAAAACAGGCTGACAAGCCTACAAAAAACTCATTTCCCGGGCCCCTTTAGTATTTTTATTTGCAGTTTGCTTTAGAGAGTGTTTCGTCTTCTTTTACGAATATAGTATTAAGAACATATTCGTTTAGTGTCATCTTTCATATTTGAGGGCACTCCTGCCCCCAGTGTTCCTCCTCCTTGAGGGCACTCCTACCCCATCATGTGTTTAAATAGTATATGGTTTTGCTCGCTGCACGAGCAACCTTCGAGGTGTAAAACTGCTTGTTTCTGTGCTTCTGTGTCAGTAAGACTTTCCTTGTATATGTATGTCTATTCTCGACGTTGTCTGCATTGCGTTCGGATTAGATTGGACATATATGGCTCTTGTGCCATAAGAACCCTTCAAATCAACCTTTTCATTCAACATCTTTATTATTATAAATAGTACGTTTTATTAAAAGGTTTATAACATTTAAAACTTAGAAAACATGCTGACATTGCACTGCAAAAAGCTTTCCCGTTTTATCCAGGTTGTTGGCCCCAGAACCATATATCATCAAATTCCTGAAGTATGAACTCTGTTTTAATTTGGTATAATTCCGCAATTGGCTTTGTTAGCTTTTTTTACATTTTCTGTCTTCTCATAATAATGAATTCATCGTCCACTTCGATTTCTGATTGAACAATCAAGAATCAAGGTCACAACCATAATGTAAAATTTATTGAAATTTGTTATTTATAGTCCCGATGTCAGTTACTTCGGTTTCAATGTTTCTAGTATAAAGGATACTAACGTTTGTGGTTTCTCCGACGTTTTACTCTGAATTTGGTGGTCCGTTGCATCATTCCTATAGGTCACTTAACTATTATTTCCATCAAAATATGGAAACTTTTGCAAGTTCATGATCAACATTGTTGAATAATTTTGATAATTTTGAGAGACAGTTAGGAGTGTTCCCTTACTAAGTTAAAGAAATTACTTTACTTTATCTTTACGGTATTTTTAGTTTTCCAATACAAGAAGCAATACGTATTCAAATGTGTTGAATAACACGTATAGATATCACTTTTGCCTTTGCATTCTCATGTGTACCTTTCCATAAACACTACTATAAAGCCTGAAAAGTAGAATAAAGATAAAAAATTACAAAATCAAATCATTTAAATTGTTTATTTAGAAACTTCCCAATTAGTTCATGAGATTAATTTCAGTATATAATTTCATGGTGACGAAATATTTTTCTTTCGTTAAAACTTTCTATTTATATTCATTATTCATTCCTCTATAAGTTCCCATGCTGTCATTTTTTCAGTGTATTCCTGTGTTATACTGATACTACTATACTAACATACTACGTGAGAATTACACTATACTTAACATCTGTACTACCACTAATATTTTAAAACGCGTATAATTCTAGTTCGAAGTGTGTTTTTTAAATTTTATTTTCGATTTGCATCGATTCTCTCGAGCACCAATAATATCTCCAACTTATTGATTTGTCCTGGAATATTTTACCTAATGATGTTCATTTTATTTTAATGAATTCGTATATTATAAATGATGATGTACCCTCAAACGAATAGAATGCCCTGAAATTTTATTTTTATGTAATAGTTATCAGGTCTAGATTAACAAATTGTTTTTCATCTTCTAATAATCTAAGAGAGCCTTCTTAACTTCTAAATTTTAAACATTCGTCATTTGTTATGCTTATCAAAATTTTAGGTTCTTAATAATTCAATTAGGTAGTAGCATCTTTTTTAGTCCATTATGTAAAATATATCTGCATGTTAGGAAACCTATTTCAAATTAATCTTGTATTTTCATAATTTGAAATCAATTAAATCTGATAAAAAAATCGATCTACAATCTTTGCTACAGAATAAAAGAAAGTTTGAATGCTGCTTTCTAATACTTAATATTTTTATTTAATTTCAGTTCTGTGTCAAGAGAAACCGAAGGAATATAAAGTAGGCGAAGTAAGTTGAATTACTTATGATCATTAATATTTTAACCAGTAACGTAGCGGCAAACACTTAGAATTGTGATTGCCGAGATTAATTTTTCTTCGATAAACGATGCACAAAAAAGAGGGTGGTCTGATTTTTTGCATGCATCTAGTCAGTCAAGGGAACTTCACATAACATTATAATAAAAATGCCATCTGGAACATCAAAAGTTAAAAAAGTGGATTTTTAGCAAACGTAATAGCTAATAAAGTAACTAACGTACAAAAATCGTCATAAAAATCTGCACTCGACAACAAATATTTTCCAACAGAGCATGGATTTTGTCTGGAGTACCAAGCGCAACAAATAAAAGACAGTGCGCTGTCCGGATGCTAGAAGTGGTTTTTGCAAAAACGTGTGAATGAAGTTTGATAGATCATTTGTGCATGGACCAACTGCGCATAACAAGTTCCACCAATCTGTCAGGTACAGTAATCATCACGAAACGAAGTACCAGAAATCATCACTTGGTACAGGAATCATCATTTGGCATCTATTACGGAGTACCTGATGAATTTCAGTGAACCTCAACACCATAATTAATAAGGAAGCTTATAATTTTGTTGATCAAAAACTTTGAATGTAGAAAAATTACACAAGTAAAGTTAAGTACTTAGGAATAGGTTGGTTGGTGGTTTTGCACTTTTATGATGAAAGGGCCAAGCTGCGTCAAACACAAGAAAGATAACTTCAAGTAAAAAATATCGTGAAAAGAGAAAAAGTGGGATTGGGGAATAGAATGATATGATGAAAGTGAAAAAAGATAGCTTGGGTATCCCTGCTGCGAGACACCCATCTTTAATAAAGGCAGTAAACCCCATGGGATAAGAAAAGATTACTAGAGTATCTGGGTCCGTGACCACATCATCTTTTGGGCACTGTATTCTTTTGCTAAATGATCTGGGTATCTTTCTGGACTTAATAATATTGGGATTTTTTTAGTAATTCGTTTGGGATTTAAGGAATTTTGTTGAAAAATTAGTGCAAAGGTTTTTCATAAATTCGGTTATGGGATCAACTTTTAGGTCGTTTGGGAGAATTTCTTGGTGGATATTATAGGGGTCATAAACCATTTGAAGAATGGTGGTGTTTTGAAATGCCTGCAGTTTTTAATATTAGTTTTGCAAGTGGCTCTACATATGGGAGGGGTAGCGTAAAAAAGTGTAGGTCGTACGATTGTGAAACTATCAAACGCCAAGTAGATCGGGCATCAGTCATGAATTTCAGTGACAAGTAGCCCGCATAGAGTCATAACAACAAAATGAGGTCAAAAGTGCACACTATAAGTCAAAACTGATGTAGGTTAAGAATTGTGTCAAAAGTAACATCATAATTTCTCGATTCTGCATCATAATTTCTCGATTAAAAATTGCAGTCCATGACTTGCAATTTTTTCAACTGGAGATTCTGGGCCAACACGGACACCGCCACTGATCTTAACTACATCATGTTTTCTCATTGTGTAGAAGATGTTTTAATGTCAATAATTTTTCTGCATGTCCCGAAAAATGGCTCTCATCAACGAGTCACTAAAAAATTGCTCTTACCAACGTGTTAACAAAAATACCAAATTACTATACTCTGAACAAAATAAATACATTTTATCGTTCATGAATACCTAATACTGCAGCATATGAAACGAAATTAAAATATTTTACCTAATTCTTGTCGTAAACATATTAGGAACTTACGAAATTCCGAACTTTATTTTCATTTCTTTGTCAAAGCAAATGCATTACGTATTTCCATTCTTCCTTGTTATAAAACTAGTTTTCATATATTTGAAAATAATTTCGTTGCACAATTTCATCTTCGAAGTAAGATTTACTTACAAACTGAGCAATGTTTCTCGTATCCAACTCCATAACGTTCTCTATAAAGTTCATTAAAAAAGCACTTAATATGACTTCACAACATTTCCTCTTTAAATCATTCTGTATGTCATTTGAACAATATTATCAAAATACACAGCAATAATAGTCTACCTATATTGGGTCTTTTCACGAAATTCATATAAGCTTTTAGTAAAAGTTTTCAATTACGCATTCATAAATATTTTAGCTTGATTCTTAGTTAAATGTACGCTCTTAACTATCCATCAAGAAAAAATGTAAACTGCTTGACAATCTTGATTGATGTGTTTGCAATGCTTTTCATTTTGTTTCCATTTGAGATACAGCGCGTATTAATTAACTTGAAATATTAAAAAAATATAAAAAAAACAATTATACCCTATTCACGAAAGTGTTAAATTGAAATACTTGAGAATGTTTAGTTCAAAAAGATGGACTTCTCTTTCTGATAAATAGATGTTCAAACTGTACTTTTAAAAAGGAAAGTACCAACATCTTTTAGTATGTATGGCTGAATACTAATGCAATATAATTCATATTGCTGACCTTTTGTTCTTCAATAAGAAAATAAAAAATTTCTTAAAATTAAGGCTGCTTAACCCTCTTGGTGGTTTGTTTTCGCGTCGAAAACCACCCTTTGGTGATCAGCCCCGGATGCAAAAATTAGTTCCAAACTGCCACCAGTTATAGGTAAGGGACAATTTGATTTTCCTATTTGGATTTTCATTCTACTTGGAGTAAATATGGCAGTTTTATCTGAACGAGCTATCTCATCATTACCAAAACTGACCAGTTCGTGATGGACGAGATACCTCGTCATTCGCACAAAATTGACCAGATCTTGCACGAGATATCTCGTCAAAACCACTCTTGGTTGTTAAAAATGATAGTTCATAGTGTAAAAAGTTCCAATCTATGATTTCAAACGAAAAAAGCTTTGTTTTCAATAATTAGTGGTATGAAATTCAAAGATTAAATGAACTAATTGGCGATAAATAGTTTTAAAGTAATATTCTTTAGATAATTATTTACTTAAGATGGAAGTACCGTTGTAAGCATTACAGATCAAATGGTATCCTAGAAGCTTTTCTATGGAAATGCTAGACTGCAAAGTAAGTGGAAGCGAAACGTTCTGTGAAAGTATCTTTTGTGGCAATTATATATTGTTGTAATTATTTTTGTTACCTAATGAGAACAATTCTATGAAAAAGTAATTTGTATTCTCTTCACAGCCCCAATTCAAACTGGAAGGAGCCGGAGCAGGCAACAATCTGAAAAATTTCGGGGCCGGTTACAACGCTGGAGTGGGCACTAAAGTTTGGGAGAGCAAAAAGAAAGACATGAGCCTGGAACTCGGTGCTTCATACGGACAGAACTTCGCAAGGGTCGACGGTCACACCTACAAATCCAATCCCATGTACGGGCTTGGCGGTACATTCAGATGGGGAAAGAAACGATAAATACAGTCAAAAATATGACTGACCAAAGATTTTTATACAGCTGTTTTTAATACATGTTTATGATGGTATTTCCTTCTAATAAACCTTCTGTAGACTTTATTAATACTGTTTGTGTATTTTTTTATTTAATTATGCGTTACAACAGAACTATCCCAAAATCTAATATTCTATATACGAAGAAAGTGAACATTTACATCCAACAAAAAAATAATTTTGAGACTCAAAAATTCATTTAACTGGCTGCTAACTTTAATAAGTAAAACACTTTGATGATCAACGGATTTTTGGATGTCACTATTGATGTTAGTCAGCATTCTACAACTCAAATAGTAAACATTGACAGAAAAAATCAAGTGTAAAAGTATTTTGAGTTTTAAAAAATTCTGAGGACAGAAATTAAAAGCAAAGGGACGTTCTTTCAAATCATTATCTACTCTTAACTAATATTGGTTCATACCTCACCATATTCACTTGAAGTAAAATGGGTGCAAAATATATCACTATAGTTTCAATATGGTACATTTGTGTATCGAATACTAATTAATATCACAACCATTATTTTAAAGTGGCTTAAAGGTTTATTGTGCCAACTTGAGAAGTTCGTAAGACTATTTCGGGTACAAAATATCTAAAACTCAAGACTTATGGAAAGGGGAAGATAATGTCACATAATGAGTTGAATGTATAAACCTTTCATAATGAAGTATTGCTATCTTGTCTAATTATGTTTTGGAAGTGTTCTGGCCATTTTCATTTTAATAAAAGATAACTTTCAATCTTAAATTGTAGCACTAGATGAAAATTTTAACTGCACCCTCCTTTTTTAACCGTGCAGATGAGTTTTTCTCTTTCTATGCTCAGAGGCAAGAACAGTGTCTGCCTTAGCACATGGAGGCTCTCAAATGCAAAAGAACTGGACACTGTTAAGTAGTACTGTGATGAGCAAGGTCATGCAGCCTCCAGCGCTATATTTCTTTTCAAATAATACAATTTAAAAGTAGTTTAAGAGTTAAATGCCTTTTTATTATTCAAGAATTTCATGATCTATCACTTTTACTTTCTTTTTCATTCTAAAAAATGAGAACCTAAATAGTTTTTGGTTTGTTCGAATTTTATAGAAACTGCTTATGAATGTTCCTTTTAACATCGGTACGTTGGGAAAAATATGTTTTATTATTTAACATTTGTAAAACTTTTTATTTAATATTTTTAGCATTGAAACATTCGTTTGAATAACTTTATAAATCAGATAAAATAAGTGTTTGAATTAAACAAATTGTTTTGTATTTAAGAATTAAGGAAATGAAATTTATATGAATCAAACATTGACAAAATTTGTCCGAAAGAATATTAACTTTCCGACTTGTTTTATTTATATTTAATTTAATATTTTAAGACTTATTCGCAAATTTTGAAATCTTTTTGTTGGATACTTATTTTCATCTTAAAATTTAAGCTTATTTAATATGCATTTTAAACATTCTTTCCTAATAATATCCGTTCATAAACCATTGCTTTATATTTATTCACAATATTCTTAACGCAAATTGTAAAATTTATCTCTATTTTAGGATTCAAAATCTTGAGAAAGATGGTTAGTTACTCAAAAATAGTCTTTAATATTCAATAGTTAATTGTTACAGAATAAAAAAACTCAAGAAACAATCAAAGCAAAACTTATTAGATTGAATTCACTTTCATAATTTTATGCACAGAGTGTGAAATATGTCTAAGACAGTTCAGTAATAATACGGAGAAAAAATGTTAGCACAAATTCTGAATGAAAAAATTCTCACTCTATTTTAAAACGGTTTATAAACATAATAATACATCACAGGATATAACTAGATTACAAACATACATTTTGCATCAGCTATTTTTTAACATGATGTATGTACAAACGCTAATACGAAAGAACACTTCTCTTCATCATCAAGTCACTGCTTTCTAGTGAAACACAGACCAAAAATCATTATGTAAAAGATAAAGGTTATTTCTGTACCTTGGTGACAATATCCCAATTCGCTAATTTTTATTAACGTCCACAAATCGCTTCATGGTAATTAAAGTTAACTCAAAATGGCGTGGCTCAGTGGGTATGCTCACTGCGCTAGCAACCTTCGAGTTGTAGGCGACGTAGTTTCGATTCCTGGCAGGTGCATTTCACCCTGGGTGTATTTCTCTCTTATGTGTTAATAAAACTTCCATTGTGTGTGTGTCTGTCTATTACTTGATGTTGTATATCCTGTGTCTGGCGCAGCATGGCCAAACATGTTCCTTGCGCCCTAAAACCCCAAACCAACCCAACCCCTTACCAATTTTCACCTTCCATCGATGGATTCTTCTTGGTGGTAGATATACAAATCACTTGACATCTTGATCTTCCATCACGGCTTGACGACGAATAGAGGAATATTACGAAAAAGACGTTTCAGAGAACATTTGCAATAATTTTACATCCCGTGTTATCTTGAATATAGAAAAATTATCATTCCTAATGTCCCAGGGGAGATATTTTCAGAAATGAATTTTTTCAAATATCTCCGTACCTAAGCTTGCTTGAAGAAACTGCAGAACACAAAGGGAAGTTTCTCTGGTTTTGATAATTATGTAGTACGAACGACTTCCGACATTGATTTTGCATGTTTCATTGTTATTGAACAGAGATACAAATCACTACTGTTTTTAAACTTCTATTGATGAATGCTTCTTTGGGATAATGCAGTGATGCAAATCAATACAGATTTTCACCTACCATTACGGCATGACGATGAACAGTGAAATTTTTAACAGAAAATAAGATTTCAGGAACAATTTGCATCTTCTGTGGAAAATTTTATGAAATTTTTAATTTACTGTTATAGTATAATCGACTATTTACCTTTACTTGGCGGAATAATTCGTGAATTTCGTTCCTATGTAAGAAGGACGGGATGCTGGATTGCCTAGGATCAAAGTGAAAGGGGAGTCTTGCTTTGTCTCAGCAAATGCGGACGCGAGACAGCATGTGAAGGGGATGGACCACGTTGGAGATTGTCTTGGAAAGGGGGCAATCTTCCACACCGACAGCTCCAGGAAAAAGCTAGTGTTCAATCTTATGTTCGTTCTCTTGTTTCACGAAAATTGGTGATTTGCGAAAAAAATGGGCGAAAAATCCAAAAAGGGATTCCAGGCGATCCTCGTTGGACAGGTTTCCGGCCTCTTGTCAAAGTTCAGTGGATCCCCGATAAAACCCAAAATCACTGACTTTCATATGGACATTGTCAACACGAGAACTAATGAAAATTCATAGCAGGAGTCACCTGGAAATTTGAGTAATTATTCACAGCACCTTTTCAATAGAAAATGAAGAGGAAATATTGATAGTATAACGATTACAGAGCCTCTGTCGTATATATGCATATATATATGTGTGTGTGTGTGTGTATGTGTGTGTGTGTGTGTGTGTGTGTGTGTGTGTGTGTGTGTGTGTGTGTGTGTGTGTGTGTGTGTGTGTGTGTGTGTGTGTGTGTGTGTGTGTGTTCTTCAGACGAAAGTACGTTCAACATAGTCACAATGCATATCTCGCATGCTATCTCTACACTAACAACACCCTCCTCACATTGAACTAATGGTGTGTAGTGGGTAAAGCGACGTACTGAAGTTGGGTTAGTGCTTTGGAGGGAGACCTCCTGAGTTTTAAACTGGCCGGCGGATAATTTTTATATTCCACCTCTATATTTTTTAAAAATAGTAAATATACTCTAATCCTTCCAATTCTTTCTGTACTTACTTTATCCTTTTGTTTTTTCCAATTTTCCAATTATTTTTTAAAATGCAATTGATTTTATGGAGCTTTTTCAATTCTGAAACTGGTTTCTCTGTATTGTCACTGTTTTGTCCTTTTTCGTACCACCAATGAAAAGCAAACAACTGAAGCTCCAGCCCTTCATGTTCGACGCCAAATTCCTACCATCAAGAAATTTTCTACAACTCAGTTAATAAATTCCATGAAATGAAGTAACAGCGTTTATTACTGTTTAATTTGGTTTTGATTTGGCTGACATTGTGATTCATTTAGGTTGTTTGTTGTAATCAATGAGGTAACAAGACTTTTTAAAAGTATAGCGTTATATTTAAAGATTGATTCACATTTTTATTTCAGTAGTGATTATTTCATAACTTACTTTTGAATTTGTATAATTTCTGCAATTTTAATCTCATTTTTATTTCAGACAAATAATTACATTACTTTGGTTTAGGATTATAGTGGTGACATAATAAGACTTTTTATAAGTATAGCGTCATATTTAAAGATTCAATCATATTTTTATTTCATTAGTGGGTTTTTCATAACTTACTTTTGAATTTGCATAATTTCTGCATTTGTATAATACAAATCTATCGACAATACATGTGACACAGATGAGGCTGTGAACTACGCATCAGAGTTTTGGAACACATTGAAGCCATCTGGAGTACCCTCGCACATATTACAGCTAGAAATTGGGGCACCGATTATGCTTCTCAGACATCTGCATCCGCCTCACTGCAATGGAACAAGACTCTATCAAGAAACTGATACAGAATATTATTGAAGCCACCATCATGACTGGACATACCGCAGGCGAAGACGTATTCATTCTTAGGATCCCAATCATCCCTTCGGATCTCCCATTCCAATTTAACCGACTTGAGTTCCCTGTTCGGTTAAGTTTCGCCACGAGCATCAAAAAGGCACAAGTATAATCGCTGAAAGTTGTAGGACTCGATCTCAATTAACCGTGCTTCTCCCACGGTCAACTGTATGTGGGTTGTTCAAGGGTTGGAAAAGCCGAGAATCCTTAAATCCTAACTCCAAATGGAAGAACATTCAACATAGTGTATCATGAAGCTCTCTAAGCAAGAATCAGTGAACTGGAAGGAATGAGGTGACATGAGCATGTTATGTAGGGTGGTGGTGGGATTCATTCTTAAAATTATTGTTTTTTCTTTTTAATGTTTTCAGAATCAGTGAGGACAAACAAGAATGATGTCACGGGCAATGCCGTGGGGGTACTGCTAGTAGTTAATACTGTGAATTATAATTTATTAATGAAAATTCAAATGGTAATTATTAAAAATATTTTCCCCTATTGTTCCTAATAGGTATTTATTTTTTTACATTCCTAAAAATAAAACCTTTGTTTTGGTAGAAGTGTGACATCATTTGCTCCGATCCCAAAAAATTATAGCTTCTCCAGAATATATTTAGATAATTTTATTAAAAAAATATGAATTAAATTTGTACAATAAACAAATTAAAAACTACTTAAATTAATAATATTAATTCATTTACAAATAAAAATATATAAATAAATTACAGTATCTAAGTAAATTCACTTAAGAAAATTTTAGTTTTCTGCTATAGTAAATTTCATCGCAACTGCAGCCTAGAGCAGCAAATTTTGGAATTCTTACAGCGAAAATAAACACCTCCAAATATGATCTTGCAACGTTTTGAGAGGTATCATAGTCGTGCATTTTTATGGCACTTCCGAAGGAGAACAAGTGTAGTTTTCATTTTTAGATATGAAAATAATGTCTTCCACAAAATATTTTCGAATATATAAGCAATAAAAATTCACCATTCAATCTTATCTACTTAATCTAAAACTATTTCAGAGTCTCTAGCACTTGGAAGAGTACGAAATATGAAGAATAAACAAAGGAAATCGAACTATTTCAAGAACAATTTTAACGGAATTTTCAAACGAAAACTAGAACAATCATGAGTACAAACAGTGCTTTTGCATTTCGTAAATTAAAACAAAGGAAAACATCTTTCCAGAACAAAAACTCTCTTCTATTTTTATTTCACTAATGTCTTCTATTCCTTATAAAGCTTCTCTACCTTCTAGAAAATTGATAGTTGGCCGTATAGTAAAGATGACGATTCCAACCACTGTATTCACTCTCATCATTTTCATGATATCTATCAAAGGTAATTACATTTAATTTTCTTAAAATAAGAGAACGTATTTTAGTGTATCGGTGTATTGGTATCAAGAACTTGTTGAGTTATATCTATTTGAACTATAGAAATAAATTAGAATTAACTCTAAAGCAACGTTATAATTGCAGATTCATGGCAACACCATCATTCTGAAGAGTTTGACACAAGATATGGTTATGATGCAGAACGGTTAACAACTTCTTATTTTGTCACTTTCGTTTAGTTCAATAACAATAATTTAGCTTAAGATTTATTTTTCCTCAATTTTATTTTAAACCCATAGTGATAAAAGTTATTAATTATTAGTACATTTGAAGTATTTGTGAGGATTTTAGAGCAATATGTTTTTGCAAAAATTACATATTAATAAATAATAAAATTAATTTTGCAAGGAAATTCTTCAGCACAATCATCAAACACCACTGTAAACAGTGATGGTAATTTCTGTTTCTGTCAAGATAGAAAAAATATGCTAGTTTCTGAGCAAAATTATTGTTTCCTCTTCAGAGAAATCGAAATTCCCAGAAAACAATTTTTTGACTTCAAAACAAGGCCTAAAAGGAAAACAATCTAGTTTCAGGAATTAATTTAAAAAAAAACTTCTAATAGAAAAATGCATTAATGAAGGAATGCAAATGTTTTGTCTTCGGATATTAAAAAGTATTAAGTAAAGTACTATCCGTTTATCCGGGTCGAAAATTTTCGTAATAACCCTATAACCCAATTCCATTGATAGCTGCTTTTCATAAACTGCTGTACCCAAGGTCAAAATGATACTCTTGAAAATATTCTGAACATTAGGCAAGAGAGAGGTAGTTTGTTTTGAAAAATGGAGATCAAAAAGTATATTTGAATAGTTACAGAGCTTGTATCTCTTTCATTTTGCTATGCGTGAGAAGTAACATTAATTCTATCTAATAATTAATAGAATGTCATAGTACTTTATACCCCCACATGACTGTAAATGATTAATAGAAGGGTTATTACTACAATTATGTAATGGAAATAGTTCTCGTATAATGTGGCTTTGATATTGCACATTTTCTAAAATATAACTTATCAAGTATGTTTTTATATCGTGTTTTTTAAATCTATATTATAGATTTAATTATATATTACTTCTATGTATTTTTCAGGGATGATCTTGACATGAATGGATATGTAAATTTGTCTTCCTGTTAAGCTTGTTTCAAATGTAAATTCATTTCAAAAGTGTCATTTCTCATACCCTTTATACAACACTTTTTTTTCAAAGCTTTAAGTAAACTGTGAATTTTTCGAAATTCTGTATTCTAAAAGTAAGAAAAACTACATTTGGAAAAATTTGTGCATCAAATACAAGACGGTTAAGCTAATTGAATAACATTGGACTGTAAGATCCTATCAATAACATAGCGAAAATTGACTATTGGATTTTCTTGTATCTTATAGGGTATAGTGTCGATCTGACATAATGGTTTTACGAATAGAATACCAGAATGGGAATATTTTTGTTTTTGTGTTTCCTAACGACCGGGTGGGATTATTTGATAGCGAAGAGGCGCTCCTCACTCAGTATAGTTTGTTGACAAGTATTACAATTGTGTTTGATTTTACCTCCTCTAACAGAAGAATCAGTGCTTTAAGAACATAAAAATTAGAATTGTCAACTGAGAAAACTTAAAGATAAAATTTACTTTTTAATCCAATTTCCCAAAGAGATAAATTTCAGATAAGTTTTTAGTATGTCATAAAATATATACTTCGTAATTTTTGCATGCAACTAGGGGCGAAAACGTCGAGCACCTCGATAATGTATTGTGATCTCATTTGTTAAAAAAGACCCACTGTCTATTGGAGGATTAATTTGTATTATTTTTCGATTTTCTCAGAGTGATTTTCACAATTTACACGTGACGAATTGCTCTTCATGAACTATGCTTTGAATTTCTTTGGGGTTAAAGCTATTCTTCTCTCCAATACATAGCTGTTATTTGTAGATTCTTCCAACCACCGTTTCTTCAATTGTTTAACGTAGTGATTTAATTCGATAAAATGTTTTTCTGTCTCTCTCAGATTAGAGCTATACCTACCTATAGCAGTTCGATTTCAAATCATAAACCAAATTATTCCATCACGAAACTCTACAATGGAGAATGAATCTGAACCAGAGGCAAATGAATGGCGAAACAGACGGTAGTGAAACGAAATTTAGTAACGTGTCTAAGCGATTGAGATGTAAATCGATTGAGGATTAAATGCTGTCTTCAAAACAAAATGCGTTAAGTGCATAATAATGTTGAATTATTCTAATGTATTAAGAAATTGATAAAATAAAATATTTGTTTCACATATACTTAATTGTGTTCCATTTAAAAGCTAGATTTCATCTAGCTTTTAATACATCTAGATTTAATACATTTGAAATATGAACTGGGAATGTATTGAAATAGTTTTAATCAGTTAAACAAAGTTATTTTTGTTTATTTATAAAGCAGTGGAAAATAAATATTATTCTTACTCTACAGCATTCAGATTGGTAGTGTTTCTGTCGTATCATACCAATTATATAATGTCAGAGTTAGAAATTATTTTTATGATTTCATCAACAGATAAAAGCCAAAACATCATTCAAACAATAATTAACAGTTTTTAAAGAACTAAATCAAAAATTCCTGCTCAGAAATACCTCAAATGACAAATTAATATTCCACATGCCATGTGAAATAAAATAAGAACTTCAAAATGCCTTGTAATGCTACTGGGAATTAAAGAATGAAAAAACTTAACTAAACACATTGTAAGTTTTTGTTATTGTGAAAAAAAATATTTTTCCTCTGTTAAGATGGTCCTAATAGGGAATATGCTAGCATCTGACCCTAATGCTGATAATGGGCTAGTCACTTAACCTGGTACTGTAGTCTAGATGTGGGAGGTGTAGAATGAAAACAGTTTTAAATTAGTTTTAAAGATATCAATAGAAAATTTGAAATAAAGCTTCAAAGCAATAAAAATGAGCCTTCAATGTTCTGTTTCTGGAATGAGTTGACAGTTCGAATGTCAAGAAGTTCCCGAAAATATTTACATGCAGAATCGTGCTCAGATAAGAGACACAATCGGAAAAACCGAGCTTCGACCGAAAAGTCAGAATAACGTCCCTGAAATAGAAGAAATATTGAATAAAAAGATTAGCATATAAAATTGCAATACTTTGCTTTCCGACGGGGCTGGTCAACCCGAAACACGCCCTGACAGGTCACAGAATAAAACCCGAATAATAAAATAAATAGAAAGAAAAAATGAGTAAAAAGAAACGTTAAAGCATTCGTAAAAGTGTGATACGTTTTGGTGTATGCACGAAAAATAATTTATTAGTTATATTATAATGAATCGAGAATTTTTACATAGTGGCTTTTTAATAACAGTGTTGTTTCGCAAGTTTCTGTAAAATTATTGCTTTGTAAACAAAGAAGTTACAGAGGTCAAAAGATATATATTTATCTGCTTTAAACTTTTGTTCAATTGTTCCAAATTTGTAAGGATTTTGTACGGTTGTTTTTATTTTTCAAAATGAGTTAAGATTAATATTCCATCATCCCAATAAACATTATTAGTATCCATGGGTGCCCACAGGGGGATCATGGCGCAAGTTGCGCCATCACAATTTGGGGGGGATTTTTCCAGGGCGTTTTTTGGAATTTTCAGTGTGGAAAGACTTCTTTGACAACAATTTCACTATAGGAAGTTAGTCCATAATTTTTTATTGAGATACGCTTTGTTGGCAGCGCTGATATACTGCCCATTCATAAACATGTCACCTTGAGGGTTTTCCATCCGTTGCCGTTACATTATGCGGATCGCTAGTAGTCCCATAGACAAGATAAAGTCAAGTCACTAGTTGAATGCAGGTAGCCGTCTAGAAGTGTACGTTTTGTGTAGTCTGTCTCGGAGAAGGAAAGGAATTTTAGTTCAGTGCTGTTCGATTCCTGAAAACTTCATTAAAGATTTAGAAATACAACCCTCTTCATGAAGTATGATCCAAGGTGTAGATTTTGAAAACCTTGATGAAAATGAGTCAGGAAAAGTTGTTGATGAAATTGAATTAGGATACGGAGAGGTAGAAACATGTAGCAATCCATCTGTTGAAAGAGCTTCAGTTTCCATTCAACAAGAGGAAACTCTAACAACTGAAGATTCTCCTGATGATAGATTGAAAACCCAAGAGATCCAGCATCATAAGCCAACATCAAACTGTCAGCTCTGAGGAAATAAATAAAGCGCTGTATTTGGAAAATCAAGATTTGTCTTTTGTCACTTTTCCTTCAACAGGTGGAAGAAAATTCAACCCATCATGGAAGAATGGAGTTTTACCAAATAAAAAAGTAAAAGTTAGAAAATGGCTGGTATACATCCTAGAAAAAGATGCCGTATTTTGCTTGCCATGTACTGTTTTCCCTCCCACGCGAACAGTCAATATGGGGAACAACTGGCTATAGAATATGGACAGAGCATAGGGGACCGGGATATTGTTCTCCATGAAAAATCTAAAACCCACTTATCAGCACAAATTGCAAGGATCCAGTGGATCTCTCAGAAGAGGATTTATTCACGTTTAGCTGAACAATCAGATCAGTTAGTCCATCCCAATCGAAAGGTGCTGTCTGTTGTCATCGATATTTAAGTGAAGAAATGCTTAGATTTCGTAAAAAGGATGTAGCGAAAGGAAAATTCATAGTCTGTTCAGACTATTGAGTAAATATAGTCCTAATGCTAGGGTATACCTTGAAAAAATTAATAAAGCTAGAATTCAAAAAGGAAAGCTGGGGTCAAATTTCTTGGGTTTGATGTAATCAACAAAATGAGTGACATCGTTGCTTCAAAAATCATTAGTATAAAAACGACTAATATTTATTATATTATTCTAGACTCAACTTAAGACATTAGTAAAAATGAACGTTCAACATTAGTGGTACGTTATATCGACATATTGACCCGCATGGTGCCCCAAAGAAAAATGTCAAACCTGAAGAGCGGCTCATTAAAGTTTTCACTAGTGCAGTTACCATAGTCCAAAATCTTTTTAAAGGAATAATGAAATGCCTGAATTTACTAGGTCTTGATCCAAGTGGAATTGTTGGTCAAAGTATGGATGGAGCTGGTAATATGAGAGGAAAATTCAATGGTGTAAAAGCTCTAATTCAGGTAGAATGTCCCAAAGCGCTCTATATATGGTGTTCTCAGAGATTTGCTTTAAATGTGGAAAAATCTATGGACATATGCCCCAAAATGAAAAATCTATTTTCTCTTTTAGAGGAATTATGTCTTCATCTCAGGTCATACAAGGCATGATCTATTTACTACAAACTTGGACAAGGGTCCAACCAAAATAAGGAGACTGAAAAGAGTGCAAACTACAAGATGGTCAAGCAGAAATGATGCACTGCAAACAGTCGTCACCTAAAACAGCACACAATAAAGGAGACGTTGCATACTTTATCCATTGATAAAAAAGCTGCTAATGATTCACTGGCAACTGGTCTGTGGAAACAAATGACTGATTTTGAAAACATTTGCTCAATACATGTTGCCTTAGCTATTTTCAGTGTTGTCACCAATCACAATTGTTCTACAATAAAAAAATTGATTATAGCAGTGTCAAAAATTGTTACTGAAACCAGACCTAAACTTGTAAAAATGTGAAGTGAGTCGAAGGGGAATAAAGTGAATGATTCAATTCTTCCCTTTTGCTGATGTGAATAATATTTCGCAACCCCACCGCAGAAGCAGAAAACGTAAGAGGTTTATGGATGGAATGGCTATCGATGAAAGAATAGATGATCCTCTTAAGAGGATCAAAGTGGAAGTTTATTTTCACGTACTAGATTCACTTATTAAACAACTCAATGACAGATTCTCTGACAGTTCTCTTTCTATAATCTCACAAATGGCAGTGCTTTCGCATGAAGGAATTTTGAAAATTGCAAGAGAAAAAGAAAAGCAGGGGTATAAATTCTTGTCTGATTCTTCATCAGTGAAAGACTCATGTGGGTTTTACGATCTTGAAAGTGACCAAATAATAGAGGAACTAGAAACTTTTGCAAATGTGTATAAGGTTACTCACTCAGAAATTGACATTTCCGACCTGCTTCTAGAGAAAGAAAAGTGTAAAAATATGACACTTAAAAAATATGACAGGGAATCTGACGTCTCAATTTCCTGTCTGGTGTCATTGAAGTTGAAGTCCGTAAAGATGGAGGTGAGGAAGAAGATTCAGGCCATGATGAGTTGCTTTTGTCTGTTGATCAGTGGGTAAAAAGAGGCTTTATTAGGCCTTACAGATGGCTGCAGTATATATCTGCATTTCCTCAACTCACCATGCTGTATCGTATCCTTTTATCGTTACCTGTCATGTTGCTCAGCGGAAAGGACGATGAGCCGTTTAAAAATTGTAAAGAACAGGTTAAAAAGCAACTTAGGGGACCATTGTTTGCCAAGCTTATTGATACTATCATCTGAGAATGACATTCTCAAGAAAATCACAAATGAAGAAATTATTGAAAAGTTTGCCATATTAAGTGCACAGAGAAAAAGCTTCTGTTAAATTATTATAAATAGTACATAAATCCCTGTGTTTAAAGAATTCATTTTCTGGTCATACTATAGATTTTTTTCAACCTAGAGTGTTCGAATGTTTTCTCTTCAATCCGCATAAGATAGCTGTTTTTCTGTCACTACTTTAAAACAATTTAGTTTTTAAGGTTTTATGAATACTTACGCAACTCATGTAAACATTACGATAATACTCATATCATTAGTTTTTACACATTTAGTTCGTTTTTTTTCAATATCTGATTATTTAATTATTGATCTTCATTGATGTGTTCAATTTTTTTATATTCTATTCTTCCATTCACTCAATTTTAGTTTTTTTATGAATATAAAATTATTCTTATACAAAAGGTCAAGGTAAAATATTTGTTTTATTCATATAACATTCAGAATCTTTCAAAACATCTGTTTTTACTATATTATAGTTATTTTCATTTGCAAAGTGTTTATACATGAAATTGCTGTTATAAATATAAAATGTTCATTTTCCTAGCTGTTCTGGTTTTATTTATCTCATCCAAATTTATCTCTGATTTACAAAATACGAAATGTAGAGCTTTGTGTGGATTCAGTTGGAAATTTGAGATTCCAATAAAGGTTATATGGTTAACTGAATTTGAGAGGGTAAAGAAACATGGGGGAATTGCGCCATTGGCCTTGAGGGGAATGGGCACCCCTGTCAGTATCCCACATTAATAATTCCAAGAATCTTTCCAAAAAATAAATTTTTTTGGAACATCTATAGATCTCTTGTTTCTACCTCCTTTCTATTGCCACATCGCAAAAAAATACCAAAACATATAAATACTAAAAATAAAACATTAATAAAAATAGTTTGCAAAAATATATCAGATTTTTATAATTATCGTCTGATAAAATGTAAACCAGAATTTTAACATGAATAAATATCGTTTGACAAAATATATTCCTGGTATTTTACACAAAACAAACGTTTCAGAAGAAATCATACGACTCCAAAGTTTTTGAAGTAGATTAGTAAAGTTAGTGGTCACACCTTATAAGCAAATTTGGATTTCTAATAGTTGTATCACCTGCTTAAATGTTTTATATTAATTGGGGTGATCACATAATATTCCGGGTTATCATAGGGAGACATGACCCCAAAAGGCTGAATGAAACCACTATGAAAGTCATATTTGTATAAGTTTTAAAATTGTCAGAACATAATTTTGATTATTTGTTTTTACGTAGATTATAAGAAATTAGGGAAAGTAATTATTGCAGAATCGAAGTCCTGTTCGTCTGAAGAAAATTCCTCAATATTGCACAGAAATTCAAAGATAATGAAAAATTAGTAATGTGTGCACCAACCAATATCTTACGCAGCATAAATTCACTCATTGTCCACAGAAGTAGACAGCCTTCAAGCGGGAAACCCTGCTTCGGCAAACAGTTTGAAGACAATATAACAGAAAATTTTATTCTCAAAAGGGCGGTGATTCTGGCACACGCAAGAGGAAATTCCCCGATTAAACACATCCGATGCTTCTCAGTAGGGAAATGCTATTGTTTTCCCCGTTTCTTTTCCCAAAGGTAACTTTCTTCCGATTTACAATTTTTTTTCTTTTTAGGGAGAATCATATATATATATATGATCAAATATGAGAACATCTGTACAAGAACAGAAACAGCTGTCTAGATTCTATCGTGAAATAGGTGTCTTGAATTAGACAAAGATGAATTGCCAGATCTCAGCAGTTTTGCTTCTAGTCTGTATTGCAGTACAATCAGGTAATACTTTAGTATTTTTATTTGCAGTTTGCTTTAGGTAATTTGTTTTCCCTAGCATATTTGTGAGAGTTGCGAGTTCAAAATTTGGTCCAACGAAATACTGTCATGTACGTAGGGACAAGTGCACGTTAAATCTGTCGTGGCCTCAAATATTCTCAAGTTGGAGTGGTGTGGAAGTTTAAAATATAGAATGTCAACTTAGGTTTTGACCTCGTCATCTGACCATGGTTCAAAATTGCCGCCGGATCTTTCCCTTCGGGATTGATCCCGGCCGTCGCCAATAGCAGGTTGTGTTGCTCCCAGTGCGTTGTAAATTTAAATATCTGCCTACCGTAGTTCAAAATGACGAGATCATTTTAACCATGGAAGTTCCTCGGATCTTTCTCTCCGGGATTGATCCCGTATCGTCACCAATACCTGTTGCGTTGCCCTGGTTACCTACCTACCTTTTCACGCACGCCACAGTTTTATTATTAGCAATAGTTTATTCAAAAATATTTTTCTTTCAAATTTAAAAAACAGGCTCACAAGCCTAGGAAAAACTCGTTTCCCGGGCCCCTTCATTTTTTTATTTGCAGTTTTCTTTAGGTAGTGTTTCGTACTCGTTTACGAATATCGTATTAAGAACATATTCGTTTATTTTCATCTTTCTTACCCCCAGTATTAATTATGTGTTTAAATAGTATATGGAGCAACCTTGAGGTGTAAAACTGCTTGTTTCTTTGC
The DNA here is from genome assembly GCA_933210815.1 of Meta bourneti. Lineage (NCBI taxonomy): Eukaryota > Metazoa > Arthropoda > Arachnida > Araneae > Tetragnathidae > Meta > Meta bourneti. The sequence goes on along the minus strand of OW119929.1, from coordinate 74,855,162 downwards.
TTCTGTGTCAGTAAGACTTTCCTTGTATTTGTATATCTATTTCTCGACGTTGTCTGCATTGCTTTCGGATTAGATTGGACATATATGGCTCTTGTGCCATAAGAACCCTGAAAATCAACCTTTTCATTCAGCATCTTTATTATTATAAATAGTACGTTTTATGAAAAGGTTTATAACTTTTTAAACTTAGAAAACATGCTGGCATTGCACTGCAAAAAGCTTTCCCGTTTTATCCAGGTTGTTGGCCCCAGAGCCATTTATCATCAATTTCCTGAAGTATTCACTCTGTTTTAACTTGGTATAATTCCCTTATTGGCTTTGTTAGCTATTTTGCATTTTTTGTCTTCTCATAATAATGAATTCATCGTCTACTTCGACTTCTGATTGAACAATAAAGAATCAAGGTCACGACCATAATGTAAAATTTATTTAAATTTGTTATTTATAGTCCCGAGGACAGTTACTTCGGCTTCAATGTGTTTAGTGTGAAAGGATAATAACGTTTATGGTTTCTCCGACGTTTTACTCTGAATTTGGTGGTCCTTTGCATCATTCCTATAGGTCATTTAACTATTATTTCCATCAAAATATGGAAACTTTTGCAAGTTCATCATCAACATTGGTGAATAATTTTGATATTTTTGAGAGACAGTTTGGAGTGTTCCCTTACTAAGTTAAGGAAATTGTTTATTTCATCTTTACGGTATTTTTAGTTTTCCAATACTAGAAGCAATACGTATTCAAATGTGTTGAATAACACGTATAGAAATCACTTTTGCCTTTGCATTCTCATGTGTACCTTTCGATAAACACTACTATAAAGCCTGAAAAATAGAATAAAGATAAAAAATTACAAAATCAAATAATTTAAATTGTTTATTTAGAAACTTCCCAATTAGTTCAAGAGATTAATTTCAGTATGATTTTATGGTGGTGAAATTTTTCTTTCGCTAAGTCTGGCTATTTATATTCACTATTCATTCCTCTCTAAGCTCCCATGCAGTCATTTTTTCAGTCTATTCCTGTGTGTTTACTGATACTACTATACTAACATATTACGTGAGAATTACACTATTGTTGATATCTGCACTACCAATAATATTTTAAAACGTATAATTCTAGTTCCAAGTGTGTTTTAAAATTTTTATTTTCGATTTGCATCGAATCTCTCGAGCACCAATAATATCTCGAACTTAGTGTTTCGTCTTGGAATATTTTACCTTATGATATTCATTTTATTTTAGTGAATTCATATATTATAAGTGATAATGAACCCTAAAACGAATAGAATGTCCTCAAATTTCACTTTTATGCAATAGTTATCAGGTCTAGATTAACAAATTGTTATTTTAATCTTCTAATAATCTAAGAGAGCCTTCTTTACTTCTAAATTTTAAACATTTGTCATTTGTTATGCTTATTAAAATTTTAGGTTCTTAATCATTCAATTAGGTGGTAGTATCTTTTTTATTCCATTATGGTAAAATATATCTGCATGTTAGGGAACCTATTTCAAATTAATCTTGTATTTTCATAATTTGAAATAAATTAAATCTGATACAAAAAAAAATATATCTAAAATCTTTGCTACAGAATAAAAGAAAGTTTGAATGCTGCTTTCTAATACTTAATGTTTTTATTTAATTTCAGTTCTGTGTGAAGAGAAACCGAAGGAATATAAAGTCGGCGAAGTAAGTTGAATTACTTATGATCATTAATATTTTAACCAGTAACGTAGCGGCAAACACTTAGAATTGTGATTGCCGAGATTAATTTTTCTTCGATAAACGATGCACAAAAAAGAGGGTGGTCTGATTTTTTGCATGCATCTAGTCAGTCAAGGGAACCTCACATAACATTATAATAAAAATGCCATCTGGAACATCAAAAGTTAACAAAGAGGATTTTTAGCAAACGTATGAGCTCATAGAGTAACTAACGTACAAAAATCGTAATAAAAATCTGCACTCGACAACAAATATTTTCCAATAAAGCATGGATTTTGTCTGGAGTACCAAGCGCAACAAATAAGACAGCGCGCTGTCCTGAAGCTAGAAGTGGTTTTTGCGAAAACGGTGCTAATGGAGTTTGATTTGCGCATGGACCAACTGCGCACAAGTTCCACTAATCTGTCAGGTACAGAAATCATCGAAACGAAATACCAGAAATCATCACTTGGTACAGGAATCATCATTTGGCGTCAATTACGGAGTACCTGATGAATTTCAGTGAACCTCAACACCATAATTAATAAGAAAGCTTATAATTTTGTTGATCAAAAACTTTGAATGTAGAAAAATTACACAAGTAAAGTTAAGTACTTAGGAATAGGTTGGTTGGTGGTTTTGCACTTTTATGATGAAAGGGCCAAGCTGCGTCAAACACAAGAAAACTTCAAGTAAAAAATGTCGTGAAAAGAGAAAAAGAGGAATTGGGAATAGAATAATAGGATGAAAGCGAAAAAAGATAGCTTGGGTATGCAGGGTGAGAGACACCCGTCTTTAATAAAGGCAGTAAACCCCATGGGATAAGAAAAGATCACTAGAGTACCTTGGTTCTGTGACCACATCGTCTTTTGGGCACTGTATTATTTTGCTAAATGATCTGGGTATCTCTCTGGACTTAATAATATTGGGGTTTTTTAGTAATTCCTTTGGGATTTAGGGAATTTTGTTGAAAAGAAATTAGTGCAAAGGTTTTACATAAATTCGGTTAATGGATCAACTTTTAGATCGTTTTGAAGAATTTCTTGGTGAATATTATAGGGGGCATAAGCCATTTAGAGAAGGGTGGTGTTTTGAAATGCCTGCAGTTTTTATATTAGTTTTCGAAATGGGAGGGGAGCGTAAAAATGTGTAGGTCGCACGATTGTGAAACTATTAAACGCCAAGTATATCGTGCATCAGTCATGAGTTTCGGTGACAAGAAGCCCGCATAGAATCATAACAACAAAGTGAGGTCAAAAGTGCACACTATGTCAAACCTGATGTAAGTAAAGAATTGCGTCAAAAGTAACATCATAATTTCTCGATTAAGTCGATGATTTGCAATTATTTCAAGTGGAGATTTTAGGCTAACACGGACACCGCCACTGAACTTAACTACATCATGTTTTCTCATTGTGTAAATGTTTTAATGACAGTAATTTTTCTGGATGTCTCGAAAAAATGGCTCTTATTAACGTGTCACTAAAAATTACTCTCACCAACGTGTTACCAAAAAATGCCAAATTACTATACTCTGAACAAAGTAAATACATTTTATCGTTCATGAAAATCTAATACTGCAGCATATAAAACGAAATTAAAATATTTTATCTAATTCTTTTCGTAAACATATTAGGAACTCACGAAATTTCGAACTTTATTTTCATTTCTTTATCAAAGCAAATCCATTACGCGTTTCCATTCTTCCTTGTTATAAAACTGGTTTTCACATGTTTGAAAATAATTTCGTTCCACAATTTCATCTCCGTAGTAAGATTTACTGACAAACAGAGCAATGTTTCTCGTATCCAACTCCATAACGTTTTCTATAAAGTTCATTAAAAAGCACCTAATATAACCTCAATACATTTCCTCTTTAAATCATTCCGTATGTCATTTGAACAATATTATCAAAATACACAGCAATAATAGTCTACCTATATTGGGTCTTTTCACGAAATTCATATAAGCTTTTAGTAAAAGTTTTCAATTACGCATTCATAAATATTTTAGCTTGATTCTTAGTTAAATGTACGCTCTTAACTATCCATCAAGAAAAAATGTAAACTGCTTGACAATCTTGATTGATGTGTTTGCAATGCTTTTCATTTTGTTTCCATTTGAGATACAGCGCGTATTAATTAACTTGAAATATGAAAAAAATATAAAAAAACAATTATACCCTATTCACGAAAGTGTTAAATTGAAATACTTGAGAATGTTTAGTTCAAAAAGATGGACTTCTCTTTCTGATAAATAGATGTTCAAACTGTACTTTTAAAAAGGAAAGTACCAACATCTTTTAGTATGTATGGCTGAATACTAATGCAATATAATTCATATTGCTGACCTTTTGTTCTTCAATAAGAAAATAAAAAATTTCTTAAAATTAAGGCTGCTTAACCCTCTTGGTGGTTTGTTTTCGCGTCGAAAACCACCCTTTGGTGATCAGCCCCGGATGCAAAAATTAGTTCCAAACTGCCACCAGTTATAGGTAAGGGACAATTTGATTTTCCTATTTGGATTTTCATTCTACTTGGAGTAAATATGGCAGTTTTATCTGAACGAGATATTTCATCATTATCAAAACTGACCAGATCGTGATGCACGAGATACCTCGTCATTCGCATAGATCAGATCTTGCACGAGATATCTCGTCAAAACCACTCTTGGTTGTTAAAAATGATAGTTCATATTGTAAAAAGTTTCAATCTATACGATTTCAAACGAAAAAAGCTTTGTTTTCAATAATTAGTGGTATGAAATTCAAAGATTAAATGAACTAATTGGCGATAAATAGTTTTAAAGTAATATTCTTTAGATAATTATTTACTTAAGATGGAAGTACCGTTGTAAGCATTACAGATCAAATGGTATCCTAGAAGCTTTTCTATGGAAATGCAAGACTGCAAAGTAAGTGGAAGCGAAACGTTCCGTGAAAGTATTTTTTGTGGCAATTATATATTGGTGTAATTATTTTTTTTTACCTAATGAGAACAATTCTATGAAAAAGTAATTTATGTTCTCTTCACAGCCCCAATTCAAACTGGAAGCAGCCGGAGGAGGCAACAATCTGAAAAATTTCGGGGCCGGTTACAACGCTGGAGTGGGCACTAAAGTGTGGGAGAGCAAAAAGAAAGACATGAGCCTGGAACTCGGTGTTTCATACGGACAGAACATCGCAAGGGTCGACGGTCACACCTACAAATCTAATCCCCAGTACGGGCTTGGCGGTACATTCAGATGGGGAAGGAAACGATAAATACTATCAAAAATATGACTGACCAAAGATTTTTATACAGCTATTTTTAATACATGTTTATGATGGTATTTCTTTCTAATAAACCTTCTGCAAACTTTATTAATGCCGTTTGTGTATTTTTTAATTCAGTTGTAATTTTTTTTTATTTTTAATTATGCGTTACAACAGAACTATCCCAAAATCTAATATTCTATATACAAAGAAAGTGAATATTGACATCCAACAAAAAAAATAATTTTGAGCCTCAAAATTAATTTTTAACCATTATTTTAAAGTGGCTTAAAGGTTTATTGTGCCAACTTGAGAAATTCGTAAGACTATTTCGGGTACAAAATATCTAAAACTTAAGACTAATGGAAAGGAGCAGATAATGTCACATAATGAGCTGAATGTCTAAACCTTTCATAATGAAGTATTGCTATGTTGTCTGATTATGTTTTGGAAGTGTTCTGGTCATTTTCATTTTAATAAAAAATAATTTTTAATCTTAAATTGTAGCACTAGATGAAAATTTTAACTGCACCCTCCTTTCTTTAACCATGCAGATGAGTTTTTCTCTTTCTATGCTCAGAGCAAGAACAGTGTCTGCCTTAACACATGAAGGCTCTCAAATGCAAAAGAACTGGACACTGTTGAGGTGCATGATCATGCAGCCTCCAGCACTATATTTCTTTTCAAATAATACAATTTAAAAAGTTTAAGAGTTAAATGCCTTTTTATTATTCATGAATTTTATGATCTATCACTTTTACTTTCTTTTTCATTCTAAAAAATGAGAACCTAAACATTTTTTGGTTTGTTCGAATTTTATAGAAACTGCTTATGAATGTTCCTTTTAACATCGGTACGTTGGGGAAAATATGCTTTAGTATTTAACATTTGCAAGGATCAAGGTGAAAGGGGAGTCTTGCTTTGTCTCAGCAAATGCGGACGCGAGATAGCATGTGAAGGGGATGGACCACGTTGGAGATTGTCATGGAAAGGGGGCAATCTTCCACACCTACAGCTCCAGGAAAAGCTAGTGTTCAATCCTATGCTCGTTCTCTTGTTTCACGAAAATTGATTTGCGAAAAAATGGGCGAAACATCCAAAAAGGGATTCCAGGCGATCCTCGTTCGACATGTTTCCGGCCTCTTGTCATAGTTCATTGAATCCCCAGGAAAACCAAAAATCTCTGACTTTTATATGGACATTGTCAACACGAGTACTAATGAAAATTATTAGCAGGAGCCACCTGGAAACTTGAGTAATTATTCACAGCACCTTTTCAAAAGAAAATAAAGAGGAAATATCGACAGTATAACGATTACAGAGCCTCTGTCGTATATATATGTAGTTAAATGTGAGGATTTATCTTTATTCTTCTTCACACAGAGTACTATAGAAACTGGAATTCATACAGATTTACGATGGTGTGCTACATGTTATATGTTCTTGCCGAGACGAAAGTACGTTGCACATAAAATAGTCACAATGCTTTGCTACACAAAAATTCTGTTTTCAGTCTTCTGGTTTTGGAGGCATAGAGTTGTTTTGTCATTTTTCAGTAGGAATTTTAGAATTTTGATGAACCCCACTGGGTTGCCGTGGGGGATGGACTATCTTCCTCAACAACTCCTGGCACAAGTCGGAGACCTCGGGCTCCTTCTTCCACAATTCAGTAGAAACCCAATTATAACCAAAATATCTGACATTTATCTGGACATTTTCAACGTGAGGACTGATCCAAATTCTTAGTAGGGTCCACATCGAAATCATTATAACGCACAATCGGCTGCTTGAACTAACACCAAGGCCCAAGAAGAAGTTGTACATTAAACGAACAATTTCACTCATTCCGCTTATTCTCATTCTTTAGTAATGTAGGTCAGTAAAGGATGCTCTTGGAGCTCGGCACCTGAAATTCAAAAACATCATTAGAAACATTAATAGGTAGGAAAAAAGTAGAACAATAATCCGGTATCGACCTCATATTTTGTGTCATTTATTGAATTTTAAATATTTCCTAAATCATCTGATTTTTTATATTATTCTCTAGCACAACCTTTGTTGTATATATTATTAATGTTGTAGATTATTTGTTAACTGCATTCATGATATTGTTTAGCTACTCTGAGTGGCAACCATTTAAATGATAGGTAGTAAAATAGTTTCCTTGTGCATTTTTATGTTCGTTCTTATTATGATGTATGTTTGTCCGTTAGATGATGTATGCATGTCCAACGGAAACTGCAAAACGTTCGTGACTCTAGTGAAATCACTTTATCGTTGAAACTGGTGTACAATCAGATCACACGCAGTCGAGCAATGAAGAATCCTGGCAGTTACAGTTACTTTAAGCCCATGACAAAATAAAAGCAGATGAAATATACGTGCAAGCTCAGGAGGAAATTAGTGTAAGAACTAAAGAAACATTGAACCCCCGAGAAGAAAGCTCGATTTGCAAGATTACGTTGACAGGAAAATTGTGGAAACTGCAAAAACCAGCTGAAAAGATGAAGCGTTTTTCATTTAAATACTCTGTTTGTATGAAAAATGTTCGAGGACATACACATTCATGCTGTATTTATTCCACATGAATGTCTCGCAATCAATTATACATTAACAGGAAGGCATAAATAATACCCCCTCCTTTTTGTTCACCAGCCTTTTCTACTTCCGAACGCGTTTCTCTATCTTCAACCCTCATAGATGTTTTTCGATCTTCAGACCATCCATATATTTTTAAGCCAAAGTGTGAATATAGAGAACAAGCATATTTATAACAGCAATTTTAGTCCTGTGACTGCCCAATCAACTCATAACTCTATTGTGACGTAACCTTTACCATCAACCTGTACATTTGAGATCTTTAAAAAACATTTCTGCACATATTTTATACATGTAACTAATAAATTTTGAGTGTAGTAAGTAAACATTTTTACAGTTCATAAATTTATAAATAGTTACTTGCCATAGTATAAAAATTCTGCAATCTACAATCTTCCCTGGATGACTCATAACCAGCATTGATCGTCTTGACCAAATTTATGTTCCTTTGAACTTATAGATCTGGTTATTTAGTCATTTTTATGTGTTGTTTAGAAATGGCAATTCATTCTCGTGACGCTCAAAGGATTAAATAATTTAAGAAAAAATAAGTTCAACGAACATTTTTGTTACTGTTATGAAACATCTGTTTGGGAATGATAATAAGTTTTCAGTTAAATTTATTTTTTCTTAAAAACAAGTGTGACTTTGAAGCACATGTGTAAGTAATATGGAACACCTCAGCGGCATAACGTATGGAGTAAATAGAACATACCACATACTATCAAGATTGCTGTCTCATAGTGCAGAGAATGAAACATGAGAAGTTTCAAGCTATCTTGGTTCAGTTTATTTCGTCCTTGATCCGTCTTCGAGATAAGTAGCTTATGCTGATGTGTGAGAGGAACATTCCCTCTGCCGTTGAAACAAAGGGTTGATGAAGCCATTTGTAATAGGGCCTTGCACCAGCCATTTGTTTCGACGGAAAAGGGCACCTATTGGGTCATCCGGAAAGTTCTGCGGCTTTCAAATCGAAGTGTGCTTTCTTATTGCAATTTTGCTACCGCTGATAAGGAGTGACCTTGATTGAAGCAATGTGTAAATTCGGTCTTTCGTCCTTTCTCTGGTGCAGTTCTAGCTTGTGTTGTGGCACAATTTTTGTTTCACTGCAGTGCTAAGAATGGAGCACCAAAAAGTACATTTTCGTCATATGCTCTTTTATTTTAAGAAAGGAAAAAATGCTAGTCAGACTGCTCGTAAAATTTGTGCTGTTTGTGGACAAAGTGCTGTTTCTGATGACACAGTTCGAAGGTGGTTTGATAAATTTAAGCGCGGAAATTTCAGCTACTTAAGTGATTCAATAACATTTTCTTAAGTTTTTGTACTGCTTCGTTGGTATTTATCATAAAAAAACGCAGAACCTTCCGGATGACTCATCTACCTTTGATACTCTCCAGATGAAAGCTTTGAAGATTATAGTACACCAAAGATATTGTACACGAAATGGATTGGTAGTTTCTGAAATTTTAGAAATAATTCAATAGGACATTTGAATGATAACATGCAAAAATATTATGGTATGCTACATTATATGATTCCAAATGAGAGATACCCAAAGAAAATTATAGTGTTTTGTCAAATTGTTAAAATGTCGGTTTCAAGAAATATATTGTTGTGTTTCATTGCTTCAATAAAATTTTGTTTCATAATGAAAATCTTCAAGTTGGTAGTTGAATTTACGTCGCACGGAAGCAACACAACGGACTTTTGGTGACAGTGCGGGATTAAACCCGAAGGAAAAAATCTGAGGACAATTCTCGCAATTTTGAACCACAGTCAGATTGACCAGGTCAATACCTGAGTTGGCACCACACTCTACAATTCCCACACCATGCCAATGTGAGGACATTTGATGTCACGACAGATTTAAAGTGCATCAGCACCCAAGTACACGATGGTATTTAGGTTGGATCGCGGTTTGAACTCTCAACTCTCCGATTTCAAATCCTCCACCAACTGGGCTACTGCGGCCCCTGAAAATTTTCGGGAGATATGGTTGATATGGATGTATAAGAAAAACGTGCCATCTAAAGTAACGGTTGATGAAAACATCTATTGAGGCCATTCTCCAGTCATCAGTCTCGGTTGAAAAGGGATGATTTCGAAAGAAAGGCGATACACAATAATTAAAATAGACCGAAAAAAACGAATTTTGCAAAAACAAATTCAAATAGTGAAAATATTTCGTTAATCCAACTTAGATAAAAAATATCTGCTAATTTTTTAAATAGAAAATTATCTTAGTGCAGAAGAGGGCGGGTGAAGTTTTCGAATTCCGCTGTTTCGGGAATCCTGCAAGATACCGCTTGAAATCACTGTAGTTGAGGGTTTTTCCCCATGAGTAGTGTCAAAGTGACCTAAAATAATGGGTTCTCAGGCATAGAAAACCAGCAAAACATTTTAGGAAGTTCAATTAGTGTCAAACATAAAAACCAAACTTATCTCACGTTTCGTATAAATGCTACATACCTTGCGTTTGCCTGAGAACGACTTAGCGGACTAATACGCGTCTATACAAAATTTCTACCCGGGCTACTTCAAGATATGTACTATTTAAAGTTCAATTTTCAATTTGCACTTGTTCCGATGCTTATGGAAACATCCCAGGACCCACTACAGAAAGGTGGTTCGAGTCCCCCTCTCCCATTTATTCCCTCATCAATATGCGGAACGTGCTGAAAGTATGATAGGCTTGTAAAATGTAGTGTCAATTGTGAGCATGACTTCTCGTGAGATAAGAGTGAATCATATGTACCCTTGTTAAATTCTCCACAGCACATTCTTCTGCGGAGGAGCCTTAATGCAATTTATCCCCATTATAGTGTGTTAATAGAACGATTCTGAAAAATAGTCACTATTCGTGAAAGATCGTAGATATCACATGGAAGAAAAATCTAAGGATCTTTGAATACAATTTTCATGCAATGATTCATTTAATGTTACGCAACGCTACATTATGTGATTCCAAATGAAGGGAACCTAAGGCAAATTTTCGTATTTTGACACATTTTTATGTCTTAAGGAAGCAAATGTATAGTTGCTTCAACAAAACATATTTATTCACTTATTAACAAACAACCCATGCAATATGAGAATCAAATCCCATCAAATCAAAAAGCTTGTGACAAAACTATTCAAGGCAGTTAAACTTAACTTTGGTTAAGCGATAAAAATTTAATTTTTCGAAACTGCATTTACTCTTTAAAAACTAGGAAAATCAATAATTATGACAAGAATTATTGAAAGAACTATGTCTACAATTAGAAAGTATCGTCTTTCATGTATTTATTCTCTAACAAAACGAATTATTTTAAAATTTCAATCACACACAAAAAATATGTTTTTATTATTAATTTTTGTCACACGTCTGCGGGACGGATAAATATTTTCTAAGAGAGGAATGCTTCTGTCGGTTTTTACATCGGCAACACCTGTACTAGACCAATATTTCACAAAGAATTTCAGATTAAATAAAGTAATCTCGACCAGTACGGTTGGAAAGTTTTGAACTTCTACGTAACAAAGCATTATGTATGTATTAATAAGCTTACTCATTCAGCTTAATCATCTCTTGCAGAAAGGGAATTGTTTCTCCAACACAATGCCCAACAAAAGATGGGTTGAGCTTCCGAACCCCATGACGTAATCTAAAAATAGGATAAAGACAAAATTAAAATAAATCCTCAATTTGATTAAAATGTAATACATTTTAATAATGCTTCGCAGTCGATATCGTGATTCAAATAGATAACAATTGGCATGCTTTCAACTCGAACTTATAACGAGTGTTTCATAAAACCATGCTGCCATAAACTTGTGAAAATTTCTTATCAGATTGTATAAAACTTCATGAGTCAATTATTATCGTTTATTTTCTCGCCCAGAATCTTATTCAGGAAAAAACAATTGGGATGGAAAGGAATAATCCTTCCTTCTCGGAGCAGATATCTCTCACGATTAAACGTTTGGGAAAATGTTTGATAACTTTTTGATTCTGAGTGCATTTGTTTGAACTATTTCAGACACGTCTATGATTTTATATGTATGTGATTAATAAAACTTCGGATTACGCTATTTAACTAGGTAGGGTGGCCACAACTTAAGCACTTGTGAACAGTAGCATTAGCAGCATACATTTTTTCAAATATTGGGTTGGTGCAATGCTTCGTACCGTTTTCTTGACAAAAATGAAGAACAATTTTATGAAGTAATAAAAATTACATTGAATCAATGTAGTATGTGCAGTTCAGTTCGATTACCTTTCTCTATCTCTCCGGTAGCTGCATAATCCCGCGCTCACAGGAGTTCTGAGGTTTCTGGCTAAAGAACTGATCCAGGTGACGAAACTTTCCGAACCACTTACGGTACCTGGAATCGTCAATGACACCCTCACCATACACAACACATATCTTCTTTTGCCTCTACAAAACATTCTTGCCTTTTCTGAAATAAAAAAGCATATGTCGAAAATTCTCCTTATTTCCTGCCATTTTTAATGCTTAACAAAATTTTAAAAACACAACCAAAAAAACAAAATTTTTTCCCCAAGTACTCGCTGAAATTCCTTCTTTCAAACAACGTCAAAACTTTAGACGTGTGAAGTAGATAACACTTCGGTTTTGTGATGCAATGCCATCTAGCTCCAAAAACGGGACGAACTTTTGCATCAACCCAATAGTAGCAAAAAGCCTACTTTTAAACCTTATTTTAATAGTAATTTTGGTTTTTAGATACAAATTCAATGGGCGTAAACACAAAATGCGCCAATTAAGTATGAATCGAATTAATATCTCTCCAAGAAATTTAAATTTTAAAATTAAAACACAAAAACTATATATTTTCTTAATGCTTCCATGACAAGCTTAGCTACTACAGATTCCAATGATTTTCTTTCATGGTTGCCTCGACTTGGCGCCAAAGCTCCGAAATTGGTGTCCCTTGGAAAAATGTTCACTCAAAAAATTTTGAAAAATACTTTTTCCATCCGCTAACATGCGAGTTTCAACAATACAAGAGGCTTTGAATGCTTGTGCTTCAATAGTGGATACACAGCTAATGTATTAATAATCTTTTGTGACTCAGAAGCCGTCATTGTGGCAATACAGCAGGGGTGCTCAAGACTAACACAGAATATTCATCATCTTCGCAGAATTAACTATCTGGGTATATATGCATTTAACAGTAGATGCCAACCATGTTGGAAGAGAAAGAAATGAGAGTGCAGAAGAACTGGCTAAATAAACCGAACACATTAACGACACAACAAATCTTGTATTCCTTTATGATGCTAGTGTCTTAGCGAGGTACAGACTAAGAGATCAGTCGATTAAAATATCACCAAGCCCATGAAATAAATGCAAACACAGCATCTTAACATCAAATCCTGCATCCCTCTATGATGCTAATGTCTTGGCGAGATACAGAATAAGATATCAATCAATGAAAAAGAATCGCCAAGTTTATGAAATAAAATACAGAGTAATTACTAAAACTATTACAAGATTAATAACACGCCATCTTCGGGAAAGAAGATAGAGATCTAACTAAATCTGAAGAAATCGCCCTGAAACTAAACTCATCCCAGAACACATTTCGCATGCCCAGCAATTCCGGTGACTTTGCAGACTACAGAAAAGTCTCCTCGGTGAAAGCTTTATTCTGGTGGGATTCTACAAACAACGTAAGCGGTATTATGTACTCATGGTTCCATTTGACTCCTCTCTGGTGGACACGACAACAATCAATAATAACAGAACTTACTGAATAAGTAAGTTGATTCGTCAAACATAGTTGATTCATCAACCATGAGGTACATTATCAGTTCGAAGAAATAAATTGATATTTCTGGAACCAGCTGAATTGTGGATCAAAGGGCTCAGCTCTCACTTCCTCGCCGTCTCTCGTTTCGTTTCTTGTCTGTAAAAGAGAAAGAAAAAAATACTATAAAATCTAATTTTATATTATATTACAATGTACTTCTTATGGTATTTTTTCGCACCGTGCGTATCTCCGTGTCAGTTGTTGGCGCTGCTCTTTTCAATTGCATAACTATTCATGCATTTGGCGAGCGCCTTGAACGGTGCCGGCAAGAGATCAGCTTAGTGATGGGCAAATCGATTCTTTTGAATGATTCGATTCATTTGAATCGTGTCCGATTCGTTCAAAAGAGTCGCTCACCGGAAATAACTTACTTTGGCCATCCGGTATATACAGCTCCCTCTGTTGGTGAATTTTCACACTATGCCGTTTCTTTGGTTTGTTTTGGGGAATCTCGGCTTCGAATCCATTTGACGGATGGGGATAGTTTCTCCCAGGCCTTGATTTCCCCCTATACATCGGTTGAGGGGACAGGGTTTGTAAAACACTCGTTGGATTCTTTCTGAGAAACGACGTTTGCTGGTAGAAACAGTCCACTAAAATTTGTATTTTTATATGGGCCCCAACAGTATCAATATGCTATGTAGCAAGAAGGTAACACTTTTCAAACTTGAATTTTAATGACTCTTTTTATAAAGCCATGCTGTTTCATTGACTATTCAAAACGTCTGATCAGATTTTTAAAAACTTCATGAAAGCAAGAATGGGATTATAAGATGCTAAAAAAATTTATCCACTAAAAATGATTTAAGCAAACAGTTATCCTTTTATCATACAAACACACTCACTACAGTTGTATGCATTGTCTTTGAATGGATGAACACACTTATTAACCTGTGCAGCACTAACCGAAACAACTCTCATTGGGCATTCTTTTGGCAACACGGCAGCTTCCCCAGCTTTTTGTATTTTATTTTCTGTATTTTATCGTGAATGCATTTTATGTTTTAATTTAATTCTTGTTTTTATTTGTGTGTACTTTTGGCTGAAGGATTTGTCTGTAATGGCCTGCTGCGTTGGAAATTAAAAAGAATTCTACATAGTTAAAAGTGATCTTCATGTGATCTCATGTCTCTAAAAGTGATCTCATGTCTCATGAAAATCGGAGTAAAAGGAAGGATATTCTCAAACAGTATGCTTTTGTAGCATGTTTACTTTCGTAAAAAAATGTAAAAGTATGGTCAGTAAATAAATAACCTGACCAGATTAAATTAGTTTAAAAAGTTAAAATTGATTTTAAACTTATTTTTTACAGTAAAAAATAAATTTTAGGTATTTCCAGATATTTTACACAAAGAAGAAAGCGTACTCTCGAAACATCAGAAAACAAGGTAGTCGAATCTTTGTGAACAGGAAGAGTAGAGCGAAAAAATTCAAATTTTTTTAATACATCCAAAGAGCTTGTGAAATAGTAGTACAAATGTTTGAAAATAGAAGCTAAAAGTCTTTTCTTAAAGCCTTTTCTCATAACAATATTAGTTGCTCAGTTGCAAAATGAATTGGCTAAAACACAAAATGTGCTAATTAAGTATGAAACAGACGTTGAGATCTCGCCAAGAAAATTAAATTAAAAAATAAAAATTTAAATATATCTTAAGGTTTTCATGACAATCTACCAGACATTCCGATTCTTTTCTTTTGTGGTTCCCATGGCTTGGCGCCAAAACTTCGAAACTGGCGTCTCTTGGAAAATCCAAACAATATTTTTTCCGTCACTACTATTTCGAAACAAAAAGGACTAAACTTTCGTTGACCTTGGATGAATTTTCAAAAAAGTCGTCAAAATTTCGAAAATAGGAGCTTTTGAGACAATTTGGAATGAAAAGATACGTTAAATAATTTATTACTTTTAAGTCTAATGGAACCAGACTATATAATATGGAAGTTATAAAATATCACATTAATTCTAGCAAACTAGAGTTATTTAGGCATAGAAAATTAAAAAAGATAGTGATTCATAAAAATTAACAAGATTCAAATAATCGCGAAGTTGCCATAATTGTAATAACGTGAGATTGTCCTTGCCTGCCGCAACTCGCTACAAAAAGCACATCAAAAGTGTTGCTATAAAAACCTTTATATCAAAGCTGTACATATTTAAATACCTACAACGTGGAAGGTAGATTACTTTCTTATCGAGTTGCGTTTCTTTTAGACATTCAATTCTGTGGCCATTCATTCCAAACAAATGGTTGAAACCATGCAAAGGAGTTATGGAATCGGGCAGACTTCCCCTTTTAGCAAACAAGACAAGTAAATACTCAAGGTTAAGAACTACTATTGCTTTTGCTAGTTATCGCATTTATAATGGCAAAAATCACGAAATTGAAAAATTATAACTGGCTTGGAAATCGCTTTCATATTCAACTCAACTTTAATTTCTGATTGTTATGTTTCGTGTGTGAGTTTGATAACATTGAATTTGTATTAAATTAGTCTTTGTACTTTGGCAACGTCGGTTTTATGTAAGAAAATATCCAAGGTACTATATATGTTTTGAGGAGAGCTCATGAAAACAAATATTTTTCTCTACAAAAATGGAACCTGCGCTAAGAAATATAAAACCTGAAAGACATATTCAACATTCCGATGAAGACTTAAATAAAACAATTAAACTTATCAACGAGATTCCTGCTTCTGAATATCAGCAGAAATCACATGCAAATAAATAGAAGAAACAAACTTATAGTTTTGGAAGTACAAA
The DNA here is from genome assembly GCA_933210815.1 of Meta bourneti. Lineage (NCBI taxonomy): Eukaryota > Metazoa > Arthropoda > Arachnida > Araneae > Tetragnathidae > Meta > Meta bourneti. The sequence goes on along the minus strand of OW119929.1, from coordinate 74,839,024 downwards.
AAATTTTCAAAAAAAAATCGGAAACAACAACATTCCAACACCCACCGTCCTGATAACAACCATAAGAACTATCTTACCCGAAAGAATCAAATTATGGAACACGACTCAAAAAATTTCGACCTTCTTCGACAATATTTAAATTTTCACAAATTTGACCACATCATCAAGAATACCAAAATACAAGAATACCAAAGTATGCACAAAATGCATCTGCAATAATCCAACCAAATGTGCTAATTGCCAACAAGAATATCCAGCAAACTTTCTATCGAGTCCATAAGAAAAGAAGTTTAAAAAATCCTGGAATTCAAGAACATTAATCACTTATCATTCATAGAAGCCAGAAACAAAAACCTACAAGAGTAAACTTAATTAAAGATAACCCCAAGACAAATCGCTTCAAGATGAAAATAAAAAATAATCGAAGACGCCACCAATGAATTTAAGTCAATCTTACAAGAAGCTACGAAAATCCAAATGTATAAAGTTTCACCGAAACTGACATAATTCGGATGCGCTTCCAACACAATCCATCATTAAACCAACTCCACAAACTAACAAAGATCCTAAATGCTTACCCAGCAAACCGAGAAGCCACGGAAGAAAAAGAAAATTAATCCAATCCACTAACTCATCGAAGAGATATACAGGAAAATCACCAACAACCAACACATCTCTCAAAAAAACTTCAAATTCAAATAGCCTAACTTTTAACAAGCTTTTTCGCATTAAAATAAATTAATGAAAATAATTCAATGCAATTCAAGAAGCAAAAACTGTAGCTGCAAAACTCTCTGAATCCTCAGATGTTTGCGTACTTCAAGAAACATTTCTTAAATCTGACTAAACGTTTTATAAAAAAATAATAAATCTGTAGACAAGACAGAACCCACAGCAGCGGAGATCTATTAATTGCAGTAGACAGATACTTAATATCCCATAGTCAAAAAATGCTGAATATCTCAATTACTAAAGAAATCTAAGAAGGGATCATGTATGGTTAGTCTATCACCCAGATAGTCAATACTTAAATATAATAAACATATACTATTGTCCTAAGAGCAAAATCCCTCTTGAAAACCTAGAATCTATCTTGAAGATTTCAGGACCAACCTTAATTCTCGGAGAGATTTTAATATTCATCACAGCTTCTGGGAAGCTAAATCGAACTCAACAGGAGAAAAATTAGTGAACTGGGTTCATGAAAATAACGTGTGCGTCATAAAACCATCTCCCAATTGGATCAACATCTCTAATAGACTTATCGATTTCTAATCCTAGCCAAGTCTCCTACCACTTATTGATCTTGAAATTTCTGACGACACTTCCGAATTCTTCTGACAACACTCTACCCCATTATTATTAAAACTGGAAGCAACATTCAGCCACAATTTTGAATCCGATACAAATGGGATAAAATAAGCCACGAAGTAAATAAAAATTTGTCGCGCATAGAAACACCAATTATCAAGAGTTTCTCAACATATGTGAAGAAGCAATCAACAAAGATAAGAAAATTAAAAAACTAACATCACAAGATCGCCCAATATGGAGGACATCGAAATACAGAGCACTGCTAAGTAAACAAAAATACCTCCACAATCTCGCAAAACAATCTCTCCAAAGAACCTTGGGTATCATATAAATGGTAATTCATTAATATCGCACTGGAGCAACACAATGGGCTATTCTTGGATATCATATAAAAAACCCACAGCAAACATCAGAACAAATAATGAATAAAGCATCAAAAGAATGTTGAGACAAAACGTATTCAAATCCTAACAACCCCAAAATGCTTCACAAAATCTTCAAAGCCATTCCACACGTTAACAGCCCCAATATATTTTTGACTCATTTTATATACTCAGCCTTGCTCATATGGTCATTTGTTCGCTATATCAAAAGAAAAGGGTGCGAAGTCTTAGGAGTCCAAACACTTTGGGAACAATATTTTATATTACTACTTCCAAATGAGGGATAAATATCTCAAATATATCGATAACATTGGTAATGAGCTGTACAAAGTAAAGTACTAAAAGCTTATGGATATGGAACAACTACGTTTTTGGTGAGCTTCCCCAATAATTTCGCCACTGACAGGTGTGCCATACTGGCGATGAAAAATGTTTTTAAAAACTTCGGGGAACTCAAATACAGCATGTACAATATGAAATAGTATCTACTTGATAAGCTTTAGTCAGGAATTTATTCAGTTGTGGATTGAATTCTTGTAGTAAATTATCTTCAGTTCGTGTTTGATAATATGATAAAACACTAAAACAGTACAGACTCAATGCAAAGAAACAACTACCGACAAATGGTTACATGAAAAATAGAGTGGGGCGAAGTATTTTCAGATTTGTTTCTTGTTTTGTAACTAAAACTGGAGGAAAAGCCTTGGTTCTTTATTTCTAAGATACTTGTTGAACAGAAGTCGTTATTATAAGGCAAGATCACTATACGTTTTTTAATCTTTTCATAAAGAGAATTGAGTGAATTAATGATTTACTGTACAAGAAGGGTCAGAATTGTTCTTTGATCTGTGTTGCGTTTTGTTTGCGTTGTTTATTCCACTCACTATAGCCTAATAAATCTTGCTATTTATAATTCAAATGATCGGCACCACCCCAAAAGCACAAATCAGCAAAATCATTGTTTTGTGAAAAAGGTGCTTAAAATAGTCGGTTTTAGAACAATTGTGTTAAATTGAAAATGCAGGAATATCAATTTAGATTTCTTGATATTCCTGCATTGACTTTTGGAATAATAATAAATAGTGAAAAACAATCTAAAAAATGCATTGAGCAGAAAACTGAAAATGCAGATTCGTGGTTTTGCAATGGTGCTGACGACAATATCACACTGCGATATCATGTTCGTTGATAATTATTGAGTGCAATGAACATTTTTACAAAAAATGCAAAATATATACATATACGTACATTACATTTTCATCAATCGTTGGTTTCAGTGGTATTTCTGCGGATTGGCTTCTCCACAGCAGATAACAAAGGTAGCAACCAATGAATATCTTAACATAGATATCTATCTAAAAACAATTATAGTAGTTATTTAAAATATTGACACGCATAATAACAATAAAACAAATTGATCATAGCCTACTCTAAGTACTCTCAATCAGTAGTTTTGGTAGGATTTGATTTCGGAGAGATCAAACTTTTAAACTTTTTATACTTTGAAATAAAATTTTTGTATCTGAACGTATGAGATCTGAACGTTATCATAATTTTTTAAGTTGAATTCGTTAACTGGTCGCCAGGCTATAGCTTTACATGAGAGATTGTAAGCATAAAAAGTGGCATATCTTGTTTTATTTGAATACAGATTGTGGTGCGTGCAATAATAAAATAACTTGCGTTAAAATTGAATGCCTTCAGCACAGACAAAGCAAAGGTAATCTATTACCATTTTTTTCTAAGGTAAATCGATTTACGGTGTTTCTTCTAAAGAAAATCATTGTTTCAAACAAACTTTCCTTATATAAGTTGCTTAAATATAGCTTCCATTCGTAAAATAAACCACCTTGACCTTCTGTCGTTATGACAAAGAATTTGTAATATTGCAAAAGTCCTAGTTCGGATATTTTTAACATTAACGTTCTTTCAATAATGGCAAAAACCCACTTAAAATTTGCTTTATTCTAACTTACATGCCGCTTTAAATCAAATACATTGCGGTGGTGTTGCGTGTGATGGAAAGGAATTACAATTTATTAAAATAATAAATAATACAGAAAACAACAGGAAACAGACAAAATAAAAGTTGGGGAAAAAAGTTGTTCTAAAGATATAAATTCGTGATTCTTTTTTATCTCTTGATCTCGCACAGTTGCCACGACTTACAGTTAAAAATTAGACAAAATTTAAAAATACGAAATTAATTCCAAGCGAAAAAAATCAGAAAATATCACTGCACGTGGCAAACGAACACGCTTTTAAATTTCGTTGCAAAATATCGTCTGCCCAAATATTCGGAAATAGTTTATATTTTGCAAATAAAATAAATAAAGCTCAAAATACAAATGCATTAGAATTTAAATTCCATAAAAATAGTTTTTGGAAAAATAATTGATCTTTCACAGCACTGGTAAAACAATCCAAGTAATTGCAATGCTCAATCTACCTTATAACTACCCCAAAATTACCAAATTATGGTTTATTTAAGTAATGTTACTCAAATGTTTTAGCAAGAAGCTTGCCTAAATATGTAAGCAAAGAATTTTTGAATGATGTATTCACTAAATTAAATTATAGTATATCAAATATAGAACACTGCATTAAAATATGTTGAATAAATTGTATGTGATACGTATGTAAACACACAGACACAAAATTAGACATAGATCGGGAAGAAGGACAGACAGACTAACGCAACCAAGTTCAGTCACTAAATGAACGTAAGTACTAGTATGCGGAGTTTCATGAAAATGTATTCAACCGTTTGGACGTAGTACGGACACACACATACAGACAGATGGACAGACAAACACCAAACGCGCAAGAGGGATTTTGCATCAGAAGGGCCCAAAACGGATAGAAAACTTTAAATGGGTCGAAAATATTCAATGTACAAATACTTCATTCTTATTTATATATATTGTACTTAACTTTTTATTATGTTGTGTTAAATTATTTTAGCTGTTTATTGTGTTTCTCTTTTCCAAATAAATTAAAATGTTCTTACTTCGACCTTTTAATTATTTATATGCGACAATAAAATGAACGTGAATTACAAATGCTTTAAAATCTTGTAGTTTGGATATTATTTTTTTAAAGAAACCATTACGCATGAATTTCAAAATTGTTGTCATCAATTCAGTCATTCAAGAAAATTCATAAGGAATGAAAAACAAATTTAAAATGGGAAAGATGAGTTGATAAGTTCAATGCCATATTGTTAGTTTTCCGAATTTCTATGTACTTTTGGGGATTTAATGAAGATACCTCCAGAAATTTGTTTTTAAATGACATACGAGGCATTTATATGCATACTCTGAAATATTCTATGCATTCTGGATAACTTTGGCACTCTAGAGATTCTTTCTTACTAAATATTTAAATTCTACAAAAATGTAAAATGTTAAATATGATATTTATTTATATTTGTGAAATTGGGTATTTAACAACTGTGTACCTTTATTAGAGTGTGGTAGTTGTTACATGGTATGAATGGGAATTACAATTTATTAACGAAAACGGAAATTAGTTAACCAATTCAACCCGAGTAAAGCCGGGTTATTCTGCTAGTTAACAATAAAATCATAAAATTCCCCGATTCTAATTTTCGTTTCTTACAATTTTGTAAAAATTATTCACATAAACACAGTGGCCCCCGAAATTGAATACACACCATGAAGAAATAACTTTTAAAGCTCAAAGCTATCTAATAAAAATAATTTGAACTTAAATTTTTTAGGAATGGTTAAGTACACATTTAAGAACATATTAGACAAAAACAAGTCCATACTCGCTATAATTTTTAAATAGGTTTTACGTATCAAATGTACAAAATTGAGAATACACCCTACCAATTTCGTTCAGAAATACAATAAAAACGCAAAATAAATAGTTTTTACACATATTTTTCATGTATAGAACAACTTCTGAGCCAAGGAGCACTTAGTTAACACTAATTTGTGTTGTTTTACTAAATATTTTTGCCCATTTGTCTCAGACTCATTCTTACGAACTCCGAATATCGATTTTTCTACCAGAACCCCAATTTTTCGAGCCCATTGAAGTCCTGAGGTTAGGAAAGGGTGTATTACTACTGTTCAAAGTGGTAAAAAAACTAACAACTTTTTCTCTTTATCCCTCTGTGGAGACATTATCTATAGCATACATTTTTTTACTCTAAATCTAAATTTTTAGCACTTTTTAAAAAATTGTTCTTCAATAGAGTTAAATATTTCGCCTTTCCATGATTTCAATAGTAAAAACTAAATGTCTAACCTCTCCAAACAGCATACAACACCATACAAGCACAGAAACATTTCCATGCTTAGTAATGGGTATAGTATGCTGAGTAAGCGATTCACTTTTAAGGTTCTTATAAACATATCACCTGCCATCACTTCAAGAGACATTGAATTTGCTTTCTAAACTAAATAATTGCTTCATGCTTTCGGAGATAAGGACCGAAAAATTATTTTACGTTACAATTGTGTTTCTGGACGAAATTGGCTGGGTGTAAACTGAATTTTGTAATATTTTTATATTTAAAACCAATTCTAAAAATATTATAGCTAATATAGAACTGTCTTTTTTAGCCTAATATGTTCTAAATATGCACTCAACCTATCCTATAAAAATAATAAGTTCAGATTATTTTTTATTAGAGTTTTGAGCTTTAAAAGAGATCGCTTCGTGGTGTATACTCAAGTTCAGGAGCCATTGTATATGCAAAAAGGTTTGGAAAACAAGTTGAGAAAGTTTTAATTGCCGTATTAAGGCAGTTTTTTTTCTTAGAAAACGTACCTCGACGATTATTTTCGAGTAATGAAATTGAATTTAAAGTTCAGAATTTGAGTTTAGTAAAATTTTATTGTTTTATTTTATTTTTAAATATTCCAATTAGTTGGAACAAAATGAAGTACCATTCAAAAGAGCTTGAAATGGACTATCCAAATTTCGGAAAACCTTCAAATTAATCGTTTTGAAAATTTAGCATTCCAACTTCCATAATAAAGTGTCTACCAAATATAGCACTTGGCTAAAACTAAAAGCAGAAATAGTTTTAAAAACTTACCTTGAAGAATAATTCTCCATCTATAGCAAACATGGATTCAGTTGATACATCATTCTATCACTGATTTCTATTCCCGACTCAAGTTGATTATATATACTGTTCTTATGATCACCAAATAAATTCCGATGAAGTGCAATAACGGATTTACTTTCTCCTTTCTGAGTATTTTCAGATGTTGTTCATAGAAATTTGCGCAATGGTCTTGTGCAATTGGTATAAATCTAGTTCATATCCGGATGAGAAGCGGATCACATAAAATTTCTCACGAATGTTCGTGTATTTATTTCCAAAATTGATCCGAATTATGCTTTACTAGGAAAAACAAAATCCAGAATAATTTCGTAATGCGAATGGAATTAATTAATGGAGAATTTTTCTTTCCCTTATGTCTCAATGTTTTGAAACATATTTGGAAGTGACTCATTCTCAGATACAGATAGTTGTCTATTAACTATGTTTTCAATTATTGTTTGCAGTTGTTTTCCAATGAATATTTGAGAAATTAAAATGAAATGTATCTAAAAAGCTAAGTTTGATTTGGAAGGACACTGGGTGATGTTATACTGATTCATAGTCCTATCCACTTTAATCTTTAAACCCTTATAGCACCCCCTAATCTACAACTGATGTGATCTGGTTCTGTAAAAAGTAATTTCCTTCACTGTGAATCGAGGATAGAAAAAGAAATCGAAAATAATTTTTTAATTACAAGGGCCTTGCGGTTTTTTCGGGTAACTATACGACAGGTACTCTATCAGTGCCATCTCGAACAATAGCGCAAAATTTGTTCAAATACATTCAACGGCTAATCGAATAGAAATTTTAACCGGTACTTCACCAAATTTACCAAGATATTCTGTGCTTTAAAAGTTTAAAACGTTTAAAAACCAGGAATTGGTGTTGTTATTTGCAAAAGAAAGATTTGCAGTTAAAGGTTAACACTATCTATATATACACATTACTGGGTCCTGTTCTATAACAAATTTTCTTTAAACAAAAAACGAAACCAAATCAAACAATGTGATAGTTTTAGGCCTAGTCAACTCCAATCATTCGCTAGGCCTATTAGACAATTAACTATTTTCTTGACAGTACAAAATAGTTTTCAAGGCAAAAAAAGTTTTATAAAATTTATTTCATTCACTCATCTAGGATAAATTTATCAGAAATCGATTTAAAAAGGTAAGACCTGCAAGCTTTTTTACTTACGTCATGACTTACAATCCTGACATATTTACAACCTAGAGAATCTGTTATTACTCTTATTAAACAACCACTGCTTCAAAATATAAATATTACTCCAAATTGTCAAATTCTTTCTTCCATGGCTATATCGAGTTAAAAATATGAGTAAGTTAAAAAAATCGTTTACTTTTTATTTAGGTATTTCAGGTTTTGTATGTGTAGGGATAGGTGATTTGATACAGCAATTCTTGATACATTTCTCTGAACTTTATTTCTATTTCTTTATTTATCCTGGCATTTCAAAAGAACTCAGTACTAAAATTTTAATTTGTTATTCACAAATAGTTAACTCCTTTCTTAAAAACGTTTATGAAGAATTCCTGTGACCGAGGAATATTTTTTTCCTCACGTTTGAACTTTTTTACAAAAAATTTGCTTCCTTATGCCCTTTGAAATCGGAAAATAAGCCATACTAAGCAAAATTACCCGTTTTTCTGTGACCAGCGAATTGTAGCTTTCTTTTAACTAATTCCCTTACAGTTTCTTTAGTAATTGTTTAATGTTTCTTGATTGTTTTAAATTTTAATGTAAGTTGGAATTGGTTTTATCAAAATTTGCGAACTTACAAGTGCAGTTACAAGATCAAAAACCTAAAAGTGAGATAGAATGCAAGAAAATGCAGATTTTTTTCTTGTTTAACTGAATCAGCTATATAGGATTTGGTCATTTCATTATTCATTTTTCATAAAATCCTAATGTGTCAAAGGTCGCGGCAGTTTATACTCGGAGTTTCAAAAGTTGCTACTCATTAGTAAAAAATATATTTCAAAGGTGTGTTTGATCCATAGAAATGAATGCATACCTTTGAAATTAAATCTAAACAATAAATAGAATTGATATTAATCATTAATACACTGTTAAAATTTACTCATGAGCAGAAATGTTTGAAGTTGTGCGCAAAGGTAAATTCGTTTTCGAAAACATAATTTATCTAGGAAACAAATTAGTATCTAATTTTGCAAACAATCACTAATTCAATCCACACTGATATTGCGAATAACAATTGATTAATGAAAATTAATATGGTAATAATTAAGAATATTTACCAAATTGTTTTAATAAATTTTCTTTTTTGCATTTTTAAAAACAAATTTTGTTGGAGACGAAGTCATCATCAGCATCATTTGTCCAAAATATACTAAATTAACTATCACAGTATATAAAATCACTAAGCTGCTACTTATAGGATGTCTATAAATTCACTTTAAGAAAATTTCAGCTTTTCACTACATTAAATTTCATCAACGCTATTGCAGCCTAGAGCGGCAATTTTTGGAATTCAATGAAAAATAAATACTTTCAACCATCAGTTTTGAGGGACATATTATCGCACATTTTTCTAATATTTTATTGGGGTAGGTAGTTGAATTTACTTCGCATTGGAGCAAAATAACGGGTTATTGGCGACGGTCCGGGATTAATCCCGAAAGGAAAGATCGGAGGACAACTCGTAATTTTGAACCACGGTCAGATTACGAGGTCAATACCTGAAATTTTTTGGGGAAAATTTCTTGGTAGTAATTCACTATTGGGAAGTTCTCATGGCCTACTCACAATGGCACTCTTAAAAATCATTTATGCATTAACTTCAGATAGATGTAGTTCATATTAAAAAATATATTTAAAACTATCTTTGAATAGGTACTCTCATGTCTCGTATGGATTTTACCTTACAATCGAGTGAAATAACATTGATTTCATCTAATAATTAATAGAATGTAATAGAACTTAAACCCCCACATGACTAAGGGAGTAAGAGAATGGTTATCCTTAAAGCACTTTATAAAGTACTATAGAATTATGCATCAGAAATAGTTCTCATATATAACGTAATTTCTATAAAAAAACACTTTCTAAAATCCAATTTATAAAGTATGTTTTCATATGGTGTCTTTTTAACCAATATTAGATTTCTATGTATTCAATGTTATTTCTATGTTTATTTTTCAGAGATACTGAGGGGTATGTAAATTTCCTTTCCAGATATCTCTATTCTAGATGTCCTGAATTTCAGAAAGTGTCATTTCATACGCTTTACATAACTCGTTTATTTTTCAAAGCTGTGTATCAATTATGAATTTTTAAGTTCCATTTTCTAAAAAGTATAGGAGAAACGACCTTTTACAAAAAATGTGTACATCAAGCAGCTAGGTGGTTAGGCTAGTTAAAATAAAGTTACAGCAAAATCCTATCTATAACATGGCTAGAATTATCTCTATTCATATAGGATATAGTATCGGTCTGTCAATATTGTTTTACTAACTGAGCACCTTAATGAGATTCTTCTTTTGTGTATGTGTTTCTTAACGAGAAAACAAAAAACATTTTATGTCAAAGAGAGTCACTCCTCACCCGTTCGTATAGTCCATTCACAAGCATCACAAACGTTTTGAATTCTACATCCGGTAAAAGAAGAGTTAGTCCTCTAAAAGTACTATTCCTTTTTCTTTGATTAAATGCGAAAAGTTCATCATCGGATTATTTTATTAAACATAAAAACAATAAAATCTATCACTCAGAAAAATGAGTGATAAAAACTTGGAAGCATGTGTGTTACAAAAAAGTTCTAAAATGAACACGCATAACATGATACCCCATCTAGCTTCACTTAAGATTTTTACTTTAAACTACAATTTACGCTACTGCTGAATTTCGAGCCGGAAGTTCAGAGTTGAATGGACAATGTGAATCCTCTACCTTTGTGCTCGTGGGAATTCGACACACAGTATTTCCTTTCTATGCTAACAATCATTTAATAACAAAAATTAAGAATGACGATAGACTTTAGACAAACAAAGAACAAATCAAAAATGTTCTTCAATTGTTGCTCACAGTTATTAAGTTATGAAGCAACCTTTGGACCGCAACCTCGATTCAAATGATTTTTCCATGGACTACGTTGATGGAAAATTGTTTCTTTGCGACATCCCTCATCCTGCTGTTTTAGAAAGAATTCATCTAATTAAATACGAGAAAATGTGGAAAAGCTTTTTCAGAAATTCTGTTTGACGGATGGTAGTAAGATGAACAACAGTAAAGTTGGCCTTGCTTGTTTCTATTTGAAGACCTTCGAATACGGCTTTTATAAACATCGTATCCGGAATGAATGTGCTGTCTTTCAAGCGGAATTGCTTTGCATTAATCTCACAGTTAAGTGGTTTAAAGAAAGTGAAAATTTTTGTTAAGTACCTTATTTTGTAGATTCTCTTTCCTCTCTAAATTTTCTAAACAATGAAGCGAGCACAGAAAAATTAGTTGTTGAAATACTTTTAACAATGTTCTCTTAAAAATAGAGGAATTGAGATTTTCTTTGCATTATGTGCGTGGACATTGTGGGATTTACGGGCATGAAAGAAGAAATCCAAAGACAGTGAATTTAGCAGTTGATGTAAATGCTAAAATTCCTAAGTGTTACTTGAAAGCCGTATGTTATGACAAACTTGTTGCTATGAGGGACCAAGGGTATGCCTCGTCCGAGAAAGCTGGCCACACACACACAAAAAAAATCTACTATTCAGCTTAGATTGAACTCGGAATTATTTTTCTTCACAAACTTAAAAGTTACACAATTTTTATCTGCCATGGAAATTTTGCCAAATACCTATATAGGTTTGATCTTCGGACTAATGATATGTGCGAGTGTTCATAAAGACAGCGAGTGTTCAGAGATCTGGATCATTTGCTTTTCAGTTGTCCTGCATCTGATAATTCAAGAATGTGCCTTCAAAATGATTTGAGAAGATTGCGTAAAACGTGGCCAGAATGAAACCCAATGTTTTTGTTGGATCTAATCTGCTTTTCTTCTCATTTTTTAAGTTCATCAAATCTTGTAACTTTAGTTAAATTTTATATTCCATGTTTCTTTGATAAATCAATTTATTTCTGTAATCTCCGCGCGTGTTGAACTTCTGTGGTGCACGGGGAGTTTGCTGTTGTTCAATAAAAAAATTGTGCTAACAAGAAAATTTTAAAATTTTTTTGAAGAATTACGATATTTTTAGGCATTTTCTGTCAAGCTAAATATAGGTGGAGTGTGCTTTTGCGGCGATAGAGCATTTTGAAAGTGATATCAGTGGGCTTGTTTTTCGAACACGATTTCAGTACTCCGACAATAAAAATTCTAAAGACTAAATTCCGAATTAATGTATGGTAGTTGGTAAGTCAAAGTCAATATATTGAACGCCAAATGTTGCCAAAACGGCGATAAACTATATTTTAACGAACTATTTTTTCAAATAAAACTAAATTTCTATCAAATTATTATATATAATTATTATTATTATATTTGCTGTTTAACCCTTCATTAATTGTACTGATCCTGACAGGTGCACAATGAATTTTTTTCAATATTTCTCAATGAAAAAAGCATAACTACAAAAAATATTATAACTATTATTTATAAACTTAAATAATACATTCTTAGTTATTTGTTTTTTTGGTATGTCTTAAAATATATTATGTTTTGAAAAAATAATTGTTGTATAATTATAAAGGAAAACTTCGAGAACCTCACAGATGTACCGCAATCTTCATTTCTTAAAAAAATTAGTGCTAATGTTTTACTTTTTTCTACACGATTTGTGCTTGCTGAACTGCACATTGAATTTCATTCTGGGTTAACGCTATTTTCTCTCTGGTACACAGTTTTTATTTATAGATTTTTTTCAATCGGGGGTGTCTATTATATGTAGTAATTTGACTCAATAAAATATATTTGCTGTCTATTTTAGAGCTGGCTTATAAATACAAAAACCGATCCGTAATCATACAAAGAATGCAACCAGGAAATTCTAAAGTGGAGTCTGAAATTTTACCAATGGTAAACGAAATTCTGAAATAAATCTTAAAAATGAAAATATTCAGTGCCATTGCTGAATTATTCAAATTTAATGATTAATTGAAAACATTCAAAATAAAATATTTGTTTCACATATTTTTATTTGTATTCTATTTATAAACAAGATTTTATCTCAATGCATTTTTAAAAGTTAATTAATACAGTCATTAAAATAGTAAAATATATTCTATCTAAAATAGTAAAATTTTCATCTGTGCATTTATAAAATAATAGAAAATAATATGATTCTCACTACACAATATCCAGGTTATCAGTGTTTCTGCTTTATTCACCACTTCCATAATTTCTTAGAAGTAATAGTGAATTTTAAGATTTCATTAACAAAGAAGAATATAAAAATTCGAACAATGGTTTACTGTTTTTCCAGAGCTATCAAAAAATTCGGTTATGCCCTTTCCCTTATTAAGATATTCCTGTTTTTGTGGGGATATTTGTTAAAAATTAATCAGCGCATTTAACTCAAAACATTTTGATTAGTATATGTACAGGACGAAGTCGTGCATTGTAATACCACTATGTAAACATTAATTACATTTAGAAACGTGTGTGTCGCTATGCTTTATGATTTTCGGCTTGGGAAGAAAATCTAATGTGAACTGAGATATGGTGCGTTAATTCACATCTTCATTCTGCAATACTTGTTATTTGAAACTTCTGTGATAGGATCATTCACTTTAAGATTTTAAACGTATGCTTTGTGATTTTCGTCTTCAGAGGTTTTTGAAGAAAATCTAATGTGAACTGAGATATGGTACCGTTAATTGACATATTCTGCAATGTTTGTTATTTTAAACTTATGTGATCGGATGATTCATTTTAAGATTTAAAACATAGTATACTCTGTTATTTTCGTCTTCAGAGATTTCAGAAGAAAATCTAATGTGAACTGAGATATAGTACCGTTAATTGCCATCTTAACATTCTATTTGCAACGTTTGTTATTTTAAACTTATGTGATATGATCCTTTATTTTAAGATTCGAAACGTAATTAATACCTTATAATAATTCCAAAATCTTTCTTTCTTAAATTACAATGCCATTTCCTTTTCTGTAGGATTAATACTGTATGGTTTCCCGAACTACCTAATTTCTTTCTAAGTGGAGCTTTATCTGTCTACCTAAATGTATATATAGGTGGAGGTAGTTTTTCTGCGGCGGAACGTGCTTCCTGGACGAATTCCGGACGTGACGTCACTTGGTTTGATTTAAAAATACGATTTCTAGTAGATAGGTAGTTGAATCTATGTCACGCCGGATCAACACAACGGGTTATTGGCTTCCGGGATCAAACCCGAGTAAAAAGATCCTAGTACAACGCCTCATAATTTTGAACAACGGGAATATGACGAAGTCAACAGCTGAGCTGGGAACCCAAATCTCCAAACTTCCACACCTCGCCAACGTAACGACATTTCAGGGGAACGACAAATATAAGGTGCACCAATCCCCAAGTACACAATGGTCTTTGGTTGAATCTAATCTCCAACTTGCAATCCTCAGGTTGCTAATCCAATACGTCGGGAATAAAAATTCTAAATTGACATGTAATAGTTGATTGGCCAATTCCAATTAGATAAAACGCCAAAATTACGATAAATTACTTTTTAAGGTAACCCCGAAAGGAACCATGTTACTGCAGCAAAGATTTGAATTTTAATGCCCGTGCAAGGGAGGGGGATATCACATCGCCACGGCCATTCCAGCTAGGCGGAGGGCCCTTATCAGCACTGGCGGAATGTGACAATGGGAAGCAGCAATGACTCAAGATGGGGAACTGTTTTGCCCGTGAGGTATTCTTCATTACGTGAACCTCTAAACTAATGGCGTAGTTTTCTTTCTCCTTGGCACCCTTTTATGACGGTACATGCGGAAGTACAATTTCCGTTTTCCGTCTGGTTTCTTTATTAGCACTGAAATTTCCACTGAAAAAGTTTCAGAATTCTGAATAAATGACAATGGTAAAAGAAAAGAAATATATTGAAATTAATTAATAATTTTAAGAAAAATTACGAATCGATGATAACACAAGCAAACATTATCCCACAAGAACAATAATTTTCATTTACTGCAACAAGAGTCATGGATGGCACTAACATTTTTTTGTAGGGGCCAGGGGATTCGCAGGTATTTAATACCGGGGCATAAGGGCTTCGAAATTGCGGAAACGTTTTTTCTAATGTGCAATCTATTTTTTAAGTTAAAAAATTTAAATCTTCACTGAGTTCTTTTTACAAAAAGCTGTGCCAAAAGTGTGCAAAGCAATGAAAGTTATTTTCTGTCAAGATAAATGTAGGTGACGGTAGCTTTTCCATTGCATATTTCGAGCATGACGTCATTTGGCTTGTTTTTTAAACACATGATTTCAGCACTTTTCCCATAAAAATGCCGAATTTTTGTATTGTTGATTGGTCAAATCCAATTAGATTAAACGCCAAACGTCGCCAAAACGGCGATAAACTACATTTTAAGGTAATCCCGACATGTATCATGCGAGAGCATTTGGGTAGCGTAAGTAAAATCTTTACTTTCTGTCTGGTTTGTGTTTGTTCCCTTTGAAAATTCTCGTAGAGAAAATTTTTATATATTTGAGCAAGTTAATCGCTGTGGGGGCGGTACTTGGGATGGAATACATATTGGAATTTCATGATGAACTAGTTATTTAACTTAGCACTTGGGCCTAGAGTGCAGATGTGGGAGGTCTGAATTCATGACATAATTCTTTTTAAGGATTTCTCAGGATATCGATAGAAAATGTGAAATAAAGATTTCAAAGCAATAAAAATGAGATTTCAACATCATGTTTCTTTTCTGGGATGAGTTGAGTTTAAATGCTAATAAGTGTTTCCCGAAATATTCAGTTCTTTGCGGAATCGTGCTCGTATGCGAGGCAATCGGGAAAACCAAGGTTCAACGGAAAAGCCAGAACAATATGCATTTAAAATAGAAAAGAGAATTGAATACTCAACATATATTTCCATTGTTTTCGAATGTAAAGCAACTAGTGAAAGGTGAAAATACTTTTGAAGTAACAGACGGGTCAATTTGCCCATTACTTATTCATCACGGAATAAAAAGTGTAAAACTTGTTCAACGAGGAAATTTGTTTAATTTTTCCTTGGAGTACGTTTTATATATACTCCTAGTGAATTTTAAATATTCTTTCAAACAATTTAAACTCTTGTCAATATCTCCTTAATTGTATTTATAAGAAATAAAAGTTTCGTGCAAAATAGTCTGTTAATCAGGTTTTCACTTTGATGTATGAAATCTTATATATCGTCAGCTTACAGTGAAGCACAATAAGCACGAAGACAAAAACATTGGGGTTCTACTCACTAGGTGTTTTTCTCAAAAAGAAATTCAACCTTCATGCAAAGAAAAAATTACTTATGGGGCTTCACCAATCTGCAGATCATCACATTCTGGTATAGAAAAGTTAACAAATTCATATCTTGAAATGTTTTACTTAGTGTGTTTCACTTGTAAGCCGACAGTAGAAAGTATTGCAAATTCGCAAAACAAAAGGTAATCGCTAGAACAATCACCATCATATGCGATTTTATGTTTAGCAGCCTTAGCCCCTAAAAAGCTTACTACCTCTCTAGAAATGGACTTCCCCAAGATCATCTACCTTCTCACCCTGTATGCTCATTTTCCGCCCACACTTTTGGAGATTATCACAAGTATTAAAAGAGAATGGCAAATACATAGGTGATTAAGAAAATTGGGTTGAAGTAAATACAATATTTTTAATATTCTTAAAAGTGAAAGAACACAGATCTTTTAAAAAAGGGTTTTTCAGCTCATTTTGAAAAATATTCAGATTTTACGGCAGGGTTGGTCAACCCGAGGCCCAAATACTGTTTTCAAGACAAAGGCACATCAAGTCACAAAAAAATAAAGTAAATTTAATAAAACTAAAATGAAGATAAATATAAAAGCACTAAACCAAATATCCCACCACGGCAGCAACGTTAATGGTAACTTTATACTATAAACCTCGCCAGGGTATATTTAAGACATTCGAAACAGGAAGTCCACAAATCATTACCAGTTTTACTTTTAAACATCAGGCCCCGTTCACATGGACTTTTTCCAACGCGCGTTAGATAAGAATTTTCGAGCGCTATCATGTGAACACCTCTTGAGCGTTTTTCAAGGCCAATTCCGTTATGCATTAAATTGTGTTTTTTATTCCCCTAATCCAAGTTTCTATCTTTTGAATGGTTAAAGATAGTCAAAATTTCACCGGATTTCAAATCAGCGTAAAACTTTACGTTAAATCGATACCAAAATCTGATTTTCTTTGAAAAAATTATTTTTTTGTCAATAGTCGCAACTAATTTTTTTTCAGATATTCCTGTTATACTAAGCGTAAGCGGAAGTATTGCCTTGTTTTTAAAGAGAATGTCACTCTAATAAGATATTTTGTTGCCCCTTATCAACTGTTTTAATTTTACAGCCATTAAAAATAGGATGAAAATCTTTCTTTCGCAACCTAAAATTGATTTCTCTGTATTCACAAGAGCCTGGATTTGGTTAACTTAGAAATGTATAATGAGCAATAAAATGCCGAAAATAATCTAAAAAATATTCAAAACGACATAAAAATTTGATATTTTTCGATTTGTAAAGCATCCGTTCCCTAATTGCGTGTGAATAAAGTGTTTTTAACTTAAATCTTTATACATGAATAAATGCAATGTAATTGACTTCCTGACCAGAAGTGACAATCTAAACAGGTAAATCTTTCGTAACGTATAGTATGCGATGCGTTCTGGTGCAATGCCAATGCCATCAACCTGGGTTGTAAATTTTTGAACGTTAGCTTTTCGTACGTTTTTCAAAATTTTTCGAATGACGGGATATTTTGGACCTAGGAACCGGTAAGAGCCAGCGGATCACAGAGAAACAGTTCTTTATGCAGTTCAAATTGTGGCATTATTAAACATTTTCATTAACTCTAACATCTTTAAGTATTCGTTTTTTACTGTCAAGACTAGAGGAAGAAACCCTATAACCTTCACTCTCCAGTGTCGATGATTCACCCACCAATAAAAATAGTAAGAAGGATTTGTTTTGTGTTAAGGGGTGATCACGGATTTTTTGGACTCAAGAAGCTAGTAGATGAGTCATTTGCATTTTATCGCAAAAACGAAACTGCGTATGAAAAATTGGAATATTTCTGTAAAACTTTGATTAAAAACGAAACTAACTGAAAAATGACCAAACGATTTCCTTAAAATTTTAAAATTGACGGGGTAAAGCAAAAATATATCCCCAAAAAAACTTTATTTCTAGAACCAGGAAATTGGAAACGGAATTTCTGTTTATATGGCATTGTCTACGAAGTACTATCAAAGATGACATGCAAACAAAATCCGGCACTGGTGATAACCTTTCTTTTTTATGCTATTTTTGCAGGTTTTATCGTGTTTCCTACGATTTATAGCTAATTTTTATTTAATTTTTCTTCAAATAAATCTCTATACTTTTTTAAAACCCATCTCTAAACGTTTAAATGTATCAGCACAAATAACACATATATAACACAATAATTGGTTTTTTAATTTTTAAACACAATTTTCCGAGTTCCGACTATCCGAAACGAATACTAACCCTCCAACCTACCCTCTTTGAGGGGTTTTGTAGCACAAATGGAACCACGAATAGAATATTGACTGGGAAATATTTCAACTAAAATTTGATTAAACCCCACGATGAAACGAGAAAATTTTGTTAAAACTAAAAAAATCTCAAAGAAAAACCAAAAAACAGTATATATCAAAAACCAGGAGATTGCTAATAGAATTTGCGTCTACACGTATACATAATATAAAAATTTTGATTAAAGTAGTAATAACACTAACTGCAAGATTAAAATATAAATTCTATGAAAAATAAGCTCATAGCAAATTAAGTTCATTTTCAAAAGTGATATCGAGTTTAATGTAACACGAGGATGTGAAAAATGAATGAAAATTGAAATTTATCTTACACATTTGACCCGTTGAGGACAAATAAAAAATAACTAAAGCTTAGCTTTTAAATTGAATATTTAATTTAAGCTTTATTTTAAAGACGTTTGCCGCACATGAAAACTAGAACGGACATTTGTCGGTATACGTTATCCCCAGAAATAAAATTACCCACTATTCTTTTTAGTTATAAACTATCACATTTTTGCAAGTTTTGTGTGAAAGCAGGGTAAATTTCTTCAATAAATCGAATACGATTAAATTTTCTCATCCTATTTTTAATGGCCATAAATATAAAGCAGTGGATTAAGACAAAATACTCCAATCAAGTTATATCTTTTCTATAAAAACGAGATGAATACTCCCTTTTGTGTTCGTAATGAATATATTCATCAAATCCGTATCGCGAAAATAGTAAAATTACAGTTGAAAAATTATTTATTTAAAGAAAATCACATTTTAAGTATCGATCTTATTTTCGAGTAAAATTTTCCGCAGATTTCAAATCCGTTGAAATTTTCACTCTATCTTTAACGATCGCGAAGATAGAAACTTGGACTAGAGGAATAAAAAAGCCCTAACGCCCGTCAAAACGCGTGTCATGTGAACGCTGCAGAAGAAACCTATGCATCTCCAAACGCCTTCTAATCGCTAGAACGACCGGAGATTGTTGAAGCGCCGAAGCTGTCTAGCGCTTGGATTCTCGCGATTTCTGCATGTGAACACTCCAGTAGAACTCTATGTACTTTGGCTACCCGCGTTTTGTTTAGAGGTAAAACGCGCGTTGGAAAACGCCTCATGTGAACGGGGCCTCAAGAACGGCATATCATCGAGTAAACAAAATGAAATAGTTTATTAGTTGTGAATAGTATAGATTTAAAATATAATCTTTCGCAAGTTGATGTAATATTATTGAACCGAAACAAGAAATGTGCAGAGGTCGGAAGGTGCGCATTTTTCTGCTTTAAAACTTCGTTCTATTCTAAATTTGGCAGGATTTTGCGCCATTTTAACTTTTGGAATAAGTTAAGAAAGTTTCAGAAGAAAAACATACAAATAAGCGAAAATAGAAGTAGATTTTAAAATTAGAAGTCGTACACTTTTGCAGAGCTAATTTGGATTTGTTTTCTGTTTCATTTGTTCTGACATTAATTGGAATGATCAAATATCGAGGGGAGGGGCATTATCGGGGTTCTTTCCTTTCCTCTATACTACCACTCAAGATGACGCTTTGTATTTTTTAAAACATTTATTTATCATTCCGAGTATAAAATATGTTTTTTGCATTTATATTACAATAAATTAAGTCTTTTGAAACATGATATCGAAAGACTCTCAATACGTCCTTCCTTGGTGTCCAACTCTCGACATCCCTTTTCACCCTCGGAATTCTTTCTTCTGCCTCTTCATAGAACCCGGATGACAGTCCAAGGACTCCCCCACCAACGGCCCTCGGGGATCGATCGAATGGTTCCTTCCGTCCAACATTCCATAGTATCAGGCCGGAGAATCTCACAGTCATGACATACCTTGACAATGGGAAACACAAAAGGATAAGAACCACTTGTGATACTCACATAGCATAATAAATATTTATAATGATAAGGGTATAAACTTGTACAATTTTAAGGATAAATTTTATTATTAGCTTAATGATTTGAAATTGCAATGAAAGAAATTATTGCAGAAGTAGTTTCCTTTCGTTGACCACACAAGTAGAAAGCTTTGAAATGGGAAACCCTGTGTCGGTAAACGTTTGAAGACAATATATAATCGAAAATTTTATTTTCAACAGATGGACGAAAAATTCCAGGTTCGCGCAAGAGGAAATTCCCCAATGAAACAAATCTGATTCTTCTCTGAAGGGAATTATTATTGTTTTCCCCGTTTCTCTTCCCAAAGGCAACTTTTTTCCGAACTACAAATTTTTCTTCAAGGGTCATATATATGTGCTCACACATGATAATGGCAGTACAAGAAGATTCAGCAATCTGAACTAAAGTTGATATATCGGAATAAGGAAAGATGAAGTGCCAGATCTCAGCAATTTTGCTCCTCGTCAATATAACAATACAATCAGGTAACGCTTTAGTATTTTCATTTGCAGTTTGTTTTTTCTTTATATATTCTGGGCCACTGTATCCCAGTGGGAAGAGTCGCGGATTAGCAACCGGAGTTCGGAACTCTATCCAACCAGACAGTCGTGTACATGGGGCTGGCACACGTTAAATCTGTCGTGGCCTCAAATATCCTCACGTTGGCGTCGTGTGGAAGTTTGGAAAGTGGGATGCCAGCTCAGGTGCTGACGTCATCTGGCCGTGGCTCAAAAATAGGAGTTGTCCTAGGATTTTTCCCCTCGGGAATTATCCCGGACGTCGCCAACAGGCCGTTGTGTTGTTCTAGTGCTATGTAAATTTAACTACCAACACACACACCAACTATTAGCACAAAAGGCATCGGCTCGAGGAGTTACCAGGTACCTCCACCAATATTGCCGCCCCCAAGTACAAACGGAATATACTCATATTTCTCACAATTCGGAAAAGCAAACGATTAAATTCTTTTTAAGCATGTTCCTAAAAAGGCACCAATCTGAGATTCAACCGAATAAATCTAACTCTTCACATTCTCTTAAATGCTATGAAATCTCAAAACATTTTGAAGCATATCGTGCACATTGTTTCGATACAGCCAAACTTCTGTGTTAATTGTTTTTTTGGCAGATCTATATCTTCAAGTAATTATTTTGTCCAGATTCTCTCTCGAATGTTTATAAATAAAAGTATTAGAAAAATACAATAACTTGAAAGATTTAAAGGTACCAACTTAGTAGTATCCTCCCCTTACAAAATAGAGACAGTGGTAGCCCAGTTGGTAGTCACGGATTAGCAACCGGAGGTTTGCGAGTTCGAAACTCAATTCAACAAAAGACCGTTGTATACGTAGGGGCTGAGACATGTTAAATCTGTTGTGGCCTTAAATGTCCTCACGTTGGAATGGTGTGGAGAAAAGTGGGGTGCCAGCTCTCTTATTGAACTCGTCATCTTGCCATGGCTCAAAATTACGAGGCGTTGTCCTCGATCTCTCCCTTCGTGATTAATCCCGCACCGTCGCCAATAGCCCGTTGTGCTGCTCTAGTACGATGTAAATTCCATCTTACACATTCGTTTACGAATAATTTTAGTAATTTAAGTTTTGATACAAAATAACTTTCAACCAGCCAATACTGGCATCTCGTCCTCAGTATTAAATTTGATGATGGACCTCATGAAATACAAATATGTATTCAAGTACTGATAGCTTAACTTGGAAAAATAAGTATATTTTCTCGCTTTTTCATGCTACAGCTTTATTATTTCAAATAGTATGTACAATGAGAAGCTTTATAAAATTTTAAATTTAGAAAACAGACTGACATTACAGTACAGAAAACTAATTTCTCGGGCCTCAGCCCAATCACCTAGATATATTTAGTTTCGTTTTGCATCGATCTTGGAATTTGTTTTACTTCATCTGATACCAAATAAATCTTCAAACTTGTAAATTTACCTTGTAGTACTGAAATATTTCACCACACGAAATCGTTTTATTCTCTTGATTCATCTATAATAAAGGATGTTCTCATACAATCGAAAAATCTAGAAATTTGATTTTTATGTAACAAGTAACAATATTCTTTCATAGAATAAATATAATTTGCATTGCAGATTGAAATTTACATATAGAAACTACGTGTTTTACTGTTACGGTCGACATCTATTCGATTAAGATAGTGGTAATCTGAAAGATGAATACTAATTTCAATTCTTAGTTTCATCATTGTTTTTAACAAAACCAATTCGTCTCAATAAAACCAATTTCTTGACTTTCCTTCACTTCGAAATTTAAGCATTTGTCATTCGTAATGCTTGATATAATTTTAAGTTCTTGATCAGTCAATTAGATAGCAACATTAGATAGTTCATTCTGTAAATCTGTATGTTAAACCTTTTCAGCTTAATTATATATTTTTCATTTCTAATTAAAACTGATAAGTAAACCTTGCAGAACGATTAAGTTAATCGAGTCCTGGCTTTGAATACTTATTTTAAAAATACATAGAGCTTCAAAATATCATTTAAAATAAAAACTTATTTATATCGTTTCAGTTCTATGTCAAGAGAAACCAAAAGAGTACAAAGTCGGTCAAGTAAGTTGAATGACAATAATTATTAATATCTTAACTATATGGTATAAACCCATGATGTAGAAGAAAATGTATTAATTCCTTCCATTTAGCTGGATTACCGAAATAATTGCTTTCACCAATGTGTAAAATTTTTAAAATTAATATTCTATGAAGAAAGTAAATACATTTTTTCGTTGATAAATGTCTAATCCTGCTGTCTATTTGTCTATAAAAATAAAAATGATTTAAATAATTCATTACATAAAACATTTTAAGAACTCGTAATATTGTGAACTTTTCATATTTTATCATTCCATTGTTCATTGAGTACTCCGATTCTTGTTGGTAAAACCGGTTTTTGTTAGAAAATAACTTTATATTAGTTAAGTTTTTCGATAAACAGAGCAATGCTCTCTATATCTTTCAACTGCATAACGTTCTCTACTAAGGATAATTATTAAAAGAACTGTTCAGCATTGTGAACCTTAAGCACATTTTCTGTTTTAATTATTCTTTAAGGCAGTTTATCGCAACCGCAGCATCAATTAAACTGGGTCGTGAGAGGTTCTGGAATTTGGCAATTTAGTTTTCTAAGCATGTTTCAGGAATATTCTTTTGTGGAAATATTCTGAGAATATGTCTAAAAGTTTGGACACAGAACGCCTAAATGACATCTGTAGCAAATGTCACTAACCAATCCGCCTAGGAAGAAATATTTTCCCACTAAATTAATGATCAAGGCATCGGTTCTCAAATAATATTGAATACTGTTTCTCCGCAAATTCGCATTGCTGTGTATAAGTGCTTGTTTCGATATGCGAGGGACCGATTTTAGAAGTAATAAGACTACAGATTTAAATTTTAATACGAATAAGAGAAAAGGGACTTGGCTTAATTTTGGTGTTAAGACTTCTCGTATTGAAGGTGTTTGTATCGCAACAAATACACATTTTTGTGGTAATTAGAATGGTGTACGTCAAAAACATCAGCAAAGAAATTTAATGATTTTAGCCCGAGAAAACAATACGCAACAAGATTTTATTGGTCCAATGATTGAAAACTTATTTTAATGTGTCAATTTTATATCTATCAACTGCCACACCGTATAAGTGAACTAATATTCTTTATGATACGCCATAGTTAATACTTGTTAGTTTAAAGTATGAGCCTAAAAGAAATTGGAAAGCTCTTTATGAGTAAATCTGTTTGGACCGAGCCCTCGTCTTATAAGAAAAGAATTTACTGGACCATGATCTCACAAAGGTGAATTGCTGTAAGGCATTTGGACTGCAGAAAATATTATTGAGTAATAAAGTACTGACAAAAGAAACAAAAACTATCTGCACCCATTTGGCCCTGTTCACTTTGATTAGAATTGATGTCAACTTTCAATAAAAATTTGCAATTTCTCATTCAAATATTACCAGTTTGATTTTGAAAATTTTAAAGTATAGCCATTAAATTTTTTAAGTATATCCATTAAAAAAAATTGCATAAATGAAACAAGCTGTAGAGCCATTTTGATTGATGTAAGTATTTGCAATGTGTTTGCCCTTTCCTTTTCTGATACCATTAAGCATCAATAATTTATGAAACTGAAAAAATTTGTATAACGAAATTTGAAAAAATTTCAATAACTTCAAATTCACGAGTTTTCACTTCGGAGTATTTAATCGCACTTGGGAGACTTGCCAAAAAATGGACGCTGAAAGTGCGCATTTAGACATGAAAGTACCAGTATCTTTTTGTATTTTGACGAGTACTAACACATTATATTCATAATTTAATCTGCACACACATTGCTGCTTTTATTATTTTTTATGAAAATTAATAACAGTTCCTAAAATCGAAGCAACTCAAAACCCCAAGTATACTTAAATTATGAAGCAGATCCAATTTTAACGATCTCAAACAAAATGTTTTTATTTCAGTAATTAGTAATGTCAAATTCAGAGAAAAATAACTTGCCTGTGAGAAATACATGTTAAAATATCATTGAACTGGAATATTCAGAGGAAAGATCAAATGATGCCTTAAAAGTTTTTCTCTGGAAATGTATATTGCAAAGTAAATGGAAGCGAAATGTTCAATGAAAATTTGTAGGTGTGTTAAGAACCTATTCTATGAGAATAAATAATTATATGGGAAAGTTGGGTTCTCTTTATAGCCACAATTTAAACTGGACGCAACTGGAGGTGGAACTCCGCGCAATTACGGAGTCGGTTTCAACGCTGGAGTGGGCACTAAAGTATGGGAGAGCAAAAAGAAAGACATGAGTGTGGAACTCGGCGCCACCTACGGACAGAATTTCGGAAGAGTCGACGGACATAGCTTCCAGTCCAAGCCCCAGTACGGGCTTGGGGGTACATTCAGATGGGGAAAGAAACGATGAATACAGTGAAAAATATGACCAGCCAACGAACTTTCATTTGTGTTCAAAGAACAAGTTGAATAATAGTGCTATTTAAATAAACATTTTTGTTCTTTTCATCCGTCTACTGTTTCCATGTCTTTCTCTGTGTTGTTATTCTGTCATTTTTTATTCTAAGCATTGCAATAGAGTTGGCACAAAATCTAAAATTGTGTTCAAAGAAAGTAAACATTAATTTCTTACAAAAAAGATTTCATCCTTAAAATTGATTGTTTCAATAGAAAAGTACGAACTGGGTTCATACTTCATCAAATTATTTAAGGTAAACGGGGATGAAAATATACCCTTACTGTTTGCATACAGTACTTTTGTGTTGTGAATGCTAATATATGCCACTATTTTAAAGTGGATACAGATCTGTGATGACAAACTGATAAGTTTGTAAGACTTTCATGTACAAAATACCTAAAACTCAAAACTAAAGGAAACGCACAAAGGTACATAATGCAACTGAGTATCTAAACCTTTTATTATAATTTAATATCTAATAATAAGACAACTCAGCAATATTTGAGTGTTTTTGTCATTATATTTAAATAATTTTTAAAAACTTGAATTGTGGCACTAGATTAAAATTTTAATTGCAGCCTCCTTTCTTTTACTAATAGATAAGTTTTTTCTTTCTACACTCAGAGCAAGAACGGTGTCTGTCTTGACAGAAGGTGACTAAAATGCAAAGATATTGGACACTGATAAATAACACTGAAATACAGGGTCATTAGAGTGGGCAGTTCAGATAGGCGGAAAAAAATTCGAATTTGAATTGCTATAGAGGAAAAGAGGCCTCTTGCATTCAATTTTCGTCGATATTTTTTTATTCAGTATTGAGCCTTCTACCAAACGTTATATTTTAGCTGAAAAACTGTTCTTCCATAAAAATGTTACTCCAAAAATATACAAAAACCTTAAAAATTGATAACACGGTGAATGTAATAAAATATATATTTATAAATAATATATATTTTATAATATATATTTATAATGTAATAAAATATATAAATATATATATAAGGAAGTTTTTTTAACGACAAATGGAAAATTAAAAAATTCTGAAATTTAGCAGTCTTCGCACTATTATAGAGAATTATACATTTAAAGGTTGAAAAAATATAAACTACGGTATTTTTTATAACTATAAATATAGAGTACTGGATATGAAATGATTTATAATTAAGTTAGTGTTTATGCCGTTTTTATAATCACATTTTTGGCACAATTCGTCGAGATTTAACCTTAGCTCGGATGAAGCCATCATGCACTTCTGGTCCAATCAATGAGACATTTATGCCGGTCACCAATTTTGAATATCTTTTGACCACCTGTGACAACGGTAGCGAAGAAATTGAAGTTTGTGTAGCTGAGGAATTTAGACTCGGGTTCTTCATTTTAAACGTTTTTTAAATAGGGATCAATAGTTTTGTCAATTAATCAGTTTGGTGAAATCAACCCATTTTTTTTTTAATTTTAAAAATATATTTTTACTTTTAGTTTATCTCTCGAACTGAGAATCCTAGTTCTCGAATATGGTGGCATTCATCAGACTTTTGTTGAATGACTAGGTGAATAAGTTTTTAGTTCAATTGAATAAGGATGCATGTATCTTTTTAAAAACATTCAAAACTCGATATTTGCAGGAAGGATGACACTATCACATACTCCATTGCATAAACCACAAAATTCTGAAATATATTTTAAGTCCAACGGATTCTTACACATTTAATATACATCTAAGGATACGACTTGCTGTTATCAGCAATCGAGCCTATAATTCTGCAGGTTGAATTCAAATATTGTTCAGATGATATAGCTTTGCGAATGTATAGCGTATCTAAACATATCCTGCTTGTCGACCTCTCTCGGATAAATAGCAAGAAATTTTCAGATTGTACATTAAAGTTTTCGCATTTGGTTCATGCTTTCCCGATTGCTACGATTATTTAAACTTTCAGAGGCTCCATTCTGTGTTGAAATAAGTGCTTCAGAATGAATTTGTTGGCAAGTCCTGTTCAGAACACAATATTGATCACACATCCTTGTAAAAGTTTTAAGGTTTAACATATTTCAACAAGTTTTAACTTCATTTAGTAAACCAATTTTAACTTCATTTAGTCAACCAATTTTAACTTCATTTAGTCAACCAATTTTAACTTCATTTAGTCAACCAATTTTAACTTCATTTAGTTAGCTTATTTTTACTTGTTGCTATTTTAAGATTTATTTATTTGAAGATTATTATAGAAGATTTATTATATTTGAAGATTATTATAGAAGATTTATTATATTTGAAGATTATATTTAAGATTTATTTATAGAATCTTCAGGCTATATTATTTTTGATATCGAAGATTTAGGTTTTCTAGTCGGTAGCTTTTGACTTCGGTAGTCAGGGATCTATTTTGAAGCGACACCTAATGCTTCCTTTCTTCCCCTTCACAACCAACATTTTTCTTTCAAAACTTTTATTCGTTTCAGCAAAATATATTGCACCTATTGCCATTTTTTGTAATGTTCTATGGTCAGTTCTGATTGTTCGTAAAGTGGTATCTATAAAATCCTATTACAAGAACATGTAAAAAATAGGACACATTTATGATGCAACATCAAACAAGGTCTTAGATGGTCTTCAAGAGCTTTTACTTTTAAATCATAGTATTACGTTTCACTTTAGGATATCTTAAAAGAACTATTTATCACAGTACTTAAGCGATTGCAACACTATCGGCAAACAATTGGTATGGAAGCTTTTTTCTCCATTTTGTTTTCAGTTACTTGTAATGCCCCTCATAGATATTGGATTCTTTGTTGGAATGTTGGTATTTTGGTTTGTGTTTAACAGGCAAATACTTAAAAACGCTCTCGATTACTGGTAAAACTGTAGGTATTAGTTTACTAGAAGTATCAAAAATACAGTATACTTAATGCCTCACAATCCACATCATAATGATCATGCAAGTTCTTCCAGTACAATATTTTTTACTGTCCCCAAATAATGCAATTAAAAGTTTGACAGAAAATACTTTTTACCAAACATAGATTTTGGAATGCACTACTTTTATTTTTTTTATTTTTTTTATTCTAAAGAGTGAGTGAAAATTTTTAGGTTTGTTTGACTTTTATAAAAACTGCTTATTAGAGTCCTCTTAAAGTACCATTTAGAGTATATAACTTCCTATCATACCTTAAATATTCCACTGTCGGATAGTTTGAAAATAAATTTTGTAGGTGCTTTTCTTAATAAATTAAAAGATAGTAAAAATTCCAGACTTTTAAAATGGTAATATAATGTAATTCTCAGTTATGCATTCGTATTAGATTTGTACTAATTTTATATCATAGTACTTAAATATAGTGGTCAGCACTCAACCCCATTGTCATCTTATTACTTAATAATCATTATGAAAATAAATCCAGTGCATTAATTTATTTTAACCAAATTTGGTGTTATTCCAGTTGTTAGGGGTTAGATCGAACTACAGATAGCTTTGAGTATTCCCAGTTTAATTACTTTGCCACTTTCCATTCTTCAATTAAAACGCATTTTGAATGAGATCAGAATTTCTTAAAACTACACCATACCTCAGATCATCCCCTTCCTCTGCACTCTTTTCCCCAGTACCATTTCAAGTGGTACGTCCCCCTCATGAAATAAAAATACGAATCCCAAGTACTCATTTATAAGTTGCTCAACTGCTGAAAAATTCCTTACCTACCTTTATATTATACATTTTTGTTACCATAAACGCAATACTTGTAACTTTTGATATTTCAAAACAGACTGCTAGTTACATACAAGAATTATTCTTATTTCTTATACTTCGGATCCTTTAATAGAGAACCTATCGCTGGTTCAAAACAGAAACTTGTAAACTGAAAATGTTTCTGAGAAAATGCTTATTTTCATGATAATGAGAAATGCTTTGACATGTTGTAATCTGTTTACAAGATTAATTATTTATTTCTAGTTAATAAGTTTGATAAATTTTGAAAATGATAACCATAAATGATATGTAAATTTGGCTTAAAAAGTACTTATTGCAAAGTATCGCTTTAAAGCTTTGGACTAAATAATTGTATTCATAAATATCTCATATGATGAGATAAGTAAATTTGTATTTAGTTAAATAATGCTGACGTTTTATTAATTTTATTATCTTTATAAACCCCTTTTACATATTTTGAAAGCATGTGTATTGTACCTATTGAATGAACAACTCCGAATAAAGGAAATCATTTTTTTTTCAGATACCTTGGAAGGAAGTGGAGCTTCTTTAAAAAACGATTTAATGCTTGTTATTCTAACAATTACAGTTACTTCATTATTGTTGGAATCGGTCTCAAACCTCCAATTATAGTGCCGTGTGGGGCACATAAATTTGAAGAGTGTAAATCTTTGAATGTATAAAAGTGAAGAAAGATTGGGGATCATGATCTGATCAGACTTCTTGTTTTCTAAAATGTATGTTTTTAAACCATAAGACTTGGCTACCTAATAAAATTTATTTTTAAATGTATAAAAACTCTGTCTTCAATCGATAAAACCCAACAATTGGTTATGGGCCTCAGACCTTAAGCTGAACCTGAATTCTGCCACTACCGGTATCCAGTATGATGGGGATTCAAGAAATGTCCATGTTTTCCTTCCCGAAGTTATCGGATTTCAACTATGCCACGTGGAAGACGGACATGAAGATATTGCTAATGGACCGGAACTGCTGGGAATTTATCACTAAAACGGAACCTCTATTATTGGAAGATGCTCCAGAACAAGAAAAAAGAGACTATCGTTATAGGGTATTTGGGTATTTCAATTAACGTCACACTGGAGCAACACAATGGGCTATTGGTGACGGTCCGGGATCAATCCCAAAGGGAAAGATCCGAGGACAACACCACGTAATATCGTTATAGGAAGCAGAGGACATACACAACTATCTACCAGGGTATAGACAGAAAATATCAAGTCTTAATTTCATCTACTGAGGATGGTAAGGAAGCCTGGGATATATTAAAGACCAACTTTGAACCAGCATCTAGAGCACGATTGGCAGGCCTTGTGGACGAGTTCTTTTCAATCCGCTACCAGCCGGAGGACGAATCCATTGGACTCTTCTGCAAACGAGTGCATGAGAAGCTGTTACAGATAAAAGAAGGTGGATTCGAAATCCCAGACCTCTTAGTTTGCTTTCAACTAATAAGACATTTGTCTCACGAATACGATAATCTGGTACAACTGCTATACAGGATGGATGACAAGGAGTTCACGCTAGACAATTTGTCTAAACATTTAATAACAGAATCCAGCCGGATCGAGCTGAAGCGGAAAGACGAAGGCACAAAATTAAGTATCGTGGCCGATGCTTATGCTACAAGAAACAAGTCATCTAGATACAAGGAGACACGGGCGTCTACTCCTGATCACAGCAGATGCGTACTGGACCCTGAATTAATTCCTTCAAGCCCAAGAAAGTCGACAGTTTGTCGTATGGGGCCGCGACCATTCTGCAACTACTGCAAAAAGTCGGGACATTACGAATCGAAGTGCTTTAAGAAATGCAATCGGAAGAAACCTGGTGGTGAATTATTTTATATGGAGGACAATCCAAAAACTGATCTTCAACGTGCCTATGCAGTTTCAAATTTTCCAAATGAAAGACCGAGGGAATTTCTCATTGATTCTGCTGCAACTGCTCACTTCTGTAAAGAACGTGATATGTTTACGACATTCAGAAAACTACCACCACAGAAGATCCTAGTCGGAGACAAGGACAGCACCTCGGAAGTATTAGGTATGGGTGATATTCAATTTACAGTTTTAGATAGAAACAGAAATTATGATATAACTTTAAAAGATGTGTTATACTCGCCTAATATGAGAAGAAATTTAATTAGTGGTGCTCGTATTGGCCTTGTGGGAAACCAAATTAAATGGGGAAATAACAAAATGATTATTTATAATAGTTATAATAAATATTTGTTTACTGTTCCCAGAATTGGAAAATTGTATATCTTGAAAGGTTATCCCAAGATTAAAAATTATACATATGTAACTGGTTTAGATCTAGAAAAAGCCCACCGTAGGTTTTGTCATGTTAACATGCCCTTAATTGAAAATATGAGTAAAATTAATTGTGTAAAAGGAATTGAAAAACTTAATTGTAAGAATATAGATAAAAATTGTAAGATTTGTGCTATTGCTAAATCCACTAGAATATCCTTAAAAAGAAACTATATGTACGAAAGGAAAACTAAAAATGTTTTGGAAAGGATCCATATTGATTTGTGGGGTCCTGCTCCAGTTAACTCTCTAGGTGGAAACAAATACTTTTTATCTATTATTGATGATTTTTCACGAAAAGTAACTATTTATATTATTCGAAATAAGAATGAAGTTTTTGATTACTTTAAAAAATACTTGGTTAAAGCTGAAAGACAGCTAAATGTTAAGTTAAAATGTGTCCGAACTGACAATGGTTTAGAATTTTGTCACAAAGAATTTAAAAAGTTTTTAAATAATCTAGGAATAAAAATCGAAAGAACTTCAACTTATACCCCTGAACAAAATGGCATTGCAGAAAGGTTCAATAGAACAGCCATGGATTGTGTCAGAGCTATGCTTCAAGACAGTGGTTTACAACCACAATTTTGGTCAGAAGCACTTTTAGCATTTATTCATACTAAAAATAGATGCGAACACAAATTAACTGAGGGTATATCTCCTAACGAAATATGGACTGGTTTCAAACCATCAGTAAAACATTTTAGAATTTTTGGCTCTTTGGCATATGTTCATATTCCTAAAATACAGAGAAATAAATTACAACCCAGAGCTAAACTTGGTATTTTGACAGGATATGGTTTGAAAACTAAAGGTTACAGAATATATGTACCAAACGAGAAGAGAATAGTTGAAACAGTCCATGTTCATATCGACGAAAGTAAGAAAGCTGTTGATGTACTATTTGGTAAAAACTTTGAGTACGTTTCTTTCGATCTTAATTCTGATATTCCTATTTATCAATCAAATGAGAATATAAAAGTAAAATCGGAAAGTGAAACTCAAGTTTTAGATTCTAAAGATTTAGTTAAAACTGAGGACTTAAAAAGTCTTAACATTTCAAATTGGCGAAGAATCGAAAAACCTAGAAATAAAAGCAATAGGATAGATGTATACTATTATTCTCCTGAAAATTTGAGAATGAGATCTTTAAATGATATTAAAAAGTACTGTACTAAAAATAAGATTAGGTTTGATCCTGTAAATTTCAATTTTAAGCCAGAAACTGAACATCCTAATGTGGATATTTCTAATGTGCCATCTACTTCTAGTGATGAATCTAATTTTTTAGACCAACAGATGTACGACATGTATGATCAGTGTTACAATGTCGAAATCCCCAAAAGTTATGAAGAAACGCAAGCAAGTAAGGATAAAATTAAATGGAATACTGCCATGAATGAAGAAATTCAGATAATGAAGGATAGGCAAGTATGGAAATTAGTGGACACCCCCCCCCAAATACAACCATAATTGGAAGTAAGTGGGTGTACAGCATAAAAATGGACGAAAACAATATACCTAAAAGGTATAAAGCTCGTCTTGTTGCTCAAGGTTTTAAGCAAAAACCCGGCATTGATTTTAAAGATATTTTTTCACCAGTTGTGAATTTTTCTATTGTTAAATTATTGTTTGTACTATTGATTTCTATGTTGGGTTGGTATCACCGTCAAGTTGACGTGAAAAGTGCATATTTATATGGACACCTTAAGGATACTATATACATGAAACAGCCAAAAGGATTTGTGCTGAAAGGATCCGAAAACAAAGTATGTCTATTGGAAAAGGCTATATATGGTCTGCATCAAAGTGGTAGAGAATGGAATTTGGAATTAGACGGTATTTTAACTAAATTAGGATTTTCTCAGTTAAATTGGTGTAATTGTGTCTACAAATTTAAAGATGTAATTTTAATTGTTTATGTAGATGATATGGTTTTGTTTTCAAAAAGGGAACATTTGATAAATGAAGTAATCGAATTATTGGACAAAAAATTGGATCTTACAGTCCTAGGTAAAACTAAATATTTGTTAGGCGTAAACTTTCAAGAAATTGAAAATTCGATTTATTTACATCAAATTACCTACATTGAAAAATTAATGTCAAAATTCAAAGATCTTCCTAAAAGTTTTGTGAATTTACCTTTTAAAATTGGTTGTAACTTACCTGATAAGGTTAAAGAGGAAGAAATAATTGAAAATGATTTAATGAGGAAATTTCCCTATCGTTCCTTGATAGGATGTTTATCGTTTTTGTCAGATAGATCCAGACCAGATATTGCATTTGCTGTTAATATAATGTCTCAGTTTTGTAATGGTTATACTTACAAACACTGGTCTTACGTTGTTGATATTATGAACTATGTTTTTCTTACAAAGGATTTTAAAATTAATCTTTCCAATGTAAAAAGTTCAAATTTGATTGCTTTTTCTGATGCAAATTGGGGATGTGGTCTCACAAACAGACATTCAAGCAGTGGCTATTTAATTTATTTTGGTAACATCCCAATATCATGGAAATCTTCTAAACAAAAGTGCATAGCTCTTAGCTCAATGGAATCTGAATTTATTGCACTAACCGATTGCACTAAAGAAGTTATTTGGTTTAGTAGAATTATAAATGAATTAAATTTGTGTGATTACATAAGACCCCAAGTATATTGTGATAATCAATCTGCTATCTATTTTTCAAAAAATAGTCAGGAAAATGTGAAAACTAAACATATTGATATCAAGTACAAATTTATTCGTAAATTAATAAAAGATGAACTATTTAACGTAAATTATATTTCATCGGAAAATAATTTGGCTGACTTTTTAACAAAGCCTTTATTGTTAAATAAATTTAAAAATATTATTAGAAAAATATTTTGTTAGATTTATGTATATATATGTTGAATTGTAATACATCTGCTGAGGTTTTACAACCGATGGGGCCGCATGTTGGAATCGGTCTCAAACCTCCAATTATAGTGCCGTGTGGGGCACATAAATTTGAAGAGTGTAAATCTTTGAATGTATAAAAGTGAAGAAAGATTGGGGATCATGATCTGATCAGACTTCTTGTTTTCTAAAATGTATGTTTTTAAACCATAAGACTTGGCTACCTAATAAAATTTATTTTTAAATGTATAAAAACTCTGTCTTCAATCGATAAAACCCAACAATTATACATAGTTAAATTCTATTTTTTATTATTTCATCGGGAATAAAAATTTTCTATCAGTTGGTGTTTGTGTGTAACTGTAACCTGGAATAATAAAAGTAAACAAAGTATTTACGTACTTCATATAGATATGTTATTTAAAAAACCTAGTGTTAACGTTGGTTTTCGTAATTAACGAACGGTTATGTAATAGAAAGAAAATAAATCGCTGTTTTTTCGCTAAATTTCAACCAGAGTGTATAAAAAGATGAAAAGTAGCAAACATGAAAGTGTTCAGCAATTCTTTACCTTCTAAGGACCAAGCATTTTGTAAAGTATATCGATGACCCAACGATTTTCAACCTTTTCTTCTCATGGCACACGAAACTAATAACTTAATTTCTACAGCGCACCAAAAAATGTATTATATTTTTTGCCGATCAGACAAATAAATCAATATCAGTGTTCCCCAACTTCTATGATTGATAAGGTTTCAACAGATTTTTGTGTTAGCTTTTCTGATTCACTTTTTAACTGAAGAGTTGAATTCAAATTTATGGAAAATAAGCAGCAATGAAAATATGTAAAAATAATAATGTTTATTGAAATAGCACCATTATCAACTTGTTCTTTGAACAAAAATGAAAGTCTGTTGGCTGGTTATTTTATAATTGATTATATTCATCGTTTCTTTCCCCATCTGAATGTACCCCCAAGTCCGTACATGGGCTTAGACTTGAAGGTGTGTCCGTCCACCCTTGCGAAGTTCTGTCCATAGGTGGCGCCGAGTTCCAGGCTCATGTCTTTCTTTTTGCTCTCCCACACTTTAGTACCCACTCCAGCGTTGTAACCGGCTCCGAAATTACGCAAATTGTTTCCTCCTGCAGCTGCATTCAGTTGGAATTGTGGCTATGAAGAAAATCACATGACCTTGATTAATTACTCTCACAATACACTATTTCAAAGTAGAAAGAAAAGTTATACTATCGTGTAGACCATGATACAAGGTTACAACTAAACGCCGAGACGAAAGTTCATTTTCTCTTTATAAACTTGATAATACCAACAAATTCTTTAAATCTAAAACTATAATTTGAGTTGTTCTGAGATACTGGGAGTGAATTTACAATTCACTCCTAATCAATCGCTTGTGCTGTCTCAATTTTAAATTTTAAGAACCGCTATTGTGCGCATCATAACGAAAAAAGTGTAGAAAAATCATGCATTTTACATAAATTGAAATTTCTAAATTCTTAATTGTTAACAGCTTACACGCAATCCTTAATCGAAGTTTTCCTATGTATAACAGTCACCTTTAAAATTTTTAATTTAAGTTGTATCTACCATAAATCCCTATCCTTTGACAAAGTGTGTCTGAAGAAAATACTAATTTCAATTAATAATACATAACGTTCACAGGGGAAAAGATTTAATAATTTAAATTTAAATAAAAAAAATTATTTTATAATTATTGATTATTACAACACAAATTGCTAAACTTTGACCGAATGCTTCGCGAAATACACTTAGCACAAAAAAAATCGAACACAATGAATTTAGTAATCGATCGGAACAAAATTTAGCATGTGTGATGTACATGAAGAGATGACTCGCCACATCACTACAGTAAGAGTTCCAGTGGTGTGGTGCTCAACAGTAAACAGAAGAGTAGCGCTCGCCTGGTCTCAGTCACAACTCTGAATGACAGAATTACCTAATGCTACTCGGATTCAATTGGTTAGAGGTAGATTGATAACCTAGCGTTATCTAATTTACCAGACAGAATTAACTGACAGAATAATCAGTTTTCTTTTTCATAGAAAGATGCAAATCTCGTTTTAGTTTCCGGAAAAGAATTATTTAACACCGTTCCAACATTTTCATAATTTCTACAACTTACTTCGGATGCAGATCGTATTCATGCTATATTCATTCTTTATAATCCATTTCACATGCATCGCCCCAAAAATAGATTGGGCCGCGGTAGCCCGGTTGGAAGAGCAACGGATTAGCATCCGGACGGTTGAGAGTTCGAATCCAACCAAAGACCGTCGTGTGCAAAGGGGTGCACATTAAATGTGTCGTGGCCTCAAATGTCCTCACGTTGGCGTGGTATGGAAGTTTGGAGAGTGGGGTGTCAGCTCAGGTGTGACCTCGTCATTCAACCTTGGTTCAAAATTACGTAGTGATGTCCTCGGATCTTTCCCTTCGGGTTTGATCCCGGACCGTCGCCAATAGCCCATTGTGTTTTTCCAGAGTGCGAAGTTTATTAATTACTTTACCTTACCTATTGAAAAAGAAACTGAAAAAGGTAATACTAAGGTGACTACTCCAAAAATTGATTAAGGTTTTGGAGTGATTATGAAGATCCCTTCTTATATATATATATATATATATATATATATATATATATATATATATATATATATATAATTTCTTTAGAAGCAAATATATCTTTTCTTGAAAATTCCATTATGAGACATGTAAAATAACGAAAGGCATGTTTTAAAATTAGGTTTTTGTACAGACAAAGCAGAGGTAACCGATTATCATTTTTCCAAAAATGTAGAGGGATTTTCAACAGCGGTTTTTAAAATATCATTGTTCTAAGTTTTTTAAACTGGATAAAGTTAATGAAAGATATCAATAGTTGCTTCAGAATAGTAGCCCATATTTCCCGTAGGTTTAGTGTACCATATTTGGTTCAAATCGGTCAAATGGTATATATTTGTTGAATAGGCTAACTCTGTTTTATATTATAAAGATTATTCAACTTACCTCTCCTACTTTATATTCCTTTGGTTTTTCTTCACATAGAACTGCGAAGAAATAGAAAAATTAAATATTTAAATTTTACGGATTTTTTCCATTTAAATATTCACATATAATTTCAAATTGCATAGAACTGTAAAACTCAACCTTTTAATTTATTTACATTCCATAAAAATAGAAACAAATTTCCCGTTCTTTGCTAAAAGCACATTTTTATACTTTGGACTTTTTTGTCAGATTTACTTAATTTTTTTAAATGTTGTAAAATACGACCAATTAGGTTAAATTATATTTCTCAATATGACACTATGCTTTTCAGAGTAGACAAAATAGAATACATTAGATTAAGAACTTTTGTAAAAAAATAATATTGTTTCTCGAAAAAAGTCTGTGTGGATTGTTTTTAAATTTAAATAATATTCATCTAAATGGAATGCAGTTTGTTTTTATATAGTATACATGAAAAATTATTGACTCAAACCAGACTCATAGTCTTATTTAAAAGTTTCTGAATTCAATGATTGTGAATCAGTTTTGTAAATTACATCTGCCACTAAAAGTGTCAGATCTATTATCTCTATATTTAGGGCATTAACAAGAACACACAGACAAATAAGATATTTCCTATACGGGCTATTTGTTGTATTTGAATATTTATGTGATTTCTTATTCAAAACCATAAAGATAATTTAAGAGCAAAGTGATTGAAAAGAACAAAAATTAAGAGAAATGATTCCGCAAAATTTGTTCTAGAGCGCATTTAAAGTATTCTTCAAAAAGGCTTAATTCCCTACCAATGTTCCCTCTGAAGTTTTGATGGGAATTATATATTTGAATAGAAACGAGGCAAGTAACTATAAAAAATCCATTGGTTGTTTTGTCTCTCTACGATCATTCTTTGCTACACGAGGGTTAATTAGACCAGAACTTATGGCTTAAAGTGGATTCAGAATCAATGCGAATATCCATGCCATTACCGGGATTCAAATTTAGAGACTAAGAAAGTGTCGGAAAAACCATATATCGTTGGCTTACAAGTGAAACACACTAAGTCAAAATTTTCAACATATGAGTTTTTTAGCTGTTCTAGAACAGAATGTGATCTGGTGAAGTCCATTAGCTCATTTTTTCTTCGCATGAAAGTTAGATTTCTTTATGAGAAAAACACTTAGTGGGGAAGTAAAGCTAGCGAGTAGAATTTTTTCCACTTAGTATTCCCAGATCCTTTTTAACTTGGTGTGTTTCACTTGTAAGCAGACGATATATTAATTAATACACATAGAAACTAAGACTCTCTGCTATCAAAATAACTGTGACTAATACAAGGTAAGATTAAAACAACATTTAAATAAATTTCACATTAAGGTTGTAATTTTTACAATTCACTAACAATTCGCTCGTTTGCCTATGTGTTCATTGTTGTAGGTCGCAAAATCAGACCATGAACTCATTCATAATAATTAGTGCAATAGAAAAACAGAAAATACACAATTAACAAGTCAGAATTATGGAAATGAATAAATAAAACAAAAAGTAGCGAAATATATCGATATATAAAGTTTAAAATTTAAAATACAAAAAGGATTACCTGATTGCACTACTATACAGACTAGAAGCAAAACTGCAGAGATCTGGCACTTCATCTTTTCTTATTACAATATATCAACTTTAGTTCAAACGGTTGATCTGTTCTTGCTGCCATTCTGAGATGTACAAATATATATATATATATATATAATTCTTCCGAAGAAGAAAAGGCCTTTCAGTTCAGAGGAAAGTTGCCTTTTGGAAGAGAAACGGGGGAAACAATAAAAATTCTTTATAGAGAAGCATCGGATGTATTTAATCGGGGAATTTCCTATTGTGTAAGCCGTCAAAACGCCTTCTGTTGGAAATAAAATTTTCTGGTATGTTGTCTTCAAACAGTTTGCCAACGCAGGGTTTCCCATTTGAAAGCTTTCTACCTGTGAGGACAGCGAAAAGTAATTATGTGTTACATATGGTTATTCACGTCAGTGTGGTGGTACTTATTGCTATATTTTAATTTCTTTACAAAATTTAAAAACTATCCGTAGAAGAGCAGTTATGTGCTCTTGTGCAATTAATTTTTGTTTTTCCAAGCACTTTTTTGTTGTGTATTTGTATTTTTGAATATTACATTTGCGTCTCTAAAATTGCGCTAATTCCCGGACAAGAGTGAATCAAATCTTACTAAGTATTATTCCATTTAATTTTTGTGATCCAATCTTTTTGAATTTTGTGAATGTTTTTAAAGGTTTAAAGTGTTTTTTGTTAAAATATTCTGTAAGGGTATCCACAAAACTTTTACAGAAATCTCTAACCAAAGTATCCCTATTCAACATAAACACAGGGATTCATTATATAAAAATTAGGGCAATACAAGTTTTTTTTAAATGACGCTGAGTTTTTCTGTTAATTATAATATTGATTCAAAATAAAAAGTTAGAAATAGTGTACAAAATTAAAATATTTTTGAAACTTGTGTCTATTTCGGATAGCGAAATATTGCATATTTTTCGCAGACTACACTTTGGGAATCATTGCTTTACAACATGGAATGTTATCTGAAATCGGTGACACATAACGCTATAAAGTATTAATCAAAACACCTTTGTTCTTTTGAAAAAGTTTTTTATAATTTAAGCACAATTTTGTCCTTGTCATAGAAGTATTTTTCAGTTCTATGAGTGTGAAGTTGTTTTCCATCTTCAATAAACAACGTTTAAAAGTCAACCTCTTTCATTACATGTCCCCGACAATCATATAATTATTCAGAGAAAAGAAACGAAATAATATTATCTTCTCACGAGCAAGAGAACAAAAACAAGGCAGGGGAACATTTTAGCTCCCATCTTGGAGTAAAAAGTTCTTACGTCCGGGAACTTTTAATTAACTATTTAATTAAAAGTTTCCGGAACTTTTAGTTAAGCACTTTGTTAATTAACTAATTAAGAAATCTCGACCTCTTACTATAGTTTTCATGCATAGTCAATAAAAAAAATCGCAATCAGGAATTAACGTTATGAACAATAACACAGCCCATCGCATACTTTGGCGCCGGATTTTTTTAAAACTGATTTTATGTGTATTTCGTGTGCTGAAAACAAATATGACGTTAGTTTTTGACGCTCACCTCTTGTTTGTGAGATATGACAGTAGCGTTATTTACGTTAACACATTAAATTAGGCTTAGGGTATAGGCTTTAAATTAAAACCTTTTCCTTAATTAATTTTGTAAAACATTTTTATTAAATGAAAAAACACAGCAACACTCCTGTAAATCTACAATAGCTTAAATGAGTGCTTTATTAGCAGTTCTAAATACAGTTTCACAATGCGACGGACTCGTTCCATTTTGGCTATCAGGAATGTCGCCAAACTGCTATAATACACTCACTGCCAAAAGTTAAGCACGGAGAGGAAAATCTTAATTTCCGGAAGTCAATCTGAATTTGAGAGGCTACATTTCGCTGCAGAGATAGATAGAAGTATGCAAATATGTTCTGTAACAGCCAATCACGGTTTCGTGTCGAGAAATATGAAAAAAAGGCAGTCGTATAAGAAGCCAGCATTGTGAAGGGTTAGAGGTGTTTCATGTAAGTGCTGATAAAAAATGTTTAAAACTTTCGTACAATTAGTTTTCAAGACAGACGTGTTTCTATGGCTTCCAGAGGACGGCAGATAGCAGATAGAATGGATAAGATAGAATGGCAGATAGTGAGCGCTGGCGTTCTGTGGGACGCCTTAAAGCAGGACAATCAATCATAGATGTTGCTCTTTTCTTCTGCGTTCATCATGGCCAGTCGCCCAAGGGTTACGACCCCCGCGGAAGATCAATGTATTGCTATTTTAGCCAAGTGGAATCGAAGAGCGACCTCCACACGTGTGACATCTATGGCTGCAGCGTCCATTGGTAAGACGATATCTGCCACTACTGTTCGCCGAAGGCTACACATGAATGGACTGTACGCCCGGGTACCACGAGTTTGTGTTTCTCTATCCGTCTAATCCAGAGGGGCACGATTAAAGTGGTGTCGGCAATATGTGAATTGGACTGTCTGATTGGGCCAACGTTATGTTCACGAATGAGTCAGGAATTGCCCTGGAGCCAGATGACAAGCGTGTAAGCGTCTGGAGAGAACAAGGCATGCGCAATCGGCCCCAGAACATCATCGAGCATCACGCATTCCGAGGTGGAAGCATCATGGTGTGGGCAGGGATTTCGTTGGGATATCGTACCGACCTGCATATCTATAGACGGGGTTCTGTGACGGCTGTCTGATATAGGGATGAAGTCCTAGAACCCACTGTGAGATTGTACGCTACAGCAGTTGGTCCTGCTTTTGTTTTAATGG
The DNA here is from genome assembly GCA_933210815.1 of Meta bourneti. Lineage (NCBI taxonomy): Eukaryota > Metazoa > Arthropoda > Arachnida > Araneae > Tetragnathidae > Meta > Meta bourneti. The sequence goes on along the minus strand of OW119929.1, from coordinate 74,797,225 downwards.
ATGATAATGCGCGTCCCCATCGAGCCAACATCGTCGATGACTACCTGGAGAGTGAGGAGATTGCGCGTATGGATTGGCCGGCGTACTCGTATCATGTTTGATACAAATTCAGTATTATCTTTAATTTTTGGACATATGTGTATTGAACTCCAATATTTAGGTTTCTCTTATTGTTAAGACATTTATTGAATTAAAATCATTCGAATTTTCTCCATTGCGTCTTGTACCTATACAAAAGAGTTCATTAATTCAATTATTTTCAGTAAAAACTTACCACACAATGGACCCGGATAGAGAAGTCTGCACATGCATAGATTTTCCGTCTAAATCAAGAATATAACCATCATCACAAAATTTTCCTTCACAACAGATGTGATTGATTTTAGAGTCTTTCTCATAGGAATCTGAAATGTTAACGATGCGTGAAAATGAAAGAAATATAAAACAGGTCATTATTATTTAGTTAACACAGGGTGGGCCACCAAAAAGCAGTCCGTCTCAGTCTAGTTACTGTATGTGAAATATCACACGAAATATGGTTTAAAGGCATGCCTGAGAAGAAATTTAAGAGAAAGTGCATGCCAACAATCAGAAGAATATAGCATACATTTTTCCTTCTAATTTTCCCCCACAGGCACGTCTACGTTTGACGTTTAATCTAATTGGCTTTGAAAATCAACTATCGTACATCAATTCGAAATTCATTCCTTGAAATTTTTATTAGCGAAGTGGTGAAATCATATTCGAAAACCAAGCTAAGTGACGTGACGTTCAGAATACATATAGGAAACACGTATCGCAGCAGAAACATTATCGTACAACGAGAAGGATGCAAGTTTCAAACTTGATCCAACCAAAGACTGCCGTGTACGTGGAGGCTGGTGCATGTTAAATGTTCTATCGTTGACATTAAGTGGAAGTTTGGGAAGTGGGATGCCAGGTCAGATGTTGACCTCTTCATCTGACCGTGGCTCGAAATTACGAGACGTTGTCCTCGAATCTTTCCTTTGATGGTGATTGTACACTGCTGGGAACCGTAAATGCAACACCCTGAAGGAAGCATGCAAATAATATGAAATTTACAACATGCATTAGCGGAGGTGAGATATGTAAATGATTAGAATTTCAGCGCAGACGCACATCACGCGCGCCTGTGGCGCCACTTCAAAGCGCTATTTAAGACTTGGAGATTTCGACGATTTCAAGTACGGCAATTGTGTTTTTCTTGTGGTTTTTTAAAAAAAAAACGATCAATTATGCCTCGTAGAAAACAGCGATCATCTTTTGATCAAGTATCCGAGTTCGACAGAGGAAGGATAGTGGCCTACGGAGATTGTGGATTATCTTTCAGGGAAATCGGTAGTCGTGTTGGACGAAACCAAACAACTGTAATGCGGATATGTGATCGTTGGATGCAGGAGGGTACGACGGACCGACGTGTTCGATCGCATCCACCTCAGTGCACCACTTCACGTGATGACAGGCATATTGTGCGTATGGCAGTGACGGATCGCTCAGCCACATCACGAACCATAGCACAGCACATTCAGTCTGTCCGCAAGACGTCCATTGCTTCGTCTACCCTTGACGCAGAACCACGGACGTTTCCGCCGCCAATGGTGCGATGAAAGAAAGATGTGGACGGCAGAATGGAATGAAATTGTCTTTACTGACGAGTCACGCCTGTTTGCAACACCACGATGGTCGGATTCGAGTCTGGAGACACCGTGGAGAGAGGATGCTGAACAGCTGCGTTATGCACCGCCACACTGGTCCTGCACCGGGTATTATGGTATGGGGCGGTATTGGATATCACTCTCGCACTCCTCTAGTACGCATTGCCGGTACTTTAAACAGCCAGCGCTACATCTCCGAGGTGTTGGAGCCAGTTGTCCTTTCTTACCTTCAGGGCTTGCCCACAGCCATATTTCAACAGGATAATGCGCGACCACACGTGGCACGCATTGTCCAAGGGTTCTTCGTCAATCGCCAGATTGAATTGCTTCCCTGGCCAGCTCGCTCTCCGGATCTTTCGCCGATAGAAAACATGTGGTCCATGGTTGCTCAACGATTGACCCAGAATACATCCCCAGCTGCCACACCAGATCAACTTTGGCAACGTGTGGAAGCTGCTTGGTCTGCTGAACCCCAAGAACACATCCAAAGTCTCTTTGAATCAATGCCGAGGCGTGTGGCAGCGGTGATCTCCAACAATGGCGGCTACTTGGGCTACTGATTTTGGCAGGAACCACACTTCACAGAAGTCTATAAATTTAATCATTTGATACTTGGTCAACATGTTATCTACAAAATAAATTTTGTTGTGATATCTCTTGTCTTTCTTGGTGTTGCAATTTGGGTGACCAGCAGTGTATATTACAAGAAGTGATTCATATTGCTAGTTATGCAATCTGTCGCAGCGGTTCCTCCAGACTCGGATATCGCCATTGTGATGCTGTAGACAGAATCGAGATTCATACGGAAAGACAATGTCACGCCATTCGTTTGTCTATGTGAGGCTATCTATGCACCATTGTAGCTGCAGACGCTTGTGGTGTATAGTCAATGGCAGTCGCAGCGATGGAGGCATTGAAAAAATTCCCTGCTGCTGTGCAGACGAAGTCGAACTGTTAAGTGCTGACACAGGTTTCTGCCACAAACCCGAATTCGAAATAACAGTCATGCGCACAAGATGTCTATCCTCTCTTTCTGAGGTGTGACGAGGCTGCTGCAATTGTTCACTTGGGTCAGTTCGTCTCTCCTGTCCCCACTGATTCCATATTCGCATCACAGCGGCTTGATTTCGTCCAACACAAGCATCGATTTCTCTGAAGGATAATCCGCAGTCTCGTTAAGGCATACTTCTTCCGATGTCAAACACAAAAACAGCTCGTATTACTGCCTTTTGTTTCAACCGATATCACAATGACTTCAAAATTTCGAAATTGCGCGGACATATTATTTTCATGACGTGTCTGATGAAAGGATAGGTTCGTGACGTGCGTGGTTTTCGACAAGGAATCGCGTGGTATGATCATTGTGTACTTGATTCTGATGTTATGTAATTGTGAAGTTTGTACGAATGCTATCCTTATAACCTTTTCCATGTCCTAGAAAATTTTACAAAATGAGCTTGACGACTCTTTCCACAAGATCCAGTTGTTCTTCTGTGGAAGTCTTTTTCGACTGATCACGATGGGGGCGTAAACATAATTTCATTGAATTTGATGACTCTGCCTTGGTGTGTTTTCTGTGTTCTCGAGCAGCATTGGTGCATCTTTTGGATCCTCAAGCAGACTTTGAACATCAATAATTCAGATGAGACCAGTGCGCTTAAAACTTTTAAATGTTAAATTTCGAAATACTGGGAGGCCATAATCGACACATAAGATAAACTCTGACATTAAAATTATTGAACTATTGACATAACTTGTATGCCGAAAATGTAACATTTCTTCAAACATAATTTGTAGCAGTTAAGTTGATTTTAAATCAATTGAATATTTGGTTCAGTAGGAAGAGTACATATAAGATACTCGTATACGTCTATAATTAACTATCTAAAAGCTCGATTTAAAGTATCTGAGATTTTTAGCATGATAACATCATATAAGAACATTATTTATATTAGAAAGATCCAATAAAAATTATATAATCAGTAGGATATACACTGATGAGCCAAAACATTATGACCATCCCCACATTTTTCAATGAACTCGTCTGAATGACGTGGAGGGCACGCGATTAAGTGAGAATTGTATTTAACTGCTGCTGGATAAGGTAAGTAATCATTTTTGCACTTACTTTTGCGAGTGATGGGAAAGGCTGCTGATCTAAGCGAATTTGATAGAGGGCAGATCGTAATCGTCGTTCCGAAGACTCGGAACGAGTATCACCGAAACTGCACGACTGGTAGGGTGTTCACGATCTGCCGTTGTTAGTATTCATACAAAGTGGATAAATGACGGTGACACCAGCAGTAGACGCCAAGGTGTTGGTCGTCCACGCGTCATCAAAGAAAAAGGACGTCGGAGACTGTCTCGCTTGGTAAAGCAAAATCGGCGCGAGACAGTGACTCAGCTGACAGCCCAATACAATGCAGGTCCAAGCGCAAGTGTTTCGGAACACACAGTTCAGCGGACACTGTTGGATATGGGACTGTGCAGCAGACGTCCCACTCGTGTGCCTCTGTTGACCAAGCGTCATCGTCAACTACGCCTGCAGTGGGCCCGGGAACATCGAGACATGGGAACATTGATGAGTGGAAGTGAGTTGCCTGGTCAGATGAATCCCGATTTCTCATTCATCACGTCGATGGTCGTGTCAGGCTACGCCGTCTGCAGGCGAACAGTTGCTCCCCTCTTGTACAGCAGGTCATATACAGGCTGGTGGTGGCGGTATTATGCTTTGGGGGACGTTCTTATGGGCGACTCTGGGACCCGTAGTTGTGGTAGAACAGACCATGAACGCTGCGATCTATCTGAACATCATTGCGGATCAGTTGCACCCTTACATGGCGTCTGTCTTCCCAACTGGAAATGGAATCTTCCAGCAGGACAACGCCCCATATCACAAGGCTCGGATTGTGTTGGAGTGGTTCGACGAGCATACTGATGTATTCCATTTAATGTCCTGGCCACCTAACTCGCCGGATATTAATCCGATAGAACACATTTGGGATGTCATGGAGGGGCAGCTCAGAGCTCAAACACCACCATGTCCGAATATCTCGACTTTGCGTGACCGCTGCTTAGACATTTGTGTGGTACAACCTGTCTCCAGTCATGTACCAAGAACTTGTGGCATCTATGCCCAGGCGAGTTGCAGCTGTTTTGCAGGCCAAAGGAGGCGCAACGCATTATTGAGTAGGTGGTCATAATGTTTTGGCTCTTCAGTGTATATAATGAACTCTTACTACATGTCTGACACATTTTTCTACAGTACTTTTTTGCTTCTGCATGTTTGCTTATGGAACAGGAAGCTTTGTTTGGAAATCCAGGATTAACTCCACACCTTTCATGTCCTAAGCAAAGTCCTAAAGATATAAGCGATGAAATAATTAATGATTATTACGAACTTAAATAGCTGATTATTAGTTTCAGTTACAGGAGTGCAGTGCAGGTAGGTCAACCTCTCCGCAATATTTATGACAATTATATGATCTATAGTTTTCCGTATTCGTTTCTTCGATTTCGGTGTAGTTCCATTGTAAATGATCCTGTGAAGGGAAGGCTGACGGATTATCTCACAGAGACAGGCATTCCTGATTGGCTTCGCCTTGAAGCACTATTTTTTCGTCTCATCACCAATCATGACTGTAGCAGAAGGGCCACGGTAGCCCGGTTGGAAGAGTAGCCGATTTGCAACAGGAGGGTTGTGAGATCGAAGCTCGGTCCAGCTAAAGACCGTCGTGCACTCGGGGGCTGGTGCATGTTAAATCTGTGGTGGTTGCCTCAAATGTCCTCGCGTTGGCATGGTATGGAAGTTTGGAAAAAGGGTGCTGGCGGCTCAGGTGTTGTTCTCGTCGTCATCTGACCGTGGTTCAAAATTACGAAGCGTTCTCCTAGGATCTTTCCCTTCGGGATTGATCCCGGGCTGTTTTTATCTTGCTGGCAAACTATTAAGATAGCAGTACTTACCGCAGCTTATCCACAGTTCACTAATTGAGCGCCATTGTTCATCAATTGAGTTGTTCGTCTCATTCGAGACGCAAACAGAAAGAGATGCATATATGTTAGAGAAAAAGGTAACAGGTCACAGAGATCTGAGCGCCTTATTCGCGAAACTATGTGGTACCTATTGACTATCGTTAGCACATCTTAAATACGTGGCTATTACTTGGGTCCCTCCTCTGATTACGTGTACCTACTACGAAGGAAGTAATTTCTTGAAATGGAAAGAAATGAGTACTCGCGACTAATGAGTATCAATGATACTCGTGAATTTTATTTTGTACTGCTGAACTTTTACAGCTGGGGTAAATAACCTAGGGCTACCTAGGTCTAATACCATTTTTCTTTCAAATCAGGACATTTTTAAATAAGTTTGTAATATTTTTTTAGTTCAAACCGAGACACTTTTACACAATGGTGTGATCAATGTGTATTCTAGCCCCGTGTTATGGGTTCAAATCTTTAAACTGTCCCGGCCTAATTTTTCCTGCTGTAAAAAAAGATGACTGTAGAAAGACTAGCCAAATTACTGTATTGACTGTAATTCTCAGTTTTCGATGTACTATTATTTGAAGACCAAAATGATCAGGCAATTAGAAGTTCAAATAATTTATCCCAGAATTGCCAACGGTTCACTTAATTTTATGCAGATGTTTCTATTTCGGATCTAATTGTTAATTGAAACGACTTAGGTACCCACACTTGTTCCTAGATTCTGCTGCAATAGTTTGGATAAACGGGGAAAATTTATCCTGACAAAAATAAACTACGCAATACCACCAAAATGTTACTCTCAAACCGCATTCAAAACTGATAGATTTTCTTGCATTATGGGAAGCAATGACCGATACGTCTATAAGAACGCGGCCTTAAAATTTTTCTTCTGCTCGGGATAAAATTAAGGTTACTTAAGGGGAAAGGTAGGGTCCATCCAATGCTACTTAAGGGGACCTTAAGTAGCCTCTCCTTTACTAGCCTTGGGATAAAACGACCAACCCACCGGGACCCTGAGGCACGTCCTTCAAACCGGGACGTGTAGTGACCCTAGTGATACCTCACCAATGTTCTGTGGGTCTTATCCCTCCAAGGGGTTTCAACGAGATATCTCGTCTGTCAAATCAAGATCTGACCAATTTAGAGATAGACGAGTTATTTCGCCATGAAAATGTCGCCGATTTTTTTATTATAATGATATCGTTTCAGTTTTTGATGATAACGAGATCAAGGGTTATTTTTCTTCTCGTCTATTAAGATCTGGTCAGATTTGCTTTTAGCGAGAAACCTCGTCGAGACAACCACCTGGAGGGTAAAGGGTTTCGCGAAATTGACGAGACGTGCCCGCGATCTGTGGAGATATTTGAAAGAATATTCAATACTGAATCGATTAATTACTTTTGTGATCAATAGATGGCGATACATATCTATGCGCAATCAGATGAATTGGCGAATCATTTTTCCTATGGATAGCAAGCATGGTCAGAATCACTTCAGAACACTTCGAAATTTTTAGTTGTAAACTAGGCATTTTCGTTCTTCAATTTCCTTTTTTTTCAATATGTCACGACCTTCATGTCCTCTGTAAGTCCTCGTGTTGTCAAATATAACAAACCAAACGATAACACTACGTTTAACAATGAACGAGTGCTTCCCATTTTACAGTTTTACTGTGTTTATTACTACATTTACATCTCGATAGATGAATCATGCATATTAAAGCCGATTTTGCGATGACTCATAAACCAGCGAAGCAATGTACACAAAATGAACATTAGAAAAACAATAAGAATAGAAGATTAATCAGATATTTTCTTTAAGGAGAATTCTATAAATTTTCTCTCCGGTGCAGTCGAATAAAATATGCTCAAAAGTCTTTCTCATCAAGGCAAATAAGGCACTTGTTGAAGTCAGCCAGATGAAAATGATTCAAGTAGGCCTGAATGTGGCCTATTTTGGCTTTAACAGAAAAAGTAGCAACTGCTCGAGGAATTTTTATAAAGTAACGAAGGTTATTAAGCTCACCCTGGATTTGAAAAGATGGCGATTCATTCCAGTGTTCCTCCATAAAGTATATCAAAGTGATCGAGCATTTTTCCTCACCCTACCCAGACACTTAGAGAGGGTAGTTGCTGAAAAAGGAACTGGGCCCTATTGTGGTTGACAATTTAGTTAACTTATCAGCCATTCCATCACCCTACCATATTTGATATACTGGAATGGGGAGTGTGAACTGTCGGATTGATACTCTACCTGATTATAATCTTTGTTTTGATATATTTAGTAAGTTGCGAATGGCAACAGTCTAGTTTTAGTTTGTGTTTTATGTACGCAGCGAAATGGCTTCTGAGTTCCTTTGTCGTATTTTTAGAGAGAAATAATACGTATTATTTACGCCATAAATGCTTCTGAGTGTTATTTTGTGATCTAAAGCAAAGAGTGTACATATTAGAGCTGTAAATAAACTGTTTTGTGTTATAAGGTGTTTTTATGGAACAATTGAGTACACCAACTATAATCTGAATACTTCTGATTCCGAAATTCAAAACGGAACATCTGGCGTCCGCGACAGGACTCGACTGCTGATTATTTGGGTGAGTTTTTGTTTTGTCTATCCTACTTCCTGAATTAATATGGAAGCGGCAAAGAAAAATAGAACTCAGCAGAGGAGACTGTTTAGTAAAGCATGTAATGAGTTTGATGCTGAAGAAGCAAACTTAGAAATTTCTGATAAAATACTTTTTCTGAAAGTTATTGAGGAGAAAGCTATGCTAATGGTGAATGCTGAAGAAAATGTTAAGCAGTTTCTTTTTTCTGCAAACATTGAAGATGATGTAATAGAGAAAGAGATCGATGAATCTGAAAGTTATATAGACCGTTGGCGGTTGTTACAGTTTAAGTTGAAACAACTTTCGCTTTCAGAAAGAGAAGACGTTATTTCGAATTGTAGTGTTTCTCAGCAAAATACATTATTACGTTACCCTAAAATACAGTTACCTACATTTAATGGAGATTTAAGAAACTGGGTTAGATTTTGGGGTCAATTTGAGAAAGTCGATAAAGACCATAATTTAGATCCGCATGATAAGTTCTCATACCTATCCCAATGTATGGAGAAGGGAAGTGTTGCCGAAGAACTAATTAAAAGTTTTCCACCCGGGGGAAACAGTTATGAGAAAGCTATAGAACAATTGAAATTACGTTTTGGCAGAGAAGAACTACTTATACAGGTGTATGTTAGGGATCTTCTATCATTAGTTCTCCAAAAGCAGAATATGCCGAGAAAATCTTTGAGAAATCTTTATGATTTATTAGAAACAAAGCTCCGTGCGCTTGAGATATTAGGAGTAACTAGGGATAAATATGCGTCGATGCTTTTCCCACTTGTTGAGTCTGCTCTACCTGAGGAAACGCTTCTAGCGTGGGAACGATATAGATCTACAAGTCGTAGATCACACGATGAGGAAGATCAAAATACAACTAAAATTACTAAAAAGACTGATCTCGATTCAATTCTTGATTTTCTTCAAGATGAAGTACAGGCAGAGGAACGTATAATTCTAGCCTCACAAAACTTTGGAGTTGAAACCAAGCATAATTTTAAATTGTTCAAGGAGAAGAGAGCTGGAAATAATAAACATAAATATGGGGACCCTTGTCAAATAGCTAGTGCGGCTGATCTTTTAACCTCTTCGAAGGAACAGAGACAGTGCATATTTTGCCACAATTTACATGATTCCACTGACTGTTTGAAGGTACGAAAAATGGCGATGAAAGATAGAGAGAATCTCGTAGAGAAATCAGGGTGCTGTTTTCTGTGCTTAAAACCAGGTCATCAAGTTCGTAAATGTTACTCAAAGGTAACTTGTTTGGGTTGTGGAAAAAGACATCATATTTTACTCTGTCATAGCATAAAGCAGCAGGCATTCTCGCCTACCGGAAAAGAAACTGCAGAATTAGATAATGTTCCGAATGAGGATCAAGCACTTGCGAATGTGTCCCAAAGCCCTAGTGTTATGTTACTAACGTTAACGGTTTTAATCAGAGGTGATGGGAGAAAACGGAAAGCAAGAGCCATCATAGACTCTGCTTCACAGCGCTCTTACATTTTTAAAAATACTGCTAAAGAAATGAAATATAAAAGGGAAAGCTGGGAATATCTTCAACATTCTCTGTTCGGTGGAGAAAATACAGGAGTGTGCAAGCATGGTGTGTTTACTTTATATTTGACAAGTTGCGATGGGTCTTATAACTGTCATTTCAAAGTATTGAGTCAACCTGTTATCTGTGAAAGCGTTCCACCGACAATGCCTGCGATTCATTTAAAAGAGCTTACGGACTGTAGTATTCATGTGAGCGATGATTATAAAGGTCCTATTGAAATTTTAATAGGAGCCGATGTAGCTGGAAAAATCCTTACTAGTGGTTACAAATCCTTACCTTGTGGTTTAATAGCAATGGAAACACGTTTAGGGTGGACCTTTATGGGACGTATACCACAGATTTCTTCAGAGGAAAATGAAATCTCAGTAGCTAGCTCTATGCTTTCTACTACTAGAACAATAACAGAATTGTGGACTCTTGACACTCTCGGCATTACCGATCCATCTGAGAAGAAAACTAAGGAAGACCTTCAGGAATCTGCCAGAGAGCATTTTATTAACACAGTTCAGGTCGACAAAGACAATCGTTTCGTGGTACATTTACCCTGGCTTGCCCATCACCCTCCACTGCCTGATAATTTTAACTTGGCTTTAAAGAGACTGGACGGTACTGCACGAAAGTTAAAAGAAGAAAATTTGTATGACGATTATAATCAAATATTTGAAGAATGGGCAAGAGAAGGAATAATTGAAGAAGTTCCTAAGCATGAGATTCAATTGCCGTCTCATTATTTACCACACAGACATGTCGTGAAAGAGAATAGCACAACCAGAATCAGACCTGTGTTTGATGCTTCGGCGAAGATGAGAGGTTCCCCAAGCTTGAATGACTGCCTGGAGAAAGGAATAAACCTTGTTGAGTTAATTCCTACTATATTAACACGTTTTCGGATGAACAAGTTTGGAGTTACGGCAGACATCCGTAAAGCATTTTTACAAATTCGCCTACAAGAAAACGACAAAGATTATTTAAGATTTCTTTGGTATAATGAAAACAATGAACTGAAATACTTTAGACACTGTCGTGTCGTCTTTGGAATTTCTAGTAGTCCCTTCTTACTTAATTCTGTCATTCAATATCATCTAGAGACGATTTTGGAGGAAGCACAACTTGGGAACTCAAAATATCCTGTGGATATGGTTCAGAAATTTAAAAACAGTTTTTATGTGGACAATTGTTTAACTAGTGTAAAAACTGAGACAGAATTGCATGAGTTCATTCAAGTAGCTACAGATATTATGTCAGAAAGGAAGTTTGACCTTAGAGGGTGGGAGCACAATTGTTCCCATTCCTCAACAGAAGAGGTTTCTTGTGTGAAAAATAAAATTGTCCCGGTATTAGGCCTGCAATGGTTTTTAAACTCAGATACTCTTTCCGTAAATGAAGAAGAAGTGTTGAAAGAAAAGAGGAAAGAAATAGTATCATCTATGGTGAACCTTCAAAATATAGACAATCCCTTCATCTATAAGTTTTCGAGCTATAGCAAAACTATAAGAATTATTGCCTGGCTACTTCGATTCATTAATAATTGTCGTATTTCGAGAAATACTAGAAAATATGGTAGCCTTGATTCCGAAGAAATTTCTGTAGCTGAGTATGGAGTTATCAGAATAATACAGAAAGAAAGCTTCGTTAATGAACAAGATGAAAAGTTAAAAACTCTGGGAGCCTTCAAAGATAAAAACGATATCATCCGATTGAAAACAAAACTTTTATATCGACCAGATAGTGAAGATTTTAAGATGCCTGCAATTTTACCATCCAAACATGAAGTTGTAATGTGTATAGTGATACACTATCATGTAAAAAATGCTCATGCTGGGACTCAAATGCTGCTTAACATTTTAAGAGAGCGATTCTGGATTCTGCATGGTAGAAAGACAGTGAGATCTATCCTATCCAAATGTATTGTCTGTAAGAGACATTCTGCGAAGAAGCTTGATGCTCTCACTGCATCTCTTCCAGAGGACCGTATACGAGAGGCTGCTGTATTTGAGATCTGTGGTGTTGACCTGGCGGGACCACTGTTTCTCAGAGATAATAACAAATCTTGGGTTTGTCTATTCACATGCGCTGTCTATAGGACAGTACACATTGAATTAGTGGCTTCTTTATCTACGCAATCCTTCTTAATGGCTTTGCGCAGGTTCATAGCCCGTAGAGGAAGATGCAGCACTATCTATTGTGACAATGGCTCCAATTTTGTGGGTGCTTCATATTTGCTAAGTGCACTGGATTGGAACCTTATTGTGAGTGACACTGCTTTTCATCCTATTAAGTGGAAATTCAACCCACCGACTGCCTCTTGGTGGGGTGGATGGTGGGAGAGACTGATCGGTATTCTTAAAAGGTAATTGAGAAGAGTACTGGGCCGATCTTCTTTAACTTGTGAACAGATGACGACGGTGCTATGTGATTGCGAATCCATAATTAAATCACGACCGATAACGTATGTCGCGGATAATGACGCAGAACTGGTTCCATTGACTCCTTCAATGTTCCTGCAAGATATTAAAATGAGTGGTGTTCCTGACTGTGATAGAATTGATCACCAGAGTCTTAACCAACGTGTTAAGTATCGACAAAATTTACAAAAGGCCTTAAGAAATAGATTTCGATCGGAATACTTGGGAGTTCTGCTTCAGAGACCAGAACGTAAAAGGGCTGCCGAAGTAGTAATTGGTGACGTTGTCTTGATTGGAAGCGACAACACGAAACGTATCAATTGGCCACTTGGGAAAATAATCGAGGTAATCCCAGGGAAAGATGGTGTTACAGGACTTGTGAACTGTTTATATAATTTTGTTATTGTAATTATAACTAGTTGTAAGTTAAATTTTAAAATAAAAGTTAACTTAGGTGGGAGAATGTCGGATTGATACTCTACCTGATTATAATCTTTGTTTTGATATATTTAGTAAGTTGCGAATGGCAACAGTCTAGTTTTAGTTTGTGTTTTATGTACGCAGAGAAATGGCTTCTGAGTTCCTTTGTCGTATTTTTAGAGAGAAATAATACGTATTATTTACGCCATAAATGCTTCTGAGTGTTATTTTGTGATCTAAAGCAAAGAGTGTACATATTAGAGCTGTAAATAAACTGTTTTGTGTTATAAGGTGTTTTTATGGAACAATTGAGTACACCAACTATAATCTGAATACTTCTGATTCCGAAATTCAAAACGGAACATGAACTCTCCCTCTTCTACCTAGAGTTGGCATATTTCCTCAAAGTGTTCCCCGTTTCTTTTCTGGCGACGTCCCTTTTCTATCATTTAATCTAATGGGAATAAGAAAGCATCACCCCAATACAATACGCGCAGGGATGGATGTGAGAAGAACTTCACCATTCGAGACACTTCGTCTACAAAAAAAGTAAAAAAACTCTCGAACGGGTCGAAACCACCTTTGGTAGAATCCCTACCATATTTGATATCCTGGAATGGGGAATGTGAGCTCCCCCTCTTCTACCTAGCCGTTGGCATATTTCCTCAAAGGGTTTAGAATATTAAACACTTAAGGGGGTATGGTACCCAAATTGCTGAAATCTGCAATTTTGAAGTTATAGTTGTAATTTTTGGTATTCAGGTAGATTTTAAGTATAGTATGCAAAATGTGAATTCAAAAATTTAAAAATTAAAAACAATTAATTTAAAAAAAAAAAAATTTCAAAAATTTGAACAGTTTTCTTTTTGATATGAGTAGAAAAATAATTTGGCTAAAATTTTAATTTGAACATTTTTTAAGATAAAAATATATAAGAAATAAATTGTCTTCACAGTTTTTGTAAATATGAATCAGAAAAAATTTAATGAAAAATAATGCAAAAAACGTGATTTTACACCACAAATATTGCTTTCAAAAATCATAATAAAAAACAAACACATATTTCAACAATTGCTGAAGACAAATTAAAGAAAGGTATATATATATATAACAATTGTTCCAAATTTCATTCATATCCGTGCAGTAGAATTTGACTTATATCAATTTAAATTTATAAAAATATCAAAAATCACTTCTTTGAGAAAAAAGGCATTAAAGTTTTAAAATTATGCAAAATAGCTGTTTATGAAGATATTCATCTGAAATTTTTTTTCAGTAATCTTTCACACACAAGAAGTATATTCCGTGTTTAAATTTTAACAAAATGCTAATATATGTACAAAAAATAAAATTTTAAAAATCGAAAAAAGATAAAAAATTTCATCTAAATTTTTACATACAGAGAAAAATATGAAAATTGCTGCTGTTGGAACATAATATATTATAAATAGGTGTCGCACACACAAATTCAAAGATAATACATTATATTAAAATGTATAAATGTATGTAAAAGCAATATTGCTGACTAACACAATTCAATGTCCACCAGCCAAGTAACCAGAATTCTGGTTCAGTTTTATTTTTGCCATGTTCACTTTTCTGCGATAAGCTTTCACCAACTTTGAGCTTTCCGCTTTCGTCCCATATTTAATATCACAGCTCAAACTTGTGTAAACAAATCACTTAAAATTATATAATTATAACATAAAATATAGATATATTCAACAGCATATTAACAACAATAGCCGTTTTCGAAATTGAAACTAACGTCAAATTTTTCACATCAAATATCCAATTTACATTCAAAATAAGCAATCCAAAAGATACTATTACTTGACATCAATTCAAAGAAGTGTTAGCTAATATATTTTACTTTGCTTCTTTCATCCTACAAAAAGAAACACGCAATTTTCAACTGAGAGAAATAGACATGTAGAGGTTTAACTTTCGTTTGTTTATGATACAGTAGCAGACGAAAATGAGCGTGGCAGGTGACAACATCAGTAGTTCAATTTTTTAAATTGCAATATAACCGGTTCTATTTAACGTAGCAAGATGAATTTGGTGTCATTGGAATCAGAAAATTCTGAATTTTTTTTTAAAACAATAAAAAAAATCTGCGATTTTTCGGGATTTTTTGAGTACCATACCCCCCCCCCCTTAAAGGATTAGCTACAAATATACAAAAAATTAACTTTTTTAATGCATATTTATTAGTGCTGAGGTACAAAGAAATAAATCATTTTCCTTTCAATATACTTTTAAAATCTTAAATTTGGTTTGATCATTGGAAATTGTTCGGAATTGTTACGATAAGCCATTCTCACAAAAAATCTTTTTTCCTCAAATAAAGAAAACTGTTGAACATGTACTCTTGAAATCTTGTTGAATATATCGTAGTTATATATTCTACAAGCTATGCATCTCAAATCTCAGGCAATGTAGATTTCCTACGTAATGGCGTATTTACTGATTTTGGTTGTACAAATGTCTGCGTCCCATCTTAGCCAGCACTGAAGTAATTATACTTCATTTCATCACTTTCTTTGCTTAAGGGCAAGCTCGAGCATCGATCCATGTATATCATAATAACAGAAATCATAGGTGCCTGCAATCATGACAGAAACGGCGGGAGTGGTGTAAGTCAATCGGAGAATAATCCATTGGGACTAAGTGTAGTGCCTTTTTAACAAATAGAGAGGAAGAAAATTCCATAAAAATAATTTATTTATTAGTACTTCAATACAAAAGTGATAATATAATGCGTGGAGAGGTTCGTTGTTGAAGGTCGGGTGTTTGGGACGCTTTGAGCCCTTAAGGGGCTGGTGAAAGAATAAAACCGCCAGAGGATAAGGATTAAGAGAAAGATTATTGGACTTGGGGATAACTCAAGGAAGTTCGTTTGTCGAAAAGTCGATGTCTTTACGAAGTGGCAAGGTGATATAACCCGACGATCTGAAAGGAAGAGAAACATTTCAAATGAGCGTGTTCGTTTGAAGTCAATGTCAGCGAGGTGACTTGAGTTCAAAGTTGAAAGTGGGTGAAAAGATATATTGACCACATGACTAAGGGCAAGACAAAGACAAGCGGGTGAAAAGAGAAAAGGGGACCGTTAAAGGTAGAATTGTATTTAGAGGATTCGTTTTAGGTATCGCTTCATGCATACAATAATACCAGAAAAACTAAAAACATAAAATTTTATGATTCAATAATATACAGTAGAATCTATATTACTAAAACAATATATATACGCAACCTGTGGAGTCTACGGAAGAAACTATTGGTCTTGAAATTTTCCATGGATATAATACTTCAGCCAAACACTCAATTTTCCGAATTTGGGCACAAAAATCCTTTTGGATAATTTTCAATTAGATAAAAACTTAATTTTCATAGAGAATACTTTCAAAACAGGAAAATTCTAGTATTTTTAAAACATATTTGTAAACATGGAAATTGTACGCAATATGGAACATATTCCATATTGCTGGCAGTTGAGGTGTCCCATATAACGTTCTCGTTTGCTTCGACGGGAAATATACTATTTTCTTACAGAAAAAGTGCATTTAACAGAAAAGTAGTGTTTAACATTCGCAAGAAAAAACATGAGAAATTATGCAATTAAAATATTTTTGGACTAATTTTCTCTGAAATGATTGGCTTTCTAAATGAGTTTATTCTATTAAATATTTTTAGCGCCTCGAAATATAAAAGTACTTCTGTTTAAAAAGCAAGTATACTCGAATGACGCTTAAAACAGAATATCAGTGCCTACTTCTAACACAGAAGCTTTTCAAACAAATTCCGATAGATTTTAACAATTATCTGTCGAGATATTGCGTTATTCTGTTTTCCTACACTTATCCTACTGTTGTCGAGCAGTTAAAATGAAGCGAAGCATTTTATTTTTCAAATGCAATTAAGATTCTATAATTAAATGCTTAATTTGTTTTATTTTCTGTATTTTCTTAGAGCCCGTTCCAAATTACAGATGACTAATTCTGCTTGCTGAAGTACACATTTTCATAAAAAGTTATTACTTATAATCTTAAATCATATATTGGTTTATTTTCAAGTTTTTAGTATGTTATGAAATATATACTACGCAATTTCTGCCTGCAACTAGGGAAGAAAACGCAATTCGATTTAAAATCATAAACCAAACTATGCCATCATGAAACTCTACAATGGAGAATGAATCTGAACCAGGGGCAAATGATGGTGAAACAGACGGTATTGAAACGAAATTTAGTAACGTGTCTAAGCGACTGAGATGTAAATCGATTGAGAATTAAATGTTGTCTTTAAAACAAAATGCTTTAAGTGCATAATAATGTTGAATTATTCAAATGTATTGTGAAATTGATAAAATAAAATATTTGTTTCACATAAATTGTGTTCAATTTAAAAACTAGATATCATCTTAATATATTTGAAATATGGATTGGGAATGCATTAAAATAGTTTTAAACATTAAAACAAAGTAATTTTTGTTTATTTATAAAAAGCAATAGGAAATAAATATTATTCTCACTCTACAGTATTCAAATTGGTAGTGTTTCTGTCGTGTTATACCAATTATATAATGTCAGAGTTTGAAATTAGTTTTAAGATTTCATCAACAGATAAAAGCCAAAAAATCATTCAAACAATAATTAACAGCTTTTAAGAACTAATCAAAAATTCCTGCACCGGAATACCTCAAATGACAAATTAATATTCCACAAGCCATGTGAAATAAAATAAGTTCTGCATCCTATGTAGTGCTACTGGGAATTAAAGAATGAAAAAACCTAACTTAACACATTGTAAGTTTTTGTTATTGCAAAAAAAAAAAACAATTTTTTCCTCTGTTAAGAGGGTCCTAATAGGGAATATGCTAGCATTTGACCCTAATGCAGGTAATGGGGTAGTCATTTAACCTGGTACTGTAGTAGTCTAGATGTGGGAGGTGTAGAATCAAAACAGTTTTTAAATGATTTTCAAATATATCAATAGAAAATTTGAAATAAAGCTTCAAAGCAATAAAAATCAGCCTTCAATGTTCTGTTTCTGGAATGAGTTGACAGTTTGATTGTTAAGAAATTCCCGAAAATATTTCCATGCAGAATCGTGCTCAGATAAGAGACACAATCGGAAAAACCGAGCTTCGACCGAAAACAATGTCAGAACAATGTTCCTAAAAAAGAAAAAATAGTTGAATAAAAAGATGAGCATATAAAATTGCAATACTCTGCTTTCCGACGGGGCTGGTCAACCCGAAGCACTCCCTAACAGATCACAGAATAAAACACGAATAATAGAATAATTAGAAAAGAAATTGAGAAAAAGAAATGTAAAAGAACTCTAAAGTATTCGTAAAAGTGTGATACGTTTCGATGTATGCACGAAAGAAAGATAATTTATTAGTTATATTATAATGGATCGAGAATTTTTACATAGTGACTTTTTAATAGCAGTGATGTTTCGCAAGTTACTGTGAAATTATTGCTTTCTAAACAAAACAAAGAAATGGCTGAGGTCAAAAGATATGTATTTTTCTGCTTTATTAGATATATTTTTCTGCTTAAAAAGATATATATTTTTTAAACTTTTGTTCTATTGTTCTAAATTTGTAAGGATTTTGTGCGGTTTTTACTTTTCAGAATGAGTTAAGATTAATATTCCATCATCCCAATTAACATTATTAGTATTCCATATTAATAATTCCAAGAATCTTTTCGTAACAATATTTTTTGTGGAACATCTATAGATTTCTTGTTTCTACCTCTTTTCTATTGCCACATCGGAAAAAAAATCCAAAAAGATAAATACTTAAAATAAAACATTAATACAAATCGTTGCAAAAAATATATGAGTTTTACAATTATCGTCTGATGAAATATAAACCAGGATTTTTACTTATGAATAAATATCGTTTGACAAAATATATTCCTGGTATTTTACACAAAACAAACGTCTCAGAAGAAATCATACGACTCCAATTTTTTAAGTAGATTAGTAAAGTTAGAAGTCTCATCTCCTTATAAGCAAATTTGGATTTCTAGTATTTGTATCACCTGCTTAAATGCTTTTTATTAATTGGGGTGATCACATGATATTTCGAATTATCAAGGTAAAACATGTTCTCAAAAGGCTGAAAAAATCACTATGATAGTCATATCGTATAAGCTTTAAAATGTCAAATTTTGATTATTTGTTTTTAAGTTGATTATAAGAAATTGAGGAAAGAAATTATTGCTAAACCAAGGTTCTGTTGTAATGTAATTAACGTTCGTCTGAAGAAAATTCCTCAATATTGCACAGAAATTCAAAGGTAATGAAAAATTAGTAATGTGTGCGCCAATCATTACCTTACGCAACATAAATTCACTCATTGTCCGCAGAAGTAGACAGCCTTCAAGCGGGAAACCCTGTGTGGGCAAACCATTTGAAGACAATATAACAGAAAATTTTATTCTCAGAAGGGCTGATTCTGATGTATGCAAGAGGAAATACCCCGTTAAAATGCATCCGATGCTTCTCAGTAGGGAATAACTGTACTTTAATTAAGTCACGCGTACTTTGCCCTTCATGGGTTGAAAATTACAATATTTAAATTGTAGAGGATGGTTATGATTAGTGCTGTAAGAGACAGTACCAAGTCCTTTTGCACACAAGCACATATTCTGACAGGACAGTTAATATTAGGTATTGTACCTTTTCTATTTTTGCGATTTGTTTTCCTGGAATTTTGAAACTGAGATGATAGAAAATTAAATTGACAAGAATAATAATGAAATGTTTTAGAGCCATACTGTTTGCCTCCTGTTGTTTTAGCGAAAGATGTAAAAGTTGATGTTCCTTCCATCTCTAACCAATTTTGGAAACTAACCATTGAATCGAATGAAAGTATTTGAAGAGAATCTGAATTCTGTACTTCAAACACATGCCTATTTAAATTCCCAAGATGCTTAAATGAACTATTACAGCCTGGAAAAATACAGTAATGCATTTCCCGTTCATTAATTAAAATACATAACTGCTCATGCTCAATAAATTCTGCCTCACTTTTAAAAAACTTGCCACAAACTGGACACTTTGGCCCTTAAGGTTTTCACATAAGTTCTTGCACATGCCATTTTATGCCGTTGAAGATTGTACTTATTTGAAAATATATTCAAGCATTTCTCGCATGTCTTAAAATCAGAATTTGGTACACATTTACTAGTTAATGAATTAGCAAGAGGTAGGATAACTATCGAATTTGAAATAGGGAGTGGTGTGTTACATTGATATTCTTTTGAACTTTGAAGAGGCTAATAGGTTGTCCGTAGTTTTAAATGATATAGATGAATTGGAGTTAACACTAGACAGTTTCCAAACCAGAATTGTTAGATAGTTCAGAAATACAGATTTCTGAAATTGAACAAACATAAGCTGAACAGTGTTCTCTCATGGTATCAGGAACTTCGGTGATATCTTGCAATAAACTACTATTTTCCTGCACTTTACACTTGCTCTTATGATTGGAATATGATTTTCTGGAAAGGTAAGACTTAAAACATATCTCACATTGCCGAGGATATGAAATTTTAACACTAACATTACATGTTTTAAGATGGTTTCTAAAAGTGACCTTTGTCTTATAAATTTTTTGACAACATTCACATTGTTTGGGATATAATTCCCTTTCCACCTCAAGATGCTCAGCACTACACCCACCAGTTCTACAATGCTTAATCAAACCTTCCACCTTACATTGTTTATTAGCACTACTATTATTTTCCAAACTATCAGATAAGGATACCTTGACTGAGCAATAACATTCTAGGTTATAAGAAAATGGAAGAGTGGTAACTGATTGAACAGTTGAAAGACGATAAGTATCAGTACTTACAGGTGGAACAGGAGGAATAAAAAGTTGAAAATTACTCATGTTAGTGTTAGAAATAAGTTTCGGTAAAGGAGGAAATTCTAGCAAAGAATGGATGTCAGGAATACTAGATTTACTAGAGGGGGTAGTAGTGGTAATTGTTGGAGAAGGAATATTTGGAACAGATTGAATAACTGAAAGAGCAGAAATTTTAGTACTTACAGGTAGAGCAGGAATAGAAGGTTGATAATTACTCAAGTTAGTGTTAGAAATAAGTTTCGGTAAAGGAGGAAATTCTAGCAAAGAATAGATGTCAGGAACGTTTGATTTACTAGAGGGGATAGTAGAGGTATTTGTTGGAGAAAGAGCAGTAGGAACAGACTGAATAACTGAAAGAGCAGAAATATTAGTATTTGCAGGTGGACTAGAAGGTTGAAAATTACTCATGTAAGTGTTGTTAGAAATAATTATTGGCAAAGGCTAAAATTCTAACAAAGAGCAGATATCAGGAACATTAAAATTTTTAGAAAGGACAGATTTGAAAGAGGTTACACAACACATATTAGGCTTAGAATAGGATTGAAAGTTGCATTTAACAGACAAAATAACATCTAAAAATGCACTTACTGCAGGACTACTCTTCTTGGAGATTGCAGCTTTTCCATTAGAATCAGTAAATTCAAACAAAGAGCAGATGTCAGAAACATCATTTTTTTAGAAGGGAGGGTTTGAAAGAGATTACACAACACATATTAGGCTTAGAACAAGATTGAAAGTTGCATCTAACAGACAAAGTAACATCTAAAATGTACTTACTGCAGGACTGTCCTTGGAGATTGCAGTTTCCATTGCAATCAGCCCTCCTAATGTTTGTGAAAACATTTTTGCCAAACGAAGATTCCCTTTTCTGTTGAGATGCAATCCATCACGTCCCCATAGGCCTTTCCATGAACCAAGAGACTGACAGAAATAAAATGCCTCTCGGCCCAGGCAAGCCTTTTCTAGTTCATGATTGACGATTGAGGTCTTTTGGTTTAAAAACTCTAGTTGAGATGCCAGAGAAGAACGGGACTCAGAATCCAGAAAAAATTGGAACCACGTGGTATAATCCAAGAAATAACAACCTTAGCAGCAGGATACAAAATAGAAAACTCCTGAAAAAGGCTGGTGTATTTCTGAAGAATTTCCGAAACATCACCAGCAAGGTCATTAGTCCCTTCATGAAATAGCATCCATTCATACTTACCTAAACTACTAAGTTTCCCTGATATCCTTTCTATCTTCGCACCTGGAAAAGAAATGAAATCAACTTCATGATCCTGCAATTCGCTAATTAACTATTCGTTCAAATACTTAATCATTGAATCGCCAATTATGAGAAGTCTCATTATTAACACTAAGGGACAAGATGAGAAGAGGAGAACGTTTAAGATAAAACTAAATTAAATTAAATATAAATGGTATTATAGATGGAATGAAAATGGAAAACGCAGTAAAACAAATGCAATGTTTTTCACTAAAGAAATTGGAAAAATGTTCCAAGACACGCACTTTTTCAGCAACTATTGGCAACAGAAAGAAATACTGTGATCGACAAATATAAATCTAACACAATGAAAATGTAAATCAAATACGCAAGTTTATCAGAACCAAAGGATAAAATATATAATTTATAGGAAGAACAAAATAAGCAATCCACAGAAAGTCACGTCCGTCAAATTGTCTTCAGAAATGTAGGCAGCAATTTGAGCGTCTCTGCGGAATTGAGTCATTAACCGGACTCAGAAAAACGCCAAAGAAAGCATGCCAATTTTCGTACTAGTTCAAGATAGCTGGATAGCTTAAGCGATGGCCAACCAATCAGAGTGGATCAACTGTGATGATAACCCAGTGAAAGTGGAAATACTCCCATGTCACAGCCGTCTAAATACAGATCGGCTGTGCCCATGTCCACCATGACATCACACACTCTATCCCCCAAAGGTTTTACTAGGATGTGTAAGTCCCTTGCAGAAGGACCGATTCCGCGGTTGCCCGATTGAAAGAGTAACGGACTGGGGCAACAGGAGGGTTGTGAATTCGAATCCAATCAAAGACCGTCACGTATAAAGGGGGTCGTGCACGTTAAATCTATCGGGGCCTCAAATGTCCTCACTTTGGCGAGGTGTGGAAGTTTGGAAAATGGGGAGCCAGCTCAGGTGTGACCTCGCCATCTGACGGTGGTTCAAAATTATGTGGTGTTATCCTTGGATCTTTCCCTTCTGATTTGATCCCTGACGTCGTCAATGGCCCAATGTGTTGCTCCAGTGCAACGTTAATTGAATACTTACCTGTGATTGTAGAAAGCAACTAAAGATTATTTAAGTGAAATTGATGGCAGATAATCAAGGATACAAGATAATCTTATTTGAGCGTTTTGACATTTCGAAAGAGTCCGAACGTTGAAATTGTCTGTCTCGGTGTATTTTCAGTCTCGTTTCATACATCACTGATGCCTTATCCATTGAATCTATGAAAGGGTAATGGTAATTAATTAACGTATCACTGAAGCAACACAAAGGGCTATTGAATCTATGAAAGAGATTCTTAGAGTACACAAAAAAACCAGACGAGAAAAGATTTTATTTCCGCAACCCAAATGCTCACACATAATACAAAATAGCCCGTTGTGTTGCTCCAGTGCGACGTTAATTAAAATTCCTCTCTTCCTCACTAGCCCGTCGTGTTGCTCTAGTGTGACGTTAATTAAAATGCCTACCTGCCTTCCTTTCTCTCTTAGCAACCGGAGGGTTGCAAGTAGAATCCAGCCAAAGACCCTCGTGTACAAAGGGGGCTGGTGTACGTTAAATCCGTAGTGACCCCAAATGTCCTCACGTTGGCGTGATGTGAAAGTTTGGAGAGTGGGGTACCAGCTCAGGTGTTTCCTAGTCATCTGACCGTGGTTCAAAATTACGTGGTGGTGTTCTCGGATCTTTCCCTTTGGGATTGATCCCGGACTGTCAATAATAGTCCGTTGTGTTGCTCCAGTGTGACGTTAATTAAAAAAAATATCTACCTTCCTCCCTTATATAATACAAATTAATCATCTGACCGTGATTCAAAATTAAGTGGTGTCCTCGATCTTTCCCTTTGGAATTGATCCCGGACCGTTACCAATAGCCCGTCGTGTTGCTCCAGTGTGACGTTAATTGGAATACCTACCTACCACATAATACAAATCCGGGTTACCTTAAAACCGTTTTGGAGAAGTTTAGTGTTTAATCTAATCGACGTCTATCATTCAATTGTCGGAATACATTTTTTCGAATTTTAATTTCGCAAAATTACGATATATTCACCCGTTTGGACGTGATGAGGTCAACACAGACAGACTGCAAGGAAATCAAAGGTTTTGCATCGAAATGGCCTAAAGCAAATAAATAACTTGAAATGGAAACGAAAACATGCAATGTACAAACACTTCATTTTTGTGTATACAAATTCCGATAATCACAGAACTGGTGAAGAGGGACACTATAATTTAAGGAGGATTAGAAAAAATCGAATTAAATAAATTTTAAAATCGGAAATTTTTGCTTCCTTGCATTAGAGATTCTTCAATCGTTTTTCAATTTGGCATGACGATTTCTCGGGAACTATAGAAACTATGCAAAATTATGTACACGGCAAAAGCAGTAAAATAGAAAACAAATCTTTCACGGAATATTTTTGTTGCTCCCAGTTTACACTACCATTTATTCTGGTCAACCCAGACTCCAACAACATAGTTCCATTTGCGACCGGTGGCGTAAAGCTGAAAATGTTCCGGTTTGCTTCCGTTGTGGACGTGCGGGGCACGTGTTGAAATATAGCTGTGATCGACGACGTGTCTTTCCAGTGGAGAGTTCCAGACAAGAAACATCAATTTCAACACCTGGACATTGCGGACGAGATGTAGAAGCAAATAGTACCCTAGACGCAATGTAGTACGCCGACAATCACAATTCCCAAATCGACGTTCAAACCACTCTCCTAATCGATTCAGAGAGGAAAACTAGACTTTGCGACCTGTAGAGAAGGTAAGGCCGCAGCTGAAGAAAATCCTTCAATGTATGCAGCCGCTAAGTTTATCAAAAATTATGTACACATCACTATTAGCTGACATGATGTTAAAGCCCTGGTTTATTCAGGACGTCTATTGTGTGGTATCTGAACATTTATGGTAGGCAGTTGAAAACGTCGATGTTTACTGAGCGTCCTATCTTCCGAACTACCAGCAGAAAAGTAGTGGAAGTCGTGAGACGACGTGTGCTGAGGGTACACTTGAATGGAATGTTGCAGCCATTTGAATTCTTAATATTTTCTCAGTATAGTCATGATTTCTTCTTGAGGTGGAATTTTTTCAAAATTACAGATGCTATAATAGATTGCGGTGCCGCTTAAATTCAAATTGGCTAAGCTTTACCTCATAACATTCACCCAAGAAATGAAAATTTTCGTCGCCAGTTATGGTAAACCCAGGAAGTTCGATAAGATAAATTTCTTAGATGGTGAACATCAGCAAATTTGTGAAGTTATAGTCACTAGAATAAAAGGATTTGAACTGAGTAGAAATCTTAGTATGGCCTCAATGTGGACAGGTGAAATACGGATCGGTATATAAATATATCCGATCCCTCCCTCCATACGCTCCATATCCAACCCATTCCCTCCATACGCTGACACTGGTCTCAGAGATATTCCAACAACTATATCACTTACACCGCTGTTAGTTTGATGCCTATTTGCCAGTTTTCAGGGATGGATCTAAAGAAGAGGATTATGTAGGTTGCGGAATCACTTTTCGTAACACCATATATAATTACAGCCTTCATACTTCCTGCTCTGAATATACTGCAGAAGCGGTATCAATTTATTGCGCCCTTTAACAAATATCTTCTGGTACACACCATAAGTTCTTCATATACACTGATAGCATGAATGTTTTACAACCGCTGGGTGGTTCAAAATTACGTGGTGTTTTCTTCGGATCTTTCCCTTCAGGGGTTGATCCGGACCGTCGCCAATAGCCCGTTGTATTGCTCCAATGCGACGTTAATTAAATACCTACCTACAACCACTAGAGTATTATACCATCAATTGCCATATTTTCGTGTCAGAAATATTTACCATTTTGCATACCTTGCAAAGCAAGGTTTTTGATATTATGTTTTGTTGAGTCCCGAGTTGTATGGGCATCAAGGAACAAGCTTGTTGACAATGTTGTGAAAGTAGCTTCCATCCCATTGAAGCAAGGCGTCCCTTTTAGTGACATCAGATGTCCACAAAGTTCATTGACTCCTTGTGCCAAGAGTTGTGGAACCTGCAAGTCACCAACAAATTGAAATCCATAAAACCCATCATTCATCAGTGGTCATTGTCTCCGCCTTCGCATTGGACGCAAACGATTCAGTCATCATCTTTTACTGATAGATAGCGCTCTCAATTGTAACTCATACTCAACTCCTTTTTCTGTTAATCATATTTTAATTGTCTGCCCCGTCTTTAATCATCAACGACTTGACTTTTTTAAGCACAATTTTCAATCTGAGATTTTTGGTTGGGGAAACTTCCCATTCAAATCCTTTAGCATTTTTACGTAAGTTGGTTTTTCAAATCTCACCTAATTTCTTTTCAATTTCAAAATGATTCATGAATCTAATTTTTCAAATTATTTTACGATACTATCTTCCAAATTTCAAAATTTCACGCATGCAAATTGAATTCGAATACTTCTGTCTTCATTCTTGATTTCTCATTTTTAGCCTTTAGCATAACGCTGCTATTTGTTTCATTTTATGTTCTTGCCTATGGTTCAGCTGGTCCTGTTTAGGACTTGTGCTATAAAATTCAAAATTCAATCCACTTTGATTTGAGACAGTCAGAATTTCTTCTTAAGTTAGTTAAGGATCCTTGACAGTTCTCTTCAAATGAAGTTTGAGTGATTTTACACCAGCTTTCTATAGCCGCCAAAACCTTAAGTCTCTCGAAGGAACAAATTTCCAATTAATATTTTCAAGTGACAAATAATTTTCTTTCTTCTTTTTTTTTTTATCAAATCTTGCAACTTAAAATTTCGGACCAAGCATCAACGAAATTAGCAGCATTGTCGTAAAATATTATAGAGCACTTGCTACTCCTAAGATGTGCTAAAGAACCTCTTAGGAGTAGCAATCAGTGCCTCAGATATTAGATCATTTATAAATTCAAACTGAGCAGCCCTAGTAGCCATGCAAATAAAATAGCAATGTAAATTTTGTTAAAAATTCATTTTCTCTGTTTAAAATGATCCACCCAGTTTAACCCAGGATTAGGAGACACTCGTTTGAGAGGAATACCCCTCATTAATCATGTTCAATGTTTGGTTTCAATTTATAACATTGCAGACGCTAGTAAACTTAGATCGAGCTAAATTATGATCATTAATTGACCGAAGGATTTGAAGAACAGTGTTTAAAAATCTTTGAGGTCCAAAATGTAAATCGCGTTTAAGAAAATACTCCATAATCATTATAGTTAATTTATGACCAGCAGGCAATATTATAGGATATGTCTGATCATAATTCAAATTAGCATTGCTCAGTCCACCACCAACTTGAACCCCTCATTTTTACACCCTTTATTTTATCTAAAAAAAGAGTGTAAAAATGTTAACTTATTTATTTTAGCGATTCACAAACCTTTCTTTAGAAGGGATATTTCTTCTCAAAATTAATTGCCTGGATCCTCTCTATAAGTAAAATATTTATCGTCGTGAGAAATTCCTGAGCTTGAATCTTTTCCGATATTCGACCATCTTAACTTTTATAATTTCTAAGCAACCTGGTCAATAAAACTTAACCTTATAACTAGTTTTGTGTAATTGTTGGTTAAACATATGACGTCATCTAGAACATTACATCGACCTTAAAATTAAATAGATGGAGCATGTACCCGCGGCTTCATGTTATTTCTTCCAGTTGCTCGGTTTGAAGATCTGTCACTTGGTTGTGGGTAAAAGCACGAATCCTAAATTATTGATTGGTTAAAGTGATTATCCGCCGTGATCAAAAACACTAGTTTGCGCTTCTATAGCCAATCGGCTAAGTCGATTTGTGATTTACCCTTCAGAGATCTTACGACAACGACTCCGCCCTCGTGATCGTCTATTTCATTAGAAGGTCGATGGAATGCTATTTTTCGTGGTTATAGTTAGCGTCATCTCTTCAGTATGTTTAAGTTCAATTAGATAATGACTGTCCACCTCTCTTAAAAGGAATAGTGGGCCCTTCCACCATATCTGGTTCGAAGCTAGCTCCTCAGCATACATTCTCCCAAAAATTATGTTCTAAGGATTATTGGTTGTCGAAACACGTTCCCACTAATGCTGTTCGCTCAGTCGCTCAATTTGAGGTATCCGGTTGCTGACAAAGGTTTTTAATTGACGAGGAGGTGTGTTTATCCAAGCAATGGTAATCGTAGAGTCTGGCCACAGGTTAATCGTAGTCTACACTTGGTTAATTTTTAAACTGAGAGGAAGTTTTAGAACTTTGTTCATCAACTGTGCAAAAGAAGACAAGCAGCCAGTTCAAGTCTAGGTGTAGTAATTGTTTTCAAAGGGGAAACACGTGATTTGCTGCATAGCAATTGGCAATGAACTGGTTCTACGCCAGCTACAGTTTGGATATAACAAGCTGCTTCATAAGCTGACTCTGAAGAGCATTAGCTACATCGTACAAATGAAATATTTCTTCCTGTTTCGGAAAAACACATCTCGGTATTTGAAAATGTTCGATTTTCTGGAATGCTGCCGAAAATTATGTCCATTGTTGGACTATGGGAATGAGTAATTTGTCATACCAATCAATTTTTAAGAGCAAAAGCTTTTTGCAAAACTACTTTAGCGATTGTTATGATTGTTTCGATAAGTCTTAAAGGATCATAAATCCGGGGCTATGGTAGATAATATTTCTTGTTTGGTGTAAGTCTCTTTGTCAATAATTGACATTTGAAACGAAAAGGAATCAGTTCGTGTGTTCCAGTTCACGCCCCAAGCCTTTACTGTTATATCATCAGCTGTATGCTGAAAACGATAATTTTGATTCACTTCGATATGGATTAATTCCGGACTGTTCGTAAACCACTTATGAAGGTCCGTTTTACATAGTTTAATAAGACCAATTAAATTCGCTTGGATGTATTTTACTGCATTAAGTTCTGAAGTTCCTAAAAGCACATCGTGCATGTAAAAAATCAAATAAAATAAAGGAAAAAACAAAAGGAATAATCTTTTCTTTATCTCGGGGTTAACTGCTGAAGAATTCTGATGACCAGATAAGGGACACAAGCGGTATCATGTAAACGTCTTCTGATTGTATATCTTAAAAGGATCAATGATGCTTTCTTTCCATAGAATTCGTTGAAATTATTCTTAGTTAAGAGCTTTTCATAACAAATAGCGTGGTGTAATTTGGTGATTGTGTTTCAGTTTCTCAGTAATGAAAACAAATTTTAAAATAAAATAATGGAAAATTGCGATTTTTAAATTTTTTAAAATACAATTTAACTGTGAAAGAAAACAAACATCAACTTTTCAACGTTAGAGTCCAAGAATATTTCCTGAAAATTTCCTTTTTGCTTATTTTTGTCCCAGAAACATTTTTAACTAGATGAAAATTTTGATTTTTTTTATCGCAGTTGATAATTAAAGTTATAGCATGTGATTCAAGAATGAAGTTATGATGGTGCACGAGCAAAATTTCACATGAAATTACTTTTGTAAAACTAGGTTTTTTTTGCTTAATCCAAGAACATGCCAATCCGATGTAAAGTATATTCAACAAGATCGAATAGGTTTTCTATTTATTTAAAAAGGTTTGAAAAACACATGCACATGCTCCTATGAACTGGTACAAATTAGCTCCTATGAGCTATTAATTAACAAGTGGAAAGTTCTCGAAGGACCCTACCACGAGCAGAGAACGACAATTTAATATTGTGGATGCTTTGTTAGTAGTTCTAAATACATTTTCACAATGAGACGGCTCGCACCATCTTGGCGATCAGGAATGTCGCCAAGATGTCATAAGGAATGTCATAAGATTTCCCTTTCTTTCCACAAAGCGGAAAATCATCGATGGATGAATGAAATAGCTATTTACCCGAATACTCGATTCAACGAGGAGTTACTGTATTTCGGTTTGATTTATAAGGAACGACTGACTCTAAAAAACCTGATCTCATTTAGACAGAGGCGAAACTAGACTTATTGGGGACTGAGGCAAATGTGAACAATGCCGTTATTTATATAAAAAAAATTGCGTATTATTTACATAACGCTATATCAAAATATTCAATTAGCTCATTAGTAATTCGTTAATAACTTATTTTTCACAATGTTAATTCTTGATTACGATTTTTTTATTGACTACATGAAAACTATCGTAAGAGGTCGAGCTTTGTTTATTAATTAATTAACAAAGTACTTAACTAAAAGTACCGGGGACTTTTAATTAAGTAGTTAATTATAAGTTCCCAGATGTAAGAACTCTTTTACTCCAGGATGGGAGCTAAAAGTCTTGGGAGCTCCTTGCCTTGTATTGTTCTCTCCAGACTTTGTGAGAAGATAATATTATTATTTCGTTTATTCTCTGAATAGTTATATGGTTGCCGGGGACATGAAATGAAAGTGGTTGACTTTTAAGCGCTGTTTTTTAAAGATGGATTGATTGAAAACAACTTCACACTCATAGCACTGAAAAATACTTCTGTGACAAGGACAAAATTGTACTTAAATTATAAAACACTTTTTTCAAAAGAACAAAGGGGTTTTGTTTCATACTTTATAGCATTATGTGTTAGCGATTTTAGATAACATTCCATGGTGTAATGCAATGGTTCTCAAAGTGTATTACGCTATCCGAAATAGACTCAAGTTTCAGTAATATTTTAATTTTGTACACTATTTCTATTTTGAATCAATATTATAATTAATAGAAAAGAAATCAGTGTTATTTAAAAAAACTTGAATTGCCCTAATTTTTAAAAAATGAATCCCTACGTCTATATTGGGCAGGGATACTTTGTTTAGAGATTCCTATAAAAGTTTTGTGGATACCCTTACAGAATATTTGAACGAAAAACACTTTACATTTTTAAAAACGTTCACAAAAATCAAAAAGATTGGATCACAAAAATTATATGGAATAATACTTAGTAAGATTTGATTCACTCTTGTCCGGGAATTAGCAAAATTTTAGAGACGCAAATGTAATATTCAAAAATACAAATACACACCAAAAAAATGTTTGGAAAAACAGAAAACCCATTGCACAAGAGCACATAACTGCTTTTCTACGGATAGTTTTTAAATGTTGCAAAGAAATTAAAATATAGCAATAAGTACCACACTGATGTGAATAACCATATGTAACACATAATTACTGTTCCCGTTACACAGGTAGAAAGCTTTCAAATGGAAAACCCTGCGTCGGCAAACTGTTTGAAGACAATATACTAGAAAATTTTATTTCCAACAGAAGACGTGATCATGGTTCAAGCAAGAGGAAATTCCCCGATAAAATACAACCGATGCTTCTCAGTAGCGAATTGTTATTGTTTCCCCCGTTTCTCTTCCCAAGGGCAACTTTCCTCTGAGGTACACATTTTTCTTCTTCGGAAAAATTATGTATATATATATTTGTACATCAGGAATGGTAGCAAGAACAGATCCAACCGTTTGAACTAAAGTTGATATATCGGAATAAGAAAAGATGAAGTGCCAGATCTCTGCAGTTTTGCTTCTAATCTGTATAGTAGTGCAATCAGGTAATTCTTTTTTGTATTTTAAGTTTTAAACTTTATGTATTAATATATTTCGCTACTTTTTGTTTTATTTTTTTCTATTCCATAATTCTGACTTGTTAATTGTGTATTTTCTGCTTTTCTATTGCGCTAATTACAACCTACAACAATGAACACGTAAGCGAATGAGCGAATTGTTAGTGAATTGTAAAAATTATAACCTTAATGTGAAATTTATTTAAATGTTATTTAATCTTGCCTTGGTATTAGTCACTGTTATTTTGGTGTCAGAGTGTCTTAGTGTTGGTTTCGATTAGTCTATGTGTATTAATATATCGTCGGCTTACACACCAAGTCAAAAAGCATCTGAGAATACTAAGATAAAAAATTCTACTAGCTAGTTTTACTTCCCCACTAAGGGTTTTTCTCAAAAAGAAATCTAACTTTCATGAGAAGAAAAAATGAGCTAATGGACTTCACCAGACCACATTCTGTTCTAGAACAGCGAAAAAAACTCATATGTTGAAAATTTTCACTTAGTGTGTTTCACTTATAAGTCAACGATATATGATTTTTCCGACTTTTTCTCAGTCTCTTGAGTTCGAATCCCGGCAATGGCATGGATATTCGTAATGATTCTGATTTCACTTTAAGCCATAAGTACTGGTCTAATTAACCCTCGTGTAGAGAATGACCGTAAAGAGGAAAAACAACCAATAGATTTTCTGGTTGTTACTTGCCTCTTTTCTATTCAAATATACAATTCACATCAAAACTTCAGAGCCAACATTGGTAGGTAATTAAGTGTTTTTGAAGAATACTTTAAATGCATTCCAAAACAAATTTTGTGTAATCTTTTCTCTTAATTTTTACACTTTTCAATTACCTTGCTCTTAAATTATCTTTATGCTTTTGAATAAGAAATCACTAATAAATGTTCAAATGCAACAAATAGCCCCTACAGAAAATATCTTATTTGTCTGTGTGTTTTTGTGAGTGCCTTAAATATAAAGATAATAAATCAGACACTTTTAGAAGCAGATTTAATTTACAAAAACGATTCACAATCATTTAATTCAGAAACCTTTAAATAAGACTGAGTCTGGTTGGAGTCAATGTTTTTTCATGTATACTATGTAGAAACAAACCGCATTCCATTTATATGAATATTATTTAAATTTAAAAAACAATCCACATCACAGATTTTTTTATAAATATATTATTTTTTACAAAAGTTCTTTATTTAATGTATTCTATTTTGTCTACTCTATAAAGCATAGTGTCATATTGAGAAATATAATTTAACTTAATTGGTAATATTTTACATTTAAAAAAATTATGTAAATCTGACAAAGTCCAGAGTATAAAAATGTACTTTTAAACGCAAAGAACGGGAAATTGGTTCAGTTTTATGTGGAAGGTAAGTAAATTAAAAGGTTGAGTTATACAATTCTATACAATTTGAACTTATAAGTGAATATTTAAATGGAAGAAATACACATAAACTTTAAATAATTAATATTTTTATTTCTTCTAGTTCTTTGTGAAGAAAAACCAAAGGAATATAAAGTAGGAGAGGTAAGTTGAATAATCTTTATAATATAAAACAGAGTTGGCCTACTCAACAAATACCTTTATGCCTTATTTTTACTCAATATATACCTTTCGACCAATTTGAACTAAATGTGATACACTAAACCTACGAGAAATATGGGCTACTATTCTGAAGCAATGTTGATATCTTTCGTAACTTACAGTTACCAGTTAAAAAAAAATTTAGAACAATCATATTTTAAAAACCGCTGTTGAATCCCTCTACCATTTTTGGAAAAATGATAATCAGTTACCTCTGCTTTGTCTATACAAAAGACTTAACTCTAAAACATGCCTTTCGTTATTTTACTTGGCTCTTAATGGAATTTTAAAGAAAAAATATATTTACTCTTCTAAAGAAATTAATTATGAACATATTAAATTAATTTGTAATCCATCGCTTAATCTTGAGGAAATTAGGAAATATCGCATCCGTGGTACAAGCGCCACATAAGAAAAATATTGATATGAAATTGAATGTAAGACTATTCCCAGCAATTTCATCATTTTTATGATTTAAATTTTTGAAGGAAATGAACTTAATCCTCCAAGTGATTTCAACGAGATATCATGTCCATCACGATCTGACCAATTTTGTTAATGACCTCATCATCAAGATATTGACGATTTTTTCATGCTGACGAGATCAAGATCTAGTCAGTTTTCTTCTGATGACGAGATATCTCATTACGATCTGTCAATCTTGCTAAAGACGAGATACCTCGTCGAGATATCACCAGGAGGATTATTTACATATCAGAAGGGGTCTTCATAATCAATCCAAAACCATGATCAATTTTTGGAGTAGTCACATTAGTATCACCTTTTGCAGTTTCGTTTTCAATAGGTAAGGTAATTAATTAACGTCGCACTCTGGAGCAACACAACGGGCTATAGGTGACGGTCCGGGATCAAACCCGAAGGGAAAGAACCGAGGACAACACTACGTAATTTTGAACCAAGATTGAATGACGAGGTCACACCTGAGCTGGCACCCCACTCTCCAAACTTCCATACTACGCCAACGCGAGGACATTTGAGGCCACGACAGATTTAATGTGCACCCCTTTGTACACGACGGTCTTTGGTTGGATTCGAACTCGCAACCATCCGGATGCTAATCCGTTGCTCCTCATACCGGGCTACCGCGGCCCATTCTATTTTTGGGACGATGCATGTGAAATGGATTATATAGAATGAATATAGCATGAATACGATTTGCATCCGAAGTAAGTTGTAGAAATTATGAAAATGTTGGAACGGTGTTAAATAATTCTTTTCCGGAGACTAAAACGTATTTCTGTATTTCTGTATTTCTGTATTTCAATTAACGTCACACTGGAGCAACACAATGGGCTATTGGTGACGGTCCGGGATCAATCCCAAAGGGAAAGATCCGAGGACAACACCACGTAATTTTGAACCACGGTCAGATGACGAGGCAACACCTGAGCTGGCACCCCACTCTCCAAACTTCCACACCACGCCAACGTGAGGACATTTGAGGCCACGACAGATTTAACGTGCACCAGCCCCCTTTGTACACGACGGTGTTTGGCTGGATTCGAACTCGCAACCCTTCGGTTGCTAGTTCGTTACTCTTCCAACCGGGCCAGAGACTAAAACGAGATTTGCATCTTTCTATGAAAAAAGAAAACTGATTATTCTGTCAGTTAATTCTGTCTGTTAAATTAGATAACGGTAGGTTATCAATCTACCTTTAACCAATTGAATCCGAGTAGCATTAGGTAATTCTGTCATTCAGAGTTGCGACTGAGGCATATGAAAACTTCGATTACGGATTGCGTGTAAGCTGTTAATATTAAGAATTTAGAAATTTCCAATTTATGTAAAATGCATGATAAATGCATGATTTTTCTACACTTTTTTCGTTATGATGCGCACATTAGCGGTTCTTAAAATTCAAAATTGAGACAGCACAAGCAATTGATTAAGAGTGAATTGTAAATTCACTCCCAGTCTCTCAGAACAACTCAAATTATAGTTTTAAATTTAAATAATTTGTTGGTATTATCAAATTTATAAAGAGAAAATGAACTTTCGTCTCGGCGTTTAGTTGTAACCTTGTATCATGGTCTACACGATAGTATAACTTTTCTTTCTACTTTGAAATAGTGTATTGTGTGAGTAACTAATCAAGGTCATGTGATTTTCCTCATAGCCACAATTCCAACTGAATGCAGCTGCAGGAGGAAACAATTTACGTAATTTCGGAGCCGGTTACAACGCTGGAGTGGGTACTAAAGTGTGGGAGAGCAAAAAGAAAGACATGAGCCTGGAACTCGGCGCCACCTATGGACAGAACTTCGCAAGGATGGACGGACACACCTTCAAGTCAAAGCCCATGTACGGGCTTGGGGGTACATTCAGATGGGGAAAGAAACGATGAATATAATCAATTATATTATAACCAGCCAATGGACTTTCATTTTTGTTCAAAGAACAAGTTGATAATGGTGCTATTTCAATAAACATTATTATTTTTACATATTTCCATTGCTGCTTATTTTCCAGAAATTTGAATTGAACTCTCAGTTAAGTAGTGAATCAGAAAAGCTAACACAAAAATCTGTTGAAACCTTATCAATCATAGAAGTTGGGGAACACTGATATTGATTTATTTGTCAGATCGGCAAAAAATATAATACATTTTTAGGTGTGCTGTAGAACTTAAGTTGTTTTGTGTGCCATGAGAAGGAAAGATTGAAAATCGTTGGGTCATCGGTATACTTTACAAAATGCTTGGTCCTTAGAAGGTAAAGAATTGCTGAACACTCATGTTTGCTACTTTTCATCTTTTTCTACACTTTTGTTGAAATTTAACGAAAAAACAGTGATTTATTTTCTTTCTATTACATAACCGTTCGTTAATTACGAAAACCAATGCTAACACCAGGTTTTTTAAAATAACATCTTTATATGAAGTACGTAAATACTTTGTTTACTTTTATTATTCCAGGTTACAGTTACACACAAACACCAACTGATAGAAAATTTTTATTCCCGATGAAATAATAAAAAATAGAATTTAACTATGTATAATGAAGTAACTGTAATTGTTAGAATAACAAGCATTAAATCGTTTTTTAAAGATGCTCCACTTCCTTCCAAGATATCTGAAAAAGAAAATGCTTTCCTTTATTCGGAGTTGTTCATTCAATAGGTACAATACACATGCTTTCAAAATATGTAAAAGGGGTGTATAAAGATAATAAAATTAATAAAACGTCAGCACTATTTAACTAAATATAAATTTACTTATCTCATCATATGAGATATTTAGTTCTGAATACAGTTATTTAGTCCAAAGCTTTAAAGAGATACTTTGCAATAAATACTTCTTAAGCCAAATTTACATATTATTTATGGTTATCATTTTCAAAATGTATCAAACTTGTTAACTAGAAATTAGTAATTAATCTTGTAAACAGATTACAACATGACAACGCATTTCTCATTATCATGAAAATAAGCATTTTCTCAGAAACATTTTCAGTTCATAAGTTTCTGTTTTGAACCAGCGATAGGTTCTCTATTAAAGGATCTAAAGTATAAGAGATAAGAATAATTCTTGCATGTAACGAGCAGTATGTTTTGTAAGTTTCAAAAGTTACAAATATTGCGTTTATGGTAACAAAAATATATAATACAGGGTGAGTCTAAACTAATACAAGCTTCAGGTGGTGATAGAACACAACGAAACAAACACTTTTCCCCATAGAATGTATGGTCCCAAGTGCAGCGGTTGGCCGCTAGAGAGCGCAGTCAAACGCTTGTATAAAAGCGGAGGTTTTCGCACCCAACGTGACTGGAAATGGTTGAATATTCGAATGCGGTGAAAACAGACATGCATTTTGTT
Source organism: Meta bourneti (assembly GCA_933210815.1). Taxonomy (NCBI): domain Eukaryota; kingdom Metazoa; phylum Arthropoda; class Arachnida; order Araneae; family Tetragnathidae; genus Meta; species Meta bourneti. The sequence goes on along the minus strand of OW119929.1, from coordinate 74,760,442 downwards.
TACGGTCTGGCCGACGGTGATGGCAGGCATGCACAACGCCATTACCGAGATCGTTTTCCTAACAGGCGCATTCCCCAACACGAGATTTTTGCGGGTTTGCACCGACAACTCTCGGAAAGGGAAAGTTTCCACGCTGACATGTATGAGACCCCCATTGAGGATCGTGAAGATCTTGTTGCCAGGCTTTCAGTAGCTGCGGCAGAAGTCCACAAAATGCCTGGTATTTTCCAGACCACACGGGAATCCTTACGTCGGCGATGCGAGGCCTGCATCAGGTGTGGTGGTCGACATTTTGAACAGCTTCTGTAATTGTACATTTGAGTTGGACTAACCGTCTGATGTTTGTTCATGTCGTTTCATTTCCATGTGAAAAGTTTCTCATGTTTTGTACATTCCATTTCTTTCTTACCCGTTGTTCCTTGTACTTATCTTGAACTTATGCAAATCTAATTGTATTATTTCGTTTTGTCAAGCAGTTATTGATGTTTATTCGACATTAAAGCGTTGTTTCCATATTTCATGCCTCTTCTCCTTTCCAACTTGCATCCGACCGTGTTTTGTGCCGAAATGGAAAGCGCTCTCTAGCGGCCAACCGCTGCACTTGCGACCATACATTCTATGGTGAAAAGTGTTTGTTTCGTTGTGTTCTATCACCCCCTGAAGTTTGTATTATTAGTTTAGACTCACACTGTATAAAGGAAGGTAAGGAATTTTTCAGCAGTTGAGCAACTTATAAATGAGTACTTGGAATTCATATTTTTTTCATGAGGGGGCCGTACCATTTCAACTGGTACTGGGGACCAGAGTGCAGAGGAAGGGGGTGATCTGTGGTATGGTGTAGTTTTAAGAAATTCTGATCTCATTCAAAACGCGTTTTAATTGAAGAATGCAAAGTAATTAAACTGGCAATACTCAAAGCTATCTGTGGTTCGATATAACCCCTAACAACTGGAATAAATCCAAATAGGGTAGGGGCAAATGAAGACACGGGGTGAAGAATTTCGCTAGACAATAGTTGTTCCAAAAGTCTCCGACAGGGAAAATGTGGTGCTGTGCAATGTAAGATAGACTACAATGTGCCGACAAATTTTGTGTACGGTCACCTTGTACACAAAAATTAAGGATAATGCAATCTGAGACCAATCCGTTTCGTTCCAAGCACCTGCACCAAAATACCTCAAATGACAAATGAATAGTGTAGAAGCTATGTGGAATAAAATAAGAACACTTCCATGCCTCGTGGTGCTACTTGTAATTAAAGAAATGAAAAAAAATATAACTTAAGTGAACACATTGTAGGCTTTAATTATTACGAAAAGAAACATTTTTTAGTCTGCTAAAAAAACTTAATATGGAATGAGTTTTATTTGACCCTAATACAGGCGTCACAGAATGCATATATGCTTTACACAAGTATGTCCAAGAGTTAATATAGCAAGGAGTACCATCCACGCACTAGAGCATGTGTTTGCACTTGTGCGGTCCCTGGAAGTGTTGTGTAGGCTGCATTGCGGTCTTCCAAGAGCATCTCAAATATGCTACATTGGAATGAGATAAGGTGATCATGTTCGATACGAATTCAGTATTATCTTTAATTTTGGACATATGTGTATTGAACTCCAATATTTAGGTTTTTCTCTTACTGTTAAGACATTTATTGAATTAAAAGCATTTCCCCATTGCGTCTTGTGCCTATGCAAAAGAGTTCATTAATTTAATTAGTTTCAGTAAAAACTTACCACACAATGGACCCGGACAGAGAAGTCTGCACCTGCATAGCTTTCCGTCTAAATCAAGAATATAACCATCATCACAAAATTTTCCTTCACAACAGATGTGATTGATTTTAGAGTCTTTCTCATAGGAATCTGAAATGTTAACGATGCGTGAAAATGAAAGAAATATAAAACAGGTCATAAATATTATTTAGTTAATACAGGTTGGGCCACGGAAAAGCAGTCCGTCTCAGTCTAGTTACTGTATGTGAAATATCACACGAAATATGGTCTAAAGGCATGTCTGGGAGGAAATTTAAGAGAAAGTGCATGCCAACAATCAGAAGACAATAGCATACACTTTTCCTTCTAATTGTCCCCACAGGCACGTCTACGTTTGACGTTTAATCTAATTGGCTTTGACTTTCAACTATCGTACATCAATTCGAAATTCATTCTTTGGAATTTTTATTAGCGAAGTGGTGAAATCATATTCGAAAACCAAGCTAAGGGACGTGACGTTCAGAATACATATAGGAAACACGTATCGCAGCAGAAACATTACCGTATAACCGGAAGGATGCAAATTCGAAACTTGAAACTTGATCCAACCAGACTTCCGTGTACGGGGAGGCTGGTGCATGTTAAATGTCCTATCATTGACGTTAAGTGGAAGTTTGGGAAGTGGGATGCCAGGTCAGATGTTGACCTCTTTATCTGACCGTGGCTCGAAATTACGAGGCGTTGTCCTCAAATCTTTCCATTGATGGTGAATGTATATTGCAAGAGGTGATTCATATTGCTAGTTATGCAGTCTGTCGCAGCGGTGCCTCCAGACTCGGATATCACCATTGTGATGCAGTACACAGAATCGAGATTCATATGGAAAGACAATGTCACGCCATTCGTTTGTCTATGTGAGGCTATCTATGCACCATTGCAGCTGCAGACGCTTGTGGTGTCAATGGTAGTCGCAGCAATGGAAGCCTTGAAAAAATTCCCTGCTGCTGTGCAGACGAAGTCGAACTGTTAAGTGCTGACACAGGTTGTTGTGCAACACACCCGAATTCGAAATAACAGTCATGCGCACAAGATGTCTGTCCTCTCTTTCTGAGGTGTGACGAGGCTTCTGCAATTGTTCACTTGGGTCAGTTCGTCTCTCCTGTCCCCACTGATTCCATATTCGCATCACAGCGGCCTGATTTCGTCCAACGCGAGCACCAATTTCTCTGAAGGATAATCCGCAGTCTCGTTAAGGCATACTTCTTCCGCTGTCAAACTCAAAAACAGCTCGTATGACTACCGTATTTTTCGACGAGGCACAATTAGCTTCCTATACACCCAGGAACAGCGTTAAAATGCAATTGCAATACCGTGCTCTCTGCTTTCTATATTTATACTGCTTACAGGGGGTGCTACTGAAGCACATGATTTGCATGTACGTGCAATTTTTGAGGTTATTAGATGCTTCCTTCATGGAATTGCATATTCGGTGGCCAGCATTGTATACCACAACAGATGTCACTTTCAAAAAACGTGTAGGAAACACGTAAACAGAAGCACTATAATCGCCTACCCCATTTAACTTGACAGAAAAAGCCTCTCAGGTTTCAACCGATATCACGATGACTTCAAAATTTCGAAATTGCGCAGTCATATTATTTTCGTGACGTGTCTGATGAAAGGATAGGTTCGTGATGTGACGTGGTTTTCGTCAAGGAATCGCGTGGTATGATCATTGTGTACTTGATTCTGATGTTATGTAATTGTGAAGTTTGTACGAATGCTATCCTTATAACCTTTTCAAAATCCTAGAAAATTTTATAAAATGAGCTTGACGACTCTTTCCACAAGATCCAGTTGTTCTTCTGTGGAAGTCTTTTTCGACTGATCACGATGTGTAAACATCATTTCATTGAATTTGATGACTGCCTTGGTGTGTTTTTTGTGTCCTCGAGCAGCATTGGTGCAGCTTTTGAATCCTCAAGCAGACTTTGAACACCAATCATTCCGATGAGACCAGTGCGCTTGAAACTTTTAAATGTTAAATTTCGAAATACTGGGAGACCATAATCGACACATAAGATAAATGTCTGATATTTAAAATTATTTAACTATAAACATAACATGTATGCCGAAAATGTAAAATTTCTTCAAACATAATTTGTAGCAGTTAAGTTGATTTTAAATCAATTGAATATTTGGTTCAGTAGGAAGAGTACAGATAAAATATAGGTCTATAATTCATTATCTCACAGATAGATTTAAAGTATCTGACATTTTAGCATAACTTCATATAAGAACATTATTTATATTAGAAAGATCCACCAAAAAATATATAATCAGTAGGATATACATATATAATGAACACTTACTACATGTCTGACACATTTTTCGACAGTACTTTTTTGCTACCGCATGTTTGTTTATGGAACAGGAAGCTTTGCTTGGAAATCCAGGATTAACTCCACACCTTTCATGTTCGTCAGAGCAAAGGCCTAAAGATATAAGCGATGAAATAATTAATGATTATTACGAACCTAAATAGCTGATTATTAGTTTCAGTTACAGTAGTGCAGTGCAGGTAGATCAACTTCTCCGCAATGTTTATGACAACTATGTGATCTATAGTTTTCCGAATTCGATTCTTCGGTTTCGGTGTAGTTCCATTGTAAATGATCCTGTGAAGGGAAGGCTGACGGATTATCTCACAGAGACAGGCATTCTTGATTGGCTACGCCTTGAAGCACTATTTTTTCGACTCATCACAAATCATGACTGTAGCAGAATGCCTGTGCCGTATTGGTAGCCTTCCCAACACAAACTGTCCTCTTTACAAAGATAGCGAAGAGACACGGTAGCCCGGCTGGAAGAGTAGCTGTTTAGAAACCGGAGGGTTGTGAGTTCGAAACTCGGTCTAGCTAAAGACCGTCGTGTACACGGGGGCTGGTGCATGTTAAATCTATGGTGGTTGCCTCAAATGTCCTCGCTTAGGCATGGTATGGAAGTTTGGAAAAAGGGGTACTGGCTCAGGTGTTACTCTCGTCGTCATCTGACCGTGGTTCAAAATTACGAAGCGTTATCCTAGGATCTTTCCCTTCGGGATTGATCCCGGGCTGTTTTTATCTTGCTGGCAAACTATTAAGATAGCAGTACTTACCGCAGCTTATCCACTGTTCACTAATTGATCGCCATTGTTCATCAATTGAGTTCGTCTCATTCGAGACGCAAACAGAAAGAGATGTAAATACAATATGTTAGGGAGAAAAAGGTAAAAGGTCACAGAGATCTGAGCGCCTTACTCGCGAAACTATGTGGTACCTATTGATTATCGTCAACACATCTTAAATACGTGGCTATTACTTGGGCCCCTCCTCTGATTACGTGTACCTACTATGAAGAAAGTAATTTCTTGAAATGGAAAGAAATGAGTACTCGCGACTAATGAGTATCAATGATACTCGTGAAATTTATTTTGTACTGCTGAACTTTTTTACAGCTGGGGTAAATAACCAATTGTTACCCAGATCTAATATCATTTTTCTTTCAAATCAGGACATTTATAAATAGATTTATAATATTTTTTTAGTTCAAACAGAGACACTTTTACACAATGATGTGATCAATGAATATTCTAGCCCCGTGTTATGGGTTCAAATCTTTAAACTGTCCCGGCCTACTTTTTCCTGCTGTAAAAAAAGATGACTGTAGAGAGACAAACCAAATTACTGTAATGACTGAGATTCTCAGTTTTCCATGTACTATTATTTGAAGGCCAAAATGATCGGGCAATTAGAAGTTCAAATAATTTATCCCAGAATTACCAACGGTTCACTTAATTTTATGCAGATGTTTCTATTTCGGATCTAATTGTTAATTGAAACGACTTAGGTACCCACACTTGTTCCTAGATTCTGCTGCAATAGTTTGGATAAACGGGGAAAATTTTATCCAGACAAAAATAACTTCCGCAATACCACCAAAATGTTACTCTCAAACCGCATTCAAAACTGATAGGTTTTCTTGCATTATGGGAAGCAATGACCGATACGTCTATAAGAACGCGGCCTTAAAATTTTTCTTCTGCTCGGGATAAAATTAAGGTTACTTAAGGGGAAAGGTAGGGTCCATCCAATGCTACTTAAGGGGACCTTAAGTAGCCTCTCCTTTACTAGCCTTGGGATAAAACGACCAACCCACCGGGACCCTGAGGCACGTCCTTCAAACCGGGACGTGTAGTGACCCTAGTGATACCTCACCAATGTTCTGTGGGTCTTATCCCTCCAAGGGGTTTCAACGAGATATCTCGTCTGTCAAATCAAGATCTGACCAATTTAGAGATAGACGAGTTATTTCGCCATGAAAATGTCGCCGATTTTTTTATTATAATGATATCGTTTCAGTTTTTGATGATAACGAGATCAAGGGTTATTTTTCTTCTCGTCTATTAAGATCTGGTCAGATTTGCTTTTAGCGAGAAACCTCGTCGAGACAACCACCTGGAGGGTAAAGGGTTTCGCGAAATTGACGAGACGTGCCACGCGATCTGTGGAGATATTTGAAAGAATATTCAATACTGAATCGATTAATTACTTTATCGATTACACATATCGATGCACAATCAAGATGAATTGGCGAATTTTGTGATGAATAACAGCATGGTCAGAATCACTTCAGAACACTTCGAGATTTTTAGTTGTAAACTAGGCATTTTCGTTCGTCAATTTCCTTTTTTTTTTTCAATATGTCGCGACCTTCATGTCCTCGGTAAGTCTTCTTGTTGTAAAATATAACAAACCAAACGATAACACTGCGTTTAACTATGAACGAGTGCTTCCCATTTTACAGTTTTACTGTGTTTATTACTACATTTACATCTTGATAGGTGAATCATGCTTATTAGCGCCGATTTTACGATGTCTCATATAAACTAGCGAAGCAATGTACACAAAATGAACATTAGAAAAACAATAAGAATAGAAGAATAATCAGATATTTTCTTTTAGGAGAATTCTATAAATGTTCTCTCCGGTGCAGTCGAATAAAATATGCTCTAAAGTCTTTCTCATCAAGGCAAATAAGGCACTTGTTGAAGTCAGCCAAATGAAAAGAATTCAACTAGGCCTGATTTATAATGTGGTCCATTCTGGCTTTAACAGAAAAAGTAACAACTGCTCGAGGAATTTTTATAAAGTAATGAAGGTCATTAAGCTCACTGGATGATGAGCTTAATGACCTTGAAAGATGGCGATTCATTCCAGTGTTCCTCCATAAAGTACACCAAAGTGATTGAGCCTTTCTCCTTACCCTACCCAGACCTAGAGAGGGTATTGCTGACAGAGGAACTGGGCCCTATTGTGGTTGACAATTTAGCTACCTTATCAGCCATTCCATCACCATACACTTCGCAATGCGCGGAATCCCTTGTAAAATGATGTCTGTCTTTCAATTTGGCAAGAAGCTGTCTGATTTTACTGCGTTTATTATAATTGCTATTAATCAGATTTTGAGTGATTTATAGAGTTCGATTATTTATCAATGATTCTGGATTATTTGACTAAAAATTGGGCGCAAGTCGAGTTTCATCAATAGTGTAAATAAGTTTTATCGTTCATGAGCTAAGCTAAAAGATCTGAAAGTTTACCTAACAAGAAATTTAGAAAATCTGCTGCAAAATGCTAATTTTTTCAATCGTATGTATTAAAGATATACGAAATAATGGGCTGCAACATTGGCACAACTCAAAAAATCACATTTTGAGAAAAACAGGTTAAAATTTTCATTACTCTAAAAATATATAGCATTCAGTAAAACACTTACAATCTTTCGATTAATTATCAAAGTAAGAAATTTTCAATTTGCTGCTGGAAAGTATGTAGTTTTCCACATTGAGACATCTACTTACTCCAAAACCCATATTTTTAGCTGTGCCACTGTTGCAGCCCATTAGCGATATGTAGACGGATGGAAGATGTATTCTAATAATTTAAATTAATTCAATTATTCGATACAGGTGAAGTTAGAAACAAGTTTTTTAAACAATATTAATAATATCAAAGATGTCAAAAGAAAGCTCAGTTTATGGTTGGTTTTTATGGCGTAAGGGCCATATTTGGCCAAGCCTCGGTTCATGAAAATCTACTATTCAATAAGAATATTTTTCAAACTTTCCATCCTTTCTTTTTATCTGAAATAATATCAAAACCTAAGAAAGACATAAGGCTTGATTTCTCTCTCACAACTGAAGATGCGACGGATTTGTATACTTTTCATCTCTACATACATAGATTCTTCACCAGATAATATCACCATTTGATTTGGTGAACAGTGCAGAGGAATAAAAGAGAGTTGCAAAAATGAATGAAAACTTCATAGGCAGAAAATATGATTGAATGTTTGCATGTATTATTTAAAAAATAACTCAAAATATTGTAAAAGTAACCCAAATGCATACACGATGTAAAAGTAAGAAAAAACGTACGTGAGCAGTCTGGCGAATCCCATCCATCGGCACACTCACATCTGCATTTCTTCTTGTCCAATCGACCACAATTATGGCATTTCAAATTGCATTTTGCCTCCGCTATTTACAAAAAGAAAATAATTATTTAAACAGAACTTTGTTAATCTTCAGACAGGCACCAATTGAATGAAGCACATAGAGATACAAACTAGAAACTCTAGAAACAAACGTTTCTACCTGCTAATCTTTTTGGGACACCCAAAACCCTCTGAACGTCGTGAGATTTCAGAGTAGTGAAGGGCTGATTTTATCCCACAACACATTTAATGACAAAATGGCTACATCTTTCTAAAGAATCAATGGATTCTTTCAACCTTTAGAAATATTATATTGGTCCCTAGGGATTATATTATATCCCTAGAATAAAATATTTCTTTGGAACGATTCTCTTGATCCTTTACTAGGAATAGAATCCTTAGGAAAGATTCTATTGATCATTTCTTTAGAATATAATTCTTTCAGAAAATTCTATTGGTGTCCTCTCCTCAGAATAAAATCCTTTGGAGAGATCTTATATTAGTCGGTTCTTCAGAATAGAATCCTTTAGGAAAATTTCATTGATCAAGTTTTCAAACTGTGCGGCTCTGTTCCCTTAGGAGCAGCGACCTTCCACTGGGGCAACCATGAAATTTAAATTGCGCCTATGATAGCCTTTGTATTTTGAGACAGGAAACACGGTTCCACGAAGATCAAGGGAGAAAAGCAAATCCTTTGTTAAGAATATTTTGTTAAAAACTAAATACTGTGAATACTTATAAAATTTGAGAATTCGTAGCAGAAAATCTGTTTGTCTGAAGCAAAAAAAACTCTAGAGCACTGAGCTCTGGCATCATGAAATTTGCACAGCTTATTCTGTCAGGAAAATTTTTATGTGAACTCAACTATTTTCAGCTCGATACATCGTATTCTAAGAACTACAAGGGATGGATACAAAGTAGTGGCAACACATCGATAGATCTGAAATGCCTTTATTATCATAATTAAAAACACTTACATTCCTTCAATATAATCACCTCTCATATCTACCACCTTCTGCCAAATGACAGGAAGGCGCCGTACACCATGAGCACATCCACTTCTGTTGATGTCCCGCAACCGATCGCCATACAGCACGGATAATCTCCTCCCTACTGTTGAAATGGATCCCTCGTAGTGGCACGTCCACAGAAGGTGCGCCCAACGCTGTATCATCTTAAGGTGACGTTCATTGTTGCATATGACATTGACGGAGTGATATTGCACCATGCTGTACCTCCGGGACACAGTTAATGCTGCCTACTACTGTGAATTCCTGAGACATCACCTGCGTCCAGCACTCTGGAGAAAGCGACACCACTTGTTGCCTTCGAATCCAATCATCCTCCATGACAATGCACGGTCGGTGTCATACTGCGAACACTGTCACGGATCTCCTGCGACGGTGGCGGTGGGAGGTACTGGAACATCCGCCATACTCACCGGATATGAGTCCGTGTGACTATGATCTCTTCGCCAAAATGAAACACTACGAGGGATCCATTTCAACAGTAGGGAGGAGATTATCTGTGCTGTATGGCGATCGTTGAGGGACATCAACAGAAGTGGATGTGCTGATGGTGTACGGCGCCTTCCTGTCATTTGGCAGAAGGTGGTAGACATGAAAGGTGATTATATTGAAGGAATGTAAGTGTTTTTAACTATGATAATAAAGCATTTCAGATCTATCGATGTGTTGCCACTACTTTGTATCCATCCCTTGTGTAATATTTAAATTTAAAATCTAACATTTCGCAAGAATAGATAAATTTTTAATCAACACAAAACGTTAAAAGCTGTCCCAAGTCGATCAATTTGAAGAGGAAAGCATCTGAAGGGGACAAGGCTCAAAAACTGTTTGACGAACCAACGTAACTGCCGAGGAAACAGAGGCGCAACTTAGTTTGTCCGAAACAGCAAAATCTCACGAGCAAAACCGAAATCTAATGTAGAAAGTAGAAATGCCTGTTACTATAATTTGATGCGTATGGTGCCAGCCTTGAAAACTTGAAACAACCTTGAAGATGATTAAGTTTTTATTCCTTTTCCAACATCCTATTTGCGTGGGGTAGAGTTTTCATCTGCTGAAGTCATTAAAACTAAACATTGATCGTTTGAATAAAATATGAAACTTTTAAAAAATTAAAATTCAAGTATTAAAAATTAAATTGTAATTAATCGATTCGATTCTATTGGTACAATTTCTTAAAATGTACTCAATTCTACTGTTTGATTAAATTAAAGTGATAATATTTCTATATTTGATTCAATTCAAATGCAATGTCTCATACCAAGGAGCCGTTACGTTTTGGTGCAAAACCTACAGCTCAATTTTTTGGTACAAAACGTAAAGCTCAACGACGCTTCAAAGGTTAAAAGATTTTGAAAAGTTGCGTTGAGATATCATTTTTTAAAACAAGGAACTAAGCGCAACTTAGGGGAATTTGAATATAAAACAAGACATATTTGTCTCCCTATTTAGTAAATTATATGTAAGGATTTCTGTACCTTATCCTCAACACATGCATATGTAAGTTGGATCATTATGTGCTAAAGCGTCTACGTATTTCCCTTTACCTTAGTAAATTCTTCTCTTTTTTCCTCTTCCTGCCCATTGATCTTTTAATATTCATGGTAACAGACAGAAATTTGATCTTCGAGAGCAAAACGTATAAGCAGTGTTTTTCCGCGTCAGCCGAAAAGATAATATAAGCGTCGGATACTTAACATCATTAGATGACAATATAATCATTCAATCAACCTGTGACTGAATGCTCTTGTTGATTTCAAGCGTTAAAAGGAATCAAGTATTTATACCGGTTATTTGGAAACTTTCTGTACAAACTTTAAGATAAGTTAGGAGCACAAAAATAAACCATATTCGCATAGGGATGGATATCTGCACGCGCCATTCGGATTTGTTAGATGGCGCTGTTCGGCAGTGCGGCAGCTGGTCAGTTTGTATGGCAATCCATGCATCGACGCTGCCAAGCGTGCTTTTCTGTAGGTGGTTGCAAGTTTGAGCCCCTACAGGAAAACTACAGGCTTACAACTTATGTCAAACTGTAAAATTTCGGCTGATAAAAAAAGTTCACATTCCTTCATTTCTACCCTTTAGCACATCGGGTTGGCATTTGTGGATATACATCCCCACGCAAATATGATTTAGCTTTGTGTTCTCTATCCCGCCTTAACATTTATACAGGAAGTTTTGAAATACTCTGTATACGCAGTATGAAACAACCGTGAACTTTAACTTTCTGAGCGTCGCGTTATTTCCGAGTAGTGCAGTATTGTTTTTACCTCACAACACAATGATTAAGCCAACCACCTCTTTCTAAAAAAATCATGAATTCTCTCAACCTTTAGAAATAATCTATAGGTCCTTTCATCGAAATAGAATGATTTGGAACAATTCTATTGGTCCATTACGTGAAGTAGAATCCTTTGGAAAGATTCCATCGGTTCTTTCTTTAAAATAGAATCCGTTTTGGAAAGATTCTATTACTTATTTCCTTAAAATGAAATCATTTAGAAATATTCTATTGGTCAAGATGGTCAAAATTGATTAGAAGCCATGCAGGTAAGAGGTTCCAAGATGTAATAATGCATGAGAACACCTTAGAGGATTAGATGACCAAACTTAGGTACTGCCTTCTTGGCTATCATGTTAGTATTGTAAGGTACGCAGTCAGAAAATTTAATATTAGACTAGACAAAAAGTAAATGTTTAAAATGCGCAAACACACTTAGCTTTCATAAAAAAAAAGTTTGATTACAAGAGGAAAAGTATTTATAAGGAAAAGCAAAGACAAGGGATTCCACAGAGACCGATTTTCTGTTACTTTTTCATCAAGAAAATATTTTAACTTGTGACGAAAAAAACGTTCCGTCCTTCGGCACATAATATGTGCCGAAGGACAGAGGCATTATATTATAATGCCAAAACTGCAGTCTAAGAAACCTTGAAATCATGAAGCAGTTTTCTAAAGAGTGAACAGGAAAATTGTTGACGTTTGGTACTGATGATATAATTGAATATTTAAATCAAGATTATCTCCTCAAAGGCTACTTTATTACATTATTACTGAAGTCGCGAGCGTAGATTAAAACTGTTAGGAAAAACCTTACCTTTCTTTTCTAAATTTTTACTGAGCCGTCATATTTGATAATTCGTATTTCGCGGCTTTTGAACCGCCTACCAAAACAAGAGAGTAATTCACTTCAATTCAATTCTTTCCCGATATTGGTGAAAGAACTTGAATTAACGTTCTTTATAATAATTTAACTTTAATGTGATATTATATATCAATTTAATATTACTTAAGATTTGACTTTTATGGAAGTATAATATTTCCTTTGAACATTTGATTATTATGTAAATCTTGTCACGACTATGCAAATTTTATGCAAAACTTGTCACGTGATCTTTCCTACTATAATAAAAGCGGTTGCAATCTGTTGTATCAGTATTCCCGCTCTCGCTTGCTCGATCCCGTCCTCGGTTACTTGATCTCTTGATCAAGTTATTAGTAACTATATCTGCATGTAATCTTTTCATTTTAACTTAAAATTTACTTGTTATTTTTTGAATAAATTCTATTTTGGATTTTTAAAACTTCGTCGTGTACTTCTATTAACTTAAGTTCGTATCAGCCTAATAGAAGGTGATGGCTTATTTTAATTCACTGCGTGGACACTCAAATTAATCTAAAATTAAATTTAAAAAACAATGAGTTCATTCCAATGAAATAAGAAACAAATTCTTAGAAACTAACAAATACTTAAAAAAATTAATAACCTACCACATAGCTTTGGATTTCTTTCACATTGGTCCCATGTCACTGAAAACAAAAGGTCAGATGCTTAGAGAAAACGAAATAAAATAGCACTTTTATTTAAACTTTTTCAAAATTGATTTTGTGTGTGGAACACAAAATGAAAAATCATTTTTAAACCCAGTAGGTACAGGATTATGTCTTGTATAATATGAATTGGTTCAATGATTTTAACTTACCGCAAAGATTGTTTAGGCACAATGATCCACCTTCATCCATGCATTGAGAACATGGCTTGGCAATAGTGTACATCTGTGTCCCCTTCATTGCTCTGGAACAATACCGTTCAGAATTCTTTTACAAGTTTAGAATCTATTAAAACCATGCATTCATATTCACTACAAGATCTATATAGGAAATTTCAAAGGGTCCTGGGCAAACTTTAAGATGAAGTAGGGAGTAAGATATTTAAATAGGGATATGAATATGCCCACAAGTGCCGGCTAGATTTTGCTAGAGGGTTCTGTTTGTCAGCATGGGTGGTGACGCACGGCGCGATTTCTGAAGCGCAACCTATGACGCGCTTTTTCTTTTCGTCGTGATTTGGCTCGTGACCTGGTTGGCGCGTTCCTAGTGGTTTAAGTATCTTCCCTGTTTAGAGGGAAAAGCGAACCCGGGTTTCGCTTCTTAAGTCACCTCTGCCATCTGCCGCAGAAAACAACAGGTGGCGCGACTAAATCGTGGTTGTTCGACCTATGCGAGTAATTTGATAAACAGCTCTGCCCGTGTGACCAGGAACAGTAGAAATCTACTCACCCACCAGGTCACGCTGTTCAGATCGCCTCCTGTGTCACCCACCTCAATCAGTTTGAACCATCTTCATCATAGATGCTGACTTCGTACGGGTAACATGGATCATTTCAAGAAATCTGAGATAGCTAACATGAACCTAGCATATAGGTCGCCTAGTGGAAACGGACAAGCCCCTGCGTGACAGTATCGTGAAAGTTGCCCGAGAGCCTATCATATTATAGTTTATACCAGACCGTATGAAACAGGAACAATCACGGAAACAGGCATGATATTGACCGATAAAGATCGAAGTCCACTTCTTTGGGACTCCTTTCCACCCCCTACCATGTGTCGACGCTATTGGTGATCGAAACTTTGAGTACCTACTGTAAAACACAGTAGGTACCTAACTACTACGACTTGTAGTCAGGGCCTACCCTAAACCGATTCCCACAACTGGGGTCGCACTCATTTTCAGATATACTATATTCCTTTTGAATACGGTTTAATTTTGGGTTCCTTTTCCTTTCATTGAAGTTTGTACAGGAAGTTTTGAAATACTCAAATATATGCATATATACATATCGATTTCTGCTGTCTATACATTATATCAACTTTCCATGCAGCAGTGGAAAAATCTCAGGTCTTTTCTTTTTTTTCAACTCAAAATTTTATGCAGTTTTAATTGAAACTTTAAAATTGGATAATATGAGTTCGTGATTTATAAATAAAAATCTTTGAATCTGTTCACAAAACAACGCTCTAATAAATTATTTGATTTCATTTTACCTTTAAACTGCTTGTTAAACTATTCAGTGACAAATGAACAGTCTCATAAACATCCGATGTACAAGAAATGCATGTAATATTTAAACTCTGGAACTGAAAACGGCGGTGGAGCGAAGTAGAAATTACATTTATAATCTCCACTTGCTATGTTTAGCCTAAGTCGCACTCGCCTTAAAGTTCATGAAAGTCTCAGATGTTAAATAAAATAATGATGTGGTCTCTGAAACATCTATTGTCTGAAACATGTCACTCCAAAAACCAATACAAATTGCAATTTGTAAAATTTAAATACAATTTTTTACTGAAATTGTACTTAAATTTTCAGTAAATCAGAGCGGGTTCATGGAAGTTAACAAGTATTTTTTCAAATTTGTGTGATTTTTTTTAGAAAAGAGTGAAACATGGATAAGAAATAATTTCTTATTTGACTAAGGAGAATTTTGGATTCCGAGACCTACAGAAATGCAGTTTTCTGCTAACGATAGGGATGCAGGTAAGGAACATTTTTGCTATCTCGGATTTTTATCTAGCGGGGTTGTATAAAAATCAAAAACTGAATCCGCTTAAATTGTTATCACGTGATAATTTTATTCACATATCTTAATTACCTACCTTATTTGGTGTACTTTTGCAATTTACATTGCTTACCTATCTCCAATTGGTAAAAAGATAAATTGCGGAACAACCTTTTTGGGACACCCTGTATATAGAGTAGCTCAAAACCATTCTGCTTCTTTTTCTTGTTATTACTCCAAGTAATACATATATTATACATACCTATCAACTAAAGTTATAAAGTAATATAAAATCAAGGATGGCTATGTTATTAAGTCACAGAGGATAGATTTTCTAAGTATCATATTATCTAGAGCAATTTGTAATCCTTTTTAGGTATCAAATGTTATACATTTTTACTTTGAGGAAGATGGATTCTTCCAACACTTTTCATTTTTACTTTTGTATCACCTCAATTTTTAATAAATAGCACATCAAGTGTCCATATTTTTCCAAGATTCATTTTGCAGTAAAATCATAAGCAGATACCCCCCAAAGATTTCAACTAGATTTTATAACCTTTTTGAATCAAACGAATGTAACGAAATATGTAAGGATAACACCTCATGCCAACGGGCCCCATTTTTTCTACTGGGTTTCTTCGACCATGAAGAACAATCAGATTACCCGATTCCGAGATGAAATGTAACCAACCAAAAGAGGCTGATGGTGTGTTGAAAAAGATAGGTAGCATCGAGAAGTGGATGACATATTATAACTAGTGTAAAATTGTATACTGTAATTAAATTTTGCTTAAACATAGTTATTAAGAATGTTTATTCCATCATGCACCTGGCCGCAGTAGCCCAGTTGGAAGAGCAACGGATTAGCGACCGGAGGGTTGCGAGTTCAAAACTCCGTCCGGGCAAAGACCGTCGTGAACATGGGGACTGGTGCACTTTAAATTGTCGTGAACTCAAATGTCCTTACGTTGGTGTGGAAATTTGGAAAGTGGGATGCCAGCTCAGGTGTGACCTCGTCATCTGACCGTGGTTCAAAATTACAAGGAGTTGTCCTTGGATTGGACCTTCGGGATTGATCCCGAACCGTCGCTAATAGCCCGTTGTGTTGCTCCAGTGAGACGTTAATTAACTACTACCTACCTATCATATACCAGATGCATTAGGAAACTTACTCTCAAATTATATAAAAGTTGAGACTGGAATCTTTAATAAGTACACTGTCCCTAATTCCCTGATGTATTTAACTTTTGATAAACAGTTTTTATCTAGCCCTTCAGAAAGCATCTGTAAACATAGTTGAACGCATTTATTTTAAAACTAATTCAAATTATAACTGATTGTGGATGTGGAGAACACGCACAAAATAATTCGAGAATATTTTCCCTTTCCAAAAAACCCGATGCCCTCTTCTTAATTTCAACTCCTGTTCCTAATCATGTGACTACAGTCACCACAATCTGGTGAAAGAAATTTTTTATATGTCTGAGTATTCCGTTAACCCTCCAAGTGGTTTGGACGAGATATCTCGTCCATCAAGATCTGCTCAATTTTGATAATGGAAAGTCATTAGGATACTGCCAATTTTTTCCATGACGAGATCAAGATCAGGTCAGTTTTCTTCTCATGGCGAAATATCTCGTCCGTCAAGATCTTGTCACGACAAGATACTGTGGAGACAACTATCAGGAGGGTTAAGATCAAACATCATGCAAGGGTTCCACAGTATTGTTAAATAATAAAAATATAAGAATGTTAATTAAACACGCTGAATAATAAGAACGCTACTTACGCTGGAAAATAATGACAAACAATGAGGTATCGCAATCCACATCTTCTTATTCCACAACCTAATTTAAAACTCTCAGCCCAAGCCATCTGAAAGAGTTAAAAAGTGAAGGTCATTGGTCTCCTTTTTGAAAACATTATTAGAGATGCTCTTTTTCTCCTTTTGGTCTCCTTTTGAAAACATTATTAGAGATGCTCTTTTTCCCGAAAACATAATTTCTTCGCATTTCTCTGGTGTATGTGCTGTATCCTAATTTCGATTTTAGAAATAGTTTATTAGTAAAGAGATAATTAGTAATAATCATCCAAATCACCAGTTTAACTATATCTTCTTTTGGTGAGTTCGTTTAACTGACACAAAGAGAGAGAGAGAGAGCCTTTCCATGATCATTTTACAATATAGAGCATTTAAAATATTTTCGATAGGTTTTTCAGTCTCAACGCAAAAATGTTTTCCCAAAAAAAGTGTTTTTGAGAAAAAAATTAGAATGAATAGTTATTAGTTTCTTTGATAAAAAGTAACATTTTCGAAATGTAACAAAGCAAAAACTCTCAGCAATCTTATAGATACGTATACTCTAGTTGTCGAGCACTTTACTTGTGAGATTGGTTTGCGGTTTTATGGCGCAAGGCCATATTTGGCCATGCTGCGCCAGACACGAGACATACAATATCAAGTAATAGACACACACAATGAAAGTTTTACTGAAACAGAAGAGAGAAATACTCCCAAGGAGGAATGCACCCTTTAGGTATGAGAGGGATTTTCAGTGTAAAAAACAGACGGTCTGCGAAGATTTTGCTTCTGTTGTCCAAATGCAGATACAGCATGATACATATCGGGGTTACCTTAAAATGAAGTTTATCACCGTTTTGGGGCAATGTTTAGCATTTAATCTGATTGGTGTTGACCAGTCAACTATCATATATTAATTCGAAAATTTTTGGAGTTTTTATTAGCAAAGTACTGAAATCGTTGGTTGGAATGGTTGGAAACCCATGATCAAGACCATACTAAATCTAAAGGAAATATCTAAGTCTTTTTTGCCTTATACACTGGTGTACGAAACTTAACGCTCCTGGTAGTTGTCTCGAGAAGGTTTCTCTTCAAACTGACAAAACTGATCATATCTTGATAGACAAGATATCTTATCGTTAGAACTGGCCAAATCTTGATCGAGTCATCATCGAAAAATCGGCAATACCTTCACGAGATATTTCGTCAGAAGCAAAATCGATCAGATCTTGATGGATGAGATATCTCGTCGAAACCACTTGGAGGGTTAACCCTCTCGCTGCGCATCCCGCGATTTCCGCGGGCAACGTAGAAGTAGCAAAATTTGCGCAGCCCGCGATTTTCACGGGGGTGAATTTTTGCCGTCTATTTAACTGTGCAACCCGCTCTTTCCCCATTCATGGTTTCATTTTGACTTTTCTGTAATGTTTAATTGTTTATTCAAATCTGGGTTAACAGAACATTAAAGATGTCCTTTAGATGTCCACATTTCTGCGAAACATACAATTATTTTTTGCAGCATTTTGCGAGCTCTTTTCAAAGCTCAAAGATGTCTGGCAGGAAGCGTTTTGCGAGTGATAGAACCTACATTCCTGACAATATTTCCGACACTGGTAGCAGTTCTGACTCTGATATCAAGTATATTGAAGATAGTTATAGCGAAACTGATGAGAATTTCTCGGATTCCTCTGCGGATAGTGATTTCTAATAATTCTTCATTTCTAATAAATGTTTTGTAAGTATTTTGCATATTTTCATTAGTATATACCGTTTTACCTTTGTATTTCAAAAAATAAATCATAATTTAACCAAGATTATTTTTCAAAATTTTGCTTTTATATGATTATTCCTCAATTTCAATATTCTCACAACCTTTTTTTATGATCTAATTCTATATTGAAATAAACTCTTTTACAAAAAATTTTTGTATATTTTAACTCTAAAATATATGTAGATTTGAAATATGTAATAAAAAATACGCAATTTTTGAACCTATTTTGATAAAAAAAATTACGCTGCGAGAGGGTTAAAGAACAGTAAGATTTTCAACTGTTACTTTACAGTGAACTTATCTGGATGTGGGAAAATTATACGTGAGATATGTCGAGAATTACCGAACCGATGTGTAAAAAACGAAACGATGATAAAAAAATAACAGAAATGAACAGTGAAAAAAGTCTTTGAACTGAAGTGGTGACTGCACTGGATGCCATGAGACAGAAGGTAACTGTAAAAACTTAAAAACGATAGGTGGCGCTGTAGGATGTATGACCACCTCAAACACTGACACAAGCTTTGCATAGCGTTTTCATTTGTTCCTTTGGTAGCAGAATCCATTCCTGTATTAGAGTCTCCGACGCCACGATTCTAAAATTGGAATATGCACCTTCTACTAAATATATTCGGTTAGGAAAATCTTCAGAGGTTGTTTTATTTGATTTTGAGGTTCTAACCTTTTAAAATAACAGTGTTCCTTATGTTTTGCACGGCACTTTATTTAATCACCAGTCATAAATTTCAAAGGGATAATGTAAGCCTAAAATGTTACGCTTCTCAGTTGATTTCAGTAACAAAGTTACTTTACAATGGTTGTGTTCATCGAGCACTTAGAATGGATAGAAATTACTTAAGTAAATGTTTAAATCTTTTCACGAAATTCACTTTTTATTTTTGTAAGAAATGAGATACGTAAATGTGGGAATGTGGAGATTTTATATTGGTGAAAACCAAATTCGGTCTTCAGACTTTCTTAGTTTGCAATGAGTGATTAATGAACTTAATTAAACTGGTAATTAATTCAATAACTTGTTTTTATTCTAAAGAGTAATACTGTCTGTCTTCCACGAGAACTTTTCTCGACCATAACAGATTTCCTTCTGAGTTCCTTTTGAGTAGGGGTCAGAGATGGGTGAGTTTTTATGGCACAAGCCTGGTTTGACCAAACTGCGTCAAACACACCGAGTATTCTCCCTCGGGGATGACATGGTTTGTTTGGTTGAGTTTTATGGCATAAGGGAATATTTGGCCAAGCTACGCCAAATGCTGTCAAATAAATGGACATACACACATATTTTCTCCCACTTTTTCAGTGGTCATCTGATGAGTCTCACATTTTACTGTGGCCATAAGATTCCTTCCGTTTGCATTAAATGCCAATCTGACCAGGCCTCCTTAGCACACATTCTCGAGTGCCTGGAATTGTCCCGAGATTATCTGTTTTCTCAACCTCTTTTGGTGTATGACTTTGTGCGGATGAATGGACTTGTGGATTTGGTCTAGCTGGAGCTAGATGAGGAGATTAGCAACAACAAAGTTGTACAGACACAGAAGAGAGAAACACACCCAAGGAAGAATCGAATCTGACACGGGATGACCTGATTTCATTTTGTTTTTCCGAGTGTTGGTGGCTAAAAATGTACATAGTTAACTAGTACTACAGATCTTCTCGGCGAAAAGAGTAAAGATCTTAAATGTATTTCTCCAAACTGCCCTTGAGTGCACCGACATGACAAACTTTCTTCAAGCATCCTTTTTGGAAAATAGGATAAGGTCTGTTTCTACGGCAGACAGGAGCAGACATTGAGGCGGGCAGTTAGTTCTCTTGGTAGACAGACAGTACAAAAGTATTCTGTGCGATTATTATATATAATTTGCAAAAAATTGGAATCCAACATTTTCGGTGGGACTAGAGCTTCCCTACGCCACCGGGTACGGTGGCGAATGTTCATATCGTTAACACAGGGGTAAGTAATAAGAATAGATGAATTTGAGTAAAATCTTTAAACAATACTTGCCGTAACGTAATGACCACACTGTTGCTTTGGCTCACAGAGCTGTGATGTTAGATTGTAATAATTATATTCATCGTACCATAGCCACAATGCATTGACACCTGATGGATCTGTTCCAATGTAAAGATTCTGTCCATAAAGCCCTGGATAAGAAGTGTTTGGAGGCCTTCCATGTTCAAAGACGCACCCATCAGCCCAGAGTTGAGCAAGGTCTTCCAATTTCGTGTCCCATTCCTGGAAAAGATTGTCACTCAGTTGTTTTGAAATACGAAATATCTCAAATTTCTATTTAGTACGGTCTTAAGCGACATAATGCCTTGAATTCGTAATTATTCTGGTTAGTTCAAAATACTTAAGAACACCAGAATTTATTAATGAAAAAAGTAGCGTTTCTTTGTGGAAACGTGACAATAAACTGATAGGATAATGAACGGAGTATTTCATGTAATCATCATTACTTATTCCATATTCGATGGTTAGGCGCAAGGTCCATATTTGGTCAGGCTGCGCTACACACAGGGCAGATAACTTCAAATGATGGACATATGCACACAAGGAAAATTGTTTCTGACGCGGAAGGAAAAATAAGGGTAAGTTACAAGAATCGAACTTCCTCCTCCAACAGCTTGCAAATTATTCCATATTTGAAGATTTTATTTTATGGTTATGCTTGAAAATATGTATTGTATGAAAATATGCATGTTGTAGTGAAAATTACAAACAATAATCCTTCTGTTATCCTATATATAAGGTTCTATAAGTTATAAAATACACCCAAACATTGCTGATGGTTACCTTAATTAATCTTAAAAATATCGAAATGTATATAAATAAATATACATTACATGCTATAAGAGTAAACCGTTGACCTATCATTCGTTATACTAGTTCATTCGTTTTAGAATTTACTATTAATTTTATTCTTTAATTTTTAAGTTTTTCAATTACCGTTTTCTAAAATTTAAATTGGCATAAAATAAAGATAAAATGGGAAACTATTTTTAAAACCATAGGCCCATCAGGCCCCAAATTTCTTTGGAATTATAAGTGGTACATTTAGTTTTTGTAATTTGCATATCTGTTAACCTATTTTTAATCTATCCCATCTAAAGCAATTTTCCCCGTCATTCCCAGAGTACGTGACAAGTACTCTGTTGATAAGATAGATAAAACTTCGATTAAAGTACAATGGGAGTGGGTGTGGAATGGAGATAGAGATAAATAACAATGAATAATAGTAATGTATACAAATAGTTTTTGATTAAACAAGTTATTAAAGAAGTTTTGAAACATTTTATTTTAATCATCTGGTATACGTGTTACCGTGAAAGACCGAAATTGGAGAATGTCGACTTTCACCGGTGAATGTCGACACATACCAAATACGTCGGTGAAAGATCGAATATTTCATTACATTCTTGTACATTCGGACCCTCACCGGTGTATGTCGACAATCACAGATATGCTCTGGTGGAGGTCGAAAAGAGAGGAGCCGAGGTTTTTTTCCCGATACCCTAATTTATACTGAATGGATACTGCAGTGAATCGTGATCTTTTTCTTGAAAAGTTAAATGCATTAATTGCGGGTAAATGAGAAGACAATTGTTTTTATTTTTCTCAAGAAAAGTACTCTAAAATACTTTCTGAAATGTTACGAACCTCACAAAAACAATTTCCTCCTGCTCAAATTGGTGATACTGTACGAATACAAGTCCCTGATGTCGACCGTGGTCGTACAGATAGCCGAAATGTGTTAGCGGTTGTTGTTGGAATAGAAGACTCCGACTTCTATAAACTGGCAAATAAAAATGGTACCCTCAAGCAGCTTTACACACGTAATCAGTTCGCAATTTGTAAAGTAAAGTTACTTTCCATAGATGAGATTTCTTTTCAAGAAATGTCGCTGAGAGAAGCAGCTGCAGCTAATTCGAGAAGCGGGGGCCAAGGCTATACACGCTGTCATTGCAAAAGGAAGTGTTCCACAAATAAATGCAGTTGTAAAAGCAAGGGACTCTTGTGCAATTCAAAGTGTCATGATAGTTTAAGTTGTTGCAATAAATAAGATTTGAATCACATAATTAAGTAAGTTTTTTATTACTATTATATTTTCTTTTCTCATTTAAAATGTACTGTATAATTAAGTAAGTTTTTAATTATTTTCTTTTCTCATTTAGAATGTACTGTTTGTTTTAAGTTCTTGGTCACTCCTTTCAGAAAGAGAGGCGAAAAAGTTACGTCACCCTTGTGACGTTTTATCGCGAGTGAAATACGGAGAAGAAAATATAAATCTCCGACATGTTCAACACTCACCATTAGTGCATGGTGAATGTCGACATTTGCCGGTGTAAGTCAGAAATAAGGGTATTTAGCAAATATTTCGGACATACACCAAGTGACTATGTGAATGTCGACATTCTCCAGATTTCGGTCTTTCACTGTAACATACGTATATATGAAGCAGAGTTGGCGTATGTCTGTCTTTCTGTTCTCTATACAAATCTACACCGCTTGAGTAATCCACGCCAAATTTGGAGCACTTATTCTTTATAGCTCTGCGGGTAACATAGGCTACATATTAACCCCCGTTCTACTTGTCCTATGTGTACATTGGGGCTAAAAACAATTCGAAATCCCTATAGGGATAACATTGAGTATTAAACGATTGCGATACGCAACTCAATTTGTTTTACCAGTATTGATGAAAAAACAACTATTCCAATAAAATTGTTTGTGTGTGTGTACCAGTATAGCTCGAAAAACAATTTTTTCCAAAACAAATTAAATTCTAATATTTATGTTTGAACTGTTTTTTCATTTCTTCCCATAATATAGAGTACCGCAGTAGTCAGGTTGGAAGAGTAATGGACTAGCAACCCGAGGGTTGCGAGTTCGAATCCAACCAAAGACCGTCGTGTACAAAAGGAGCTGGTGCACGTTCTATCCGTCGTGGCCACAAATTTCCCCACGTTGGCATGGCGTAGAAGTTTTGAGAGTGGGTTGCCAACTCAGATGTTGCCTCGTCATCTGACCATGGTTCGTGGTGTTGTTCTGGGATCTTTCTCTTTGGTACTGATCCCGGACCGTCACCAATAGCCCGCTGTGTTGCTCCAGTGTGACGTAAATTAAAATAATACCTACCTAATGGAACCCGAAAAACTCATTGATCATAAAAGCGTAATTTTGCTATTTGGTATCTGACAACGCCAGAATTAATTCTTTTATTTTATAAATTTAATTTAGAATTTCGTGTTTGTGTATTTGAGTTAAGACAGTGAAATATTGCGATCATGTTTGAGCATTTCTAAGTTTTATAAATTTTGTGTTCTTTTTGTAAATAAATCATTTTTGTCTTTATCAGTATTTTTCAAACATCTTTTTTCCGAATTGCTCTATTTCAGAATATACTCAGTAAGTCGAAATTCGACACGTTCGCTTCGATCTTTCGTTTTGCAGAATTATGTATTTTTTCAATAATCGGAATTTCTTTTCTGTTTGAATTTAGGTATTGCAGACTAACTTTCCTTATGTCTAGTTGAATACGTAATGGTTTGTAGAATTCTGTTTCATAAGATATACAAAACAAAACCTTTTTAAGTAGAGTGCGCATTTTCTTATTTTAAAATGATCAATAAAATTTAAATAAAATTATTTTAAAATAAGATAGGTTACGTTAAATTAAAACGGGTAGCCATACGTTGTAGTTCAAAGATATTTCTAAATCGATTTCTGAAGTAGTCACCTTAGAAAAACCTTAGTAGTTTATCTTACAGCAGGTAGGTATCTTAATTAACGTCGCACTGGAGCAACACAACAGGCTATTAGTGACAGTCAGGGAACAAGACCGAAGGGAAAGATCCGAGGACAACAAATAATTTTGAACCAAGGTCAGAAGACGAGGTCACACCTGAGCTAGCATCCCACTCTCCATACTTCCACACCACGCCAACGTGAGGACATTTGAGGCCATGATAGATTTAACGTGCAACCCTTTGAACACGACGGTCTTCGGTTGGATTCGTTACTCCGTTGCTCTCCTGTTGCTAATCCGTTACACTTCCAACCGGGCTACCGGGACCCGTCTTACAGCAGGAGTGTGATGAATATGTAATGGATTATATGGATGGATATATCATGTATACATATTTGCGTCCGAAGTAAATTGTAGAAGTTATAAAAACGTTAAGACGATGTTAAAAAATTATTTTCCGTACACTTAAAATGATATTTGCATTCTTCTGTGAAAGAAAAGTGATTAGTTTAATCACTTTTCAATCAACATTTAACCAATTCAACTTGAGCAAAGCCGGGTAATTCTGCTAGTACCTTATAATCCAAACATTTTTTGTATCCAAATGCAGATATAAATTTCTCAAAACAAACATACAAAACGAAAAACATTTTGAATCGCAGATGGTTGGTTGTTTTGGGGGTTTTATGGCGTAAGAGCCAAATTTGACCATGCTGCGCCAGACACAGGACATACAATATTAAGTAACAGACGCAGTGAGCATACCCTCTGAGCCCTGACGGTCCCTTTTAACTGCAGATAAGCAACGATTTAATATCGAGCTTCACATTTTAAAATACAAAATGAATTTCAGATTATAAAGTGATGTTAATCAAGTAAGCACTTGTTTCAACTACCGATAAAAAAATCAGTACTCACCATCAAAGCCATGTTGCCAGCAGGGGGCGTGACATTACCACGGTACATGTTATGAAGTTCAAGAATTTTCAATTTCCTTTCTTCTGGGAAACCCTTATCCGGCGCGTCTCTTCTGCGATTGGCATATACTAACGAACTCTCCGGTATCTCTTCTATAATCGGTTTCGACGAAATAATCTCGAAATTAGAAGTACCGCCTCCCGTCTTGCTGCTATAAACATCAGAGAGTCCGAAACTTGGATCCTTGACAAGTTGGTTCATCAAAGTGTCATTGCTCTGGGCCAGTAGGTCTAATCTCACAAGGGTACTGTTTCCCGTATGGTCATTTTCGTTGGTTCCGAAGACATACACAAATGGAATGAGAAACATGAGAAAATGAAGAAATACGGCCACAGAATATTTTTCCATTTATAGGAGCATAATACTGTATTTATTTACCAACAGTTCGAGCGAATGGTTGTGACAGAAGGTGGACAGATACGTGAGGCGAATCGTTGTTTTATCGTCGGATATCCGCTAAGTGAAAACGGAAAGAAACGACGAGTATGCAAATCTCTTCCTTTACTGATTAAAACCGAAAGAAATAAAAAAAAATGTCTCCGTTCTTTTAATTGTGATTTTTTTTCTTGTTGGTCAAACATAACAAACACATTTTTCTAATGTTTGCTTCGACTTTCACAAGGTTCTTTAGCTCCAATGAAATCCAAACTTTCAAAAAATTTCGTCTTTACTGACCTTGGAAGGGTGATGTGTGTGAAGGCCTGTCACCTTATACCAGCGATATAAAACCTTTTCATTTCATGGCACACATAAACCAATTACTTAAATTTAGCGGTAAGCCAAAAAATATGTTACTTTTCCCGTCTGACAAAAAAGTCGGTAATGGTAGGTATAAAAATTAGCTTTAAATTTTTTTAAACCATTTATTTATACTTTAAGAAACAACTTAAAATGCTTTGTCGGAATATTATTTGAATTGATCGATTTACAAAAATATCAATAGTTATTACCAGTCTTTTTGCATCATAGTGGCTTTTAAAACCTTTTTGAAACAATTTATTTATGATGCTTTGTTATAAAAATATCTCAGAATTCTTGGTAGGGTTATTTCTTGAAATTATTTGTGAATGCAAAACTGAACCGTTGAAATGAAATAAATCTTGCATAATTTAAACCGTTTCACCATCCGTAAATCACACAGTAGGTATTTGAACATCATCAAATTTAGTTTTTGAGTCCTTTGACGGGTGGTAGGCTCTATCTGTCCCACCGCTCGCCTAGAGACCTCTTATTACGTTAACTAGTCTTCACTATCTCAAGGAGGCTAGACGCCTAACCTAATAGCCTCAGCTAGAGAACTGAATCACTATTTGTAGGAAACTTCCAACTTGATCGTGCTTTTCAAAACCACAATCAAAAGAATTGTTCATAAAAGTCAAAACAACCCATTAACTTATAAAATTTTAAACGAAGCAGATGCCAACGAAAGTGTGTTCTTAATATTAACCCTTCAAGTGGTTTAGACGAGACATCTCGTCCATCAAGATCTGATCAATTTTGCTAATTACGAGAGCACGCCGTGGCCATTTTGTAGTTTTTTGAAAGATTCATTAAGAGGTCAATTAAACAGAAACCTTATGAAAGAACTTTAAAATAAAGTTTATTTACAGTTTAACTTTTAAAAAGACTTATTGGTTTTCAAAATTGGTGTTCTTATTCAGAACTGTTCATATCAAGAATTCTTTGACTGGTGTTATTATTGAACTAGTAGATCAATCGGTATCGCATTCCTTCTTCCTCTTTCTCCTTCTTATCTTTTGTTTTATGGCACCCAAATTGCCCACTGTCGATGTCTTAAAGTTTTTAGGACGCCTTTGTATTTTTATGATGACGAGATCTTTTTCTGACCACTTTTCTTCTAATGACGAGATATCTCATACATCAATATTTTGTCAGTTTTGCTAATGATGAACCCTCCTGATTGTCTCAACGAGATACTTCGGCGACACAAACACCAAGAGGGTTGACAGCTGACAAAAATTAACAATAGCAGTTGGCACTGCTATGGGTTGATTGGCTTGTTGAGGTTTTATGGAACACATCCGATAATCAACAAGTTGCATAGACACAAGGCTAAATAAAATTTAATTTAAAAATTAAGTAGCCAAATCAACAACAAAAGGCAAGACAAAAGCCTAAAGGTAGGTAAATAATTGAATTTACGTCGCACTGGGAAGTAACACAGCGGGTAATTAAAAAACCTATAGGTAAACAATATTAAAACAAAATAAGGATATCTATGGAAGTCTTGATCTAATGTTGAAATTTTTTAGCGTATTCGTATTCATGGTCTAGCTGTTTGGATAGGCCTTAGGTAATAATCAACAATACCAAAACAAAATTAAATTAAAGCATTTTACTTTAAGGTACGAAAATAGAAAATGTATAAATATGTCGTCAGCAACACAGAAGAAAAAGTAAGTGTAAGTGTTAAAACATTGATTAAGTGGGTTCTTAAAATAGGTGAACGGAACTGGTATCTTTGAACGGTTTCTTCTTTATTTATTTCGGTTGTCCAATGACCTGAGTGGTATGACGCATTTTGTATCTTTTCCATTGGCAGCGGCCTTGTGACGTGTGGTTATCGTAGAGCCAGTTACCACAAGTCCTGAATTTCATAAAATCATTTCTTTTTAATTTAAAATTTTTCTTTAAACACTCTCCGTCTTTTGAGGCTACTTGATGCAAAATTTCGTGTAGCTTAGTGCAAAACTGTGAACATCATTCAGTAATCCATTCGTAATTCATCCATTGTTAAGAACAAAATATTGAAATCCTACTATAACTCGCAAATATACGCTCATAAGGAAAGTATTCATTTATCCACCTGATTTTCCTTATAAAAATAAGCACGTGTGGTGGAAAATGATAGACAGTCATTGAAAACAGTGCCTTATTTCTCAATAGTTGCTTCTCAATCCTTATTTCTTAAATCCTAGAAATCCTAAATCCTAACCTCCCCATTTGGGAATTTTTTTCAGATAAAACTTATTTTTCAATATATTTTGAAGTTGTACTAAAATCACCAGCTAGTTCATTGACATGATTTCTGAAAGCAGCAAAGTACCCAACACATTAAGGAATTTCGCAGATGAATTGCTTTTTGTGTACAAATTATTACCTTGCAGATTAACACACATCTCTCAATTCGTTGTCACCCAAATTGTTTTTCACCTCGCTAGAAACCTGCGAGTTTCGGCGGCGCAGGTTCAATTCCTATAACTTCTGGGATGTAACTTACTATGAGTGTATTTTTCTCTTCTGTATCAGTAAAATTTCTCTTGTATGTTATCCATTCCTCGACGTTTGGGGCATCTTGGCCAGATATGGCCTTTGTACCATAAAACTCAACTAGCCAACTCTCCATTTCTGACCATATTATCTATTATCCATAATTATTTCTAGTACAACTGAAAGCAACTTTTTTAAAAAGGAAATTGAAATATGATTTATTGTCTTATTTTAATGAACTGTGTCTTCCACCCAGTAGATCCCGGTTTCGAATCCATGTTTGTAGTTTGTAAGAGCATGTATGTTGGGGGGTGATTGTCCCGGTTAGTAGTAGCGGAGTGCCCACTGGATGCTCCTTGCCGAATAGCCTTCAGTTTACACCTTGTAGTATCGAAGGCCGGAGAAGTAAATGGGAAAACATATTTTAACCCTCCTGGTGGTACAACGAGATATTTCGTCATCAGCAAAAGTGACCAGATCATTATGGACGAGATATCTCGTCATTAGAAGAAAATGGACCAGGTCTTGATCTCGTCAAAAATAATCTCAATATCATCTTCAATATCTTGATGACGATGTATCTCGTTATTAGCGAAATTATTCAGATCCTGTTAGACGAGATATCTCGTCGAAACCACTTGGAGGGTTAACGATATCATTCACGAATGTCTTAACTTTTATGGACAACAGTTGTTCAAATCCCATCACTGTATTTCCTTTTCTATGTGCACTGAGGAAGTGAAGTGTATTTTTAAAGTGTTTGTGTTCGAGTTTTTCCTTGTCATATCTTTTCTCTTTTACGACCACGACTGCAGCTGCAGCTGTGTTAGACCATGCTGTATACCAACTGCTAAATAAAAAAGGACGAGTTCGTTCTTGAGGTTTATGTTTCCAAGTGTATAAACAGAAGCAACGTGTGTGCCGCTATAGCTCAGTGGTTAGAGCACTGGTCTTGTAAACCAGGGGTCGTGAGTTCAATCCTCACTGGTGGCTGAGCTGAAGTTTTTGTAATAATTCGAATAAATTTTAATGATAATAACTTTATTTCGCTACATCATTTGCACTTGATTGTGATTAAAACTTGGTAATTTTTCACAGCAAAATGTTTGATATTTCTAATCATGTAATTAAATCATTTGGCTATTAAGAATATGAATACTTAATTTGTTAACTAATACATTACGATTTGGGTAATTTATCTCAAGGTAAGTAGGTATTTTAATTAACATCATACTGGGAGCAAAACAGAGCTCTGATTGGATTCGAACTCGTAATCCTCCGGTTGCTAATGTGTTACTCTTCCAACCGGGCTACCGCGGCTCCTTGATCTCAAGGATCCATGAAAAAACCGGGGGCTGCTGTAGCCCGGTTGGAAGAGTAACGGATTGGGTATTGGTATTGGTATTTTCAATTAATGTCACACTGGAGCAACACAACGAGTAACGGATTAGCAACCGGAGGGTTGTAAGTTCGAATCCAACCAAAGACCGTCGTATACAAAAGGGGCTGGTGCACGTTAAATCTGTCGGGGCCTCAAATGTCCTCACGTTGGAGTGGTGTGGAAGTTTGGAGAGTGGGGTGCTAGCTCAGGTGTGACCTCGTCATCTGACCGTGGTTCAAAATTACGTGGTGTTGTCCTCGGATCTTTCCCTTCGGGTTTGATCCCGACCATCGCCAATAGCCCTTGTGTTGCTCCAGTGCGGTATTAATTAAATACCTACCATAAATCGCTGCTAATAAAGAATGCAAATGCAATTTAGGAGCACCGAAAAAATGCACCTATGTTAATAGGAATGAATCGAAGGTATCATTCCCTACAGAGAGATTAGCGTATGTTACGTGCACATGGGGAAATCTTTTATTCATAAATATAACCAATAAAGTTTGCTACTGGGTGTAATTTTTACCACTGCTTTTATTATTTAAGTCTCGTTGCACGATGTATTTAACAGACATTTTTATTTCCTGCAAATCGAATTGAGGTAGGTAATTTTTAATTAACTTTGCACTATGTGGAGCCACACAACGGGCTATTAGCGATGGTCCGGGATCAATCCCGAAGGGAAAGATGCGAGGAAACACCACGCAATTTTGAACCACGGTTAAATGATGAGGTAACACCTGAGCTGGCAGGCCCACTCTCCAATCGAATTGAAACCAATAACTCGTGTTGCTTCAGTGCTACGTATATTGAACTACGTACCTACTTACCGAATTGAAATTAAACGACAAAAATCAAAATTATTTTTCCTTTGATCCCTATGAGGTAATTTCCAAGTACAAAGAAATTTATTTTATCTTTGAATCATTACACAAATTATTATCATGTATTGTCTTGGAAATTAATTAATATTATTAGCATTAGTACATAATAATTGTTTAAATTTCCTGGATTTCTCATTATTCGATACATAATACATTAATAACATGATATGAAAAAGAGAGTAAAGAAAAAACGAATAAACCTTGAACAAGGAAAAAGATTTTGGACTTTTACCTTCTCTGTTGACGTCGTCTCCACAACGAGATTTCAAGTCGAGTACCCATGGTGTAGTGGTTATCACATCCGCCTAACACGCGGAAGGTCCCAGGTCCGAAACCTGGTGGGTACAGCTCCTCTGGAGATGGTTTTATTTTCTAGTTTGGCTTTTCGTTGTTGATTAGCTGAGAAGATTTTTTTTCGATATCATATCATGAGCTTAGTGGGCTGAAGGATTTGATCTTTTATAGCCGAGAGAGAAAATACAAAATGTTAGTGCGATGATATTTTTTATCTAGCAGAAATTGAACGCTGTAAAAAATTGGGATTCCGTGATCCGTAATAATTGATCAAATAACACTTGAAACGGTTTTTCTGGAAAGAGTTAATAAATATTCATTATGGCCTAAATAGGCTAAGGATGTGAATGCTCCTTATTTATTTCTCACTCTTATTTTCAGAAAATATAATTCTATGAAGAAATATAAAGAGGCATTTTTTAAAACTAGATACTACTAAAAAATTATTGCAGTGAATCCTGTACATAGCGATCAGTCACTACATTTTCAAAAAGTGGTTGAAAACAAGGTTTCTAGGAATGCAGGTGAATTACGAAACCAAGTCCGAAATTTCGTGCTGAGAAAAAGTCAGTCTTTATTGCAAATGAGTCGCATAATGGAGATGGTTCCCAACATAAACTTCATAGAAGTGGAAAAACATCTTGTTGGCATTGAAGAATAACTTCCTATACAGCTGTTTTATTTACCTCGTTGAAACCAAAGCGCTAATTTCTTTTTATTTTCTCTCTATAAACTCTTTCCACATATCAAGTGTATCAGCAAGGTATTCCATCATATGACAATCATTTCTAGCATTAGTAATTCAATCACAAAAAAAACCTCGCATTAATAAGAAATTTGATATTTAGGTTATATCACATTAATAGGTGATGTTATTTTATCACTAGCATTTTTCATTTCATTTTATTTTGCATTTGTCATAAAACTAAAGAATATAATTAAATGATTATTCTTAACGTTTTAGTGTAAATCAACATTCAAACAGGTCTTTAAAAATTTAAATGTGAAGGACCACATTATAAAGTTTTTCTGAACATGCCTATTCTTCACACTAAAATTGACGCCAAATTTATCACTTACTGGATTAGTTATTTACAGAGCACTTATATCTAGTATGTTAATTTTTCTGCCACGTATAATGCGGCTCCGGTGAGAAGGCAGATGACCTTGGAGAAGTCCATTTCTACAAAGGTGGCAAGGGTCGCCAGGGAAAGAGCTGCATACGCAAAATCTTGCATGGCGACCGTCGTAGGTGATTAATTTCACCAACTCGTAATCACTGATATCGTTTCCGGCACCGACCAATAAACTGGGAACCAGAATCTGAGCTAAAGACGCATTGTTTATATTTAACACATTTAACGTTGAAACATATTGATTACATTTAACCTCCCTCCTAATTTAAATAATAGACCCAATCAAAACCATGTGACTCAAATGTCAAACTCGCCAGACTACATCCATCTTCGTTTATATTCACAAAAAATAAAAACAGAACAATTTACATACTTTAGAAATTTCTATTAAATGCTTAATTTCTATTCAAATATGGCATGCAATCAAAAACATCAACACAAATAAAGCAATTCTTAAATAATTTTTCAAACCATTTTCACGCTGTCTTTATTCTACATATCTCATGACAATTGTTAAAACTAATTTCTAATGTCGCACTTATGAATACCCTACATTACGAGTTTAAAATTTATCCGATATTCTGTTTGAAAATTCGTTAAACTAAATATGGAAAACAGATTGTCTAAATATTTTTCGGGCCGTAACCTTTGAGGCGAAGAGTCGTGTCCTCCGATCTTCCAAAATCAGGCTCTGTGGACAGATGTAATCCTTTAGAAAATCTAGTACTGTAGTATTGGTATTCGGGTGCATAGACCTCACTTGGAGGATAGAATTCAATTTTGCCCCTAGGATCTTTAGTCCAGCGCCATGGAGGACCAAAGCCTTTGAACAGTCGTACTTTATCGTGCTCATCCAAGGGCTCTGTCAACATGCCTGGTAACGGAACTTTGCAGCAGCCACAGTCAGCAATGACTTTACTCCCCAAAGGGAGGACGTCAAACGAAGATTGGTTGCAAGAACACATCTACTGGGTAGTTCAATTTGATCTCTTTCGGCCCTCAAATACGAAAGGATTATTGAAACTTAATATCAAACACACATCTGAGAGCTTAGTGTGGCGTTCCAGTTGCCAAGTGTTTCCATAGTAACGTAAAAGTACAATCAATTTCTGAGGCTTAAACGAAGCTACAATGGAGTTGAACTTTTTACCTTTTTCGTGTTCCTGAAAATATATCATGCGAACTTTTATTAGCCACTCAAAATTAATATTGACTTTGAAAAAAAAGAGTCATCTCATGGCTTAAACCAAATACTATCGTTTATAATATTTTAAAATCTGCAAAATTCACGCATATTTGTATTTTCAATTCTAAAAGACTGGTAAGTGGCGTGTAATGTTTTGTGTGTTTCAATGTGCCATGCGAGAAAGGAGGAAATGTCTAAGGTCGCGTTTCGCGAGTCTACTGTGTTGATCAAATTGATGAGTAAGGAATATCGGATTTACTCCATCACCAAATTGAATTCAAAAGTTGAATAAAATCTGTTTGCACGCTTCAACAAGTCAACAGGACTGTCGAATTCAAAGTGGCGAAAAATAAACTCACACGAAAAGGATATATGTGACTATTTAATCAAGGAATTTTTTAAAAAAATAGACATGAAAGGTAAAGCTTTGCTAACTTGGAAATATCAACATGTGAATGCTATTTTTATTCGACAGAAATTGAAAAACACCATTTCATTACAAATTCGTTGAAAGTGATTTTTATAATAGGCCCTTGCACTCCGAGGGCCAGAAAAAATAGAAACTCTCGAAAGTCAGTGTTCGATCAGAATGAAATTAATCATGTGTGATCATAAATAAATAAATTATCAAACCTAGAGGACTATTATTGTAGAATTACATCCGAAAGGTCATAAATTAGTAAGTTGTAAAGCACCTTCTGTTGGGCGATACATGCCGATATACGGCAATGGCACAGATTATCAGCTTCCAAACCGTGCACCATCAAACCCCAAATTCAATCCAATCCGATATACGGCAAGGCATGGAGTCAAATGGTGTTTTTATGCTATCTTGTAGCAAATTATGCCGAGCATTTTGCAGCTACTGCTTCATATCCCTTATGTTCCGGCAGTATTGCAACGACCTAGCACATCTAGCCTCTCCCAGGAGTGCCTCCGTATTTGAAACTCTTCACTGGTCAGAGAGAACCGCAGATCTGTCTTCCATTGAGCATATCTGGTATACCTTAGGCTGTCAATGCTGCCGGAATATAAGGGATCCGTAGCAGTATCTACAAAATGCTTGGCTTAATTTGCCACAGAAATAGCTTAAGGGTTTTTTTTTATTCTATGCCACGCCGTATATCGGTATGTATCGCCACCATAGCTTTTCTACAACTTATTAATTTATAAACTTTCGGAATTAATTCTACAATTGCAAGGAGTCCTCTAGATTTTACAATACGGCATCATTTCTGTTATCTCTTCGTGTACATCACACAAGCCAAGTTTCTTCCGATCGAACACTGGCTTTGGGGTGTGTTTTTGGCAGTGTGATCAACAAGATCAAATTGGTTTTTCTATTTATTTAGGAAACTTAACAAAGATGTTCCCATGAGCCGGTACAATTAATAAAACGAAAGTCCGTTATGGACCATACAATAAACGGCATACAAGGAAGTTCGCTATGGACCATACCATGAGCGGGAACAAGGAAATATTCACTTCAATATCGAATGCGTCGGGCTGGTCCTCTCTTGGCGACCTAAGAAAGTCGTCAAACCACCAAACGTCGCCCAATCGCTGCTAGTTCACAACACAGCCCATTTTTAATAATTTGCTTATTGTGTAAGTAACTGCTATTTAATTATGAAATCTCAAACATCAAGAAGTGCAAAACAACAATGAATCTCAATGTTCCAAGTTCTCTTCATAATATAGTTATACAGAGGCGAAGCTAAGCATTTTGGGAGAAATAATACAGTGCAGTCCTTTATCAAAACAAAAATAATTTTTTGTCAAAGTGTATTTTTAATAATTTGCCTATTTCAAAAGACGGACGTTAATTAACTACTTACCTACCTTTTGTTTAAGGCCACATTATTTTTCTATTAAACGCCCTACCGGCCTCCTAGTAGTATCAGCTTCTCGGAAATTTACCGATTTCATGTGGGCCTGCCTGGTCATTGACAGTGGCTCACCTATGAAAGGGGCTAAGGAGACTTAAAAAAGGCCTTATCCCAGGCCTTGAAAAAGCAAAAACATCCATATTTAGTTTACCTGTTCTTGAAAAGTTCGCTTATTATTCTTGGTTTTAACATTTTCTCTCCTCGTTTAATCAACAAATATTTATTCATTATTTTTTATCCCATAGAAAAGCGTCCGATCGTTTACTTACAAGACAAAGAAGCATAACCACTACGAAAATATAGTACGACAGACTTTTTCTGGTCAAGCTAAATGTAGGGGCAACGGTAATTTTAGAGTAACGTGTTTTCTGCATATATCTCTCTACACTACTTCGCCAATAGAAATTCTAAAAAAATAAACTCCGAATTGATATACAAAAGCTAATTGGTCAACGGCGATAAACTACATTTTAAGATAACCCCATATGTATCATGACAGAACATTTGGGTAAAATTAAGTAAAATCCCTTTTTCCATCTAATTTGTTCGTTAATACTGATAATCCCACTCATACTATTTTATACTCTATTTTTGTGGAGTCTGGTCATCGTTTCCTTCAATTCATATGCTATGTCTTGAAGTAGTCATTCTAAAACTGATCTGTATTTCAAAGAAACAAATTTTAAATTTAAAACTCAGGCCCCTTGCTATATTTATATTTATGATTCGTACGATTTTCTCATCTCAAATTGCTACCCCAATAAAGGGAGCTTACAATAACAACGTAACCCCCTCCAGGTTGATATCCTGAGTGCGCCCCTGCCCATGATTTAAGATGGTTCTCAATGGAAACCTCATGTGTGATCTGCAGGAGGAATTTCCTAAAATTTCATTCTTGTCACGAAATTTTCTCGAATAAGAAATCGTTTAATACAAACACCGACTGAAATTTCACGTTGCTGATTACGAAATGTAAATAAGCTGTTGCTGCTTTTCTGTCCAGAAGTGCGACTCCGGCAAGTATTTGAAACTCTCTTTTGAGTATCCTCTGGTAAGTTCGAATCATCAAATGATCAGCACGTCTCTTGATAGTTTCCAAGTGCCGCTACAAAAGTTTTGCTGTACGGTTCTTTCTCTCTCACACATACACGATCACCCAATATCAACCTAAAGATCAATGACTTCAGTCAATAATAAACGTTTCTTAACGATGAAATTTTGCAAACCGTTATGTCCATTAACTCTCCAAGGGGTTTCGACGAGATATCGCGTCCATCAAGATATGACTGATTTTGCTAATGACTAGGTATCGGCAAGTATTTGAAACTCTCTTTTGAGTATCCTCTGGTAAGTTCGAATCATCAAATGATCAGCACGTCTCTTGATAGTTTCCAAGTGCCGCTACAAAAGTTTTGCTGTACGGTTCTTTCTCTCTCACACATACACGATCACCCAATATCAACCTATAGATCAATGACTTCAGTCAATAATAAACGTTTCTTAACGATGAAATTTTGCAAACCGTTATGTCCATTAACTCTCCAAGCGGTTTCGACGAGATATCGCGTCCATCAAGATATGACTGATTTTGCTAATGACTAGGTATCGGCAAGTATTTGAAACTCTCTTTTGAGTATCCTCTGGTAAGTTCGAATCATCAAATGATCAGCACGTCTCTTGATAGTTTCCAAGTGCCGCTACAAAAGTTTTGCTGTACGGTTCTTTCTCTCTCACACATACACGATCACCCAATATCAACCTAAAGATCAATGACTTCAGTCAATAATAAACGTTTCTTAACGATGAAATTTCGCAAACCGTTATGTCCATTAACTCTCCAAGGGGTTTCGACGAGATATCGCGTCCATCAAGATATGACTGATTTTGCTAATGACTAGGTATCGGCAAGTATTTGAAACTCTCTTTTGAGTATCCTCTGGTAAGTTCGAATCATCAAATGATCAG
Source organism: Meta bourneti (assembly GCA_933210815.1). Lineage (NCBI taxonomy): Eukaryota > Metazoa > Arthropoda > Arachnida > Araneae > Tetragnathidae > Meta > Meta bourneti. The sequence goes on along the minus strand of OW119929.1, from coordinate 74,723,028 downwards.
CACGTCTCTTGATAGTTTCCAAGTGCCGCTACAAAAGTTTTGCTGTACGGTTCTTTCTCTCTCACACATACACGATCACCCAATATCAACCTAAAGATCAATGACTTCAGTCAATAATAAACGTTTCTTAACGATGAAATTTTGCAAACCGTTATGTCCATTAACTCTCCAAGGGGTTTCGACGAGATATCGCGTCCATCAAGATATGACTGATTTTGCTAATGACTAGGTATCTTGTCATCAAGATATCACCGATGACAATGAGATTAAGATCTGATCCGTTTTCTTCTAATGATCGTGATCGTGTTTTCTTCTAATGACGAGATATTTCGACCTACGAGATCTGGTCAGTTTTGCTAATGACGAGGTACTTCGTTGAAACAATCACCAGAAGTGTTAACAATAAATGTTAATAAAAAATTTTGGAGGGAAAGGAACTCGGTTTCCCACCCCGCCCCCGGAAGTGTTGGTTTTCTAAGTTATAAAATATTTTCATCTTTTTTAAGTCTTTAAATAAAATACAATTACTTTATAATTAAACAATTGTTTAATTTATTATAAGTTCGTAATATTTGTATATTCGGAATATTTCGTATTCCGTTGTGAATTTACTATGCATTAAATATAGAAGCAATGGTTAGGGAGTTTGATTTTTCCGTGCTCAATTCATCTCTCTCGTGATCACATGTCTCACCAACCCCTCAATGGTGACATAAAAGAAAAAGCGTATTCCTAGAAACTAATTTCGAATAATTTCTGTTAATTGTAGAATAATCCTTATAAGGCAGGAACGCATTTAGAGGGGGCATAGGCCTATAGACCAATTTAAAAATGGGATTCATGTTTGCTTTATTTGTATTGTAAAAATTTAAGGTCGCACAACTATAGGAGATTAGAAACCAGGAATCACTGCCGGCACATTGCAATTTCAGGTTATCAATCTCATGGGATGACCCCTGGAGCACACAAATAACAAATTCACACTAGTCATAAATTGTATTTTGACAATCAAGTTGCAGATCAAGAAGATAAGTGCTTACCGGAAAAAGCAAATTTGATTTAGGCACCATATGAAAATTTTTAAACCTGTTCGTTATGGTAGATAGGTATTTTAATTAACGTCGCACTGAAGCAACACAACGGGCGGTTGGCGACGGTCCTGGATCAAATCTGAAGGGAAAGATCCGAGGATAACACCACGTAATTTAGAACCATGATCAGATGATGAGGCAACATCTGAGCTGACACCCTACTCTCCAAACTTCCACACCACTCCAACGTGAGGACATTTGAGGCCAACAGATTTAACATGCACCAGCCCCCTTTTTACACAACTTTTATTTGGTTGGATTCGAACTCGAACGAACTTCGCCAATCCGTTACTCTTCCAACCGGTCTACCGCAGCCCCTCTTCGTTATGGAGCAACGAATGGAGGATTTTAGATGTATTTTAGTCGGGGGCGCAGCCCACCCCCGTTCCAACACATAGGCTACTACAGGTTAACAGGGGCGGCCCCAAAGTGTCGTGGCATTGACCTCGAGATTTAGTGGACAAGACTCAGAATCGGCAGGTGCTCATCAACCATAGGCTGGAATATCGCATCTCTCGTCCAAATCAGATCGGTGGACAGATTGGCCTTTTGGCGCAGTCATCCATCCAACCAGTTCAGTCGGGGTTCAATAAAGGTGTGTCGTGCGACGTGTTCAGCCCATAAATGGGGAGGCAATCGCAAATATACTTCTAACAGATATAGAATTAACTATATGCATAATTGCTTGCTGGCTAACTAATAAAGGATTTAGATCGATATCACTGGTTGAACACTGGTTCACGACTGGGTATGAACTAACATGTTGAGATGAGTTTGGAGTTGGAAGGAGTATGAAAATTCAAGGTCAGGGGAAAACTTTTAAAGATTAGTTAAAGTTAACAAAAGTTGTAAAAGGTGGCAAAATTTATGTTCAGACACAGTTAGATATATTAAAAATAATTATGGGGGTCACTGGGAATTAAGGTACAAAATGTCGAAAAAGTGGACAAATGTTAGAAGGATTCGAAGTCTGAACTTTCTTTGTGTGGAAATTCAAAATCTGGAGTGAAAATCTTGAAAAATAATTGTTGAAAATCTTGTAAAAAGTGAAAAATATTTTAGTCTCGACATGAGTAAAAATGTTTAAGACAGTTTTGCGTTCATTTGGAATGGAAATATTTCGAGCGAGCACAGGCTTCTAAGATTAGCCGAGATGTGCCTCTATGCCTACCGCAATCCCTCATTTTAAAATTATTGTCTGATGATTTTGTAACATTATGAAAGGTACGCCAAATAAATAAACATACACGCAAGGAAAGTTTTACCGACACAGAAGATAGAGAAATACATCCAGAGAGGAATTGAACCTGAGCCGCCTACAACTCGCAGGTTGCTAGTACAGTGGACAAACCCGCTGAGCTATGGCTACCCAAAATTTCATTTCTAAATTTAGACAACCACCTAAATAAAATCCTGTTTTCCTTACAGTCCAAAAGAAACTACACTTTCGCTTGCATTTCGTTTCATTTCGTAAAACCGTGATTCAAAATTACGTGATATCCTCGGATCTTTCCCTTTGGGATTGATCCCGGACCGTCACCAATAGCCCGTTGTGTTGCTCCAGTGTGACGTTAATTGAAATACCCCCTGGACCGTTGCCAATAGCCCATTGTGATGCCCCAGTGCGACGTTAATTCAACTACCTACCGTTAAAATGGACATGGAAAATACATTGTCGATTTTTCATATCATAAGATGTTTTTCGTTCAACATATCTCAAATGTCCTCGTGTTGGCGTTGTGTGGAAATTTGGAGAGTGGAATGCCAGCTCATACCGTGATCTGACCGTGTTTCAAAGTTACGAGGCGTCTTCAGATCATTCCCTTCGGGATGGATCCTGGACCGTCGCCAATTGCCCATTTTGTTGCTCCAGTGTGACGTTAGTTCAACTATCTACCTACCCATTCAACTTATTAGGGACCCAGTTGATTGTGTGGCGAATCGTCAACCGGAGGGTGGAGAGTTAAAAACTTGATCAAATTAAAGACCATTGTTTACGTGGGGAGGGAGGGAAGGGAGGGAATTTCAATTAACGTCACACTGGAGCAACACAATGGGCTATTGGTGACGGTCCGGGATCAATCCCAAAGGGAAAGATCCGAGGACAACACCACGTAATTTTGAACCACGGTCAGATGACGCGTTTACGTGGGAAGCTAGTGCACTTTAAGTCTGTCGTGGCATCAAATGTCTTCACGTTGGTGTGGAAGTTAGAAGAGGGGGTGCCAGCTCAGGTATTGACTTCGTCTTCTGACCGTGGAACAAAACAATGAGGTGTCCTAGGATTCTTCCCTTCGGGGTTAATTCCGGTGGGTAGGTATTTAGTAACATCTGGTGATGCAGAATAACGGGCTATTTGCAAAGGTCCGGGATCAATCCCGAAGGGAAAGTTTCGAGGACAACATCACGTAATTTTGAACCACGGTTAGATGACGAGGCAACACCTGAGCTGGCATCCCACTCTCCAAACTTCCACACAACGCCACCATGGAGATTGATTCCGGATCATCGCCAATAGCTTGTGGGTTGATCCAGTGAGATTTAAATTCAACTACCTACGCTTCGAGATTGATCTCAGACCGTCGTCAAAAGCCTATTGTGTTGCTCCAGTGCGACGTTAATTCAACTATCAACCACCTACTTCAAGCGTATTTCGAATCACAACGAGCACCAAAATTTAATCCTAGAACTTGCTGAACCTAGAACCAGAACCTAAGCCATTCTATGATCAAGAACACTGAATAAATGATATTTCAGTTTCATGGAATGGCCTCTCTAAATTCGATATCTTATTGGTTAGATCAGGAAGAAGCAGACGCCCAATTTTAACAGTTTCGTCATCACGCCGACTAACATCAAAACAGTTACCAATGCAACTCTAAATTCTAGAATAGTTTCCTGATCTGGTACTTTGCATCTCTTTGGTCAAACAAAGTATTTCAAATCATGGCGCATCGTGAATACGATATTATAATTTTCGGTGCCACTGGATATACTGGCCGTTATGTTGTAGAAGAACTGACAAATTCCGTCAAATCAACCGATTTCAAATGGGCTATAGCCGGTCGAAATGTCCAAAAATTGCAAGAATCCATTGATATCGTTCAAGGATATCTTGGGGATGGTAATGATTCTGATTTTCAACCAAAATTTTTTTTTGTGGTGACAACCTCGCATGTCAAGCTTTCTTCAAATTATTTTTTAGGAATTGTAGAACTTGTCACTCAAAACTGTTAATTGCTTTTAAAGATATGTGAATTGAAGATTTTTTCGATTGTTTTGGAAATTTTACTGTTCATATGAAATTTAGAAAGGGTCAGACGACAAATTTTTGTGTTCAATTTTCTTACGTTACAGAATGCATAGTTTTCCTCATAGTGTTAACTGAATTCATCCAACAATCTAAGTATATCCTTGTCCATTAAATTCGTATTTTTCCAAAACATAGTATTTTCTGTCACTAAGCAACAATACATATATTAAATATTTGAATTAAATTTCTTGTTTAAATTAATCGTCAATTGCAATGATTTTCTGTTGCTCTTTGTCGTAAAATTTTAAAAGTAATTCATATTTTGCCATGTTCAGAGCACATTTGATGAATGGTGCTATGTGAAGTTCCGAGATGGAGGCACTATTGACAGCTTAAAATTTATTTGCATGATGATTTTGTTGTAATTTTTTTTCTTTGTGCTATGTTAAATATTGTCTTTTTACCTTGCCTCTGGAAATAAAAAACATTACATTATTAGCAATACTTACTAGCATTACTAAATGTATATTTGTGCTGTATATAAGATTATCACTTGTCACTGGTATCATTTCAATGCAGGTACTGAATTTATTTCTGTATTTTTAATTTTAGCAGCTGATATCCGTAAAACACCAATCATTCAAGCAGATGTCCAAGATCCAGTTTCTATATCTGATATGTGCAAGCAAGCGAAGCTGATTTTGAATTGTGTTGGACCTGTGAGTTTCTTTAGAATCATTCATAGATAATATTTCTATTTTAAATCTTAGAATAAATATTTACATATGATAAAATTAAACTCAATGATGAGCATGTGGGAAACCTTAATCTAGACAGGAGCTTGGGATAATATGCCTCAGTCACACAAAAGTATCGCAACCAAATGTTTTGCAGCTGCTTGAATGATTACAAACAAAAAAATAAATTCCTCTTTTTAAAGTATATTGGGAACAGCTTTGACATGAAGACTTTTTGTGGCAATGGTTTTGGTATGTTTTTATGTCACCAAGGAAGAATTTCTTAGTAAAACAGCCTCACACACATTTACTTGAATCTTTTATTAATTTTTGTAAATCATTCTTTTTTATTTTACTTGCCTAAATAAATCTAGTTTGCTAGAATTTATGTGATCTTTATAACAAGCCTGGTTCCATTAGACTTAAAACTAATAAATAAGTGTGGATTTTCTATTTTTAAAATTATTTTTATCAATTTTTTAATTATTTCCCCCAAACCTAAAGTGGTGCCTCTTCTAAGAAATTCTTCTTGGGTAACATAAAAAGATGCACCAAAAGTGTTGCAACAAAAAAATCTATCAAAACTAATAATTTAAGTAATAATTTCCTTACAACAAAGGAAATGACACAAAGGTTTGATTCTTCCCTATGCATTGTCTACAAATCGAAGTGCTCTGGTCACTTGTGTTAAGTTGTTCCACATATTGAAAACTTGGTGACAGGAAAAGAAGCACCAATTTCTGATCAAGAAATTGAATATTTTCTTTACTATGTGCAGTTCGTAAACTGATTGTTAGTGAGATTTAAGTAAATGAATTATAATGTAAAAGAATTGTTTTCTATGATGCAATGTAATAAAATAAAAGTAATTGAAGTAATTTGTTTGCTGCTTATGTACAGCTAGTATTTATTTGTAAATAAATATTCTTGTCTCTAAGTTCCTCTGAAACTGGAAAGTGTCCCTGAAAAGGGTCTGAGTTTAAGACTGATGTTCTACAACATGTCATCAAATCCTGAAAACAGTAAAAGGAAGCAGTTTTGTGGCAAAGTAGACTGAATGATCTTTCATATTTGGGATCAATATTATAAGTTCAAGCATTTTATTTTGTTCAGAATATATTTCAAAAGTTTCAATTCCATTCTTTATTGAGGAGCCCTCAAAAAAGTATTCATTTTCAAGTCTTAAAAGTTTGGCTTGCATAACTAATGAACTCTTTTTTTTTTCAGTATAAAATGTATGGAGAAGTTGTGGTTTCTGCATGCATTGAAAATGGAACTCATCACGTGGATCTCAGTGGGGAATTAAAGGTGAAATCTTGAGAATAATTTTTTGTTTAGTAAGTGGTTCCATGAGTGTCTCATGTACCTACCAAACTGTATACTAACTATATCCTATTTTTAACCACGAAAGTATATTACGGATAAATATTAGATACATTTTCATACCTGCCAACTGTTCCAGAAGTCGTCTAGAAAAACACATACATAGTCTTCCATATAGAAATGTTTTCTGGGTTTTTCTTTGGAAGACAATTTTCAAGTGACATCTATTTAGATAATGGGGCCAACGTGGCTCAGTGGATATGCCCACTGTGCAAGCAACCTTCGAGTTGTAGACGGTGCAGGTTCGACTCCTGCCAGGTGGATTCCTCCCTGTGTGTATTTCTCTCTTATGTGTCAGTAAAGCTTTCACTGTGTGTGTCAGTTGATATTGTATGTTTTGTGTCAATTACTTGATATAATGTAAAATGATATTGTATTGTGTCTGGTATGGCATGGCCAAATATGGTCCTTGCGCCATAAAACCTCAACCAACCAACCTATTTAGATACTTTGCAGCAAGCCATGGCAATCTTGAAAGAAAACATCAGAATCAGTGATTGCCAGATTGTTGTAAAAACCTTCTTTATTATTTATTTTCTAGAAAACCCCACAAATGTACCTCTAAGGCATTCAAGAGAAATTTTAATTGCTCCCTTTTCCATATTTTTGGTAGCATTTTGAGTAAAATATTGCCAAATCAGTTTCACTGAATTGCGGCTTAGTAAATGAGTGTAGTAGAGAACAGGGTAGGGTTACTTTTCCTGTTTTAAATTGCTGTCATAAAGCCCAGTTTGGCTTAATTGTTGCTAATTTGGTGCTTTAAAATTTTTTTGATAGTTGGTTTTATAAATTTTTCATTTCTAACAGTTGTGTATACAGTAACAGCATAACAGGTGTTTTTATGTCACAAATATCTTCTGAATTTTTTTCTTTGAAGTTGGCAGGTTTGCATTTCCATATTCAAATAAAAATATGGCCCTGTTAGTTAGTGTTCATATCTTAACAGTAATCTTCTAAGAGCTTTAACTATTTTTTGATGTTTTATAGATGTGATTTATTAATGTTTAAGAAAATTAATTAAGCTCTGTTGATACCTGTATTCTAAGAATACAAGTTACACCTAACATTTACATAGACATGTACTTTAGATAATTTGTTTTCTATTAATTGTTCTTTGAATATACTGCTTACTGCTGCTTTATAAAGTTTTTAAAAGGAATAAACTTAATAAAAATTATTGCTAGAATTCAAGTACTGTTATTTAATAGCTAGTGTTAAATCACATTGTATATATTATAAGAAGGCTTTGTTGAAAACAAATTAATTTCTACTTAATTATTAAATAAATATTTCTTTTTAGTTTTTAGAAACAATGCAGGCAAAATATTTTAACACAGCTAAAGAAAAAGGTGTTTACATCGCTGAATCATGTGGATTCGATAGCATTCCTGGAGATTATGGTATTTCATTATTAAAAAAAGAATTCAAAGGTAATTAATAACTGTTAAATTCATCAATTTTGATGTGAAAATGACTGAAAAACAGATGTCAAATACTATGTGTATGTATGCATGTGTCATGTTATAATATCTGAGAATTGAATACTTGCTATATCCTCGTAGCAAGAAAAAGTGGGATTTGAGAAAGGATTTTGATAATTTTGTTACTTAATGGTTGAATGTTATATTCAAGATGTCAACTCCTAGTAGCCCGAAAACATGGCCCTTGTGCCTTATGAAACACCAACCCCTAGTGGCCTGACTCTAAGATTTTATGCTTTTGTATTTCATGTTGGTGTAAGTTCTTATTGTTTTAAACATCTTGATAAAAAAATATTTAAACATTCTCTGTTGCATACAAAATTGAATAATGTTCTAATTGAAATTTTTACTTACAGGTGATCTAAACTCTGTGGAATACTTTGTTGAAATCGGTCAGGGACCAGAGGTATGTCTTATTTATTCTTTTAAATAAGTTAGTCATATTATCACACACATTCTTTTGTTCAATGTGTACTATTTGTTGTGTATCCTAACCTCTTATAAACCTTAAAGTGAAACTTAAATTAGTTACTCTACACATCTATAATTGCATTCCTCAACAAATTTATATAAAACTATTTAATGTACATACCATTTTCCCCTATTCCTTGTATTTATTCATGTTCTTTCCTTGTGATCACTTAAATATTTAATAATTTGATCTTGTTTCACTTTATAAATTTTTCAACCCAGAATTGATAATTGCTGCCATTTCTGCATTATTCTGAACTGGTTTCTCACTTTGTGACCAATGAAACAACAATTTTTTTTAACTTGCAGAATTTTTAATAGCAATCATTTACATCAATTAATGTTGAATTGTACTAAAAGGGTCTGCATTTTGATGGGACTATTCACCTGTCATTCAGCAGCAACAATAAACATAAGTGTTGAATCTTTAGTTGATTTACGTATTTATTTCATTTGGTGTTGCAAATACCCACCCTTTTAAGCAAGCAATTCTGGTCATCGTATATGACGAGATACACTAGTTAAATTTGAATAGTGTGATAAAGTATAGAGATCACTAGACATCATTTTTTCTGATTGAAGAGCTTGATTTCTCACTTCACTGTCTTTTTATACTACACTAGGGTTGATCAAGGGGTCACAAGGGATTGGAATCTTCAACTATAGAGATTGTGAACCTCTAGGAACATCCATCTTGTGCCATTAAACTCAATCAACCCTAAGAACATCCATAACTGGAATTAAAACTCAGTATGTTGAACTGCCTGCCATAGCACTGACCATTTGGCTATCTGGCTGACTCTTAAATATGGAAAGTTACTCTTACCCAAACAGAAATATGCATGTTTTTTCTACTTGAGAAATAGATTTCATAAAATCACAGATTAAGACTTGTAAAATGTGGAATGAATTAAATTACTTGTTCAACGCTTCAAGAATTGTTTAGTTTTTTGCTTATGCTGCAAAGTAATGTCGAACAAACTCTTGTAGTGCAGGTACAAATCTCAACAGAAAAACCACCAAGTTTCAATTAATATAAGTATTTATTTATACAGTACACTGCATTGTGTAAATATGTCAAATACTGCCTAACCATACCACAATTTGGCACAGCTTGTCTATTTTTGGATCTTGAGCCATGACCCGAACATCCATCCATACCACTGACCTCAAAATTCAATGGCAATTCAATTTGAAATTGAAAATTTTCTCCAACATGGAGGACATTGCAAACACACTTTTGGATTAAGACACAACATGTCTTAGTGTACAGTCTGGGACTAAATTATTCGATGCACTTAGATTTTTTTTATATAGAATTTATTTGAAAGGAGGAAATGCTATTTAATTTTTACTCAAATTTAATAGAAGACCATTTTTTTATTTGAATGTTGCAGAATGATGTAACAAATTTAGTAGTAACTATCACATTTTAATTAATTTTTGCCAAATATGTTGGTGGTCAAAAAATACATCTATTCTTAATGTTTGATGGGTCAATTTTGGAAGCTATTAAAGCTCCAATTTGCCTAGACATGCTTTTAATGCATGTTCTTACTCTCCGAGAACTGCAGGTGATGTTTGAAGGTATAAAAAAATTTCTCAATCAGCTTAACTTTTTGTTGTATACACTGCTATAGTTACTTATCTCTTCATTAGCACCCACACGTTTTGAATTGGAATCATATTCAGAAAATTTCTCGACAAAGACAATAGAGGAATATTGATAATTTTTAATTATTTTGACTTTTAATTATTTTGTCCACACTTGTGCAATAAGTGTAGACAAAATAATTAAAAGTTATAAAAAAGCAATCTATTCAGTGCATTGATAAGTGAATTACAGGCTGTCACACAGCCTCTCCATCTTTCTAGTGTTAACTCAAATCCAATTTTTATTGGAATGTAACGTATGAATGAATATATCCATCAGAAAGAGGTTAAATTTGCTAACATTTAGTATTGATAATTTTATTACTCTTACCTTTGGGAAATGTGACACCTTTCTTGATTTTAATGTTCCTATTTATTTTATGTAGGGAAGAAGTACCAATATTGGAACATTTTTGTCAGCCATTCATTCCGTTGGAGATATTTTGAGTGCTGAAAAGTATGATAATTTACTTAAGGAAGAAGTTTTCAAGAAAGATCTTGTGCAGAGCAATTTTAAATTGCATAAAAGGTAATCATTGTAAAACTTATTTATTCTACATTAGCAAGGTTTGAGTTTAAAATGTTCCACATTTTTGTGTTATGTTGTGAACGCAAGCATAATCAGGTCTTGTTTGTCCAAAAGAAACAGGAGCTGCTTTTTTCGTTTATGTAGATACAACAAAGTTATTCACTATGTTGCATCTGTGTAAGCAAAATATATGCACATGTGACTAAGCATTTCTGTAAGCAAATCAAGGTGCTAGTAGTTGGGATACCATTTCAAACCATTTTTACCATCTACAATGTTTAAACCCAGGTAGGCTCGCCCGATCGGTGTTATTTGTTGGCAAAAGGCAATAAACTGATGTAAACAAAATAAAATCTACTATGGGATTCATCTGGTTTTGTCCCTTTGTTTTACTATGCTTAATTTGAGCTACATGATATTTCTAAAACTACACGGAAGAGCTCCAACTTTATACTGAAATTCTTCAGCAGTCTGATTACAGAAACCAATGAGAAGTCAAACTCAGAATTCAGCACAAGAAAGAAAAGGGAGCAAAAATAAGTTTAGCTTCAAAAATTGCCAAATCGCCTTTGAAGTATATGAAATGTATCAAAGAATGTGATGAAATTAAAGTAGACGTTCGTAATCTAATTGTGATAACATGACTAAGTTCAATGTTGCTGTGTATTTTATTGGAAATAAGAATTGACACCAGTAGAACTAAATAAAATACTGTTATATTATATTTTTGGATAATTTTTTCATTTCATGAAATCCATGTAATAAGATTTGAAAAATGTGAGTAATGACACTTTAGCCATCAATAGATATAAGCAATTAATAAAGTTTAGTGCAGATGCTATGTGCAGGTCTGCTAGTATTTCATAAAGCTTTTGGGGTATGAAGATATATGCAGTCTGATCAAATTATTAAATCCACAATTTGAAAAAGGTATTTTTCCGAATTTTGTGCAAAAATGGATGTCTGCTATATAACAGGCTGATAAACTTACTCATAGTGTTACCAACTTTATGTAAAATTTGCTATCATAAGTTTGTCATAAAAATATAAATTATTCAATATGACCAGGTTTTCTTTTTAATAACTAGTTTAAATGCAAAATAGTTGATTTCTAAAGGTGGCTCTAATATGATCACACTGTTCTTAAAAAAACATTCTGAGTACATTTCCACAAATATAATTTTGATGGCAATTCCTTGTCTCATGATTTTGACTACAAGATTGGAACATGAAACTAAAATACTAATAGAATATACTTTGTTCATTTCTTCTGTGTATTAATTTGTAACCTTTATTTCATCATACTGAATTAAAAGTTGAAGCCTCTTATGAATGATTTTTATGGCTGGAAATATAGAAGTTATTGTTTATTTGTGCAATTATGTATTTTTAATGAAATATTTGATAGATGTTACTTTAGTCTGAGGATAATATTTGTCCTAGTAATCTCAATAACATTAAAATCAATTTTTACTGGATAATTAATTTTTATTGCTAATAAAAAATAGCATGCTTAGTATTCTGTAAGAAAATATTCCTATTAGTAGTTAGTCCAATTTGATATTCTGACATTTCTTATATCTAAATAATGTATAATCATTCAAAGATTAATAAATAAGGGATATAAATAGGTTTTTGTCTGTTAAAATATTGGTGATATAGCTCAGCAGAGACCTTTCTAATTTAGTGCTCATTCCAACCTGAAATATTGAAGCTTAAAGCTGAGTTGCCTTGAAATTTGTCTTTTACACTTAAAGAAAATCTAAATCCCTTATGCTTATGCTCCTATATGTAGATTCCAAGGTACCTGAATGTTCTGTCCTCTTCTGTTTTACCCTCGACTGCCCTTCTGCTTTTTCCTTTTTTTCCTCTTGTCTTGTGTTTGGCACAATTATTCCAAATATGGCCCTTGCGCCATAAAACCCAAAACCAACCTATATGTAGATTGATAATCAATGGTTTTCAGTACAACAATCTCTAAATATATATCTAGAATGGGGTCACCGTTGCCCAGTCGGAAGAGTAGTGGATTAGTAACTGGAGGGAAGCGAATTCGGAACTCGATCCAGCCAAAGACTCATGTACATGGGGCTGGTGTACCTTAAATCTGTCGTGGTCACAAATGTCCTCACATTATCATGGTGTGGAAGTTTGGACAGTGGGGTGCCAGCTCAGGTGTGACCTCATCTGACCGTGGTTCCATTTGACTGGGTGTTATCCTCTGATCTTTCCCTTTGGGATTTATGACAATCGCTAATAGCCCTGACCATCACTAATAGCCCGTTGTGTTGCACCAACTATCTCTCTGTATCTAGAATGATGACGAGTAGGTGTTATATCAAATGTAATATCTTTCAAAGATTCTGCCTGGCTTAGAATTTTAGTTTCAACTCGATAGATTAAATTAATATAATTTCCTCTTAATATAATTTTAGCACAGAGAGTGTCATGCAGTTGCTGAGATGGAAAAACAAAATTGCAACTTTCTCAATTGAGAAAGGCTATAGATCAGTGGTTCTTAGCCTGGGATGTATGCATCCCTGGGGGTGTGAGAGAAATTTCGATGGATGACAGCGATTTAGTAAAAGACGATGTTATTGAAATACGAGCCAATGCATTTATTCAAATGGAATTTGAAAAAACTGGACAGAACAATTCTTGAATACACAGTTAGAACCTTAACCATAGCTGGTAAAAGCAGCATTGCAGACATTTTTACCATTTGCCAACACCTACCTGTGTGAAATGGGATTTTCATCACTTTTGTACATAAAAACAAAAGCCAAAAATCACTTAAATGCAAGTGATGACTTACGCATGGCTCTCAAAAAATGGCTCGCTTCAAAATTATTATGAATAAACAACAATGAACAATGTAGCCATTAAAAGTTGAAATATTGTTTTGTATGGATGTGTAAATATGTGTTTATTTTTCAATAAATAAATTATCTTGCAATAGAAGTAATTCCTAAATAAAAAAATAGAAACACATTTTTCAAGGGGGTGCTAAAACCTTTAGATTCAAAGGTGTGCCGATCACTAAAAAGGATAAGAACCACTGCTATAGATAGTTCTTGTGCAATATTGCTCATCGTGTGTTTAAATATTTCTTTCTGTATCTCCATGTTATTAAAATTATCTTTATATTTCAGGTTCCCCCCATTGTTCTACAGTGGTGAAGTGAAGGGATGGTGCTTGTGGTTTGTTGGTCCAGATGAACGAATCATTAAAAGGAGTCAACAGTTTCGTTACGAATACTTGAATGAGAGACCTGTATGTATAGAACCCTTTGATTTGTTTTCTAATTATGTATTTATTACCAGACTTCATGAGTAAACAGTTTACAGTCAAACAAATAAGATAAATTCATGAGTTATTCAAGATTAATTCTGTCCGGGTTATCTTTGATAATGAGTGGGGTGTAATATCCTGCAATTTTTTTTATTCATTAGTTCTATATAAAATATTATTTCTATATTTCTTGCAATTTTAGATAAGGTTCTACTTTAAAATCATTAAGTTAATGTATAGAAGAACCTACTAACTTAACTTTGCATAGTAATACCAAACTAAATATATATGTATTCATTAATAATTCTAACAATATTTTACGTACTGTTTCCTTTTAATTGCCCAAAATTATTGATAAATTTTAAATGTGAAAGTTCATTTGTAACTTGCTCATAACTCATCTTGTTCATTGTAACTCTTCTATGTACTGATTGTAGATATATTCTTTCTTTTAGAGATGCAGATTTCGCTTTAAAATCAAATGCTATTTAAAAGAAATTGCTGTTGTATTTTTCCATTTTCTGAGATTGAAGTATATTTTTATATATAATGATATTGCTGGTAAGCAAATAGCTTTACAAGTTTATTTGCAATATTTCGAATTCTCAAACTATTTTCTTTTCAGATTCAGTCTCATGGATACATCCGAATGCATTCATTCTTTATAGCTCTGTGCTATATGTTCTTTGCTGCCGTATTTGGATTCATGTCTTTGTTTTCTTTTGGAAGAAATCTTCTTGCTAAGGTTTTTATTTTTGTTTTGTCTTGATTTTTTTCATTTAAATTTACTTGTAATGCTTAATACATCTAATCTCATTTATATCTTAAGTAAATTAACCTGTTCCAAACTCTTGATTCTGCACTAAATAGGCAAATTTTTCTTATTCTACTTTATCCAAATTTACTGAAAAATATCAGATTTTCCTAAATTGTTTTAGTAATTACTGTAAACTCAAAATATGTATGTATTATCAGTATACACCCTTGAATATTTTTGAAGCCATACTGGATTTTTTCTTGCTGGTTTAGATCTTACAGAGAAACCTAAGAGATTAATTGAAGTTATGGTTTGACAAATAAGTCAGAAAATGTAACATTTACTCTATTTAAATTTATATTCATCTGGTATGCTATAAGTTGACAAGTTTCCCAAATGCTCATATTGTTTTATTCTGTTTTTCTATCATTTTTGACAGAAAAGAATAGTTGAAACTAGAAACTTGTAAAAGGATAACATGTTTTTTTCTCTTGTGCTAACAATATTGTAATTTTAAATTAGTGACCTTAAATTTATGTGATTGTATTGGGTCATCCGAAAAGTTCTGCGGTTTTTCAAATCGAAGCACGCTTTCTTATTACTATTTTGCTACTGCTGATAAGAAGTGACCTTGACTGAAGCAGATGTGTAAATTCGGTCTTTTCAGCTTTCACTGCATAATTCTAGCTTGTGTTGTGGCTTATTTTTTGTTTCACTGCAGTGCTAAGAATGGAGAACCAAAAAGTTCATTTTCGTCATATTATGCTCTTTATTTTAAGAAAGGAAAAATGCTAGTCAGACTGCTCGTAAAATTTGTTTTGTATATGGACAAAGTGCTGTTTCTGATGACACAGTTCGAAGGTGGTTTGATAAATTTCAGCCTCGAAGATGATGCCCACTGTGGACGACCACCCTTTTTAAACGAGGACCTATTAAAAGATACATCACTAAAAATCCACATTACACAGTTCACGAACTATTACAGACTAAATATTCCAAAAAGTACAGTTCATGATCATCTGAAGATTGGGTATGTAAGCCGCTACGATGTATGGGTACCCCATACTTTAACACAACAGAAAATGCTTTATCAAATTTCGGCATGTAATTCTTTGCTGAAACGAAATGAAGAAGCTCCTTTTTCGAAACGGTTCATTACTGGAGATGAGAAGTGGATACTATACAATAATGTTACAAGAAAAAGATCATGGGGTAAGCCAAATGAACCTCCCCAAGTAACATCAAGAGGGGGCTGCATCCCAAAAAAGTAATGCTTTGTGTATGGTGGGACTACAAAGGAATTGTCCATTATGAATTGTTGCCACAAATCAGACAATAAATTCAGAAAAATACTGTTCTCAAATGGCAGTATTAAAAGCAGACATCGAAGCAAAGTGACCAGAACTGACCAATCGTCGAGGTGTTGTCTTCTAGCATGACAATTCTCGGCCCCACATTTCGCTGAATGTCAGACAAAGACTTATTGAGTATGGCTGAGATGTTTTGTGTCATCCCCATATTCACCAGACCTTGCCCCCTCAGATTTTCACCTCTTCAAAATTCTCTGAACGGCCTGGAATTCAATTCTTTGGAGACTGTCAAACAGCACCTCGATAACTTCTTTACAAATAAGCCTAATGACTTTTTTTAAAAGGAATTTTCCAGCTGCCGGAAAGATGGCATAGAACAAAATGTGATTCAATAACATTTTCTTAAGTTTTTCTACTACTTCGTTGGTATTTACCATAAAAAAAACGCAGAACTTTCCGGATGACCCAATATGTCTGTTCTAAACAATTCAATGGTATTGTTTAATTTATTGTTTTAAATGAGTTTGAGTTTCACAATTATGTTTATTTTGCTTAAATGACTATTAATTTCTGGCTTAAGGTGTATGTATACACTAGAAATCACGAAAATTGACTAAAATATCGATCTATTTCTTGATAATTCAAAATATTGTCCTACCCCTTAGCTTTCTAACGATACCAAGATTTTGTAAATATTTTAAATAGTTTTCAAGTTACAAGGGTTTGGGTTAGGTACTGTCACCATAGACAAACACGTTTCCAAAACTTGAAACTCGATTTCTGAAGAACTATGTTTATGTAATAGGATGCTTCTTTCGAACAGTGATAACTCAACAATGAATTGATCTATTATAATTACTTTTGTGTCATTATAATCTAATACAGTGGATGTTTTGAACCTCAGTCGAAGTTATCTGTTAAGAAATGAATTTTTAGTTGATTTTTAAATGTTGAAATTCCTGAAAAAGTCTCGATTTTTTAGACTTAGTTCGTGAAAAAAATTGTAAAAAGAACGTATTCCCACTAGCAACGATGGAGAGTCTAAACATGAAGAATAATGTTAGGAATGATTTCCAACAGGAATTGTCTTTCTGAACACATTAGAATTTGAGATATCACTGTTCAAAAAACATGCTAATTAGCTAATTATATCTAAATTAGTTAATTAATGAGTAGATTAATCAGAATTTTTCACACTAAAATGAGTATAAGCACAAACCAATGACCATTGTGAAAAAACTGGATTTTTAAAGTCAAAATTTTAAAAAATGTTCGTGTATACATACACCTTAATTATCTGGTCTTTCTCGTCATCCCATTAACCATTAGGATCTGTTTTCATGGATTCCATAAAGTTTTTCTCATGCCTTGTTTACTTATGTTTTCAGCTCTTTACCAATCTCGGACAATTTGAATACTGTGCATTTCAAAACCTTCATTATTTATAATATTATATGTGACTAAGTGATTAGTAAAAGTTTCAAGTTATAATTTTATTTCTGCATTTTTTTTTTTAGTTTTCAAAATTTTTGCTGAATTTTTTAGATTGAAATTGGTATTTATTTTTCATTATTTTCGCCGATATAAATAAATTTATAAGCTTTGATTACAAAACACAAATTTGGTATTATAAGCTTAGTCAATTTCACTTGATCTTGAAAGAATACTTGAATCATTGAATAGTGTATAGGTAGGTGGCTACATTTAATCAATACCAGGTGTAAGTTAAAAAAAATTACTTCTGATTTCATGAAATATTTGTTTAATTGTAATTTTTTGAAAAAATAATTTAAACTTTTAATTTTATTATACTTCAAACCATCTACCAAAAATTAAAAATTTTATTTTCAAATAAAAAAATTAGGTATTGATTTTTCCATCTTTTCTAAAACTTAAGTTATAATGTGCAAAAAAGGTTAATTATCCTTTGTTTAATTTCAGTATCCATCATTTTTTACTGCTGGTGCATTCTCAAGTACTGGACCAACTAGGAAACAAGTAATTGTGTTATAATTTAATTGTGTTTGAATACTTAAATAGGTGTACACTAAACTGGCAAATTATTATGACTGTTTAATTGGTTCTTTATTCAGCCATTTTCTAACTTTAATGTTGTTTCAATTTATCTTAATCTCTTTTCTTCCAATTTGGAAAATTATCCCAGGTTTGATCAAATTGTATCTTCAAATTAGAATTCTCTCTATCATGAATGATTTACTTAGATGAGCTCTCTTGAAAGCTAATCTAAACTCAAAAAATATAATAAGAGGAAGGCATGTTTACCTTTGAATTCTTTTTGTGGTGCCTGCCCATGTTCGTGTACCACAAGCAGGTTGAATTCGCAAATCTAGCACTCTAGCCTTGAATATATTGTGGATTACTATTTGACAACTCTAACATGATCAGAAATAGTAATGTTGGAGTGGAACTTACAGGTTGTGCATTTCATGTTGAAAAATGAATATTCTAGATCAGTAATGTGAAAAATATGTATGAAAGCAGAAAAAATTGAACATGCTGGGTTGGTTTGGGAGCAGCACCCTGGAAACTATCCAGTCGGTATAAATAAGTAGCTTAACCCTTTAGCTGTTCAGTTATTTAGATGATTTGGGTACCTAAATTGTTCACTTTTTTTATTGCAAAAAACAAATGTTTAATACAAAATAAAATATACTTAGCAGTTAAAAATTAATATTTTTAATTATATACATAAAAATTTTAAGGTTTTGTGGCGGCTGCCACTCAGCGTGGCAGTGGTAAAGTTCGCATCCAGTGGAGCATTATTTTCTAAAAATTAAAAAAAAAATCAATTTAATTATTTTCTAAATAAATAAATAAATAAATAAATAAAAATGAATACCTATTAGTAGTTCAGTTTTGTGTGGTATAACTGGAAACACTTTTCCAAGCACAAACCAACTCCGCAATCAGTACACCAGAATCGTGTTTCCTTCCGTGTCTTTTTCCCATTTTCATTCTTTTTGGAGCAACAAACTTTGCACTGCCTTGTAGGTTCACGCTTCGCAGGAGTAGGAGGAATATGGGATATAAAGTGTCGTTCAGTAAGACGGGCAGGGTTATCTATTGCAGATGGTCTGCCGATATTCTTTTGTGCAGAAGCTGCATCATCATATTTATTGAAAAGCTCCTCTACAACTTGGATACGAAATTCTAAAAATGTAATTCGTTTCCCAACTACATTTTTATACAGCAAAAATGAGTTCCAGAGCACTTTGTCTAATAAATGTAAAAATATCTTTTTATAGTATTTTTTCTGGCGTTTTCGAATTGTCGGATGAAAAGATATTTCTTGATCACAACGATCTACACCACCCATAGTTAGATTGTAATCAGAAACAATCTTTGGCTTGAGTATGTCTTCATTTTTTTTATTTTTGAGGCTGATCATGGAAGTATCATGAATACTGCTCATCAAACACACATCCTTCTTATCTTTCCACCTTATAGCCGAAATCTTACCTCTTTGAAAAGCTATGAGTTGCCCTTTTTGTAATTTTCTTTTAGCGAATTCTGTAGGTAAATCTCGTCTGTTTATCCTTACTGTGCCATAAATATCTGTTTTTTGGGCTATAAGTAAATCTGCAAGCTCGGGTGACATGTAATAGTTATCTACAGTCACACAATAACCATTTCCAAGAAAGCGATTCATTAGATGCATGACGACTTTTGTGGAAAGTCCATAATTTTTATACAATGCATTGAAGACAGTGCTATTTCCTGTATAGATAACGAAGTCACAAATATACCCTGTTTCAGCCTCACAAAGCATAAAAAATTTGATTCCAAATCGTGCGCGTTTGTTTGGAATATATTGTTTCCAAGATAACCTTCCTTTATAAGGCATCAAGCTTTCATCTACAGAAACATCTCTTTCCGGTATGTAAAAGTTACAAAATTTTTGCCGTAAATTTTCTATCACATTATGCAGCTTCCAAATTTTTGGATTTGAAAAATCTTCTTTTTTTTCAGCTTCATTATTGCAAAAATTTAAATATCGAAAAAGCAAAATAAAACGATTTACTGTCATTACTTTTGAGTAAACTGGAGTGTGCAAAACCCTTCGATGAGACCAGTACATAGCCTGATTTGGTTTCTGGACAATACCTTGAAGAAATATTAGCCCAAAGAATAGCTTCATTTCTCTGTCATTTGTAGGGATCCATTTTTTACTGCGGGAGAACTTTGATATCTTTGCCCGATTTGCTCTTCTTTCTTGTTCTGCATAGTTGTTCGTTTCTTTGACAATTATATCCATTACATTTGAATCCAGAAACATTTCAAATATATCTAAAGGAGTGTAGTTTATATTTACAGAAAAGGTTATACCTGGAGTACCTGTAAAAGGGAACCGAGGAGGCGCTGATTGACCAGAAGCAGTTATTTCACACCAGTCTCTCGCATTTGCTATATTATCATCTCCGCTATCTTCTGATTCACTGCTATATTCAATATCACTTTCCTCAGTTTCACTTCCGTCACTCGTATCGATGCCTTCAAAATCGTCTTCGCTTGATGAATCCAAATCATCTATATAACGTTTACGGGATGCCATTTTGCAACAAAAAAATGCCGCGCACTTTGACTTTGGCCTCTACCCTTTGGCATATAACCTTTGAAACTTGCAGTATAGTGCTGCCATCTATTGCATTGAGCGCAAATAAATTCCTCCCGAGATATATTCGGGTATAACAACACGAAGCAATCAAAAAAAAATTACCCCGAGTAATACTCGGGCGTGACATTTTGGAACACCAGTGCTGTGCCCGAGATTACCTCGGGCAGAACAGTTAAAAGGTTAAATAATATATTACAAATAATGAAGATACCTCGAGATACTTAGTGGTGACAGCCTACATTTGTATATGCCGAATGTGTTTGAATTTGCCACTTAGCACTTCATTTTTCTACAAATGGTGCAACTTAGTTCTATGTAAATGGCAAAAAAATGAAGGAATGGTATTAGAGCTTGGATGTGTATTCAGGACGGGAAATGTATACTGTTTAATAGTAAAAACCATGCAGTGGTTCATTTCGAAGCAGCACTCTTTCCAACCTTGTTGAAAAGTTGTTAGTAATCTCATAACCCTTATTCACACCTAGATTTACAAAAAGAAAGGTTTGTTGGGATGAGAAACTACATTTTCTGACCACCATATTGTAAGTTTCACTAAACAAAATGCTAGAAAATTGGATTGCATTTATATTTAAATCTAATTTATATTTTATCTCGAAAATTAATTTAAATTAGTTTGTTTAGTTTTAACCTGTACGTCAAACCTTTGTTCAAATTGGGAGCTAGAGGAATTTTTTAAGGTTTGAAAATTATTAACCTTTGCAATCTAATCATTAAAATTAAGAAATGTAATGCCATCCAAATGTAAAGGTTTAATATAAATATACAATGTTTAATAAATTTCATTCAATATTTAATATTGAAAGTTCTTTTATTAGGTTTTAGAAGGATCAACAAAGTTTACTTTGTTTGGTAAAGGCTGGACCGAAAAATTAGCAGAACCAACTGATGAGCATGTTGATAAGCCCAATAAACAGATGAAATTAACAATATCTGGGCCAGGTTTGTAGATAAATTGTAATGATTTTTCTTAATTGATATGTTTTTACAACACTAAATTTCTATTGCTTTAAAGTACTAATATATTTGTTGAGTTTTGTTCAAAAAATAAACATTTAAAGTTTATTTTGACTTGTATTTCTATTGCAGAACCAGCTTATGCCTTCACAGCAATGTGCATGGTTCATGCTGGATTAGTTATTGTTCAGGAAAAAGAAAAGCTGCCTTTAACGTAAGTATTTTCTTATTCTCATAGGGTTCAAATTAATTCATTTTATATACACTTAGGCTAACCCTCATTCCTTCTAATCACAAAGTATTAGGTCTTGCCTTTTATTGAATTAAATGCGAGAAGACGTTTTCATTGGATTGATCTTCAATTGAATTCAACAATTTCATTTTGTGTTAGTAGGTTTGTCATTCTATGGACGTGTTTGCACAAGAACTTTGATAGTTCGAGTTAAAAATATCCAAAAAATTAATCCTTATTGAT
The DNA here is from genome assembly GCA_933210815.1 of Meta bourneti. NCBI lineage: Eukaryota > Metazoa > Arthropoda > Arachnida > Araneae > Tetragnathidae > Meta > Meta bourneti. The sequence continues at coordinate 74,700,986 of OW119929.1, read as the reverse complement.
TTTTTTAGTTCAGGTGTTGAACAGAATATTTTTGTATAAAATTTGTTCCTCTCTGATGTTAACAATTGTGTACCTGCCAATGTTTCTGAAGGTCTTAAGGAAAAACACTTGTTTTTCCAGACTTCTCAACAAAAAAAAAATATTTTCTGGATTAAGCGAAACAATTTTCAAGGGATACCAATTTCGGAGTTTGCATAAAAGTAAACATCCTAATCAGAAAATGCTAGTGTCATAAAAGTTTCTTTTAATAAAATTTCCTGACAAAACTTACAGATTATCATAAAAACATTCAAGAGGGCATGAATTAACTTTTGCATATATTTAGTGCCATTTTGTGTCAAAATATTGCCAAACTGGTTGCTTCAAATTCGAACCATCGCCAAGCATGTTACAGCAGTATGGTATAGGGTTATTATTTCTGTTATGAATTGCTTTCGTGAAGCTAATTTGGCAGAATTATCTGTAATTTGGCAGTTTTAATATTTTGTATCTTAAATATTATTTTCAGGCATTGAAAATTTATAATTTCATTAGTAGTGTATATATTTGAACACTTCAATAAATTCTAATATATTGAATGAAAAATTTGAAAATTGTCTCAAATACTTTATGCTTAGTAATTTATTATATTTTATTCAAAATATAGGCTTTTAAAAACCAGTTTTTCTAGTAAAAACCTGATTTTTAAAAATTCATTATGCTGTTTAAAAGTTATTTTAAAAAGTAACATGAATTTAAATACAAAAAATACTTTCATGGTGTATTTTTTGTTCATTGTTCGAAGGGACAAATAAATCTTTAAAGCCAGATTAATTACATTACAGAAAAAAATTCACTCAGGTAAAAAATTGAATCAAATACCAAGTATTCTATTTACTCTTATAAACTTAAATTGAATGTTCATGAAATATTTGTTAAATAATTCTCAATATTTTTTGTGTTAAAGTTGCTAATTTTAGAAAAATATTTTTAGTATTATGAATTAATGTTTGGATAAAGAAAGAGAATGATTGTTTGATAATGAGTAAGAAAGCAATATTTATCTTTCGGGTTTTGGGAAATGTACTTATAGTTTTATTAAATGTTAACATTTTTCTATTCATTCATGATTATTTTGTGTAAGTGATTCTTTATTTCTAATCTTTTGCTGTATTAATATCAAAATCTTTATTTCTTTAAATATATTGTACTTTCAAGTTTTATTTTTCTGGCAATTAGAAGCAGCATTGTATAAGTTTTCCCATTTTTCTGTAAGTCAAAGTAAATAAAAAAATTAATTTAATTGTACTATAAAAATCGAAACGTGTGGAGTACAATATCGATAGCTTTAGTGAATTTATGTGTTATTTCATTGGAAAAGTGTTCTAATTTTCAGAGGAGGAGTTCTAACACCTGGAGTAGCTTTCGAAAATACCACTTTGCGTGAAAGATTAGAAAAACGTGGAGTGACTTTCAAATTTGAAGAAATAAAATGAAACTTGAACTCAAATGTTAATTGTTGTACAGAATGGTTGTGATTTATTTCTAAAACTTTTCTCTATAATGACTTAATTTGTTATATCTCACACATTTGGTGTAATATGTGGGCACAATTTTATATTAAGTTCTTTATATGTTCTCAATGTAATAATATTTAAAGGTATTTACCTTGAAGTGAAATTTATAATATTGTAATTCTGTATTTTGAGTATAAATCAGTACTGCTTTATTCTATACAAAATTCTGTTTTATATACTGAGGATTTAATTTAATTATGTTATTTGTCAGGGTAATTGCTTTTCAGACTTCATAGTAAGATCTTGTTATTTCATGTTGACATTTTACAAGGGCCAACACTTGAAATTGTATTTTATTGAAAAGGTTCTAGGATTTATTAAAATAGATCCAATTTTATTTAAGTTTATTAAGTTTGTAAATTAAGATTTTTTGCACCCAATTGTGATAACTTTTATTGTATCTAATTGCTAAAATTTGAAATTTCTTTTGAAAGTTTTGTTTGGTGTTCAAAGCATATTTGAATTACAAAATAAAATCAAACTATTCCATATGCAACAATGAACATTACTATAGAAATATTCAACTATTTGTTACTAAATTTAAAGTTTTTCTATAATATCAGAGGAACAGTATTATTTTCTGTTTGAAATTGCTACTTTTAACGATAGTTTTAGTGACTGATTTTCAAAAGACACTTCCTTGTTTGGTTTTTCGTTTTTATATTTTGTTATTAAACCATAAAAAAGGAATGCAATTGTGTTCAATTTAGTATTTAATGAGTCCAATTTTCTTTTAGATGAACAAAGAATTATCTATACAATTCTTTAAAGAGCTTGCTTATATGATAAAAGTTTTCTGATAATTGCTTTATAAATTTTCAATGTGTGAATACTTTGGTTGAATGAAAATAAAGTGATTGTATCAATATTTATTTCATTGACTAAAATAAGAAAAGGAAATGTAAAGCATTTATTTGAATATTATATTTCATACTTTGTTTCATGTGATTGAAACCTAATGTGATTGTATCAAATTATTTTGGGAGGAAAAATAAAGTCTGATTCTATATTGTCTATGCAATAGGTTATTTAACATACTTTCAAAATTATTGTTACAGTTTTTATGCTGGTATTAAAAATAAATTCACTAAATTAATAAATCTAAGCATAATAAAGATATCTTTCTTCAATGTAAGGATCTTACATTGAAGAAAAATGCAAAAATCTATTGCATTCTACCACCAACCAGTAAGATCCTCTTATATTCATTGTTGGGTTGTAAAATGCAATATATCATCGCTTACAGTGAAACAGACTAGGCCAAAAAGCTTAATTTGAGAAAGCAAAGGGAAAAAATTCTACTCCCTGCTTTATGTACTATATTTTTCAAGTTCTCTAAATTTCATTCAAAGGAAGAATGACATTCTGGACTTCGCTAGTTTCCACTTCCAATTTTTTCGCTTTTCTAAATTAGAATGTGGAATCGCCACATTCTAAATTAGAAAAGCTAAAAAAAATTGGATATCTTGAAAACTTTGATTTAGAGTCTCACTTGTAAGCTGATGATATATTTCTGCCTTTTTCTCCAATCAGTGGTTTAATCATACACATTCATAGATATAAGTTTTAAGTGAGAAAAGATAAGATTTTATTTTATGGGATGCAAATACAAAATGCAAACAATAAATTTGTTCATCCTCATTTTATTTATTTGTCAATAACAAAATGTCTAGAGAAAAATCATTAAAAAAACGATTTTCATAAGCATTAATATTTTAGTGTAAGAAATGTCTTCAAATCTATTGTTATAATTCCTGGAACAGATGATACTTTCTTTTCTGTGTGTAAACACGTCAATTGATTTTAGTGTCTGAAGTCTCCCATTTCCTTTTTGAACATGGAAGCATCTTTGGTATGTCCTCAGTGTGGCACCACTTAATTTACCTATTTTACCTTTCCTTTTCTATTTAAATCTTCATCAAGGCCTCCATGGTTGATTTATTGGAGGTAGATGGGATACATGAGTTACATTTGAATGATTTCTATGTTCCTGAAAATAAAAAATCTGAATAGTTTTTGTTTAAAAAATAACATGAAGTAATTAATAACTTCTATATCTTTATAATCCATTAAGTACATTACTTTTTTCTTTCTTGATTTCCCTGGTATTGGAGGCAAATTCACTGAGCGATTTGTCTTGCACTTTAAGACTTCGATTCCTAAGCTTCTGCTTCCTCGAAATTCTTGCCGCAGTCCATGGCCATTGATTTCAAGTGTTGGTAAAAGTAGTAAATGCTCAGATCGATGCTTCTGAAAAACAGATTAAAATGTGCTTTATATGTTCATAATTTTTTTTAATATTTCGGTTTTTTCATTGCAGCTAACAAATATTACCAAAGTATCTTAATGAAGGTTATATTCAGAAATATTTTAAGTCATTAAACTATTTTTTAGTTTAAAATTATTTCAGCAATTATAACTGGTAAAATAATTTGTTCTTGCTACTTTCAATCTGGAAACTTGTAATACTTTTAAATACCACCTTTTGCTAGTTAAGTATGTTCCTTAAATTGTTTCAAAAGTTAGGTGTACAAATCCTTTTTTATATTTAGAAAAACATTTACCTCGGGATTAACAGGTTGAGAAATCAAATATTAAATGAAAAAGGTATAAATTGATGACAAATGAAATTAAACAAAGCAAACCCTTGATGTAATAGAGATGAATTTGAAAATATGTTTAATCCAATTCAGATTCCAATGGATGTGAAATAAAAAAGCATGTTATAATATTTGAATTTAAAATCTCAAATAAAAGGCATGTGCATTTCAAAAACATCCTTGTCAAACCGACGTCATTTAACCGTGATTCAAAATTGAATTGAAAAGTGGCAAAAGAAACTGGTTTGTTATATCCAATGTTTCCTGTTCACAGATGTGCGATGAAAAGCGTTTGGTTAGACACTACAGCCGCTTTTGCTACATGAGGGCTAATTAGACAGGATAGGTAGTTGAATTTACTTCGCACTGGAGCACACAATACTTGGTCACTGCGAAGGAAAACATCCAAGGACACCGTTATTTTGAACCACGGTCAGATGAGCGACACCTAAGTTGGCACCCCACTCACCAAGCTTCCACGCCAACGTCAGAACATTTGAGGCCGCGACAGATTTAACGTACACCAACCCCACGTATACGACGGTCTTTGGTTGGATCGAGTTTCGAACTGGCAATCCAGTTGCTAATCCGTTACTCTACCAGCTGGACTACTGCTGCCTCCTAATTAGACCGGGACTTATGACTTAAAATGGATTCCGAATATAAGAACCGGGATTCAAGGTAAGTAGCCCGTTGTGTTGCTACAGTGTGGCGTTAATTAAAATACATACCTACAATCGGGCCGCGGTGGCCCGGTTGGAAGAGTAACGGACTTGCAACCGAAGGGTTGCGAGTTCGAATCCAGCCAAACACCGTCGTGTACAAAGAGGGCTGGTGCACGTTAAATCTGTCGTGGCCTCAAATGTCCTCACGTTGGCGTGGTGTGGAAGTTTGGAGAGTGGGGTGCAAGCTCAGGTGTTGCCTCGTCATCTGACCGTGGTTCAAAATTACGTCGTGGTGTTGTCCTCGATCTTTCCCTTTGGGATTGATCCCGGACCGTCACCAATGGCCCGTTGTGTTGCTCCAGTGTGACGTTAATTGAAATACCCCCTACCTACAATCAAGGTAGGTCGGTATTTTAATTAACGTCGCACTGAAACAACACAACGGGCTATTGGCGACGGTCCGGGATCAATCCCGAAGAAAAAGATTCGAGGACAACACTAATTTTGAATCACCCGGGATTCAAATTCACCCGACTGCCAAAATGGGACAACCTTGGTATTAAGTTGAATAAGCCTTAATTTGGTTCTGTGAGGTAGGTAGGCGTTTCAATTAAAGTCACACTGGAGCAACACAACGGGGGGGGGGGAATTTCAATTAACGTCACACTGGAGCAACACAATGGGCTATTGGTGACGGTCCGGGATCAATCCCAAAGGGAAAGATCCGAGGACAACACCACGTAATTTTGAACCACGGTCAGATGACGAGGCAACACCTGAGCTGGCACCCCACTCTCCAAACTTCCACACCACGCCAACGTGAGGACATTTGAGGCCACGACAGATTTAACGTGCACCAGCCCTCTTTGTACACGACGGTGTTTGGCTGGATTCGAACTCGCAACCCTTCGGTTGCAAGTCCGTTACTCTTCCAACCGGGCCACCGCGGCCCTGCAACACAACGGGCTATTGGCGACGGTCCAGGATCAAACCCGAAAAGAAAGATCCGAGGACAATAGCACGGTCAGATGACGGGGTCACACCTGAGCTGGCACCCCACTCTCCAAACTTCCACACCATGCCAATGTGAGGACATTTGAGGCCACAATAGATTTAACGTACACCAGCATAAGACCGGGCCTGCCCCCTTTGTACACGACGATCTTTGGTTGGATTCGAACTGGCAATCCACTGGTTGCTAATCCGTTACTCTTCCAACCGCGGCTCCCACCAAATATAAAACGTCTCATTAAAGTCGGTCTAACCGGGTTCAAAATTACGAGATGTCGTCCTCGGAACTTTCCCTTTGGCATTGATCCCAGACCGTTGGCCTGGTGTGGAAGTTTGGAGAGTGGGGTGCCAGCGCAGGTGTCGTTCTCGTCATCTGACCGTGTTTCAAAATTACGAGGCGTTGTCCTTGGATCTTTCACTTCGGGATTGATCCCGGAACGTCGCCAATAGCCCGTGTAACGCTCCAGTGCGACGTTAACTACCTACCCAGACCGTCGGCAATAACCCATCGTGTTGTCCACTGCGACATAAATGGCTGACACCTGCTGGATGTGCTTGAACGAGTCTCGTAGCCTCTCCGTAGTTGTTCGCCTCTAGAGCACTTGGAATTTCGGCAGGAAAGTTGCGCAGACTAAAGACGAACACTAATGAAATGATATGCTCTTGCCCCTCTCACAAGACAGTCACATTAGAATCAACGAAACAGTCCGTGGTATGCATTTGCCGTATCATGTGGGGCACATGCAATCCCCATGAAAAAGCATTGGAAAGTATTTTTTAAACCAAACAATGGTAAGAGGAGTTTGAACAAATAAGAGAGTAAAACCTCTGGGAATGATAAAATTATATGATTTTTTAAGAATTATTGGAACAGAGCAGAGTGTAATTGATTCAATATGAATTTTGAAGAGTTGGTTCACACATGCTCCTCCTCCACTTTACCTTTCTTTCACGTGTCGAGTGGTTGGATGAATCATCTATCCTGGAAACAGGTCCGCTCCTAGGTGACAAGGGAGAAGATCGTTTCGATTCAGACGATGTCCTCTTTCCAGTATTCCTCGAAGAGCGTCGTCCGGAATGATGATACTTTTCAGCAAGCCTATTATAATTAAGGTGCATAATGCAGTTTATTTTGTCAAGCTTTATACGCCCATTTGAAATTTTTAGGAAAATAGTTTGTACAAACATTTCAAAGGAACCTCTAAGAAAATTTAAAAACCGAAGTAATTTGATTCTGGAGTTCAGCATTTTATAAAGTGCTTGATACTCAGTTTTGGAAGTGTCGGTTAACCTTTGGTTTCGACGAGATATCTCGTCCATCAAGATCTAACCAATTTTGCTAATGACGAGATATCTCGTCTCAAGATATTGCCAATTTTTTTTATGATGACGTGATCAGGACCTGGTCAGTTATCTTCTAAAGATGAGAAACGGCGAGATCTCGATGGACAAGATATCTCGTCTGTTTAGCTAATGACGAGATACCTCACCAAGAATACCATCAAGAGGGTTAACACATGGATATAAACATCTAATGAATGCATAATTTATTCAGTTTTGACATAGAATTACGTTTAACTTCGCGAGTAGTATGAGGCGACTTTCGACCGACCGCCTGTGACAAAATAGGTCTAATTGAAATCGTTATATCGTTAAAAAATATGTGATGAACTGTAATCGTGTTAGCATATTCGTAAACAGAATGAGTCCAATTAGCATACGGCGTAATATATCGTGCGAGCGACGCTCCCCTCTCCCCGTAAACGGGAAAATGATGCAGTTTTTTGTAGACGCTTATGACTCAGTCTATCTCGGCAACCGTGAGCGCAATGCGACTCTGCGTGGTGTTGTTTTAAAGTTCTTGACAAGAAGAGTCTTTTCAAACATACGAAGAACAATTCCAGTGGTTTTAACTGAACAGTTAAAAAGCGTTCTTGTGAACCAGTGAATACTTGACAATACCGCAGTTTATCTGGTCAATTGTGAAGTCAACACGACTGTGCGTATAATCGTTTTAAAGCTCTCGAGGAAATGTATTCAAATATATGAAAAACATTTCGCAGTGGTGTGAACTGAACAAAATTGAAACAATATTAGACTAGCTCATTTAAATTCTCCGATCTTGCGCTCCAAACTGACGACTTTTTATTATGTTTATAAATTTTATTTAAATTTACTTTTGCAATTTCTTCGATGTCTTGAATTTTTTCTGAAATTTCATCAAAATCCCTCTGAAAAATAAGTGCAATCGTTCTGCAGTTTAGAGTATCAATCGTCCCTTAGACCATAGAAAAGGCAAGAAAGTTGGGAAAAAACTTGGGCCTTTTGTGGGTTTGTGCAATCAAAACGAGCTTGGGACTCGAATAATCCGAATGTATGATTTCATTGGCCATAACTAGTTCAAGTATCCGAAATACGTTGTGGAAGTATGGTGTATTTATTTCTTAGGATCACAAAATAAACCCATATCTTTAGTTACACTTGCGAGTATCGGTGTAATGTATGTAGTCCCTTTAAAACTTGTTTTCGTTTATATTGATTTGTAAATAAATGCACTTTTGAATTTTTCAGCAATAATTCCCTTATAAATTATGATTTTTAATTTCGTTTTTGTTTCATAGAGTTCCTTTGTTTTTTCATTTTTTTAAATACTTAAAATCTTTATTACAAGCATTACTTTTCTTTGTTATTCCTATCACAATGTCGATTACTACTAATTATTACTCCAATTTACCATAACGTTACTTCAGAATTTTCTCCCATTAATAGCATTAGCGCATCATTCCTCATCCTTAGAATTTTCATTGACTCAATTTTTCAGTGTGATATTTTCAAAAAATGAGCTGCTTGACAAGTATCTTGAAATATTTTAGGCTGATCTACTCTGATATAATTAATGTTTGTGATATCGTTTTTTCATTTTTCTGCTATAAGGAATCCAAGTATATCTGATAATCAAATGAAACTTTTTATGTGTACATATTAATACACTGCTGGCCACCGTAAATGCAACACCCTGAAGGAAGCATGCAAATAATATCAAATTTACAACATGCATTAGCGGAGGTGAGATATACAAATGATTAGAATTTCAGCGCAGACGCACATCACGCGCGCCTGTGGCGCCACTTCAAAGCGCTATTTAAGGCTTGGAGATTTCGACGATTTCAAGTACGGCAATTGTGTTTTTCTTGTGGTTTTTTTCAAAAAAACAATCAATTATGCCTCGTAGAAAACAGCGATCATCTTTTGATCAAGTATCCGAGTTCGACAGAGGAAGGATAGTGGCCTACCGAGATTGTGGATTATCTTTCAGGGAAATCGGTAGTCGTGTTGGACGAAACCAAACAACTGTAATGCGGATATGTGATCGTTGGATGCAGGAGGGTACGACGGACCGACGTGTTCGATCGCATCCACCTCAGTGCACCACTTCACGTGATGACAGGCATATTGTGCGTATGGCAGTGACGGATCGCTCAGCCACATCACGAACCATAGCACAGCACATTCAGTCTGTACCGCATCATCCAGTGTCTGCGCGTACCATTCGACGCCGTTTACAGCAGAGTGGTCTGTCCGCAAGACGTCCATTGCTTCGTCTACCCTTGACGCAGAACCACAGACGTTTTCGTCGCCAATGGTGCGATGAAAGAAGGATGTGGACGGCAGAATGGAATGAAATTGTCTTTACTGACGAGTCACGCTTCTGTCTGCAACACCACGATGGTCGGATTCGAGTCTGGAGACACCGTGGAGAGAGGATGCTGAACAGCTGCGTTATGCACCGCCACACTGGTCCTGCACCGGGTATTATGGTATGGGGCGGTATTGGATATCACTCGCACTCCTCTAGTACGCATTGCCGGTACTTTAAACAGCCAGCGCTACATCTCCGAGGTGTTGGAGCCAGTTGTCCTTCCTTACATTCAGGGCTTGCCCACAGCCATATTTCAACAGGATAATGCGCGACCACACGTGACACGCATTGTCCAAGGGTTCTTCGTCAATCGCCAGATTGAATTGCTTCCCTGGCCAGCTCGCTCTCCGGATCTTTCGCCGATAGAAAACATGTGGTCCATGGTTGCTCAACGATTGACCCAGAATACATCCCCAGCTGCCACACCAGATCAACTTTGGCAACGTGTGGAAGCTGCTTGGTCTGCTGTACCCCAAGAACACATCCAAAGTCTCTTTGAATCAATGCCGAGGCGTGTGGCAGCGGTGATCTCCAACAATGGCGGCTACTCTGGCTACTGATTTTGGCAGGAACCACACTTCACAGAAGTCTATAAATTTAATCATTTGATACTTGGTCAACATGTTATCTACAAAATAAATTTTGTTGTGATATCTCTTGTCTTTCTTGGTGTTGCAATTTGGGTGGCCAGCAGTGTATGTCCCTTAAATGTACTATAAAAGATTTTAGGAATTGGGCAATTCTCGTATTGGAAAACTTATCTGAACCTTATATTCACCTGAGGTCTAAGAAATACTGATTCTTAAGAGCTTGTCGAGCTGAAGGCCTTTCTTCTTCTTCGTAGGAGCACAGATTGACCAGCAGTTCAAGTGCTTCGGGAGTTGCACTTGGTGCCAAAACCGCTATTCCGATCCCCGTGTGGGGTTGAAAACTAAAGTCGACTCCACCTGTAAGTCGTTTGCTAAAAAATATTTTAAAATATATTAGAACTGAAAAGAAACTTACATTGCGCAATTTGTCAATAATTAAACATATAGATCATTAGTCACATTGAAGGGCTTCGGGTAACACAGTAAACTACTTTTTTCAGGCTAGCAATTCCCAAGTTTAAAAAATTTTCAAACTTATAATAGTTTATTCACTGTTCAAGAGTTCATGTTACCTAGAACTTATAAGGTATTACTCATTCAAACAATCAGAAATTCTTTTAATCCTCTTGAATAATTTGTTTATAATTCTTTTCGTTATGGAACATATTTCGGTGACGTATCCCTATGTTGCCCGGAGGCCTTCAATCGAATTTAAACACATATATTTAGAAGCATAAAAATATTTTTGATAAAGTAGATATATGCATATAAAATTTTTCTGTAAAAGTTAAGTTCTGAATAAATTGTGCAGAATTTAAAGGATATTGACGTATAAAATATTTAAGTTGATAAATTAAAATACCATAGTAAAAAAATTTAAACAGACAAGTAAAATGTATCTGTTGTATTCTCCGTGAAATTCATTATCAGGTTAAATATTTTGAGAAAAAGATACAGTAGTTTAATCAAATTAAGAGGGAAAGGTGTGTCTCAAAGTCTACACACATTTTAAATTGAGTTAGATCAAAACGTATTTCGTATGCTCTAAGTCCTATTGTAACAATTCATTAAATTTTTAACTATCGATGAGAATATCAATTTACTAATGTACTATTAAGGTTGAAAAACGAAGCCGCAAGACATCTTTGAAACTGGTGTTGAAAATTGTTAGAATTACTCAATTTTCCTTGTAATCGAACCATAGAAAAGCATATTGTACGATAATCTGCAGATACTATTTTAGGTGCTGTTTTCCTAGTTGTGAGTCAAGGGTTTTACAAAATTACATTAAGTCCTGAGATGCTGGATGACATGGTCTGATTGAATTGATATAGAAAGACCCCAAATCAATTTTTCATTTCGAATTGTCATTCTTTAGATAAAAGTCAATAAGTTTAAAGTTTCCTAGAGCTTATAAAGCACTAAACTGACTTACTGTCGCCTCAGTTTGGCTGTGATGGAAGGTTTCGGCGTTCCTAGGACATTGTGAATTTTAGACAGCTGATCAATCTCACTGCTCCCAGGGAATAAAGGAAGATTTCTGTTCAAAAACAAAGAACACAAATTAATGAATATAAGTTCCAGTCAATCTTTAATTATTTTAAGTCACAGCGTGTATAAAATAACAGCAATTATACATGATATAGTATGTCAGTATGAGTTATTGCAGGTTCTCTTATAAATTTTGAATTTCGATTCAATTTCCTTTGATATATTCGTTGGTTTATAATGCTCTTTAGAATAATTATACTGTGCTAGCATCTATACGTTCATTCCAGTTACAAGGACAGGTACTTCCTTTATACCATACCTCAAGTTTTCCACTTAGTTTATAGTTAGTCATGAATGATGGTAGAAAGTGAAATCTCACCGAAATGTCCATATTATTATGTTATAAATGATCAGCGCTATATGTTTAGTTCACGTATTTGTTTGAACTGCAATTTGTTCATATTTATTTTTCATAACTTCTTTCACAATCGCTGGTCTGAAATATAGATAAAATAATGTTTTTTGGAAAACACTATCTCTCTGAGGATCATGCCCAGGTCTAGCCAATAGGAGGATCATGCATAGCGTGATATTTTTTAGGCTCAACAAGTGACAAAGAACAATGAAAGAAAGGCAAATAAAATTACAAAAAGAGAAATATAATGAGAACTACTTTACCAAATACCTCACCATCGTTAAGATCTTAAGATACATACAAATTTTATCTTGCATAGTCACAAAAGAAAGAATGTTTATTATTTAGGAAAAATATTCTGAAATCGTGGCTACTTAAAATAACACGAAGTTTCACAAGTTTTTGTAAAAGTGGTGTTTGGACAGGAAACAAGAAATTTCAAATGTCGGAGATTATTAAAATAAAACCCAAAAGTAGTGGTCGGAAGAAAAAGCAAACATCTCATACAAAAATTTGTATAAAAGATGTTTGAATTAAATAAATTTTATATTTTGTTTTAAACTTTTTTTATTTTACTTATGGCCCTCGGGGAAATTGTAGCTGGTCAAAATGAAGAAGAGAATGGTTTGGGTTAGTCAGGCTCATCGACCTTCAAATGAAAGAAACGAAGCATGTGCGCGCAGCTTCATCGCTCGGTTTGAAGATCTATAGATGAAGGTCACGTGGTATTGGAGGAAAGCACGAATCCTAATGCTCAAGTGTTGACTTCGTCATCTGACCGTGCTTCAAAATTACAAAGTGTTCTCGGACTTTTCCCATCGGAATTGAACGCAGACCAGCACCAATAGCCCGTTTTGTTGCTGTAGTGCGACATGAATTCAGCTACCTACCACCTACCTAATGCTAATTGACGAGCTTGATTAAAAACAAGTTTGCACTTCGATAGCCAATCGACCTTAGTCGAATCCCAAACTCACATGACTTATAGCTCTGAGATCTTACAACAGCGATTCCACCCACCTTATCCGTCTATTAGACGGTTGGTGTTTAGGTCTCGTCATCCACATTTTAGTCCACCACTTCAACTCGCATTTTCATCTGCAAGACTTCTAACCAGTTTTAGTTCTCCAGGCCAATAGAATGTGTTCGTAGAATTCTTACAACCAATGGAGGATTTAGTCATTAAATGCAACGGTTGTCCGCCAAAGCAAGCTCGTGAGAAACAGTGCAATGTTGTCCACCAAAAAGTACTTAATGGTAGAGTTGAATTACACTGCTTTACATACTATTGTGTCGTAAGTTAATTTTTGTAGTGGTAGCTAAGTTCTCCACAGGTACAAGTCTCGAAAATCTTGTGGCACTCAACGAGTTTAGAAAATAATATTAAATGAAACCTCAAAAATGCTTACGTTAAGGCTTCAAAAAAGACACAACCAGCAGCCCACATGTCCATTTTGTAACTGTAATATCCACTCGTGAGTAAACATTCTGGAGGTCGATACCTGAGAAAAGGAGAGTAAATAAAATACAAAATTTCGGGGGAAATAAAATTAAAATCTTATCGTAGGTCCGTCTTTCATTCCACTACTTACCATCGAGTAGAAATATACTCCGTGAAAGGCCGTTTCGTGTTGATCCCTCGACAGCTGCCAAAATCAGCTAACTTCAGCAAGTTATCCTGAGAAAAGTATGTGGAATGAATCACACTATAGTCATATAATAGCTTAGAGCTGCAAGAAAGGCAAGGGATAAGAATCTGGTAAGCTTTTTGGGAACGCATGAAATCAACTTTATGAACCATGTTCGGATTTTTTGCCATAAAGGGAGATTCAAAAATAAAAACTCTTAATTTCAGGTAATTACTTGTGATGCTTCAATACCATACTTAAATTAATCTATTGAAAATTCAAGTTGCTATTACAATGAGGTTTTTCAACAAGGTATTTTGAAAAGGGTCATTTATAAAAATTCTAAAATACTATTTAAGTTGAATGATGAGAGGCCGGTTTTAGAGACAGATTTCATTTAGAATACCTTTATAACTATTGTCACCATGTTTAATTGAAGTTATGAAACCTTGTGTTAGCTGTTTAATGATGGTTGTCGAATTGAAGCTGTTGAATTGTTTGCCTCCAACCAAGTAGGGGCTGTGAGTGTTTTTCCAATGGTATTGTTTCATAGAAATGATTAAATATTCGAAGGAAAATAATTTAAGTTTCTTATAGAAAATAGAGAGACGCACAGGAAAAGATTAACAGAAAAAGAAGTGGACTGGAAAATGAGATACAAATAATAATCAACGTTACATAAAATAATAGACATCGTTTGAAGTTTTATGATTCGGTGCACGATGTGTCTTTACGATGTAATTATCAAAAATACAAATTAAATGGAAAAAATAGATACGGAAAAATAAGGTCAGTCTAATAGTGTTTTTGAATCTGGAACTGTTTTCTTTCAGTTATTTATCGTCTGCACAGTTCGGCACGTGTCATTACTTGGAGGTCTGGATAATTACGAATCATTGGGAGAAGACGTAGACTTAGTCCTGATTTCAAATTTTTGTCACAATTGTCCATCAAATCTGAGATGACTGCAGAAGAGAAAAATCAATCGTTGTTTTCTATTGGACTTACACAGTTCATCATGTGACATTATTTGTAACGTTGAACGAATCAGTTAGTGGTGTCTAAATTTTAACTGTTGCATGGATTTGTATGTATAGTTGTATGTGCTTGATAACCTTTATACCAGATAAATACACACATTTTAAGATGTACAAAATGACTTAAATGATATTTTTCCAACATTAATTTGGTGCAATTTCTTTTGTTTTTATTCAAAACATTTCTATCGTCTTATCAGATACTGGCCTCGTCATCTGATCATAATTCAAAATTATGAGGTGTTGTCCTCGGATCTTTCGGGATTGATTCTGGTCCGTTACCAATGGCCCATTGTGTTTTTCCAGTATGACGTTAATTCAATTACTTACCTAGTTAGTGTCTTATAGTAAATACAGTAACAAAACTCTAAAGCAATACTTTAAGAGCTCCCCTTCTTTATCTCTATAATTATAAGTCTATGATAAATATAATAATAAATCATTTCGTTGAACGAGTGTATCTTAACACTTAAATAGCCTAATATTTAGAGCTAATAAAAATAGTTGCCTAAAATCTATCTTATATTGAGATTTATGCCGATAATATTTCTTCTGTTCATCATGATGGGTTACGAGCAGTGACATCTGAAGCCAATATAACGACAATTGTGAATTGAGAACTTTGAATAACAGAACTTTTCAGGCTTAATCAATGCCAAAAGTGATCTAAGTGACATGAGAATTGGAACATAAGAACTTCTGACATCTGTTGTCCTAGGGCATCGCTAAAATGTTAGGATAGATATATAAATCAATATTTCCACCAGCTTGCAGTCAGTGAGCGATTAAATATGTATGGCTATACATTTCCGCGTTGCTCAGGAATATAGGTCGATGATGAGAAATGAAAGTTTTCAGACCATGACTTTCTGATGTAACTTCACTGCATCCTTTTTCATATAATGTTAGCTTTATTATTTATTAAAATGCTACCAATTACAATATGTACAGCAGTTTCAGGCACTGTAAGTCTTAGAATAATTTTCCATTCAAATATATTATAGCAAGAAGTATATTTTAAACACAAGATGTGATCGAAATGTATCCGGATTGCATTTTTACAGACATGTAGATTTAGAACTATCACCTTCAAATAAATCCCCTTCCGAAGTCATACAATTAGTCCCGAGCTGTTTTCACTACTCAAAACATTTTAAAAGTAGTAAATTGCTGTCTCATCTGCGTGTAACTTTAATGTAAAGTATTCCCCATAGACTTTTTGCAATATTGTTTGACGTAAATATGCCTTTACATCAAAGCAATATTGGGGGCATGTGAAAAGTTGAGCGTTATATAAAAGCGTTACAACTGTTTTGTCTTATGATTTCAGAACTAGAACAAACATCCAGAAGATAAATATAGCGTCGTGTAAACAAAGGATATCCGTACTTGACGTGACCTTCGTATCAAGTGCTCAGGCACACTGGGAGCGGGGGGGGGGGGGGGGTACCGTACTGGGTGAGCTTTGGGCCAGTGTAACTTTGGATTGAGTAGAATGAGGACTGCGTAAGTAACTTCATTTGAAAACTACCGAACAACCCTACAATTAATGTTGGACAACAACCATCTCTCAGCAATTAATATCAAACTGCATTTCTTCTTCTTATCCCTCTTTTTACATGGGTAGAATGCGTCTGCTATTGATCCTAAGATCTGGGAGCCATTTCTGTAACAGTTCGACTTAGCCACCCTTTCGAGACATACAATATCAAGTAATAGACACACACACAATGAAAGTTTTTACTGACACAGAAGAGAGAGAAATACAACCAGGGAGAAATGCACCTGACAGGAATCGAACCTGCGCCTCCTACAACTCGAAGGTTGCTAGCCCAGTGGACATACCCACTGAGCCACGACGGCTCAATTGCATTTCAATCGTTCAAACTGTAAATTAATTGTTGAATATTCACACAATAAACAATCTTTCAAACTTCCTATTTTTGCTTCATTCATTCCACAATTCATCATCAGGTCCGAGTATTCAAGTCTACGGTTTGTGTCCTAGACACAACTTACCAATTTTTTATCCTAAGCCACAACTCAGCCTTTTCGCCTCAAGTCTGTCTGATAACCCAATATAATCTTGAAACAGAAATAAGCTATAGAACCTATCAGCAGTATTATTCATTCCGACTTCAGTAAGGATTAGGGCAACTATTGACACGGGTTTCTGTCATATCTGAAAGTACACGCCGAGAGCGAGTTGGAAAGTTTGACAAGCTGATTCGGTATAGATGATTTTTCAGGTAGTCGTGTCGGGGGAGTGAGAACACTAAAACAAGCGACTCATAGATCTCGGTAGATCCTGTAGCAACTGAGACCTTAGCAAGGAGTTCCCGTCTTTCCTTGCTACTTTCTGCAATATAAACAATTCTGCACAAAGCAATATTGCAAAATAACTAAAAGAGCAGGAATGGCAGGTCACATGAAAGATTCCAAAAGCTTCCTCTGTGTCAAACCTATTCGTTTTATGCCTAGTGGTTCCAAAATTATGTGACCAGTTCGGATATTTTTTATCATACCTCGAATACCTTCCTCTTCTTACCTAGTACATAAACTCGTAGCAAAAAGAAAAATTATTTTATTAATATTACATTCACTTTATCTCAATTGAAATGCTAGAATGTGTGGATTGATGTTTCGAAGGGGAAAATTGAGACACAGCGTCCTTCAAATGCGGGTTTTATTTTTGTCCTGACTGTTGTAGTAGTTGAGTAGGAGTAGCATTATTTAAGATGAATTGACATCCCTAAATTCCGAATGTTCAATGAAGCTAGGGGAAAGTCCTAGAAGTACCTTGATTCGAAGTCTCCAATTCCAAGTTTTTATCGTGGCTCAAATGTTGCTTTGTTTCGTCTTCTTACTGGATAAGATTGCCCATTTATTTATAATTGCACTTAGGAATTAATTGTGTCTTATGTAATTCTGAACGAGCAATGAATAGCGAACATTTGAACATGTGTATAGAACTTTATGGTTTTGAATGTATTATTCAGATGTACAAGAAGGTACAAGAAGGAATCAAGAAGGCTAATGGCTTAGCTGTCAAACGCCTGGAATTTGTAAATAGTTAGACAACATCCCAAAAAAGCTTTCCGAAAGTATGCGTTATCTTATTTGCCTGAATTTATTTCCTCTTGTGAAGAAATTACAATGTATAAATGTATATTTTTAATCCATCTTTATGTACAATGAAGTAGAATAAAATTATTACTTTTTATGCCAGAAGACTGCCTTGAAGACTCTTAAAATCCCACAAGGCATAACCATCACATACGGTTACGGGATCTTACAGAATAAAGTCAAACTGCTTTGTCTCTAAAAGTGACCTTCCCAAAATATAACGTTCAAGCGTACAAACACTCGAATACACTTTTGAACATTTTTTTTGTAATGTCTGATCACTGACCTATCCGGTACTGCAAGGGTCAAACTGACAGCTAGTTATGAAAGAGCACCCAGCGAGTAAGCCACCCTCACTCTTAACAGAGACAATCACCGACATCCATGCGCTTACAAACCGCGAGTCGAACCCTGGACTTACTGGGTAGATAGGGATTTAATTAACGTCGCACTGGAGCAACACAACGGGCTATTGGGATCAACCCCCGAAGGGAAAGATCCGAGGACTACACCACGTACTTTCAAAACCAGGGTCAGATGACGAGGTCACACATGTGAGCTGCACCCTACTCTCCAAACTTCCACACCACACCTTGGCGCAGCTTGTCCACTTTTGGACCTAGCGCCATAAAACCCTAATTACCTATCTACCATCCACACCAGGCCAATGCGATGGACCTACTGGGTAGCAGATAAGTGCTATGACCACTATACCAGACAGGTGGCGCTTTTATAACATTTTACAAATTTAAATGGCTCCAAACTCACGCTTTTCTTTTCAGTTACACAATCGAAAACGTTGCAAAATCGATACCCCCGGTCCCCTTCAACTGTAATGACTGCCCTGTAATGAACTTGCAGTTGACTCTGTTTAAGCCGCACACGCATTAATAAAAAGTAGTGGAGAAATGAGTTAAATTAAGTATGTGAAGGTTAACAGGTCAATAGCGTGAAAATGAAGTTTATGGCCTCCAATATCTGGAAGTAAGAACAATTCATGTACGGTGTCACGTGATATAGACATCCACTTTTTACGATGCAATCAATCCTTTTTGTGTTACTTTGTCGCGTGCCAAGCAACCTCAGTAGAATGCGTTCCCTCTATAAATAAGAGCCAGCCTTTGGTTAATCTTAATGGAAATTCAAATCGTTTTGAAAATTCAAGCATAGCTTTAAAAAAGAAATATTTTATTATCCAACTTTTATTCTAGCTATGCGTGGTTCAAGTTCATTGGAAACTGATTTCCCAAATGCTTTTTATGGAGTCGGTTTTCAGAGATTTCATGTTTGACTCAGCAAGTTTCAGTAATGTTCGAGTCACCTGGTTGCTTGAGATTGAGTCGGTTAAGGAAAACTTTCATGTCCAAATGTAGGTCTGTATAGTATGGAATGAGAGTTTGACGGGAAAAATGAATTTATGATGATATTCAAAATGAACCAATGTTAGGGAAAGTTTACATCATAGTCAGATTATCAGTTAGATTATTAGTCTTCAAAACTCGTATATTCATGTATTTATGCATGTAGATGTAGATATGGTAGTGTTATAGATGCTATAGGAAGCTATAGTTCAAAAGTATATGACTCACTAGATAGAAAACAAATATATTTATCAGAATTTAAAGAAAAGTAATTTTTTACATTTCTTAATTAATTAAAAATTAAACAAATGCTTCTCCTGCATCACTAATTAGCTTTCGAAGGTCATTGTTTACAATAAAAATAGTTACGCGTCTCGACTACTCATTACAAAATTAAACCAAGTAATAATGTATTTATATTTAAATTTAAAAGTACTTTAAGCAACATATTCACAAAATTGTTTGATTAGAAATCAATTAACAAAAGTCGTTAAATAAGATTTAAAATATTAATCAATGGAGAGAGCACTTAAATTTTTTGAAATATCTTAAATACATAATAGCTTATACCTTAAAATATACGTGTACATACATAAAATTTAAAAATATACTTTATTTTGGTTTGAAAAATGTAAATTAATATATAATATGTTATCAAGATATGGATCTCCAGTAACGTTTTGACTAGATAACTTTAAAAGGTAAAATGTATCTATAGAATGCCGCTAAAAAGTTACTTGCTTAATGCTAGTTATCATCAAGTTATTCTCAGAAATCAATCACAAAACTGTTAGCCAAAAGTAGACACAAATTCTGTACGGTCTACGTACAACGTAGACGTACAATGTCTGTACACGTTGCTTTCTTACTTAAACACTAATATTGCAGGAAAACAAATTTAGTCAGAGAAACACCGATGTTGCATATCGGATTGTTTAATTTCTTAAAGCATTACTATTTAGTTTTGTCAACAGACATTGGTTAAACCACTTCAACACCAGGATGATATTTTTCTATTCTTAATTAAGCTCAATATATTAGCTTCCTAATGGAATCATTCATCAAGATGTTTTCACGTTCTTTCTAGAGTTTATAAGCACTCATTATGTTTGTAAGTATTTTAATTATCTTTAGTACAATGTTGTACGATATCTTTTTAGTCAAATGATAAATTATCCATACATAGAGAAATTACGTATGTATATAAATCTGAAATAATAGTCTTATCTTAAAATATACGTTACAGATGTGCAGATACTTATGCGAGAAGAAAAATACTTAATAACAAAATGAAATTATTAACTTGCTTTTACACTGTCCTGATTTCATTTCAGCCAACTTATTTAATTTCAGTTAACTTTTCACGGCAGCAAAGTAGCTAGGTATAACTACCTAGATTCGAAGAAAACACAAACCAAAATGAATTTAAATCATTCAACCCACGTACACGGAGTACGTGACAAATATATTTTATTGCTCTAATTAATTTAATTAAATTAATCTAATTAATTTAACTCTAATTAATTTTCTTCACAAAACATCGATTTATAATGTTCAACCTAAGAGATCTGGGAGTTTATCTGATATCGAACTTGGTCGATTTTTTTCTGAATTTTTATGATTTCACCCTGCAAGAGGTGCTCTATAAAACTATTATTACTGAAGAGATTAGTGATAAAAGTTGTAACAGATTCGAGATTCAAAAAAGTTAGGGACCACTTTCGGGAGCAATATATTTTCATCTTTCCCTTCCTTTCACCCGCTCAGTTTCATTTTCTTATTTGAATATGACAAATCAGTCATCGTCACTTTCTATTGTCCAAATAAGACCTGAACGCGATATTGAGTAAATTGAATAAAATTAATCACTTTTTAGACTCTCTCTTATTACATTCAAATCATTGTGAGAAAGTATGTATTCTTTCTGGTACCACCGCGATATGAAGACGTCTGAAACGAGTTTTATAACATGCATCAACAAAGTATACTCGCCCCCACACAGAGAGAAATCCGTCTCTTTGTGTGGGGGTGAGAACATTTTGTTTCTATTTTATTAATTCAGCCATTTAGCAGTAAAAAATTCAAAACCTTCAAGACAACTTCAACCGAAGGGTTAGCAGTAAGGATTAAGCCGTGTGTCACAAAACGTCCATTGATAAGAAAATCAAAGCCTAACATCCAAGTTTCAAACCCTAGATAAAAAGTTACTTTTATTTCAGAAATGCACGGGGCCGTGTCGCTTTTCGATAGCGCCAACCGAAGGGTTAAGCATTAAGGATTAAGCCGTGTGCCACGAAACGTCCATTGATAAGACAATCAAAAGCCAATAACAGTCTCAAACCCTTCCAACACGCACACTCACAGAAACTATCACCCAAACGTGAAATAAACGTCAATAGTAACCTAGTGAAATCGATCTGTTGAGGTACATAGATACGCCCATCGGATACCAATTCACCCGCGGCGCTCGTTCGTTGCGAGAATCGGAATTAGCCCCATCCATTGCCCCGGCAACAAATCTACGGGAAGTAAAAGTGAAGGGGCGAATACAAAAATCAACAGCGAGGGACTAATACTTCAGCCCTGCGTAGCAAAAAAATTGAGGGCAAAGAGGGAAATTATCTGTCCGGTTAAATTAGGTGGGATCCACGGATCTAATCCATTAGTTCAACCACAGAGTAGCGTGCTGTCACTGAGGAAGAAAATGGGGTTACCGTGTGTGTTTTTTGGAAAGTGTGATCCAGATTTCCTGAGATTAACCACTTTTGAGAGATTGATTAGGTTTGAGGCACCCTCGTGACACTCGTGTGTGATTTTGATTTCATTTGGTTCATGGGGATTTTTCTGTTTTGTTACTGTTTCTACAATTATGTTATATATATTTCGAGAGAACACAGATCGTGAAAACCTGGTATAACCTTTTTCGTTGGTTCAAAGATTCATTTTTTTAAGTATGATTATTTACCCAAGTGACAACATACTTTGGTGTTGAAAATGCACTCCTAATAAGATGGCTGAACATTGTGAATTGTTACTTTACCTTCAGAGACAGGCATTAGTACCATTTATTCTAGCAAACTAGTTCAGTGATGGTGTATACCTGTAAGTAGAAATCCGACCATTTTTCACCCGACTCTTTTTCATTTCTTTCTCTCAAGGTGTGGAGGCGTACGTAAATCCTCATTATAATTTTTTTGGGTATTTAAAGACCCTTCGATATATCTAGGGCTTTTTACGTATGAGAGGCTTTTAACGACAAGCTAAATATAGATGGCGGTAGTGTTTTTGTGGCGGAACGGATTAAAGCAGTGGTCAAATAGGAAGCACTAAGCCCCAAAGCGACACGCTCAGACCAATCAGGTGTCGGCGCGATCGGTGAAAACGCTCTGTTTGGTCCGCATGTGCTGCTTTGCGCCTTGCACTTCCTATTCGACCACGGCTTTACTGAACGTATTTCCCTCGTGACATCAATTGACTTGTTTTTCGAATAATATTTCAGCAAGTCACCATGAAAGATTCCAAATAAGGAATTTTTAATCGATTGGTGAACGTCAGTTAGATCAAACACCAAAAGTCATCAAACGTCATTTTAAGATTTTCGATGAATGCGTAGTAGTTATGTGCGAGCATTTGGATGACAGGAAGTAAAATCTCCCTATTCCCTCTGGTTTGTTTGTTTACACTGAAAATCTCTCATATATACTTAAAAAGTAATAGTTATTTCACTTCAAAAACGCTTAAACTGATTCAGTACATTGTAGTTCATATGGCGTCTATCTTATAGAATCTATTGTTTTTAAAAAAAGATGACACCCAGCTATGGTTATTTTATATTTTCACACCATGTCACTACAGGTTCAACTGTTCAAATGCTCCATAACATTATTTTTGCCAACATAGTCAAATTATATAATACATTTACATTTTTAAATGAGAATCGAAAGACCATAAATATTGTTGCATTCATTATAACGAAAATACCCTAAAATTAGAATAGTAAAAAAAATTGTTTAATTCGATGCCGTGATCACAAAATTATACCATATTCAATACAAACTCACCCTAATAAGCAAATTTTCTGGTTTAACATCTCTGTGGAAGATCCCATGCCTAAGAAAAATAAGAAGAAAAGCTTAAATTTATTCTACACTTTCAGAGAATTATCAAAAATTACTTTACAGAGTTACTCAAAAGAAAAATAAACGCTCTGCTTTAAAAGTCTAAAATGAATACAAGCGAGTTGACTTTGTACAGAATGAGCTTGACACTAATGGGAGAACGAAATAAAATGTGTGGATTAATGGCAGTTTTCTAATTTCGTCAAATAAACGACGTCTGAAAAGAATGGCCTGCGAGGACAAGTGGATAGGAGAATACATGAGCATAAAAACTCGAAACAGTAGTTGAGCCATGTAAAAGTGAACGCCCTTGATGTAAGGAGATCATTGTGCAGTTATTAATGATTAATAAGGCAGATGTCGTATGAGGGGACACGACAAAGAAAAGTTATCATTTTCCCTCATATCTAGTATCGATGAAAAGAATGTTTCTTTATTGCAGTTCATTAACTTTTTTTCGCCTGCGAATGGAATTATGGTGACAAAACATAAAATGTTAAAATTTGCAGAAAAATATATATTTTACCGCTGAAGTTTCGGTGAATCTAATGATAAAATAGCGATATCGTTTAGATTGATTGATTATCATCTTCAAAGACAAATAAGTGGAATTATTTATTTATACCATATTTTAATCTAGAAATAACGAAATCTAAATAACTTCGGTGGGAAAAGCTGTGCATTATTAACATGGAAAAAAATTGAAAAATAACATTGTAAATATGTTCACACACACATACGTACACAGAGACAAGTAAAGTGCATTAATTATTTATACTATATTTTAATCTAGAAAGCAACAAAATTAAAATTACTTATGTAGAAAAGTCTGTGCGTTATTGATCATGGAAAATAAAAAATAACATGTAACTATGTTATAAAAGATATTCGTTTAGTTTTCTAAAAAATGATAAATCCACAATAAATAACTTCATATTCTTAACTTTAAAATAAAATTACTCATAGATATATGATAAATGCATATTAAAACACAATGCAGTATCAAAATGGTATGGAATTTAGAGATCATGTTTGACGGTTTCGTTTCGTTGATCCTTTCAAGGAGTTTTTAGGCATAAACATTTTGCCGGTACATGCTATTTTAAACTATAATAAAATTTTTTTCTTCCTATATAACCTAGGAATGAATATAGGAAGCCTATTACATAGTCTAGGAAAGAAATAAAATATTTTGTAAAATATCACATTGTTGAATATAAATTCTAGAAATAATTTAATTTTATTGAAAAGGACCTCTTATAACACAAATACACAAATTACATAACTTGAAATGTCTCACTCACCTGTGTATATGATCTAATGATCTAAGTAATTGATAAATATAGCTCTTAACTCTGAATTCTGGCAGTGGTTTTTTTCGAGCTGCAATTTAATTATAAACACAATATTAAAACATTTAAAAATCATAAATTGTATGAATATGCAAAATATTTTATAACAGATTAAATAATTCATTAGAGTATGGAACCTATAGTGGAGACAACCATCTTTTAAATAATTTTAAAATTTTCAAGTCACTGAAAATAGTATAATTTGTCATGAATACTAATCTGAAATTATAGATAAAACATGACAGTTTTTCAGCTACGATGTCTATATATTTTTCTTCTTTATTCAAATACACCTGTCTCCGCTTTCTTAAATAACCATGAACGGCACCACATATAAGCTACATATATTAATATATTTTTTACCAAACCCCATGAATTTATCAAAATTATAGACCTCTATCAATTTGAATTATAATTGTTTACGCACAATTAAGGAAATATATCTATTCGCAGAAATACAAAACAATATATATTATATTATTTTCTAATTCAAGTCTTCTGTAATAACAACTTCTCTTTACATATCCATCAAACTCTGAAATACAATCAGTTGCTTTTTTTGAATATATAGCAATCTACGCCCATTTTTCAAATAATTATTACACACAACATGCATGTTTTATTATAAACAATATTGGCGTCTAGAAATAGTCTATCGCATGGCAATTAAGTTATGTGTCAACTATTTCGTGTCCAGAAAAGCGAAAGCAGTTTAATTTAGGTAAATTGGCATTTATATAAAGTTTTATGCATTGCGTATTAAACACATGACATCATTTGGTTGTCACTACTATCATTTTTGATGCTCGAGGGATTTTCAGGCCGTTCGAAAAGCTTCATAAAATGCAATAAGATTTTCCTACCTGCTTACAATCAATACACAAAACTTTTTCATCTTATTTTTATGATGACCGTCTGGTGAAGAAACCTACTAGCAATTTAGTAGAATCAATAATAGCTGAGAAAAAGATCGTATAGAAACGAAACAGATGTCTAACGAGACGTTGATGAGTTTCGATTTCAAGTGAATATATACTAAGTTCTGAGGCCGGGTGTATATTTTTAGCTTAATGTACACTTCAAAAATAAAAGAAAACTAAACAAAACTCAACGGGATTCTGATTGATCTTTTACAAATATTACTATATAAAGTACGAGGAGTGTTCAAATGAAAAGGTACGAAACGTCGTAAAAACCAAACCGGTTGAAATTTGAATATGCCGCTTTGGGATAACGTAGTGAGACATCTAAGGAAGCGAATGCACGAGTACCGGCGTGGTTGTGCGCATGCGCGGGCGCCCGCACATGACGCAGAAGAGAAGCATGCAGTTGTGTGTTCCGTCCAATTGACGCAGCAGTGCGTGTGAGGACATCATGGCGTTCACATTGCAAAATTCGACGATTGAGGAGCAGCGAGGTGTTATCAGATTTCTGATTGCGGAAGGTGTTAAACCGGTAGGTGAGACACTCCGTAGCCTACGCAAGTCCATCAAGAGCAAACGGCCTGGGCTGCTCACGGAGGGAATGATTCTGCTCCACGATGACGCGCGTCCACACGTCTCCAGGGTCACACAAAGTGTACTGGCCAAGTTCAAGAGGGAGCAGCTTGAGCATCCGCCCTGCAGCCCGGACATATCGCCCTACAGCTTCCATCTGTTTTGTCCGCTAAAAAACATCTCAAAGGGAAGCGCTTCAACTCGGACGACGAACTGAAGGACACAGTGGAGGACTGGCTCTTGTCACAGCTACAGGAATTCTGGGAACAGGGAATCCTTCGGCTCGTGAAACAGTAGGATAGTTGTGCTCAGTCCTCTGGTGATTACTTTTGAATAAAGACTTCAATTATACCCACAGTGTCGTTTCGTACCTTTTCATTTGAACACCCCTAGTACATATGAAATCGTTTCAGAATGTTTATTAATGTTTCTTAAAAAATTCTAATGAAAATAATTTAATGATTATTAATTAAATTATTTTAATTCCTAACCCTCCAAGCGGTTTCGACGAGACATATCGCCCGTCACAATCTGACCAATTTTGAAAATGATGGGATATCTCGTCATCAAGATATTACCGATTTCTTGATGATGACGAGATCAAGGTCTGGTCAGTTTTCTTATAATGACGAGAGCTTGATGAACGAGATATCTCGTCGAGACAACCACCAGGCGGGTTAATGAAATAGTTTATAACCCTGGAAATTCATTCAGTCATTTTAACAAATTATTTTTATCGACATATTAACATAGTTAATGCACACATGTCCAAAAATTAAGGTAGGTATTTAATTAATGTCGCACTGGAGCAACACAACGGGCTATTGGCAACGGTCCGGGATTAGCCCCCTAAGGAAAAGATCCAAGGACAACACCACGTAATTTTGAACCACGGTCAGATGACGAGGTCACACCTGAGCTGGCACCTCACTACCACGCCAATGTGAGGACATTTGGAGTCATGACAGATTTAACGTGCACCAGCCCCTTTGTACACGACGGTCTTTGGTAGGACTCGAACTCGCAACCCTCCGGTTTGCTAATCCGTTACTCTTCTAACCGGGCTTCCGCGGTCCTCCAAAAATTAAGGATAATTCTCAATTCGTATGAAGCAAGGTCACCTGATCTCAATCCTACAGAACACCACTAAGGACCGCACAACGGAAAGACGTGTTAGTGCGTGAATAGGAAGGATTCCTTGCCACTGGAACTCTTGGACAGTCGTGTAGAAAGCATTTCTGTACTTTGTGTCTGCACATTGTATCGCTGGTTAGGGTCAGAGCTCAACACATACATTAATTATTATTTTGTTTTTAACAGAGCAAAAAAAAATGTTTTTTTCGCAATAACAAACTTATAACTTGTGTGCTTTTATTTTATTCCACAGAGCTTATGGAATCTTTATTTGTCATTGGAAGTACTTCGGTACAGGTACTTGCCGTATAGGATTCATCTCGGATTGCATTATCCTTAATATTTGGACATATGTGCATATGAAAAAGATATTCAAGCAATTATTTTATTTTATGCATGAATTGTATCACCTTTGAGTAATTCATACATATTTAAATCCATAAGCTCGAAGACCAAAGCTAGACGACCCGACTTTTTGTCGCTATAATGTAAGAAAGAAAATCATTAATGAGTATGTTTACATGATTAAACTATTCTATATTACGTGTTTTAAAATTTTTGTTAGGCAACTAATATTATTTAAAAGGGGACTAAAAATAGCGGATAGGCACAGTCCCCACTGTACCTTAAGGTTTGGTTCGTGAATATTTGGTGGTCCAGCTACTTCGCCGCGTACGCGCGCCTGTTTGACCTGCTCCTTCTTGCGTCTTCGGTAAGTTCTAGATCTCTCCGCACTTGTCAGGTTGACTTCTTGGTATCATTTTCTTCGTCTTGAACTGCTCTTTCAGCCTGTTTACGTTTCCTATGCCGCAATCGAACTTTAGTGTGATATTTTGGCTTCACAGTGAAATCCCCCCCTTCGATAAATCGTCACTTTCCACTGCATACAATTTTCGCACAAGTGGTTTATACTGTCAACTAGTCAAATGGAATTGTAGAACTCGTCGTTCTGTTCAATTTAAGCACGCACACTTTTGAGCGGAATACCTGGTAAGTGGGTCGCTGGTGAAATGAAGACGGCGGGTATTTGTTTGACATTTATTTATTTAGACAGTTTTGGTGGATGCATAACAGTGGTGTTAGAGTGCGGGCAATGCTTAGTATGGGTCTGTGATAGCTAAAGTACGAGATAAACGGCATGGTGTCGATGCTGATCTTCCTGATAAAGGTAAGGTCGATAGTAGTGTTTCCAAGAGTGGTGGCAGCTAGTTAGATGGTCCAGCGACGTCGCCACGTACGAACGCTTGCTTGGCCTGCTCCTTCTTGCGTCTTCGGTAAGCTCTAGATCTCTCCGCACTTGTCATAGGTTTAGACTTCTTAGTATCATTTTGCTCGTCTTGAACTGCTCTTTCAGCCTGTTTACGTTTCCTATACCACAATTGAAATTTTGTGATATTTTGGCTTCATAGTGAAATCTTCCACAAATCATCACTTTCCACCGCACACAATTTTCACACAAATTGTTTAAGCTGTCAACTAGTCATATGGAATTGTTGAAATCGTCGTTCTCTTCAATTTAAGCACGCACTCGCCACGACCCGTCGATTAGAACTGAAGTTACAGCGGTTAAACAGGCCAGCGTATGCTCGAAATGGGACTCATTTCCCCCACCACGCGGTACAAAGTTCAGAGGGGGAGTAGATTAGTGGTAGACCTAGTCGACGCGGTCTATCTTCCTCTACACGATGGTAGGTCATTTATCCCCATAGGCTGATTCCCCTGGAGTTATGGGGCTTTGAAATATCAACACTTTTCGTGACGCGCAAGTTTCTGCCGATGACCTCCATACCGATTTTAAAGACGTATTATTCACGTCATAAATTCAAAGAGAGAGATTGCTCTAATAGTACAAACATCAAAATGGTGATTAATTACAAATTAAATGACTTTGTTTAATTTTCTAATTTGAATATACACTGTATATTGACTTCATGGTAATAAACAAGTAACTATTTTTTATGGACCATTGTGATCAAACGAATTTTCTACGGTTCATGACAGAAACGCAAAGCATTCCAGCTATTATTGAAATTATAATTGGAAAATATATTCATAATTGAGACAAAATTGAAGTTTCGGTAAATTTGTATGCCTTTTAATCTATAGATCTGATATCGTCGGTTTATCGTATTTTTGCGCTTTCACCATATTTCCAGAATAAATTATCTAGTTGTTTACGGATTATTACTGCTTGTTGGAACCTGTGAAGATTGCTTTCCATATGCGAGTACTTTTGAACGATTATCTCAATTTTTAATTCATAAGCTAAACAGGATTAATTTCAACCTAAGAAAAATCGAACTTTTTTTCTTCTCAACCCCTCAAGAATTACGGCTTTAAAGGCTTCGACCATGAATGCGAATCGAACTCTTCGTCGTTCCGTGTCTACGTGGCGTTAAGTTTTCCGATAATTTAAAATAGGCACGGAGAGAAAGTTATCATTATTTCGCGTGCAGAAATGTCACTCCAATTGATACTTATGAAAGCGCTTCCAAGGTCGTCTACGAAATGAGGGGTGCCTTATAAATCCGTACTTCCGGTGGCAGCTAGTATGTTTGTTCTACGAAATCACCTTGGTGATGTAACAGTGTGTGTCCCCTGTTGCCTCTCTAAGTACACTGAACTTATACTGCATCCAAAATATCACAGGCATTGCTATTCTTAGTTATACTCTCTATATGTGGTATTACGGTTAGCATATAGTACAAAGTACGCCATTGTATTTAAATTCTGTAGATTCATGTAGTACTTTAAAACTACATTAAAATGAATGTGTACCAGTTAAGTAAAACTTTTCTCTTAGTAGGGAAATTTTGCTGAAAGTTTGAATGGCTATATATTTTAATTTATTTCGATGAAAATTCAATTTTGATAGCAATGCATTATAGAAGTAAAAGATAGTTTATATTCTTATTTTGAGAAATGAAAAATCTGCTAAAATATTGTAAAAATGAAAAGTTGGACAAGTGAGAAGGAATATATACTGCTGGCCATCGAAAATGCTACACCATGAAGGACAAGAAATATCAAAGCCATATTTATTATACAAATAACATAAGGCACAAGGATGAAATGATTGAAATTACAGCTCCTTTCGACTTGCGAAAATTTTGGATGAGTGTTGGGGTATATCAGTCCTTACTCATTCTACACATTGCCAAAGTTCATCTGAAGTAGCCGTGGGTGGTGTATGGTGTACCAGTCGTTGGGCCATCATCTACCAGACGTACGATGGGCGACCGATCTGATGAATGGGTGGGCCATGGAAGAAGTGAAACCTGATGGACATTGAAGAATTGTTGTGCGTTGCATGATGTTGTTGCGCATTGTCCTGTTGAAAACTGGCTGCAGGCAAGCCCTGGAGATATGGGAATACAACAGGTTCGAAAACTTTAGAGATGTAATGGCAACTGTTGAGTCAATCGGCAATTCATGTTAGGTGGGTGCTGGAGTAGAGTCCAATGACATCCCACACCATGCCTAACACCAGATGACGTACTGGTATGGCGTTATATAATACAAGTCAGCGTCGGATGTGACCATTGTGATGCTATAAATAGAATCGAGATTCGTCTGCAAAAACGATTGCATGCCATTCGTTTGTACATGTGTGGCATTCTATGGGCCACTGAAGCCGTAGGCGCTTGTGGTGTAGAGTCAAAGGACAGCAATGGACGCCTTGAAAAAAATTATCCGCTACTGAAGAAGACGTCGAATTGTATATGTTGACACAGGATGTTGTGCAACACATTCTAATTCTTGGGGATTCTTGATGTTGCAGTACAATCTGTAATATCCATGCGCACAAGATATCTGTACTTTCGTTTGGTGGTGTGACGAGGATGCTGCAATCGATCAAATTGGTCGGTTCGTCCCTCTTCGATTCCATACTCACATCACTGAGGCTTATTTCGTCAGACATGATCACCGATTTCTCTGAAAGATAATCCGCAGGGTTTTTTTGTCTCTCTTTCTCTCGATAAGCCATAATTCTTCCTCTGTCAAACTCAGAAACATGCTCTCATGACTGCTTTATTTTTCTACGAGGCCTAATTAGCTTACTATACACCCAGGAACAGCGTTAAAATACAATTACAATACTTAAAGCCTGCTCTCTTTTTCTATCTTTATACTGATTACACACAAGTGTACATGATTTGCATATACTCTGCAGTGTTAATCATATGCATATCCTTCCATGATTCCGTACGAATTTCGATGCTATTGGATGCTTCCTTCATGATGTATTATCGATGGCCAGAAGTGTATTTAGTGTAAGTACTTTTACTACAATCAGTCCTGAGTGGTGGCACCAGCAGAGAAAATTAAAATGACTCTTAACTATAAAAAAAGATATTCAGGAATAAATTTTTCTTTACTACTCGTTATTACTTATTCATTTATTTTTTATATTTTTAGGTTCTTTTTTTGTGATTGGTATTATATATATATATATATATATATATATATATATATATATATATATATATATATATTTATGAATCTACATATTTATTCCTATTTTACATTAGTATAGTTTTCAAAAATATCCTAGGAGTGAATTGTATGTAAATTGAATGCTTTGTTTTAACTGTATTGTTGAAGTTTTCATACGGGCAGCTAATACCTCAATAACGGTCCTGATTGCAGTACATTGCACACAGACAAAAGCGACCATCTGAGGAAGACCGTGACCTACATGGATAAAGTTTCTGGTTCGGTTTTCCACAGTGTTTCAAAATTTCCTGTGCTAATTTTAAGAGGAGGTAGGAACACGTAATATTAAACCGTATTTACATAGGGATGTACATTCGCAAATGCTAGTTGGATTCGCTAGAGGGCGCTGTTTGGAAGAGCGACAGTTGGTCAGTTTGTACTGTAATCCATGCATTCATGCCATCAAGCATGCATTACTTTTGAGGTCACAAGCATCTATTAGGAATTGTAAGTGTTCAAGTGTTTTAAAATTATAAAATTATTGCAAATAAAAATTGCTGTCTTTCATTTCTACACCTTAGCGTACGCTCAAGCATATAGGGGTAATGCTTGCGTACATAATCTTTGTGTGAATACGATTTCATTTTGTGTTCCCTAAATCTCATTAACGTTTGTACAAGAAGTTTTGAAACACCGTGTTTAAGTACCTGATACCTTTAAACACTTGAAACCAGCAAGAGCACTCAGTCAACAGTTGATCGACATATACTGTATTTTTAACTGACACGGAGAAACAGTGTTTATTCGTTTTGCTCACGAAGTTTAAATTTCTATATATTACCATACATAATGTCTAATAAAAAACTTTGTTTATGCGAAATATGAACTCGCTGAATATAGATCTGTAGGTTTGAAAAGCCTTTCATAATCTTTAATTTAAAATTGAAATGAGAGTTAGATTCGTCATATTTCAGCATTAACTCGATGAATATCATTATTTTAATACACGTATGAAAAATTTCTTTCTACACAAAAAAATTTGAGCAGTTGAAAAATGAAAAAGGAAACAAAAATAATAAATAAAGTGTAACTCTTTTGCCATTGTTTTGAAATCGGCATTCTCAAAGGATGGATATCAGGAAATATTTAAAATCGTATTACACTTACAAAATTATGTCATGTAATTGAACAACATTGACGTGCGGTCGGAGTCTACGCAAAGCTCTTACTTCTGTTAACCCCAGTGCTTGGTCCACACTGCAAAGGAAAAAAAAGGCTCGGTTATAAAGCTTACATTCTCATTTTCTCGTTTGAAGACAAGCATAAGTAAAGTTAATAAGTGCAGCTTTCTTTTCACAAAACTGATACTTAGTTTACAATTTCTCATTCATATACATCGCTGAGTTAATTATCTATACTTGAAATTTGAAGAACTGTATTGATAGTAGAAACTAATCAAAATGTACAAATATATACGCATAAATCCAGTTCCATGTCATCCAGATTTTATGCTTGATTTCCATCTACACGTTCATAAAGAGCAAGTACAATAAATTTCAAAGTTGAATGAAACATCACTTGTCAATCAATAGACAAATCTGTATAATCAAATGGATGAAATCCTGAACTACACTTATAATAAACCATTTAACACTTAGGTCAAACTGGAACACAGTTGTATTTTATTTTGTCCTCAATTAATAAGTTAGGTTTCATTGCTCATATAGACATTTTTGTCCCATTATATTTATTCTTTTTAATCCTGGGAAGCAGACAGTTTTGATAATACCCTCTGCTCATATTGTAGTCTTTTTCTTTATTTCTGGTTTCTCCTTTATCATCGAAAAAGATCTGTATTCAATCTGCTACTACAACGAAATCAATCATTGCGTCGTTTGGGTTCATTGACTATATTTTTTTTTACTTCGTCTACCTCAACTATTGTGAATTTGGATCTGGAGCATTGACTTTCTGTGCCATATTTCTATTATAACTGGCTATGTATTCATTTTATTTAAAAATTTAACGCTTTTTCCACTACAAGCAGATATATTTCCTTTCTGTTAGTTTCCCTAGTTCTTTTCTTAACGCTATAAAAATGCAAGATAAACATGAGATCTTTTTTTGTATACTATTCTGAAGCATGGCAGGAGATGTGACATCAAAGTTTGTTTATAATTTATGAGATTATGCAGATCTATTAAATTCGTATTCTTGCATATTCTTTATTCTTTTTTCCATTGCTTTAAAATAAATGTTGTCCATTAAATTTTGAGAAATCCTGTGCTTAGTACATTTGTAACTTAAACGAAAATAAATTGTACAACTTCACGAAGTTTAAACTTAAACATAAAAAATTTGTAATTAGTTTACTATAGTTAAATATAATTTTTACACGAAACATTTTTAATGAACGGAAACAGAAGCGTAACATCTTTCTTCCTTTCCAGTAATTAATATCATTAGCATCGTTATATAATGACTAATTGCTAATTATTGATATGGTTAAAGTTTTAGAATCCAATGATTTGCTTTCCAAATAGAAATCACTTCATTTAAATTCATTTTTACAGATATATGAAGATAATTTTAGGTACAATTTGAATAAA
This sequence comes from Meta bourneti, assembly GCA_933210815.1. NCBI lineage: Eukaryota > Metazoa > Arthropoda > Arachnida > Araneae > Tetragnathidae > Meta > Meta bourneti. Next base: position 74,666,660 of record OW119929.1, on the reverse strand, counting down.
TATTAAATATAAGGAAGCTTTATTTGAAAATACAGATTTTATTGTCAAGGCTTCTGTAGCATGCATGTTGTATTAACCCTCCTAGTGGTTGTCCCGACGAGGTATTTCGTCTCATTAGCAAAACTGACAATATCTTGATGGACGACATAACTCGTCATTAGAAGAAAACTGACCAGATCTTGATCTCATCATCATCAAAAATCGGCAGTATCTTGATGACGAGAAATTCGTCATTAATAAAACTTGTCAGATCTTGATATCTGGCATTAACCACTTGGAGGGTTAAAACGAAGCCGTTGTGAATATTTAAAAGAGTAGTTTATTCAGGCATAATATTTCATTACATGAAATACGAATAGAGGACAGGGGTGAGACGCCCGAGCTGAGTGGAGGTTGGAGTCAGAAGAGAGGGAAAAGTATATGGTGAAGCGACAGAGAGTGTGAAAGTGCACTATCATCAAATTCAGATGTTGGTTCACGAGTTGGAGTGCCTTGCAATGAGATTGTATCAATAATGAGCCATGATACTCGATGTAAATATGAATAGGGAATGCAAAATGAATGTGTTAAGAGGAGTGCTTTGGGATTTCGTCCCATGCATGCAATTAAGTTATGTTCTTTACAAAAATTAGCCTTTTTTGATAATATACTTTTCTCTGAATTCTGTAGGGATAGAACAATCGTCAAACAGTAGTCAGGATAGACACTTTAGACAGGACATCTCTCGAATGCAAATGTTCTTTATAACTTAAACATTTTTTGTAATAGTACACTGAATTCCTTAGAGATAAAGCAATCGTAAAACTTAGTACAATGCGAAAAACCTGAGTAAAGTTAAGTCTATCTGCCAACCCCGACAATTTGCTTTCAAATGTCATTTCTATTCTTATCTCGCGGCGCCTAAACAATAATTGTTTAGAAAAAATGCGGCGTGAATATCCGTGTTACCAAATTGGATTTTGCGCGATATCCCTAAGTACCAACTTGAACCTGTAGGGAAATCGCGATCCATTAAGGTAATAGAGAATCGCATAATGAAAGAGTGATGTAAAAAGAATCGCTTCAAAAGCTATAAATAAAAGAGGTAGTAAGAGTTGTGATTTTCGTACCTATGATTAGAACAAAAAACTTCGCAGTGCTTAATTTCAGCACTAAGTACAGATATACTCCACTGAAAAAATTAGCTGTTTTTTCTTTTCCTGATCGGGTGATCAGTTTATTCTAGAAAGCCATTAACACTCTATTTTGATGCCTCAATTGTATTCGTTAAAAGTTTATGTTGCCTTCATGTTTTCATATCAGTTTTCAATAGGAGTGCCTCTTTTTTATGAAATTTTAAATATCTTCAAGGTGAATTAATTGTAAATTGATAAGAAAGGCAGAGGAAATGCTTTGGGAGAAGGATTAAAATTAATTTTCTAGTTATATGGACACCGCAGCTCCTGGAAAATCTTATTGTTGGTTCTAGTGGAATTAAGGTTTAACTTCAATGCTTACTTTTAAAGTTTACTCGAATTCTTTAGGTACATCATATGCTAAATACCTCAGTATTGATCACATTTGAACAGAAAGGGTGAATTTTTTATTCAAATTTTTTTGTTACTTATTCCTTAATATCTAGCTAAAAAGGTAGATCAAGTCCAGTGTGGTCCACTCAAAAAGTCCAACACAAGGTCAAGATTTCCATGGAGATCCTGTTAGTCACCAACACAGACCATAAAATGACTTGAGAAGGCTCGTTCATTACACTTAAGGCAAGTTGGAAATGCCTAATGGCCCTGTACGAAGATCGGATGAGCTCGCTCACAAGTCTAGAATAGGCATCCTGATATTTTCTGTCACCATATTTTTGAACTAGGCTCCAGGGTGGTTTCTATGGTACCAAATATGAACTCTAAATTTTATTATTTTTTTAATATATGCTCTCCAAATGTTATTCGAACTCTTCTTTATAGCATTAACTCTCAATAGGATACAAATATTTTCTTGTGTTTAAATGTCGGAAAGTAAACTTAAGATTTGTTAAGTTATACACTTCTTTCCATAGATATATAGTAATCTAAACTCTACATTATACTTAAATTATTTTTAATATATCCTATAATCGTAATGTTTATTTATTTAAGTATGTGATAAATAAACATTACGATTATAGGTCTAGAATAGGTATAGTCTTTATAGTCTTTAATATATCCTATAATCGTAATGTTTATTTATTTAAGTATTTGATAAATAAACATTACGATTATAGGATATATTAAAGAAAATTTTAAACTCACCTGACAAAATGCCTCTTCAGTGTCTTACAAGCATAAAGTTGTCCATCTGTCAAGTTTTGGCAAGCCATAACTTCGGCAAAACTACCTTCTCCTTTCTTTCCTAGGATTCGGTATCCTAGAAAGGAAGCCTTCATTTAGGAACTGAAAAATCTCGAAATGCTAACTACAATATCAACATGAGAAAAGATAGATTTTGTATTCATCAAAATGTTATCCATGTTTAAAAGAAGTTTAATTAATGTAATAAAATATAATGGTTTATATATTGAGGCATCGGATATTTTATAAATAGTATTAAAATTATGATTACAAAGAAAGGTATTTTGAAATTTCCTGTGAGAAAAGTTAAACTAAAAACTTTGGATTAACTTTGATTTAAATCTTAATGCTTTGGACGTCAATAGTAAAGTTTTCGAAATTTATGTCGGCTAATTGTATTAGTATCACCACAGTGAACAATATTACATTACAATATTTTAGAACAGTTTTCATAATTTTATGTTAAACTTCTATCTTGTATCTATATAGATGTACTTTTAGCAAGGGCAAGCACGTAGTTGAATTTACTTCGCACTGGAGCAACAAAAGGGGCTATTTACGACTGTGCGGGATCAATCCCGAAGGAGAGATCCGAGGAAAACACCTCGCATTTTTGAACCATAGTCAGATGATGAGGTCAACATCTGTACTGGTATCCCACTCTCCAAACTTCCATACCATCCCAACGACTTTTAACAAGTGCAAGGAAGTTCTTTAACATAGATAGAGCTACTTTTCATATCATTCATACTATACCTGCCAATTTTTAAAAGTAAAGCAGATTCATGCCCTATAAATACTGAATATTATCCAACACTGATCGCAGGCAAATTTTTAAATTAAACAATTATTGAATAATTGCACTGCTGGCCACTAAAATTGCAATATAAAAAAAAACGTATCAGATTGAGACCTGAACTATGATGAATGGGTAGAAGCCTCTTAACGTAATAAAAATTATAAAGAGCTGGTGCAAAGCTCGTGAAGCTGTTTTAGTTCGAATTTTTTCTCACTAAATTATCAAGAATGCTCTATCAAAAATCTTGGCATCCAAATTTGTAAGTTTCAAGTTATTAAAGGGGTATATTAGGTCTAACGAAAAGGCGGGTTTTCCTATTAAGATATCGGTGCTCGTGTTGAGTGAAATACAACCTTAGTGGTAAGAATATTGTGGTGTCAATTGGAAAAGAAGGACCAAATTCACCATCGTGGAACATCTCAACGGTCATGCTACACAAGCGAATGAAATTGCAGGCATCTTGTGCGCATAACTGAATAGCCATACAGCCAAACACTCGAGCTGTATAGTTAGGGTGTGCTGCATATCAGCAAGTGTCCTCATGTACTTATGTCGTCTACAGCACAGGGGGTTCTTGTTAAGCATCCAATTGTTTCGGATACCAGACTATCTGTCACAGGCGTGCGCGATTTCAAAGGTTCCAAGAACATCGCATTTAGACGAGTGAATGGCATTGCTCCATCTTTTCAAACAAATCTTGATTCATTATGCAACATATTCATTATTCCATGATGGGTGAATACGTGTCTAGCGGTACAGTGGATACAGCCCCTATGATGCCTACATAATACACTGTCATACAAGTTTGGTACCATGTAATTAGATTCGACTCCACTCTCGTTTAGTACACATCATCTGTACCCTTGACCAGATAAGTGTTCCTGTGCAATTTATAAACGCGGCAATACGTGAAGACATGTAGCACGCAATGATCAACAATTTTTGGATAGCCATCATGTTCCACAACTTCCTTGGCCTATACTTTAACTGGATTTGTCCCCTATTGAAAATGTCTGGTTCATGATCTCACTACAATTAGCACAGTCAGTCACCACCTGCAGCTGTCACAGATTAAATTTAGCAACATATAGGTTTATGTGTTAACATTCCCAAGCACACATCCGTTACCTCATCCTCTCAGTGCCGTACCGTTTCGAAACTGTTATTGAAACTCCTGATGAAAGCACAAAGTAGCAGTTATGTAATATTCACCAAGTCTAATCAAGTTGTGTTTTGATAATTTCATCCGTATACCAACCATAAGTTATGTATTCTACAAATATGAATTTGCTTTCTCTTATCTCTCTTGGTGTGCTTTTTAATGCCAGCAGTGTACAATGCTAATCTTTAAAAGTTAAAAGGAATATATATTCTTTTTCAGTATGAAATGAGCATCTGTTTTTGCAAATTCTGAAATGCGAACATCCAGTGAAAGATGACATGATATTCTGATAAATCCACATTTTTGTGATTTTTAATAATTCTAATTGTCCAAAATGTTTGAATAGAAAACTTACATACTTACGTTTGTAAATCTCGAGTTATTCACAAAACACAGAATACATGAAGACACTGGTTTTCATTAAAAAATAGTAGTTACAATTAGGGCTTGGGTATTACGTAATAAAAATTTGCATTTAAAACTCTCTAAAATAACCCTTAAAAGGTGAAAAATGTTCTTAATAAAAAAAAGACTAAACTTCTAATAAAAAAATTCTCGAAAATAGATTTATTGAATATTTTCAAAATTATAAATTCAATATTAGACAAATAATAAACGATGATTTTGTCATTTCTTTGTAAAATGCACTTAAAAATCTCAAAACAAAGGGAAAAGATGACATTTCCCCTAAAGATAACTTAAAAAAACGAGTAATGGAGATTCTCTTTCCCCAAACTTGATTACTCTAAGCAGTTTCTTGAACATAGTTAATAATCAACTATTGAATGTTTTTTATTCAGTCATCTGCCGGTTCGAGTGTTGGAATTAGAAGGTATAATTCAAATAAAAATTTATTTATTATTCAAAAATAACGAAAAATCCCTAAAAAGAAGTATAAAATGCAACAAAAAAATACAAGTCATGAAAGTTCTGGTCTTGATTATAAATAAAAAGGCGTTTATAATCATATTTTCTGAAATTCGGGATTCCCATTTATCCCTATAATGAACTTCTAATACTTTTTTAAATACTTAAAAGAGACATTGATATTTAATAATATAACAGAAAAATAGGCAAGGCCTATTTTTTATGAAAGAAAAAGAAAATGAAATTAATTTACAGTTCACCTTCCACTGAGACAAATATCTGCATAAGGAATTAAATAATCTTGTTTCTTTTATCGAAGCATTCACCTGAGTTTCGGAAAATTTCTGAAGACATTTGTCTCGTTCGAAAACTCTCAGTTCGTATACTGGACGTATTAACTGCACACCAAAGTTCATGCATTTCCTAAAAAGCGAAATTATGTTTAGTATTCTCAAAAACACAAGGAATAAATATTCTTATTTTCGACAGATTGGAGAAAAATTTCAAATGAGTTTAGAATGAAATAGTACAAAACTCGAAAATTTTCGTATTTGATAAATTAAATGCTATAATTTCCCATGCCAATCGACAAGTAACTGGGTCCAGTTGGTAACTTAGTCTTGCAATTTTTTGCGATTTTTACTGTCGTTATGAAATTTTTACGAAAATTCAAAAATACTAAGTTTTATTTGTAACCCGGTCAAAATTATTGGAGATTATTTTAGAGACTCAGGGCTGTTCCTGAGACCTGAACTGTACACGTGCAAACATCGATAAGCTTCCCCCTCTTATCAAAAGCATTTTATTTTCTAGAAGAAGGATCTTCATCAAACACGTATTCAGGAAGTACTTGATGGCCCAATCTTCTTTCTCCTAGTTCCTCAAATGCCGTAATATTCAATGAGCACTGGGTTTAATGATTTTTTCGACTGCTTTCAGATTGACGAATTGAGGCGTATATTTTACTTTTATGTACGAAACTTCGATTTTCTCTGATATAACTAGTTTCAACATGTGTTTTGATAGCTTTTAAAAAAATTTAGTTTTTTAAAAAATTTTAAAATGTTCTCCAAATTTTCTCGAGTCTCGTGGGCTCTTCCCTTAATGAGAGCTTTTTGACAAAATATTAAATTATTAAAAAGCATGCAGATTCAAAAGTACCTTTTATCACAGAAAGAACTTACAAAGACCGAAAATTAATATAAAATTAATAATACCGGATTATTATAAGGTTAATAATACTGGATTAATAAAGACAAAATTAATAATACCGGACAATTTATTGCTGGGCTTGTTTGTTCAAAGTTGTAGACAGACTAAACCTGTTTTTCGGCTGCCTTTATTCTTTAAGACTACTTGCAAATGCATGCCAAGCACACTATTCAAGAACGGCCCTGGGGAGACTGATATGAGGAAGTAGGAGAGGATAGACATGCAGGGAGAGTCTCTGACTCAAAGAATCTTCGTTTCCAAGACTTCGTCTTTGTGCAGAAAATGACTCACTATCGAATAAATATTATCGTATCCAAGACGGCGGAGTAGCTCCTGTATCGTACTCGAAAGGTCTCGTATGTCAATGCGCTAAAGTATGCAGGTGTGTATAATATTATCAGGGCATGTATTTTGTTGATGTGTCATCTTTTTGCTAGCACTTAGTAGACAATAGTCGTCTTTCATCGTATTGATAAATATTCCGTCCGTAAAGTATCAAAATTGATTAAAACAACAGATAAGCTATTTTGAAGGCCAAGGTCTAATTATTCTCAGATCTTACTGACCCAAAAATACACTACATTTTTATTTCAAAAATGTATTCCAATTACGATAAATCGTAACATTATTTATTACGATAATTAGGAACAGGATAATTAGGAAATTAATTATCAAGATTGTAAAGTGTTATAAGAAAACTATTATACAAATCTGCTAAGTAGAGGTAAACCAAGCATTTCAATGGGTCGTGTTTTTATATACTATATTCCAGTTACAAATTGTGCACAAATTTATTGCTATCCTGCGCTAAGTGTAAAAATTCTTTTGTTAAATTAATCACTGATGTTTTTTAATTTTCCCGCCAGGCAAAATTACTGTCATAAAATGTTCACACCTTTCTTCGAAAATTAATCTACATACGTATATATAAAAATGGATGTGTGTATGTATGTTCTCTATACAAATCTACACCTTTTGGCCAATCCACACCAAATTTGGTACACTTATACTTTAGAACTCTGCGGATAACGTAGGCTACATATTAACTCCGTCCTCTTTAACCTGGTTGTGCAGTCAGGGCTAAAAACAATTCAAAATCGCCATGGGTATAACATTGAGCATAAAATTATTGCGGTACGCAGCTCAGTTTGTTTTGCCAGTATTGATCGAAAATCAAAATTTCCAATAAAATTGTTTTACCAGTATTGCTCGAAAAACTATTTTTTCAAAACAAAATAAATTATAATTGTTAAAGCGTGTAGTTCTTATTTTTGTAAAGCGCCATCTAGGTGTAACAGTTTAAAATGTATCTTCTGGTAGCAAGCCAGTTGAGCTTGTCTGTACCACGCGAAGGTGTTAGAGAGCATCTTCTAGTATTAGTAATGAGTAATAAACAGTCCACTAGAGTTTCTGAGTTTTGAGTATTATTGAGCTACTCAGATGGGCCGAAACATGTGGTCCAGTCTCCCGGAGCAACTAGTGAATTGAGTTCCCATTTAAAAGCTTGAGTATTGCTATTCACATCAGCATCGTCGACGCAATTGAGGTATGTGACTGAGTTATTATTCCTGTTATGAAATAGTTATTCAAAATGTTTAAAGGCGCTAAGAAAGAGGATTTAAAAGCTATTGCTAGTGAGTTAGGAGAAGATGTTAATGAGCTAATGACTATTGCAGAGTTAAGCAGTATAATAAAACAAAATGAGAAGTACATAACAGAAAAAAAATGGGTTGTAGAGTTAGCAACCATGATAATTGAGGAAAGGAAGTCTGAAGAGCAGCGGCAAATAGAACTTGAAAAAATAAAAGAGCAGCGGCAAATAGAACTTGAAAAATTAAAACTTGAGAGAATGAAAACAGAATTAGAACTAGCTCGCATAAAAGCGCAATCAAAATCTGAGGATGTTAGTGACAGTCATCAAACTGAATCTTTGGACTCTCTGATCAAAAGTGTCCGTACTTTAACAATTAAAATTCCTAGTAGACCTGAAGCTTGGGGTTATTTTTTCTCATCATTAGAAAGGGCCTTTGTATCAAAAAACGTACCTGACAAATATAAAGCGGAGATTCTTTTAAATTTGTTAGGTGAAAGGGCAACTAATGTGATAACTTACATAAAAGATGATGAATTAAATGATTATTCTAAAGTAAAAGCAATAGTAATTCAAGAGTTTGAACCTACACCCCAATCGTGTTTAGAAAATTTTAGAAAAACACACCGCCAACCCAATGAAACGTATATACAATTTGCATCGCGATTAACGACGAGCTGGGAATATTATTTAAAGTTGAGAAAAGCAACTGATTTCGAAACCCTCAAAGAATTAATTATATCAGATAAAATATGTCAAACCTTGGATAAAGAAACCGCCTATCATATAAGTCTGAGACAGGCAGACGGCTGGTTTAAACCCTCTGAGTTAGCGAAAGAAATTGATTTATATTTTACATCCCGAGGTAAAACTTTATTAGAAAATACAAGGGTAAATAAATTTTCCGAGTCAAAAAATACATCGAAAGTTTTCTTGTCAGACGTTAAGAGTTATAAGTGTGTTTTTTCATGTATTGATAATCACCCCTTATATAAATGTCCTAATTACAAAAAATTGTCTGTCGATGAGCGTATTGAATTCGTAAAAGCTAATCACTTTTGTTTTAATTGCTTAGGGAATCAGAGTATCATATTGCAAGTCGAAATATTCTTGCAATCTTTGTAGGCGGCGCCATCATGTGACCTTACATTTCCCATACGAACAAAAACAAAATGTTGCGAGTGAAAATATTGTAAACACTTTAAGAGAGAAAAGTACCACCTTCCCCTCCCCCACAGCTTTAGAATTCGTACCAGCAGAGACTAAACAACTGAGTCGAGATCGAAACTATTTTGTGGCGACGAGTACTTCATCCGCTAAATCGAAAGCTGTTTTGCTTAGCACTTTTATTGGTTTTTTATACGATGATATGGGTAATGTTTTTCCCGTTCGTGGTCTTCTCGACGTCGGTGCTAATGCAAACTTTTTAAGTAAGAGATGTGCAGATAAGCTTAATTTAAGAAAGGAAAAAATAAATATTGCAGTGTCTGGTTTGAATGGGTTGTCTTTAACAATTAAATCTAAGGTTAGTGCTAAGATTACTAATGAGTTGAGAAATTTCAAATTAGATTTAGAATTTTTGGTTGTTCCAAGAATAACAGATCTGACACCATCTAAGCAAATTGATATTTGCGTTCCAGAATTAAATAACATAAAGTTAGCGGATACAGGTTTTAACATTCCAGGTCCCATTGATGTACTCTTAGGAGCAGAAAATTTTTATGAGCTTTTAAAACCAGGTCAAATTTATCCATCTAATACTAAATTAATATTACAAAACACTGTATTCGGTTTTGTTGTGAGTGGTAGTGTACAGACAATAACTGAGGATAATGTACAGTGTGGTCTTGTTAACGATTGTATCGATTTAGAGAAAATTATGCAAAATTTTTGGGAAATTGAAAATATTGAGTGTGAGAAAAAAAATGAGGAAGCCCTTTTTTATTTGTGAGGAACATTTTCAAAAAACCCATACGAGAGATAAAAGTGGTCGGTACGTCGTACAAATGCCCTTGAAAGATAATCCGTCTAACCTAGGGGAATCAAAGTAGATAGCTATGAGACGATTAGATTCTCTTTGGGCGCGTTTGGTGAGAGAGCCTGAAATTCTGTCCATGTATAAAGCCTTCATGGAAGAGTATTTAAGGATGGGACATATGGAGGAAGTAAAAGAAAGCAAAGAACCAGATGTGGTGTACTATCTGCCCCATCATGGTGTTGTACGTCCAGATTCCAGCTCTACACCTCTACGAGTAGTGTTCAATGCCTCTGCAGCAACATCTAACGGTTATTCCCTAAACTCCTTGCAGTACAATGGAGGAGTGAATCAAGATGACTTATTCGCAATAATGCTACGCTTCCGAAAGCATTTATTTGCGTTCGTTGCTGATATTAAAAAAATGTATAGAATGATTTGGATGCATCCCGGTCAAAGAGATTTATTGAGAATTGTCTGGAAGTCCTCTGAGAAAAATCCTATCAAAACTTACAGACTATGTACAGTAACTTATGGAACTACAAGTGCACCCTATCTTGCAGCCAGGACATTGCAGCAGTTGGCATATGATGAGGGAGCACAATTCCCGATGGCTGCATCTGTACTCTTATCAGATACATATATGGATGACTTGCTTACTGGAGCTGATCAGTTAATACAAGCTCAAGAACTGCAACGGCAACTTATTTCGCTTTTGGATCGAGGTGGCATGGCTCTACATAAATGGTCGGCTAATCATACATCGCTTTTGAAAAATGAAGCTGATGTATCTGTTGAATATTCTTTTACTCCTACTACTAAAACTTTAGGCATTTTATGGAAACCTCAAACTGATCGTTTTTGCTTCAGTTTTAAACCAGATATAAAGGATGTATATACTAAAAGAGAAGTTCTGTCACAAATAGCAAGGATATACGATCCACTTGGACTTTTGGGTCCTCTTGTGACAAAAGCTAAAATTTTTATGCAGAAATTATGGCTGCTAAAAATAGACTGGAGTGAACCACTACCGGAGAGAGAAAATCGAGAATGGCATGAATTTATCGAGTCCCTGCAGAAGGTTCCTGACATGACCATTCCACGATTCATCTCAGTTGAGAATGCTAACGACATAGAGTTGCATGGCTTCTCAGATGCCTCAGAAGCAGCTTATGGAGCAGTAATTTACTGTAAAGCCACAACAGCATCAGGCCATACGTCAGTGAGATTGATATGCAGTAAATCCCGTGTCTCTCCCTTAAAGAAGACTACAATACCGAGACTTGAGCTCTGCGCGGCAGTTCTTCTAGCGAAATTAATGCATCGAGTGAAGTCATCATTGAAACTCGAAGTGACGGCTATTCACCTTTGGAGTGATTCTATGATTGTGCTGTCATGGATTAAGAAAGAACCTCGTCTATTAAAGACATTTGTTGCTAACCGAATTTCAAAGTTGCAGGATCTAACCAAAATTGAAGAATGGCATTACGTTCCATCTGAAGAAAATCCATCTGACCTTATATCCAGAGGTATGGACGCCAAAAAACTGCTACTAAGTGAATTGTGGTGGGATGGACCTGACTTCCTAAAGGAAGATGAGTACCCTATTAGAGTTATACCTGAATCTGTAATTGAGAAAAACACTGATGAACTCAAAAACTGTGTTGATCCTGAATTTGTACCGTGTTTGACTTTAACTGTGAATGCTTTTACTAATGATTTATTGAATTGTAATAATAAGTATTTTAAAATAATCCGTATTATAAGTTTTCTTCTTAGGTTTTGTAGAAATTGTAGGAGCATACCAAAGAAGGTAGGACCATTAGATGCAGAAGAAATAAAAATAGCAGAATTAACACTAGTAAGGTTGGTTCAACGTGAGTATTTTAAAGCTGAATTAAATGGTCTTCAAAAATCAGATATGGTTCCAAAGGATAGTTCGATTAAGAATCTTAATCCCTTTATTGATGACTTTGGACTTCTTAGAGTAGGAGGCCGACTAAAAAATAGTAATTTAACTTATGAGAAAAAGTTTCCAATTATTCTGCCTTCTAAACATAATTTAACAGAAATAATAGTTAATTATTATCATCTTAAATATCTACACGCAGGCCCACAAGCCTTATTATACCATGTGAGGCAGAAATTTTGGATCGTAAATCTTTGTAGGAAAGTAGTGCATAATTGTGTGGTTTGTTTCAAGGTGAAACCGGTAACAGTAAATCAAATTATGGGCGATTTACCCAAAGAAAGAGTTACTGAAAACTTCCCTTTTAATATTACTGGAATTGATTTCTGTGGTCCTTTCTCTATTAAATATAGAAATCAACGTAAAGGTATTCTCCATAAAATTTATGTTTGTATATTTATTTGCTTCACAACAAAGGCAATAAATCTAGAGAGTGTTACCGATTTAACTACTTCTTTCATTGAAACTTTAAAAAGATTTATCTCGAGAAGAGGCAAACCTGCTAAATTATTCACAGATAACGCAAAACATTTTGTGGGTGCTAGCAGGGAGATTAAAAAATTGCACAATTTAGTATGTAAACCATATGAGATTTATTTAGGGTCTGAAGAAATAGAATGGAGCTTTCTGCCTCCAAGAGCTCCTAACTTCGGGGGTCTTTGGGAGGCAGGTGTGAAGTCTTTTAAATATTATCTTAAAAGAGTTGTTGGTAATTTGAAGTTAACGTATGAGGAATTTAACTGCATCATTATTCAAATTGAAGGAATGTTGAACTCCCGTCCCCTTGTACCACTAACTACTGATGTAGAGGAGATAGAAGTTTTGACACCTGCCCATTTTTTAATTGGCAGACCTCTTCATTCTTTAAATGAGCCTGATCTTACTAATATAAACGAAAATAGGTTAAGGAATTGGCAAAAAATCACGCAAATTTTTCAAAAAATATGGAAAAAATGGAGTATGGATTATTTAAATAATCTGCAGGAAAGAAACAAATGGATGTTTTGTAAAAATAATGTGAAAATAGGTGAGGTAGTTTTAGTAAAGGAGGATAATTCTCCCCCGTTCAAATGGTCATTAGGTAGAATATCAGAGGTGTATCCAGGAACTGATGGTAAAATTAGGGTAGCAGAAATTAAAACAGCTTCTGGTCAGTATAAACGACCAATTTCGAAGTTATGTTTATTACCTGTAAATAACTAATTGTTTGTATATTAATTTACTTTATTTCTAGTGTTGTAATGTATCTTTGAGCACCTCATTTATTGTAACCAATAATGTTTTGTTATTGTTTATGTAATTTAACGCTTCATTTCAATTTGCAATTACTTGAATGTCTTTCATACATTGCAATGCCCGGCGCTATGTTAAAGCGTGTAGTTCTTATTTTTGTAAAGCGCCATCTAGGTGTAACATTTTAAAATGTATCTTCTGGTAGCAAGCCAGTTGAGCTTGTCTGTACCACGCGAAGGTGTTAGAGAGCATCTTCTAGTATTAGTAATGAGTAATAAACAGTCCACTAGAGTTTCTGAGTTTTGAGTATTATTGAGCTACTCAGATGGGCCGAAACAATAATATTTATGTTTTAAAACTGACTCTATTTCATCCCATGATATAAATAATTTATGAATATTTGATTGAAGAAAAAAAATATTCAAAATATTTAATTTTACACAACTTACATTTTGTAATGGAACACGAAAATCACAAACGAAAAACTCTTTGATCATAAAAGCGTAAATTTGCTACTCGGTATCTGGCAACGCCAGAATTAATGTTTAATTTTTTAATTTGATTTATAATTCTGTATTTGAGTTGACAGCGAAATGTTGCGGTCATATTTGAGCATTTCCAAGTATTAAAAATGTGTTTGCAAACAAATCATTATTGTCTTTATCAATATTGTTCTAGTCTTGTCGAATTGCTCTATTTCATAATATATTCAGTAAGTCGAAATTCGGCACGTTTGCACATATCTTTCTTTTTCCAGAATTCTGCATTTTTTCGAGCATCGGAATTTCGTTTCTGTTTGTATTTTTATGTGTACCAGTATTTTACATATTGCAGATATATTATTTAGGAGTTAAATTTCAATGATTTATTTATTTCCTGTAAAATATCAGACATGGGTAATTTCTTGGCGGAAAAGGATATTTCGTCCAACTGTCCTTAAATAATGATTTGTAGAATCTGTTTCATAAAAATAAACAAAATATACAAAACAAAACATTTTTAAGATGTATAATTTCTTATTTTAAAATGACTGGTAAAGTTAAAAATTTACTTTAAAATAAAATGGGTTACGTTAAATTAAAACGGTTAGTCATACTACGTTGAAGTTCAGATATATTTCAAAATTTTCACATAGACTCTCATTACAAGACGATCAAAATCAATTATATTTATATTTGTTTTTCATGTTTCATGAGTGTTATTGAAAGCTGTACTCCATCGTCAAGTAACTACATCTATCATTCTAAATAGGTACGTGGTTTCCATTTCGAAACAGAATCTCTGAAGTCCAAACAAAAAGTCATTGTTCATAAAAACGGAATTTTGCTATTTGAGATCTGGTAACGCCAGAATTAATGTTTCATTTTATAAATTTAATTTAGAATCCCGTGTTTGTGTATTTGAGTTAAGACAGCGAAATGTTGCGGTCATATTTGAACATTTCTAAATTTCATGAATCATTATAGTCTTTATCAATATTTTTCAATTTTCTCTTTTCGAATTGCTCTATTTCAGAATACTCAGGAAGTCGCAATTCGACAAGCCTGGTCATATCTTGTTTTGCAGAATTCTGCATTTTTTCAGTGATCGGAATTTCGTTTCTGTTTGCATTTATGTGTTCTAGTATTTTACATATTCCAGATTTATTAGAGTTAAATTTTAAAGAATTATTTTTTTATTTTCTGCACAATATCACTAGACATGGGTATTTTCTTGACGGTAGATGTATATTTTGACCAACTTTCCTCTAGTCTGATGTTGAATACGTATCGGTTTGTAGAATTCTGTTTCATAAAAACCAATAAAATATACAAAACTTTTTTAAGTAATGTGTGTAACTGCTTATTTTAAAATGACCGGTAAAGTGAAAATAAAATTATTTTAAAACGGATATGTTAAATTAAAACAGGTAGCCACACATTGTAGTTCAAAGATATTTCTAAATCGACTTTTAAAGTAGTCACATTAGAAAAACTTTTGTAGTGTGTCTTGCAGTAGAAGTGCGAATATGAAATGGATTATATAGAAGGATACATCATATATATATATATATATATATATATGAATCACTTCGCATGGAACAGATGCAGGTAATCCTTCGAAACATACAACATGGTTTACACATTAGCCAGTAATCAACTAATCCATAAATGTTTAAGAAAATTGTCATCGTGTGACCCTCACTTAATTCACGCATTTAGCGCAGCAGTAAGGAAGGACATTTATCACCCAGTCCAAGATCCTCAAGTTATGTTTTAACTTTCTTCGCCTGAGGTAGCTCAACTTCAGCCATGAGTCTACTTTTAATGTAGAATAAGGAATGGTCCTATGAGGTTCATAAATTAAATATGTGGCATGGGAAAGTGTTTACGGATCCAACGCAGCTACTAAAGTGTCAAACATTTTTTGCTCAGCCATGATTCCGGAAACTAAAGTTTGATTTTAACTCAGTAAAACACACTGTTTTACGCAATTTGCCCCAAAAATGGTATATTTGTGGCCACCCATTTACTATGCTAAGGTCTCCTGCTCTCTATCCGACATTAAGAATTTTAAAATCTCAAAACAAAACTTATCTTAACTTATAACGTAGATAAATGTACAAACTTTCTAATGATATATAACATGACCTTCTGAGTGACCTTTCTAGTTTAAAGGTCATTAATTTTGTCCTTTGATCTTAAATTCTAAAAAATTGTAGATTAATCAAGGTATCCACAAAACTGGATCACCATCGAGGAATCGTTTCCTCATTTCGAGGAGCGTTTTATATAGTTCCGACGCCGGAGAAGAATAAAATCGAGTTGGTGAACAAGATGCTGCTGGTTGAAATATCTGAACCTAAAGAAGCAGCCATGGGAAGGAAGAGGTGGGCCTATAATATACGAACACCTTTCAGTTCATGGAAGTTCTTGTCAACGGTAGTGCAACATTGAAAACCATCTTTCTGAAGACGTTGTAAAATAATCTGATTTTATATTTCCGATGCAGAGCCGTGTAGAGAACTTCTAAAGCCGTTGTCAAATAGGAAGCGCAAGATGCAAAGTGAAGCGCGCAGACCAATCAGAGGTGCCGGCGCGAGAAGTGAAAACGCTCTGATTCGTCTGCGCGTGTCGCTTTGCGCCTTGCGCTTCCTATTTGACCACGGCTTAAGGAGCAAGGACTACATTTTTGAAAAGGCGCAAATTTGGGTTAACTTTACAACTATTTTAGAAACAGACGTATGTGTATTTAACTAATTCAAAAATATAAAAACCAAATGTAATAAATAACGGTAAATTAACAGGGAACTGAATATTATTACATTAATAATTTTTCTCTTCGACGCCTTGTTTAAGGTATTAAAAATCTCGTTTTATGCAATACTGTTTTCAATGGACAGCAGTATCGTATCAAATTGCTTTGAGGCCCCTTGTCCATAATTATTCTCCAATTTATATACTATATTTTTATTGCAAAAATATAAATTAAATTTGTGTTATTAATCAATACATATTATTTATTTCGATAATATTGAACATAAGTTAATTATGAACAAGAAAATTTTCTTCTAAATGTATTAAGTCGAAGTAAAGCAAGTATTCCAATGAGTCTTGTGTTTCGATATGTCCAGTTAAAAATTGTACACAAATTTATTGCGACGAACACTAAATGTAAAAATTTCACTGATAAAATAATCACTGATTCTTTTTAAATTATTTCACAATGTAAAGTTAATGATATAAAATGTTCGCACTCATTTTTCACAAATTATTAACATTTGATAATTTTCAATCTGTTATAGAAAAAAATGAAACACATTTAAGTCCACTATTTTAACTTTAATCGTAGGTTTCTAGTAACAATCTGAAAAATTGAAGTTATGTATCTCATGGAACTCTAACACAATTGTAAACGCCTTATGAAGAAAATAACAGACGCACATATAGTGCCCCAATTCATTAATCCGCCACTGTATTCCGTTCGCAATCTCTCCTGATTAAAAAACTTTCAGTTTGGGGGTCATTTTTCAGGTTGATTGTATGTTTTAGTTTTGTGTCCTAAGTTATAATAAAAATTTTCTTGAAATATTCCAAGTGGCTATCATCCTCGATTTCGTTTTTACTACTAAATATATTACGAATAATTCATCTGTAGTTTCTAGCGCCTGAGGAATCGGTAATATCCCATTCAACGCAAAAAAAAAGCTTTATACGCTTTTCCACTGTTGGGTGAATCATTTACCCTGAAAGAATAAAGTTGGAGGGTCTCGACAGAGAAAACGAAAAACCACTTTTTTTACTTTGACTTTTGACGTTCGGTTGTTAATTGAGAGGTTTAATGTCAAAATCTAAACAATTTAAAAATTTACCGGTATTGGTTCCTTTGAGAAAAACACCGGTTTTCTGAAAATATTAAGAAAAACGTATGAAAATATCTCACTCGAAAATATCCAAATATAACCGAGATTACTACACCACAAATATTCTATGAAGTTTATGCATTAGGTAGTCACTTCTGGTTAGTAAGTGAATTTCTAAACTAAGCCCTTTAGCAACAATGAAACAAATTTTGGTTAGGAAATTTGTTTGCAATAGAAAATATGATAATCGAAAGCGCAATAAATTGTTTGGGTCCTTTATAGATCCCTTTTTGGCACAATTTAGGTCAATTTAAACGTACTTTATATTAACAAATTCCGGACCCCGATTACTATGTTGGTAAGATACACGAAATTCCTTTCTCGGTAACTTAATAGGAATTGTAAAAAACACCCTATTCCCTCTAACAACTCGACTGAGGGTCAAAACAGGGAGAATAATATTGAGAATAATTTCCAACAGGAATTGTCTTTATGAACAAATTAGAATTTGAGATATCACTGTTCAAAAAACATGCTAATTAGTTATTTATATCTAAATTAGATAATTAATGATTAGCTCAATCTGATATTTTCACACAGAAATGATTTTTATCACAAACCAATGACCTATTGTAAAAATCTGGATTTTTGAAGTCAAAATTTTAAAATAATTTCTGGTGTATACGTACACTTAAAAACATATATCCAATAATTTTATTCAATAAATATGAAATGTGTTTTTGTGAAAATGATAATTTAATCTAGAGCTGATCTCAAAAAAATAAATATTTTATATAGTATTAGTAGTAGTATTATAGTATAGTATAGTACCTTAGTATTTATAGCTCATGTTTCATATAAGACCCGTTTCCTATTTAATAAATGCTAAACTGAAAATTAAAACAATTCACTCATGTAAATGCAAAATCTCATCAATTAAATATACTTAACTTTGAAAAATAAATATGATCCCAGGTTGTTTTGAATGTAGGTGTTGAACATCAGTTTATAGTGCAATTTAAATTATTAAAAGAAAACTTTTAATATTAAATTTACTCTTCCAATTTTCTAACGCTTCAGAATACTTCTCATCATGAGAGACAATTCACATGAAAACAATAAAATTCTATCTTTTTTATATTAATTACAAATTGTAATGTACATTTTAACATTTGAAAAATTATATTAAAGTATTTTTAAAGCATAGAAATAGAAGATTTTATGTGACGGGAAAACTACCTTTGCGGTAAACATTCAAACTGTCAAAAGATCAGGTAGCATACATCTTCCCATTAAACGAAGCTAATTCAAGTGTATAACAAATGATATAAATAAACACCTAAAATGATTTGGTATTCTGGACAGTTACGTTTAGGCAAGAGGGTAGACAAACTCAGATGCGGGTGATAATGACACATCTAATGGAATTCATATAATTCTGTTTAAGCTCTCGTGTAAGGAATACTAACCAAACGATTGACCTGCTTCACCTTTTCTACCATCCCCTTTATAGGTGACCAACCTTTTCAGAGAGAAAAACTGTTTGCTCCCATTTCATGGAGAACGAATTTTAAGATCGATAGCTTGTTGCCAAGCGATGGAATTCGTACACGCTGTTACCCTTTTTATGCCCCGAAATTCGAGACTGGAGCTGCTTTTCATTAGTGTTAATTAACGCTTTCATCTAATCGTATCTTTGCTGGAAGAGAGAAACGTGACTTCTGCTTGGAGTAAAGAAACTATATAAATCAGGGGAGATCAAAAATTTAAAAATATTTACTTTGACTTGGTCGTTTAACTACTACTGGGAATTTCATATAAACATTGACATACTTTCATATAAAAAATTCCAAAATTAAGTATTTTGTTCACAAATTTATATTTTTCTTTAATTTGCTCAACATATAATTTATTTCTGTTCCAAAGATTCTTAGTTTTTCACCTGTTAGACTTTTTATTTCCATGCCCTAGATGTAAACCAGTCATAAGTCCTATTTTGTAAATATTTCTTTTTCTATCTCTTACTACGTATATCTCTCACTATTTCTCTCTATATAGAGATAGAGGTATATATGTATATACATATAGAGAGAGATTGGAGAAATTAAAGATGTGGAGGAGTCACTATTGGAAAAGAAAGTCGCTGTCAAAGAGATGGTTATGTCTCTTTAACAGTTAAATCTTTAGCATTTATTAAAGCACACTACAGACACTGTGTAGTTACCTATGTTCTATTTCTAAATAGGCTGAGTAGACTGCAACCTTTAGTGACGAATTTAAAGGTGGATAAATTTGAGATTTGAAATCAACGAAAACTAAATTGTTTAAAATATATTTTAAATTGCACAAAAATTACAAATTAGTCCATTGCAATGGCGTCTAATAAAAGTATAAGACCCAACACAAAAGTAGTTTAGCTGATGAAAACGGTCCGTGTTCATATTAGGAATAGGGTTGGACGATTTTTGGTTAGCCTATAGGCTGCAAAAAGGATAGGCCCGGCCCTAGCATCATTAATGTATTAAAGGTGAATCACACACATTGCTGATGTGATAAATCTCATACAATGGATGAGGTATTCTGTTGTGCTTAGGTCAGTGGACTTAGATGTGTCCATGTAATCAGAGGCTTGCCTGGCAAGAAGTCCGTACTTCACAAACAATGGAACAAATGTATCATGTTCTTCGTGGGAAAATATAGAATGATCTGTAGTGAACAACCACTGAAATTTCTCAGATAAAAATTTACCACTGAACATTATATTTCACTGGTGGCTCAGCGGGTTTGCCTACCAAGCTGGCAGCCTAAGAGTTTTAGGTGGTCCTCTCTTATGACCCTAGTGCCATAAAGCCCAATCAACCATATTTTACTGAAATTCAGTTTAGGGTGGAAGAACTATGAGTTTAATTGGTTGAATTTTACATTTTTACACCAAAAAATTAAATGCAATTTTTTTATCTTTACAAAAAAGTACTTGAAAATTCTTTTATTAATCTTCGTTTCACTTTATTCCCTTATTCTGTAATTTTATAATAAAAAAAACGTTGGACCCTACCATCAATTTATTAAGTTTTCTTAACATCAAGCTTCAAATATACCTTGTTTCAAACTGCAAAGGATTAAATACCGCTCCAAATCGTTATTGATTTGTTAAGTCGTTATTTTCATGTTAAAAAAACTATGTGCCAAAACCCTAATAAATACAAAAATCTATCAAATTCTTAGAAGCCTGATATTTTGTCAAATAATTAATAATCAAATAATAGTATCAAAAGTTAAAAAACAATTTATTTACCTCATTCCTGATAAATTCTTGAATTTTAGATAAATATTATTCTACAGTCAGTCTGCTTGAAACCTTTTATACGTACTTGTGTTTTATTATATACTAGCAAAATTGCCCGACCTCACTCGAGTTGAATTGGTTAACTATATATTGAAAGTGACCTGAAAAAAATCACTTACCTCTTTCGTAGAAAATGCCAAATCATTTAAGAATGAGTAAAATAATTTTTTAACACCTTTTCGATATTCTTATAACTTCTACAACCTACTTTGGATACAAATTCTATGCATGCAAATCCATCCATGTAATACATTTCATATATATCTCACCCCTGCTAAAGGTACAAATTGGCGAAAGGTGAGACACCTTTCGCCAATGCTACTGCTACAAAAGACGATTTTGAGGGAGGATTGGGAATTCCCTTTCTTAAGTTCTATTTCTGTAAAAGGCTAAACTCAATTCGTAAAAATGACGAATCTACTGCGGATACTCTCTCACATAATTTACCTGCCAATATTTTTTATTTGTAGCACTCTTTTCGAATTTCGTTACCATTAAGGAAAAGATGACTAATTTGATAAGATATTTATCACTAAGTTTGTTTCTGTTATGTTTATCTTGAAAATTCCGTTTTGTGGCACGTGCAATAAAAGAACTTGTTTTAAAATTTAATATCTTCAGTAGTGATAAAGCAAAAGTAACCTATTGCCATTTTTTAAATGGTAAATTAATTTGACAGCTTTTCTTTTAAAGAAAATCATTGTTTTAAACAAACTTTCCCTATATAAGTTGCTTAAATATAGCTTGAATTCGTAAAATAAGCCACCTTGACCTTCTGTCGCTATGACAAAGAATTTGTAATATTTCAAAAGTCCTAGTTCGGATATTTTTAACATTAACGTTCTATCAATAATGGCAAAAATCCATTTAAAATGTGCTTTATTCTAACTTACATGACGCTTTAAACAGAATACTTTGTGGTGGTGCTGCGTGTGATGAAAAGGAATTACAATTTATTAAAATAATAAATACGTATTTAAAATAAAACAGATAATTAAAACAAAATAAAAGTTGGAGGGAAAAAGACCTAAAGATATAAATTCGCGATTATTTTTTATCTCTTGACCTCGCACAGTTACCACAACTTACAACTAAAAATCAGATAGAATTTAAAAATACGAAATTAATTCGGAGCGAAAAAAATATCACTGCAAGTGGCAAACGAACATGAGTTTACGTTTTGTTGCAAAATATCGTCTGCCCCAAATGTTAGGAAATCTATATAAATAAGAATGGAGTGTTTGTTTGTACATTGAATATATTTGACCCATTTCAAATTTTTTATCCGTTTTGGGTCCTTCTGATGCAAAATTCGAATCTTGCACGTTTGGTGTCTGTGTGTGTGTACCCATACAGCGTCTAAACGGTTGAATATATTTTCATGAAACTTTGCATACTGTGAGTACTTACATTCATTTAGAGACTGAACCTGGTTGCGTAAGTCTGTCCGTCTTCCCGTTCTATGTTTGATTTTTTTTTGTATCTGTTTGTACAAGTATCACAAAATGTTTTCAACACATTGTAAGCAATGTTCTATATTTTATACACCATAATTTAATTTAGTGAATACATTATTTGAAAAAATTTTCATTTATATTTAGGCAAGTTACATGTTAAAACATCTGAGTAACTATGCTTAAATCAATCATAATTTCGTAGTTTTGGAGTAACTGGAAGGTATATTGAGCATTGCAATTACTTGGTTTCGTTTAGCCAGTGCTGCTGAAAAATCAATTATTTTTCCAAAACCTATTTTTACCGAATCTAAATTCTAATACTTTATTTTGAGCCTTATTTTTTTACGAAGTATTAAAATATTCTGAATCTAGAGACAGACGATAAAAAGAATAAAACATAAATAAAATGTACAAAACAAAACCTTTTAAAATAGGACTGGCAGCTAATATGGCAACCTTATTTATTTAATCGCTTGCTTTTTTTAAATTTGTGTCTATTATATTCCAAGAATCTATTTTGTAGTGAAAAAACAGATACATTCCTTACTTTTCGTTCGAAGTTTTATTAAATTTATTTGAAGATGCGTTTCTGGATTTTGAATTTGATGTCTTTCGTTCATTAACTGTAATGAAGATAAATAATGGTTTAATTAGTTTTTAAAACATATTTAATCATTGTATAAAAATTTTGTGAAACGCTTTTGTTTTTAAATGACATACGAGACATTTATATGCATACTCTGAACTATTCTATGCATTTTGGGTAACATTGGCACTCTAGAGATTTTTTCTTACTAAAAATTTAAATTCTACAAAAATGTTAAATATGACATTTATTTGCGTATGTGCAATTGTGTACCTTTATTAGAATGTGGTAGTTATATGCGATGAATAGGAATTACAATTTATTAACAAAAGCGGAAATTAATTAACCAATTCAACCCGAGTAACGCCGGGTTATTCTGCTAGTAGTTTATATTTTGCAAAGAAAATAAATAAGATTCAAAATAAAAAAGTATTTCAATTTAAATTCTGCCAAAAATAGCTTTTTTAAAATAATTTATTTTTCAGCAGTACTGGTAAAACAATTTAAGTAATTGTAATGCTCAATATGCATTCCAGCTTCTCCGAAACAACCAAATTATGGTTGATTTAAGTAATTACTCAGATGTTTTAGCATGAAACTTGCTTAAATAAGTAAGCAAAGGAATTTAAAATAATGCATTCACTATACTAAATTACGGTTTATCAAATTTAGGACATTGCATCATTAAAATGTTTTAAATAAATCTTACGTGATACTTGTACAAACACAGACACAAAATCAAACATAGAACCGGAAGACGGACAGACAAATTAAGCAACTAAATTCAGTCACTAAATGAATGTAAGCTCACAATATGCAGTTTCATAAAAATACATTCAACCGTTTGGACGTTACACGGTCACACACAGACAGATTGACAGACACCAAACGCGCAAGAGACGGATTTTGTATCAGAAGGGTCCAAAACTGATAGAAAACTTGAAATGGGTCGAAAATATTCAATATACAAACACTCCATTCTTATTTATATAGATAGCAGAATTACCCGACCTTACCAGGGTTGAATTGCTAAGCAGTAGATTGAAAAAGTGAGAGTAATCAATTTTTTCTTTCGTAGAAAAAATGTCAACATCATTTAAGTGTCAGGAAAATATTTTTTTAACACTTTTTCAACATTTTTATAATTTTTACAACTTATTTTGAATGCAAATCATATTACATGCATATCCATCATATAATACATTTCGCATACATCATACCCCTGTTCTATGACAAATCTAGAAAAGATGACACAAAGGGGACTACTACAAAAGTCGATTTTGAGTTTCGGGGTGATTATGAATGTTACATTTTAATTTTGTTTCTGTAAAATTGCAGTAGTTTAATTCCTAAAGTGATGAATCTACACTGAATACTGTAGCACTTAAAGTTTTCCTAACAATATTTTTTGACTACGTGTACCAAGCATGGGACATTTTCAAATTTTACCATCTTTTGGGGAGGATAACAAATTAATTTAATGAGATATTCATAACTAATATTTTTAAAGCGAATACTTTTTCCTAGAAAATTCCATTCAGAGTCACGTGCAATAACAAAGGAAGTTTTTCAAAATTGAATGTCTTCAGTACACACAAGGCAAAGGTAGCCGATTACCATTTTTCAAATAAAAATTATGTCAATTTGACAGCGTTATTTTTAAGGAAATCACTCTTTTCAACAAACTTTTTACATTTATAAGTTGCTTAAATATAGCTAAAACTAGTAAAGTAGACAACTTTGACCTATCATAACGAAAAAGAATTTTTAATATTTCAAAAGTCCCAGCTCAGATTTTTTCTAGCATTGATGTTCTTTCAATATCGGCAACGTTCCATTTAAAATTTGTTTATTCTTAACTTGCATGCAATTTCAAATCGAATCATTTGTGGAATTATTGTTGAGTGTGATGAATAGGAATTACAATTTGTTAAAAAGCTAATATTTATTAAATTTACAACCACAGAAAGCATAGCGAAAATAAAACTAAAGTTAATTTGGAGGGGAAAAAGTTGTTCTAAAGTTATTAATTCGTGATTCTTTTTTATCTCGTGATCTCGCATAGCTGCCACAACTTATCACTAAAGACAGAACGAAATTTTAAAATGTGAAATTGATTCCTAGCTAAAAAATCAGAAAATAATATTACTGACGTGATCAACGAACACGAGTTTCCGTTTCGTTGAGCACATTTAATTCAGAGATTTGGTTTTGAATGGAAACCATGTACAGTCACGGAAAAAAAACGAATCACCCCCTTTATTTCGAGCACTATTCATAGTAGAGCAAATTCAAAGATATCATTCAAAAGGGAATAACGCCTTTTTCAAATTCAAATGCAAAAAAATACATTAGGAGCCGTCTTCATATCAAATTTTGCACAAACAACAGAATTTCCAATGAAAGCGTCATATTTTGATGCCATAATCAGATTCTGCATCGTTAAATTAGTCTAAATATGAAATTTCATGACTTTACGATCTTTATATCCGGAGATATTCAATGTTAAAGCTGTTGTCAATTTCAGGGATAATGGCTATTCGTGGATCGAGATTAATTGTAGTTATAGATACTCGAATTTCAAATTTGAACACTATTTCGAATGTATTTGTTAGCGCGTGCAAACGATCCTAGAATTATATTTATTATGCAAGTAAAAACCGATTCGAGAGTTATATCATTATATTTATTATGTAAATGCAAACGATCGGAGAATTATTATATTTATTATACAAGCTCAAACGATAATATTGTGAATTGTAACCATGATTAAAATGTGATAAAAAGAGGATTTGGAATTGAGATCAATTCGAAACGGAGATAGTGTTGATCGATGTTCTGTATAATTTTGTATTGTCTTTAGTGTTCTTAATAAATGTTAATTTTGTGTGTTTAATTAGCGTTCGTCTCCATGTATGCAACAAAAAAGCCTACCTACAATTATTTAATACCAATCGAACTGATATTCCGATCATCCAAAAAGTGAATAGATTATGCGATTCAATTGATCATTGATTAGTAGAGTTAATCTATACGACATATAACTTGTAAAAGGTAATGCATTTTAGATTACATAAATGAAATTTCCAACCACTTTTTTTTTAATTTAAATATTCGTCAGGTTTGTCAGACGTTTTTTAAACTTTTGGTTGCACCCTAAAATCGCCATAATGGTGAAAATTTAATGTAACGCAAAAACTAACGATTGAAATTAGCTGACACTTTGCATGGTTATATTAGAAGTCCTTCAGAATCGATTGTTATCCAAAATATAGTAAGGTTCCAATTCATAATTTTTTCTAACATTAATTTAATAATTATTATTGCATACTAAAAATTATTTTTAAAATAAAATATTAGGTGGATTTTGTTTGGGATGTTTAACAGTAGCATGGTACAAAATATCAGCGCTATTGGAATATTATTTAAGAAGATATCCATAAAAGTCTAAGAAACTGATTAACATTAGGAGCTCCAATCTTTTTGTACTTATAACTTCGAAAAGGTAAAACCTAATGACATGGAATTTGGTATCTGAAGTTAAATTTTGATATAGATTCGAAATTTGTGTTGAAATAAGGGGTTTCCATTGGAAATTATGATGTTGGTGCTAAATTTAATATGAAGACGGCCCTTATGCAGATTTTATGCATTTGAATTTATAGAAGACGTTAGTTGCTGTCGAACGCCATTTTTGAATTTTCTCTACTGTTAAAATTGCTCGAATGAAGAGGGGTGGTTCGGTTTTTTTCCCCGCGACTGTACCTGTTTTACTTGCCTACTGAGTGCAGCTTTCAATAACAAATTATTTTATTTGCAACATGGAAAATAAATGCAAATTTTAACGAGTTTAATCGTTTTGTAAAGGAAACCTATACCAAATTTTTTAAATACTTTGCATAATTTCGATTAGTTTCCAGCCTTTGTTCAAAACGTTTGGTACTGTATGTTTTATTTATTTCCATAAAACAGAATTCTACCAATTAAACCAAGGAATTCTCAGGAAAGTTGGTCTAAATGTACAAATGCCCTCCATAAAATGAACACAAGTCTTTTCTACAGGGTGATTCTACGGTCATGGGACAAATTTGGAGGGGTGGTACAGCTTACTAAAACATACATTTTTCGTATAGGAATGTATGGTCGGAAGTGACGTGTGGAGGCACGAACACAAAAAATGAGACATGAACAGAAAAACATTGTTTATTTACAAAATCCTTGCAAAGTGCTTCTTTGCAGCAATATTTACAATAAATGCCCAAAATTGCGACCACCAACAGCAATACAAACTCGGCAGCTGTGATTGGCTGGCAATGCCGTGGGTAAAGGGCAGTAGTGTGCCTGGCCATCCGTGATCTGATGCATCTGCGGGAAACGTCATTTGCAACTGTGCTGTCGGCCGTGATGGGAGATTTTACAAATAGTGAAAAGGCGGACATGCATATGATGTACTGTGCTGCTAATGGGAACGACAGAGCAGCGCTACGGCTGTATCAGGAACGTTTTCCGAACAGGCGCATGCCGAACCACAAAATGTTTGAGCGGTTGCATCGGCACCTTTGTGAAAATGGTTCATTCATCGCCAGCTCTGACGGAAGAACTGGATCAAGAACTGTACGACATCCAAACATGGAAGAAACCATCTTGAACATTGTGGATGAAACACCCCACACAAGTACAAGAGCTATTGCACGTCGTGTACATGTGAGTCAACCCACCGTTTGGAGAGTCTTAAATGAAGAACGTTTACACCCATTCCATATTCAGAGAGTCCAAGCGTTGCAGGCAAGTGATTACCTGCTGAGCGTAGAATTCTGCCAATGGTTCTTGCAGCAGTGTGCGTTGCAGCCGGATTTCTCAGCTTCTGTGCTATTCACAGATGAGGCGACTTTTACACAGGAAGGTGTTTTCAATGTGCACAATACTCATGTGTTGGTAATAGAAAATCCACACGCTACACGTCCACATGCATTCCAAAAACGCTTCTCTGTGAATGTTTCGAAGGGTGTTGTGAACGATTTCCTCATAGGCCCATATCTCCTACCAACGCGACTCAATGGCTCACATTATCGTATTTTTCTGGAAGAGGTTTTACCAGAATTGCTGCAAGATGTTCCGACTGTCGTTCGTAATCACATGTGGTTTCAGCATGATGGTGCGCCAGACCATTTCAACGTAGTTGTCCGCAATTTCCTGGTTGCCAGTTTTGCGGGGTGATGGATTGGGCGTGGTGGACCAGTCCGATGGCCACCCCGATCGCCAGATTTATCGAGCATCGATTACTGCTTATGGGGCATCTGAAGACCATCGTTTACGGGACTCCAGTTGACTCAATTGAGGACCTCGTTGCTCGACTATCCATTGCGGCTGCAAGCGTGCGCGAAATGCCTGGCATCTTTGGAACTGTTCGCCAATCACTCCTTCGACGCTACCAAGCATGTATTACTGTTGGTGGTCGCAATTTTGAGCATTTATTGTAAATATTGCTGCAAAGAAGTATTTTGCAAGGATTTTGTAAATAAGCAATGTTTTTCTGTTCATGTCTCATTTTTTGTGTTCGTGCCTCCACGCGTCACTTCCGACCATACATTCCTATACGAAAAATATATGTTTTAGTAAGCTGTACCATCCCTCCAAGTTTGTTCCATGACCGTAGAATTACCCTGTATATTACATATCTACTATTGGATGTAAAATTACTAATTTTTGAATAGTTTTTCTCTATATCATTTGTTCCAAATATTCGGGAAATGTTTATAAGAAAAATAAGACACAAAATAAATAAAGTATTAGAAAAAGTATATTTCAATTCTGTAAAAATAATTTTTTTTCCTGATATACTGGTAAAACAATCCCAGTAAATGCACTGTTCAATTTATATCCCATCTTTTCCAAAACTGCCGAATTCAGGTTTATTGGCAGTTTTAGCATGAAACTTGCCTAAAAGTGTAAGTAAAGGAAATTTTAGTGATGTATTCATAAACCTAATATATGTTTTATAAAATATTTAACATTAAATAAAACTATAATGAATAAACTTTATGTGATACACATGTACACACACAAACACACAGATACAAAAACAGACTTAAAACGGGAAGACAGACAGATTGATGTAATGAAGTTCAGTCACGAAGTTACAAGTGTTCACAGTATGTAAAATTTCATGAAAATATATTCAGCCATTTGAACATAGTGCAGGGACATACATACAGACAGATATAAAATCGGAAAACACTGATTTTCAGTTAGAATGACTTTAAACAGATAAATAATTTGAAATGGTGTGAAATATTCTATGTACAAATACTCCATTTTTATTTATATATATTCTTTTATTTTATGTCTAAACTTCAGAGGAGGTTAAGAAAAATCTTTTCACAAAAGCTGGGTAGTTTAAAAATGTACTGAAAGTTTATTATTTCTTTTTATCAAAAGAAATTCAGATTTTATATATTTTATCTAAAGCAAAAGATCTATATAGCTATACACTCGACATTTTATCCAATTGCTTACTTCTAATATTCCTGACAGATTAAAATATTAAGTGTATCACACCGATACCAATGAATAATAAATGACCAAAGGTCTGAAACATATCGGTTACCTATACTGTGTGACCAACATCTGTAAGAACTAGACAGATCGGCAAATGAGAAAATAAAATAATGTCGAAAAGAGAGAAACATTCAACAGAAAGAACCAATTTTGTCTGGCACGAAATAGGAACTGGTTCAACAGTTTAGGAACACAACTTTAATATAACTTATGATTTTATTATTCGTTTTGTACCAACATAGCACATGTGATGCTCATCATTTGTCATAATTATTTTAATGAAACGCAATTCAGGAAATTTAATTGCGAAATACATTACTCACCTTAAGAAAAATGTTGCTCAAATGAATAGTCAACTTTGTAAATAACAATGAATTCAATTAAACTCAAACAAACTACGGACATTAAGTGAGGAATTTTAATTGAAGATTTGAACGATTTCTGCAATTTCAAATTGGGAAATAAAACATACTTAAATATTTTCAATCCTTAATTTTGAATATTTTACTAGGTGAAGTTATTAGGTACTTTTGAAGGTGTGGGGTACAATCTATACATTTTTGTCGTTTGAATTTCAACATCTAGTTTTTCTAAATCAAAATGCTATTTTATCCACAGTAATTTATTCAACTTATACCGTACAATAAATAATATTGAATTACCTTCAGATGATGTTTCATTTCAGATGAATTGAGGTTAACACTGAAACGAATCAAATCAAAAATATAAAGCATTTTTGGTCAAATTTTAGATTTGTTCTAATATTTGGCCGAATAAAATCACTATCGCATTCCATAACATGTAATTTCGTACAATATTTTTAGATTTATTCGCATATTATTTTTATAACTTTAAAATAAGAATACAGACTTCCCAATAAAATCAAGAGTATTTGATATTTTAATTTGATATTTTAAATTAATGCAAATGTGAAGTGCATTTATTTGAAAAATTTATTTTCACAGGAATTCACACATACACAGAAAAAAAATTCCTACTGGAAGATTTTAATTGATTATTTCGACTTTATTTGCTGTTTTACTTAAAAATGTATTCGAACATTTTTATTTTTTAAATTACTCATATATTGTGATTGCAACAATGGATATTTAATATGGTGAGTATGATTCTGCTAGACTAGACGAGATGACTTTGAAATGAATATTACATAAATTTAAATACATGTTTCCCCATTTTTTTCTTGTTTAAATAAAAACCAATCCTAAATAGAAAATTGAATATTTTAAACACTTATTTTCATCCAAAATAGCAAGTGCGAACAGATGAACTAATAGTGATATCAGGGATTAAATCTGAAGAACATTTAGCGGCAGCTTTAATGGTATACGAGTTCAAGCCGTAAGTAAGGTACACTTTAGTAACGAAAGTACAGATTGATCAGTAGTGTTTTCTTGTATGAGCAAATATTTATTGTTCTGAACTTAGCCTTAAGGTAAAAATACAAATAAAGTTCTGCACTTTTTCATCTTGTTTTATACTGTTTATCGTGGTAAAGTAATACCTCGGAATTTCTTGGTTTAAGAACCGATTAATTTAAATAGCTGATTAATGCATGGTAACTTTCATCCTGTATATGATCAATCTGATGAGTTCCTATTTCTCTCAGGGGTTTTCGGTTCAAATCTTGAATAATTTATTCATTAGCTTTGTAAAGCGTTTATACAACTTCCCGGGGTTTACAGTAGCTGAATCAACTGTACTGAACTCGGTTGAACGAAATGTGCTTACACAGTTCAACAAACGGGAATAATGTCTATTTCACTTGTGCGTAGGACGTTATTGCAATATGTGGTTACTTATAAAATAAATTTTTAATGTTTTTGAATAATTGAAAAGAAACGGTTTTTTGAAACTAATATCGATATCATTTCGGTCCACACCACTTTTTTTCAGATTTAAGCACCTTTGCTAGTTCTGTGAACACAGACTGAGATTTTATTTAATTTGTATTGTTACATTCTCCTGAGTTAAATTTAGAAAATTCGATTCATTCCTTTTGCCGAGATGGACTTAATCAAGAATAGTTGTTTGGTAGTCTTTCAATTTTATACTCTTCAAACTTCTTGGATTATCATAAAGTCAATATAAATGACCAATATCGTGTGATTGACAGTCTATTTGAAAACAATAATTTGAATGAAAAGAAATTGAACAGACCATTCTCAAACAAACCATTCATCGATGGATTGTGGAGTCTACATAGCTAAATTTTTATTCACTCAACGTAATTCAACGAAAACTAGCCACCGACAACTTGGTTGATCACTTTCGTCGAAATGAACCGTTTACAAGATCCCGATTTGTTGGTTCGATTGGCTGGATAAATCAGGGGTGAACGATTTGATATTGTTAAATCTGCCAATAAAAAAAGTGAGAATACCATATTCAAGTAAATAACAAGGGTTATAATTTAAATGATGAACTCGTTCAATTTTGAATAAGCAAAAATAGTCGAAATCAACTCAATTATCATTAATGTAGATAACATGAATCAGCAGGGGCATTTCAGTCACTTATTGGTTGAAAATGGATACATTTTTTTTTATTCTTTATTAATCAGAAACTTTTTTTGAAAAACTATCTTTCAGAAAGCTTATCTCAAATTTTTGAGCGTACATTTCACTTTTCAATGAAAAAAGAGATAATATCAAGCCGTCATATATGGTACATCTGAATGTGACGCAATATTAATAAAGAATAACAAAAGATACAGCCATTTGCATGACTAAAACTTGTGTGAGTGTGCCATACGTGACAGTGGAATGTCCGAGTACTTTTTTCTTCAATGTGAAATTTTAAAAATGTTTAATTAATCAAAACTAAATAATAATTTATGTAAGTAAATATCAGTGTAACTATTGAATGAATGATGTTAATTATTTTCGATAGAGTTAGATTCGAGATTTGTTGTTCTCTTTTCTGTATTCAAGTTAGTATTGTATTTTATAACACGTATAAAATAATTCTAAATAAAATATCAAATAATGTACGCAATTGTTTCTCATTTCTTATTCTAACTTTTTCTGAGCTTATGTCTCCTTCAATAACACTTAAAAATAAGTGTGTGATGTATTTATTTTTAAGAAATATATGGAGTTATGTTTTTCTAAAAGTTTAGAAAAAAAATTTTAAATTTTAATTATTCATTTGACAGTGGTTCGAAATTACGAAGTGTTGTCCTCGGATCTTTCCCTTCGGAATTGATTCCGGACCTTCGCCAATAGCCTGTTGTTTTGCTCCAATACGACGTTAATTAACTGTCTACCTAAAATTTTAAAAATAAATGCATACATAGTATACATATTAATGTATCATTATGAGTAAAAATATTTTAGGCCTCAATATCTGTAGCAGTCTAAAAAATGTTTCCCATGTATGGTTCCCTTGTTCAGTTGAACCGACCATCTAAATTCAACAAAAAGGTCTTGCGCTAATCTCATCAGATCCACTTTTAATAAAACTAGGATTAATTCTGAACTTTTAAATTATTTATCTAAATAACCCTTACATGTAAAAAAGTTACATGCATTAATTATGACTTTAAAGTAATGTCAAAAGTACCATCCACACAAACACACTGTACATACAATACCTAAAGAATTGAAGATATATAATGTTATCTTTACTATATTTCTCCCTTTATACTGTAGCGGCTAAAGAAAATACTGGATTTTATTTTTAAGCGAGAAATATCTGAACAGAAGAAAATAATTCAGAAATTAAATGAAACCTAGAAAATAATAGTTAATTATTAACTATAAGTCATGAACTATCAATACTTACTTTGTACCATGCTCAGCTGATGTTGAGGGAAGTCATCTGCTGTCACAGGTCGACCTCGTAAACAGATTGTCTGAGGTTCTTTAGGGCCAAGCATTGTGACAATCTCCAAAAGGCACCAAAAGTTTAAAATTCAGTTCGTTTCTTCTTTAAAATATTGTTTATGACATGGTGGCACCATTTTTGTGAATAAAAGTTCGCAAATTCTAGTCTGACAACCATATACAGATTCGCTTAAAAAGTTTTTATCTCTTTCATTTTAGATTCCGAATCAAATTGGAGTGTCATCGCTGGATAAGACATTCACCCGCGTTTTTACTTTTTGTTTTCTCAAAATCCATAACTAGTGAATGAATCACATCTGTTTTAATTCCTTCACTATAATTCTATTTCCACAAACATTCGTTTAAATTAGTCTAAAATAAATCTAGAATGCTTATTTCTGTCCGCAGACGATAGTTTTTAATTAACTGCAACTCTTTCTAAACATGCTAAAATGATTACAATGTAGTTATTTTAGACGAATTTCTATCGTTTGATTGCATAATACTCTCCCGATATTCCGTGTCTTGTAAGTCAAATAATATCGTACTCGCCCGTCGAATGTCTCTTCACAAATGAAGCACGCTACTCCTAAAAACGTGGAACAATGGAACGGCGGGTAAAATACGACCTCTTACGGTGAGTGTGGTCTGCTCAATTGCATTAAGTGTAGGTCGGCAAAAGAATTACGCGCCAATCTAGCAGACGTGATATAGGGGATCATCCACAAAATTATGAGCTGTATGTCAATTTCTCCTTTTCGTTTTCTCTCTAGTGTCTAAAAATATCAATATTGCTATTCAAATCTATAAACAGACAGCATGGATATATAGCAATCGATTGTGCATAAAAAATTTAACCAGTTATTTATTTTCTGTAAGAACACGCACTAGCATTGGAGAAGTTTTTTTGTAATAGTCTCTCCATCTTCTCTTTTTCCAACCCCTGTCCATGTTCTTGTACATATTTCGTGCTGAAAATATTGTTAGTATTTTCTTTCTTTCTCTCTCTTCTTCCATCTATATAATCTTGTTTTATTACAATCGGAAGATGTCTAGTGTATATCATTTTCGAATTGCTTGTTTCTCAGTTTTTTAAAACGAAAATAAATTATGGGAAAATGATTAGTTTTCAAAGAATTTCTTTGCTTATCAATTCTTCAAAGACTGTTTCATAAATTTCAATTGACACAATATAAAGTTATGTGTTATATTTAGATGCTTTTAATATTTGGTAGACTTGAACATGAACAGAGAAATGAACTTTTTACTACAAAATAGAAATCTGTTAATAAGTTCTTTAACAATTCTAAAACAAAACTACGTTACTTCATTATATCTCATTATTGTTTTACGTTGATATATTTAATTTATTCTAATTGAGACTTTTTAACTTGTTTCTGCAAATTTTGGTATGTATTAACATTAACTGTTCCTAATTTTTAATTTCGAACATTCTAATTTCAGAAAGCAATGAGAAATCTGGAAGACTGAAATCAGAGAAGAAAAGAAATTTTGAAAAAAATGTGGTAATACTTAAAGTGGAAAATAGATTTAAATGGTTGACGGATCTCCTTTGAACAAGGGAATGGGATCGAATTGAAGTGTTATCAGAAGCTAACTGGGGTAAAATGACTGAGATGTGAATATTTCTCTCTCTCTCGCCATACATTTTATTGGAAATAAGAATTAACACCAGTAAGAAGCGTACGGAATGCTGTTACATATTTTTGGATAATTTTATTTCATTTTGAGGTATAAAATGTGAATATTTCCAATTATCATTATAAATCTATTTAAATAAGATATGCAATGTCATTAATGATACTTTGTCATCATTAGATATAAGAAATTGAGAAGTTTAGTGCAGATGCCCTGAGTGGGTTGCTAGTATTTTTTAATTCACCTAAGTAAGTCTACAATATGAAGAGTTTGAATATTGGCTTGAAATTAAAATAAAATAATTATAAAATTTTAATTTCCACTTTATCGTTTTCGGCAAATTTTTTGTGACAACTCTTACTTTCGTGGGTTCTTTTTTCTTGTTTCTGTCACAGAAACACAATTTTTCTTTGCTCAATAATATATTC
This sequence comes from Meta bourneti, assembly GCA_933210815.1. Classification (NCBI taxonomy): domain Eukaryota; kingdom Metazoa; phylum Arthropoda; class Arachnida; order Araneae; family Tetragnathidae; genus Meta; species Meta bourneti. The sequence goes on along the minus strand of OW119929.1, from coordinate 74,631,313 downwards.
TTTTTGCAACCATCCGAAACAGTTAGCTAACAAACCTATGAAAGTAGGAAGAGAAAAATAGTGTTGAAAGAGGGAGAAGGAAGTAAGTGTGAAAAAAGGAATTTACCGACTTAAAGAAATGGGTAAATAAGCACTTCGTGATTGAGTTGATAAGCTTAGTGCGCTCTGATAATGGTTGTCTTGTTGGTTGGTATTTGTGGCACTGAGTCCTCTTGGGACATATTGTCCCAAACACAAAAGAAATAATACAATAATAGAAGCTTTTCCGATTTGAAAAAATTATAATTAAATTTAATACGATAAAATTTCTATTAAAATACAATTATTTTACATATTTATAAGATTGGTAGCGGTAAAATCAATGATGAATAAAATCAGATGATGAAACAAGCAAGTAGAAGATAAAATCAAATGTGATTTGCAAAACCAATGTTGTTAAGAAAGTTAAAAATTTGTGATGGGGGGTTTCCTCAACCATGTCATTCAACTGTAAGGTGTATGAATTAAAATGAACAAATTAAAATGACGTTTAAGATTAAAATTTGAACACTCTGTTAAAATATGATTTACAATTAACGGACACACGCAATGACTACACTCAAGCTACATATCTCCAAGAAGATGTCTATGGGTAACTCGTGTGTGTCCAATGAGTAGTAGCTTGATAATAACATCTTGTTTCCTTGATGGTTCCTGTGACAAATAAAAGGATTAATAAAATGTAGTACGTTATTTATATCTTGGTCCTAGTCACTCTGCCACTTTTACTTAAAATATGTATTGATGATAGTTTTAAAATCACGATGGTAGATAGTGTGATTAATGACATTACAATGAGTAGTAGCTTGATAGTAACATCTTGTTTCCTTGATGGTTCCTGTGACAAATAAAAAGGATTAATAGAATGTAGTATGTTATTTATATCTTGTTCCTAGTCACTCTGCCACTTTTATTTAAAATATGTATTGATGATAGTTTTAAAATCACGATGGTAGATAGTGTGATTAAGGACATTACAATGAGTAGTAGCTTGATAGTAACATCTTGTTTCCTTGATGGTTCCTGTGACAAATAAAAGGATTAATAGAATGTAGTATGTTATTTATATCTTGGTCCTAGTCACTCTGCCACTTTTATTTAAAATATGTATTGATGATAGTTTTAAAATCACGATGGTAGATAGTGTGATTAATGACATTACAATGAGTAGTAGCTTGATAGTAACATCTTGTTTCCTTGATGGTTCCTGTGACAAATAAAAGGATTAATAGAATGTAGTATGTTATTTATATCTTGGTCCTAGTCACTCTGCCACTTTTATTTAAAATATGTATTGATGATAGTTTTAAAATCACGATGGTAGATAGTGTGATTAATGACATTTCTGGGGATTTAGTAGCTATGTCGACTATTTAGTTACCTTTTATCCCAAGCGAACATCGTCATCTGACCGTGGTTCAAAATTACGTGGTGTTGTCCTCGGATCTTTCCCTTTGGGATTGATCCCGGACCGTCACCAATAGCCCATTGTGTAGCTCCAGTGTGACGTTAATTGAAATACCCCCCCCCAAGCGAACTCTGATGAGAAGGCAGATGGCTTGGAGAAGTCCGATTGTAAGTTCGCCGGGGGAAAGGGCTGCCATACACCAAATTATGTGTGCCAATAGGTATAAGTAATTATTTGTTTCACCACCAGTGTCTCTTCCAGCACCGAACAATAGACTTGGAACCAGAATCCATGCTAAAAACCCCAAATGGGGAGCACATTGTTTTGCGTTCGACCTCCCTTAGTTGAACAAATAGACTCCTTCTAAACCGCATGATTCAAATGCCAATTTCTCTCTTTCTCTCTCTCTCTCTCTCTCTCTCAGAGGCAACTATATAACTGCTTATAGATTGGTTTGTCGCTTTAAGGTCATTTTTGATACATGCGGAGTAATTTGACTGGGACCTACGGCTTATGGAGAATTCCGAACCACTATGAACATACATGGATAGACTGGGATTCTAACCCAGAGCCGTTGAATCGAAAGCCAATGCTTCAACTAATAGGCAACCAGGTAATAGAGCACTGGATTGAAGGTCTTGAAGATACGTGGTTCACATATCGAAGAGGGAAATTTTACAAATAGAATCAATTTTGAGCTGTAAATAACTGCTAAAAGACCAGAGCATAATTTTTTTTATTGTAATTCAAACTTAAATGCATCTGATTACTACAACGACATTAAGACATGGAACGAATATTGCATTCTTACGCAATCATTTCATTATTTAAAAGAAAGCGTTCTTTACAATCACCATCATCAGCCACAGGTTACCAAGGAAATCCTATTGTATTCCAGAATCTCGCATTCAAGCATAAATTAGTGCAAGCTGTGCTCCTAACCGAATTACAGGAATATTCTAAATTATGCATGAGGGGTGTTGCTCCAAAAATCAGGAAAGAGAAACAAACGCGAAGTTTGGGGAAATCTCCATTATTGAATGAGTAAAAAAGTAAGAGATTAAAAGTGAAGTGACTGCTCTGCCGTGACGGTTGTCATGATGACAGATTCCTTGGTTTGAAATTAGTCACGTGAGCACACACGGCTCCCTTAAATCTGGTCAGAATCTGTTATCGAGGAAATTAAATAAAACAATGAAGCCCTACAGCCCAAGGAAAAATAGGTCAACCCAAATGCTTCTAATATTTAGCATGATGACTAGTGTCGCTAATAGGAAATATAAATTAAACGGTGCTTGTTTTACGAGGAATTTTACGCTCTGAAACTCTCACAAATTATAGAGAATATGGTGTTTTTCATCTTCGGCAAAGCATCAGTTCTCCTTCCGCAAAACGCAGGTATTTCGCTTATTATTCATCAATCGATATCTATATAGGCAGCAGTACAGTCTTAATGCATGGGCACACTGGGCAATTGCCCAGGGCTCCATGATTTAGGGGGCTACGTGGCATATTTAGCAAGAACTGGTCAATATTATGGTTATACGCTCTAATTTACTCATAAAATAATCGTTCTCACTTTCACAAAATCAATGCAGCTCAAAAGCCTATAATACGCTTTAGATGTCCTGGTGTTATCAAAAATAGAGAAATTCTGAGTATTACGTTACTGTAACTGAAAAATAATGAGACGTATCAGAATTATATATATATATATATATATTTAAAATTTATATATATATATATTTATTTAAAATTTATATATATATATATATTTAAAATTTATATATATATAAAATTCTGATACGTCTCATTATTTTTCAGTTACAGTAACGTAATACTCAGAATTTCTCTATTTTTAATTTTCTCCTATAAATAAACGAACCTTGTCTTTGAAACTATGATAACGAGTTGCTTTAATTCGTCATAGAGCTGCGAAATTACTAATTCAGACCTAGAGTAATTCGTAAAAAAATCCTGGTATGCACGAAAAGCATAAGTGCATTTATTATATTACATTTTATACTAGTAGGGGCTATAATCCCTGCCTCGTTACCACTCACCAATCCCAGTAGATTGCAAAGCAATCTTCATTGGTTTGTTATGCAAATGTGATCACTTCTCTCTCAAGCAATGTGCCAATCATCAAAACATTTGGAAAAAATTTTGCTAAATGAACTGCTGGCCATTAAAAATGCAACACTAAAAAGGACGTATCAGATTCTCCGGAATTTTTCAGGATGGGTAGAATATGAAAGATGGAAGTGATTAAAAGCGCAATACAGTTTCAAATTATTATGACGGTAACGCCCCATTAAAGTAGTATAAAAAGAATAAGGGGTCGTTTGATAAGTTTCGTATGCATGCGATTGCGATGCAATTAATTTGGTGATGTCACACCTGGCGGGTGTCGCTCTTCGATCTAGCTCATATCAAATTTCAACCAGATGTGACACTTTTTTTGCGTTCTACAAACGCTTAAAACGAACATTGTAGTAGCAACCAGAAAAATGTGGGGATGGATTCTTGGATGATAAAACATTTTTATTTAAAGTGGACGGTTGCCCTATTCTCCCCAATTGGCCCCGTGCTACTTCTTGTTTCCAAACTTAAAATTTTGGCTCAGGGAAGAGATTCTCGCTAGAATTTTGATACTTGTGCGATTCATATCCCTTTCCCTCTAGTGATGATATCACTATTCGTGCCAACTCTAGCTTGTGAAGAAAATATTGTGAGAAGACGAAATGAGGCTTTGGTGAAAACTCTCTTACTTACCATAAAAATATGGATGGCTATCACCATGAATCACTTTTTCTTTGACAAATCGTAATCATTGCTATCAATTCCAGCGCCAAACAATAAACTCAGAACTGGAATCCCTGCTAAGGGCCCCTTCACACCAACAGAATCCGGATAAATTCGGACCAATCTGAATCCAGTAGAAACTGACAGAAGATTCGGGATAGCCGCTTGCATAGTAAATAGTTTGTTCGTTAAAAAACCTTCTACACTGCTTGAATCCGGAGTTTCAGTGTATCCGAATCCTTGAATCGGCAAGATATAATTTTTGTCTGTCAGAATAACTGTTCGAATGCTCAAATTTCAAATTTGTTTCCTGTACATACGATTTTAAAATTTCTACCGGTGTAAAAACTCAAGTCATGATATAAATGGTTCCCGAGAAAATGAAGAATGCTATATATTTAAATTAAAAATGTCTTTATTAGGAATTTTACTGAAAGTTATGAAAAATGAATGCAATTCGTGCTTTTCGCTAACAATCTAAATTTTATCTAATCTGTCAAAAATATTTCTCTGAAACTTCAAATAGTTTTCTAAAAATTTTCGCTCGACTTGTAACATTTTGAATCCCAAGTGTCCGGAACGGACTCGCGAACCTCACAAGCAGTGCTAATACACAGTGCTGTAATATGCTGAAAGAGCAAAATGCTCGTTTAGAAACAACATTTACACAAGCGTTGGTTGCCGATTTGTCATTTTATCACCTCGTTTGGTAGGGCAGATGCGTGAATGCGCAAAAGGATGAATATTTCTTGAGTTTGGCACATTTGCGTTTAAACAATATTACTTCTAACTATTAAATCATCAGTAATTGTCCCTAACGTTAAAACAAAAATTATTTATTAAATTGCGAATGCTTAGTATTATATATGAAATTTTTTATAAAATTACAAATTCTTATTAGACGTTTTAAACACAAATGCAGAAATAGTTGTCCTTATAATTTAAATTTGTTCATTAGATTCGTTATAATTTGTTTCCTTAAAAAGGGTAAACGGGGGAGACAACATTATCAAATATCCTTTTATATTATATAATTGAGATGGTTAATCAATTTGTTCACAGTTGGACTTGTTTTAAAACTACGGAAATAAGTTAAACATGTGTATATCTAAATTTTGAAATTTATCAAAGCAAAGCATGTTAATAATCCTTCAAAATTTGTCTGGCTAAGATTTCGTGAAAAAGTTCTATGTAGTTTTTTTATTAAATGTGTATCCACTTGTAATCCAGTACTTTATAAATATAAAAGACCAATAATAAACTAAGTTCTTGTAAACCTTTATTGTCATATTCATATTACATTTATAATCAGCAATTTGTTTACATGAAACGTTGGCACATATTTTAAGTACATCATATATAAAACATGAAAAAAGTACTTCATTTAAAATGCTGAAAAATTTTTAACCAAACCGTTCTCTTTTGAGTTTTGTTGCAGTTCCCTTTTGTTCCCAAAACAGTTCTCTTCTGAGCTATGTTTCTAAAAAATTTCTCTTTTCTTCATCTAAGAGAAAACTGATAAATAGAATATGATAAAAATTCTAGATTCATACAAACTGAATAGAAGAATTTTAACAAATCTACACATCTTTAATGTACTCTCTTATTATCAGATAAATATAATTTTATTTAAAGTTACGCATTTCATGAACACAAATTATTTTGAATTATTCGAAAAGCAATGCCTATATAAAGGGGTTTTTTTGGAAACGTTATCCCAAATTCAAAGCTTTAAAAATTAGGTTTTTCCTCAATGTAAGAAAATCGCATCAATGGTAAAATAAATTCTTTTAATAGGAGGCGTGTACAGGCGGCCTTCGACTTTCGCACATTCTACTTTCGTACAATTCGCTATTTCGCACATTTTTAAAAATTCAATTTTTTAAAGATTTTTTGTCGATAATGCAAAAATTGTTCGCTCCCACGGAGCGCGGTAGCTCGCGTTCATTCACACATTGCCGCCTAGAGTAGCGGACTTCTCAGAATCGTTGTGACGTCACTAGGGTTCCGAGCCGAGGTGGAGGGGCCGAATGTCAAATATATACAATGTATTAAACAGGTTTAGTCTTGAATTAGGGCGCGTGTCGATGCGTTGTGTGTTTTGCCAATTTATTTGTTTATGTTTAAATATTTCGCCCTTATAAATTTATAAACATGAGTGAGAATCGGAGAAACTGCAGTGTTGATACGAACAAAAAGAAATTACGGACTCAAACGTCATACGATCGAGATAAAGATGGAAATAATTAGACGTTCTGAAAGCGGTGAATCTTTTGCTTCAAACGGCTATTCGTACATCAAGAGGCCTACGATATGTTCAATTTTGAAAAACAAGAATAAAATTAAGGAATACGTTCAAAATTGTGGAAATATATTTTCAAAGATTGTTTCCAAAAGACACGGCATAGTGATGGATGAAATGGAAAGATCTTTGTCATCATGGATTGATGATCAACATCAAAACGATGTTCCTGAGTTTTTCCATTATTCAAGCTAAGGCTTTTAGTTTGCATGAAGATTGGAAGACTAGATAAAAAGAAGATTCTAACACGGTGTTTCAAGCAAGTAATGGCTGGCTCGACACATTTAAAATGAGGTATTCGTTACATAATATTAAATTCACTGGAGAATCGGCTGATGCAGATAAAGACGCTGCAAAAGAATTTATTTCTTCATTGTCCAAAATTATTGTAGATGGAGAATATTCCCCTAGCCAAATATTCAATGTAGATCAGACGGGTTTATTTTGGAAAAAAAATGCCTAATCGTACATTCTTATCGAAGGAAGAATCAGTTGCCCCTGGACATAAACCTTCTAAAAACCGATTGACATTGCTTCTTGGCGATTGAGAAAGACAGCATGTTATAGAACTTTTTATCAAGAAAAGAAAAAAGGGTGGTATTCAACTAACTGTTGACAAGTTTATAAAGAAAACACCTGAAAGCACTCAAACACGCCTCGTTAACTTAATTATGTATATTATAAATAAATATGTTTAATATATTGATAAATAAATATTATTATTGATAAATAAATATTATTATTGATAAATAAATATTTTAAAATACAATTTTTGATGTTTTTTTACATCCCTCTACTTTCGAACATTCAACATTCGCACACATTTTCAGAAACCAATTATGTGCGAAAGTCGAGGGCCGCCTGTATTTGTATGCATACAGGTTTTACTAAGTATTTTAATTTATTCGATATGCTATGTTTTTTGGAAGTAAATAATTGAAAAGTTTTCCCTCTTACCAAATGGATTATTCGTTTAGAGATTTCATTTCGTTGTCGAATGTGTTTTTATCGCTGTCGCACTTATTTTTCAAATTGAAAAACAATATCAAAGACATAAATGTTTTCAGGAATTGCTCGAATATATCTAATTTTATATAATTTATCACAAAATTACAAAAACGCAAGGGAAAAAACAGATATAATTTGGAATTGGAAAAAAATGAACTGTTGTCGTTTGTTTTATTTGTCAATAATTGATCAGTTAGTGCTCATTTATCATGAAAAAATTTACCTGGAGCTAATTTGCAATTTCACTTACAAAATTTTTGTACTTAGTATCTTGTAAAAATGGTGATAAGCTACAGTATAATTTTTAATATTTGATAGATTTTTAATTCTTAACTCAAAATTCAGAATAGTGATTGAACCAGTAATTGACCACTACCCAACCAGTAGTTGACCAGTATTTAAATTTTACAACAAAATTCAAATTGAAACATTTGTGTAAATATCTTAGCGATCACCAGTATATTTGCATGAAATATAGCTAGGATAAACATTTTTTTTAATGATAGTTTAAGTAAAGCACTAAAAGAACAAATTATCTAACATTAAACATGGTTAGTACTAATATTAAACAAGAAAACTAGTTAAAATATTTAGTAAATTAATATTAAACAAGTAAACTAGTTATAAATATGTAACAAACTAATATTAAACAAGTATAACGCACACTATACTACCAATTCTGACATATAGATGGCGCCACTAAACGTGACCAATCTATCGTCGTGCTGATATGCTATTACGCAGGCAGAGAGAGCTTGGACCTTAAATGTAGCGGACGCCTCGTCTGCTTTTTTGCCCAAATTCTATCTAAATGTTTAATTGTTTGTGTTTATGTTTTTACCGTCCTTTGTAACTGTGTTCTCTTATAATTAAATATATATAAAACTTTACCCCGAGATTTTTTAATGATTACTTTGGTTTTTACCCCAGTAATTACAGGAGGACAGTTATACAAGTAAATAAATGTGCAATAATATTAAATAATTCTTTGGCATCAATTGTAATAGAAACTAAAGTCAATTACTGCAAATTCCTTCAATTTCTCCCAAACACAATTGACATCCCAGACACAATTGACAAAAGTCATCCAAATTGTCTGCATGTCTTTTGGAATACATTTTATACATGTTTTGCAGCAACTATTATATTTACAGTACTATACAGTTTTTATACTATATTTGTTTCCGCTTTGCCAGTTATCTTCATGTTTTTCACAAATTCATCACCTCCCCATAACAATTAAGTCTCTTAAAGTATTTCCTCTTTTTCCTTTAATCAGTTTGAAATATTATTTTCTCTTTTGGTTTGAGGTAGCCTCTTGATTCTTCTTTTCCTTCTTAATTTTTTATCCCTTCTTTCACAATATAACCACCTATTAGATGCAGGTGCATGGGATAATATCTCTTCTGTTTTGCGCCTTTTTTGTAAGACTCATTAGAATATAGCACATGATCTAGAATTAGAATGCAGGACTAACAGAAGGTTTATTGTAAATTTGAGTACTTTACAGACTCTTTTCGTACTAAAAATTACATTGTTTCTGTATTTACCCTGAGTGCTTCATCACCTCTTCCAGTAATTGATCACCTAGTCAAATGCCAGATACAGGCATATTTTTTATATTTAATTTACCTCAAACCATTGGTCAAACACATAATCATCATGAAATAATCTAACTTCAAATTTAAAATCAGTTTGCCTAAAAATGGTCAATTACTGGAACACTTGCAGTTTTGATCTACCAGTAGATTGACCACAATTTTATGACTTAAAATTAATTTAAATATGAAAAATTACTATGTATATCAAAATTAGACATATTTATTTACCTTAATTTCAAATTTTAGTTTAAAATGAGAAATAGAATTGAGATGAATTAAATTGAGACATCACTCCTCAAAACAAGTCTAGTGTATTGATTTCATAGATCCCAATGATTTGACACCTGACTTTTATTTTTATTTTTTATCAATAAAAAGACAAATTAGTGAACATCAGATTGGTTACTATTTATTCCAGAAGTCCATTGGTTATAAGAATATGAATTTAATTTATTGCGGAATAAACTAGTTTAGTTGTTTTAATGAGAAATATAAGGAAATGGTCAACTACTGGTGGTCAGGGACTGGCTAGTTCACCCTATATGAGAAGCAAAATCAGGAGTGTCAAGCAGATGTTTTCGAAAAGGACATTTTCAAATGCTCTGGTCGTTTAGAATTAATCGAAAGAAGTTAAATTTTGTTCTCTATTTTTATGCTATTTCAATAAACTGTATTGCCTTTTTCTCTTTTTGTTGGATACTCGTTAAGGTTTATGTAAAAGAATAAATACTTTAAAATAGCTAGGCAATACTTATCCAATATTTGTTCACGCAATGCTTTAGTTTTCCATTAAAAACGACACATTAAAAATTTTCAGTAGGAAGTTATATTAATTAAATAATCCCTTTCAACAAACACAATAGTTCTGTATAATTAAAAATGAATATTTTACGGGTATTTTATATATAATCAGAATACAATTTTAGATGTATTTAGAATAAAAGATATTATATTCATCACAGTAGATGGAAAAGGCGGGTTCTGGAACAGCGGTGCCGCGGTACCGGAAGTGACGTCACGTGGAGTTGAGTTGTTTTCTCCTGCTGCCGGAAGTGACGTCATAGACCGGAAGTTGAGTTGTTTTCTATTGCTGCCGGAAGTGACGTCGTAAACCGGAAGTTGAGTTTAGTTGTTTTCTATTGCTGCCGGAAGTGACGTCATAAACCGGAAGTTGAGTTTAGTTGTTTACTCCTGCTGCTAAAAAATGACGTCATAAACCGGAAGTTGAGTTTAGTTGTTTACTCCTGCTGCTAAAAATGACGTCATAGGCTATAGGTTGAGTTTAGTTGTTTTCTTTTTAGTTTTTTTGGGATCTGGCAACACGAATATATATCTTTCGCAGAATGGCAACGAATTTATCATGGGAAGTGCATGTTATGAGAAAATTGCGGTGCCGTGAGTGACGTCACAGTCTGGATTGAACAAATTGCGGTGCCTTGTGTGACGGCAGACTCGGTATACGAGAAAGGACTCGTTCTTACATGTTTGATCATGTTCTCAATGCTGCTATGACGTCACAGTCTGGCGTGTTCGGCAAATTGCGGTGCCTTGTGTGACGTCATGACTTAGTGATACCTTCGGTACCCGTGGGGCCATCTGGCGATCACTTTTAAAATGAAGAGACAATTTTTTAAATTTTATATAGAGAAAAATTATCTACTTTTTCAGGACTTGAACGCGTGACAAAAGATACTCGTCTCCGAGTATTTGATCAACTAAACCACTCGGCCACGAATATCTACCGATCTTAGCTATATAAATGTATTAGTCTTCCACAAAAAATAATCAGTCATGGAAGAGGTGAAGAAAGTATTCAACGACGTTGCTCATCCTGCTGGATTGGGAAATGTTCAAACCTTAAAGAAATTTTTTAAAGTCCCTGCTAAAAACATAAGATCTATGCTTCAAAAGGAACGTGCATATACTTTACATAAACCAATTAGAAAAGTATTTCCCCGTAACCGCGTTTACGTTTCAGGTGCACAAGTGCAGTATCAAGCAGATCTAGTTGACTTAAGAAGTCTTTCCAAATTCAACCAAGGATATTGCTATTTGTTAACTGTGATTGACGTATTTTCGAAATATGCATGGGCTATACCTTTGAAATATAAAACTGGTAAAAGTATAGTGGAAGCTTTTAAAATTATATTTGAGGAACGCAAACCTTTGAAATTGCAAAGCGATCGCGGTTCAGAATTTTTGAATACACGATTTCAGTCCTTTTTAAAATCTCAGGGAGTTCACTTCTTTTCTACATTTAATGAGACAAAAGCAAGCGTTGTTGAGCGTTACAATCGCACACTTAAAACCCGTATGTGGCGATATTTTACTCATGCTAACACTTTCAATTACATTAATGTTTTGAAAAAGTTGGTTCACAGCTACAACAATACCGTTCACTCGAGCATCGGTAGAAAACCATCTAGCGTAAATATTGATAATGAAAATGAAGTCCGTAAAAAACTTTATGGGGATGCACTTCAGATGCGTAAGAAACCTATTTTCAAATTTAAAGTGGGAGATATTGTAAGAGTTTCAAAGCAGAAAATAACGTTCGAAAAAGGATATGAAAGTAATTGGTCAGAAGAATTATTTGTAATACGCGAATTAGTGTCCAACCCTATACCCGTGTATAAAATTAAGGATTTGTTACATGAAGACATTCAAGGTACATTTTATGCTGAAGAATTGCAACAAGTAGCGAACAGTGAAAAATTTCCAGTGGATAAAGTTCTGAAGAAGAGGAAGCGGAAAAACGTGGTAGAGTACTTCGTAAAGTTTAAGGGATATTCGAATAAATTTAATGATTGGATACCTTCCAGAAATTTGTTTTCCCTATAAAAGACGTGTGAGAGTAAGAAAGCAATCATTTGTATAAAGAAAAATGAGTTTCTACATAACTCTTCCTAGTGATGGAAGCATTGATGTTTTCACTGATAATGCTCTGTCTCATTACATAACGAGACTTCCGAAGAATTTTGAACTGTCTGGAGAATGGGAATGCGGCATAGTTGAATTGATCTATCCAAAAATGTGGAATAATGTTACTCACGGTAACAATAAATATGAGTATGATTTAGGTTCTGGTGGAAAAATGAACTACAGTATTCCATGCGGTTATTATGAAACACCGCAAGACATTATAAACGCTTTTGAAAAACGCATTCAAATACAAATGAATTACAATAAACATAATAAGAAAGTTAAACTTCAGTTGTTTAAAGGTTCAAAGTTGAAACTGAGTGATGGATTAGCGCAATGTTTGGGTTTTGAGCCCAATAATATAATTGGGGAAAATAATGTTTCTGAAACCTTGAGCATTGAGAGTCCTTTTGTGGCAGATCCTAATGTTGACTTACAATTGCTGTACGTGTATACAGATATAATTGAGTCTCAAGTGGTCGGTGGTGTCGTTGCTCCCCTATTACGCATCGTTACAGTTCGAGGTATAGACGGTCAGATGGTACATGAATTATTCGATAGACCTCATTATTATTCGATTTCTAGAAAAAATTTTCAGACCATCGAAATAGTTATAAAGACGCACACAGGACGATACGTGTCATTTGAACGTGGGAAAGTGATCGTGAAACTACATTTTCGTCTAAAGCATTTGTAAGTCATGTATCAACCATATCATTGCTGCACTCGTTCTTACGAGGAATACTATTCAAATCAAGCTGGAAATGGTTTATCTTTCTACAAGGGAGTTTCTTTACAAAGAGGTAGCGGTATTGGAGGTATTTTTAGAAGTATGTACCGAATGATTCTGCCGTTATTCAAATCTGGTGCAAAGGTTTTTGGAAAACAGGCCTTCAAGACTGGGGTGGATATTGCCAACGACTACGTACAAGGGAAAAATCTGAAGGCGTCAGCAAAAGAAAGAGCAAAAGAGGCAGCAAGTGTTCTATCTGATAAAGCAGCAACCAAAGTGAAATCGATGGTTGGTGGACATAAAAGGAAACGTCTTACTAAGAAACGCTTCATTCGAAAGAAATCTCGCAAGCAGAGCACGTCAGATATTTTCGACTATCCATAACATGGCTCTAATACGTAATGATTCCTATCCCTCAGTAAAGAGCGAGCTTGATTTGTTTTTAACTCCTCCGACACAAACATCAATAGAAAAAGGACAATGGTTGGAATACTACCCAATTGCAAATATACAAGATGAGTCACCCATAGAATTTAATATTTCGGGGAGCGGCGAGGAATACATTGATTTATCAGCCACACAGCTTTATTTAAAAGTACGCATTTTAAAGAACGGCGCCGACTTACCCGATACTGAACCTGTAGGCCCTATAAATTTGTTCTTGCATTCCCTGTTTTCTCAAGTAGATGTGAGTTTGAATGATCGTCTGATTTCATCGTCCAGTAATACGTATCCATACAGAGCTTACATCGAAACTTTGCTAAATTACGGTTCGGATTACAAGAAAAGTTTTCTCACCTCGGAAGGTTTTTATAAAGACACTGCCGATCATATTGGGGAAAATGATCCATCGAAAGGAAACGAAGGTTTAAAGAAAAGGACATCAATGACTGCCCAAAGCAAAGTTTTAGATATGATTGGAAACTTGCATTGCGATATATTCCACCAAGATAGACTTTTACTGAACTTGGTGGATTTGAAGATTAGACTGATACGAAACAAGCCGGAATTCTGTCTGATGGCTTTGCAGAAAGCAAATTACACCATCAGTATTGATCATGCTTCTATTTTTATAAGGAAACAAAAATTGTCCCCAGGTGTTCTAATAGGACATGCAAAGGCTCTTGAGAAATCAAACGCTAAATATCCCATTGATCGAATTTTATGTAAAATGTACGCCGTCTCAGGTGGAAGTTATAGTTTCCAGCAGGATAATGTTTTTCTCGGTGCTATGCCAAATAAACTAATTATCGCCACCATAGACAATGAAGCTTTCAATGGAAATTTTGAGAAGAACCCTTTGGAATTCAAACACTATGATTTAAACTTCATCGGTGTGTATGTGGATGGAAATCCAATCGCTTTCAAACCTATCACACCGGATTTTTCTAGCGATCAATATATAAGAGCATATAACAGTCTACTGTTAGGAAGTGGAAAATTGATATCAGACAAAGGAATATACATAAATAGGGATGAGTTTGCAAAAGGATATTCATTATATTCCTTCGACTTGACTCCGGATCTTTGCGATGGAAACCACCTTAATTTGATACAACAAGGAAATTTACGCATAGAATTGAAATTCGCATCTGCTCTACCAAAGACCATTTCAGTGTTGGTATATGCCGAATTTCAAAGTGTTATTGAAATAACCAAGTCGCGCAATGTATTATGTGATTTTTCAATATGAATTCAATTCAAATAAATGAAATTCTGAAAAGAGATGCTTACACAAGACATTGTTTCATTGGCGTGTTTGCCTGTGATAATATTCCAATACGATTGAATCATTATCCAGCAGCCATGGTTATTAACACAGATCCTGCTCACGAAGAAGGTACTCACTGGTTAGCAGTTTTTCTGAGATCGTCGAGAAATATAGAATTCTTTGACTCCTTTGGACGTTCCCCTCAAGTTTTCAACAATTACATCCGCTATTATTTTAAAAAAATTTCCAATGTGACGTACAACGATTTCCCGCTACAAAACTTCAGAACAGCTGTTTGTGGACAATACTGCATATATTACCTTAAACAGCGATGTAGAAATAATTCTTTTAAGCAAATTCTATCTAAGTTTGGACATGATTCAATGAATAATGATATTATTATGTATAATTATGTTAAAAGAAACCATAATTTATATGTGAAATTGTTTCAATAAAAAAAAATATTATAAATTAGATGAAATGACTTTTCTTTCTTCATTTGACACAATGAATCCTTTAGTGCTACGACATCCTTTTACTGCTCTAGTTTCAGGCCCGACTTCATGTGGAAAGTCATACTTTTTAAAAAAACTTCTCGAACACCGAACAGAGGTGATTCATGCAAATATCAACAAAGTTGTATGGTTTTACGGTATCTATCAGGATTTGTATGAAAAGATAACAAATGTGACCTTTGTGGAGGGATTCCCAGAGAATTTTAAAAATTATTTGGATGGAAATACACTCTTCATTATCGATGATCTAATGGTTGAATGCGAAAACGATAAACGTTTAACAAATTTGTATACTAAAGGCTCACATCATCTCAATCTATCAATCATCACAGTGACTCAAAATATTTTTCATAAAGGTAAAGAGTTCAGAGAAGTATCGCTAAACAGCCATTATATGTTTTTATTCAAGTCACGTAGAGATATCAATCAAATTACGCATCTTGGAAGACAATTGTATCCTCATAATACAAAATTTTTCATGGAAGCTTTTCAAGACGCAACAATGAGACCTTACAGTTATTTATTGATTGATTTAAAACCTGATACCGAGGAGTCCATGCGTTTGCGAACCAACATATTACCAGGAGAAACAACGTATGTTTATCAACCACGACATTAGTTGTATCAATTTAGTTTGAAGTATGCCACCGAATAAGAAAGACGTTCAAAAACTGCTGGCCATTAGTGCAAGCAAACCTGAATTGAGGAAATCCTTGATAAGGAAAGTTCCGAAATCAACTTTGAAATGCATCTGTGAATATTGTTTAAATCTTATAAAAGGCAATGTGTCTTTAAGACCAGCTCAAAAAGCTCGATTCCGTCAATACAAAACAACATTCAGAAAATTGGCTGATAAAAAAACACCGTTGTATGTGAAGCGCAAGCTTTTAGTACAAAAAGGAGGGTTTTTAAATTTGCTGATTCCAGCCGCATTGAGTGTTTTAACAAGTCTTATTGCTAAGTAATGGAGTTTGCGAAAAAATTTGTTCTGGTACCTCATGATCAACTTTCAAAACATGTACCTACCGAAGAAAACTTATCGAATCTGGACAAAGAAATGTCTGCAATACTGAAACGCATGCTTTCTGACGATGAAAAAGTGAAGCTTTACCATCAAGTTCTTCAAAAGCGTATTCATGTTGAAACACATAATCCCTCTATTAAGAAACCTGTTGAAGAAATATACACAACTACTCCTGGTCAGAAACAGAGAGAAAGACTTCCGGTTCATGAATCGTCCGAGGAAATCTCTATCAAAACGGAACCTTCAACTGAAATTCTTGATCAGCTGATATTAAATGCAGCGCCCAGAAATAAAAAGACTATGACTAGAAACATTTTATCATTTTTAAAACAGCACAAACACGTCATAAACTGGAATGAGAGAGGAGAAATCATTCATAAGGGAAAGCTGATTCCACACTCTAATGTGATCGACTTGATTCAATCGGTTGTAAATGATGCATCTAACAAAGAAGAAATAAATGGATTTTCTCAATTTTTGAATGCCATTCAAGAACTGAATATTCCGAAGGTTTTTGTTAATCCTAAGCGTAGAACAAGATCTAATATGAAAATTATGTCATGGATACCTTATTAATAAAAAAAATGTTTTATTTATCTAACTACATTGACTTGTTTCTTTTTTTTTTATTTTATAAAATTACATTAACTTAGACGAAGCTCATCTAGAGATCCTTTTGACATAATGCCATATGCTAATGTCTTGTTTAGTAAGTTAATCTTAAAAGTAATCTTTCACATTTGTATGGTAAATAGTTTTATCTACACTGGAAGGGACCCTCTCACTTCAAGATAATAAGTCTAGTCACTGATATGCATCTGCGACAATCCACGCATTGTTAACACCGCGCGACTTTCCTGCAAAACATGTTCTAACAACATTCCTCCATGCATTGTCAACACCATCGCGCGACTTTCCTGCAAAACATGTTCTAACAACATTCCTCCATGCATTGTTAACACCACGTGGCGTTCCAGCAAAAACATGTCTTCATTTCATTTCAAGTTTAGATAACGCATTGAGTAGTATTAGTGCTTCTTGGAATATTTTCATTGGTTGTCAACTATTTATTCCATGTTTAGTGGCAATAGAAATAAGTTTTAACCAGCAGATATAAAGACGTTTTAGGTGGATCATTGCATTTTACTTGCTTTTTTTCTCAGCCTTTGGTGAGCACCATTATCTGAGTTTGCTGAAACGTTTTAATTGAGATTACTGCTGAATATAACTTCGATATGATTTCTTGTGAAGTTTGTGGCGTTTCTTTCACGGTTAAGAAAAGTTTGTTGCGGCATAACAGAGTAAAGCATAGCGGAACATCCTCATTCTCATGTGATATTTGTGAGTCTGTGTTTAATCGCAAAGATATTCTACAACGTCATCGTAAGATTCATAACAAACCTGTTCCTGGGTCATCGAAAAAGCGATCTGAATCGAATATTGTGCAACCGAAAGAGAAGAGGCCTCGTTTGAGACGTGTCAACCTGCAACAAAGTGAACGTGCTTTTGACGGTGTGCTGGAGACATACCGAATAGAAAACTCTCTTGGGTTCTTGGACATTCAGAGATTCCTGAATTCGGTGGAAGTCGATGTGTGTGATCATCTGAATGACATTTTACCGCAACGTGAACTAAAAGTCAATTTTCGCTTGTTTTGCGGATATGAAAAAACTGTGGACGGTGGATATATTGACGAAGTTAAATACTTCAAAACAAAAACCGATGTAGTGCTTCGAACCACAGAATTGGCAAATTTTTATGTCAAAGCTGCTGATAAGTTGTGTCGAGAAGCATCGGAATTTGAGCAAAAAGAGTCTGGATGGCGGCTGATGGAAATTTTGTATTTGGAATTGCGAGTAAATAGTTACAATCCTTTAAAAGCCACATCCTATATTCCTTTGCCACCATTGATTCAGCAAAAACATGCGGTGATAAATGTTAAAAATGATGACAATAAGTGCTTCAAATGGGCCGTTTTGTCAGCCCTGCATCCCGTTGATGAAAATGCTCATAGACAATCACACTACGAATCGCATGCTGATTCGTTGAACTTTGATGGAATACTATTTCCGGTGAGTCTCTCTGATATTCCAAAATTTGAAAAGCGCAATAATATTTCTATAAATGTGTTTTCCTACAATGATCAATTTAAAATCTATCCTCTGTGTATAAGCAAAGTATGTAATTCCTCACACATCGACCTTCTATACTTGAAAACTGAAGGCACTGCCCATTACGCGTGGATTAAAGATCTTTCGCGTTTGGTGTCATCTCAAATTTCAAATCACAAAAATAGAAAGTACATTTGCCGTCGCTGCCTCAATGCTTTCGGGTCGTCAGAACTTTTGTCAAAGCATCAAGTGTTGTGCTCCGAGCATGATGTGGCGAAAGTAAAAATGCCCCTGAAAGGTGATTTTATTTCATTTAAAAACACAAAACATCAGCAAAAAATTCCTTTTATCATTGTTGCTGATTTTGAAGCGCTTACAGAAAAAATTGATGTGTGTGAGCCGAACCTAAGAGCCTCCTTCTCCATGCCATATCAAAAGCATAAGTGTATCTCCTTTTGTTACTATATTTTATATTCCCATGGACAATATAAGGCACCTGTTGTTTACCGAGGAGCTGCAGCGCCTAAAAAATTTATGGAGATGCTGGTGGAAGAAGCTAAAGAAATTGCTGAAATATACAAGGCTACAGTTCCAATGGAACGCCTCAACGAAGAGAAAAAATTGGAACATTTCACAAAAACTTTGTGTTATCTATGTAATTGTGAATTTTCAGTAACAAATTACAAAGTCTTCGATCACGACCACGTCACAGGGGCTTATAGAGGAGCAGCATGCAATAACTGCAATTTAAAGCATCAAATGCCGAATTTTATCCCGGTTTTTCTGCACAACTTGTCGGGATACGATTCGCATTTCATAGTTAAAGAACTTGGTCTAGACGAAAAGGAAATCCAGTTGATTGCTGAGAATGAGGAAAAATACATTTCGTTCAGCAAGCAAGTAGGAAAGATTCGATTGCGCTTCCTGGATTCCTACCGTTTCATGCCGAGTAGTTTAGAAACTTTGGTTTCCAATTTGCACAAAGAGGAATTCAAGCATATGAAAACCTTCTTTCCTTCTTCGAAAGTGGATATGCTGCTGCGGAAGGGTGTTTATCCTTATGATTACATGGACGACATGTGCAAATTCAATGAAACGTCTCTTCCCAGCCATGAAGTTTTTTACAGCTTTCTGAACGAATGTAACATCAGCGACGAGGAATACTTACATGCCCAACACGTCTGGAAAGAATTTCAACTAAAGGACTTGGGTGAATACACCGACCTGTACGTAAAAACAGATGTTTTGCTACTAGCCGATGTGCTAGAAGCCTTTAGGAGAAATTGTTTCCGGACGTATGGTTTGGATATGGCATGGTACTATACTGCCCCTGGACTTTCATTCGATGCTATGTTAAAGTTTACTGGAGTTCAAATTGAGCTTCTTCACGATTACGAACAATTGCTTTTTATTGAAAAAGGGATAAGAGGTGGTGTGTCCCAATGCAGTCACCGTTATGCCCGATCGAATAACAAATATATGTCCGAGTATGATGCTTGTGAGCCCGACTCATACCTGCTTTACTTAGATGCAAATAATCTGTATGGTTGGGCCATGAGCCAGCCACTTCCACTCAACACTTTCGAATGGGTGGATTATACACCCGATATATTAAAGACATCCGACGAAGAAGAATTTGGCTTCATTTTAGAAGTCGATCTGGACTATCCTCATGAGCTGCATGAAAATCATAATGATTATCCATTAGCTCCTTCCAGTCAAGTTCCTCCCGGCTGCAAGGAAAAACGGCTTCTCCTCACATTAGAAGACAAGAAAAATTATATTGTTCATTACAGAAATTTGAAGTTTTATATTCAGAATGGACTAAAGCTCAGTAAAATACACAGAATTCTTCGTTTTAAACAAATGCCCTTTTTAAAGCCCTATATAGAACATAATACCAATCTAAGAACAGCGGCCTTAAATGCCTTCGAAAAGGATTTTTATAAATTGATGAACAACAGTGTTTTCGGAAAATGTATGGAGGATGTGAGGAGAAGAAAAGATATCCGCTTATGCTGCAGCACAAGACAAGCTGAAAAATTGATTGCGAAGCCGAATTTTGTTGATCGAACAATTTTTACTCCTCAATTGGCGGCAATTCACCTCCGAAAATCCGAGATAGTATTCAACAAAGCAATCACAATTGGAATGGCTATTTTAGATAATTCGAAAATACTTATGTATGACTTTTTTTACAACCACCTGAAAGCGAGGTATGGAAGAAACATTCGTCTGATGTATACCGACACAGACTCTTTAATTCTCAAAGTAGAAACACATGATGTGTATGAGGATATGAAAGATTCTCTTCATCTCTTCGACACATCAGATTATCCTCAAAACAATGTGTTTGGTTTGCCCCTACTCAACAAAAAGAAATTAGGGCTCATGAAAGATGAATGTGGAGGTCGTATTATGATCGAATTTGCAGCACTCCGCAGCAAAGTGTACTGCTACAGAGTGGAAGGAGGAGACCTTGTAAAAAAATTAAAAGGTGTGAGGAAACCGGCCTTGAAGAATCGAATAACCTTCGAGGATTATAAAAATTGTGTATTTGCTGGAAATGAGCGATACACAACGATGCAAAGCATTCGAAGTGTGGGACACGAGGTATTTACTTCAAAGATGAATAAACTTGCACTGTCCCCGGGTGATGAAAAAAGATTCGTCTCCGAGGACGGTATTTCAACATACGCTTGGGGGCATCATGAACTGCGAGAGGTAACCTCATTTTAATTAAATATTGTAAAGAATGTTATCAATTACTATTTAACTGATATGAAACTGCACGTAACTATTTCTGTATATTATCAATTTTGTAGTTAGTTACATATTTTTATTAAATGTTATATTTGTTTGTAGTGTTTCTAATATATTTGCTTAAAAAAAATGTTTTGATTAAATAAATATTCTAGTAATGCAGTAAAGCTAAAAAAAAATTTACAGGATTTATGTATTCTGAAAATTAGACTGAAAAAAAGCATTGAGATCTGAGTTCGTTTAAAACAATCTCGCATTAAACCATTCATTGTTGATTAATCTTAACTATAGGAACTCTCTTGTGGTTGATTTAAACAATTTTTTTTTTGTTAAAAGTTTAATTAACAATTTAATAAAAAAAATGTAGCTTTGCTTTATTTCTTAAAATTAGATATTTTATGCAGAACTTTGAAAATGAAAATTTTTCTGAAAATTACTGTTGCTTATAACAGGAGGAATTTATGTAACTTTTTTCTTGAAAGTATATGGTGAAATAAAATTCGTTATTTTAAACACTTATGAATTTTTATTGTGTTTAATTTATAAAACCTGTCTTTTTTCTGAAATAGCTTCTATTATATTGCTTAAAATGTTTTGCTTAAAGACCTAGTAATGTAATTCTTATGTTAATATGTTCTAAAAATTAGACTTAAAGACATTTTCATTTTGAAGCATTTGATGTGATTATTGATGACTTTTCATAGAAATTTTCATGGGAAATAATTTTTAAGAATAAAAAAGAAATAGTGTTTCTAATATCTGAATTAATATTCTAATTTCTGAGTAAAACATTTTGCTTAAAAGAATTTCTATTTCTAGTAATTAAATTAAACTTAATTTTAGTTTATGTTCTTTAAATTAGATAATTAAAAAAAATGGTAAAAATTCTTTGAAACTTCTCACAGTAATTCATGATTGTTAAAGAATAATTTTAATAACACACCATTGAAAAACATCAACATTTATTAAAAGCACGTAAGATGTTACTCAGTTACATTTGTTAGAGAATATATTATACTTATTTTTACAGATCTTTTACATACATATTTCTGATATTATTGAAAACATCAGTTGTATTCAAGCATTCAAAAAAGTCACCCTCAAATATTATATAAAAAAAGTTTATAATTCCATGGTTTTCTTTCACAAAGTTAAAAGCAAAATCTTTCCAGTTTATAGAATATAAGGCTGGAGTAAAGAATTCGCAAAAGCGTTCATCAACACTCATGTTCATGCATGTATGTACAGATTGATCGATAATTTCATTTTTACAACTTAAACAGTCCAAAAGAAGAGTAATGTTAAGCGCTATAATATCCTTTAGGCACTTACACAATGAAGTTGTAACTTCTCTCCAACCCTCAGGGTTATCAGGATCACCATAGTAGAGTTTGTAAATCTCACTGGGAAAGTTCTTTTGCACTTCCATTTTCACATAATATGGTAGGGAATATTTCAAAAGCGATATTTTCAGTATATCCGATACATTCTCATAGTGTTCACACAGTTCAAACATGTAAGAACGAGTCCTTTCTCGTATACCGAGTCTGCCGTCACACAAGGCACCGCAATTTGTTCAATCCAGACTGTGACGTCACTCACGGCACCGCAATTTGCTCATAACATGCACTTCCCATGATAAATTCGTTGCCATTCTGCGAAAGATATATATTCGTGTTGCCAGATCCCAAAAAAACTAAAAAGAAAACAACTAAACTCAACCTATAGCCTATGACGTCATTTTTAGCAGCAGGAGTAAACAACTAAACTCAACTTCCGGTTTATGACGTCATTTTTTAGCAGCAGGAGTAAACAACTAAACTCAACTTCCGGTTTATGACGTCACTTCCGGCAGCAATAGAAAACACCTAAACTCAACTTCCGGTTTACGACGTCACTTCCGGCAGCAATAGAAAACAACTCAACTCAACTTCCGGTCTATGACGTCACTTCCGGCAGCAGGAGAAAACAACTCAACTCCACGTGACGTCACTTCCGGTACCGCGGCACCGCTGTTCCAGAACCCGCCTTTTCCATCTACTCATCACAAAAGCTATTTAAAGCGCATGTAAATATGTTTCACATTTGTATACGTGGGAGATGCCTTAAAGATATTTTAACTAATCAATTTAATGTTGTACATAATATTTGAATTTGAAACTTCATCTTTATTTATTCGCAATTCTCATTCTTCTACAGATGGGTTGGTACTAAACATTTTTGTTGTTGGTACTAAAATTTCTTGTTGAAGAAATTTCATTTCTTCAACAAGAAATGAAATTTAAATTTCATAATTAAGTTTATTTTTATCATTTTATAACATTATTTATCGTTTAACACATTAGACAAAATAGTGATCCGAGTTGGCGCAATAAATCATCGCCAAAACCGAAAACGATTCAACTTAATTTTTTAAAGTTCGCTATATTATTTTTATTATTTCAAGCCATTATCGACTCACAGTTTTTAAAAGCAAGCAAGGAATAAATTCTTTTATTTTAAACATGTTTTTCGGTAGTCAGAAAATCTATTTTCTCCAGCACACATTTAACGCCACTTGTTATATATTAAGATATATTTTTTTAAATAAATGCAAATCACTCACCAGTGAAGCGTAATGTTTCCTCCTTTAATAAATTTGGAATAGCAACCTGCAAAGCTGATAGAATCATTTTCACTTTCACTTTTAATGAATTTGCTATGGAAGTAAGATGTGCAAACAATATGCGCGAGGGAAAGCAGTTTAAGGATCACGTTACTACTAGTTTTGATCATATGATCATACACATAAAAACGGTTACCATAGTTCACTCTACTTTCATATCTCCTCTATGGATCGCAAACGCATGGATGTTAGTTATCGTCCTTGTTAGGTGTAGCGACGGATCACCCAATGGGAGCTTCACAAATAGTCGTTAGTTCGCCCCTTGCAGAATAAAAGGTCGAGAGGTCAGTGGTCGGCTTGGAAAAAAAGAAAAATATTTTCTTTTCATCTGGTAAGAGAGGAAACATTGCTTTTGGAGTAGCTTCGTCAGTGGTCCATGCGCCATAAAAAAACAACCATCTTCTGGAAAATTTGTTTCCTCTTACACTGAAAATCTGAAAACAATCTCATCTTGCTTTAACCAAACATGGACCTTGTGCTATAAAACCCCCAAACCAACCAACCACTCTCATCTTGCGATTGTATCTCCTGCGGCGGATAATTTTCACAAATTCACAATCATGTGTGGGTAAGCATTCAACTTACAAAAATGCACACAAGATTTGACTTCGGAGCATAAAACGGTGTGTTTCATTCGGTTCCTTCTGCCAATAACACTAGCTCGTGGAACGCAGCAAGGTCAAAATAGTCTGGCTTCTTGAGTAGTTGAGAAACTTCCTATTGTAACGAATGAGAATTGTTCTGGGCAATGATTTCTCGCCAACCGTTAGTTTATCAATCTTGAATCGTCAAAGCATAGACCTATTTTTTGACGTGAATACGTCTTTAAAATCGGTATGGAGGTCATCGGCAGAAACTTGCGCGTCACGAAAAGTGTTGATTTTTCAAAGCCCCATAACTCCAGGGGAATCAGCCTATGGGGCTAAATGACCTATCATCGTGTAGAGGAAGGTGGACCGCGTCGGCCAGGTCGACACTAATACACTCCCTCTCTGACCTTTGTACCGCATGGTGGGGGAAATGAGTCACATTTCGGGCATACGCTGGCCTGTTTAACCGCTGTAACTTCAGTTCTAATCGATGGGTCGTGGCGAGTGTGTGCTTAAATTGAAGAGAACGATAATTTCTACAATTTCATATGACTAGTTGACAGTTTAAACAATTTGGGTGAAAATTGTGTGCAGTGGAAAGTGACGATTTGTGGAAGATTTCACTATGAAGCCAAAATATCACACTAAATTTCAATTGCGGCATAGGAAATGTAAACAGTTTGAAAGAGCAGTTCAAGACGAAAATGATACCAAGAAGTCTAAACCTATGACAAGTGCGGAGAGATCTAGAGCTTACCGAAGGCACAAGAAGGAACAGGCACGCGTACGCGGCGACGTCGCTGAACCATTTAACGAGCTGACACCACTCTTGGAAACACCACCATTGGCCTTACCTTTGTCAGGAACATCAGCATCGACACCAAGCCGTCTTTCTCGTACTTTAGCTATCACATACCCACAATCCATAAGGTCGCCATAGAATACTATGCATTGCCCACACTTATGGCCTTAACACTTAATACCACGTTATGGTTGTGTTGCACTGCACGCCACGTATTTGTTGGTGTTACTTATCGTTGCATGTATAAATATACCAGTGGATGTTTTCTTTTAAAATAATAATAATCTGACTCCGTTAAAAGATTCTTTTATTTTTCATTTTTCTTACTCCGTTAAAAACTTATTTTTTAGAATCACAACTCAAAAACTAAAACTAATAGGTTGTTGCCAAACGATAAAAACTAAATAGCTGGCAATCCAACAACACAACAATTAATCAATCAACGAATAAAGATATTTTCACTTTGGGGAAATGCTGCTACAACATTACTACCCTGCCAGTAACGAAGTTACGTTAAAGAGAAGTTACTGAAAGATTAAATATATGAAAAAAATTATATACAAAATGTACAGCACTACTCTCTGAATCTAATGGGCTTCCTAACAGTTCGTCCTGAACGAGATTGTTTTTGATCAGGAATTATTTCTGATTCAGGAGCGTGTTTAGTTTCATCAGTTTTATGTTGTGCAGGTGTTTCATTTTTACAACATACGTTTTTCGTGTCAGGAGTAGGTTCTTGTAGAATGTAAGCAGGTTTTAGCCTGTCGACAGATACTGTAATATGTTTACCCTTCATTTCGAGTGTGAAATACTTATCAGCTTTGTCCGTGACTAGAAATGGTCCGCCATACGGGGGTTCAAGTTGCTTTTTAAACCTGTCTTTACGTACGAAGATATATGACGTGGTTGCTAAGTCCTTCGGAACAAATATTTTTTGGATATACTTCTTTGAGACGGTTCTAGGTCTGATGTATTTCATCGTTTCCTGTAGTTGGTTTACGTAGGTCTCGGGTGTTGTGTGAATTTGGGGTTCTTCAAAAAATTCTCCGGGTAATCGGATGTTTTGTCCGTAGACCAATTGGGCAATGGTATGGTTGGAATCTTCTTGAATTGCAGTGCGTAGACCCAATAGAACAGTTGGAAGTGTTTTACTCCAGGCTTACCATGTGCTATGATAGCTGCTTTTAAAGACCTATGGAGTCTTTCACTCCAAAGACAGATTTAGAGATATTGATGCGAAGACCATTATTTTCGAGTCTTTCCAAAACTAATTTGAGGTGATTTTCATGTTGTTCTTCACTAGTAGATGCAATGAGAATATCATCCAGGTAGGCGAAAACGAAATCCAATCCCGAGAATACTTCATTTATGAATCTTTGAAATGTTGCTTTAAACCAAAACTCATTACGTTAAACTCGTAGAATCCAAATGGTATGACAATGGCTGTTTTGCATTTGTCTTCTTCGGCAATGGGGACTTGGAAATAAGCTTTAAATAAATCTATCTTGGAATATATGGTAGTACCTTTTAAAATGTGATGAAAATCCTCAATTCTGGGAATGGGGTATCTATCAGGCACTTGATTATCTTGGCGTTGAGCTGCCTGTAATCTCCACAAGGACGAAGAGAACCATCTTTCTTCGTAACCAAATGGAGAGGGCTTGACCATTGATTACTGGAAGGTCTTATGATGTTGTTATCCAGCATTAACTTAAATTCTTGCTTTACTGTGTTGAGCCTTTTCGGGTCGAGCTGTCTCGCTTTGGAATGAATAGGTTGACCGTTAGTAATGATATGATGTTTAACATGATGCTTTAAATTTAAAATAAATAAATTTGGTTTGGAAATATCAGGATACTGTTTGGTGGCGCTGCAAATCTCATTCTGCGGATTCATGTCTGTAATCTTGTCAGCCATGATGACCAAATTTGGTAATTCTTCCTTACTGACGAGTATAATATTCCTCATAGAATCGGGCAACTTTTCCAACAATAGTGTTTTAATCAGCTTTTCCGATACATCGGAAGTTGCCATAGTTTTCAGTTTCTGTAACAGTTGACTGGGTTTCATGTTTCCTAATTCGATTCCGGTAATCAGGCGTTTAATTCGAGTGCTTTCGCTCTCCTTAAATAAATCTAGCAGCCTCGTTTTTGATTCCGAATATTTTGTACTAGAATCCTTTGTCCCAAATGTTCTCAACATATTTCGGTTCCAATTGAGAAACCAAATAATTGAATTTAGTTTCCTCCGACACATTTCCATTGATTTTGAATTGTGCTTCAACTTGGTAAAACCATATCACAGGCCTATCGATCCAAAAGGAAGGTATTTTGGCACTCACATTGTGGAGTTCGGGCATCTCATTTTTGTTGTCAAGTTCGTCTCCGGGCATCTCACTACTGTTTTCAAATTCGTCACCGGCGAGATTACCTTGAAAAACCGGGTCACCAGTTTGTTGGCGTTAATTATCGTTACGTGTATAAATATACCGGTGAATGCTTTCTTTTAAAATAATAATGATCTGACTCCGTTATAAGATTCTTTTATTTTTCATTTTTCTTACTCCGTTAAAAACTTATTTTTTAGAATCACAACTAAAAAACTAAAACTAATAGGTTTCTGCCAAACTATAAGAACTATATAGCTGGCAATCCAACAACACAACAATCAATCAATCAACAAATAAAGATATTTTCACTTTGGGGAAATGTTATAACAGATTCACCAAAACTGGCTAAATAAATAAATGTCAAACAAATACCCTCCGTCTTCATTTCACCAGCGATCCGCATATCAGGTATTCCGCCCAAAAGTATTCACGAACCAAACCTTACGGTACAGTGGGGACTGTGCCTACCTGCTGTTTTTTTTTTAATTTAATTTGCCATTTCAGAGCATGATTGAAGTGAAGCATACGGAAGAATACGGATGACAAATGTAATTTTTTTAAATAATTCTATGCTTTGGTGATTCAAGATTGGCCAGCTAACGGTTGGTGAAAAATCATTGCCCAGGACAGTACTCATTCGAATCAATAGGAAATGTCTTATCCACTCACGAATTCAGATTATTTTTAATTTGCTGAGTTCCAGGAGCTAGTATCAATAACTTCGGAAAATTTCTGACAGGGCTCGTTCGTAAACGCGAATAAATCGTACCGGTTGTATGAGTTATTCGAACCGAGCGTTCCAAAAGTCTCTCAGATTTTCTAGTGTGAAAAACAAGCCGTTTTATGTCACTGAAAACGAAAAAAAATCGTTTGAAACGAATTGAGATTATGTTAGATTTTGTCAGTTCAGAAGTTGACGACCGAAAAGCTAGATGTGAATGTTGTAATGCATCTCTACTCATGGTTTAGGCTCATTTTTAGATTGAATTTATCGAAACAAATTGCCAATTACGTGGCGAATGAGATTAAAAGAACCTAACCGTTCGTAAATGCAACTTGAGAACTGGTGAAAAAGTCATGCGACGGATTATTTTTTGGTTTGCACTTTTTTCAGAGTTGTTTACGAACGTGGCCAGAGTAAATAGTGATTTCTGATTGAAATAAAAGAATCAACAACAACTTGTCAGCGTGTTTACTAACTTTTCTTGAAGAATCGTGTTTCGCTGTGCTATTTTTCTGTGAAGATAACATAGTAAAGCTGTGTTGTTGGTGTGGATGATTTGAGCGTGCTTTGTGGAGTGGAAGCTGAAACTCAAGTTTTCTTGAAGTGCAAACACTTTACGAACCAGATATTTGAAATTGGAATTACACCGCAAGAAGATATCCTAATACAATATTGAAGAATGAACTCATAGAACATCTTCACGAATTTCTTTATTTTTGCTGTCGGAATTAGCAGCATAGTACGGACGACATTTTTTTTTTCCCTTCAAGCAGCGAAAGTCTCGTTCATTTTTCTTATACAACTTTTCCTCATTTCTCACTTTCCTGAAGAGAAGGTAAGTGACTTTATATTACCTAATTTCGAAAAAAAGGGGTCTGGACCCGAATACAACTTCAAAAAGATGTAGCAAGATGACGTCTTCAATATTTAGGGTTACCGAAGAAATGAGTAATCTTATGGAGGAACCCGACGTAGATCCGACAATTTCGTTCAACCCTAAATTCCTAAAAACCAACGATAAAATTGAAAACTCAATAAATTATGCATTTCAAAAAGGAGCCACCTCCTGCAAACTATTTCTCAACCCAACTAACACCAATACTATCCCAAGAAACAATCCAAAAAAAATCAAAGAAGAGATTATTTACAAAACTTCAGATTATAAAAAAATCACGGACTTAAACTTCACAAGATCCGGAAAATTATTCATTTCAACAAACGATCCCACAGTAGCAAGTAACCTTGTTAACATAACAGAAATACAAGGAGTACCGGTAATCCCCCAAGTTATATGGGAAAGCCTAACTACGAAATTCTTAATATTCGATATTCACACCTCAACCACTTTAGAAGAAATTGCAGAAGAACTCACTACTGAAAATGACATCTGCATTTTAGAACTAAGAAGATTCCAAAAAGGCTCCAAAGAAGGAGTATATCCAATACTAATAACTTGTTTGGGAACAACTATTCCCAAATCAATTAAAATATTCCTAACAAATCAAAAAATAACTCAATTCATAGACAAACCAAGACAATGCACTACATGCTTCAAATTCTCCCACAATACCACCCATTGTAAAGCCGAAAATATATGCGTAACCTGTGGAGAAACAAAACATACGGATCCATGTCAAAAACCAATAAAATGCATAAACTGTGGACAAAGCCACAGAGCTGACTATAACAACTGCCCTTATAAAATAAGAGAAGCAGATTTCCTTCAATATAAAGCATCAAACAGGTTAACTTACAGCGAAGCCAGAAGAAAATATTTCACCAAAAAAAACACATACTCAACAAAAATATCATCAAATCAAAACAATGAAATAAGCCAAATTGAAAAATCCCTTGATCAACTGACAAGAAAGCTTTACGAAACATTCTCAGATAAATTAGACCAAATGCTAGAAAAAATGTCTGATATGTTCATGTCAATGGCAGAAATGAACATTAGCAACATGAAATCTCAAACCAATGATAAAACAAATACAAGCCCACCAAGGGAGAAAAAAAAGAAAACGGATAATGGAACAAAAAATAAAATAATTACACCCCCAACGATACTCAACAATGATAATTCCCTGAACTTTAGCAACAAGGAAAGTCGAATAGATAAAACAAAAAGAAAAAGCTAAAAAAAAAAGCATGCACATCATACAATGGAATGCAAGGGGAATTCAAAATAAAAAATGGGTCCTGGACACAGAAATCTTTAAGACAGCTCAAATAATAGTAATTCAGGAAACCTTCTTAAAACCTCATCAAAATTTCCATATTCCACATAAAATAATCTACAGAAGAGATAGACCACACAAAATTGGAGGAGGCCTAATAATTGCAATATCTGAGAACATTCAATCAAAAATAATTGACATTGACAATTCAACTGATAACAATGAAAATGAAATAATGGCTGTCCAATACATACAAAAAAATAAACCTTTTATGATCATTAATTTCTACTCCTCTAATGGCAAAATTGAATATAAAACTTTAAACAATATCTCAAATAACATAAAAAATAATAGTTTCCTCCTCGGAGACTTTAACATAAAACATGACCTCTGGGGAGGCAATTCACACTCCACTGCAGGCCAAACCTTGTTCAATTGGACATTGGAAAAAAACCTTTGCCTTATCAATCACAATAAACCAACCCACATTGCCCCAAACGGAACCTTTACTCTTATCGATCTATCTTTTTGTTCTTCTGAAATATTTCCTATCTGCAATTTACATATCGAAGATGACAATTATGAAAGTGATCACTTCCCAATCATAATAAACATCGAAAATGAAACTTACTCACCATCTAAAAAAATTTTCTACAAATGGAACAGAGTCATAGAACAACTTAATTCTAACATCACCAAAGAAAACTGTAACAACTATGACCAACTACAAAATCTGATAGAAGAGACCAAATCAAGAAATAGATTCACGAAAATAAATTGCGAAAAGATAACAACACCATGGTGGAACACTAAATGCAATCAATTACTTTTCTTAAAAAAGCATTATCTAAAAAAGGCTAGAATCTCTCTCAAGGATGACCATTGGATCAAATACAAAAAGTTCTCTGCAAAACTCAAACAAGCTATTCGAGACAGCAAAAAAAATACTGGGATGAGGTCTGCAAAATGCAGCAAAATTCTTACTTTCTCTTTCGTATATTCAACATATTAAATCGAAGAAAGAATGAAAAGCAGAAATCCAACATTATTCTACAACTCAACGGCAAAGAAATCTTGTCAATAAAAGACCAAACCAATACCTTCGCCAAATTCTTTGCTACAAACGATAATCACAACCCTATTCCTATCGACTATAATAATATAGAAAATTTTGACTTAAACAAACCAATAACATCAACAGAACTAAATAATGCAATAAAAAATACTCGAATTTCAACACCTGGAGAAGATGGCATCTCAGCACAAATTTTCAAAGGATTAAACCAAGAATCAACTACAATAATAAAATCTATTTTTAATGATATCTGGCTTAACTTCAAAATACCAAATAGCTGGAAAACAGCACTAATAATTCCTATTCATAAACCACAGAAACCAAAAAATAATGTCACTTCTTACCGTCCAATATCTCTTACTTCAGTACCTGCAAAAATATTCGAAAGAATTTTATCCCGAAGAATCTCCTCTTTCTTAATTAAACATAATAAAATTGAACCTACTCATCTTGGCTTCTTACCTTTCAGAGACAGTCAAGCAGCAATCCAAACACTATTTTCGACAATAAAAAACGCCCATTCTCAAAAAAAATTCTTAATTGCAATATCTCTAGACATAAAATCTGCATATGACTCAATTTATATAGATGGCCTAATAATGAAATGTCTCAATATAGGACTCTCAGGAAATATCTCCAAATGGCTTCATAACTTCCTTCAAGATCGGACAATAAGGGTAAAATGGGAAAACACCATATCAAACCCAATTGAAATGAGAAGAGGAGTTCCTCAGGGTAGTGTTCTCTCCCCAATTCTTTTCACAATATTCATGGCAGATTTTCATGAAACAATACCAATGGGTGTTAGCTACATAATCTATGCAGACGATATCCTTTTTTATTGTACCCACGACAATCCAGATTACATAAAAAAAAATTACAAAACACAATAGGAAATATCAGTAGATGGTGCAACTATTGGAATCTTAAAATATCCCATAATAAAAGTTCAATTATAAACCTATCAAAAAAAAGAACTACTTTTGACTGGTGCTTTTCTATGAATGGCAACGTGATCGAATGGACAGATGAACTAAAATTCCTCGGCATCACAATCTCCAAATATGGTAATCTCAATTACTTCATCAAACAACTTAAAATAAAAGCATATAAACGCATAAATATCCTTAAAGCCCTAGCAAATAAAAATTACGGTGCTCGCACACATCACTTAATACACCTAGCAAAAACATCAATATGTAATCTCTTCCATTATAGCAGTACAATTCTAAACTTATGCAAAAAAACAAATATAAATCATTTAGAAATATGTCAAAACATGGCATTGAGAACTGCATGCGGACTCCCCAACTGGACTCCAAATATTATTCTACACAAAATCACAGACACAATCCAAATTAAAACCCAAATAAAAAAAATAAGTAATAAATTCTGGATAAAGCACATTTCTTTGGGAACTTTCTCCCCCTTGCATTCCATTATTCAAGATAATATTAATTTACTCGAACAAAATAGTTCGTCACTTATCTCTTGTTTTGAATTACTTGAAGAAGACTTCAAGACAGATCATCTCATCATGTTCATCTTTCCAGTGGAATCATTCCCACCTAACATCTCGTTTTTTATCGAAAATTTGGATTTCCAAACAAAATCCCTACCAAATAATTGCATCCAGGCTCTCTTTAAAAATGTGACTGATCAACTACTCTTTAATCATCACCTAATAGCAACAGATGCATCTAAATCAAGCAATATTACAGCAATTGCAGGATATTCAAACAAAATAATAATCAAATATAGAATCAGCAACATTAACTCCATCTTTACTGCGGAAGCCTTAGCCCTATGTCAAGCATTAGATGAACTTATTGACTTCAACTCTAATAACTGTATCTTCACCGATAGCAAATCTGTCTTACTAGCTCTACAAAACTGTTCCATCAAATCATCGAAAGTAATCCTACGACTTTAAAACAAACTAATCAACACCGCAAAACTCGTTACAAATTTAAAATTAATCTGGGTTCCAGCACATAGAGACATTGAAATAAACGAAAAAGCAGATCAACTCGCCAAATCAGTGAGAGAAGAAGACATCTTTCTTGAATGGTTATCACCGGAAGATACGACAAAATACATAGGAAACAAGTTGGACCTCACTGATCGATCAATATTCAATCATAGCAAATACTACCAAATCTCAGGCAACCTTCCAAACATATATGATGTAAAAAACACTCTAATGTCAAGAAAAGAAGATGTTTATTTTTCAAGATTCTTATCCCGAATGTTAATCACTCCAGATCTTCTCTTTAGATTCCATCAGGCAGACACAAATCTCTGTGACAGCTGCAAAGTTATCGACTCATTTCAACACATCATCTTCGTATGCAAAAAGTATTCACGCCATAGAAAAAAACTCATCGAAAAAATAAAATTCCAATCTCAAGACTTCACCTTTAAAAATCTCATAAAAAGCATCATAAATAAACCACAACAAGCTAGAGTAATAACTAGATTTCTCATATCAATTGAAAAATTTTAATCTCTTCATACTTTTCTCTTAAATTTAGATCATTTAAGAAGATTGAAGACAAAAGCCTGACTCTGCAGCTAAAAGTCTCAAAAAAAAAAACAAAAAAAAAATGTTTTCTCTCCTCAGTGTCAGTAAAGCTTTCACTGTGTGTGTGTGTCAATTACTTGTTATTGTATTGTATCGTTTATTGGATATTCCAATTAGGAAGAATGGAGACAAAAGCCTGATTCTGTAGCTATAAGTCTCAAGGAAATCAATCAACCAACCAACCAACCAACCAACCAATTGAAATAAAAACTGAAATGAACTGAATAGGAGAAATGTTTGTTGAAAGTTAACGAGCGCATCAAAATTTTGGTCAATACATTCGTTATTTTTATAAGTCAGTCAGTTTAATCTGCATTTCCTTATTTATTAGAACTTGTATTTAGTGTTTTCTATTAACTGATCTGAATCTTATGGTTCGCCTTATTATCTTGTTTAATTCTGGTATAAGCTTGAAGATTGCTCCTGTTTGCGTAACAGTCCATATTACGTTTGAAACAAAATTGCATGGAAAGTTCTTGTAATTTTAAAGGTTTGAAAAACCAAAATCCACAAGTGGAAAAACGAGAATAGGCTTGTAAAGAAAGTGTTCGCATTTTTGTATTAACCGGACATTTCAATATGATACATCCTAAAAATGTTTCATGAATTTTATCATCTAAGATGGGGGTACCCCATCTTACTTATCATTTAAAAGATTAATTTTTTTTATTACATTTCTCATTTGATTAAAAATTTTATCTTTATATTGAATTTTTATGTAACTCTTGGTTTTTTTAATCCATTACATTTCTATTTTATTGTTGATCTGGTTATTATTTGAATCTTAGGGTGGGATGTCGAATAAACCCAAATCAACCAACCTAAAAATGTTTCACATGCTATGAAAACAGTTTACATATTGTGCTATCCCTGATTGCTTTCAAAATTAAAATATCAAATCATTTGTACAAAATCATCAGAAATATGAAATCTTCAAATTAAAATGGAAATTTCTTATGCAAATGGTTTTATGAATTGTTTTTCTATTTTTATGAAAACCTTGCACAGCTTTAAAAGCTGAATAATTTTCATTTCAATTTTAAATAATGTTACTTTCATTGCGATGTGTTCTACTATTATAATATTTTAACTCTTTTAGCATTTAATTGTATTTAAAGCCAGAAATTGTGTTGAACTTTATTAAATAATTGAGCATAGCATTTAAAAGGAACTAAAAATAAATTTGGGTCCAAAGAAAAACTTGATAAATATTTCTGTTTACTTTTACTAATGTTTAATTTTGCTGAATACATTGAGCATGTCAATTGCTGTTCTTTCTGCTGATTGAGTTGAAGCTGGTTTCAATTCGTTTGTTAAAGATTATATTACATCTTACTTTCTATCATATTCTTGGATAAAAATGTTAATGCTGACATCTCAGGCAGGCAATTTAAAACTTATAAGTATTTTTTTATTTTTGCCCAAGTTTTTCTCTTATTTTACATTTTGTATTACTGAATTTTTCATTGCAATCATAATAAATTACACATGACCTCTATTTGCAGATATATAACCATGACTGATGGAATTGAGAAGTTTGAAGTTTCAGATTGGGACCTTGAAAATGAGTTTAATCCAAACAGAGTAAGACATAATTTGACAAAAAAGCAACAAATCTATGGTATTTATACATTCTGTTGATTTTCCATGACTTATTCTTAAATTTGTTAGACATTGATTCATTCACATAAGCAATATGCCCTCACTATTTTGTCCATTGATGCATTGTGCATTCGGCTACACTTCAGTTTTACTTGCCCTCCTTACTGTTTGTTCTTTAGAATTTGTCACAAATTAATTTTGATTTGGAATTTAAAATAGATTTTGCATTTTAATATATTTGCATACTAGAATTCAAAAGCACACCTTTCTTGATGACCAAGTTCCTTTTCCACAAAATCCTCTATATATTTCATAATTTTGCATCTGTTGTCACCAGCTCTGGTTTTGCCTGTGACAAACTCTTGTTGACCTTGACAAATCAGATGCTAAAATGTTTTAATATGTTCTCTATTGGTGATCGCAGGACTGCCACAGTCGACTAAAAGGCAACTTTTGCTACTCTTTGTCAACGCCAATCGTCCCAGAAGCTCCTAATTTCAAAATTTTGGGTCTGTTTTGAAAAATTATAGGTCAACGAAAATTAAGTGCAGTTTTTATTTTTAACTAATAGGCATGAATCCTTGTCTCAGTCACGGATTTATCTGTCATCAGTTGGAAATATTTTTACAACTTTGATCTGCACTGCTATTTTTGCTGCAAAAAATTTTGGAAAGTATAAACATTCTGATCACCTGAATGAGGCATGCATGTACAAACTCATGCGCTTTAATGCAACTCATGCCAAGCTAATCCAAATGCTTTTTCCTACTTCTGCTCCTAATGGCTTTTGAAGAACCTGAGCCAAAGATGTAGCATTATTTTTTCTTTTCTGTGCAGTTTCAAGGTAATTTCCTAACAGTGTTTGTAGTATCAAACTACGTCTTTAAATAATAGATCATTAAGCACTGTTTATTCAAAAACATTTTTAGTGATCTGAGAAATAGCTGTTCTAATCAAGGTCAGGTTTAAACAGTCCATTCACAAAAAGTTGTATGCTTAAGATAAAGGACTATAAGTATAAGATAAATAAGTTGTGGCTAATACCCAGATACAGCCCTCCGAAAAGGGTTCCCCAACCTGCCAGCCAGATACGGCTCTCCGAAAAGGTTTTCCCTGCTCGCCAACCAGGTAAGGCACTCTCAACAGGTTTACCCGCCCACAGACATTCCTAGACAATACTCATTCATCAAAAATAAATATTTAAGTGTCATCGAGCCTTGCATTACTTGTAATAGCTACATTGAAATTTGCTCAGGCAAATTTGTATATTTTTGTTTAGTTCTTTTTGTGTAATTTTAAATATTTGGTTCAGATTTCTTTTAATACCAAGTATTATTTTGTAGGATTTTTAAAACATTAAAACCTATAAAAAAAGTTTTCATCAGCTTTCATCCTCTACCACTTCGAAAATTTGTGTTAAAATAATTTCTTCTACTATATATCGCACAAATTAATGTCAAGAAAAGACAATTTGTGGTAATTTACATATTGTTGGCACCAATAAAATATTGCCAAATTGTTAATACCAACTGAATTCTACAACCAATCACAATTAACTGCAACAAAGAGCAGGGATATATTAATAGACTTGTACAATTGCTAATTGAGAAACATTTTTTATCATTAAATTTACTGTAACATGGTCCCGGTCCATCACCAAATGGCAACTAAAGTTTTCATCACGAGAACAGTTATTTGAATAGGTTGCCATATTGGATACTTCTACTTGCTAATGGAAAAGCATTTGGGAGATAAAAGTATGCAATTCTGACATAGATGAATACTAGATCATATAAATGAGTTCTAAATCAAAATTTTGTTCAAAAATTTTATTAATTTAAAAAATATAGAAATTTTTTAATACAGTATTGACATTGCATTGATTATGGTATGATATATTAATATATTAACCTGCTTTCAAGATGCATCAATAAAAAGTTTAAGCAAATAATGTTATTCTTTAAAACTTTTTCAGGTGTTTTTGCTAGTGATGATAGTGATGAAGAAGAAAAGCCAGGTTTTGGACGTCAAGTCTCATCCAATTCATCACAAATTAATTTTGTCAGTGGAGGTGTCCGGACAGTTGGTGAAAAAACAGAAAAAAAGGAATCTGAAGAAGAGGTAAATATTTCATGTATATATGTATGTGCTTTAGAAAATATTTAGCCTTTTGAATGACTAAGGAACAAAATAGTAAAAATTTAATTATTCATTATTAGTGCAGTTAATGTACATCAAAAAATTGGGGAGGTTATTGATTTCATCTTTATTATTTTCATCTTTACGTTATGAATAATAATTCTACTTAATTTTAAAAATAGAAACTACAGTAGTAATAAGATGTGAGACCAGTAATAATTGCATAACAAATTCTGATTGGAATATTTATTAGCAATAAAAATTATTATGGCCATGATAATTTCGATTAGAATTGAAAACATAGTGAGATATTTTTTTCTGCAAGAATGTAAATTTTAGATGTAATAAAAATTCCATAGTATGCTTTTGTCCCCATACATATCATCAGAAATTTATGGTAGGAGAAAATTCCCATTTAATAAACCTTATGGAAACTTAATACATTGTTACAAAAATATAATTGACATCTGTGGGAGTGAAAAATAAGCAGTCTTCACTATTTTTATACATAGGGTAGGGTTATTCTCTAATTATTTCAATCCAAGCAACTAAATAATTCAACTGGTACTAAATACAAACCAAATAGATGTTACTATAAATTATCTTGACTGTAATTATCCATTTTAATAATTTTGATGAACATTTCTCAAATTAATACTATTTTGAAAATGGTAATTTTCACAACTGCAATTTGCTTGTTCCAAAATGGAATTTTGAGGCTATCAAATGCAAAACACTTATTTTAATTTTTTTGTAATCATAATGGCTCAATTGCTGTTTGATGAAAAGTTATGATATTAGCAAATAATGTGTTAATACTGATGTGAGTATTGCAAATGTTAAGAGATAAGAAGTTGAGAGATAAGTTTAGTACACCTCTTGAAATCCCTAAACTCTGGGAATCTTTTCAAGGCCAGCCCTCAGAGGCATACCTTCTTCAGGTTTGTACGGGCTTCACAACCTCGGGGTACCTGAGTGGTCTTCCTTTTTTTCATCCTTCTTCACCCCTGCTTTTTGCTTTTTTCTTCCTCCCTCATTGTGGTTGCCTCTTCGGAGGTGATTGCTCCCCTTGAGAAACTTTTCGTCGCTGTTGCCTTCAGTTCCCTTTCGGGGATTATATCACCCACATGTTTGCCTTGTGTGGAGTCTCGTGTCCCTGGAAAAGGGGATCCTGGCAATTGAGGGGCAATATACTGACCCAACACACTGCTTTGGCCCCAGCTTCAGGTAAACGGGAGGTGTACATTGGTCCCGTTTGCATCAATTGGCTGGTCTATTGGACTTTGTTGTCGGCTAGGGCTAAGCAATCGGCCACCTACAGGACACCTTGTTAAGGGTGGAGGCTGTCTCAGGGGTGTGCCGTGCGCTTATAGTCACCGACAAACACCGGTGCAATTGTCTGCATCCCCTTGTAGGACTCCGTGGTGCTGTCGGTGACTGAATATCTTTCCCTTTCATGATGGAAAACAATATTTCTTTTTCTCCCCCGTGGGGAGCAACAAATTGTACAGTCTTCGTAAAATGCACGATTTTTGTTATAAAACTTTACGATAGTATATCAAATAATAACTCATTTAGAAACGTCTCTCCTTTTTTGATTAACAAAACCATTATATCCATTCTTGGAGAAGTTAAATCAATTAAAAAACTTTGTTCGGGTGATCTTTTTGTGGAAGTTTCAACACCAAAACAAGCAGAAATCCTTGCTAAAAGTAACACTCTTGGGTCCTTTGTAGTTTCGGTTTCAGCACATAGATCACTAAACTGCTCTCGAGGGGTCATCTCAGAATCCGACTTATTATATACGTTGGATGAAGAGATATTAGAAAATCTTCATGACCAGAGCATGTGCGGAGTGCGTCGAATAACCATCTGTAGAGAAGGGAAAATATTCCCGACCAAGCACATCATTCTCACATTTGACAACTCCCACCTCAAATGAAAATAGCTTACATGAGCTGTCCTGCACGTGCCTATGTACCTAATCTGATCAGGTGCTTTAAATACCAACGATGTTAGAAAACAAGTTCAGAAAAAATAAGTTCAGAAAGTCTTCACGGGCTGCATCTACCCGATGCCGGGTGCATTTGGAAATAAGCCAAAAAGCCTTTTAACACAACATTCATAATTTTATTTACAAGATTAACAGACGACAAAAACATACATACGCATACCGCCGAGAACAAACTTAATCTGTCTTACAAAATTCAGCTCGGAAGCTGACGTCACTTTTTACAGCGCCGCTCATTGGACAGTTACATTCACGATTACTTCACTTCACAACATCCTCCCCCCCTTGAGACTCAGATAGAGTCTCAAGCTCATAACTAATGTTATTCAAACGATCAAGTCTCTTTGGAGCTTTCACACACCTTCCAAAGGAGGTGTATCTTTTCATTATCATATTATCAGGTGTTAATGTACTTTTAAGACAGGAGATGCCATCAGAATTAGATTCCTCTTCACCCTGTTTCTTATCAGCAGTTACATTAGTTTCATTTGCCTGTATCTCCAAAGGGAAGATACGCTGTATCGGACGTAAAACTGTTCCATGCTGCGTTTTAAGTTTAACTGTGCGAATCTTTCCATCACGTCCTGGAATCAACTCAATAATCTTTGCTAAAGGCCAAAACAAACGTTTTTTGTTATCATCTCCCACTAAAACTATTTCTCCAACCCTTGGCTCACGTGATCGCTTTTCATTATGCTTTTGAACCAACTGACTCAAATACTCTTTTCTAAAACGTTGTCTTAGATCATTTAACAGTTTACTTCTATATTTAATTCTCGTCCTAAGATTTCGCGAATCTAATTCGTCAATATCCTCAACACTGGAACTCCGTGTCTCGATAAGAAACATAGCAGGTGTCAGAGGAACCAATTCCTCAGGATTTTCAGAGACATATGTTAACGGTCTACAATTAATTATAGATTCACAGTCACAAATCACAGTATTCAGTTCTTCATAAGTTAACACAGATTTACCCAAAGTACGTTTTAACAGTTCTGTTACAGTACGGACCAACCTTTCCCACCAGCCTCCCCACCAAGCTGCGGTGGGTGGAATAAATTTCCAAAGTATTTTAGGAGTTCTGGTTTCTTTTAATATTTCATCCCAATTCAATTTCGAAAGATCATTAGTTAACAAGCCAATAGGATCAAAAATTTTCTGCACAATTCCTAAAATTAGTCTTTTTGTGATTTTCGTATCACATGTTAATGCTTCCATATCTGTGCAACACTTCAAGGTATCATTATCTAAATTCCAAATTACCCCTAAAACGCAAGTATCTCCTGAATGTT
Source organism: Meta bourneti (assembly GCA_933210815.1). Lineage (NCBI taxonomy): Eukaryota > Metazoa > Arthropoda > Arachnida > Araneae > Tetragnathidae > Meta > Meta bourneti. The sequence goes on along the minus strand of OW119929.1, from coordinate 74,590,321 downwards.
TATCAACATTTATACCTGCTACATTGCTTTCAAAACCACGCAAGTTAAAACATTGATTTGACATAATTAATTTAGCATGCTCAATGAAACGTTCTTGTTCATCAGTATTAAATACTCCTGATACACAATTGTCTACATAGAATGAACGTTTCAGTTTCTGAGCAACATCTTTATACTGAGGTGGGCAATTGTCTAAAATATGCATTATAGAAGCATTCAACAAAAAAGGGCTAGAAGAGACTCCAAATACAACTCTACAGTGCCTATAAATGAGCTGCCCTTCATAACATGGGAAAAAAAATCTAAGAAAATTTCTGTCCTTAGGTGCAACAGACAACATTAAAAAAGCTTTCTCTATATCTGCACTTATACCGATTGGATACATTCTAAACCGATCAAGAATATCAGGTATCAATTCAATAAGATTAATTCCCTTAAATAAACATTCGTTCAAAGAGGGTTTCCCTCTCTCCGCGGCAGAAGCGTCAAAAACCGGACGGATTTTAGTAGTTTCACTATCTAGTTTAATCACTGGCCTGTGTGATAAATAATGACATTCTTTATTCAATTCGAAATCTGTCACGCGTTCGATTATGTTCAATTTTTCCCATTCCTGAAACACCTTCTGATAATCGGTGAAAAATTCACCACATCTAAATTTATTGATCATTTTTTCATGTCTCTTCCAGACTAATTCTTTATTATTAGGTAAATTCGCAGAACTGCACTTCCATGGAAGTTCTACTTCATATCTTCCAGCGGGAAGAATTTTCATTCTATCATTAAAATCACTTAAATTAAGATCACTTTTCTCCCTTTCAATTTGGGTTGGATCAGATATTCCTAAAATTTCAAGTTCCCATAATTTGTTTATAGGTACTTTCATTGCATGCATTGATAATGTCGTCAAAATATTATCTTTCTCGCATGAATTTTGTTTTCCAATTACAGTCCATCCAAGTTTCGTTTCAACGGCCGTTAAGCCAGACTGTAATTCAACAGAATTTCCTGTCAACAATTTTCCTACAACATCTGCACCAATCAAAAGATTAATTTCGGTTTCTTTTCGGAAAGAATCAGTAAAATCTATCTTCTTTTCTTTTAATTCATTCAAAATCCCGTTAGCTTTAATCTTAGGAATAAAACCACAAATCCTTTTTTCAGAAAGAGCTTCAAAATTACAAGCAAAAGTTCTTTTTAAATTACTGACCTCGACAGAAAACACATCATGTCGTTTTGGTTTCGTTTCAGCCCCCCCAAACAGCGCATGTATAACAGTTTCGTCTCTCAGTGGAGATGCTTTAAGCTGAGTCATAACATTTTCGCTTACGTAACTACTTTGACTTCCTGTATCAATCACCGCGCGAATAATTTTCTCATGACCTAGATATCGAATAAGTACGCAAAGAGTTTGCAAAAATACAATTTCGCTTCTGCCACAATTAGAGAGAGAACTCTCAGATTTTGGAACACTCTTTTGCTCAACATTTTTTTCTTGTTTGGAACACATAATTTCAAAATGAGGATTATTACAAATAGAACAATTCAATTGCTTTTTGACACTACAAAATTTACTTAAGTGACCAGCTCTTTTTAAACAAGAAAAACATGCACCTTTTTTCATCAACAATTGCTGTTTAGCAGCCAAAGTCATTTTCCTCGCGGTAAAACATTTTTCACTAGGATGAGACTTATCACAAAAAATACAGTTATTAATTCTCTTACCTGAATTATCAACAAGGCTTACCAAAGCTGATGCTGTTGTCAGGTCAGCTTGTTTTACCTGTTCAATAAAGTCCTTCTTTCGATGACTTTGGTGCGGCGCGAAACCAGTCCGGGCAAGTAAAACCATTTCTTCACCTTTTACTTCCTGTCGAAGAAAATTCATCAAATGTTCTAAAGTTCGAGATCCTTTGGTTTCTGTCGAGTCGTGATTTCTACTTCTTTCCCAAGCCACTAACACTTCTTCTGGAAGGCAACTCTCCACTAACGGCGTTAGAAAGTCCCCGTACTTTTCTTGTGTTCTTCCCAAGCTATCCAATGCTCGCAGCTTTCCTTCCAGTTCATCATATAGAGAGGGAAGATCCGTCTTCGCTCTTCCGGTAGCAGCGTTCTTCATAACTAAGCTTAACAAATCTCTAACATAGATTTGCACAAGCAAATCTTCTCGTCCAAAACGCTCTTTCAATTGTTCAATTGCCTTAGGGTAATTAGCCGCCGTAGCTGGGAAACTCAGAACTAAACGTTCTGCTTTCGATTTGGGTTCCATAGATTGCAATAAATATTGCATCTTATCCTCATCGGCAATACTTTTGTCGTCGTGTATTTTCTGAAACTGACTCCAAAAAGTCAGGTATTCTTTCGCTTCGCCATTGAACTTTTTCAGCTCTATCTTTGGCAATTTAAATTTTCTCGTTTCCTTATTGTCATTCGGCAGAGCGACTTCTTGCAATTTCAAATCTATCTGAGCACATAGCTCTAAGTACCGGTCTCTGTAAGTTTCAGATTCTTCTAAATCTTCATTAAATAAATGTTCGTCATCTTCACTCTGTAAAAACTGTTTTGAAATAGCAGTTTGACAGACATCAAGTCTCTGAAACTTATCACTAAGTTGAATTCTCAAAATCGAAAGCGATTTCAAATCACATACTTCTTTCGATAATGCCGTTTCTATTTTCTTTAAACTCAGAGAAAAAGCAGTTCTCAGCCCTTTTCGTTGTGTTTTTAAAGCATTTAAATTCATTTTCAAAAGTTCTAGGTTCAAAAGTTCTTAAATGGCCAAAGCACCCAGTCCCGCCGAGGGTACCACTATGTTAGAAAACAAGTTCAGAAAAAATAAGTTCAGAAAGTCTTCACGGGCTGCATCTACCCGATGCCGGGTGCATTTGGAAATAAGCCAAAAAGCCTTTTAACACAACATTCATAATTTTATTTACAAGATTAACAGACGACAAAAACATACATACGCATACCGCCGAGAACAAACTTAATCTGTCTTACAAAATTCAGCTCGGAAGCTGACGTCACTTTTTACAGCGCCGCTCATTGGACAGTTACATTCACGATTACTTCACTTCACAACAAACGATTTGGCCATGGTAAGACAGCCTGTTGTGGATCCAACACTTGTGCCAACTGTGGTGAAATCGGCCACGATAGCGAAAACTGTATTTCTGCACCCTGCTGGGTTAACTGTAAGGGGAATCATCCCGCTTATTCTAAATCCTGTCCCAAATGGACTTTAGAAAAAGAGATCTAAACTGTCAAGGTATCTCAAAATTTATCCTATCTAGAAGCCCGAACCCCTAAAATTGGTGTTTCGTACTTGGCTGTTGCAGCTAAAATTGTGTGGAGCATATCTGTTCAAACAGATCCGCCTTTTGGAACCAAACTCCCACTGCCAATTTTTTCCATTCCTCCAAAACCCAGTCTCATCCCAAATCAACCAACCTGCCATCAAACCCCCAAAATCAAACAATAAAGTCACAAAAAATACCACTAACACTTCCCTAAAAGCTCATTGATCCTCTGGAAGTTCAGAAGTAAATTCCCAACTTCCAAAACCACCTTCACACCTTGCTTCCCTGCCTAAAAGCAGACATCGAAGCAGAGTTGGAATTCAAACCAAAAGGAGAGATTCAAATAGTCAAAGAAAACCTAAGATTTTTAAAGAGACTCTTGATGAGTTTGAACTCGAGGATGACCATGATATAATGAATGTTCCGGATTCCCAGGACAGCTACAAGCTGCTCCTCCCTCTAGCCAATAACAACTTTGATATCTTGGAACTGTCATGGTTTTAGACCTAAACTAGATGACATCAAAACGATTGTATCTTCTTACCTTCCTGCATGTGTAGCACTTCAAGAAACATTCTTGAATTCTTCCCACACATGCAAGATATGCAGGTATAGTTGCATAAGAAAAGACTGATGCTAGTACTACAGTATCTGGTGGAGCTTGTCTTCTTATTTCACATGATTATCCCACTACTGTAGTTACACTACGCATGTCTTTACAGGCTGTGGCTGTACAAATTCTTATTCATTCTCTAATTGTCTGCTGCATATACCTGCCACCGCATGATGCCATCAATCAAGAACTCAATCGACTGGTACAACAACTTCCAGTTCCCTTTGTTCTGCTCGGTGACCTTAATGGCCACAGCACCCTCTGAGGTAGTGATAGTACGAACCATCAAGGGCAACAGATCGAGCAGTTGATCTCGGATCACTCTTTGTCTACTCAATAACGATGAGAAAACATACTTTCACGAACCCACAAGGACTTTCCACTCTTTAGATTCAGCTATTTGTTCTCCTATACTTCTGCCTTTGTTGACTTTCGCAGTAGGAAGTGACTTGCACAATAACGATCACTTCCCCCTCTTCGTCTCGTATGATAGTAGTGTTAGGGTGTGTTATCGATCACCTACCTACTCATATCATAGAGCAGATTGGGTTGCATTTTCACGTTTGGCAGTGGTTTCAGAAACAATGGTACAGAGTGAAGATATTAACACTACAATTAACAATGTCACTGATGCAATTATAGAGGCTGCTAACACAGCCAACCCAGTAGTTCTAAACCACACAGCATTTGTAAGCCCTGGTGGAACACTGAATGCCAGTCCGCTTACAAGAAACAAAGGAAGCTATGGAGCATATTTCGGAGATACCCGACTATAACAGATCGTCAACGTTAAAAAACTACCAGTCTTTTTTTTATCTGCTTCTTATACTTGGAATTTGTTTCCTATAGTTGCTTTTTGGAGAGTAAAGTACAACTAATTTATATCAAAAATAATTTAATAGTAGAAACTTACATATGGCTCCCGACGTGTCAAACGAAAAAGCATAGATAGTCCTCAAAAGTTTTTAATGTTCTACACTTGAACCGATCACACGAGCGCCTCCCGAAGAACGTATTCATCTCGAAGCGCAACAGATTTGTACACCTCGCCGGCACCGAAAATATAAACATCAGTCCACTGGCGACAGTATAGGATCACCGGTGTAGGAAAGGCTTCTCAGCAAAAAGTCTGGTCAGGTTGCGACACCGACTACTAATAACCTTGTCGCTTTCAAACAGGCTAAGGCATTAGCTCGCGGGTTAAGACAACAAAGCCAGAGGAATTCTTGGGTCAGATACGTCACTTCCATAACATCAAGCCACAGTTGTGGAAGAAAATTAAAGCAGCAAATGGTCTTTATCGTGATTCTTTTATTCCAATCGTAAAGACCACGTCTGCTATACATTCTTCCCAAGATGACATCACAAACGCCATCGGAAAGACTTTTCCAGAGTGTCCAGCTCTGACTCTTATAGTCAAACTTTTCAAGCGACTAAAAGAAGCTGAAAAAACACCCGTAAGCTTTAAAAGCAGGAACACCCTCTCCTACAACTGAGCTCACGATGCTTCAACTGAAGATGGTGCTTTCTCATCCCAAAAATACCTGTCCGGGACCAGACTGAATCACTTATCAGATGCTCCGCCACCTGCCCCCAGATTCTCTAAAAAATATACTTTACCTATTTAATAGAATCTGGATGGAGCACAAATATCCCACATTCTGGCGAGAAAGCATCATGATTCCGAGTCTAAAGCCAGGGAAGGACTCCAAAGACCCTCTTGAGCTATTGCCCAATTTCATTAACAAGCTGCCTCTGTAAGACCTTAGAACGCGTGGTCAATACCCGTCTGACCTATACACTAGAAAAACCAAATGTATTTCTCTGTTCCAGAGTGGCTTCCGAAAAGGAAGATCCACTCTGGATAACTTAATCCATCTTGAAGCACAAATTCGCAATGCCTTTGTGCAGAGAAATCATTTCGTTTGTCTTTTTTGACATCGAAAAGGCATATGACCGTACGTGGCGATATGGTATTCTCCGAGATATGTTTGATTATGGTTTTAAAGGAAACTTACCCATATTTATTGAAAAAATTTTATCATCATGTTTTTTATATTGGTTCATTTTTATCAAACTTATTTATTCAGGATGAAGGAATCCCTCAAGGTAGAGTTTTAAGTGTCACCCTTTTTAGCCTTCATTTTAGTCATATCATCAATTCACTTTAATCATCTATTCATGGAACTCTTTTTCTTGACAACTTGCAGATATCATGTCAAGGATCAAATATGTGCTTGATAGAGCGGCAACTTCAGACAGCCATTAACAACTTGGTCCAGTGCTGCGACCGTAATGGTCACACACTATCCTCAAGCAAAAGTGCCTGTGTCCGCTTCTGCAGGAAGTGGAGTCTTCACCCAGACCCTGTAATTTGTATCCAGAACACACAGATCCCTGTAGTCAATGAGATAAGGTTCCTCGGAGTGATATTCAATTGCAAACTCACCTTCATACCTCATATTTCCCATCTACGCTGGAAGTGAAAAATCCTTAAACATCTTAAAAGTGCTCTCAAACACCCTTGGGGCGGATCGAATATCCTTACACCGAGTGTATCATTCCATCATCCTATCTCGTATTGACTACGGGTATGTTGTATATGGTACAGGAAACTCCTCTGATTTGTGCAGATTAGACACTACACCATTCTGCTTTGAGGATATGTACTGGTGCATTCCGCACATCACTTGTTACCAGCCTTTACATATAATGTAACCAGCTCCCACTCGACCTGAGGTGAAAGAAGTTATCAGCCAATTGTTACTTAAAGATCCTTTCTTTACCATCTCACCCTTTAAAGCACATGACTCTTGTTTCAAGTTTCAATCATTTGTATGATGCTAGACCATCTAATATTCAACCATTTATAAAAAGAGACAAACGCATCATCAACAATTCACCCTTATGCGGCATCTTGACTGAAACTAATGATGTGTTAAAATTCCCACCTTGGAACACCCCCTTCCTTTAGATTCATCAATCCCTTTGCAACATATTCAAAGTCTGACACATCCCCAGATGTTTTCCAAGAATTTTTTCCTTACCATCGCAGTCAACTCACCTCTCATATACCAGTTTTTACAGATGAATCGAAAATAGTAAGACAGGTGGGCTATGGTATAGTTTTGAACAATACTACATCCAGTTACATCCTTCCTCTTCTGCCTACACTGCTGAAGTAGTAGCCATTTGTCGCACTCTTCAGCAAATATCCCTTAGTACCCATTGTAATTACTGTATATACACTGATAGCATACTGGAGCAGTATGATCATAATTGTCATCCCTTTGTGTCAGACATTTTTAACATCTTTCAAACATTAAAAAGCAAGGGATTCAATATTCTCTTTTATTGGGTTCCCAGCCATGTGGGTATCGAGGGCAATGAAGCAGCTGCAAAAACTGCCTCTACCCCATTGTCCCTGGCTATACCCTTTTCAGACGTCAAGAGGTCCATGAAGGATTTTATTCATACTCTATGGCAAGAGTCCTGGGACCTGAAAGTCGACAACAAACTCCATCTCATTAACCAGTTGCTCCAGTGCAGAGGATTGATGTCAAATTGACTCGCCTCTGCATCGGACATACCAGATTTACTCATCGTCATTTATTACTTGGAGAAAGTGCTCCTTCGTGCCACATTTGCTTTGCTCCTTTTACCGTTCATCACATTTTAATAGTTTGCCTTGATTTTAATCATCATCGTCGTAGATATTTTAATAGCTCTATTTTAACTATGCAGGATTTGATAGGGGAAACCCACACCCGAATCTTTTCCCTTTTTTAAATACAATTGGTTTTTTAAATGCTATTTAATATATATTTATTTATTTCATGAATTTTACATTTTATTCTATGATAAATTTATTGCACTTGGCGCAGCTTCTCCCCCTCTGGACCTTTCACCATAAAATCCAACAATCAATCTTTTTATAGGCCACCTTAAAAACTAAATTCCTTTTGGGAAGACCTAAGAGTTCTAGAAAGTTTCACGCAATTTGCTTTTCTAAAAACTGCATAAATCTTAATTATATTGTTAATATTAAGTTATTATGTAGAATTTATTGTATTATATTATGCTGTATAAATCCATTTAGAATGCTAAGAATTCAAATATTGCAAAGTAGAAATTTGAAAATAAAATTTAATTTGTTTCAAATGTAAATTTTTTTGAAAAAATAAATTGTGTGTTGGTTCACAAGGGCTAGAGCATTTACCATTTGGCTATCAGGCTGGCTGTATTATACTGTTATTAATCAACAGAATGACAATTTTAAATGAATAATTTAAATTATGTATTCATTTTTGTGTAAATTTTATGACAAAACACTTTATTAAATCTCGGACATCCCTAGTTTAAGTATTTAACCATGCTAACAAATGTATGATGCAGTTGCTTCTTTTGTCTTTCATGTGTTCGTCTTAAATTATACTGCTGAAATTTTAATTGATCAATTTTTATGTTTAGAAAGGTTCCAGTGAAGATGAAGCACCTGTTAAGCCCCCTCCAAGAAAGTTTTCTAACCAAAAAAGTGGCTTTAGTGGGAATCGCAATGCCCATCAAATTGCTGGAATGAGATCACTTAACAAGAATTTAAACAGGTATGTTCTGAACCAAGAAGACCAGGATTTGTACCCCTGAGCTTGTGTGTTTATTCACAAGGACCTGAAGGAATGTTTTGCTAATTTATATTTTTCATGGCTAACAAATTTAGGATTTTTGCCATTCCTAAAATAGTGTATTTTAGTGAATTTTTCTAAAGTTGGTCGTAATTGAACTATTTTCTTCCAAAAGATTGACATTTTTACTAAAATTAAAATTGATCCACCTCCTTTTCTATGATTTAAGTAACCTTTGCTTGAAATAGATGTTAAAAAGCTTATTGACATTAAATTATAAACTTTTAAGAGACAAAGTAAAACTTAACAATAGCCTTATTCAAATGCTGCCCAAATTAAAGATTTAGTTAATTTCTAATGCAATACAGTGATAGAAACCTACCTATGCAAAGAAAATTGATAAACAATTGTGAAATATACCAATTTTATTTCATTAATTATATAGAACTGTAATTGTGAAAGATAAAATAAACTTTTTCTTCATAAAATCGCAATTTAGGATTTATTTTAAACAATACTTTGTTACAAGTTGTTCTATTTTAACTTAAAATTTGTCTCATGAAAACACTAATTAAAACTTGGTGAAATCTTTTATCATTTACTTGTAGCAAAATGTGGTATATCACCAATCAATGTAGTATTATTTATTAAAAATGTATGCTTTCTTAAATTTTAATGCAAAATTACTTTTAACTTCAACATATTCTGTACTTCATGGGTGCTATTCTCTTTGCTTAATTTGACATCTTGAGAAAATGTTTGAAAATATATGTATTAACCTTACATAGATTATCTTAGTTTTTGTTTACTAAAGAAATTTTCTAACATATAGCATTGATTTTAGTTTTGATATTTGACTTTAAATTGGTAAAGTTTTACATTTTATTTATTCTGTTTAAAAAATTTCCAGCAATGAATTTGGAGGTTGGGAGAAGCATACGAAAGGAATTGGACAGAAGCTATTGCTTCAAGTAAGGACTATATTTCCTTCAAAAACATCTATAATCTTTTATATCTATGTTAATTGTTAGTATGTTCTTTTAAATAAAGTTAACAATTTTCAATAATGATTTTTAAACTTAATATTAATCAATAGTTTATATCTATTTTAAAACATTCTTTATATCTGACTTCATATTTTGAATGTTGCTTTTATTTTTAAGATGGGTTACAAACCTGGCATGGGGTTAGGTAAAACTCTTCAAGGAATAACTACTCCTATTGAAGCAAAATTAAGAAAAGGTAAGGGTGCCATCGGCTTATACGGTCCAGAGCAGCCGACAATGTCTCGAGCAAGTGGTCCCGGAGTTATAACAAAAGAACTAGAGAAAGAGGATCAACTGGAAAAGCACCAACGACAATGGAAAAAGAAGGCTGGGGTAAGAAATTTTATCAGTTCTGCTATAAAGTTAAAACCTTAATTATTCGATTAATAATGACTAACATTAAAGACCATAATATAAAAGTACTAGCAAAATTGCCCAGCCTCACTCGGGTTCAATTGGTTAACTATAGATTGAAAGTGACCAGAAAATAATCACTTTCCTCTTTCGTAGAAAAATGCCAAATCATTTAAGTTTGAGTAAAATAATTTTTTAACACCTTTTTGATATTTTTATAATTTCTACAACCTACTTTGGACACAAATTCTGTACATGCAAATCCATCCATGTAATACATTTCATATGTATCGTATTCCTGCTAAAGGTACAAATTGGCGAAAGGTGAGACACTGAGGTAACTGCTACAATAAATGATTTTGAGGGAGGATTGAGAATTCCTTTTCTTGAGTTCTATTCCTGTAAAAGTTCTAAACTCAATTCGTAAAAATAACGAATCTACTGCAGATACTCTCACATAATTTACCAGCCACCATTTTTTTATTTATGGCACTCTTTTCAAATTTCGCCATCATTAAGGGAAAGATGACTAATTTGATAAGATATTTATCACTGTTTGTTTTAAAAGCGAATACGTAAATTCCGTTTCGAGGCACGTGCAATAATAAAATAATTTGTTTTAAAATTTAATATCTTCAGTAGTGATAAAGCAAAGGTAACCTATTACAATTTTTTTAAATGGTAAATCAATTTGACAGCTTTTCTTCTAAAAAATCATACATTGTTTTAAACGAATTTTCCATATATAAGTTGCTTAAATATAGCTTCAATTCGTAAAATAAGCTATCCTGGTCATCTGTCACTATGACAAAGAATTTGTAATATTTCTAAAGTCCTAGTTCGGATATTTTTAACATTAACGTTCTTTCAATAATGACAAAAAAATCAACTTAAAATTTGCTTTATTCTAACTTACATGCTGTTTTAAATAGAATACTTTGCGGTGGTGTTGCATGTGATGAAAAGGAATTACAATTGTATTAAAATAATAAATAATTAAAACAATAAAAGTTGGCAGGGAAAAGTTCTAAAGATACAAATTTATGATTCTTTTTTATCTCTTGACCTCGCACAGTTGCCACAACTTACAACTAAAAATTAGATAGAATTTAAAAATACGAAAAATGAATTTGGAACGAAAAAATATCACTGCACGTGGCAAACGAACACAAGTTTCCATTTCGTTGCAAAATATCGTTTGTCCCAAATGTTAGGAAATAGTTTATATTCTGCTAAGAATATAAATAAGGCTCAAAATAAAAAAGTATTTCAATTTAAATTCTGCAAAAATAGTTTTTTAAATAATTGATTTTTCAGCAGTACTGGTAAAACAATTTAAGTAATTGCAATGCTCAATATGCATTCCAGCTTCTCCAAAACTAACCAAATTATGGTTGATTTAAGTAGAGTTATTCAGATGTTTTAACGTGAAACTTGCTTAAATATGTAAGCAAAGGAATTTCAAATAATGCATTCACTACACTAAAATCTGATTTATCAAATGTAGGAAATTGCATTAAAATATTTTGAACAAATCTTATGTGATGTACAAACATACAAACACAAAATCAGTCATAGAACCGGAAGATGAGCAGACTTATGCACCCAAGTTCAGTCATTAAATGAATGTAAGAACTCACAGTAAGCAAAATTTCATGAAAACATGTTTAACCGTTTGGACGTAGCATGGGCACAGACATAATTTGCATCAAAAGGGTCCAAAGTGGATAGAAAACTTGAGATGGGTCTAAAATATTCAATGTACAAACACACTCCATTCTTATTTATATAGATTAACTTTTTATGCCTTTCAGTTTGAAAAATTTCTAAACTCGTAATTCTGTAACATACGAGGGGTGTTCAAATGAAAAGGTACGAAACGACACTGTGGGTATAATTGAAGTCTTTATTCAAAAGTAATCACCAGAGGCCTGAGCACAACTATCCCACTGTTTCACGAGCCGAAGGATTCCCTGTTCCCAGAATTCCTGTGGCTATGACAAGAGCCAGTCCTCCACTGTGTCCGTCAGTTCGTCATCCGAGTTGGAAGCGCTTCCCTTTGAGATGTTTTTTAGCGGACAAAACAGATGGAAGTCTCAGGGCGATATGTCCGGGCTGCAGGGCAGATGCTCAAGCTGCTCCCTCTTGAACTTGGCCAGTACACTTTGTGTAACCCTGGAGACGTGTGGACGCGCGTTATTGTGGAGCAGAATCACTCCCTCCGTGAGCAGCCCAGGCCGTTTGCTCTTGATGGACTTGCGTAGGCTACGGAGTGTCTCACCTACCAGTTTAACACCTTCCGCAATCAGAAATCTGATGACACCTCGCTGCTCCTCAATCGTCGAATTTTGCAATGTGAACGCCATGATGTCCTCACACGCACTGCCGCGTCAATTGGACGGAACATACAACTGCCTGCGTCATGTGCGGGTGCCCGCGCATGCGCACAACCACGCCGGTACTCGTACATTCGCGTCCCTAGATGTCACTACGTTATCCCAAAGCGGCATATTCAAATTTCAACCGGTTTGGTTGTTACAACGTTTCGTACCTTTTCATTTGAACACCCCTCGTGCATTACTGAAAAGAAAGTAAAATCTTTCGCTATTCTGGAATGTATTGTTATTGTACATGGGTGTCTACATCAGGAAAGAGAATCGCATCAAATTTGCAAAATGCTTGATTTGGCATTTAATACATTTAGGAATCAATTATTACCTTTCTAACTTACCATCTGTTGTGCTGAACTTCAGTCATGCATTCATTATCTAGTCATTTCTTATGTTTTAGAAGTAACTTAAAATTTAACAATTTTTGCTTCTATTTTATTCATGATACAATACAGCAACTTAATGTTTCATTGTTATGCTGTGACCCTTTGCATTCATCAAAACTTTAAGCTATAAAAAACTGTTAATGAAAATCTTTCTAAGCAATTCATGCAGAATAAGTTAAAATGAAAGTTTCATTAAATAAAGAATATAGACTTAAAAATTTCTTTTCTTGATTTAGTCATTTAAAGTTTGTAACCTTTTCAAAGTGCAAGAACAAGTAAAATGTCAATCAGTTTATTATGTGAGTTGAACATATTTAGAAGGTGAAATTGTTAATGTCAGTGACCTGTAAGCCATGTACATGTCAACCAAATCAGAAGTTAATTTTTAGGAAAGCTGCTTAAAATATAACATTTTATTAAATGCATTGCAAAAGAAAACATGCTGTATCTTGCAGCATGCAGATTATGTCCATTTACTTGATGTTTGGCACAGCTTGGCTAAAATATGACTCTTTATTGCCATAAACCCCAAAACAACTATCAACTACTTCTCTTCAACATGCCGAGTTATTTATATACAAGGTCAACCATGAGTTAACAATATACATGATTAACTTTTCAGTTAACCTTCACTTAGAATTAAATTTGAATAAAGTTTCTTAAGTATGTTACTACAATGCAGACAAATTGTGTTAAACTTTATTAGAACTAAACTTTGTCATGTTTTTTCCTTCTGATACAGCATAGAGAAATCAATAAGCTTTTTATTGAAATTTGACTGTCCTTGTCAATTTCAGAGATTTGTATGTGCTTTATCTCATAACCTGCTTTTATGCAATTCCAGGATATTAAACCAAAGATAGAATATTTTACTCAAAGTGCTGAGGAAGCTGTCCAGGAAGGATCCACCAAAAGATTCCGAGGGGATCCCAGTGCTCTAAGCAGTGTGAAGGTAATTGACATGACAGGTCCTGAACAGCGAGTGTTGTCAGGTGAGATTGCTAGTTTGACAATGAACAGTGATGATTTTCACTGTTTATGGTATCCTGGAAGTGGGAAAATCTTTTGCAACAAATGTTTATCTTAACATGCATATTTCATGTGTGCATTTTATATTGTATTCAAATCAAAGATCAGAATTCAAAGTTATGAAACCTTAAAATGTAATCAACACATTTTCCTTAGCAAAATATTTGTTAATTGGGTAACAGTCAATAAATAGGTACTTCCTTATTATAGCGGCCCCGAGGATGAATCGCAAAGTGACCGAGATGTATTGCCAAGGTAGGTTGTAAAATCTCACCAAACATTTGCAGCCCCAAAGAAGCAGCATGTGTTTATATTATCGTCATATTTCTTTTTTGTTAACGTTCCCAATTTTGTATTGTTTTTTAAAATCGCTTGTTTTTCAAATATGTTAACAATCTTTGATTTACCAAACAATGATTGGAACAATTACATGATTGCATCATCTTGAATCGCATCTTGCGGAATTTATGTGGAGAAAATACATAAGAAAAAAATGTTTTTGATGAATTATTGAAAGCAATTTTGGAAATATGGCCTATAATGTAGTGCGATATCATAAAGATTATTAAAAATGTTCTTATAAAACATGTAAGTATTATATTTATTTTCATTTCTCTTACACGTTCACACTTCACGAGCTTGGAGACGACCTTGGCAAAATCGTAATTGCGGGGCCCGCTATAATAAGGAAGTACCAATAAATATTACTACATGAACACAAGTATTACCCGTAGCATAATTTATCTATTTTTTTCTATCAGCTGAAATTTATCTAATTTTTTTTACTATCTAATTTGAAGTTCCTTTCCATTTAGGCTATCACCAAATTCATCAGCAGCATAGCAAGCCTCCTGAACAAGAAGTTGAAGAAATTGAAAGTAAAGCAAGTAAAGGGGATCATTTTTCCTTACCTGAATTGGAGCATAATTTAAAACTACTGAGGGATGACGAAAAACAGAAAATTATAAGATGTGATCGTCAAAAGCAGTTCTCTGAGGATAGGATAGTGAACCTTGGTCATGAATCAAAGCGTCTTAAGCAGGTTTTAAAGCAGGAAGAAAAACAAATTGAGACTCTAGAGAAAGTCCTTAAAATTGTAGAAAGGTCAGTATTTGATTTCATCTTAATGCCCCAAATCAATTTTTAGCTAAATGGAATGTATTGAAAAAAGTATTAAATATTGGATCTTAATTTCCTGTTAAAATGATTTCCCATTTTTGCATATCAAAAGTCTGAATTGCATTAAATGCAAGGGAATTACAAATCATTTGTACTAATATATTTCAACCTATTTTTAAGTGATTCATTTAAAAGGGCTGTTTCTATTTACAACTCCATCTGATAAAGTTTCTTTTCTGGTGTGAAGAGTTTTTTAGTCTTTTATGCTTCAACTATGGCATATGTTTTGACCTGAAAATAACATCAAAGGGTTCAATTTTATGTTGACAACTTTGAAGTCAAATCCATTTTATTCAAATGCATTTTTAATACCAATCAGAACTAAATTTATTTAACTTAATCATTTTAAGTAAAAGAAGTAACTTCTACTAAACTAACTTCTAGAAGTAACTACTGTTTAACTAATCTCTTCATACAATTTCTTTTGAAAATACCTCTAAATTCAATTTACTGATTCAATAATAGCCCTGTGTTCTCCCTTTTATCTCAATAACTTTAACTATCATAGTCACTATTCATAGTCATTTAGCTAGATTAACAAGTCTTGTGTAATATTGAAAATGAAATAATTCAAAAATAAATTAAGAGTCACCAATCCATCTAATGATATCAATGTTTTTCTGTGTAATACATCTACATATGATTATTATTTGAGAAATCGCAAAGGGGGATTTTATATAGAACAATCTTAAACTTTAGTTAGGAAGAATATTAGCCGATACAGATTTTTTTTAATTCATATTCTGCATTTTGTGCCTAATAATATTTATTGAAAGAAGAAAGAAAACCTTTGGTTGAAACTGAATTTCTATGTTAATTGAATATTGAAAGTATTATGAACTGATGCTTTAAATAGAACTGTCTTTAATTTACAGTATGGATAGCTCAGACAGTCAGAATGACAGTAATGAAACACTTGAAATAGCTGCTAAAACATTTAAAGACTTGCAGGATGAGTACTATGAGGAGTATAAAATGTATAATTTGAGTGATTTAGCAATTACAATTGTTGTTCCTCTGGTAAGTTATGTGTTATTTTATAATTATTAAAACGCGAATTCATTGGTTTATTTTACATTTAGTATTTTATTGTTATGAAACAAGATAAGGGTGATTGTTGATTGCTCTATTCTGATGTACAAATATCATGAGTCATGAATTATACCAATGCTCATTTGTGTGTAAAATATTCCCATTAGAAAGCATTTGGCAACACAGCTTTTGAATGTTAAAGAAAACAATTTCATGCTGTGTTACTAGATTTTTAAAAGAAATTTTAAAGTTTAATACAAATATTACATTTAATTCATGATGGGAATTTTAATTATTAGTTTCTGTAATAGCAGCGAAATCTACTGTCCAAACAATTATTGGATATTGTTCCATGCATAAGTGCCAACTTTGGTGAGATAAATTGACTTCTGCTCCACACAAAAAGCTATTTCTTGATAAATACTCCAGGATTTCCTAAATTGTAGAACTGCATTTTTGAATGTCTTCCAAAAAGTTTGCAAACTAATATTCAACAGTTCTAAAAAAGTAATTGGAATTATTTATCAATATCTCAAAATTGACAAAAGAGATGTATAAATCCAAACTATTTTGTAACTCATTTAAAAACAGTAATTCCTTAAAAAGTAGCATGTTAAAATCTATTATATATATATATACAATCAAACTAATTTAAATTGGGACACAAGGAAATGGAAATCACAAAATATATTTACTGCTGAAACAAAACTAAGTCTAATTTTAGTAAAATTTAAATCCAAGCTAATTTTAATTTTGCAACCTATGATATCCTGTGGATGCATAAATTTCTGGATGACAACTGATATATATTATCTAAAATTATTTGCTAATTAAGTACATTTAGTTTCCTCTACTCCAATAGTTTTGTCCAAATAAAGTTGACATTGTATACCTAATTTTTTTAGCATTTTAAATTTATAAATAGAATTATCGAACTTCCTATTAAAGCTAAAAATATGTTGTCTTAAAGTGTAATTAAAAGTTACAATATTGTATTTTAATAAATATACACTACTGTTGGTGAAAATTGCAACACTGAAAGAATCATCAGAAATAAATGAAATTTATTCCACATATTACTTATAGTAGTTCAAATGAACTATTAAATTTACAGAGCAAAATAACAAAAATAATGCTGACAATCAATATCTTGTGCAGCCGCCACGTGCAGCTATGAGAGCCTGTACACATCTTGGCATCGAATCATACAGATTCTGAATGTCATGCTGAGGAATGGTATTCCAGATGGCCTCTATTTGATGCCAACGTTAAGCGGTACGAGCGAGTCGCCGTCCGATGTAATCCCAGACATGCTCAATAGGCGGCATATTCGGGAAACGTGCAGACCATGGAAGAAATGGAGCCTGTCATGCACTGAAGAAGGCTTGTACATTTCGAGCAACATGTGGATGGGCATTGTCTTGCTGAAATACAGCTCCAGGAATGTGTTGCAGGAGGGATAGGACCTCGGGCTCCACAACTTCCCTGATGTAGCGCCCGCTGTTCAGGGTCCCCACAATTTGGAGTAGGCAGGATCGCCCATGATATCCAATAGCGCCCCAGACCATAACGCCAGGCGTTCATCCAGTATGACACTGAATAAAACATTCCGGGTGAAGGCGTTCACCTCTATAGCGTCTGATGAGTACGTGTCCATAGTTCAGATTGTAGCGGGACTTATCTGAGAAGACGACTTGTTGCCAATCGGCACGCCATTGGCTGTGTTGGTGAGCCCATTATAGCTGGAGGCGTCGGTGGTTCAGTGTCACAAGAATCCTTGCATGTAGCCCATGGTGCAGCAGATGTCGATAAACCGTAGGGGCAGACAATGACACATCTGTAGACGTGCTCCAATGTTGTGCCAAAGCACGAGTGGACGCTCTACTGTCCGTCACCGCCATGTGGATGAGGTGTCTGTCGTCCTTTGGTGACGTCATATTGCGTGACCCACTGCCGGGGTTTCGACTTGTCCGGTTCTCCATTGTCCATCTCTTCCACACACATCACTGTTGTGGCATTACGCCCCGTGCAAGTGGCGATTTCATGATATGAAAGTCCACCCTCATGGAGGCCGATCATGCTGCCCCGTTTGAACTCCATTAGTTGCTCGTATGTCACTCTGCGTTTTTGACGAGGCATATTGACTTCTAATCAATCATTTACGGCAGTCAAACGACGATACAAACATTTTAACTCATCTTTACAGTGCTTTTTATACATGGCTCACTTGGAAGTTTAGAGGGTGCTTCTTGGCCCACACATGCATGATCGCTTTTTAATTCTAATCATTTGCATATTCCTAACCTCTTTTGCATTTCCTGCAAGTTTCGTTTATAATTTGCATGATTCCTTCATGGTGTTGCAATTTTCACAAGCAGTAGTGTATGTTTAATGTTATTTTTATTTAATAATTCTTTATATCCATACCTATCAACCTTACGATTTCAATTTCCAACCTCCTTTAAAAGTTGGAAAGAGGCCAAACATAATATTGGATATTATATTAGTATCATGAGACATTATTTTTTACTTTTAATTTTCATATAATATTTTAAATGTTTATTCAGGTGCAAAGACTAATGAAAGATTGGAATCCATTGGAACAGAAACACCACTACATAGATATTTTTCAAGATTGGAAAGCTTTGTTAGAATGCAGTAGTCCTATTTCTGGATATAAAGGAATGGAAGCAGAGTTACAGCCCTATCACCGCCTTGTTTGGGATGTTTGGATGCCCCCTGTTCGTAAAGCCATTTTGTATGTAGTTAATTTTATGAAGCTCAAAGAATCCTAGAGGCCTTTCCTGAACCTCTACTGGAAGACATTACTTGAATTTATGTTTGGAATGATTGGGATAGCATGTTATATATCTATTCCTTTTAATTGCACTACATTGTTAATCCTATTCCCCTCTGTATCATACATTCAGGTTCCTAGGTATCTGAACCAATAAATACTTAAAATGTTTGTAATATATTTCAATTTGCCATGCTAAAATTTCCTTTTTTGAAACTTGATTTTTTTATTCTAGCTAAATAATATATATTTAAAGATGTATACAAATGCTTTTTTTAATTCATATATTTGAAAACCATTCACACTTATTGGTTTCCATATTTTCATACAACAATCTCAAAGTTTACTTTAATACGTATATGCAGAAGACTCACTGTTATGACCTTGAGGGGACATCACTCCTTTTCCTTGGTCGTTATTTCGGTCATAAAATAACATTTCCAAGTTTTGTAGAACTGCTGGGACCTTAATTGATTATATCACAGAGAGTTGCAAAATCAAGAGTTGCTATACAGCAAGTCTACTGTTAACTGATTAAGAACGATTTTTAATTTTTTTGCTCATGTTGTGCTGCTTAATGTTTCGTGAATTCTTTAACACAGTTTATTGTGACAAAAAATGACATTTTAATATAATTTTGTCTATTATTTCAGGGCTTGGAATGCTCGTAACTGGTCTCCTTTGATCGAACTTCTGGATACATGGGCACCCCTATTACCTCCATGGGTTCTTGACAATATATTAGAACAATTGGTTCTTCCACATTTACAAAAAGAAGTTGAGGCTTGGAATCCTCTAACTGACACCTTACCTGTACATTCGTGGTTGCATCCTTGGCTTTCCTTAATGGGTAAAATTTAATTTTCATCTCCACAATTGCAAAGATAATCCTTCTAAAATAAGGCAGTAATTAAAATTCCCCAAAAAATATAATTGGCTTTCTATCTACTTTACATCCCAAGCTCCAGTGTATTTATTAAAAGTATATAGCTTTATGTGTAATGCAATAAACCTGTGTTTATTAAAAGAAGCATGTTAATAGTTTGATAATAGCGATGGAAAAAGAACAAAACAGGCTTATATTGAAAATGTCTAATATAACAAATGCATTGAATCTTGTCTTGTGCTATTAAGATTATGTTACAGTTAAGTAGTATATAGATAAGTTACTCTAGGAATATGCATTTAATATTACTAAATTTTAGGATCTTTTCTTTTATCTCGATGTTGTATCTCCCAACATAGCAATGTCCTGAATGTCCATGTACTGTATTCTTTAATAATTACAAGAGTCCAGCACTTAGAATCAATAAAATATGCTTTAAATAATATATTTCTATAATTTTAATGTGTTTATTTTATGAATAAAATATTTTATGAGAGGGGTTTCTTCATAAGTGCTTCAATACTCACAACGTACTTTTATTGTAATTTTCAATCGCATATTTTTCATTCATTCTAGGTACACGTTTAGAACCACTTTATGCTCCCATTCGCCACAAACTCTCCTCTGCCTTAGTGAACTGGCATCCCAGTGATTGTTCAGCTAAATTGATTCTTGAGCCATGGAGGCCAGTATTTTCTCAGGGTGTCATGGATGCCTTTGTCATTAACAATATTGTGCCCAAACTTGCGATGGCATTGCAGGCTTATGTCATCAATCCTCATCAGCAGCATTTAGGTATAATTACATATACTGAAATACTCTATGATCCTGAATTTTTTATAGTAATTCCCCATTCATATTGAATAAGAAATGAAATCTGTCATTTGCTTTTTGTTTGAAAAGACTAAGTTTCAACTAATTCTTTGATTGAAATTCATAATCATTGAATCAAAAATGTTTTGTTACTTTTTGTTGAATTCTTATGCTATGAATATGAATAGGAAAAATTCATGGTTCAAAAACATGAAAAGTTTCTACCTGCAGGGCAGGTATGAAAAAAATCAGATTTATTTGATTTAAATTAGACTTTTTTATTTAAATCGGATTTTAATTATTTTTATTCATTTGTTGCCTCTCCATGTTTAAACTTGTTAGATATTAGACATGCAAATCACAGTATAGATTCTAGATAGTATTGATTAATGTTGAACATTAATATATATAAAGATTTAGAAACTTTAGCAGGGCAAATTTTTGAGGTAGGTAGGTATTTTAATTAACATCGCACTGTAAATTTTTGAGACTGGAAGAATAAAAGTTATCATTGGGTTTTGTTACTTTTTTTCTTTCATTTGAATTGTACTTCATGATACGAATCCATTATTCTTAAAATTCTAAATTAAAAAATAATCATTTAATTAAGGGGAAGAAATTTTTATTTTAAACTTAATATATTTTTATGACAGCGTGTGAAAAATCACGATTTAAAAAAAATCCTTAAAATCGGATTTTTATGATTTTAATTAATTTGTTTATGTTTAAACGTGTCAGACATGAGATGCAAATCATAGTGTAGGATCTAGTTAGTATTGTTATAGTAGGCTTTCCAGTCTGCTACACAAATATTAAAATCCAAATGAGTTTCCCCCAATTCCAAAGGAGATCTGAGACTGAAAAAATCGTGATTCCTTTTTAATTGGGTTTTTTATTCAAATCGGACATTTTGTTGGATTTTTATTATTTTAATTTTTCCCCTATGTGTTTAAGCATGGGACATGCAAATTATAGAGTAGTTACAAGATAATATCAATGTTTGTTAAACATGTCTGGGGGTTTAGAAATTTTCTAAATTCCCTTACCAGGAATAAATTCCTTCTTTAAAGGACATGTCAAAATTACCTGAAGACATTTTGTACAATGTATGGACTCAAACCTCAATCTGTACAAAACTCAGCTTCTGCTGATGACAGATTTATGTGACATTTATTTTAAGTGAGTAAAAAGGAAAATATTTGTTGGACAGTTGTCATCCCAACATGAGCAGTTAACCCCTCGGGACCCGAATCCCTTTTGACCCCAAACAAGAGGTATATATTTCCAATGAGAAATAAACTTGTTAAAAAAATCCACCTACACTAAGCATGTCCGACCCCTTGAAACCCTTTAAAATTTTTATGGTAGGGCTCAGGACTCCAAACATAAGGGGTAAATATGCAAATAATGGGTAACCAAAAATATGCAGAGTGGTTTTATCTGTCTTAGGTTGCTTATCAGACGGGTCGCAAAGTTCTAGAGACCCGAAACTCTGGGTCATAATATTTTTTTAGTTTGAGCTAAGTCTCCCTCCATTATCAGATAATATAAAAAATATACCGATAATATTGGTAATGATTTATGTAAACAAAATGAAGGTTTCCAAAATATATTTATAATGAAGCAAATCATGTCTCCAAGTTGGAACCCAGTGCATCCCAATCAATACAATTATCTTTAGTGTCCTCAAAGTAGGAAGGCTAGTAATTATCAGTTTTATAAAGGATCAATAGCGGGGTTACTGAGTAGAAGCAAACTTTTAAAATGGTTTGTATTGTCTAATTTTGTCATAAGTTATTTCATTTTCAATATTAAACTTAAGAAAAAAATTAAAGTGGTTTAAATCAATGATTTTTTTAATAAAAATCACTTGATTTAAATCATAATTAAAATCAAGCTGATTTAAATCGGCATACCC
This sequence comes from Meta bourneti, assembly GCA_933210815.1. Lineage (NCBI taxonomy): Eukaryota > Metazoa > Arthropoda > Arachnida > Araneae > Tetragnathidae > Meta > Meta bourneti. The sequence continues at coordinate 74,567,957 of OW119929.1, read as the reverse complement.
TGCTGCAGGGTATCTAACAATTTGTTTTAAATGTCCAGCTTTTACTAGGTTTAAAAATTCAAATTACCAAAAACCTAAAATTAGTCTAGTTTGATTGTACAGTTATTTAGTTTACTTAACATATTAACAAGTGGGAAATATAACTTCATTGACTTTGTTAATCAGAAAATTTATGCAGTTTTATGTGTGAGGGGTTGATATAGATTAATATTAGTATAATTTAGATAAGAATAATGTTTATAGAGAGTTTATTAATTTAATTTTAGGATATCTTGATTTAATGTGGTCAGTTATAATGTAAGAAACATTAAAAAACTGATTGAAAACTTTTTAAATCTGTTCCCTAGTTGTAGTTGCTAGTTAACTAGTTGTAGTTGCAATTTGTACTTAAAACCATTTCATCCTTTACAAAATAATTTATTTTATAAAGGATTGTGGTAATCTGATGGAGCAAAAACTCTTAGGAAGGAATTTTGTGTCTTAAACTAATATTTATGTGCAGTAATATGTAGAACAAATTAATATTTTAAGAAATATGTTTAAAATCTTATTGAAATTTAAGTTTTACAGTACAATTTGTTAATTTAATTGAAACAGGTATTCTGTACTAAAGGTTTACAATGCTTATAAACTAGCTTATAAGCAATTAACTTTTTTGCAGACTTTTGATCTTCATCAATTGTTTCTAAGCATTGCATGCTGATTTCTCATGAAAAATTTCGTTATTTTTTATCCATCCACTAACTTAATTTTTTTTTTCTTAGATGTGTGGAATTGGGTAATGGCATGGTTGGATATGATACCAGAACCTTGTATGGTCACCCTTTTAGAAAAGAATTTCTTTCCCAAATGGTTACAAGTTCTTTACACCTGGCTGACTCATAGTCCAAATTATGAAGAAGTTACAAAATGGTACACAGGATGGAAATCCATGTTACCTCCATCATTGTTAACACATCCAATTATTAAAGGTTTGTTATATGTGATCTATAGTACTATTTCTAAATACATATCTTCCAGATTTTTCTTTTCAATCTGAGAAATTTTCAAAGGATGCCAAATTTGTGGCAATCCAAGAACAATATTGCATATCTGCCAACTTATCCTAAAGCCCTTTGGAAAAAGCACTTGGTTTTCTGATCTTTTGAAGGAAATAGTATCCATTTTTCTCTTTACAGGAAAAATTTTCAGGAAACACAAATTTCAAAGCTTTGGGCCCCAAGTTGTGGCAAGAATATCGGAATCAGTGGTTTGCTAGATTTTCATAAAACCTTCTATGGCATTAACTTTAAAGAAAAACTTTCAAATATGCCTCTAAAATACTCAAGAAAGTCTTGCATTGCTTATTTTTGCATAGATTTGGTTCCATTTTGTGTGAAATACCGCCAAATTGGTTTAACAGAGTTCGAACTATCGCAGAAGAGTTACTTCTTTCTTTTTAATTTCTTTCTTAAAGACCAATTTGGCACAATTGTCTCTGATTTGGCTCTTTTATTTTGATCATTATTTTTAAGAATTTTCATTCCTGACCGTTGGGTATTTTTATATCATAAAAATCTTCCAGATTATTTTCTTAGGTTGCCAGTATGTAAATATATTTTGATAGGCTTGTTTTTACATTAATGTCACAACCATATTTTATTAATTATTCTAGAACAATTCCGACAAGCTCTCGAGATTATGAATAGAGCTGTGTCTGCACCACAAGGGCTTTTGGGCCAGCAACCTGGAGCAAAAGAAAGCATGGCATACCTGACTAATGTTGAAAGACAACAAGAAATGGAACGACATGTTAAACCAAGACGAGATTATGAAGTAATAACACTTATTTTTGTAGATTTTTTAAAACTTGTGAATGTTAATTTTTTTCACATAACATTTATGCAGGTTTCAAATGGGTTTACTAGACAAAAAACTCATTTCTATCAGTTTTCAATGATCATTACATGCTTTTTACAAATCCATTCATTTTGTATGGACAAAAAACAAAATGACAAACCTTCCAGGCCAAATTCCAAAATAGCATGCCTTCAACTAAATTGAACTTGCAGTTCAAGTCATACTTCCATTGGGATTAATTAATAGGAGTAAAAGTTCTTTTACAGCTAAAATATTTTTTCTTAATGACTTAAACTGACTTTTTTTTCACTAGATTATTTGAACTTGTGAATTTCAAATGCAATTTAGTAACTTATCAAGATAAATAAGCTCGTTAAGAGAAAACTGCCATATGCAAAAGCATGAATGGTGGTTTGGCTCTGAGTAATGGAAGATTTAATTTTAATCAAAATGCCGCTACTAAAAATATCTTTCTAAATGCAAAGTTCGTAAATCTTTTCATGCAAACCTTTTAAATGCAATGTCAAAATTTTCAGATGATGTTATTGTGGTTTGTAATTTTTAAATATGTTCTTGACTGATTTTTCATATTTTACATTTGTTTTTAGGCCATATTGCAGACTACGCGTGGATCCACTTCAACAGCATCTCTTACATTGACATTTAAAGACCTCATTGAGAAAAAGGTAAATTTAACAATGAATGATGATATTCTTTTCCATAAGAAAAATGATCTTATTCACAAAGTAGGATGCCTAGACACCTTTTTCACTTTCTGAGTTGCCTTTGTTTCTAGACTGGGTGTATGTATAGCATGGTAGAAGTCTAATTCCACCCAGTTTGATATGCTTAAATTGAATCTATTATTCTGTCTACTATGCTCTTATAATAGCAACATTTATTTACTTTATTTTGACACAAGAACTGTTGCTTTAGCTGACTACATGTAATTATAGAATAAAGTTTAGTTGCAACTCTGCATAAAGTTGATAAACTATATGCTGGGTTGGATCAAAGGGGACCAACAGGACATAAAGAATGATTTACAATTACAAATTAACTAAGCTAGTTGAAAACCCAATCACTTTTCAACTGCCCATCCTCAAATATTAGGCTTGAAGATTTCTCCTTTGTCATTTCCTTGAACATTTGAAAATACAATGCATCTAAAAAAATTCATGTCAATGAAAAGTTCAGAAACAAGACACTCAATTAAGTCTTAATGGATAGTAAAGTTTCTCCAATGTACTACCATATATTAACATTTTAAAAACATTTGCCTATCTAATTGTATAAGGCCTTGTTTTCTATTAACTTTCAACCATTTGGTCCTTAACGAAAGTACGCCTAAACATTTATTTTAGCATCAGTCTAACTTAACTGGTTATAAAGCAATTAGCAAGCATTTTCTTCAATACCTGGGGTGGGCAACCTGTTTGTGCACATGCCAAAATTTCCAAATCTTTTCCCCAAGCATTTCAAGGAACATATTTGATGTCTTTTTCGTGTCCTGGAAAAACCTTTTCAAATAATCAAAAATCACAATTACAGCAATAAAATCAAACATTGTACGAGTGATTATTATAAGTCATTAGATATTGTCATGAAGAAATAATTGAAAATTCAAAACAATAAAATTATTAAGGTTTATTTGTGTGTGGAGGAAAGAGAAATACAGTAAAGCATAACAGAAGTGGAATCGTATCAATAAAGAATAATCAATGTTATATAGAATATTAAAAATAATTTGATATTTAGGATTGGCTACAAGAAGCTTCTAGAAAGTTCTGATGCTATTGGCAAAAATACAAAATAAAATGTTTAAATTTAAATGAAAAAAATAATTAAGGGGAAATATTATCTGTAATTAAAGTCAAATATCAGTTTTGAACCTGGTATTCTTTCTGGCATTTATCATCTGTGCATGGCATTACTCCCTCCTATAAAGAACAGCGCTTCACTGTTTTGGTAACTTAAACTGCACTTTAGTTCTTGTACAAGTCACTGGTTCAGTTTACAGTCTTTTCCTTAAAGGGGTGAACCTCCCTTGGAAGTATTACTTTGACTATTCTCAAAAGTCAGAGTCATCATCAGAGAGTTTGTAAATTGGTCTTGGTAAGTCTGGATCGTGGTAGGAACACTGTTAGACTTCAGTTGCCTTGAATTATGTTCAAAATCTTCTTCGTATGTGACATCAAACAATTGTCGTAAAACTTGTAATGAGCTGAAGTACCTCTTAAGAAGTTTTCTGACTACTTTGCGCACTGGATAAAAATCCATACCAAGTATCCAGGCTCGTGTAAGATACCATTTTTTGTCTGAAATCATTAGCAATCTTTTTCTTGAGCTTGAAGGGTTCGGAGCCTAGATAACGGTCTCGATTCTTCTACCTTAATGAGTTGATCAATATAATCATCAGGACAAAATGGGAAAATAGTACCAAGTGTCTTGACTTCCTGTCCATGAAGTAAATATAAAGGTTAATACAGTAGTATCTTGCTTGGCAGTATTGTAGGCCAAACCAAAGGAAATACTTCATCCCAGTTCTTTGCTCGATGTCAACATACATGGACAGCATATTCGATAGGGTTTTGTTAAATCGTTCAGTCAGTTCATTTATTTGTGGATAATGTGTATGCTGTCATCAATATCTATGATTAACATGGCACAATCTGATAAGATGCGAAATAAGTCCCAACTGGAACATTTGTCTGTGATCAAAACTCGTGGAGCTCCATGTTACAAAAGGACACATCTTCCACAATAAATTTTGCTAATTTGGGAGCTGTAGCAGTCGATAGCTCTTGTAATGGCATAGCGAGTTAAATAATCTGTTCAAGCTGCTCCATTTGTTTCCTTGTGTGGATCTAAGAAATCATTCAAGATCTATTCCATGATAAAAGGGCACTACAGCTGGAGGTATCTATCAGACTTCTGCAAAGTAACTTTTCTCCTTTGATATTCTCAGCAGTGGGTAACATATCTTCATAATCCTCTATACAGACCTGGCTAATGAAATCATCTACGAATTCTATCAGACATTTTAGCGAATCTTAAGTGTCCTGAACCTCCACCAAAAATGTCACGAAGAAATAATTGAAAATTAGAAAGAATGAAATTAAGGTTTGGAGATCGTGAGTTTTTTAATGCCACGCAGACAATAAATAGCAGGAAGAGTTCCGAGTTCAAAACTGGCATTTGACCTTAATTGTAGACGATATTTTTCCTTAAAAATTTTTTTCATTTAAATTTAAAATTTTTATTTTGTATTTTTTCTATTTATCGTCCGCCAATATAGTTTATTTAATTACTGATAGTTTGGCGTGTAGCTGTCATTAAACCTAACCCTTGTGCCATACAAAATCAATAAATCATGAGATTGAATGAATGTAAAATTTAGTGATAGAATTTTTACTTAAAATCCCTCCCCTTACAACTCAGCGGAGTAACTATTTTTTGAAGGAGAGCCCTGGGTTTCGTGCACCAGATATAGTTACAGATGTGCTACATTTGGCAAGTGTTCAAATGGTTCCCTACCCTATGTTATACCTTCTCCCTGTTACGTCAACTTTTCATTTTGTATTGTCAATCCTCTTTTCTGTAAAAGTTCATTAATGTTTCTCTTTTGCAGTGGCCTAATATATTTACAAAGGGGTATGAAAAAAATCAAAAACATCGGATTTATTTGATTTAAATCAGGCTTTTTTTTATATTTAAATCAGATTTTTATAATTTTAATTAATTCCTTGCCCGTATAAGTTTAAATTTGTTGGACATAAGACACGCAAATTACAGTGTAGTTTTGATTTATTTCAACATTAATATTTTTATGTAAAATATTAATGTATTAAGAAATATAGCCAAGTAAATTTTTGAAAGATCAAAACGCGTCATAGGAATTAGCAAAGTAAATCATATGATAGAGTAAATAGATCCCAAATGCCAAGATGAGCAATGTTTTTCCATCTGGTTCTCAAGCAGTTTAGATTACTTTGAGTTTAACTCATAACCAGTGACATGAATTTTTTGGACCCATATATATAAAGCTGCCAGATCCGACGTACACCATATTATGAATTTTTTTGAATCATACAAATTTCAGAATTTTTTTCTGCATTATATATTTATCATATGAATAAAATGTTTTGAATTATTTCAATTATTTTGGTATAAAATAATGAATTGGTTTAAGACTTGCTTTTGAGAAAAAATCATGTCACCAACAGAAAATAAAATAAAGGGAACTTGCATCTTGAAAAATTCCTACTTATTAATTTTAAGCTAGCAAAAATAACTTATTGGTGAAAAATTGTTATTTTTTGTAAATTCAGTAAAAAAAATTAGACATGGAAATACATAAATTTGAAATCAAATGTCTATTTTCCAAATTCTTTTAGCATTGTCAAGTATTTCATAGGTATATTCGAAGCACACAAAAAGGGTTTATATATAAAACAAAAAGATGAAGCTTTTCTCTATGAACAGCATAGAACAAGTGTAATATCATCCCCCAGATAATGTTAAATCAATGGAATTTTGAGCTTGCAATGAAAAATTTATCAATTCCAATAGCTTTCTGTGCTTCAACTTATCTTTTCTCAACATACTCAATTATCAGATGAGTGAATTAACTTTTACATTCCAAATTTCAATTCCATAAACATTGAGTAGTTATTCTAGGAGGGTAAAGAATTCTAAGGGATGAATGCATAGAATTTCCCAATAAATTGAAATAAAAATTAACCAATATATTAACAAAACAAAATAAAACTATTAAAATTGCCAATTATAGAGATTTATGTGCAAAATTAGAATGCTTTTGTGTTATTGAAGAAATCTTTTTGTTGTGATTAAGTGTATTTTTTATGAACAGACTACAATACTAAATAAATAACTAGAACATCTTAAAAAGAAAGCAAGTTACCATAATTTTAATAATTTGATTGAATATATTTCGAGCATCTTCACTCAACACATGGTGAATGGTTTAAAATTGACCATGTGCGATTTAATCACAGAATGTTTAGAACAAAACCAATACTGATGAGCAGGCTTGCGAGTGACACCTATTGGTCAATGGTCCATGATGGAAATACTTGACGGGTAATTATGATCCCAATCAGTAAATACTTGTTATTTAGTGTCTTCAAAGGGAAGATGATTTTCAATATAATTTTGGGGTGAACTCAGTACGAGTGAAGTTCTTATTTGAATAAAATAACACACATCTTGAGTATTTCATTCTCAATATCATTAAACATGACAGAAAGAAAAATGTAATTTAAATCAATGATTTTTTTAATAAAAATCACCTGATTTAAATCATCATACCCTGATTTACAAACAGCTTCTTACATAAAAGCTATACTTTTCTGACTCCTTTCATTACAATAAGACTTCAAATTTTGTGAAAAAGTACAGTAATTTTTAACCAACATGCTCTAGGACATACGACTCAAATCTTATAGTGTGTATTGTTTAAACACCTATTGAAATTCGCCAATACACAAAAAAATACTAATAAACAAATTAATTAAATAACAATTATCTCTAAATTACAGAGTTTGTACCTTATTTTGCAACAAAAAATCAATTGTGTGCCTAGAAAGATCTTTTCATTTTTTTGTTCATGTGTATTTTTGTAGCATTCAAATAAAATATATCACAACATCAAAATGGAATTTTACATTAATTTCAATTAAATTACAAAATATTCTGAGGTTTGGATATTTACATGTAAGTGCAAGAGCTTGGGGTGGCCGACTTAGAATGCAAAGATTTTTCTTTTTATGGATGCATATTTCTAGACTTCTTGGGTTACCATCTCCAAATACTTGATTGTTGAATCACCCTTGTGCTAGGAATGTGCAATGTTAAATTCATTCACCATAAATACTCCTAATTGTTGACTGGGTGGAAGTGAATGTTGATATTGGCATTGGAAGAAAACTACACCTGTGATGTTATCAGCAGACTTAAATACGTGTTCAAACTTCAGTTTCACGTTCCTCTCCGTACTTAACTTACGATCACCGATACTTTAATGCCACATTGCATCACTGTCTTAATGCTATAATTTAATGTTTATTTAAAGTATATGTGAATTCATTTTAAAGTATTTTTTGGGATTAGTTTGATTCATTTAAGTTGATGCTCACAAGAAGCACCACAATGAAAGCATATAGTTTTATGGCTCTATTCTTGCGAGCCTCAATTCAAAATTAGGTAGCACATCCCTTAGTGTAAAATATCAGGACTTAATCAAGATATACCCAAGTAATTCAAATGATACACTTTTGCCATTTAGGGGTTAGTGGCTTGTTGCTAATCAACTCTGCATTAGATTTCTTCAATGCTAAGGAGAAGTAGTGTAAAATGTTACATTTACAAAACAAAATTAATGAGTTGCCCTATTTAAGGATTTATAGTGCAGCTTTTGTTGGAAAACTCTTGGTGTTCCAATGAATGTGTAGTAAGTCGACAAATTTTCAGCTTGTGTCATACTAAATTAATCCATTTCTTTGTATTTCAGGCAGAAGAAAGCAATATCTTGTTTATGCCTGTGCCAGGAAGATACCAAGAAGGAAAACAAGTTCATCGATTTGGTAGCAGCTTGCTTTATTTGGATAGGGGCGTCATTTTTGTTTTTAATCAAAAAACATGGGTGCCAACTTCTCTTCAAAGTTTGTTAGATACTGCTGGATGAATATATTCTCATAAAAAAATCTGTAAATAGTTTTCTGTACATTGCTTTTAGCATAAAGATTTGTATAAACTGAATTTTTTTATTGTTTTTAAAAAAATTATAGTATTACTAGTCAAACTTTCACCTGAAGATTTAAAGATATTGCTTTTAATATCTTGGTACTTCATATTAGTGAAGTAATTTAAATCAATACTTTTCTCTTTTCTGGCAGACCAACACATGCTTTTCACAAGATGCAGACAAAACTGAAAAAATCTAGATTATGAGAATTTTTTGTATTCATATTTCAGATGAACCTAAATGTATAATTTTGTGGGGTTTAAATTTGAGTTCAAGAAGCTTCATTAATCAAGAACACTAATTACATGATTGATACCTGTACTCATTTGTCCTCACTTTGAAGGAAAGTATTTGCGACTAGACCCATAACTTGGGTTTCTGTCATTTCTAATCGCTACCTATATGGAATCGCCTTTTTTGCAAATATAAGCACAAATTGTTTTCCTCCATATTAAAACGGTACATGAAACATTTAGGAGCAAGTTCATAATACTTAAGATTTGGAATACTGGATTAGTTTCTTGGCATTATAAATTGTAGACAAGACTGGTTTGGGATTAGAGCTCCTTCAAAGATATTCTAATTTTGAAACAAATACACTCAGAAAGTTAGAGATGTTAACCATGTCGGTAATAAGATTGATTTTCAGTAATGATTTGTTTCAACATAGTTAATGTGTAATTGAGCCTTAAGAAACAATGATAGATCAATGGGTTACCAAAATCTGCAACATATTTACATTAACAAAAAAAACAGTAAATATGTGATTTGCATGAACATTTTTATTCAACTTAAGTTTAATCATCCATTACGTAACCTTGTTACTGACAATCGTCAATATGGAAAAAACATTGCAGATGCCAACTTCCAATTTGATTAACCTTTTTATAAATGACATTTTAATCAAGATTAAGAGTACAAGGTAAGTAAACAATACACATCAGCATATTGAGTTTTGCTTTTATGGCTGTATCAATTCTCCTTTTCAGAACTATTCTCATAACACATTTCAACTGTTATCTAATAAAATTTCAGTACTCTTCCACTATAAGTTTTATGCAATGCAGTTTTCCTGGCATAGGGCTCTTGAGTAAATACAAAAAACATCTGCAATTTCTATTTAAATACACTTTAATGAGAAATATATTTTGACAATAGCCTCAAATGTTTATTAGTGATATAGAAGAAATGAAGAATTGATGTACTTGCTACTCTGACTGCAAAAATGAGTCATTTAAAATATATAACGTTATTAAATCAAAATTTCGAAATTCAGAAGTAATAAAAAAGGTGGCATTTTGTTGGTAGATAGGTTCTTGTAAACATTTAGTCATTTATTTCACAATTGCATAATTAATTTTACATAAAGTATTTTAGACGGATCATATACAAACAAGAACTCAGTAGAAAAACTATCTTCTGCATTCTAAAAAGTACAGTATCTTATTCCATATTAGTTACAGTTGAGGAATAATTTAAAATACATTCACTAGTATATGCAATTTGTAAGTATACTAGTATCAGCTTGAAATTAAATCACAGTAATAATATAGTAACTGGAAAAATAATTATTTTAATTAAGATTGAATGAGTTTTTCATGTTAAAATTGTAGTTTCAGTATGTATTTCCCATCTAAACGGTGAAGTCAGTTCTAACCGTCTTTGATCACTAATTTTTTACACAATCCCCGCTTGTGGAAGTTTTTCCTTTTTAAGTTTGAAGTTAGGTAAAATCTTAGTTAATGTTACTCCACCCAATTCAAATTTTTTGTGACAGCCAAAAATGATAATTGGCCAAAAACAATACCACATTGTAGTGCAGATTAAACATGGATTGGAATTTTCAAGATTGTTTTAGGCCATCTCTTGCATGTTTGGTATCTATGTGTGTACCTGTAGTATGTCCAAACAATTGAATATATTTTCATGGTACTGTGAGTACTTATATTCATTTAGTGACTGAACTGAGTTGCATTAATCTTCCTGTTCTATATTCGATTTTGTGTGTGCAAGAATTATATAAAATGTATTTAACATATTTCAATGCAATGTTCTCTATTTGATACACCATATTTTAGTTTAGTGAATACATTATTTGAAATTTCTCTGCTTTCATATTTAGGCAAGTTTCATGTTAAAACAACTGAGTAACTATACTTAAATCAACCAAGTTTTGGAGTAGCTGGAAGGTATAATGAGCATTGCAATTACTTGAATTGTTTTACCAGTGCTGTGAAAAATCAATTATTTTTCCAAAAACTATTATACGGAATTTAAATTCTAATTCTTTATTTTAAGCCTTATTTTTTTACGGGGAAAAAATTCTGAATTTTGGGAGACGAGAGAATAAAACAAATAAAATATACAGAAGAGCTTTAAAAATATTACTGGTAGTATGGCAACCTTGGTACTTTTTAATAGTTTGCTTTTTAAATTTGTGTTTGTTATATTCCAAGAATCTATTTTGTAGTGAAAAAACATACATTCATTAGTTTTCGTTCAAAGCTTTTTAAGTTAAGATGTATTTCTGGATTTTCAATTTGATGTTTTTTCGTTCAATAACTAATCAAGGTAAGTAATGGTTTAATTAGTTTTAAAAACATTTTTAATCATTGTATAATTTTGAGAAACACTTGTTTTTAAATGACATACAAGGCATTTATATGTAGACTCTGAACTATACTATGCATTCTGGGTAACATTGGCACACTCTAGAGATTTTTCTGCATTACTAAAGATTTAAATTCTACATTTGTGAAATTGTGTATTTAACAATTGTGTACCTTTATTAGAGCGTGGTAGTTACATGTGATGAATAGGTATTACAATTCAATAACGAAAGCGGAAGATAGTTAACCAATTCCACTTGAGTAATGCTGGGTAATTCTGCTAGTATTAAATAAGTGTTTACAAAAATTAACAGTTAAAGAATTCAAGTTATATGGACGAAAGGAAACAAGTGTTGAAGTCCAATCTTGAGAATTCTTGGATAAAAAATTATAACTAAAATAACTACTGTTTGCAATTCAAAAAAATAAATATTTCAACATCATAATATGGCGATGTCCGGAATCAATCCCAAAGGGAAAGATCCAAGGACACCCGTAATTTTGAACCAGTCATAAAAGGTCAACATCTGAACTGGCACCCCACTCTCCAAACTTCCACACTAACATGAGAACATTTGAGACTGGCAGATTTAACATGCACCAGCCCCAGTGGACAGTATGGTCTTTGGCTGGGCCGAGTTTCGAGCTCGCAACCCTCTGGTTGCTAATCCATTGCTCTTCTAACTGGGCTATATGTGCCAAGGATTGGAAGCTGAATCAAGACCGATTCATTTTTTAAAATTGCTTATGTTCATTTACTTGTAAGTACTCCAAAAAATGCACTCCTTTGACAAATCCATTTATTAAATTACCTTTTCTACATTTCTAAGAATACCAATCTGCCAGCAATATCTTATTTGTTACATCCAAAAGTCATAATATTGTATATAATCTCTTTCTTTTGGATTACAATGTGCATAATATTCTGCATTAAATGGTTCAATCAAGGAGTCCCCAATTGTTTTATATATAGGCTCTCCTTTCCAGGTACCAACTTTCCAACCTGGTATATCCTTCATCAGTTCAGCTTCCTCTTGCCTGTTTTTGTGTAATTGAGCCAAAAACCTATGAATAATTCAAATTAAATAAAATTTTAGTAAATCTACAACATCTACACTTGAATTATTGATATACAAATTGGTCCAAAATTACTCTCCCCCTGCTTTGAAACTAAAATTAAAAGGAGTTTCACTTTAATAATTTCAATGAGTAATCAAAAAAGTGTTTAACTTATTACTCAATTTATTAAATTAAACCCATAATATATCAGTATAAATTTTTATTTATACTAATAAATTCCAGTGATTTTATAACATTAATTCAACTTAAATTTTATACAGTAATAATTTAAGTATAATTAATGTCATTAAAACACATTTACTCTTCTATTTAATTTGTATAGAGTGAATCTCACTAGAAATTAACAAGGTACTTATTTTAATCAAGATTAAACTAGATATTTTATTCAAAATGAAAGTTAAATAAAAGAATGTATTCAGAAGTAAATTTTTAATGAAAATACATGTAGACACTTGTATGCACTGAATCAAAATAAAGCTTAAAATAAGAATAAACATCAAAGTTACCAAGTTTTCCCCTTTGAACATACAAAAACAACTTAGCATTAAAAATTGTACACAGCAATTAATTTCATATACAGTGAAACTTCGATTAACCATCAGGGTCGGGCCCGTGACGGTTAATCGAATAGACGGATAACAGAAAAACCTTAAACAACCCACCCCCATCCATTGCATATGAACGAATGATAAAAAATGCACGTTTACGAACTGGAAATACACTACATGTATTTTATTTTACAGAAACAAACAATATACAATTTACATTAAGTACAGTATAGTATATATGTACATATTCTTACATGAACTTAAGCTCTAGACGTACATACATATTCAAATTTTAAAATAGTCTCATTTTCTTTTGTTTCTTCGAGGCTCATGCTTTCTGAGCAGCAATGTTCCGTACTTTACGTAGAAGTATAGTATGTATGCATGTGTGTACATACTAATAACTTTTAATAAAACGGATCGACAGTTAACAGAAACTGATGGTTAAAAGAGTGACAGTTAATCAAAGTTTCACTGTACTACCTGTCTACAGGAGAGTTGCTCCAGACAAAGTTTAAGTACTGGCAGTCACTATAGAAAGGTCTTATTTTTTTAATCAGGTAAGGTATTGGCAGTAGGTGGTTTAGTGATAAGGGTAGTTTGGTGTGTGTGACTCTGGAGGTATCTTTATCTCAAACTCCTGGTGAGCCAATTGTCACTAAGTGTGATGTGACCAACTCGAATACTTCAAGAATCCCCTATGTAAAATAGGTTGTCTTGTTTCTATAACAATAGACAGGTAGACTTTCTATCTGGAGCAGTTCTTGTGGTAGACAAACAGTATGACAGTTTCATTTATATCTTAGCAGATGGCAGAGACTGTTTAATCCTTAATTTCTTTTGCCAGTTCTTGCAGACTTAAAAAGTTATCCCCTAACAAGCCATCTAATTATCCTTAACATATCCTGCACTATAACATGTTCTTTTAACATTCCATGATAATAAAACATTCATATCATTTAAAGACAAACAAAATTAATATTTTAGTATTTAATATAAGATAGCAGTAATTAAATATATGAGTGAAAATAAAATCGAACCATGATATTTCCTTTCAAGACAGCATATCATATATTTTCATAGTAAAGAAAACTTAAGACCTATTTTAAAATATGGTTGGTTTGGGGATTTTATGGCACAAGGGCATGTGTCAGGCACAAGACATACAACATCAAGTAATAGGTAGACACTCACAATGAAAGTTTTACTGACAGAAGAAAGAAATACACCTAGGGAGGAATGCACCTGACAGGAATCGAACCTGCACCACTTACAACTCGAAGGTTGCTAGTGCAATGGGCACACTGAGCCATGATAACCCCCATTTTAAAATATGATTTTTAGGGTGTGCCACTGATATAGCTAATGAGTCATTTAAGACTAAATTTAAAGTAGAAAATTTAAATTTTATTTCAATACTCTGATAATATAACTTTATTTCAATAATACTTTGTGCAAACACTGCATATATATTGAGCACATAAAATACTTAAAACTAAATTTAAAGTAGAAAAATTAAATTAAATTTCAATACATTTTTCTAGGAAATATTCAGTGTAGTATCCCAAAAAGCAAGCAGAAATAAAATGAAATTTATATTTTTCAAAATAAAATGTAATTTTTATTTCTCTAATTCTTAAATGGCATACCTTGGTTAAATTTATTTCAACACAAAAATAAATACTTACATTCTATCTCGTTCAGCTATAAGAAGAGGTTCAATTGCTACAGTTACTTCCTCATTTTCTCGCCTATTCCGCCTATATAACATGTATTTAAATAAGTTTATATCCAATGAGAGAATATTAGTAATTTTTTTTCATACATATTATTTAAGTAAAATTATTACTCATACTAGAATTTAGTTACCTTCTTAATCTTATACTTTCACTGTAGACACGAAAGCATGCACCAGTAAAAAGAAAATATAATCCAAATATTTTTAAACCTGAAAGAAAGACATCCATTTAAAACAGTACTACTTAGATCTAAAAATTTATAATTATTATTAAAGTTTTTGAAGTGAATATACTTTAATATTGGTCAACCATAAATTGTTATTCATATAAACTATAATCGTATATCAATATCCCCCATGGATATCAGTAATTTGTATAACCATGGAGACGCATTATAAAAACATTCCTGTATCTGATAGATGGGTACCAATTTTTTTCTGAAAAGAAGGAAAAAATTATGACTTTTGTAAAATTGTAGTTTATTCTTCATCTTCGAGAAAGTAGATATTTCCTGTTATGAACAGTATAAAGTCAAAGGAGAAATCTAGTTCAAGTGTCAAGACAAAGAGGGCTTTATGTAAGTCGAAAGACATAAGTTGAGTCATGGAGTGTGAGAAGTTATGATAGGATTTAAAAAGACCAAAATTTGCTGCATAAGATTACTTCACCAGAGAAATATTCATAGTATGAATGTGAAGTGCAGTCCCCTCTGTCAACGAAAATTTTGTAAGGGTTTGTTACTGAAGAACAGCAAGCTTAGTATGTTTATGTAATAAAACTTTTCTTTACTTTTGCATGAATACAGAATATCACAAAACCCGTTGCACTTTTGCCATACCAATATCCCGTTTTTGTCGTGAGGAAATATGGTCAGCCTAGTCTTGACACATGCTATATATCAAAGAAACTATTACTGTAAAGTATTACTGAAACTATTTCTGTAAAGTATTACTGAACACATTTTTTTTTACTGAAAGTATTCTTAAACAACATGCAATGAGGAAGCACAGCCATTGCAAAACCCATCATTTTCTATAACAATGCTCAAGTGTGTAACAAATATAAATCAGCTCTTCACTCAATGGCGATGGGAAGTGTGGTCTACAATCCACCATAATCTCCTCATAAGCCAAAATGATTTTGACTTGATCCTTAGAAATGAAGGAACCATTTTGTACCATAATGATTCAGAACAATCATAGACATTCTTCATGCAGCACAATGTTTAAGAAAAGACTGATAAATTTGAATTAGGCAGCCACAAATTCCAGCACGACTACTATGCAGGCTGACCATATTTCCTTGAGACAAAATCAGAGCAGGGGTTATTTAATATTCTGCATTCATGAAAAAGTAAGACGGTAAATTCTTTCTGGAGATCATTGAAACTACATTTCTTTAAACTTTAAAATGCTGGCATGAATTAGTCAGTTGGTAAACAGCGATTGCAAAAACTAGCGCTGCAGCAGGACAAATGCTGCATCTGAGAAACATAAGAGTTGTCAACATGTATTTTTTTATGTCACTGCAAATATCAATTACATAGTATCAAATAATAAGACTTCCATGATTATACAAACTGGTATCCATGGGGATATCAATATATGATTATGTAATAATAATTTATGATTGAACAATATTGAAGTTTATAGTTTTCAATACAAATGCGACCAAGTTGACTTTCATATTAAGATGACGTGACGGTTGGGAAATATGAAAGAAACTGTACTGTTTCATTCAAAACTATACATATGGTCAGTCTACTCTGCAAAATCCTCGTCCTAATTTAATTTTTAAACATTTCAACGATTTTAACAGTAAACTCCTTGTGCTAACTTTTTTACTGTATTTTAATGGTAAGGTAGGTATTTCAATTAATGTCACACTGGAGCAACACAACAGGCTATTGGTGATGATCCGGGATCAATAATAAAGGGAAAGATTTGAGAACACCACGTAATTTTGAACCACGGTCAGATGAAGAGTTCCCACTTGAGCTGGCACCTTACTCCAAACTTCCACACCATGCTAACGCGAGGACATTTGAGGCCACAACAGATTTAACATGCACCAGCCCCATTTGTACACCAGTCTTGGGTTGGATTTGAACTCGCATCCCTCCGGTTGCTAATCCTCTTCTCTTCCAACCGGGCTACCACAGCCCGTATTTAAATGGTAAATAGATAACCCCAGAAATATTCTTTTTGACAAATGATACTGTTTTTATACGCATAAAAAGTTTTGCATGAATGTGAAATTCATTGAATTTTCCAATCATGTATATATTTCAATGCACTTTATTAATAAATTGATCTTACTGATTTTAAATGAATTTAAACGAACATTCGGAACTTGTGAAAATTTGAGAGCAATAAATACGGCATTTCCGGAAGTTGCCGTTAGTTTTCCCCAAAATTATTCGCAAATTTTATTTTTTCAGTTTTCCAGAAAATTTCAGATGCCTGTAATTTTACAAAACGCCCAATATGCAAGACATTGAATTTTATAAAGTGAATGAGGCATGTGCAAAAACATCTGACAACTATGAAGCAATTGAAACAACAATTTTGAATAAATGTTAGATTTACCACTCCATGGCTTTTTCAAAGGAATTCTCTGCCAAGTTATACCCCCGAATCCCCCTTTAGGGGGCATTTCTTGACGAAATCCCTCGGCAGACATCGCAAAACAAGAGAAAGTATCTTCACTTTACATTAAATGCCACGATTTTGTCAAAGATTTCTTCAAAAAATTATAAAAATTGTTAACAGGATATCTTGTATTTACAGAGAAGGGTCGTCAATATCACGGTTTAGTGTTTTGCTATAGTTAACTGTTAAAAATTATGTTTTAAGAAAAATCTATTTAAATACTAATTAATTCCTCTATGTGAATTATTTCATTTTGCATTCAAAATTTTTTGATGAAATATGCCTCCAAACACATTTGTTAAATCTAGATGAATATTTACTTAAAACATTTATCAACATGACAGGGGGGGGGTGTTTCAATTAACGTCACACTGGAGCAACACAACGGGCTATTGGTGACGGTCCGGGATCAATCCCAAAGGGAAAGATCCGAGGACAACACCACGTAATTTTGAACCACGGTCAGATGACGAGGCAACACCTGAGCTGGCACCCCACTCTCCAAACTTCCACACCACGCCAATGTGAGGACATTTGAGGCCACGACAGATTTAACGTGCACCAGCCCCCTTTGTACACGACGGTGTTTGGCTGGATTCGAACTCGCAACCCTTCGGTTGCAAGTCCGTTACTCTTCCAACCGGGCCACCGCGGCCCCAACATGACAGGATATCTGTGACTATGTGAAACACTTTTACTTCAATTGTCCCGGCGTTGTCTTCGGGAAATGAAAATAATCGGATCGGGCATGTAGAAAATTGTGTGATCATTGAATTTGTGTTATTTGTTGACGTGGCGTTAAATTGAGTTACTCTTATTTAAAAATCTTCCAAAATGTTGCGATTCTCCTTATTAGTTTTGTGCCTTGTTATGTGTTACGGAATTAGTTATGCTCAAAGTGAAAAGCAACCCAAAGGTCCTAAAGTGACAGATAAAGTAAGATTTTTATTCTCTAATTCGAGTTATTCATTATATCCTTGTATTGTGTGTTAATTGTTTCGTAGGTATTAATAACGTTTGAATATTCCACCAACTAATTGCTTTCAAAATCATTGAATAAACGTTCATAAATTCTAGCTTACCTGTACTCTTAATTAATATTTTTAATTTTTCTTAATTGGACAGTTTTTAACTTTTACTTATCCCTTTTGACGGTTGGAATTTTTTTTCAAAATTTGTTTCAGTTTGCAGTTAACTTTAAATCGGATTATAAAAAAAATTTGGCCGTGAAGTATGAGTAATTCCAATTGTCTTGATTTCCACTTTGAGAAAACATCTTATTCCAGATACCTTGTTTTGAACAAGGGAAATTCATTTAGATTTTAGTGTTCATGTAGCAGGCAAGAAATATATTCATAAAACCATCTTACTACCACAGCTACTTTTGTAATTGTAGAAGGAATATTTTCAACCTAACTTACAGTTGAAACAAGTTGAGTAACAAAAAGGCCAGGAAATTAAAATTTATGTACTTATTATGATTTATAAAAATTAATCAAATTAAATATTTTCTCCCATTTTTAAATTTTTTTTTATTCAGAATTTAAATATTATGGATTTGTATCATGAAATACATTTCAAATGAAAGAATAACAATAACAACAAGGCCCAATGATAATTTTAATTGTTTTAATCTTTGAAAAATTTGCCCTGCTGTTTTCTTAACTCTTATCTATATATTAATGTTTAGCATAAATCAACACTGTTGAAACTACTGTGATTTGTGTCTCATATCAAACATGTTTAACCATAGAGGCAATGAATTAATTAAAATCTAATTTAAAAAAAATTAATCTGATTAAAATCAAATAAATCCGTTTTTGTGATTTTTAAAAGTCATGATACCCTGTCTTGGAGTTGTATACGTTTAATTTTATATGCAAAATATGGTTTGAAAACCAAATTTTGACCTCAAATTCCATGATTACAATTAAATTTTGGTGGTATGGCCTGGGATTTTTTTTCTCTTGTGTGACTAGTTGAAAAATTGAAAATAGTAGGTCTTAAACATTTCAGAAATTAAAATACTTAGAATCAAGGTGTGCTGATTTTGATTAAATGATTTTTATTTAAAAAATCATTTAAATTTTAACTTCCCAATTTCCTTTATTGAAGTTTAATTATAATGAAATAACTTGGGACAAGATACACTTAATTTTTTTTTCATATAATTTTAAAAATTGCTTCTCAGTACCATCTGAAAACTGACCCTTTTTAAAAATAACTCTTCCCTTTTGTAATTTTATTTTTTGGAAGTACGATACTGCATTTCGATGCTTATATTCACAATTAGTAGGTGTAAATATGTATGAAATATGAGTAACAGCACTTCCATCAATAGATAAAAGGAATTAATAATTCAATTAGATGTTGAATAGCTTAAGAAATTTCAGTGGAGCTGCTATGCATGGGTCTTCTAAAACTTATTGTGTATTAGGAATAGATTGTAAATGTTATTTTTTTAATTGAAGAAAAATTCTTTTTGTCTTTTTTTGCAGGTGTATTTTGATATAACCATTGGAGGAGAGCCTGCAGGTCGAATAGAAATTGGTTTGTTTGGAAAAACAGTTCCTAAGACAGTGAAGAATTTCGTTGAACTTTGTACTAAGCATAAAACTGAGGTAATTTATAAATTATTTTGTTGAAATCTATCATAAATATCCTTATATCTAATGAATATTTTAAATTCCTATTTAGGAATTTTCAAAATACTGTTAGTTTTTTAAAACCTGGGTGAAAATTTTAAATTTTTTTAATTTGAAAATTCCAATGTTAAATACATATATGCGCCATCTGAATGATGATGATATCCATCTTGTTTCTATAGTTGTTTTCTGAGTAAGTTACAAAATTGTAATTTTATTGAATAATGCTATTAGAAATTGTGCACTATATTGAGATTGACTTAACTTGATAAAACAGAATACCCTACAGATATTTAAAGTCTCCAGTATAAATGGAATGTTCTGAATTAGATTCAACATCATGTACAAGAGCATGGCTGTTGGAGTTGCCATATTTGGCATAATCATCAGAAATGCTCAATTTGGTTTATTTAATTATTTATAGCTTTTATACTTGTATGTGTGAGCTCAAGCTTTTATATCATCATAAACACAACAAACGCAAAATGTGAATATACTGTTTTTGTTCAAGAAAGCAGGATAGAATAATCCAATTACAAACTCCTCATTTAAACAAAATAAACCAAATCTTTAAAAATTGCAACCAGATTGGATTGAACTGTTTGAAAACTTATAACTGAATTAATTTAAAGTCTAGTTTACTTTTCTTTTTTCCTTGCTATTCTTTTGAATTTTATCTCTAGTTTGGAATTTATTTGCTTGACATGTTATACTATTGACTTATTGAACCTGCAAACTGACGTCCTGGTCTTCCAGTTCTGAAGGAATGTGCTATTTGGCCAGCTAAAATATAAAGCAACTCTAAAATATTGGTAAACTGTTGAACCATAGGGGAAAATCATGCACCATGGCAATATCGAAATTGAATTATCTTAGTTTTACCTCAAGGGTTGTTATGAAGGTTCAAAATTAACTTGTTAATCATATTTTGCACCTATAAATTTCATTTTGACAACAAGTTTTGGAATCTATTCATCATTTTTGACACCTAACTTCTGAATTTTTCACTTGTCAAAAATTCTGACTTAAGTTTTCTTTTTACAATTTTAAATAGGTACACATAAAAAATCTAAAATCTAGTCTAGGTACACTATACATTCATATACATTATGAAAAACAAAGCAAAATAATTTTAAATTGCACACAAATAAAACGTTTTGGTGACAGAAAAAATACATAGGTTCAGTTGATACCTGACTTTCTGCTCTTAGTTTATAACCCTCATAAAAAGGAGCTGCTGGTTCTACAGGTGTTTAGTTTGTTGAAGAAATTATGACTGATAAAAATAAAAGCAATGAAACATTTAATTTTTAAACATTCAATATAGTTATATAGGTGAAAAACCAATGAATGCTATCTTCTAGTTCACTCAACCAAAACAGCTTTTAAAATTGTTCTTTCTTTACTTCATAGTTTTAAGGTTCTAAATTTTTTCTTATATTTTAAAGGTTTAGTCTTTGAACTAATGTTTCAACTGGATACTATTCCTTGGAAATTTAAATAGTGAATTCCTATTAAATTGAATTTTTAGAAAGAAATTTTCCTGGAATTTTTTCAGCATTTTAAATATGACAACCACATCTTTTATCCCCGAAATTCCACCAATCTGTTGCCAAGTTAACTAAATTTCTCTCTGGGTTAAGAATTGCATTCAAGGATTAAGAGTGTTAGCATGTATAACTTCAGTGATATCAGTTAAATTGATATTGAATGTGGTTTTACCTGTGAAAAAAATTAATGTGCCTGATAAAAAAAATGTAAAATATATTGCACTTACCAAACCAGAAAACGTCAATTGTTGGCTAAAATATATTCATTCTTTTAAGAGAGTAACTCATTTTGAAAGTTAACTGTTTATTATTACATAAAAACATGCATTTAAACTTTTCAGACATCAAAAGACCTTGTTGGATACAAAGGCTCAATTTTCCATAGAGTTATTCGTGATTTCATGATCCAAGGTGGAGACTTTACTAAGGGAGACGGAACTGGAGGTATGACATTAAATTTTTAAAATAGAATATCTCTAAATCAACTAAAATGGCTTCTTGAGCAATCGCAATTGTCAAATCATTGTCTTGAAGTTGCTAAAAACTTAGTAAACAATTCTTGTTTAATATGACAAATTGTTTGTGTATGACTTTTTTCTAGTTAATCATTGACTGAGACTAGTATTAATTCTTTGGAATGATTTACCTGTTATCAAAAAATGTTAAGCTATATTGAAAATACCACTTACCAATAAACCACTCATTTTGCTTGTTTGTCAATGTGTTATATACGCCAGTTCATATCCTTCTATGTCATTTCTCAAAGTGGATGAGTGTCCATGTCTGCATTGTGTATTATCTCCTCGCCTTCTAAACCAGAAAAATCCCTGAAACAAAGACATGGTTTTGTCATCTGCAATGACAACCCACTTTGCCTAAATTGTCACATGACTGCATTGTCCAGTTTAACTTTGAATGTCTGCTGTTCAATGTAAAAACCTTGCACAAGAAGCCTTTGCACCTATATAAAAAAAACAAGAGTGCAAGTTGTATAATCACAATTGCACTTACAAGAACTGGGTGGCAAACAAACATTATAGTTAGCTTGATTAAAATAATGGTAATCTAATTACTGATTTAATAATAGTGAGGAGTCAAATGCCCTCTGACTAAGTCTTGTACTCATTAATTAGGAGTTTAATATGGAAAAATGAAAGTATTATTTTTGGTCAATAAATAAAATTAAAAACTTAAATAGAACCTTTAATCTATAATTCTGGTTTTGTTCACAATTTTAGTTTCTAACTCAAACTAATTTTTCCGTATTTTCACTTGACTTATGAAACCAGGATTGGAAGACTGGTTTTAATTATAACTGATTTTTCCTTAAAACTCTAAGATATGGAGTGAACTTTGATGACAGGTCCATGGCAGGCCTCCATTATCTAAAGATAATGTTAATTTTTATTATTTGTTGAAGCCTGGTGTGTACGGTTAACTTGGCTAGCTAACAAATGTGCTAATAAGGCGATCACTTCAAAATATTTTACTGCTGTGCATTTCACCTGTGGCATTACATTTTGATCACAGGGGACATACAAGAATGCTCCCAATCTCTTGCTTACTATGGAAAAAGAGCATGGTTCTTATCCAAAATATCATGTACATAAATAGTTTTAAAAATTGTAAATAAATTCTATAGGTATCTAGTATCGCATACAGTCCATTATATTTGAAACCTATGGAATATACCAGCAATCGAGTTTCCAGTCACATAGATGGGTTATTGTAATTAATACTTTTTGGAGAATGTAAAATAGAATTAACCGATTTCTATTAAGGGTTACACTTTGCTTATTATATTTTTAAAATCATCCCTAAATTTTTTACCTAGCAAATAAAAGTGATTTGATTTTTTTTTCAGGGCGCAGCATATATGGTGATCGATTTGAAGACGAGAACTTCAAGCTGAAGCATTATGGTGCTGGGTGGTTATCTATGGCAAATGCAGGAAAAGATACGAATGGGTCTCAGTTTTTCATCACCACAGTGAAAACTTCTTGGCTAGATGGTCGTCATGTTGTATTTGGTAAAGTACTTAAAGGAATGGTAAGTTTAAGGAAATAAATTTGATTTAAATATCTTCAACCCTGAAATGAATCACGCTTCATTGGTCCCTAAACAACAGCCTGCAGGCTGGATCCGACTCATGGAAGAATTTATCAATCTTGTAATATGATTGAAAAGTAAAAATCAGCAACGGATCCAATCCATTAGAGCTAGTTTTGCTTGAATAACATTTTTTCCATGAATGACTGATCGAACATTACTGGTTATGGCAAGGGCGAATTTGTAAACCACTTTGCAGGGTTTATGTTACCCTCACATGCATTCTACGCAAAACCCATTTAAGAGGCCACACATTCTTTCCAGACAAATATCCATGCCTTACCCCGAATTTGAACCAGGAACCTTTCATAAAAACTCAAATAATTCAATAAGTTCATTGATTTAAAACAATACCAATTATTTCCTACTAAGCATTAACAGAAATTTGAATTTTTAAATGTAAAAAATATTAATTTTGAAGTGATATTTACACTTAATTAATGGAACAGAATAGGATCTTCATATTTAAGAATTTTTACCATTTAAGACAATTAAGAAAATATCTTGTTTGAAGTTTAACCCAAATGTATAAAGTTATAATTTTTGTTTTACTGCATTTAAATTTTAATGAGGATTTTCAAATTTTTGTTACTATGCATATGTATTATACAGTCAAACCTTGTTAAGATGAATTTCACAGGACCGTAAAAAATTAGTCTTTTTTATATTGAAATAATTCTGTTATCGATTTTTATGTTTTGTACTCTTCACATCATTTTTTTAAGAAAATGCTGGTACTTACGTATTAACCGCATGTCATTGGCGAATATCAGCCAAGTTTTGTTTGCCATTGGTGAATATCAGCCAAGCTTTCTTTTGGGCGGGAAAATGTTTAGCAATTGCCCTTAGGATGGCATCAAACATATCATTATCATTATAAACTCTGCGAGGTTAGGGGCTCGAGGTGGTGGCGAGATGTTTTTTATTTCATCATTTTTCACTTCCCAAGATGCGTTATATATTCTGTGTGTGCGTGCCAGTTTCAGAATCAATGAAATTGTATTTGTGGGTTCACTTAGCAGTGAATATAACCAGATTGTTCCAATTCTTCCGTCTTATACCCCTTCCAACAGTCAGAAAAAATGGTCGATATATCTTTAATGTTTTTTTTATTTTGTTCATGTTTCGCAACATATACCCCCAAATATGCAAATAATAAATGGGATGGGAATATTCTTCCAGCATTATTTCGTAACAATCAAGCGTTATGTAAAAATTTACTTCGACGAAGAAACAGAAAATAAAACACGAGTATCTAATGCAACTACGCACTGAACTGTGGTTCTAAAAACGTTTTGCGAAACAATCAGAATCAATCCACAAATCAATGAAATTGTATTTGTGGTTCACTTGGCAGTGAATATAACCAGATTGTTCCAATTCTTCCGTCTTATACCCCTTCCAACAGATTTGGTGATTCATCGCTGGAATGCAGTTAATACGTAAGTACCAAAATGCTTGATTGAGCAGATGGATTTTCACTGCCTAATAAAAAGCAGTGAACAATTTCTAAGCCAGCAATAACTTTTAAAGTAGCTTTCTTTTTCTTTACTCATCCACAAATAAATCTATAATTTCAGAGTTACTTAATGTTTCTGATAATACGATTGAAAGGAATCTGTTTGCCCTAAGTTTAGAAAATTTGTTTGTCTTAATTAGATTAGTGTAACCCGAATTCTTAAGTGAATGAGTTAACATTATTTGAATTTTGATGGGATTGGAATTTAGTTCATATTATCAGTAATTCATACTAAGCGAGTTCGTCTTAATGAGGTTTGACTGTATTTAACCTGCATTGATCAAAGGGCTTTTAATTTAAAAATAAGTGGCTATATAAGGAGGAAGAGGATTTGTTAGCATTGCTATTGTTAACCTTTTTAGTTTTAATATTTCATGTGTTTAGCTCAGTTTGTAAAAAATTATGCATGTGCGAGGTTCTGGTTTTAGGTTTTTCTAGATAGTTTATTTCCAAAATTAAATTTTTATAGAATAGAAAGGTTACATTTCATTACTTTATTTTCCTTTGGGGAATGAATACTCATCAACTTGTACAAAATATTAATTTAGATTAGTGTTTAGAGAATTTGTGTATGGCTATTGCATGAATGGTTGCAATGAATGCCTTGAAATTAATTCAAAGGTAAATGTTTGCAAATATTCAGTTAACAGTTTTTATGCCCATGGCATAAATTATCCAACAAGTTATGAACTAATTTAACATCAAATTAAACTTCAAGGGCCTTTCTATTACATTTACTAATTTAACAGCTTAAGTGTCTTTACAAATAGCTTTAAGAAAGTTTTTTTATTGCAAATAATTGCTTTCAGCAGTTACAGCAATGTAACTTGTCTTTTCAATGTTATTTTATCGTATACATCCAGATGTGTTAGCATGTATGCCTGCCTCGAAGGCAGGTTATAAAAAAAATCATGATTTTCCTTTTTTAAATCAGATTTTGCTTTAAATTAATTGTCTTAAAAATTAAAACTTTAGACGTTTGATAAGCAAGTTACAGTGCAGTTTCTAGCAGCTAGCAGGGTGTGAAAAAATCACGATTTTAATTTGTTATACAACCTCTGTTCAAAAAGTTCGGTGAAACATATTTTGCGAAAGGTATTCACACATATTGGCAAACAAGGTTCACTGTCCTTCAAAGTAATTACCATCCGATGTTGTGCACGTTTGACAACCTGTGTACAAGGCACTGAAACTACGCGAGAAGGCGTCTTTTGGGATGCACTTCAGTTCGGCGGTCACGTTTTGTTGAATCTCCTCAATCATCGAAAATCTTTATCTGTTCAAGGCTCTCTTCAGTAATGGAAACAGGAAGTAATCCGCGGGTGCCAGATCAGGAGAGTAGGGGGGTGAGCAAGTGACACAATCTCCTTTTTGGCTAGAAACTGGGTGGAAATTTTCGACGATTGAGGAGATTCGACAAAACATGACCACCGAACTGAAGTGCATCCCAAAAGACGCCTTCTCGCGTAGTTTCAGTGCCTTGTACACACGTTGTCAAACATGCATAACATCGGATGGTAATTACTTTGAAGGGCAGTGAACCTTGTTTGCCGATATGTGTGAATACCTTTCGCAAAATATGTTTCATTGAACTTTTTGAACAGAGGTTGTATTTAAACGTGTCAGACATGTGACATGGAAATCGCAACATAGACTCTAGGTAGTATTATGCTATATATCTGTATCACATGAGATTAATATTTATAGTAAATATTAATTTATAAAATTAAAATGAAATATAGCAGGACTAAATTTTTAAAAGATTAAAACAATAAAAATCATCCTTAGGCCTAGTGTTTATTTAATTTGAATTCAATTTCATATAAATCCATAATACTTAAAATTCTATATTAAAAAAGCATTTTATTTGAAAAGATAAAATTTTAAATTTAATTAATTTTTGCATATAATAATAAATCAATTCTAATTTTCTGGCATTTTCATCTATTCAACTTAGTTTAAAGTATAGAAACTGTATAACAGTTAAGTCAAATTGTTTTAAGTTGAAAATATTTATATAAATACAGAAGTATAGCAAAGGTGAAGACTTTATGAATGGCTTTCCAGTCTTCTACACATAGTAAAATTCAAATGAGTTTCCCCAATTCCTAAAGCGGTATCTGACAGTGAAAAAATCACAATTCTTTTTTTAATGTTTTTAAAAAATTGGGTTATTTGATTACAATCAGATATTTTGTCAAATTTTAATGATTTTAATTAATTTTTCCCCAATGTGTTTAAACTTGTTAGACATGAGATATGCAAAATCTCAGTATATACTAAGTAATATTTATTTGTGTTAAAATATCTGGAGGGTTCAGGAATTCTAGATTTCTTTATAAGAAATTCCACCTTAAAAAGGGCATCAGTTTTAAGTTTTAACCAATCTTTCCATGGGAAGAGTCAAAATTGTCCGAAAACATTTCCTGCAATGTATGGACTGGTCTCGTCTGTATAAAACTCAGTATCTGCTGATCAAGATTTACAAGTGACACTTGTTTTAAGTGAGCAAAGAGAAATATTTGGTCAGTTAATGGTTTGGTCCAACATGAGCGCTAACCCTTAGGCCCACTTTAGAACCCAGGATCCCACACATAAGGGATAAATTGCAAATAATGAGTAACCAAATATGCAGTGGTTTTATTTCTTAGGTTGCTTATCAGAAGGATTACAAAGTTCTAGAGACCCGGAACTCTTTGGTTCCTAATATTTGTATAATTACGGCCTAGCCCTCCCTCCATGATAAAATTACAAACATACTGATAATATTGGTGATGATTCATATAAACAAAATAGAATTCCAAAACACTTATAATGAAGCAAATAATTTCTCCAAGTTGGAATACAGTGCATCGCAATCGATACAGTTATCTTTAGTGTCCTCAAAGTGGGGAGACCAGTAATTGTCAATTATAAATAGGGTCAATCAGGGTGTTACTGAGTAGAAGCAAACTTTTAAACTGTCTCGAGTTATTTCACTTTCAAAAAAAAAAATAGTGATTTAAATCAATGATTTGTTAATAAAAATCACTTGATTTAAATCAGCATACTCTGGCAACTAGGGTTGAATTATATTTAATATCTTAATACATGTAAGGTGGTATAGGAAATAGAGCAAAGTAATTTTTAAATATAAATGGATAAAGTCCCAATATTTAGGACTTGTAGAGAAAACCATCCACCTTGCTCCTTTGTTTTTCAACTTGTGTTTTGAAATTCTAAGTGTACTAAACTGTTATAGCAAAAAAAAATAATTATTTCTGCCAGTACAGAACAGTACTGTGGTGGTAAGCAGTTTTTCATCATTAATTATGACTTGTTTTTTACGCAAACACTAGAATTGAAATGTAGCCAATTCCAAAGTAGACAGCCCTTGGGGCACATCTTTTAGGCATCACAACCCTGAGTGATCTGTTTTACCCTAACCTACCTTCTGCTTTTTTTATTCCTCCCTCGTTGTCTTGTTTTTGGAACTTGACCAAATATAGCCCTTGTCATAAAACCCCAAAACAACCAACTAAAGTAGACGTGTGGGATAGTTTTTGCAAATAGGACCAATCTTTCACTTGAAATTTCATTAGTCATAATACTAGATGAATACTTTGCTTTTGTGAACATTTTCTGGTCACTCAGGGTACAAGTAACACCATTTGATTGTAAAAGCCTGCTTGTGAGTATTTAATTTTATATGTATTGTTTTATGCTTATCTTGATTTTTTTATTTATCCAGGGTTTTAAAATTATAAATTAATACAAATTTTCATCTTTAAATGTTTACCTAATCTTGGATTAATCAATGTGAACCTGCATATATTTTTATCCATACCTCTACTTTTCTGCCTTTGAAATGAATTCACCCCCTTTTTCTTCCTTTAATTTCCTTTCAGGATCTTGTACGAAAAATAGAAAGTACTAAGACTAGTGCTGGAGACAGACCAGCCCAAGATGTAATTATTTCTGATTGTGATATCATACCAGTTGAAAAACCTTTTCCAGTTGCTAAACAAGATGCAACTGAATAATTCCATATTGAAGTTTGTAAACTTATCAAATTATTCACGTAATTAGCCTTGTGTTACTTTGTACACCATTTTGAATTTTGTACTAGAAATAAAAAGACTTTTTAGAATCTTGTTTCGTCATTTTAAATCCCAATAAAGGTTACTTTCTATAGTGGTTGGTGTATGTAGCATTTTGTTTAGTGTATAAACAATTTGAATATTCCTTATTTGTAAGAGATCAGAAGCATTTCAAATTTATTATTAACTAAATTCCAAAAATAAAATATTTAATAACAAGCAAATAGTATCACATTTTAAATTCTATAAAAAACAAGAAAAAATTTCTTTCATATAATAATATACATGGCAACAAGATTCATGTAAACATGTGCAAATTGGGTACTTGCGTATTAACTGCATGCCATTGGCGAATATCAACCAAGTTTTGTTTCAGGCGGAAAATGTTTAGCAATTGCCCTTAGGATGGCATCAAACATATCATTTGAGGCTTGTTTTCCCTCCACATAAACTCTGCGAGGTAGTGGCGAGATGTTTTTTATTTCGCCATTTTGCACTTCCCCAGATGCGTTCTATATTCTGTGTGCGTGCCAGTTTCAGAATCAATGAAATTGTATTTGTGGTTCACTTGGCAGTGAATATAACCAGATTGTTCCAGTTCTTCCGCCTTATACCCCTTCCAACAGATTTGGCGATTAATCGCTGGCATGCGGTTAATACGCAAGTACCGCAAATCAATTTCAAATCAACTATGTTCAACAGTGCTACAAATGACTCTGAGTTTGCATAGTTTTACTAATCATTCTTTTCAAACTTTAATTAACTAGTATATTAATGGACAGGTTATAATGTGTGTGTTTACACAAGTGAATGCTAAATGATATTGTGGATTATTTAATTGCTTGTTTATTTACCAAGATGTAAAATTCATTGTTCTTTCAAAAATTAGAATATGGAACCAAAGCTAATTTACTCTGATTAATCCTTTGAGAGCTTGACAAGTGCAGGAGATTCGAGTGGCATGTTTTGGAGCAAGTATTCATTAAGTGTTAAGTTGAAACAAATGCTTCCATAATTGTCTTTAACACTGATTCTGGCTTCAACTTTATTGTTGGACAGCAACTGATAAGTTGGAAAAAATCATCAGTGATCATTATTCATGTTTTGTGTATGGTGGCCCCTTCCCATGGCTGCACTTAGTACCTTTCTACAAGTGAACTTGCCTAAGTCAGCCACACTACCTTTCAACAACCCAAATAGTAACATTTAAGAAATCTAAATATGAAAAACAATTATTTAAAATTGGCAAATGTATACTATTATTTCAATTATAATAATTCTCTATAAACCATATTCCGGTTGGGTTAGAAAATTAAGCATGTAAATTGCATAATTTTCTTATCTGAGACAAGCAAGGGCCGCTGTGGCCCGGTTGGAAGAGTAACGGACTAGCAACCGAAGGGTTGCGAAGTCGAATCCAGCCAAATGCCATTGTGTACAAAGGGGGCTGGTGCAAGTTAAATCTGTTGTGGCCTCAAATGTCCTCACGTTGGCATGGTGTGGAAGTTTGGAGAGTGGGGTGCCAGCTCAGGTGTTGCCTCGTCATCTAACAGAGGTTCAAATTACGTGTTGTCCTCGGATCTTTCCCTCTGGGATTGATCCCGGACCATCACCAATAGCCCGTTGTGTTGCTCCAGTGTGACGTTAATTGAAAATACCAATACCTGAGACGAGCAAACCTTCAGTTGGACTGATGTCGAATATCGACTGCCAGTCAGGATTGCTGTGCTCAATGGGTTAACCCACTGTACTAGAAATCTGCAAGTTGTAGACAGCACATTCCTGTCAGGTTTGATTCTTCCCTGTGTATTTCTTACAATAGTAAAAGGCTTCCTTGTGTATGCATGTCCATTTACGTGCAGTTTGGCCAAATAAGACTTGTGCAATGAAAACCCTAATCATAGAACAGTGCCTGGCAATTGCAGGAATAACAGCTGCCCCACAAGAAAATGTTTATGAATCTGGCAATTTGTCTTTACTCCAGCAGTTTGTCTTGCAGAAAAAATGACCAGCAGTTTACCTTACCTTCACATTGATCAGTTTAGACTGATTCTAGGTAAACTAGAGAAATATTGAGGAATCCATTACAATTTCAATATCATCAGTAAAAGATCAAACCAGTCTTTGAGGTCTTGACATGCAGGAGTTAAAAATTTTTAGAGGTGTCTTGTATGTCAAGATTAACTCATGGATAAAAATACATATCCTTATATTGTACTGGAAAAAACTTTTCTAAGAACATTTTAAACCTCCAATAAATATCACTTTCATATGGTGGCATATGTAGTATTTTGCTTAGTGAATATAAGTCAGCTAATGAACGACAACAAAGTGAAGACATCTAACATTTAATGCTTGGAAGGATGTGAATCGACAGACAGGCAATATGTACTACTGAGACATATTTTATGTAATATGCCACACTAGTTTTAAACATTATCCTATGAAATGTTTATATATTGTACAGGAGTGGACAATCTAATTAAATTAGCCTTTGTGAAACACAAAATGACTAGTGACAAATCAAACCTACAGGAGTGAAAATCGTCCAGAGCTCTACATAATCGGATAAGCAATCAGAATTTGGAAGCTTGAGTAGCAGTAAATGGACAGCACACCAATTTTATGTTACTTTTCGTACTGGACAATGTATTTTCATTTGTACTAATTATTGCTTTTTCTATGCAATGTTTTATTACAAAAGCAAAACAAAATTTAAACAATTGGTCATGAAATACAAGGTATTTTATGCTTAGATGAAACAGAATTGAATAAGCTCAGAATAAAACTTCTTGTCTACAAATGAACCAAGCCAGTTTCATTCTCTAAGCAGTGCAGAGAAGCATAGGATAAGTCTACCATCGGTATTGGTAGTTTCATTTTGCAGGATTGGTGAATATTACAAATAGCATATTACCAATTTAAAACATTTTTTTCAGGTTTATGAAAAAGTTTAATTGATATACACCTACTTAATGAAAAAGCTTAATCCAAATTGTTTTGGTTTTATCGGTTGGATATATTCATCAACATGAATATTTGGCAATTCGTAAAACACAATATCAAATATGTGGATTTTCTATTAAATACATTATGCTTCATAAAGTTTGAAAAGCAAATATAAAGTGAGATTTTTTATATCAGATCACTTGACCATATAAACTTTCAAAGCACTTAAAATTGAACATGGTTTTGAAAAAGAAATTATACGAAAATTATAAAAATGAGATTCATGACATTACACCACCGAATTACGTTTTTAATTCATTAAAAATTAATCTGTTTATAAGTTTTTGCAGCTATATTACTGCATTGATATTAATTCAAAGCAAAAAATTTTAAAAGTTGCAATGAATTACATTCAATTCATATATTTTGAAATATATTAAAAATATGCTGAGCAGGAACATTTTGAAATTTGTTTTTATGAAAATGCAAGTTAAATGAGCACTGAAAATCCCAATATTTAAGCATTTAATAACTAGCACCAGGATGCATTATTATAAAGAAGTAGGAAAGTAACGAATAGTGATACTACTGTTTAAAAAGATCTTAGCTTTTATCATTTTTAGCAAATGAATATTAAATTATTGTTTGTAACAAAACAATTAAGTTGAATTTTGGTTCTAAAGAGTGCCTTCTGAAATTTTTACTATCATATATGTATTCTGAGACATGAAATATACTTGATTAGATGTCGATCCAACTGGTTTTCATCAGTTTCTTCCAAGTTAAAAATATAAATAAAATATTTTTAAAAATTGGTTATAGTATTTACTGTTTTAATATGTTTGTTTTATATTTGAGATACCTCTGCTTCAGGAATTGTTAGTTTATTTGTGTAGTTACCATGCAACTTGCGTAATTCATTCCAAAACATTAACGAAAGTACAGTATGTGGACCTGTTCGCAACAAGGAAGCAGTACTTCCTTTGTAGAATCCAAACACTCCTTCAGAGTACATTATCTTTTTAATGCAATCCCATAAACCAGAGTAAATTAATCCTTTTCCTTTGCTATCGATTCCTTGATTGTATAAACGAGTTGAAACAACATCCAATGGTGTCATACATACCACCACAGCAACACCACCTAACATACTAGCTGCAAGTGCACACAACCAGCTATCCGGTTTAAATACCTACAAAGCAAAAACTCAATGAAAATATTAACTTGGATGATAAGCTTTGAGAAAGTAACTTCTATAAATGTTAAATATATACAGTAACCCTCAATATATTGTTTTTCTTGAATGACAAGAAAAAGTGCTATATAACAAGTACCAAAAAAAGCATAAAATACAAAAATCATGTTTATTAAAATTATGAATTAAAAGGGACACAAAATTGATTATATTCTCTTGCAAGCACAATATAACGATAAAGAAAAATATGAATTAAAAAGCATAAATACATTAAATCACATTTATTTAAAATTATGAACTATATAAAAGGAAAACAAAATTGATCACATATAACCTTTTACAATAGGGTACAATATCTTTAACGATATTCCTTTGCATGTTCACTTTTGGTTGGTTATTTGAGTTTTATGGATGAGGAGGAGGCAAGGTCCAAAATAGGACAGGTTGTGCCAAGACCAAATAAAAATTGCATGAAGATAAAATTTCTGCACATATATTTGTATTTTATTTAACATTGTAATAAAAATTTTAAATGGTTAAAAACTAATAAACTTTGGTCAATAATATAAAACCATAAATATGAGGTTAAAATGTGCCGATGAATATAGAAATAGTAAGTGGCTAATATTTCTAATATACATAATATTTCAGTGCGGATGCTGTACTTACAATGATAGAAGTTTATGAATCATTATAGATAGGAACATTATTTACCATTTGGAAACTTCTGAATTAAAAAACATTTAGATGGGAACTTTTCCCAATAAAATCTCAAGTTTAAAACAGAAGTGATGAAAAGATATTGACGATGATTGTTAAAAAATATTTTATTTGGCTGAAAGTTCTTGAGCTTGTTTTTTCCAATTTCTTTTAAAGATTTTACATTAACATAATTTTTATTACTTTTATCTTGCTCTTGACATAGCTTGTCCATATTTGGACCTTGCACCATTAAACT
The DNA here is from genome assembly GCA_933210815.1 of Meta bourneti. Taxonomy (NCBI): domain Eukaryota; kingdom Metazoa; phylum Arthropoda; class Arachnida; order Araneae; family Tetragnathidae; genus Meta; species Meta bourneti. Next base: position 74,533,721 of record OW119929.1, on the reverse strand, counting down.
CCAACCAACCAATCCATGCATTCAATGTGTTGGATAAAAAATATTTTTCAATAGATAAGTGAAATGAAAATACTGGTCTGAACTACAATATGAAAGGTGTAATTCCCTTTATATAAATTCAAGTTTTTTAAGAGCAAATTAAACAGTTACCTGCAGTTTATCTATAAATGATTTAGTATTTGAAAAAGTTGCAAGTTGCGCAGCTGAACCCATTGTGACTCTGGACATGGCAGCACTGGCTCCTCTCCATAAAGCTAAGAAACCATGCTGATTTAAAACAGATTGGAAAGCTTTAATCATGCCTTGATGCTTATGTTGGAATCCAACAGCAATTACAGATGAAGATTGGGCTTGAAATTGTGTTTTTACCTGGAGTAAAGTAATTACAAAATAGATTTTCCAATAATCCACATTTGTATTACAATCAATTCAAAATTCTTATTACATGCAATGGCAAAGAAATCTCCAGGCATATAAAAATCTTCCACGCATTCCAAGCACTTAAACATCTGTCTTTGAAATCCAAAAAATTCATGTATAGTAAAATTTCAAAAAAGATTCAATACAAATTCATTCATTTAAGATATTTTTATTGATTTTTAAGAAAAAATTTTAAACAAATTAATGAGAAACTTGATTTTTGTGAATGATGTTTTGACAACTAATGTATCTAGAATATAGAATTCCAAAGTTTGAGATTGTTCTTTTCCTATTACTTTCACTTTAAATATACAAGTAAAAACTAAACACAAATTACTTGTTGATATTTGAATAAAATGCATTGAATATGACTTATATCTATGTCTAACCAATTTTATCTTAGAAAATTAGAAATGTGACAGATCTTAAAAAGTCTCTTACCCTCATTGTTTAATTTTTACTATAAAAACTTCAGCAAAAATATGCAATTATTTTCAATAATATATATTAGTATGTTAGCATTTAAACAATTCTTTACAATATACATACCATGTAAAATGGACTTCCAACTAAAGCTCCAATACAACCAGATGCTGCTCCAGCAAGAACACTACGATGAAAACTGATTTCGTTATCAATGTTGATAAAACCACTTTTCTGCATGAAATCGAAAGAGCCAAGACGTATACCATTCATAAACAATTGATACCATAAAGCAGGTACAAGACCTTTTTGCAAAGCTAAGATTCCATCTGATTTTGCTATAGTATAAAATGCTTGAAAGGCATTTTTGTAATGCACTGTATACACTCCACGACTTTGTAATTCTCCTTGTAACTGCAATCGTGTTTTAACAACCTCTAGTGGATTTGTGAAAATGCCGGCACAACATGCTGCAGCTCCTCCAATAACAAACTCCATTTTACTGAGCTTAAATTACAATTTTAAATTTTTTATAGCACAGAAAATCGAGTGTTACAGGTCAGACTTGGTGGATAATGTCTTGTCATAAAAAATACATTCTTAAGCAAGATTCCACATGTCCTAAAGTATCCGCGTTTCGAAATCACTATTAAGGCGATAAAGGTTTTGACTTTAATGCTGATTGATTGAAGGACAAAGTCGAAAAAGCCGTGGCATGAATCTTGAATTATTTATAAAACAGAAAGAAAACGTTATTGCCTGAAATTTCGCTTGCTTCATTTTTCATGCGTCTTTCTTCCCAATTTAATTATTCTACTTGTACATTTGGAGTTGATACAACAGCACAAATCTCAACTTTCCCCATTGTATCTTGAACAATTACTTTTTGAGTCAGCAGTATAATATTCAAAACATGATGAAATGATGTATGAAGAAATTTTTATTTGTCCTTGTGGTGCTGAGACATGTGCTTTCGCTTTGCAGTATTGTTGCACCAGTCCTGTTCGATTTTAAATATTTATTTTGTTTATTATTTGAAACACATGAAAGAGCTCGTGACTAACGGTTATGACAGCTATCTTCTGGGAGGACTTCTTTACAATGAAGATATTTTGGGACAGCCAATTCGAAATCAATTATTTTCTTTTGTAATTGAGGGCCTTTTTTATACAGCTAAACGAGGACATTGTGTTTTGTGGTAAAACATGCTTCCGGTAACTAATCCCCGTTGGTTAACCGGAAGTCTAATCCTTCTCTTCCAATGGTTTGTTTGCCCGTTGATAATCCCTACCAAACAGTAGGTAGGTATTTTAATTAACGTCACACTGGAGCAATACAACGGACTATTGGTGACTGTATGGGATCAATCCCAAAGGGAAAGATACTAGGGTGGAGATGTCGAATCCGAGGCACCAGCGATTTATCGCTAAACATGGTAACCTTGGTGTTTTGATCCAGCTTTATGGAGTAAAGACTTCTGCGGAGTGAGATAGATGGCGCTCTTGCGCATGCCCGGAAGAACTGATAGACGAGTAAGTATTCGTTCAAATGCTTAATCATTGAATCGCCAATTATGAGAAGTCTCATTATTAACACTAAGGGACAAGATAAGAAGTGGAGAACGTTTAAGATAAAACTAAATCAAATATAAATGGTATTATAGATGGAATGAAAATGGAAAACGCAGTAAAACAAATACAATGTTTTTCACTAAAAAAATTGGAAAAATGTTCCAAGACGCGCACTTTTTCAGCAACTATTGGCAACAGAAAGAAATACTGTGATCAACAAATATAAATCGAACACAATGAAAATGTAAATCAAATACACAAGTTTATCAGAATCAAAGGATAAAATATGTAATTCATAGGAAGCACAAAATAAGCAATCCACAGAAAGTCACGTCCGCCAAATTGACTTCAGAAATGTAGGCAGCAATTTGAGCGTCTCCGGAAATGAGTCACTAACAGGACCTCAGAAAAACGCCAAAGAAAGCATGCCAATTTTCGTACTAGTTCAAGATAGCTTAAGCGATGGCGAACCAATCAGTGGATCAACTGTGATGATAACCCAGTGAAAGCGGAAATACTCCCATGTCCACCATGACGTCACACACTCTATCCCCAAAAGTTTTACTAGGATGTGTAAGTCCCGATTTTACATAAACAGTTCTAACTGTGACTGCTACTAAGGAATATCTGTGATTTTAAACTGTGATTGTGATTCTAAACTGTGACTGAATCTGATTGGTTGCTTGAAAAGTACCTCAGTCACTCGTAGCAACGGAATACTCGTTTGATGTTTTAAAATCCTTTAGATCATTTAGTAAGTGTAAACATAGCCGATCTTAATCTAGACGTCTGTGGTGTAAAGAACAGCTGAATTAGTAGCGTCGCAGCTTACAACGTCAGTGAACCCAGTTCGAACCTAGGTTTTTCTTTTCATCCAGAACAAATGAAATATCGTTTAATTTTTTAAAATTTAATCAAACACAATAACACTTAATAAACCTACAATTTAAATTGAATAAAACATTTTTCGCCGATGAGCCGTTTTTTATATTCAGCCCGTTGTTTATTTTCTCTAAAGATACTTTTCCCCTCAATAGACTATTTCAGACATTTTTTCTTTTCCATGCCGTGATGGATCGTCATTTTGAGCTATTATGCGCAGATAACTTAGAAGCCCATTGCTCATAACTGGTTTTCACAGATTAAAACATATCGATATTTTATTCCATAATTTTATCCATTAAATTAAATTTCATAATTAATCAAACATTAAAATGAAGATATATGCATTAGAATGCTTGATGAATTTACTTCTAATTGAATGTAAATTATTGAATTTTAATTATTAAATAATTCGCATACCTATATTTTTCTCTTAAAAACATTTAAATTAATTACTCTTATCTAAAATATTGGTTAGTTGAAGAAAACAATTTTACACCGTATGCGTAACAAGACAATTTCCTTACATTTGATAATCTGGAGGTACTGAAATATTCACACACATAAGGAGTTACTGTTTCAAAGCATTAAGTAATTTTTCTAAATCTCTGGTAACATCCGAATTCATTTGTGTTTATAACACTCAAATCTAAAGTTAACTATTTTTTTTGCCAAAGCTAATATTGTTTTCTATAACTTTTATAAATTCATATGCATAAAATTTGTATAAGGGATTGTCTTCATATTAAATTGCATACAAACACCCAATTTTTGTGTAAAATTTAATCCAAATTTAGCCTCGAATGCCATATTTCAAGTCATTTAACCCACTCGTTTCTGAATATGAGTATTAAAATGTGGAGTTCCCTAATGACAAAACGAACAATATATTTCTCACTTTTTTCAGTCACAGAATTGGAAAAAAACTTATTGAAAGGACTCAACTTATAACATAGATAGAAATATTTAAGGATATACTTCTCTCGCGGTCGTGCAGATTGAAATTCATTAGTACGGATTGAAATGGAAAAGGGTACTCTTATAAACAGGAGGGTAGATTTAAAAATTTTATTTCATGAACAAAATGCCAGTTATTTACGCTATGACACTGCGTAACTTTTTAAAATTTAATATAAATTTTTGTAGGAGAGGTTAGCAAAGTTAATCACATGATGGAGTAAATAAAACAGCACAACAGATGGCATGCATTGCATAAACAAAGTTTTCAAATCTGGTTTTCGAACGGCTTCGATTAGTTCGATTTTAACCTATAACCGGTGGTATGAAATGTTTTGGACCTAGGTAAATAAGGTTGGCGGGATCCCACTAACATATAAATTTTGTATAAAATTAATCAAAAATCGGATAAATTTCAGAATTCTTTTGCATTATTATTTATCATATATGAATAAAATACATAGAATTTCTTCAAGTTTTTTAATATAAAGTAATTAATTGGTTAAGACGTTTTTGGGAAAAATCATGTGACCAATAGAAAATAAAAATAAGGAACTTGCAGCAAAATTCATGAAAAATTCCTCTTCTCACTAATATTTAGCTTGCAAAAAACATTTATTTGTGAAATAAATTTTATTTGTGTTATAGTAAAAAAAATGAGAGAAGACATGGAAATATACATAAATTGAAATCAAATATGCCTATTTTTCCAATTTTCTCTGAGCATTGATAAGTATTTCAAAATGATTCCAAGCACACATACACACAAAAGGTTTATACATAACATTCAAGAAAATTAAGCTTTTCTATATGAACAGCATAGAATAAGTGTAATAACATTCCCCAGAACATGCCAATTCAGTGGAATTTTGAGCTTGCCATAAAAAATTCATCATTACAATCATCATAATCATTAAAATAGCTTTCAGCTTCAATTCATAGTCTATTTAACATACTTAACTATCAGATGGGCGAATTAACTTCACATTTCAAGTTTCAATACTATAAATACAGAATAGTTATGCTAACAGTGTAAAGAATTCCATGAATAAAACTTCCCAATTAAATTTAAATAAAAAATTAACCAACATATTACACAAAACAAATTGAAATATTAAAATTCCCAATTATAAAGATTTCTGTGAAAAATTGGAATGTTTTTGTGATACTCAAGAAAGCTTTATCATTGTGACCAAGTGTCTATATGCAAATTTCAGAAGCCAATTGTCGGTTATCTGCTGCATATTATTATATTTTTGTTATAAATAAAGACGTGTTTTTTCCTTATGACGAGAGTTTGCATTTTACACTAAAAGTGCAAATTAAAAGCCGCATTTTCATAAAAATGCGATATAGTATGTGTATAAACTCAGCAGTTGAAAAGGAGATATTAAAGGCAGGCGGTGAAGTGATTACATTTTTTTTCAGTGTAGGACAGCATTCAAAAACTATTTTTTGATTTAAAAAGGTTTTAAATACCTACTAAAAATTAAAATAAAGTAAAATTAAAATAACTAAAATATACCATAAAAATTATATTTAAATTACCTAATGCTCAACTCTTGATAATTATTCATTTCGTATTGTTATAGAAATTCCGAACCTTATTTATTATGAATAGGGAATATGTCACGGCATAGGAAAAAAAAAAGTATATTTTATCTAAAAATTATCCATAGCTCTTACAACCATGAATGGTCTCGTTTACTCTTGTTTTCTGCCTGACATTCTTTTCCGTCCTTCAGATTTAACAGAGAATCCAATTTTATAATAGAAACAATAAATTATACGCTTTAAAAATCAAACATTCAGTCATACTTTTTGTACTTGCATTACGATATTTCAGAATGCATTCATTACCGCTATAAACATCATTGTGCTGATCCTTCCACTGAAACTGCTTCATCTTAAGAGACGAATTTTAAAGAAGGCAGAAACTCTTAAGATGAAGAAATGCACAGTAAAAATTACGTATTCAAGAAATAAATGATAAAACGCAGCTTCGGATTCGGAGTGTAAAAGGGACAAGTAAGATAGTAAATTCCTCATTAGAGCTCTCTTAAATAATTGTTACCATGGAAAGCATATTTTGTTCATATGAAAAATGACGAATTTTTAAAATTATTGATTGCATTTCAATCAAGTTACTTTCACACACTTTAAAAACTCTTTCTCTTCCCTTTGTAATACCCATAATTCATCTTTGAATTCTAAAGCATGGTTGCATGTAGGTAAAACTGAAGAGAATGAAATTGTCTTACAGAATAAAAGAAATTTCTCAGTGTAAAAAATCAGCATGCAGTCATGTTCTTATTCTATTCACTAGCGAAATCAAATAATCATCTTCTGGACCCCCTGATTTAGATTCATTCAATGTATAAAGTCTTTCAGAAGCACCTACTTTTACACACATTATTCATTTTTTTAGAATTAAAAACAATTTACAAGAGGTTGGGCAAAAAAATTATGTTTTAACAAAACCAAAAAAATAGAAAAAAAATTTCTAGCTCATGTGTTCTTTATAAAAATACAACTTAATAAATAATCAGAGAAAGTTGAAGAACAATAATTAATTTGCCATTTAAAATAGCGAATTTTAAAAACGCTTTCTTCTGAACTTTCCTTTAAACCGTTGAACTTATTTATGGAGCCAAATGAGCGGCAACCTGGTGTGTCATAAAGCCTCCTTTAGCATCCGGTTGAAAATCCTAATCCTCTAAAACCCGAAGCCGTCACAGAGCCCCACCCCACGGCCCACACTCCATCGAGGGAATCCACTGATAAACCAGCTGTCACCCCAACCAAATCACCGACACTCAGTCACAGTTTTCTCTCTCTCCGTCACAGAGCCCCACCCCACGGCTCACACTCTTAGAGGAGAGATAAGGATTTAATAAGATAGAGATAAGGAGAAGAGGATTTATCTGTGCTCTATGCTCACACTCCATCGAGGGAATCACCGATAAACCAGCTGTCACCCCTACCAAATCACCGACACTCAGTCACAGTTTTCACTGATACCGAATCACAGGTCGCAGTATCGATATCAGCTAAGCGATATCAGCTCAATCACTGCTACCGAATCGCCGATACTCTCAATCACTGTTCCTAAATCACTGCTACCAAATCACTGTTATTTTGATATTCCAGTAACAGTTAAGAACTGTGATTTAAAAATATATGTGATTGAGTAGCAGTTCTGATTCGCTTAACATCCCTAGTTTATTTCTGAATTGTATTTTGATTGTGGTATTATTTTCAAAACAGTTGTTCCTTTGGTTGAACTTTTCGTTAACTGTTTACCTTCTCAATTTGAAAACATCTTAAAAAATACATATTGTTTTAATGAATGAAAATTTTAATTTGTGTTCGAAAATTATTTCTATTGATTTTTTTTGTTCGGTTAGAAAGTTGTAACACACCACCGTAGAATTTGTTCGTATTAGAGATGGTACAAAAAGTGATTTAACAGTAACAGTTCTAACTGTAACTGCTACTGAAGAATATCTGTGATTCTAAACTGTGATTGTGATTCTAAACTGGGACTGAATCTGATTGGTTGATTGTAAAGTATCTCTTAGCCACTCGTAGTAACGGAATGCTCGTATTGATATTTTAAAGTCCTTTAGAAGATACCTTCGTAAGCGTAATGCACAGCTCAGTTAGTAGTGTCGCGGCTTACAACGCTAGGGAACCTAGTTCGAACCTAGGTTTTTCTTTTCGTCCAGAACAAATGAAATATCGTTTAATTTTTTTAAATTTAATCAAACACAATGCCACTCAATAAACCTACAATTTAAATTGAATAAAACATTTTCCGCCGATGAGCCGTTTTTTATTTTCTCTAAAGATACTTTGTCCCCTCAATAAACTATTTCAGACATTTTTTTTCTCTTCCTGACAATGATGGATCGTCATTTTTAGCTATTATGCGCAGGTAACTTAGAAGCCCCTTGCTCATAACTGGTTTTTGCAGATTAAAATATATCGATATTTTTATTTCATATAAATTAAATTAAATTTCATAATTAATCAAACATTAAAATGAAGATATATGCATTAGAATGCTTGATGAATTTACTTCTAATTGAATGTAAATTATTGAATTTTAATTATTAAATAATTCGCATACCTATATTTTTCTCTTAAAAACATTTAAATTAATTACTCTTATCTAAAATATTGGTTAGTTGAAGAAAAAAATTTTACACCGTATGGCGTAACGAGACAATTTCCTTACATTTGATAATCTGGAGGTACTGAAATATTAACACACACAAGGAGTAACTGTTTCAAAACATTAAGTAATTTTTCTAAATCTCTGGTAACATCCGAATTCATTTGTGTTTATAAAACTCAAATCTAAAATTAACTATTTTCTTTTGCCAAAGCAAATATTGTTTTCTATAATTTTTATAAATTCATATGCATAAAATATGTATAAGGGATTGTCTTCATATTAAATTGTATATACACACACAGACACCCAATTTTTGTGAAAATTTAGAATTTATATCAAAATTTAGCCTCTAATGCCATATTTCAAGTAATTTAATTTATATTTAAATTTTTAAAATTATTATGATTGCAGTTCAATCATATTACTTTCACACTTTTAAAACTCTTTCTTCCCTTTGTTAATACCCATAATTCATCTTTGAATTCTAAAGCATGGCTGCATGTAAGTAAAACTGAAGAGAGTGAATTGTCTTACAGAATAAAAGAAATTTCAGTGTTAAAAATCTATGCAGTCATGTTCTTATTCTATTCACTAGCGAAATTATTCACTGACGAGGCGAATTCTATTCACTGACGAGGCGACACTTGACACCATTCTCCAAACTTCCACACCACGCCAACGTGAGGACATTTGACACCAAGACAGATTTAACGTGCACAATCCCCACGTACACGACGGTCTTTGATTGGATCGAGTTTCGAATTCGCAACCTTCTGGTTGCTAATCCGCTGCTCTTCCAATCGGGCTACCACGGACCTTGGTGAGAAAATAATATATTTATAGACCGTTAAAATTACTTTGCGGTAAATTGACCGCTGTTGCTCCATGGTAAAATTTCCTTTTGATTTGAAAATTAAGAATCATTGTAATATAGAATGTTTTGATGAGATTAATTATTCAAATTGCTATCAAATTTGTTTTCCGTAAAATACTTCCCACCAGATTCATTAGGTGTTCTATGAAAATTGATAAACCCTTTCATACTTAAAGCTAATTGTAGAATATTTTATTCTGGTCTAAGGTACTCTTCCTGCAGTTTGGTTGCTCTAGATTTAGTTTTTCTCAAAAATGGTATTTATTTTATTAATGAGACTCCTTGTGTAAATGCTTCATATTATCAGTTATTGAATAAAAGAAAAATCGTCGTTTGTGAGGTTTGATTCGTCTTCTGTGAGTTTAATAATTCAAGGCGAAATCCGATTAAGTTGTATGGGAAATGTCTAGGCGAGTCTCTTTCCCGCCAGTACGTCACTATACTACGTTCAACGCATCATACTGCAACTAGCTTTTCGGCCAGATGGCTCCCCCCCTGGGATCAACCAAGGTATCAGCTAAGCGATATCAGCTTAATCACTGCTACCGAATCACGGATATTCTCAATCAGTTTCTAAATCACTGCTTCCAAATCACTGTTAGTTTGATATTCCAGTAACAGGTAAGAACTGTGATTCAAAAGTACCTGTGATTGTGTAGCAGTTCTGTGGTTCGCTTAACATCCCTAGTTCATTTCTCAATTGTATTTTGATTGTGGTTCACACTTTTAAAACTCTTTCTTCCCTTTGTTAATACCCATAATTCATCTTTGAATTCTAAAGCATGGCTGCATGTAAGTAAAACTGAAGAAAGTGAAATTGTCTTACAGAATAAAAGAAATTTCAGTGTAAAAAATCTATGCAGTCATGTTCTTATTCTATTCACTAGCGAAATCAAATAATCCCTGATTTAGACATTCAATGTATAAAGCCTTTCAGAAGCACCTACTTTTACACACATTATTCATTTTTTTATAATTAAAAACAATTTACAAGAGTTTGAAAAAAAAATTTATGTTTTAACAAAACCAAAAAATAGAAAAAAAATTTCTAGCTCATGTGTTCTTTATAAAAATACAATTTAATAAATAATCCGAGAAAGTTGAAAAACAATAATTAATTTGCCATTTAAAATAGCGAATTTTAAAAACGCTTTCTTCTGAACTTTCCTTAAAACCGTTGAAATTATTTATGTAGCCAAATACGCGGCAACCTGGTGTGTCATAAAGCCTCCTTTAGCATCCGGTTGAAAATCCTAATCCTCTAAAACCCGAATCCGTCACAGAGCCCCACCCCACGGCCCACTCCATCGAGGGAATCACCGACACTCAGTCACAGTTTTCACTGATACCGAATCACAGGTCGCAGTCGCAGTATCGATATCAGCTCAATCACTGCTACCAAATCGCCGATACTCTCAATCACTGTTCCTAAATCACTGTTATTTTGATATTCCAGTAACAGGTAAGAACTGTGATTCAAAAATATGTGATTGAGTAGCAGTTCTGATTGGCCTAACATTCCTAGTTCATTTCTCAATTGTATTTTGATTGTGGTATTATTTTCAAAACAGCTCTTCCTTTGGTTGAACTTTTCGTTAAGTGTTTATTACCTTCTCAATTTGAAAACATCTTAAAAAATACATATTGTTTTAATGAATTTAAATTTTAATTTGTGTTCGAAAATTATTTCTATTGATTTTTTTGTTCGGTTAGAAAGTTGTAATGTGTGTGTGTGTGTAGAATTTGCGAATTTAATTCTTTAATAAATAAGTCTTGAATTCTGTTGGAATTTAATACCCTAATAGAGGCTTTTGATAGTGTTTCTCCTGGCCCTTAATCATGGCATTTCTTGCAATTGGTAAAAAGCAGGACTTAGTTACTGTTGCGGAAGAAATTGGTGAGAAGGTGCCAGTTTCGTGCTAGGTTGATGATGTTAAATAATTTTAAAAAGCCCAAATTTCGATCGGCAGGAGGTAACGATAATCATGGAACGAGTCGTAAGATAGACTGGAAGAAGAATTAGCTAAGCAAGAAAAAATTCGTGAGGAAGAATTAGCTAAGCAAGAAAAAATTCGTGGAGAAGAGCGGGAAAGGGTCACAACATGAGCTCGATATTAAAAACTAGAGGTGGCTCAGAAGGAATTTCATCGATATGAAGGATCTGAAAATGGGACGGATAGAAATAGAAAAATCAAACTTACCCAAATCACTCCCAAATTTGACGAAAAGGGGGGTGAAATTGGATTGTATTTGATCAATTTCGAGAGGAAAGCAGAGATGGCTCGAGTGCCGAAGGAGGACTGGATGGCTTATTTGCTGGCCGTTTTGCCAGCTGAGTTATCCAACATGCTTGCCAGAGAACCTCCTGAAGTGGCCAACAATTATGATGTTGTGAAAGATCTCATTTTGAGACGATACAAAATGAACGCTGAAAAATTGAAACAGCGTTTCTACAGACATCAGAAAACACCAGAGAAAACTTGGAGAAATTATGCTCATGAACTGTACAGCTACTTCACTGAATGGCTTGCTGAATTAGAAATTGAAACCTATCAGCAACTAAAAGATTTAATCGTTGCCGAGCAATTGAAGTATCGTGTACCAGATCAAATCAAGGAGCATTTTCTTGACCAATGGATGAAGTTGAAGACACCTTTTGAATTGGCAGAAGTGATCGAGGAGTACGAAACCATCAGGCAGTTTCAGGAAGAAGGAATTCCCAAAGTATGGCTATCAATGTTCAAAGGGGCATTTTGGTGGAAGTAGACCCAAAGTACCATTCAATGATGACAAGAACAAAGATCCGATCAAAACCGAACCTGCAAGCAATGAAAACCGTGAAAGAGAGTTTGAGAAGAGAATACAGCTCCGATGCTATGAATGCGGTTCGTTATCACATTTGAGACCCAAAGCTCAAGAGATCTGAAGTAGTAGTTGCCAACGAAGTCTTTGGAAGACACGTGTCTGAATTGATGCCTCCTTATACTAGTGCTGGGACAGTAAATGGAGCCCAAATGTCAATCTTGAGACACTGGTGCCAGCATCGATCTGATTCCCAGAAAATTTGTCAAGCCACATATGTACACAGGTGAGCCCGGTCTGCTTGCCCATTGCAGAAGTTGATTTGAACTGCGAATTGGGACATGTCCTTACGAAAGCTGCTGTAAGGGACAGTTTTCTGGATCAAGAGCATTACCTATTCAATACCTAAAACCGTTGCTCTGATCGAGAGTATGAAAAAGGATAAGGAGCTGGAGCTCCAAGTTATCAATGCAGTTCAGAAGAGTCTTTTGACAGCCGAAGTTGAAAGTCTCCAGTTGAGTCGAGTCTTGGAGAAGAGAATGACATTACCGTGACAACAAAGGAAGACGGAGAGGTGTTGCTTATGGTAGAAGCCTCACTTCCAGATCTGATTAAAGTCTCACGGAATGATTTTGTCGAGGAGCAGCGCAAGAGTAGAGTTGAAACCACTTTTCCTAGAAGCTGAGAAGAGGTTAGCAAAAGAAGCCAAATATGCAGTCGTTAATCAAATGTTGTTCTATCTGAAAAGTGACAAGGATGGCATGCAGAGAAAACTGCTGGTTGTTCCAGAGGTTTCGGGACCAATAAAGCAACTTTCTCATGAAGGAGCAGCGTCTCAGGAGTGACCAAGACTAAAGATGTTATTTTTAAAACTTTTTTTGGCCGAATTGTTACCAAGATGTTGAAGAATTTGTCAGGTCTTGTGACCAATATCAGCGAGTCGGGAAACCTCAGGATAAGAAGGCACCTATGAAGATCGTTCCTGTCATCTCGGAGATCTTCACAAAGATTAATGTGGATGCTTGTGGTCCTTTACCTACTACACCATCCGGAAACCGGTATCTCATCACTGCAATCTGCATGTCTTCTAAATATCCTGATGCGGTTCCTGTCCGAAATCTTAGTTCTTCAACCGTGGTCGATAGTTTCCTGCAAATCTTTAGTCGGATGGGTTTCCCGAAGGAGCTGCAAAGCGATCAAGGAACGTCGTTTACAAGTGCACTCACAATGGAGTTCCTGAAGAAATTTGGAGTTAAAGTAGTGCGAAGTTCCGTACATTCCCAGAGCAATCCTGTGGAGACACTACATAGAACCTTGAAGAGAGTCCTTCGAGTCCTGTGTCTGAAGTCGGGACCTGATTGGGAGAAAATCTTGCCTCATGCCCTTTTTACTCTACGAGTTGTTACTCATGACAGTACTGGATATACTCCAGCTGAGCTGGTTCATGGACGGAATTTGAGGACTCCCATGACTACTGTACGAGAACTTGACGGAAAGCGAGGAAGAGAAGACTAGCGTAGTATCATGTCTTCGAGCTACTAAACCACATGAAAAGGTGCCAAGAATTAGCCGTCCTAAACATGAAGAATGCCAAAGACAAACAAAAACTATGGTATGATCGTAAGGCCGTGAAGCGTAAATTTTGTGAAGGCGACCTTGTGCTAGTTGTCGCTACATCTAGGCCTAACAAAATGGCAGTTCATTGGGTCGGCCCAGGAAAAGTCGTTAAACAGCTTTCCGAAACCAACTACATTGTGCAGTTTCCAGAAAAAGACAAATCTCATGTGTACCATGTGAACATGCTCAAGTCATATTTCCAGAGACCCGAAAATGTGAATCTAATCTGTCTGAAAGAGATTAGGAATTGTGACGAGGAGTACATTCCAAGTCTCGAGCAGAAGCCTGAAGTCTCGGAAATGACAGAAATTTGGCAAGGCATAAGGCAGAATGGTCGCTAATCAGAAGGATCAGCTGAGAGAGTTGCTATCAAAATACTCTAGCTCATTCTCAAACCAACCGGGGTGTACTGATCTTACTGAACATGACATTGAATTTGAATCTGAGAGGCCCATCTGTGCCAAACCTTACAAGATGTCTCCACGCCAAACAGAAATTTTGAAGATGGAGAAGATGCTGTCGCTCAGTCATTGAGCCAGGGGAGTCTGATTTTACTTCTCTCATTCTGGTGGAAGTACCAGGAAAGGATGCAAGACCGTGCATCGACTATCGAAGACTCAACAAGGTCACTAGAACCCAGTACTTTCCTCCGCCAAACATTAAGCAGCTTGTTGAAAAAGTGTCAGCTGCCAAGTATATTACCGTTCTAGATATGACCCGAGGTCATTGGCGACGAGCCCAGAGATATTCAGCTTTTGTAACCGGTTTTGGGACATTTCGACCGTTGAGGTTGCCATTCGATTTGAAAAATGCCCCTTATATGACTTTAGTCGTTTGATGGCCGAACTGTTGAAAGACTGGAGAATTTGCATGCCCTTACTTGGATGATTAGTGTAAATTGTTTTCCTAAAATTTTCAAATATATAATTTTTGTATAGTATTTATGAGTTCAAGGCACTGATTGAGGCTATAATCTGGTTCATGTGCAGTGTATTTTGTGTACTTGAACTTTTCCAATGACTGCATCTATCTGGAGACTTTCAGGCAGTGGAATCATCAAAAATTTCACCTCATTCTTCGAGAAAAGTTTCCTCCTTGAAGGGAGGAGTTTATAAGACTAAAGACTTCTGCGGTGTGATGGCGCTATTGCGCATGCCCGGAAGAACTTTGATAGACGAAAGGGTGTGGGTTGGAGACTTGTTGGTTTTTAAGAGAGTGATCGAAAACTGTAATATTTCGACATTGATATGTACTACCTTTTATTTTGTGTTGTGTGTCGTGCCTGTGAGATCATTAAAAATGGTTTAAACCAAAAAAGGAAGTATTCCTTGTGATGTGTGTAAAAAGTGATTAAAATTTTGAGCAAGTCAGTACAATGGCAACCCTATGCAAAAGGTTTTTCACGAAGGAAAGTCCGCAATTTTTTTAACGAAATTGCGATGGCGTCCAAAGCCATACTGGCTTTGGACACAATCTTGATTTGGCGACAAACATGCCCCGGATTCGACATCTTTTCCGATCCGAGAACATCACGTAATTTTGAACCACGGTCAGATTACGAGGCAACACCTGAGCTGGCACCCCACTCTCCAAACTTCCACACAATGTCAATGTGAGGACATTTCAGGCCACGACGGATTTAACATGTACCAGCCCCCTTTGAACACGGTCTTTGGCTGGATTCGAACTCGCAACCCTCCGGTTGCTAATCAGTTGCTCTTCCAACCGGAAAATGTGTTCTGGAAGAACGTTCTACCACAAAAAAGGCTAATGCCATCTGCAATACTTTTCAGAAAAAGTCCCTCATTATGTTATAGGATGTACAACTTTCGTCTTCCGGTGGTTTGTCTCTTTACATTAAAAATCCCTCTCCAATCCAAGAATTCTGCAGTCTTACTAAGACAACTTCTCCAGTCTACCTGTCCTTTACCGTTGAAACGAGACAGTCCATATTCTATCAGGCATTTTTGTCGAACTAAATGTAGATGTGCTTCTGTAGTGAAGTGTTTCCTGCATATTCTCCGGATGTGACGTCACTTGCTTCCGAATGCCCCCATTTCAGAACTTCGATAAAATTTCCAAATGATAGTAGGTAGTTAATTAACGTCCTACCAGAGCAACACAACAGGCTGTCGGCGACGGTCCGAAGAGAAAGATCAACGTCTCGTAATTTTGAACCATTGTCAGATAGCATCTGAGCTGGCACCCCACTCTCCAAACTTCCACACTATGCCAATGTGAGGACATTTGAGGCCACGACAGATTTAACGTGCACCAGCCTCCGTGTACCTTACGGTCTTTCGTTGGACCGAGTTTCGAACTTGCAAACCCTCCGGTTGGTAATACGTTGCTCTTCCAACTGGGCTACCGCGGCCACTCCAAATGATAGTAAACGTCCAACAAATTAAACGTCAGATATTGCCAAAATGGTGAAAAATTGCATTTTCAGGTTATCCTCGGTACGCATCATGGAGTTGAATGACTCACAGGAGCAACACAACGGGCAATTGGTGACAGTCCGCGATCAATCCCGAAGGGAAGCAACTCGTTAGTAAGTGGGTGTAAAATATTCGCATTTCGTCTGGTTTGTTTGTTTACACTGCAAATGGCCATGGAATGATGCTGAATTAGAGAATCAGTAAACGAGATGTCAAATGTGCATTTCATTGGCCGCGTTCGTAAACAACTCTGAAAAAAGTGCAAACCAGAAAATAATCCGTCACGTGACCTCCATTTCACCAGTTCTGAAGTTGCATTTACGAACGATTAGGTTTCTCCATGCAATTGGCAATTTATTTGGTAAATTCAGTCTGAAAATGAGCCTAAACCACACGAGTAGAGATCATTCATATCAACCTCCTCGGACGCCAACTTCTGAACTGACAAAACCTAGCAATCTTAGATCGTTTCAAACGATTTTTCCCCGTTTCCAATGACTTATGAAATGGCTATTTTTTCACTAAAAAAACTGAGACTTGGTTGGTTGGGGTTTTATGGCGTAAGGGCCATGCTGCGCCAGACACAAGATACGAGTTTTACTGACAGAACAAATACACCCAGGGAGGAATGCACCTGAGACATTTGGAACGCTCGGTTCGAATAACTCGTACAACCGGTGCGTTTAAGAACGAACCCATTATCAGGTGAATATTTCGTTGGTTAATTACTTGTTTTTCTCTCATTCTATTCTCTTTCGCTGACGAAACTAGTGACCTTAGTCAGATTTTAAATGCTGGATTGACAAAATGTCGTAACACTTCTTTAGTCATTTTGTTTTTAATTGAGTGCTTAACGAAATTCTATTTTATTAAACTAAAATATTTAAACAAATTACTGCCTACATATTTTGGTAGGTGTAGGTAATTAATGTCGCACTGGAGCAACACAGCAGACTATTGGCGACGGTCCGGGATCAATCCCAAAGGAAAAGATCCAAGGACGTCTAGTAATTTTTGAACCACGGTCAGATGACGAGAACACTTGAGTTGACTCCCCTCTCCAAACTTCCACCCAAATATTTTGGAATTGTTCATGTCTAATAAACACTAAATCAGGCCGTTGCATAAGGGGTGAAACGGTTCACTTGGGCGAAGGGATCGGGAAAAGTGATAGATTTTGTTTGAGTTTTTTGTACAACCTAAGGACAAAAACCTTTTCAGTATATTAATAAAGCTAAATAAAAATTCGAAGAAAAAAATAGAATATTTTTAGATTCAAAATGGCATACTCGAAATACGTATCTTAACTGTTCTTACAGGGTAACTTTTATTTTACTAACTTTCTTACAGGGACTGCCATCTAATCTGGTATTGGGGACATCAGAGCAAACAGACCTATCCTGATTACGCCCCTCTGTATATGGTTTCCGGCCTGAATTCAAGGGAAGCATAAAGGCCCCCATTTAGATTCCTTAGCTTCAATCCGGCCCCAAACACCAAGTTAAGTATATATGTACTAAACATAAATGTGTGTTTATCTTTTCCTTTGAATTGCGTTATAGTAAATACAATAAAAATAAAAAACTTTTAAACTTAAGAGACTGCATAACAGTACAAAAAATTATCAGTACACTTCTTACCTTCAGCTGCGTAACTGATACCGCCCCCATGTGAGGGCCCTAGTCTCCGAGATAAACCTATTTCTAGTCCATTACTAGTGATATCACTTACTGTTTTCCATTTTATCCCGAGTACATTCGCAAAAATAATCTAAAAACAACCGTTCGAGTCTCAAAACGAAATAAAATTCTCACAAAATCCCATCTGGGTCATTCCACGCAAAATGAGCAAATCGGCTGTGGCTGACATATCACCGATTTTAATGAAAAGTAGTTTTTAAATAGGTCACATAGTAATGACCAACTGTAAAACATTAGGTTTCAGAAATCTATATTTTGTTAATTATTGACATTTTAAGTTCAAGGTCACACAAATTTAGATTTTCTAGCACTAAAAGTGGCCTGTTTGCGACCCTATATTTCAATAAGTTACTGACACTAAAATTTTTATATCATTGCCTTCTTCAGAAAGAGGTCTCGTAGGAAACGTCAGAATATAACTTAATATCCGTCATTGCTGAATCTGAGGGATCGACGAAAATAGAAATTTTGTCAATTTGCTATAAATTTCAAATTGCTCTCGTATCTCTAGAAAAATGGA
Organism: Meta bourneti; assembly: GCA_933210815.1. Taxonomy (NCBI): domain Eukaryota; kingdom Metazoa; phylum Arthropoda; class Arachnida; order Araneae; family Tetragnathidae; genus Meta; species Meta bourneti. Next base: position 74,515,337 of record OW119929.1, on the reverse strand, counting down.
GACATTAAAAATTATTCTTAATGAAGAGCCTTTCCTAACAAATAGCGTGGCGTAATTTGGTGATTGTATTTCTACTCCTTTATAAAGAGAAAAACCTTTAAAAGCAAAAATTATGGAAAAATAAGATTTTTCAATTTTTAAAAATGCATATTTCACTGTGAAGGAAAACTCCCAAGAACATCAAAACTTTTCAACATAAAATAGCAAGATGTCTATTACGTCCTGAAATTTTCATAATTGTAATTTGAATATTTTTGTCTCGGGAAAATTTTTAATTCGACGTAAATTTTACTTTTTTTTATCGCAGCTGATAATGAATTATAACCTCCGATAATATAAGAAATGCGGTATAAGAATGAAATATAACTAGGTATTATTATGGTGCACGTGCAAAATTTCACATGAAATTTCTTTTTAGTCTCTTTTGCTTAATCCAAGGAGTGTTTCCATCAGTGAATTAGGTGGAAAGTTAATTTTGTTAGAAGTCTTTCCGATTTGCTTTTTCCTTCGGAAATGTTAAGTATTAAATACTACTACTTGTGAATATTAAATGCGTTTTGTAAATATAAAGCATTATTAGTCAAGTAAGCACTAATTTTGAGAGTAAAAAATTTTATAAACATCGTTGTTAAACTCGATTCTCTCAAATGTACATAACTCACGAATCCGTTTTCGATATTTATCACAACCACTAGTGAAATAAGTAAAGATTCAAGAATTCGGCAGCACTAGGAAAATTTCAACTTAAGCAACTACAAATTGAACAAGATTAAGAGACCTTTATCAGATTGAAAGTGAATTTGAAGACAATCAAGTAAGGGTTTTAAATGTTTAAGCTTTTTCAATTGTGATTTGATGCCCTGCTTTTACAATTTCCTTCAAAAGTTACAAATAATTTGGTATTTCATTGTTGTCATTTGAAACGAGTAATATACACTGCTGGCCACCCAAATTGCAACACCAAGAAAGACAAGAGATATCACAACAAAATTTATTTTGTAGATAACATGTTGACCAAGTATCAAATGATTAAATTTATAGACTTCTGTGAAGAGTGGTTCCTGCCAAAATCAGTAGCCAGAGTAGCCGCCATTGTTGGAGATCACCGCTGCCACACGCCTCGGCATTGATTCAAAGAGACTTTGGATGTGTTCTTGGGGTACAGCAGACCAAGCAGCTTCCACAACTTGCCAAAGTTGATCTGGTGTGGCAGCTGGGGATGTATTCTGGGTCAATCGTTGAGCAACCATGGACCACATGTTTTCTATCGGCGAAAGATCCGGAGAGCGAGCTGGCCAGGGAAGCAATTCAATCTGGCGATTGACGAAGAACCCTTGGACAATGCGTGCCACGTGTGGTCGCGCATTATCCTGTTGAAATATGGCTGTGGGCAAGCCCTGAAGGTAAGGAAGGACAACTGGCTCCAACACCTCGGAGATGTAGCGCTGGCTGTTTAAAGTACCGGCAATGCGTACTAGAGGAGTGCGAGAGTGATATCCAATACCGCCCCATACCATAATACCCGGTGCAGGACCAGTGTGGCGGTGCATAACGCAGCTGTTCAGCATCCTCTCTCCACGGTGTCTCCAGACTCGAATCCGACCATCGTGGTGTTGCAGACAGAAGCGTGACTCGTCAGTAAAGACAATTGCATTCCATTCTGCCGTCCACATCCTTCTTTCATCGCACCATTGGCGGCGGAAACGTCTGTGGTTCTGCGTCAAGGGTAGACGAAGCAATGGACGTCTTGCGGACAGACCACTCTGCTGTAAACGGCGTCGAATGGTACGCGCAGACACTGGATGATGCGGTACAGACTGAATGTGCTGTGCTATGGTTCGTGATGTGGCTGAGCGATCCGTCACTGCCATACGCACAATATGCCTGTCATCACGTGAAGTGGTGCACTGAGGTGGATGCGATCGAACACGTCGGTCTGTCGTACCCTCCTGCATCCCACGATCACATATCCGCATTACAGTTGTTTGATTTCGTCCAACACGACTACCGATTTCCCTGAAAGATAATCCACAATCTCGGTAGGCCACTATCCTTCCTCTGTCGAACTCGGATACTTGATCAAAAGATGATCGCTGTTTTCTACGAGGCATAATTGATCGTTTTTTTGAAAAAGCCACAAGAAAAACACAATTGCCGTACTTGAAATCGTCGAAATCTCCAAGCCTTAAATAGCGCTTTGAAGTGGCGCCACAGGCGCGCGTGATGTGCGTCTGCGCTGAAATTCTAATCATTTGCATATCTCACCTCCGCTAATGCATGTTGTAAATTTCATATTATTTGCATGCTTCCTTCAGGGTGTTGCATTTACGGTGGCCAGCAGTGTACATAGAATGGGAAGGAAATGCTGATTGGCGATAATTAACATTTCCACTTAGTGCGGTACTGATGAAATATGGTAACCCGTCATAGAACATCCGAATAGTCGTTTGGCGACGAAACTTTCAGTCGCCAATTGATTGGGAGGGCAAGAACGTGTTTTTGCGTTTCACTAATTTTGTTATTGTTGCTTTGGGACTCCAAATACAATCCTGAATTATTTTTTAGAAGTGATAGACATATTAAACTATACTCTTCCAAAATATAGTTTTCGTCGGAACTGTCCTTCATTTTATTTTTTGTGCCTATTTTAAGTGGCAAACCGTCATTTTAGTTTTCCTTTGCTGTGTGGAAGCTGAAGGAAAAAAAGCCGACTTCTAAACTTTAGCAATAGTTTTATCATACCTATCACTGTATCTGGTATGAATTTCAACGATGCATTTAATTTCCTTTAGCCAATAGAAACTTTTATAATTCTATCAAAATCGACTATTTTCCATTTTTTGCTACAAATTTGTAGCTTAAATATATTTAAAATTGTTGTTTCCAAATAGATGAAAAGAGAATTCTCCATAGATTACAAAAATATGAAATATTGTTGTCTACGTTAAGTAGTTTTTGAGAAAGAGATCTTCAAACATGCAACATCAAGCGATTTCACAACTGCTCTTCAAACTTCAAGTCCTTAAAATACCTTAAACTTCCAAAATATTTCATTTTGAGCCAAAATATTTTGGATATTGTTATTTATGTATAAACTACCCTGTAGCAAATTTCATGAAAATCCGTCACCCTACGGCCAGTTTTTTTCTGATATTTGCTCATTTCACGTGGAATGACCCATTTGCAAAATAGGTCTTTTAACTTTTATTGGAACAAAAACATTTTTCAGCTGTATGAAATAATCATTAAAATCGCCAATGTGTTTAATTGACTTCAAGTGATGTACCACACACAACCAAGCACACGATCATTGAATTCGTCATTGATATTTGATCATTCGTCATTGACTGACGTTATTCGACTATACAATTATCTTTTAAAAATATGTTTTAATATTATAGATCTTCGAATATTGTTAGGCCTTTTCCCCCAAACATAGCACGTTCTATGAAAAATGGTGAATGACCTTGAAACACTGGGAAAATTAAAGTTTAAAACAATATTTAATTTTCACAATTTTTAAATCAAATTTTTACTCTTTTCAGATGTCTGGAAAAAGCAAAAAAAGCAACTGGTTAATAGGAGTATAATTTAAACATGGTAGCATTTCATTTCTGTCAATAGTCCATGCTAACATTTTCCCAATTTGTTTTAAACTAAATGGAAATTCTTTCTTGGGCGTCTTTTCACCCTACTCACTTTTGTGTTAAATTCTTAGAAAAATGCATATTTTACGTCTAGCTTCAAATATCTTTTTTGCAGCTTTCATGGATCCCTGGAAACCGATTTGCTAGATTTGTCACTGTGATCTCTTTTTATGAGTACTTACTTTGTATGTTATGTTTTCGCACAACTACACGAATGAGTGCATTTAGTGAATGGAAGCTAGCTTCCTTTTTCAATTGAACAGATTAATTTTAGAAATGAAATTAGGTCACAGTAAGGGACGATAACCACAACAAACACCATTGAATTACGCACGAAATAATGCGCAGGCAGAAAAACACACCTTAAAATATTTTCTTGTTCCTTTTTGATAATCAATGAACACAGAGGGTTATACTACCCAGTGATTAAGATTTCACTAGTAGCACTCTCGAATGTAGTGTGTTCCTAATTTGAGTGTTTTCTCCCTTTCTGCGATCTTTCGATTTGCAGTATAGCTCATTTGTAAACACTAACTTTAATAATCACAAGGTCTCGCTTAATCATGAATGAAATGAAGAATACGGATGGCAAATGAAATTTAAAAAAAATAGTTCTGTGCTTTGGCAATTCAAGGTTGGCGAAAAATCACTCCACCAAACAATTCTCATTCGATACAATAGGAAATTTCTCAACCACTCACGAAGCCAGACGGTTTTCACCTTGCTGCATTCCATGGGCTAGTGTTGCGAAGATCCTCACTAACTGTAACCGAAACTTTTGGGAAATAGAGCAAACCAAAACTATTTTGAACTGCGTTCGTGCAAAAATGATTACTGCAAGTGCCTTGATGAATATTCTTTTAATTTGCTTTTTCATTCGCTGCATATTTTGCTTTTTAAATCTATTCAAAATATTAATCGATTGTTTATTTCCGATGATATATTGAACTGAGATATATTTAGCAAAGTCCAGGTTTCTGCCAGAAATTGAAAATGACACTTCCATTTTCAGCAGCAGTCATGTGTACAGAATTTCAATTTAAAATGAAACTTTTTCATTGGAAAAATATAAAAAATCATTCTAATAAATAACAAATAGCTCCAAACACTTAAATACAGCAGATTTAATCTTTTCATATGAAGACAGATGTCAAACTGTTGTTGGCTGTTTCTAACATTAGGCAAATAACAGAATATAAAAGTATGCCTAAAGCCCTTTTCATAAACCTCAAAATCACTTCCAAATCACAAACGAAAGTTGTCACAGATAATTCTACAATTTTTTTAAATGAATAAAAACAAGTGACAGCATAGATGAATGTTAACTATCACATTATCACAATTTAATTTTACACAAAAAAGGAAAGTTTAATTTTTATAAAAATTCAGAAATTGCAGATATTTAGTATATCGAATAAAGATTGCCTTATATAAAACCATTTAGAATAATAGAACAGAAAAAGACAAATTGAGTAAAATATTCATAAATATATATAAATTCAGTAAATAAAATAATTCACATTACTAACCGCAAGAAACATTTTATAAATAATGAACATATAAAGCTAACATTTCTTACAACCCTCATCTAAACGTTTATGTAATTTAACACCACACTCAGATGCAATATATTTTTATACAAAGTTGAACCAACAAGTGATCGTAGAAAATACATACAAATATACAAAATGGCTCTTTTGGAATATTTATTAACCACATGAATATTTAGTTAATAGAGGTTTTTTGGCACAAGGCATGAATAAAACAGTTAGAAAGTGAGAATATACAGAATAAAGCTACATTAACAATAATCCATATATAAAACAGAGTTGGTGTCTGTTCTTTACAAATCTACTCCATTTAACCATCAACACCAAATTTGGTACTTATTCTTTAGAACCCTGTGGTAACGTAGGCTACATATTAACCCTTGTTCTATTTGTCCTAGGTGTGTTTGGTGAATTTTCAGAAAATTCACCAAATTTTTTTCAGTCTTACAAACCCTTGTGTTGCAAAAAAATGACCGTAGAGAGAAATCAAACCACCTTCTCTCAGGAGCAGAAATATATTTGAATTGTTTTCATGAATTTAGACTCAGTTTTTAGTAACTAATGTTGATAATCACTATTCATATTTGAAATTTTCCAAAGACTTGTAATATTTTACTTTACAAATTACCATTACCAAATTTGTACTGGTTGATTGTTACCTAATTTACAGAAGAATATTTGTTAAAGAATGAGAAATATTTTAATTTATAAGTTAATTGAACATCAAAACTGCAATTCATATTATTTTAATCTAAAAGAAGTCTCCACTTTTCATGATCTTAACATAATGGTAGAATGACGATGTACAAATTAACATTATTAGTTATTGCAATAATTTATTTTTACAATGATTTTATTGTACATAAACATTTAATATTAGTTTTAGATGGAACCATGATCCCAAAAGTATTTTCAATTTAAAGATGATTTTTAATCATCTTTAAATCCATATAAAAACTACTAATGGGTCTGCTGGTCTTCACATAGAAATTTTTGTATATCTTTTGTGACAAGTTCTTTTTCCTAACCAAAGCGATATGTTCTAAAAATTTCACCACTAAAAGGATATTAAAATTAGATCAAAATGTTAGTGACTGGTGTGCATATGGTACTCATTTGAGGAAATTTACATGGTAATAATTAGTATCTTCTCTTGTCTATGATTGAATTTTGAAACAGATTGTGAAAGTGAATTAAAACCTAAAAACAGAATAAAAGCAACTTTTCCCAACAGGTACATTTTTCAATAGACTTTATAACAAGGATTGACTAGAGTTCTATTCAGTAAAAAAGTATCTTGAAAACAGAATACTAAGAGTTTTTTCTCATGAGGTATTGAGTCTATTGAATACTGCCAGAAATGCAAACATTCATTACATTTTTAAACAAATGCATAAAATAATAAAATCCTTAAATATTGTTCAAGAAAATAGTACTCCTAAAGAGAGAATGCAACTCCTTTTGTGCTAGTTTACATAATACTTGTTTAAATGGAAAATATCTGTCATTTAATTTAGTGGTTTGTAATATAAACACTTTATACCATCAATTTTTTCCCTAAAATATGAATATTATGAACTAAAATAATTATTAAAAAGATAAACAATTTTTCAAAAGATCATACTGACAATTTGAGAAATGAAGTATCAAATGTTTGCATTTAATTTAAAAAAATTACTTGTGCTTATCAAAATGAGCCATTGAAATACAAATGTAACACAACAAATGGAGTGTGCATTCACATATCAATTGTCCAGACTTCAAGCATGCAATCCATACAAACTTTATACAGTTCTTTGTTTGAAGTATCAAGTGGAGTAGAAAAGAACAAATAATTGAAGAGTATCAAACTCGAGTGGTGATTCAAAAATCTTACAACCATTTCACTTAATTTCTATTGAGTAGCATTTCAACACTACGAAAGGAGAGCGCACTAGGTGGTCAGTGTAAAAATCGTTCAAGACCCTCTCTCCCAAAGTTGTAAAGGAAGTCTGGAGAAATCTATTTTTTGACACAGGTAATAAAATTTGGAAGCTGTAGTCTAAAGGTTAATCTTTCAAGACTATCCATTGTTCATTATTTTTCTAGGATGTAGAGCTTTACACTCATTAAATAATGCTTCAGCAATTTTTCACTAACCATTTGCAATCATTATATATAGTAATATAACAGATAAACAAATAGATCACACAATAATTTGTACTTAAGGAATCTACTAAAAACATTCATCCAAACATTTAAAAATATGTACTTTTAATGTTACTGCATTCTTTCTATAAAAATATGGTGTTACCTTAAAGTTCAGGGAATATAAATAAGTCCCTATGTATTTGAGTACTAAATGTGATCTTGATTTTATTTCCAAATTCATGCATTCTTTGAAAATCTCTTATAGATGTGTTTAAGCCATCTAAAGCAATGCTATAAGGAATCCTAAATGGAGATTCTGGGTTCTAATATCAGTATGAGCTTGGGCTTTGAAGTTATTCAGAATGCAGTTTAGTAGGTTCTGGTCCTATTAGCCCTCATCCAGCAAAAAATGACAAAAAAGCAACTAATCCAAATTTATTTGAGTCAAAACAATGCTTTCATTTAGACTTGGGGGCAGGGTCCAAGGTTAGGGAAACAAGGAGTGTGAGAACAGCTGTTTGGAAATCCCAAAACATGGATGAGTGAATACACTTTAGAGCAATGCATCTTTATCATAAGCAAAATACATTAGACAGTTTGATAATCTTGTGTTTCTCATGGGCAGTTTAATTTCAAACTACAAGGATCTTTCAAACCCTTCCACTTTTGTGTTTTAAGATTAAATTTCATGTTATCAATGAGCTACAAAGCTTATCATAGTAGGTAGGATCCATTTTTGAGCTTTTACACCTTAAATATATTTCACTTTTGCTCATAAAATTGCAAGTTATAGTTCCTTACTAATTTGGTGGTTAGTGTAGTATAGCATTCATGAGCTAGAAAGTACACCAGATGCAGATTCAGGGCTCTTTAAAATTTCCCATTGAAAAAATTGCTGGATCATTTAAATGCTCAACAATTGCTGGATCACCTAAAATATTAATCACATCATCTCTTTGATGACAGATTATATTATTTGCTTTCTACACTAAATTGCCAAAGGGAAGTAAAATTCATTTGTATGTGGATGGGGTTTATATTTCCCAGTGTTTTTGGTAGAACTTTGTATATACATTTCATGAAATGAACATTTGAACTATTTATTCACCTGAAATATTAATGATTCCTTTTTAAAAGGAATGTACAGGGTGGGCGAAAAGTCCATGACACATTTCAAAATTTAATATAAAATCAACCAATTGTCATGAGTATGCGGTTTTCACTAAATAGCTTTACATGGCATCAAGTTTTTTGGCATAAAAACAGTTCAATTGTTTGCACATAGATGGCGCTATCTGTATAGCACTAGCTTAGTAAGGTTAGCTTGCAATCCGCCATTCCAGCTATGGCGACCCCAACGGAAAGAGGAAAAACTATTATGACCACCTCCAGATTTAACTCCCCTTGATTTCTTCTTGTGGGGGACAAGGTTTACTCCTCGTGGATGGTGAACATTGAAGAATTGAAGACACGAATCACGCAAGTAATCAACACTATTCCGCAATCCATGTTAGTAAATACATGGATTGAAATTGAGTATCGGTTAGATGTGGCTCAAGCCACAAAGGGTGCCCACATTAAAATATGGTAGTATGTAGTGACAAAAATGCTCTAATAAATTCTAATATGTATTGTAATTATTTGTGTACAATTTTTATATTGTTTTTCGGTAAGTGCCATCTATTCGTTAAATTATGAATTTTTTTATGCCAAAATAAAAAACTTGATGCTATGTAAAGGAATTTTATGAAAACCGCACTCTCATATGACAATTGGTTGATTTTATATTAAATTTTGAAATGTGTCATTGACTTTTCGCCCACCCTGTATAATATAGAGTGATTATAAGATTTTACAATTGCTGACTAAAGTTTTTTTTATCCTACACCAGATCTCAGCCTTTTCAACATAAGTCTGTCGGGCAGCAAAATAAAAGTGTAGAAATAAAATACAACTCTATTAGCAGTATTAATATTCACTGTGAAGTACATACGATCAGGGCCGAAAGGCCAGAGAGGGCAAGTTGGAGAGTTTGACAAGCCTATTCGGCATAGATGATTTTGTAGTTAGTTATGTCCAGTGAGAACACGAAAACAAGTGACTCAAATAGCTCTTAGTAGATCCTGTGGCAACCGAGACCTCAGCAAGGAGTCCCAGTCTTCCTCTTTAACTATGCTTTGAAAGCATTAAGTTGAGAGTGATTGATTTTTGAATTTATAATCCTTTTGACTGCATGGTATACAATGAAAGGACAGGGTTTGGGTAATCAAGAACCCACCTTAGCTAAGCTAACTAAAATAAAATGTAGTCAGTTTGGATAATTTAAATGATTCTACTTAGTTTAAATTTAGTTTCAGGCAATAAAACTATTATTCATCAAATAATATACAAATTATTCTTTACTCATGGTTTGTCCTTAAACAAATTCAATAACATATATATATATATATCAAATAAGTTATTAAAAAGAAAAAATATTCTTATGTCAGTTATAAGCAAATACATCTGTTCGAATGGAATAGTGACAATTATTTTCAAATACTCTCATTTCATGACAATTTAAATGAAATATGTACAGTAAAATGATTGATTCAATGATATAAAATCAAACAAACTCATAGCAGTCTCATAAACAATCTCATTTTTGTCATCAAAAGCAGCATACTTATTGCATAATGTTTAATTTTTCCCAAGCTTTTTAAAATATTATCATTAAAAGATGAAATATTAATTCTAAAAATTGTTAAAATCACATAAAAAGTGCATTATGCTGGGAAGTTAGGAAGAACTCATGGTAAAGCATTTTTTCATATCTGAAATACAGTAAGGGTGTAAGCAAAATTTGTTTTTGCTTTCATTTAAAGTTTAAAAATTTGATTCATGCAAATAAAAAATTCATAAGCTCTGTATAAAGAGATACACAAGCTTGTATATGGCAAGATTTGATCCCACATTATTACATGTGGCTAATAAAATGTTTTGATGCATTTCCAAAATGAGTTCAGTAGCAAAAATAAATTTATTGCTAGGAAAGTTTTTAATGAAAAGCAGTCTTTTTTTGAAGAAACTGGCTGATTACCTGTATGCATAATGTGGAGTTTAATATCGCAATGTATTGGATATCAATTTTAATGTATTTGTAGATGTGAAGATGATAAGATGTCAACTGGAACTTACTTTCAATTCACATGGTTTACTAATAATCAGATCTCTATTTTCATCGCAGAGTCTCCAGAACAATGCCATCTAAGGAAAAATATCATATTTAATAATTGTTTCAAAACAGTTAATTTTGTTAAAAATACATTTTAAAAGAACTTTTGAAAAGGCCTATCAAATTCAAACAGTAGACCTTGATTATCCAAGACAATGTGAACAGACATATAATATGGATGTAATAATACAAAACAGGCGTATACAGAATACAGAAAAAATTTTCTGAACTAAATACAAAAACTGCTACTGAAAGATTCATAAAGCTAATGCATAAGAATAAAGCATTCATAAGAATAATGTATGCTCAGATTTGTCACAATATGCTTTTATTGTGATAATTTAACCATAAATCTGGATGTGAGTTGCGTTCTTTTTAAACTCATGGAAAGTCCATAAGCCTTTTGTTCTACAGTATTTTCTTGCCCCTTTTCGTGCACACTTGTGCTTTATTTAAAGCTAAAAAAACCTTGGTATTGAATTCGGCTTGAATGACAAACACTTGATTAATCATAGCTCAGATAATCAAAGTTCTACTCTATATATAGAAACATAGTTCCATGCAAATTATAGGTTTTCCAAATACAAACAAAATGCAATCGGAAGCAGTGATTGGCTGTTTTTTAAAAGGTAAAAATAATGGTTTAGATGCAGAATTCTGTATCTAAACCATTTTTACCTTTATATATTAAGTAGAAAATCAAATGTATTTAATTAAGTAGAAAAGCAAAATTGTTTTGTTAACTTAGCGGAACTTGAGCCATGTTTCTATATATAAGCAATTGCATGGGGCAGTATGTCATCCCATGAGGTATATACCTACTACATATAAAACAGGTATTTATCTTTTCTAAAATTACTTTAGATGTTAATTTGAAAAGAAATATATCTGTTATAAGAACTATGATTGGAAGCTTAAATTTATTCATCTGAATTAGCATTTGCTGCATGCACACTTATTTTATTGTAATATTGTTGACTCTCTTGACTGTATTTTATGTAATATTAGACATACTCAACACTTAGATATGTGCACTGCACTTAATTTTGGTAATAGAGTACAGAAATATGGGGGAGGCGAATGATGTAACATCAAATGCCTGGCATTTGTTTCATTCATTCAAATTAGCTTTTGTTAGTGGATAGCTCATACAATAGTTATCCAGTGTTATACTACAGCTTGAGCCATACAATAGAGTTTAATCATTTTACAATATCAATTGCAAAATTACTAATTTTAAAGTCCCTATCAAGTGGCTGTTCTTCATAAATATCCATTTGGAAAGAACACAAAAAATGTGCATTAACTAGTGTGTTTTTTATTTAGCAGGTTCCTTAGTCATGTATCACATCAATGCACATATAATCACGAAATAGTTCCAACTTTTCATCAATTGTCATATTCTCCAACTGTGTATGCATTTATACAATTCATATTGAAAAAGAAATCTTAAATTTTCCTGCTATTTTGTCAGTTTCATGTCTTTTTTGCCAATCTGAAACATTAAAAAGAATAAAAATCTATGAGACATGATGGTGTAGAAAATATCCAGTTCAAGTCGTTTCTCTCCTACAGTGTAAAAAATCACATGTATTAGACCAAGAATGCAGAACACAAAGCTTTGAATGGGTGTGTGCCCCTTCGATCTAGTCTTTCTCCCAAACAAAGAAAAGTCAAGGGATTCAAATCACTTCATAATAGGAGACATTTCTTAACTCAGCTACTGATAATATAAGATTTCCGCCATGAATCAAATTTTAGGACAAATCCATTTTGGATCTATAGGATGTGTGGTCAGGATTATTGCCACGACAAATTTTATATCTTGATCCGAAAATAATTATTACACGAATGATTAACAAATTTTGGGAAATTAAAATAAAAAATTAAATATTTAAATTTATAACTTAAGGCTCAAAGAAAAATTATAAAGCTACTTCCGACAAACAAAAATTACCCTTCAAGCAAAACTACAAAAAGCATGGCATGCATCTCAAACATCCTACCATTTTACATAGAAGTACTATGCAAATAAGTATGCCCTATTTATTGTAGCACAGCAAGTAATTTAGATATATTAGAAAAATTTAAGGCGTCAAATTAAAATCAGGCATCCACAAAATTAAACAATATTGTAATTATAATAATACAATACGATTTTTTAAAAATATTACATTACCTACTAAGCTACTTGTTTCTGATGAATCATCAGAACGCATGAAAAAATGCCTAAAAATCCAAGAAACAAGCATGTACAATAATACAATGGAGATAATCACTGCAGTACACAACAAAACAACCATCAGTGGGGTAATATCTGAATCGGACTTGGTTTCTCCATTTTTACACCATTTTATAACTTGGTTAGTATACTTTGGTTTCATCACAGATCCTGGGAAGCCAGTAGTACGATTAAATTTGTTTGAATTAGCAAAGCCAATTCTTTTGTTTTGTCTATCAAAAATCACAAAGAAGCCTTTTAAAATAGATGAACCAATTAAAGTTCCTCCATCTGCTATTGATAGAGATAATTTGAAGCATGTTAAATTAGAAGATTGGTTTCTGATTCGGAGTAAGTACAGTTCGGGTGAAACAAGAAGATTAAATGTACTGTTTTCAGAATGATAAAGCGATAAAGTTACAGGAGGAAACGCTGAGATTTTAAACTTATCATTTGGCACACAAGCAACTGTTTCATTCATCCAATAACTGTTTGGTACAGTTTGTATAACATGCTGTTTAATTTCATTTACTGTCCAATGAAACACTACTTCAGGCAAATACAGTTCTGTAGTACCACTATCAACAACAGTTCTATCTTTATTTAATTCTCTGCAATTAACAGGAGCATGGATCTTGCCAACTCTTAAACCACTAAGCATAACTTCATAATACCATTCTTTGATGACAGGTGTATAAACTATTTCATCACCTGAGTAGTTTCTAGATATAGAACCCATATGAAACTTCCCACATGATGTCATTTGTTCTTGGCCAGTAAAATAGGGTCCACACAAATCCAAGCAAAAAATGTTACTCACATTTTGGGTTTTTACTAATTTATCAAAAAAGGGTTCAACAGAAGCATCCGGTATAGCAATGGAAGGATAACCTAAACCCAGCAAACCTTGAAATTGTGAATTTATATCAAATATTTGACTAATAGACACCATACATGCAATGGTGATTTCAAAAGATTCATTCCCAAGATGGATGATTTCTTTAGCTAAAAAACCATTCCATTGTCCAACTATGTAACGCAAATCTACTGCTATTTCAAGTTGGCGAAGAGTTTGTGACTCATTGTAATGAAAATATTTCTTGCTACCTGTATTTGTGGGCACAACTGCAAGGGCAATATTACTACTTCCAGTATCAAGTAGAAGATTGATTTTTTGAGGAGGTGTTCCAAGGTTAACAGTAATGTAATAACCATGTTGATCTTCACCTTGTACATCAAAATCATAAGTTCGGCCTTCAAATATTTTAACATAGAAAGCAAGGATAAAACAAAGACTAAACATCGTTTCAGATAGTGATGTCAAATGGGTATTCGAAATCCCCAAATTTAACTACATTCTACTTTTACTGAATTGAATGATCAAGTCAGTATGCATTGATATAGTATAAAATTTAAAGGACTTGTTCATCAGTAATTAATATTGTACGTTGCAAAATGTTCACACAAAACATTCATCGGGGTTGGAGAAAATTGTACGTTATTTTGTTCCACTTCATCGTTCGACAAGAAAACTTAATTTTTTAAAAATTACCAAACACAAGAGCAAGTGCGAGAATATGCATTTTCACATATGTCGGCATTCTGCGAAATAAATAAAACATTGCGTCACTGTCAATGTTACAAATTTGCAAACAGCTCAACTAAAAACAAAAATATATGAATGAACAACTGCATGATTGAAACTAATTTTTTCTTGTGACTGAAATAGACGAAAAGAAAATATTTGTAAAAATAAAATTTATCGCAAAGATTTCTGTTTTGTAAAGCGTTGTTTTTATTTTGTATTTTGATTGAAGTTATATGGGACTTACACAACCTAGGAAACTTTTTTGGGATAGAATGTGTGACGTCACTTAAGGACATTGGAGTATTTCCGCTTTCCCTGGGACGACATAGCAGTTCATCCACACTGATTGGTTCGCCATCACTTAAGCTATCCAGCTATCTTGAACTCGTACGAAAATTGGCATACTTTCTTTGGCGTTTTACTGAAGTCGTGTGACTCATAACGCTCGGAGGGAGACGCTTAAATTGCTGCCTGCATTTCTGAGTCAATAGGCGAACGTGACTTTCATTGCTGCTGGTTTGCATTGCTAGTTGTTTTTGTGCTTGCTATAAATTATATATTTATTCTGATAAATTTGCATTGTATCTTATTTACAATTTCATTCTGTGTGTTCGATTCATATTTGTTGATCACAGTATTTCTTAGTTGCTGAAGGACTACGTTAGTTACTTAGTTGCACTACGCGTCTTGGTGGAATATTTTTCCTATTTCCGTTGTGAAAAACGTTGTATTGTTTTGCATTTTCATCCAAAAAACGATTTATATTTTATTTTAAACGTTCTTCCCTTTTCCTCATCTTATCTGTTAGTAGTGTGTTAATAATGAGACTTCTTATAACCGGCGATTCAATGGTTAAGTATTTGAACGAATACACTTAATTAGCGAATTGCAGGATCATGAAGTTGATCTCATTTCTTTTCCTGGTGCGAAGATTGAAAGGATGTCAAGTAAACTTACCAGTTTAGGTAAGTATGAATGGATGCTATTTCATGTAGGGACTAATAACCTTGCTGGTGATGTTTCTGAAATTCTTCAGGAATACACCAGCCTTTTTCAGGAGCTTTCTATTTTGTATCCTGCTGCTAAGGTGATTATTTCTGGGATCATACCACGTGGTCCCAATTTTTTTCTGGATTCTGAGTCCCGTGCTTCTCTGGCATGCATCTGAACTAGAGTTGTTAAACCAAAAGACTTCAATCGTCAATCATGAACTAGAAAAGGCTTGCCTGGGCCGAGAGGGATTTTATTTCTGTCAGTCTCTTGGTTCATGGAAAGGCCTCTGGGGACGTGATGGATTGCATCTCAACAGAAAAGGGAATCTTCGTTTGGCGAAGATGTTTTCACGAACATTAGGAGGGCTGATTGCAATGGAAGCTGCAATCTCCAAGAACAGTCCTTCAGTAAGTTGCAATTTTAGATATTACTTTGTTAAATACAACTTTCAATCTTGTTCTAAGCCTAATATGTGTTCTCTTTCAAACCTGTCCTTTCTAAAAATTTGTAATTTTTCTGACATTTAATTTCTCTTTGTTAGAATTTGCTGATTCCAATGGAAGTTGCAATCTCCAAGAAGGACAGTCCTGCAGTAAGTGCATTTTTAGATGTTACTTTGCCTGTTAAATGCAATTTTCAATCTTATTCTAAGCGTAATATGTGCTATGTAACCTCTTTCAAACCTGTCCTTTCTAAAAAATTTAATGTTCCTGACATCTACTCTTTGTTAGAATTTCCTCCTTTGCCAATAATTATTTCTAACACTAACATGAGTAATTTTCAACCTTCTGTTCCACCTGCAAGTACTAATATTTCTGCTCTTTCAGTTATTCAGTCTGTTCCTACTGTTTTTTCTCCAACAAATACCTCTATTTCCCCTTCTAATAAATCTAATGTTCCTGACATCCATTCTTTGCTAGAATTTCCTCCTTTACCGAAACTTATTTCTAACTCTAAAATGAGTAATTATCGACCTTCTATTCCTGCTCTTTCAGTTATTCAGTCTGTTCCAAATCTTGCTTCTCCAACAATTACCACTACTACCCCCTCTAATAAATCTAATGTTTCTGACATCCATTCTTTGCTAGAATGTCCTCCTTTACTGAAACTTATTTCTAACACTAACATGAATAATTTTCAACCTGCTATTCCTCCTGTTCCACCTGTAAGCACTAATATTTCTGCTCTTTCGACTGTTCAGTCTGTTCCCACTCTTCCATTTTCTTGTAACCTAGAATGTTATTGCTCAGTAAAGGTATCCTTATCTGATAGTTTGGTAAATGATAGTAATGTTAATAAGCAATGTAAGATAAAAGGTTTGATTGAGCATTGCAGAACTGGTGGGGGTAATGTTGAACATCTTGAGATGGAAAAGGAATTATATCCCAGACAATGTGCATGTTGTCAAAAAATTTATAAATCAAAGGTCACTTTTAGAAAACATCTTAAAACATGTAATGCTAGTGTTAAAATTTCATATCCTCGGCAATGTGAAAAATGTTTTAAGTTCTACAATTCCAGAAAAACATTTTCTTATCATAAGAACAAGTGTAAAGTGCAAGAAAATTGTGGTTTAATGCAAGATCTCACCCAAGTTCATACCATGAGAGACGACTGTTCAACTGATACTTGTTCAATTTCGGAAATCTGTTTCTGAACTATCTAACAGTTCTGATTGGGAAACTACGTCTAGTGTAACATCCAATTCATCTGTATTACCTAAAACTAAGGACAACCCATTAACCTCTGCAATTAGTTCAAAAGAATTTCAAAGTAAATCGCTACTCACTATCTCAAAATCGATAGATGTTCCATCTCTTGCTAATTCATTAACTAAGTATGTACCAAATTCTGATTTAAAAACATGTGAGAAATGCTCTAAGGTATTTTCCAATAAATACAATCTTCAACGGCATGAAATGGTATGTACAAGAACTTGTGAAAAAATCTTAAGGGCTAAAAAGTGTCCAGTTTGTGGCAAGTTTTTTAAAATAGAGGCAGAATTTATTGGGCATGAGCAGTTGTGTAATTTAAATAATGAATGGGAAATGCATTACTGTACTTTTGAAGAGTGTAATAGGCCATTTAAGCACCTTGGAAATTTAAATAGGCATGTGTTTGAAGTACACAATTGAGATTCTCTTCAAATACTTTCATTCGATTCAATGGTTAGTTTCCAAAATTGGTTAGAGATGGAAGGAACATCAACTTTTACATCTTTCACTAAAACAACAGGAGGCAAGCAGTATGGCTCTAAAACATTTCACTATTATGCTTGTCAGTTTAATATTCCATCATCTCAGTTTCAAAATTCTAGGAAAACAAATCGCAAAAATAGAAAAGGTACAATACCTAATCTTAACTGTCCAGTCAGAATATGTGCTTGTGAGCAAAAGGACTTGGTTACTGTCTCTTACATCACTAATCATAATCATCCCCTACAATTTAAAAATTGTAAGTTTCAGCCCTTGAAACAAAGTACACGCGATTTTGTTAAAGCACAGTTATTGTTAGGTGTTCCTGTACAAAAAATTCAATTTCTTTTGAGAAAAAAATTTGGAGATCGTGATTGCAGGGAGTTTTTTCCTGTAAAAGAAGTGTTCCTTTCACGTAAAGTAATTCAATCATATTCTCGTCATGGACTTGCATTGCAACCAAAGAATGATGCAATTTCCATTGCTGCTCTTGTTGAGGAGCTAAAAATTGAGGAGTATGACCCAGTGTTGATTTTTAAACCTCAAGGCTCTCGTACACTGTATGGTCCTTCTGATTTAGACCTTTTATTAAATAGTAACACCTCTTTTGCTTTAGGGATTCAAAGTAAAGAGCAAAGAGATATGATGGTGAAATCTTGCAGTAAAATATTATGCATTGACTCAACCCATAAAACGAATCAATGTGATTTTTATTTAATTAATTTAGTAGTCTCGGATGAGTTTGGTCGTGGGTATCCAGTAGCACATTTTATTACAAATTCATTAACATATGAAACAATGAATTGCCTTTTTAAAAGTATTAAGTGTAGAATTCCTTATTTAAATGTTAATTGTGTCATGACTGATGATGACCACACTACTTTTAGTACATTTCAGGCTGTGTTTGGACATGAAGTAAAACATTTGCTGTGCCAGTGGCATGTGTTAAGAGCCTGGAATAGGAATTTAAATTCTTACATTTCTGATAAAATTCTACGAAATGAAATCAAATTAAAATTAAGAAATCTGCTCAATGAAAAAAACCTTACAGAATTTCATAGACTTCTTAATGACTTTTCGAACTGTTCCAAAAATTGTGAGTTATTTGTAAATTATTTTAAAAGGGAATATTCTAACCGATGTGAATTGTGGGCCACATCTTATAGGAGATATTATCATGCTTCAGTTAATGCAAATAATTATTGTGAATCATTTCATAATCAGTTAAAAACCGTTTACTTTGGAGGTAAATTTAATAGAAGGTTAGATACCTTGTTAAAAGTACTACTTGATATCGAAAAAAATAACTTTTTAATGTATAAAAATAGAATTTTAAATGACATTCCACCAAAAGAAGAAAATCCAGACATTGAAGCCAGACATAAAAAAAGTAACAAAATTCCTGATACAGATTTGCTTTTACTTAATTCTAGTACTTGGTCTGTGAAGTCCCAATCACAGAAACATAAAGAGTACGTTGTAAAGCTAGTAAACGCTAAGTGTCATATGATTGATCACTGCTATTTTAAATGTCTTGAAATTAGTTGCATGTCATTATGCAGTCATTTATATAATTGCAACTGCCCAGATAGTTCTAATTTGTGTAAGCATGTACATAAAGTGCATTCCACTAATCCTAAAACTAATCTCAATAACCATGACCTTTTTGATGATGCTCCTAGGATTGAAACAGATGATTTTAAAGAATCCTTAAAATCTACATTTATTGCTAAAGATTTGTACAATCCTCATTCCAAAGCTGGTAAACTAAAAGCATGTCAAAAGTTATGGGATTCCTTATCACAAAAATTACATGATCCACGAGTTCAAGAATTCATGCTTGACAATGTATAAACAACATTGCAAACATTAGTTGCTGGATGCCGTGGCATTTTAAACTCCGAGATTGATAAAAATTCTAATATTTTTCCTTCTTCAAAAGTGGCTCCAAATCAGGCTATTGAGCATCAGATTCTTTTCAAAACCAGAAAAAAACAGAAAGGTGCAATGCTTCGCAAGAGGAATAGTGCTAAAAGGTTCTTAGATTCTGAAGATGTTGATGATTGTTTTGTAAATATGACCCCATGCAAGAAGGCAAAGATAGATCCCTATGAACAATTTACAAAATTAAACAATGAAACTGGTGAATCTTTTACTAAAAGCATTGGGGTCTACAAATTGTGTCAAACAGCTTTCAAATCTCTGGATCCTTTTATTACTATTAATGAAGAAAGTGCTATTAAATTGAAGTCTAAAGATTTTGTCAGAGGATGGTTATTTGACGTTATCATTGATGCATTTCTTTATGAGCTGTGTACGGTTAATCCAGACTTTGTTTTAATTGATTCTGCTATTACAAACCTAATAATAAATAGCATGTCACCAACAGATCAATTACTAGCTTGCAATCCTTTGATTTTGTCATCAAAATATTTATTTCTGCCTGTTTGCATGGAAAATCATTGGTGTTTAATACTTATTAATAAAGAAAAAAGATGCAGTGATTTTTATGATCCATCAAATAATGATAGTTCTGACATGTATTGCAAAATTTTAGATAATGTTAAAAATTATTTTGGTTGTACAACTGGGGATTCAAATGGGATGTGGACTATTAATTTCCCCTTACATGTGTTGCAACAAGATTCAATGAACTGTGGTGTGTTTGTATGTTACTTTGCCCATCAGATAATATACAAGTCTAGTGTTTATGTGCCATTTGATACAAATAAATTTCGGGTATACATTTACTGTGTTTTGTTAGGAACAGTGATTCCTTCAAAGGACTCATTTAATGAACCAACTGTAAATAATACTTTCGTAGGTGCTAATTCTTGTAACTTTTCAAAATTTAAGACAATAGATAAAAGTAATGTCTTGACATGTGAAGTAAAAGTTAATGACATAGAGATTAAGACATACATGCTGAAATCTTTAGATCTCTTTATTTCATTAGAAGAAGAAACCCTTTTAAGATCAGCTTCTACTGCTTTTTGTAAAGGTTGGCTGTATGATTCAATAATTGATGCTTTTGTTTTTAATGTTATTAGGTATTCAAACACCTTTGGGTCACTGGATACAATATGTTCCTCTTTGATATTAAATGGTGGCAAATTAACTGGTTCTTATATTGAGCAATTAAGGAAACATAGAATTTTACTCATTCCAGCTAATGTCAATAAACATTGGATTCTAATTGTTGTAAATGTTGATAGCAGTACCTTAGAGTTTTATGATCCATTAAATGACTCCATAGATAAAACAATGTCACTTTTATTGCTCAAATGGTGTTCAATATTAAGTAGTGTATTTCCTAACTCCAATGAATGGACTCTTAAATTCCCTCCCATATCAAGCAAACTGACAGTATAAATTGTGGTGTCTTTGTGTGTTATTATGTTTATAAAAAAGTAAATAATACATCTTTAAATTCAGATTTCCACATACCAAATTTTAGACAGTTTATTTATGATACTATCATTGGAACATAAAGTATTTATACATACCTCAAAAGCAAGGAATTAAACGGATACCAAATGTGTAACCAATAATGGACAGACCATATAGTTACAGTTAATTTATATCTGCACTTAAAACCTTAATATTTTCTTAGTTTGATAGTGTATTTTGTGTTCGTATTAACAAATTTTCTAGATCAATTCGAAATAATTTGTTCACATTTTTAGTAAATATTACCTTCTTTTACTACAAAACTCTTAACACAAACCCAAATTAAGTTTGAATGAAACCTATAATTAATTCTTCAGTAATTTGTTTTCTCTTATGAAATATTGCTTTTCTAACCCACTGTTGCATGAATTTTATGTGTTGTAATTTTACTGGTGAGGTTTCTGCTTTGGTAACAATGTCCCATTATTTATGTAAGGATGTTTACAAATTAACCAGTTTTATGTCTTTAAATTAGTTTTGCGATAAGATCTAAAGGTTTAAATCAAAGCAGAAATTTCCTGGTATAGAAATGTTTTAACAGAATATAACAAAATAATTTTTAAATTAAGTTTGAATGAAACCTATAATTAATTCTTCAGTAATTTGTTTTCTCTTATGAAATATTGCTTTTCTAACCCACTGTTGCATGAATTTTATGTGTTGTAATTTTACTGGCTTTCTCATTGTAAAGCTAAAGAAGCCTTTCTCAGTCTAATTCCTGAATGTTAACCCTCGCGCTCACACAGCATCCTCGACAACACGTGGGAGACTTAACACACTCCACAGGCTCACACAGCACCCTCTACAATATGTGGAGGATTTAACAAATAATAAACATCTTTTAGTTCAGAAGACTTAATTGAAAAGCAGCATTGAGAGAATTAACTGCTGAACACGGGTGGAAGTTTGCAGTGTGATCTGATAAATCAATGATTTCTGGGAGTTGAAACATTTTCAATTTAAAATGTTTTTCTCAATGAAAGTATGTTGTATATTGCCTTACGAGTATGACAGATTTGTGTTTTGTTATTTATTGAAATACCATTTATATTTTACAGATATATTTACAAATCTCTGATGTCTGAAGTTTTCCAACTGAAAGGGAAAAATAGACTTGGTGTCACCTAATCATTCAATATTTGGCAGTTAAAAACTAAATGATGTTTGTTCTTGATGACCATTTTATATGGCATCAATTATAAATTTCTTTTAGTTAAGATCAGGGTATGCTGGTTTAAATCAGCTTGATTTAAATCTCAGGATTTTAAATTTCATTTTCCTTTCTGTGTGTATTAAGTTTATTACAATTAAATAATGATTAAAACAAGATGCATGCTATTTTATTCAAGTGTGTTAAGAAATTTGCTCGTATGTAGTTCACCCCAACAATTGTATTGAAATCATCCTTCCCTTGAAGACACTGATTAATTGTTTTATAGGTATCATAATTATTAGACAACTACGTATTTCCCTAATGGGCTGTTGATCAACAGGTGTAACTCACAAGCCTGTTCATCAGTGTTGGTTTTATTTTAAATAAATCTGATGTTTTTTTAATCATGATTTTTTTCGTACCCTGACACTTGGCCACAATGAAATAGTTTTCTGCAGTATCAAAAGAAAGCATTCAAATTTTGCACATAAATCTTTATAATTGGAAATTGCAATATTTTCGTTTTGTTTGGTGTAATATGTTGGTTAATTTTATGCATTGATCCCTAGGAATTATTTGCACTGACAGCATAACTATTCTATATTTAAGGAATTGAAGTTTGGAATGTAAAAGTTTATTCGCCCATCTGATAGTTGAATATGTTAACAAAATAAATTTGGGTTTGAAAAGCAGAAAGCTTTTTATGATTATGATTGCAAACAATTCAGAGATTAAAATTAATAATGAATATTAAGTACAATTATCGAGGTGTAAATATGATTTTTACTTATGTAAATTACACATTTTAACACTTCTATAAACATGACTAACAGATGCCAAAGAATTTTTTAAATTACGATCTACTTAGCCCTTGTGTAGCAAAAAATATTGTAGACCATAGAGCAACAAACCAGATCTTTTAAATAAAAATATCTGTCATCTACGGCTAGGATATTGCATCTTTTTTAGAATATATTGGAACGCTATTCAAGTGAAAATATATAAATGTGTTTTGCCAAAAAACAAAGTTATTAGTGCCTTTGACATTTGATGTTTTTGTGATTCTTCAGTGTGGGCTTAGAAGTGAAGAGTTTGTATAGTGAACTTAAATACTTATAACTTTGTTGGCATATCAGAAAATATTTCTCATTTGAGAATGGCAAACTAAAAATATTCAATTAAATGTTTGTATGTTAGTAAAATCCAAACTGCAATATGATGCAGGAGCTGTCTGAATATGTAAGCTGCACTTGTAACGTTTTCTTTTATTTTATAAGGCCTATTTTTTATTGAGAAACGAAGCCTTCAGTTTGGCAGAGAGAGAGAAGTGTTCTAAAAATTTAATCACAATTTCACTCTGTCAAATCTGACAATTTAGTAACTATTCTTAGTCCCCTTGTTATTGTAATTCATAGTTCATATATGCAAAGACTTAACTAGACTAGTTTCCACCCGCGGCAAGAACTCGCCTTGGCACCCCCCCCCCCTCCGGCCAACCAAAGGAAAACCCTCCCCGACAACACCTGATATCGCCACCACATATTAATTCCACTAGTCCAAATTTTTTTATTAAACTTAGATGGTAAATGCTTGATTTCAAAGGTAAATAGATTAATTTGCAGCAATTTCATTTTTAGTACAAGATAAAATACCTAATTAATTCTAAGTTAACTTTTAGATATTTCATTGACAAATAATCTAAGAGTAGCATGTTTGGTACAGTGGCTCCCAAAAGTGTTCGTACACTTACGAATTTCAATGAAATACTGCTCTATCCATTAATAAAAATTAATATTTCATAATGGGAATTTTTTAATAACATCTATAACTTGTTCTTAACAAAACTACATAAAATATTTTAAAAACATAGTAAAACTTTTTGGAAAATCAATAATTAAAAAGTAACAAAAGAGTTACCTCACAAGTCTTCGTACACTTTAAAAAAATCTCTACATATTAGTAAATATTGTAATATTTCGGTAAATTAGTACTTAGTGGGATATCCTATAGCATCCACAACAGCTTTTAAACGTCTGGGGATAGAGTTCACTAGTTTTTTTGTAATTTCTGCATCAATGTTCCACCATTCTTCAATCATTACTGTTTTTAGTTCGCTTTTTGTTTCAATGCCGTGTCTTCGTACTCTAACCTCCAGTTCTCTCCAAATGTGTTCTATTGGGTTTAAATCCGGTGATTGAGGTGGTGTTTTCAGAACTTCGAACAATTATAGAGACACCAGAGGCGAACGTTGATAGCCGTGTGCTTAGGATCATTATCTTGATTTAAAAAAAAAGTTTTTTCCAATACCTAAATTTTGGGCTGATAATTTTAAATTGTCTTTTAAAATATTTAAATAAAGAGCATGATTCATTATGCAATCAATAAATACCAAATTACCTAGTCCTGATGCTGACATGCACCCCCACACAAGGACACCTCCACCACCATGCTTTACTGTTCCAACTAAGTTCTTGGGATTAAGTTCATTTTTTCTTCTCCATACAATTATACGCCCATCGGAATCAAACATGTTAAATTTGCTTTCATCCGTAAATAAGACATTATTCCAATACATTTTGGGCTTATTTATTATTGATTTTGCGAAGGAAAGCCTACGCTTTCTATTTTTCGCACTTGTAAAAAATTTTCTTCGGACAGAACGCCCATTTAATCCAGCTGATCTGAGCACTCGTCGAACAGTTTCAGATGAAATTAAAGTAGAAAACTCTTCAGTAAATTCTGTAGAAATTTTTACAGCACTCAAACGTGGATTTTTCACAAATTTTCTAACTGTAAATCTCTGATCACGTTGAGTTAACTTTGCCGGATGACCTTTCCTCACCTTATTTTCGATCCGATTTTCTTCTTTAAAGCGTTTTATCACATACTGCACCGTAGAATGAGATAAATTTACTAATTTAGAGATATTCCGAACTGATTTACCACTATATGATGAAAAATAATCAATTTTCGAATGCTGTTCGTTGTTTCCTTACAACTACGAGCCATTTTTAAATAATAAATAGAATATTACGAAGTAAGCAAGCAAAGATTAAAGCTAAACGATTTTTTAAATTCACAATGCAAAAATAACAAAAGCGATAAACGATAATTTTATTTATGAATTTATCCGAAAATGTTTTGTTGTACGATCACTTTTGTGACGTGTTCTTTCTCTGCCTCCTTGCATTTTCATTTTTATAAAAAGAAAATGAGTCAATATTTTTTTAAAGAATGTTAGGTTTTATTTAGAATCACATGGAGATTATATGAAAAAATATTGGACTTTATATTTGAATTCAATTCCAGGCTCCAGCGCTTTTTCTACAAATTTTTAAAGTGTACGAACACTTTTGGGAGTCACTATATTCTTACAGTGAGTCAAAGTAAAAACCTAACAGACTATATTTTAATACATTTGTTTGAAGCAATCAAAATAAACATGCTTATTAATTAATTATACCTGGAAATGAAAAATGAATGCCTTGCTATCAAAATCCCTCGATATAAATTACAAAATATTTTTATTTTATAGTTTGAAATATGAAACAAAAAAACATTGACAAAATAAATCTCTAAATGAAAACCGAACAATCGTCTGCTGTTTAGAATTCTTTATATTTTTGGCTTATTTAGACTTCAAAATTCATATTTTGGCAACGTTACATGGAAGAATACTTGTCATTCGATGTTTTTTGGTAAATATTATATCAAAATTATTTATCAATTATAAATTTTTGCTTGGTTTTCTTTTCGTTAAATGCAATGGGTCGCCATGAGCATTAACATTCGTAAGTTGATTATTCCTCACTATAAATCTGGAAAAAGTGTTCGAGAAATCAGTAAAACAGTTTGTCGAAGCTCTTCAACTGTATTTGGTGTAATTAAACGGTTTAAAACATCCAAAAGTGTAGAAAAATTGCCCAAGCAAAGTAACAGAAAAATTTGTAATGACTCAGATGAACGCTGGATTGTAAGAAGAGTAAAGCAAAACCCTATGTTAAGTGCTCCAAAATAACTGAGGTTTTAAATACTTTGGGAAAAAAGCCAATCCTGAAACTATTAGAATTATACTAAGAAAAAATGGATTGAATGGTAGAATTGCACGACGCAAACCGTACACATCAGCAAAGTGAATAGGTTAAAGCGCTTAAAATGTGAGAAATTATATGATAAAAAAGATTACCTATAAAGTACTTTTTACAGATGAAAGCAAATTTAACCTGTTTGGATCTGACGGAAAAGTTAGTGTGGAGAAAGCCAAATCAAGAATTAAATTTGAAAAATTTTAAATCCACATTAAAACATGGAGGTGGGTCAGTAATGGTTTGCGGTTGCATGTCTGCTGCTTGTGGAGTCGGAAAACTGCATTTTATAGATGGCATTATGGATCAATATAAATATATTGACATACTAAAGGCAAATGTGAAAGAAAAAGTGCACAAATTGGGCATTGAAAACGACTTTCATTTCTCTCAAGACAACGACCCCTAGCACAAAGCATGGAATGTAAGGTATTGGTTGTTGTATAACTGTCCTCATGACATGGAAACACCTCCACAGTCACCAGATCTCAATGTCATTGAGAACATTTGGAACTATTTACAGAAAAAAGTAAGTGAACATCCCATTTCAAATAAAAAAAGATCTAAAGAATGCTTTAATAGAAGAATGGAATAAAATTGACATGACATTTTGCAAAAAAAAATGCAGTCCATGCCAAGACGACTCAGAGCTGTCAAAGAAAGCAAAGGGCATACAAAATATTAGCAATAAACTTTTTGTAATTTTTTAAAAGAAATTTGCTTGTTAAATGTATGTGTTCGGTTTTCATTTTGAGATTACAATGTCCATACTTTTATTTATCATTTCATTAAATTAAAAATTAAATTAACTACAGATTTTAAAATTTATTTAATAAAATACTTCTTAATGTACTTCCAATTTATAGCTTTTTAAAATTTTTGTGTTTGTTCGGACTTTTACACAGTACAAATTCCTTTCCTTTTCTTTGGTGTTCGGTTTTTACTTTGACTCTGTATAATCGCTGCAGATGAAATGAAAAGGTTTTATCAAATGGTATCGGGATATGTGTGGGCTGCATCGAAATCAACAGACTGTTGCTGTAAAATAGGATATTTAATTATGATAAATACAGACTGTTCGGACATTTTTTGAATGATTTTGATGAGCTGTAAAAAATTGTATGCTACGAAAGAATTTTATTTTCACAGCAGTTAAATAGTTCAAGTATAACTTATCGTCTGCTAACTCAGACTTTTGTTTACTTTCAAAATGGCGCTTTTAAATAAGCAATGGATGGAAGGCTATGTTTCCGCTGTTTCCGAAGAGAATTATGCTTATTCAATTATTCAAAAGCGCTGTAAAACTCATTGTTTTTCGATATCTAGAGGTACGATAAGTAATATTAATGAGAAAGGAAAAACGTAAAAGTGGAAAAATACTTCCAGATACGTATCCAAAAAATAAAAAAATTCTGAGAATATTTGTAAGGTAAGATCTTTAATTTTAAGAGAGAATCCGCCAAGTCAAAGGACTATTACAGTAATTAAAATGTTCAGTTTCAACTGTAAATAACATAATTAACAGTGATTTGAATCTTAAAAGGCCAAAAAATACAATGTTCATCGTCTATCTCCACGACATATTGCAGAAAGCAGAACTCGCTGCAGAATTCTGTATGAGAAGCATTTAGCTGGAGAAAGATGGAAAAATGTTGTGACAATAGACGAGACGTGGGTGTATTTAAAAGATTGCAATAAAAAAGAACAATTTATTATCATAAAAGAGGAGAAAAATCTTAAAACGTGGTTCAGCTCTGTAACTTAAACGTGAGAACTTTCTCTAAGAAATTTATGATTGTCGCCGGTTTTGCATATAATGGAAAATTAAAAGTAAAAAGAGGGGAAAAAATGTAAAAATCAACTCCCGCATATTATCAAAACCATATTTTATCCCCAATATTCAAAAAAGAAATACCATATCTTTACCCAAAGTGCCAACAATCAGTAGAACTGCATCAGGATAAAGCAAGCAGCCACACATCTAAATCCACTATTAAATTCGTGGAAAAATGGAAGAAAGTGGCATCAAGTCAATAAATACCCTTTACTGATATTCCTGCTAAATCTCCAGATGTCTCACCCATGGACTTTTAAAAAGAGAATTATCGAAACGTCGACCGAAAACCATTCAAGGATTTTGGAAAACTGTGGAACAACTACTTATCTACTTTGTTTCCCCAGTTATAACCAAATTAAAACTATCAAAGCTTTTTTAAATGGCATGAAATCACTTGCACTTTTTTGTGTATCTTACAATTTATGGTTAACAATCTTAGCCCTTTTTCGAAATAATAACAAGAACAAATATTAAAAATAAATAATGTACTCACAGGATAGTCGTTTTAGTCTCACAATTTCAGGTGATACTACTATTTATTCAAAAAGCAATACATCTAAAACTTGACACTTAGTGCTTTTCAGTTGTAGAGTATATTAAACAATCAAGTTTTTGCAAATTTGATGTGATTCGAACAAGACCGACTTTAAAAATAGGGGAAAAATTACAATTTTCTGAAAATTTCCCCATTTAATTCTTAAAACATTTTTAAAATTGTAGCACTTACCATTATCTGATTTACCATACATTCTAATAAATTTTTGCTTTAAATATAAAAGCAAAAAAGTGGTTTCAACAAAGAATCAAGTGATCAGATCTGTTCTTGGAGCTTGAGTGGAATGCTAAATTACATGACATATTTGTGAAACGTATTATGTGTAATGAAATTTAAAAGTAATTTCGTCGATATGAAAAGGATATTCGTATCGAGTTCGTTATGCATAATTGCAACTTTTTTCTGTGGAACTGGACAAATTTAAACACAAAACGACTCAAATTTAGGTGTATTAAACAAACATGTATGTGGTCGCTCGTATATTCAAATAATGAAACAACTTTGATACTCTTATAAAGGTCGCATGTCCCGAGGTATTTTTTTACATTTTAACTCCAATTTATGTTATGTGTTAAATACAGTTTCCCGTTTTATTTGAAGTACTTAATTTAAAGCGAGTGATTTGTAAACAAACAGCGTATAACTTTGTTTGGGCACCAATTAAAATTCGAACTGATATTCCACTTAATCACGTATAAGTAAATAATAAATAAAACCAGGACCGTTCTGAGATATTAGCTGCCTTCGAGCAAATATCAAACCGCTCCCTTCTCTAAATCATTTGATTTTCTCAAAGAACGCCTTTCATCAAGCACCTTTCAATGATTTTTTCGACTGCTTACGAAACCGATTTCCTCTCATAACTAGATTTTTCTAACGATTTAAATAAAGTATATTTCACTACAGATCTGCAGAACAGTTTATTCATGACTGATGAGAGACAAGCACAATATGCTCGGGGTACCTTTAAATGCAGTGAAACACAAAAAATGTGTTTATTTTCTCTTTTTAAAAACCATCATAGGTATCCAAGAATGACGTCATTAAAATCTTGGATCACTATCTGTTTTTAAAAATAAATCACTTTTTGAATGCGGTCATCAAATTATAATTGCTTTTATTTTTCTTGTATAAATTATTCGCTTTCGAGCAAAACCCTTTCAATCTTTACACACAAAATCAAGTTTGAATATCTTCTACTTCTTTTAGCTAAAGATCTCTTGACAATGCATGCCTTTTGATGAGTTAGAAATACTGATTCAATTCAGAAGAATCAATTTTAAGCGACGTGTGATAAGCAGAAGAAAGAAAGTCGAAAAGCATCAAAATGTCCATCCACCGCAATCCCCTCCGAGGAGATACCGAGAACTTTAGAAACCGGTTCCGACCGGTTCATACTTGAACTCCCATGTCCACTTCCTTTTATCATTCTAAAACTTGGCGTTCTGTAAAATCACCTAAGCGATAAAAACACAAAATTGCAAACAGTCACCACTGCGACTACGATGTCCACCGGATGTGCTCCGCACATTAACTGGATTAGTCTATCCATATGTGCGCTTTTATCCCTCAGAAGTTTCCTAGAATGTAACCTGTTCGAAGTTATATCCTATATCGAAGTGGCAACACTAAATTTGTTTTGGCTCTTCCCATTGAGTAGCATTTTGGCTTTGTTGATCCCGGTCGTTCCTTTCTTCATCTGAATCCAGGATATTATCAGGTAAACAATCCAATTTAATCTAGATTATTTTGTATGGTGTTTTACATTTGAAGCTGGTGACTGAATTATTACATTTGTGTCTTTTTGAAGCTTACAATAGTTTTTAGCGATACGCATATTTTGTCTGGAACAGCCATCATGAATTAGCCATTTTATTTCGGACATATTTCTAGTGTTAAATTCACAACCGAAAACACCATTTTTCTTGCCAGAAGTTTGAAAACGCAATATTTTTATGGTATGACTGAACATGTAACTGAGTTTCTATAAATTCATGAATTAAATTTGTTTACATTTTAATAAACTTAGGAAGCCGGTATGACTGAAAACGATGCTGAATTATTGGATTACGAAGATGAAGACGAGCAAGAACAAACTGCTCCTGATCCTGCCATTGAAACCAAAAAACCAGCTGGTGGTTATGTGTCCATTCACAGTTCTGGTTTTAGAGATTTCTTGCTAAAGCCTGAACTTTTGAGAGCAATTGTTGATTGCGGTTTTGAACATCCATCCGAAGGTAATGTTTGTCTTATCCTTATGTTACCTTAGTCTTAATTGAATTAAAAAAATTTCAACTTTGAACTAACCAAATAGATTATATATCTAGTCTTTCGTGCTACTGTCAATTTTCAGAAAATATAGTTAAGCAAGGTTTTTATTGTTTTTCTATTTCATTTACAGTGCAGCATGAATGTATTCCTCAAGCAATACTTGGTATGGATATCTTATGCCAAGCTAAATCTGGTATGGGTAAAACAGCTGTGTTTGTTTTGGCAACGTTGCAGCAACTAGATCCAGTAGATAATCAGGTGTGTACTAATTTTTCTTGGGTTCTAAAATTTTCTAGAAATTTTATAATTGGAATTGGAATGTATATTGTGTTTCTTCTCTTTCTTTTTCGACAAGTTCTGTTTGTTAATTGGATTTCATCATAAAGAATGTTTCCACGAAAACTTGTATAAAAGTGTACAGAATCTATTCGCTTAAAATAGTGACTCATGTTTTGGTACTTTTTATAGGTTTCAGTTCTAGTAATGTGTCATACCCGAGAATTGGCATTTCAAATTTCTAAAGAGTATGAGCGTTTCTCCAAATATATGTCGACAATCAAAGTTGGTGTATTTTTTGGTGGAATGACAATTGCCAATGATGAAAAAGTCCTGAAATCTAATTGTCCTCATATTGTCGTTGGAACTCCTGGAAGGATATTGGCCCTGGTGAAGTCTAAAAAACTGAATTTACGCTATATCAAGCATTTTGTTTTGGATGAATGTGACAAGATGTTGGAAGCATTAGGTAAACATTTTTCTTTTTATTTTTGAAATGTTTTGCTCAAAATGAATGTTACAAGGTTTAAGAGTTTTAAATTTACATACCATGCATGTTTTATCTACCTACTAAGCACTGAAGTTTCAGTGTTATCGTTATGAAATAAGTTCACATAAGTATTATAAATATGCCCTAATCAAACATGGCAGAAGAGGTTAAATTAAAGAACAGATACATGGAATAAGCAAAAAATGACTTGTCTGTTCATCTTTAAATCTGGTTTCACAATTCAATATCACTAATATTCAGTGGAATCTTGTGCTTGCAATAAAAATGTATCAATTCCAATAGCTTTCTGCTTCAACCCATAATCTTTTCTCAACATACTCACTCAATTATCAAATGAGTGAATTAACTTTTACATTCCAAATTTCAATTCCATAAATATTGTAGTTCTAGCAGTGTAAAGAATTCTAAGGGATCAGTGCACAAAATTTCCCAATAAATTGAAATAAAAATTAACCAATATATTACACAAAACAAAATGAAACTATTAAAATTTGCCAATTATAAAGATTTATGTGCAAAATTGGAATGCTTTTGTGATACAGCAGAAAATCTTTTCTTCATAAGTGTCTTTATATTTTTATGTATAGGCTACATATATGTTTATGTGTACTAAATAAATATCTAGAACATCCTAAAAAGCCAAGTTACTACAATTTTTATAATTTGAGTGAATATATTTTGAGCATCATTCATCACATGATGAATGGTTGGTACAGCTGCAGTCTCTGCCGCGCGCGGTGGCAACGACTCTTGGCGCGGCTTTTGGCGTAGTTATAAGCGACTCATGCCGGGTGATGGTAACCCATTTTTTTCTCGAATTTTCTCCTGGTTAGGGTTAACCTCTTTTTATGGCAACCTTGCCGGCGTCCAGTTCTGTCCAGCATTGGTTGTTCTTTTTAGTTTGGACACGGTGGAGAGTGGTTCTTTTTTAAATCTTAAAATACCTTATATTATACTTATGTACATTTTTTATCCATATGTGCAGTATAGATTCACTGTTGGAAATTCGAGAAAAAATGGGTTACCCTCACTGGCATGAGTCGCTTATAACTACGCCAAAAGTCCATATATTTAATCAATATTTGCAGTGTTTTTCTAGTCAAAATGTTGTTTAATTCAGATTTACATAATTCATCCGTACAGTATATATTCAATGTTGGAAGATTTTCGTGGCGACATAAAAAGTGCCAAACACGGCGCCAAAAAAACCCGTTGCCACCGCGCGCGGCAGAGACTGCAGCTGTACCGAATGGTTTAAAATTGGCCATGTGTGATTTATAGTTGCGTAGTTGTTTAAAATGTAGCCAACGCTGATGAGCAGATTTGTGAGTGACACCTATTGGTCAATGGCCCAAGGAGGAAATACTTGTCTGATAATTATGAGCCCAATCACACAGCAAATACCTTTATTTAGTGTTCAAAGGAAGGATGATTTTCAATATAATTTTGGGGTGAACTCAGTATGAGCTTAACTTATTTGAATGAAATAACATGCATCTTGTTCATATCATTTTGAATATTAAACATAACAAAGAAAAATGAAGTTTAAATCAATGATTTTTTAAAAATAGAAATCACTTGATTTAAATCGATATACCCTTTCTGTAAGTAGTGTTGAATGAGAAACCTGCTCCAATAAATGCCCTCTTGTACTTGCTGTATTAGGCATGAGGGATGTCACAGCACTGTGCACTTTCTTTCCCAAAGAGTTCACACAATGATTGACAGGAAAGGATATCAAACACAAGGGTAGATCCTCAGCCAGTTGCTGGCAAATGTATATGAGCAGTCATTTAACCCTCTGGATATGGGACCGGCCGAGAGATTCTAGTTCCTTCAAAACGGCTGGCTCGGATTCTTTAAGACCTCAGACTTCTAAAGAATCGGCCGAAGCCCGTTGTGATCCCTCTTTTCTGTGCAGCAAAGAGACCCGTGTGTGAATAGCCTTATCTCCGTTGACAGGGATGTTGGGGTTCTTGACGGGGTTCTTTAATGATCGTTTCTCCTCGAGCATCTAGAGGTTGAGTAAATGAAGAGATTGCAAGATATACTTAAAAAATCAAGGGAAGTTTTAGTTTAGAACATGCAGAAAAGCATTTCTTGTCCTGCAGTGAACTTGTGATATCCTGATTATTTTGTAATAAACTTAAAAGACACAGATAAAGGAATCGTGTATAAAACTAAATAAATTCTGTAAGGAAAGTAATACTATGTCCAGAAATCAGGTATCTATAAAAAAAATAGTCAACATATTGCAAATATAGAATTGGAAATTTAAAAATCTTACAACTTAACAATTTATTGACTCAAAGGGTTCTAATTTTAGGGGGCCATAAAGTTATAGAAAGGTAATATTAATTTGTTATATTATCAATTTTACTTGTTGATAGATGGAAATAAAAAGTACATATTATTATTATTATTATTATTTTTTTTTTTCAAATTGAAAATAACAAAGATTTTACCGGTTTTGTTAAATTTAAGTTTACCCTCAAAATTTGCGAGCGTTATATCAACTGTAATCATGTAGATTTAAAATTTGTATTTAATGCTCCCTTTCTTGTATTTTACAAACCTTTTATACTGTGACTTCGATTGGACAGATAAGGTTTACATCAGGAAAAGTTTCAACCCATTAACTACTGCTGGATTTTATAAGTGAAATTTATTTTTTAAACATTTTTCTTTCCACTTTGAAAGAATAATCGTAGAAATGGTTTGTTTTTATCATGTTTAATTCAGTTTATCATTTCTGAGATTAATTTTTAAAATGAAGAATGTATTTTTTTTACTTAAAAAAATAATGCATATTTTATACATTGGGCTATGTTTGTATATGTGAATAAAGGCATGAGAAATTAATTTCTAATGCCATACTAAAAAATAGAATTTGGATCCTGTTAGTTGGAGTTTAGAAAGCTAACAGCTATAATATAATTCATACAATATCATCTAAAATTTATGAGAATTTCATAGACTTATCAGTAGAATGACACATCGGTAATCTAGCTTTTGTATCAAACTAATTTCCACATCACGTTGGAAGTATGGTTTATTGATGCACTACCCTTTTGGAATCAGCAAGGTGGGTTCCCCAGCACAGGATTTTTATACAGTAAACCAAAGAAAACGAGTCTTGATAAAGACTTATTTGAAATAAAAAAAAGAATTAGATGGGTATTGAAACCACGACCTGAAAGTAATGAGCGATGGTACAGCTTGTCTTGTTAGTATAAACCGAGTGGAGAATGCTGAATACAGCTGTGAGGAAGCATGTTTCTTATGTTATACCAGGAATTAGTGTTTCAAGGTACAGATGGGGTATGTTAGCCAAAAAAAAAAGAATAATTGTGAGAAACTTTTGTACTTGATCTGTCCTCATGAAAACGGCGCCGAAGACAACTTGCAGGTCCTTCGAGTGTTAGTGACCATACGTATTGGAGTCACCGCCGACCTTTCAGTTTACCTGGGAAGTATCTGTTCTAGGCATACCCACGACCCGACAATAGAAACTGCAACATTGTGTGATAATGGAACAACACATTCCTTCTTGGGGGAAAGCATTGTAAAGGCCTGGTTCAGTATGTTGCCTGTAAAGCCATTTCCACCGGCTGTGGAAATAGTATTCTGCTGCATCGTATGTAGATGTTTAAAAGGAAGATAAAATCTCGTACACCATCTGTACGGAGACGCTTTAGAGATGAGTAAGTGCAACTGTTCTGGTCATAGTTTATAGATTTAATGCTTACCAAAATTTTTTGACTCCAAGTTGGTTTTATAGAAGCATCTGTTCATGCCCAAATCATTTAATTGTAAGTATATCTTGAAAAATGGTAAAAAAATTTTGATTTCCCAACAACATTGAATGTTCGACCCAATTTATGAAGTGGGTTATATCTGAAATTTATGTTGAAATTATACAAAACATTGGCCTATTGTGGACAAACATTTTTCTATGCAATTTATGTTCCATATTTTCCCCACGAAACCGTCATCTAATATTTCTAATTGCATCTGATATATGCATTTGAATGTACTATTGTTTATTATTACTTCTTTTTCAGATATGCGCAGAGACGTGCAAGAAATTTTCCGCAGCACTCCTCATGAAAAGCAAGTAATGATGTTTAGTGCCACTTTGAGCAAAGATATACGACCTGTTTGCAAGAAATTTATGCAAGATGTAATTACTTCCATCTTTCAAACTTCTCTGTTTCAGTATTTCATATTATTCCTCTATCAAATTATGATTATGAACTCTTCTCATGTTGATATTTCTGTTTGAATTGATTGTGTTTCCAATGCTGTGAAAAATTGGTTTGGTTCTAATGGCACGTTCTAGGTGCCGATAGAGTGGGCAATATGTGATGTACGTAACAGTATTGTGGTCTGTACCGATAGAGTGAGCAATAGGTGATGTACTTAACAGTATTGTTGTCGTGGTCTGTCTTAGTATGGTCTGAGGCTAGGATAACGCATGGTTTTGTCAAAATTGAATTGTTATGGTTGAAAAAATGGCTTGATAGATGTAGGGTCTCGGGAAGTTTTAGCTGTGTTAGGTTGTTGTCAGTTAGGTGTTGAATGACATACTGGATTTTAACTGTAAGGATATTAAGTTGTGGAGATGCTCTGCAAGTGTGGTTCTAATGGAAATAAGCATAATACTGTTCAGTTTTGGTTTGTTCTATTGGATAGTTTTACAAATTTGTTGGAAATAAACTGGAAGGAATGTGGTTGACTTTTATCTAAGGTCTTTTAGAGGTAGTATCTGATGGTTTACAATTTGTGTTGTACAGTAGGATAAATGGTATTGAGATGTAGGAATTTAGAAAGTGTAGGGATAAATCAATTCTTGGATTTGGCAATTGTTCAATGACACATTTTTATAACTTATTAAACTTTAATTTTAAGATATCTGTTTAGTAATCATCGTAACAGGAAACCATGTCAGTCACAATTTCAAAGGTCTTTTATACTAAATAAAGACCACCTGCTATTGTATGTTAGAGCTATAAGCCTGTTAAGAATCTAAAGCTGAGTTATTCCTGTGAAATCCTTTGTAGAAAATGATTCCCTCTGCTTTGGAATCAGTCTTCTAATTTTTATTTCCCTAATGTATATTTGAAAAATGTTATTTGTAAGCATTTTTATAGTTTTTCTGTATTAAAGTAAAAAATGTTGTAAACAAATTAGATTTTAAGATAATTTATATAGAAGGTAAAAATGAAAGTACTGACAAATTTATTATTTTGTTTCATTTTTAAGATCAGTAGAATTCTTGTCAGTTTGAACCCCTATAAAATGTAAATAATTGACAGCACAGAAAACTAATTGTAATTGTAAAAATATTTGCTAAAATAATTTAAGAGCAGGTTATGGACAAATCAGTTTCTAACTTCAAATCAGTACCTATATCTGGTATAGCTAGGCAAACCAAGCACAACGCCTTTGCCTAAATAATATGGTCAGCCAATCAAGTGTTTTTTCCTACTTATTTCACAAGTGCAATGTTTAGACTATGAGTGTATGAAAACAATTTTTCCCCATCCAGTGCTATTTTGGTGTCCTCGGTTCTTCCTCTTTGGGATTGATCCAGGACCTTTGCCAATAGCTCGTGTTGCTCCAGTGCGACAATTCAACTACTTATCTACAATCCAATGCTATAGGAATCTTATTTTTATAATTTTTGACTAGTTTTTCTCTAAAATGATGCTCCATATTTACTGCTTAAAGGTACTGTGCCTCCTTAAAATTAATTTTACTATGTACAAAACTGACAAGCCTTAGACGTGTAACGAAATAAATTTATCTGGCTAGATAGAAGGGGTATTATACATTTCTTGTAATTGGACATTTTCCATTTGCTAGCTTATCTTATCCTAGCTTACATTGTCATGATTACATTTCATAATTCAATGTTTAATGCGTTCCGAGATTTAATTCATACCTTGATATTTATACCAGACTGCTGTGATTCGTTTTAGCTGAAAACTCATTGTTTTTGTACTCACAAATTTTAATTTAAAATGAGTTTCCACGGCTATCAGTAGAACAAATTAAGAATGTAAACGTTGTATTTTAAAAGATCTATATAAATGCTTACAAATTGTGTTACAGTGTAGTGTCAATATTTCTGCTGCTATGTTTTTGCATAAGCATATTTACGCATTTATAACTGTTTTGATAGTTGTAATATTGTGAAATATGCCTTATCGAATGTGGCAACTTATGAGAAAAAATATTTTACAACCTTTTAAATTGTTTGATTTGACCATGTGAATCTGCTTATTAATTTTTAACTGCTGTTTAGCATATCCTCATAGCATTCTGTACTATTGTGCAGTATCTGCTCAGTTAACAATATCTATTGAAAATGCTGTAGACTTGTAAAGAATGGCAATTTTCCTCAATTCTTATTTTATACTTGAGGATATACAGTAGTGAGAAAAGTTATTACACCACCCTTCAAATGTGTTGAATTTGTGAAATTATGCATGTTATTGTATCATAATCATAAACTATTGCATACTATGCAACAGCTACTGTGTCACACAGGCATTGGAATCATAGATGATCACTATGGAGAGTTGGAAATAACTTAACATGACGTAACAAGAGGGTGCTGTTTGGTTTGTCACTTTATAGTCATTTTATGGTGCATGAGACTCGAAGGATATTTCACTCAAATGTTTCTTATAAAGTAGTTGGATTTAATGACTTTTAACCTTGGCAATTGAAGAAATGAGTAGACACTAACAATACTATACTAATGAAAAGCAGGGATAGTCTACTATATGTGAAGAAATTTTCACTTAAAATTGGTTTGCTACATCCCCTGTCATGTAGCTGGCAAAGGACAGTATTTGATTAATAACAATTCACACCATTCAACATCCCTTACTTGTTGGGACTTTTAAAGCAAGCACTTCTACAAAAAAAGCTATTGTTGACAAAAATAAAGACAGCTTGCCTCAAGTTGGTGAAAGAAAGGATCTTGAACAAGGAAAATTTGTTATAAATTTAATCTACAATTCCAAGTAGTGAAAGTTAAAAAAAATTGTCTCGATTGTGATAGTGGAATTGTTAAACCCAAAAATTTGTTTTCATGCTGGTGTTGACAAGTATATTAATAGCTGGAAACTACCTAAAGATCCTTTGTTCTCTGTTCCTGCAGACAAATTTAGTTATACTTGTTATTTTATAACATAGAGCTTTTCTTCCAACCAAAGCATTTAATATTTAAATAGGTGTATCTTTCATACAGATGTAAATTCGCTAAGCTGCAGTTTATGCAGAACTTACCCTGTTATGTGTCAAATTTAAAATTATCTAGTCAAAAGGAAAGGTTGGAAATGGCCAACCTTAACAAAATTGCAAACTATTGGTCTAGAAGTAATGGAAGGTCAAAAGGCAGTTTTAGAATTCAACTTATCATGTTTCATTGTTACATGAGGATAAATAATACATTCAGAATTTAATTTTTTAAATCAGAATTTAATCTGCACATGTACAGTTAACAAGAGTAAGGGATTTTCAATGAAATACTGGAGATCTATTTATTCGATTACAAAATTGTCTAATAACTTATCTAAAAGTTTTCAAAATTTTATGGCATTGTTTGGTCGTAAAAGTATTTTATTTCCACTTAGACTTTTTGTGTGGCAATTAAGACATTACATATATGATGGCTGGATAGTAGAATATGCTACTTATGAAAAGGTGGTGTTATAATTTTTTCCACTACTGTTCTAGTCTGTTGCTTTGTAAAATGTTGTGTTTACTTTATACTATGGTTCAAAATTATAGCTATTTTCTTCTACTCACAATTAAAATTTATTTTTGGAGATTTGTTAGACTTAACTTCGCTATTGTAAAACTAATTTCAAAATTTTTATGATTATTTAATCTCGTAAATTAAAACAAACCATTAGTCTCAGTTGGCAGTTCTTTTTCATCATGACAGGGATTAATTGTATCAAGTAAATATTAAATATGAACAATAATGGAACTGACAATTTTTTTAATCTTTATTTTTTTTAATAGTGCAAAATAGAAAATCATTATAACATTAAAATAATTATTTTAATGTTATAAAGTTATGAAAAAGTTTGTTCTAGTTAATTAAGTAACTTTTAAACAGTTAAAATTAGTCCTTTGTTTTAATTTATTTTAATGGATATATCAAAATAACTGCTTTATATCTAAATTTTTTGGTTTGTAAAGCATCAGTTAGACATTCATGGTGCTAATGCAGTTCACCTTTATCTGAATACATTTATTGCCAATTTGTTGTCTGATGTAAATAAACTGGCTCTATTTTTTTATCAAGAGGCCTTTATTAACTCGCCATGAACAATTTTGGAGTATTGGTATTACAATAAAAATATAATCTGACAGATCTTGTAATGTTTCGTCCAATTTTTTTTAAAGTATGAACCTCATGTAATCAGTGCATTAATTTAATTACCTGTTTTATGTTTTCAGTAATTGTGTAAATACCAATTAAGATTATTTTGTAAATAACCAATAGTCTTATTACTAGCTGATTGATGCAACTTTGTGCACTGTTCTAATTGAAATTTTTTTCTGAAAGCACAAAACCATTCTTACGGGAGTAGACTAAAGGCCTACATTAAGTTTTCTTTTAATTCCTTCTGTTCACTTGGTAATAAAGGTCTCATTCTTGTGCCGTAATTTTTGTTAGAAGAGTTGCAATTCATACTAGTTCTGAAGTTATGTGCCTGATTATGAGGCACATGTTTTTCTCCATCCAAAATTTTTTCCTATGGTGACTAATTCTCAGGTGTAGTTTTGAAAATGTCAACTTGTACATCTTGTAAAATTTCCCGTTTGGTAGCAACCAATGTTGGTGCTGCTAATGGGTAATTTCACAAGATGGACGTCCCATATGCTGGAATCTTTTATCTTATTTTGATACCTAAAACTCATGCGAGTACAGCCCTTTTTTCAAGAATTACGGTACTTATAAAAAATCAATTTCTAAATATGTAGATTTTCTAAATGCATCATTTAAATTTGTTATTTCTTGTAATTGGTGAATTTCATTTTCTGTCTGGTATCTATTTCTAGCTTTTCAATTAATCGATTTTTCTGCTACTGGTTTAAGAACTGAAATGAAGTTATTAAATTTTATGTGCACATTATTGAATATCAAAATTACCAGAATGCTTTTTTGAATTACTTCATATACTTTGCATACCCAAAAATGTTCCAATTTTATTTTTCAATACCTCCCACTAAAGTTTATCATTAGATATTTCTTCCTTCAATATACCTCTTATGAAAAAATAGTTTCCCCTGAAGAAACCTGTAGAACCATTTGCATAGTTGGCATTTGAACATCATGAACACAAAATGAAAGTTCATTATGTAAATGCTTTCTATCTTGATTATTTCAAACCTGAGTTCTGTCAAACTATTGATATTTTTTCAATGTGGAGCTTAGAATCAGTTGGTTAATTTTTAATTTTGTTTGTAAAAGAAATCACAAGTTTATTTCATTGTCTTTTTGAAATGAGGTATATACTTTTGCTCAATTCTTTTAACATTAGAAAGATAGAAAGTTGCCTTGGACCTAGGAAGACGAAAGGGGCCAATTTGGCTGCTGGTTCTTATTGAGTGTTAGATTCTATTGTACAGCTTATTTTAGGTTTTTAAATGATAGATGATAAGTAATAGAATATATGTAAGTATTCAAATCGAAAATTTATACTGATCTGTTTTTCATTCCTTGAAGCAATCAGCACATTTTTACTTCTAGATGATTTCCTGTATACTGCCTTTTTGCAATTTGCTCAGCTATTTTTTGTGTAGTTTTCCATGCAAAATCTGTATCTTACAGTTAATGTCTTTATAACTACCTGCCACAAAATCTTAGTATTTGCTTCGTTAAATTTAGATTCCACATATGGAGTATGAATCTCTTCACAAAGCTGCAGGATGAAATTTATCCTGCCAAGTTTCTGCTTTCCTGTCACTTACACAACATACAAAACCCAAGCATTTACTGCTGGCGTATCTAAAAGTGTACAGGCATACCATTTGGTCTGGTTA
Source organism: Meta bourneti (assembly GCA_933210815.1). Classification (NCBI taxonomy): domain Eukaryota; kingdom Metazoa; phylum Arthropoda; class Arachnida; order Araneae; family Tetragnathidae; genus Meta; species Meta bourneti. The sequence goes on along the minus strand of OW119929.1, from coordinate 74,473,586 downwards.
TAAAAATGTAGTTTCTGGTGTCTTAATTATCAATGGTAACAATAGGATGAAGAGATCTTAATAACAGCATTTTTGTTCATCTTTCCCTGATAAGCAGTGTTATATCTGAACCTTTTCTGAACAATATGGAATGAAGAGGTTTTCCCAACTTTTTTCTGGTGGTGGCACCTCTGGGGTTTTCTTAGTGTTCCTACGAGGCTTGTGCATTTTGATTTCAATTGTTCACACAATTTTAAGGATGTAAAATAGTTTATTTCTTTACTTATTTTTATACAAATTAATTGGGTAAACACTTGTTTTTGAGAAAAAATCGTGTCACCAATGAAAATTAAAAGGAACTTGCAACTAAATTCATGAAAATGTTCTCATTAATATGGTCTGTTTCCCTTTTCCCAAATGGCCAAATATGGCCCTTGTGCCATAAAACCCCAAAACCAACCAACACTTTTCTCAAATAACCTTCAGTGAGACGCATGATGACCATTTCATGCACAATTTTATCTATGGGCAGGAAACAACGCGAGGGGCCAAAAAACCTCTTCCGTCTTTCTAGTGTTAAAGGCTGAATAGCATCTTTCATATCAAACATTTTCAGATAAGTTGCATTTGAAAATACCAGACATTTTATTAATATATTTTTGAATGAGTTTTCTGGTATTAAATATTTAGTCTGGTTTGATAAGAAACTTTGACATTTGGATTTCATATTTGTTGTTTTTTAAATCAATTTCATATAAATATGATCCTAAAAATAGTCCATGGAATCTAGACTTTATCCTGATATGTCTTAAGTAATGTTAAATTTGTTAAAGTGCTTTAATTCCCCATTGAATTTTTGATGATTTATTAATTGTAATATCGATCTCCTTTAATTTTACGAGTACAAAATTAGATTACGTTATAATATCTCAGTTATTTTCTTTGTTTAAATTGTAATAGATACTTATTTTAAAGAAAACATCAAATCTTATTTTGCTAGGTAGTGGATTTTCCATATTTAGGCTATTTTGTCTGCTGTTTTACATTATAAGATGAATAAAAAACGTTAATTTCAGCACATTCAAAGGGAACATTTAGGCTTTGATTAATTTGAATGAAGTTTTAGATCTCTAATGACTTTCGATTTCATTAATTTAAGCCAATTTACAATGAGTAGTGTTGCCTTTAAAGTTTTTCCAGTGTAAAACTTTAAAGTTAATTTCAAGAAACTTGACTATACTGTGCTTTTTCATGGAAACTTCAATCGTGTTTGATGTCAAAAGGTTGAACTAAAATTAAAATTGAAGAATGAAACTAAACTATACAATACTGATTGTTTGAAGGTAATAATTTTCTAGGGAAGTGGATTGTGCATAATTGCATCCGTTATTCCCTATGATGATGCTGTTGTTATTTGCACATCCCTTGCAACTTAAATACTGATTTTGAAATACTCCCATCACCATACTATAGGTTATGAATATTTACCACCATTCAGTAAAATAGGCTTGAATCTTAATTATTTTATTTCTAATGCTATTTTTAACTATTTATTAAGAAGTATTTTGTTATTGCAGTTTTAAAGAACTTTATTCTATTAAGTTTAAATCGCTTTTAAGGTTGTAGACTTTGCTTTATAGAGTTAATGATAGTTGTAATCCATAGAAAGTTAAACATGTATTTTTGCGCTATATTTAATCAGGCATTTTTAAGTATAAGCCTGTTACTTAAAAGTTCCATGTAGATAAATGATAACACTAAAAGTTCCATTTATCTTCTTTTCTTTCTGAAAATAATGCATGTTTCGAAAATTTGTAACTAAAATATTTTATATATTATTAGTTATAAAAGTGCTTTCTTTGTTTAAGTATTAAAAATTTTATTTAAAATGAATTTAATTCAAGCATAACCTGCTTTGGTGAACCTCTAAATATATTTAAAAATACTACTTGGAAATATTTTGGTTGTGAATTTGATAACAAGCCATTAGAAATAAGGTTCTGCCAGTTCAAAATTCCATACTCGTAATTTTAAGTTCAGTTATCTGTAATGATTCTATGTTTTGGGTTCTTAATATTTAGCCAATGGAAGTATATGTTGATGATGAAGCCAAGCTAACTCTTCATGGGCTTCAGCAATATTATGTGAAATTGAAGGACAATGAAAAAAATAGAAAGCTTTTTGAATTGCTTGATCTATTGGAGTTTAACCAGGTAAAATTTTTCTGCATTATGAATGTGTGGTTGGCTTTATAATATGTATATTTGCTTAGTAAATTGCATGCTTATGATGTAAATGCTTTCCCTGCATTGGGTTATGACAAACTTGTAATTAGTGATTTATTTTTAAAACTAGTTTACTATTGGGCTGCACTGTTGCAAATTAACAAGTTTAAGTGTAGCTATGCTTATAGAACTTTGTAACAGAAATTTAAAGTATAATATATTTTTGTTGTATAATCAACTTCTACAGTTGCAATTAATACCATGGTATGAAAAAATCGTGATTTAAAAAAAATCGAATTTATTTGATATAAATCAGATTTTTTCATTTAAATCGGATTATGATTTTAATTAATCCCTTGCCCTTACAAGTTAAAATTTTTTTAACAAGACGTGCAAATCAGTGGTTTCTAGATAGTTTTTATCTATGTTAAACATTAATATTTATAATGAATGACATTTATGTATTAGGCAGGATAAATTTTTGAAAGATTAAAACATGATATAGGAATTAGCAAAGTTAATCACATGATAAACTAAATTGAATAGCACAACAAATGCCAAACATAAGCAATGTTTTCCCATCTGATTCTTGAGTGGTTCAGATTAGTTTGGATTTTAACTCATAACTGGTGGCATGAAATTTTTTGACAGATAATGGTTGAGGGATCCCACCATATTATAAATTTTAGTATAAAATTAATCAAATTTCAAAATTATTTTTGCATTATATATTTATCTGAATTTAATTTATAGGATTTCTTTAGTTATTTTTATACAAAGTAATTGGGTTAAATACTTGTTTTTGAAAAAAAATCATGTCTCTAATGAAAATTAAAATAAAAGGAACTTGTAACAAAATTCATGAAAATATTCTCATTAATATTTAACTTTCTAAGAGTTCTTATTTATGAGAAAATGTTATTTGTAAGTAAATAGTAAACAAATGAGGAGACATGAAAATGTACATAAATTAAAATCAAATGCCTATTCAAATTTTCTCTGAGCATTGATAAGTATTTCAAAGTTATATTCCAAGCATACACACACAAAAAGGGTTTACACATAACATACAAGAAAATAAAATTTCTCTAAACAGCACAGAATAAGTGTGATAGCTTTTCCCCAGAACCTAGCAATTGAGTGGAATTTTTATCTTGCAATAAAAAAATCCTCATAATCTTAAAAATAGCTTTCTGCTTCAATCCATAATTTATTTTGTTAACATTCTCAATTATCAGATGGGTGAATCAAATTTTACATTCTAAATTTCAATTCCACAAATACAGTATAGTTATGCTAGCAGAATTCTTAGCGATCAATGCATCTTGTTCATGCAACATGTATCTTGTTCATAGTTAATTCTATTTCAATATTAATAAACTTAATGCAGATAGGAAAATGAAATTTAAAATTTTGATTTAAATCAATGATTTTTCAAATATTGAAGGGAAAGTAAATTATTCTTAAAATGCTGCATGTGTTTGTGTATTATGCTGGATTTTGGCATAAAATATTTGTAAGAGATAAATAATTACACAATTTACTTCAAGTTCCAATCTTAACAGAATCAATTACTCATGTTTGATTTTATGATAAAACGTCTAATTTGAGGCTGTTTAGTATTCAGTTGAATTATTTGTCATTAAAATATTTAAATCTTGGGTTATGAGTCACTTTCTAGCCATTTATTACTTGCACGAACGGTTTCTTTAGCAATAGTAAAACTAATGTTATGTTGAAACTTCCATTTCACTACCCTAGTCTATCCTCCCCTTCATTCAATCTCACTGCCCTTCCACTTTTCCCCCTCCCTTATTAATTTATTTTAATCAGATTTTCTCTTAATTTATTGTCTATATATGTTTAAACTTGGACATAGACATGCAAATCACGATGTAGTTTCTAGACAATGTTTATTTATGTTAAACATTAATATGTATTATGGTTTAGTAAATATAGGGCAACTGTTTGAAAGGTTTAAACAATTCAAATTATTCTGGGGCCTTTTTGTTGCTTTATTCATGCTGCTATTTTATAATACCAACTACTAGAGGTTTGAACCCCTTGGATCTCCCCAAACTAGAGGAAAATGTTTCTGAGTAACCAAATATGTTGAAAAAACACCAGGCATGCCAAAATAAAGAGTTAAATACATATAAGCATTATGAAAGATTATTGTATCTGGGAAAAGGTCATGGATAAACTGCTCTTGATTAGTTTGGTTATTACAGTTGAATTTGAATACAAAAATTCATCTTTACATTTTAGGTGGTTATATTTGTGCGTACAGTCCCAAGGTGCATGGCTTTAGCACAGTTGCTTGTTGAACAGAATTTCCCTGCTATTGCTATACATCGTGCTATGACTCAAGAAGACAGGTATTGTACTCATAATACTGTTTCATGTTATTTGCACAAGTGTTCACATCATTTTCAGGTCATTAGATATCTCAGTACTTAAATGTTTCCAAATGCCTTAACTTTCGATATAAATGCCACATAGCTGCTGTGAATGTAACTTATGGGATGAGACTCTTAAAACCTATTTTTAAAACAGAAAATACAGATTTTTATGTTGGAATTAAAAAGCTTTTATATACAGATTTTTATGTTGGAATTAAAAAGCTGTTGTTAGATTAGACAGATTTTATTGCTGTTACTGTGCCCCAAAATGAGTTGGCTTAAATTTTATATTTTATTTAAGGAGCTGAATAAAATAATAAATTTTAGATCTTCAAATCCAATCCCCTAGAGAAACATTCAAGTACAAATGTTTTTGTGCCTTGCATTATGACAATGAATTTCCCTAACTGATTTTTTAATTCGTTATCTGATCACTTGTTTTGGAGTATTGCATCGTCAGATATAATTTTGTTTTGAGTATTTGCATTTAGTTCAGAAGTGCACGAAAACAAATTTTGGCAAATGGAAAATTATTTATAATTGTGTGTGCCAAGCAAATAATGGCTGTAACAAATGCTAAATGCTTTCTGAACACAAAAATAATTTTTGTATAAATTTAATCATAAGATAAAGGTTTTCATAAAGAGATGAAAAATGATTGAATTTAGAATGGAGGAGTTACTTTTGTGCAACAATGCTTTTGAAATTCATAATGATTAATGTATAAACTGCCAAACAATATTGGTGCATTTTTCTTATGGCTGTGCTCAACATTGGCCTATCTATCAGATGAGATGAAGTAACCATTTTTGACCCAATAAATTAGTATGCATGTTGTGGCGCAGTTGTATAGATTCTTAACATTTGGGAATTGTATCTGTTAATATATTGACTTGAATGTTGTTATGAAGTTGGTTTTCTAATTCCAAAAATTATTTCAATAGGTTATCCCGATATCAACAATTTAAAGATTTCCATAAGCGTATTTTGGTTGCAACTAATTTGTTTGGAAGAGGAATGGATATTGAAAGAGTAAACATAGTGTTCAACTATGATATGCCAGAAGACTCCGATACATATCTGCATAGAGTAAGTAAATTTGAAATACAGAACCTCTGACAACTTCCACTGAGAAGTTTAGAAACGCATTGCTTAAGCTTAATAAAGAAAAAACTACTTCCAAGAAAGAAGTTTATTTTCCTTCATTTTTGTAATGTTTGCTTAAGACTAGTATACAAGTTTTTTTGGAAAATTGTTCTATATAGTTTTATCCCATAGGTTGCTCGAGCTGGTCGTTTCGGTACCAAAGGTTTGGCTATCACTTTTGTATCAGATGAGGCTGATGCAAAGACCTTGAATGAAGTTCAAGAACGGTTTGATGTAAATATTTCTGAGCTACCGGAGGAGATAGACATTTCTTCTTACAGTAAGTTTTCTTTATCATAAAGAGATGAAAATGGTTGAATTTAGAATGGGGGACTTTTGTGTAACAATTCTTTCATGTATTTCGAAATTCATAATGATTAATGTATTAAACTGCCTAACAATATTGGTGCATTTTTCAATTGATATAAATTGTTGAGACATTTTTTCAAGATTATCTTATTTCTTTTAATTTGATATCTTAAGTTATTGCTTTTAATATTTCATAATTTGTTTTGTTGGTTATAACTGTTTTAATGTAACTAAACTAGCCTAAGTTCTAATGATAAAAATTATGAATATCTGCTTTGTGGTAAAATATTGTTCATTTATTAAATTGTATTTTATTTATTCTAGTTGAAGGAAGATAAATCATCTAGAGATGCAAGAAACACATGGATGGAATATACTAGTTCGCATGACAAGCAGAAATTGTGCTGTGTTACATCAAACTAAGTAGAACTCTACAAATATCATGGCTGTATCATAAATGTCATTAAAAGCATTAAATAACAATTTTCATGATTCTTACTGTACATATGTCCAGCATTAAAAACGTTTTTCATAGATAATTGTGTGCAATTATTTCTCAATTTTATTCACATGATCAATCAATGTTTTATATTGCCTGAATTTTGTTGAATGTTAACTTTTGTTAGTTTGGAAACAGCCAGTGCAGATTGAAATTCCAATCATAATCTCCTGATTCTAGATACGTAATTTTAGGCCATTTTTGGTATTTTGAATCTTAAAGTCATTTTTGACAATGTTTTCATTTTGTCCTGGGCATTATTCGGGCTTTTATTGAAAACTTGTCGCAAATACCTTTAGTTTCGTTTTAATACAAAATACATTACAAATTACTGGTGTTGAAAATCCTTATCCTTCAACATAAAAAGTCCTTAACGTGCTTTCTACAAGTGGAAGAAATATCGGCACTGAAAAGAGGGTTTTCCTCTAATCTTGATCTGTAAATGTTGAGTTTAGATATAGAGAAAAAAATTTTGGTTTACCCCTAGTTTATTGTTTGCCAAAGGTGTCTAGTCAGCCTGAACCATAAAATATCTCTAAACCTCCAAATTTACAGCACATGTTAACCATTCTAATATATTAAAAGTATACTTATAAATCCTAGGTAAAAAATGTGACTTGTCTGGTAATTATGATCTCAATCAGCAAATACTGTTATTTAGTGTCTTCAAAGGAGGATTTTCAATATAATTTGGGGGTGAACAGTACGAGCAAAGTTCTTAACTTATTTGAATAAAATAACATGCATCTTGTTCAGTTATTCCATTTTTAATAGTAAACGTTACAGAAATTTTAATAAAAATCACGATTTAAATCAGCATGCCCTGTCCCAGACCGTCGCCAATTGTGTCATTCCAGTTCAACATAAACTCAACTACCTACCTTATTGAGGGTACATATATGCTAAATTTTATTGAAATCATAAAAGGTCAGGTTGAAAATGATATTTTGGAGACGTGACATCGATAACATGTATGAAGACAGCCTAAATATAGTACATTCATGCCCAAAAGTTAAGCATAATTCGTAGAATGGGAAAAATGGAGTAAATATGGATACAATGGTTCAAAATCACTTGTGGAGAATCTGCAAAACAGTTCAGTCTACATACGCAAAGCACCTGTGCACATCGGAACGAGTATAAAACGGCCTCGAGAGGCATGGGCAGTTAAGACACAAATTTCTGTGCTACGAAGCATTGTTAACAATCAATAAAGATGAAAGATGCCAACTGGACATGTTTGTGAAGGGACGAATTATTGGAATCCGGTCGATCCCAAACGAAAGCGTCTCGTATTCTGAATGTGCCTCAGTGTGATCTCCAGACTGGCAGGTTTCAAACCACTGGAGATGTTACCCGACGACCAGTACCAGGTCGCCCAAGGATAACAATCACTCGGCAAGATATTTGGCAATAACTGCATGTCAGAGGAACTGTTCTGCCAGACAACTGGGTTCAGCCCTGACAGGAGTCATAGTTTCGCGACAAACTGTTTACAGGAGACTCGTGCCAGACGACCAACAGTTTGCATCCCCTGACGTCTGCTCAGAAATGCGTGCATTTACAGTGGAGTTTGGAACATCAACAGTGGGGCAATGTCATGTTCAGTGACGAGTACAGATTTAGTCTGCAAACTGATTCTCGTCGTACCATGATCTGGAGAGAACATGGAACGCGTTTTCCTTCGGGGGAGTCATGGTCTGGGCAGCACAAACCTCCACATCTTTGACACGGGTCTGTTACCGATCAAAGGTACAGAGATGAAGTCCTTGAGCCAACCATTCACCTGTTTCGAGGTGCTGATTTCATATTCATGGATGATAATACACCTCCTAACTGGTCAACGCCTTCTTTCAAAGTGAAGATATCCACCGCATGCAGTGGCCTGCCAACTCCTGATCTGAATACTAGAGCATGTGTGGAATATGCTCGGGAGACATTGCATCCCTCTGCCACCCACCAAGCTCCGTTCCGTAATTGAAAACTGTTCTCCGTGAGGTTTGGAACTCTGAGCGCAACTTATCCATACCCTCATCAGAAGTATGGGATATCGTTGTGTAACATGCATGGCTACCTTTGGTTCCCACACCGTATTAAATTTCAGCATCACATTGTTTTAATCATTCTGTTTCACTAAAGTTGACACTCATATTGTGAACCTTTTTCTTTGGATAAGTCATTATTATTAGAACATTGTAAATAAGTTGAAAATTGCTGGAGAAGTAATTTCAGATCAGATGATTATGACAAAAGTGCTTATGGCCTCATCAGAAAAGTTTAAGCACTTCATATCAGCATGGCAATCAGTTCCTATCGGAGATCAAAAGGTAAATAACCTGTTAGCAACTCATTACTGAGGAAGAAAGATTTTACAAGTTTGGATCCGACTGCATTTCTGGTTGAAGGAAGAAATAAAATGAGAAAATAGTGTTTTCATTGCAAGAAATTTTCTTGAACAAAAGTGCATGAGTAGAAGGAATCCATAACACATCAGGGGTAAGAAAAGAAAGCAGATTCTATATAATGGGTGAAGAAATATAACATCCACTTCATTTTTTTCACTACTCAGCTTAGTGTAGGTATTTTAAAGGAAAAATATGATCACATCAATGTGCAACCTGTTTATGTTGTGCAATGTACGTAAAGTACATGGTCCTCGAAAGTTTTGCTCAATTTTGAAGGTGCTATGATCTGATTTGGGGATGACCTTGATTCGTCCTGCTGCTTCGCTTTTAACTGTTCACCATTACATGGCCCTTTTTGAGTTGTAGCTGAGAAATATGCTTCATTTCCAAAACCATTTCTGTGATTGCAAAATTAAATAATTTTATATTGGACCAGCTGAGCCATCTGAAAAAAATTCTTCAATACATAAGATAAATTTGACAAAATCCTGATCTTTTTTATCTTGTTCGTTGGATTCCTTCTACTGGTGTAATTTGCAACATGATTCCAGTCACCAACAGGTCAAGCTTACTCAGCAAAATGAAAAGAAATTTGCAGAGGTTATTAAACTTGGAATGCAGAAAAAACGAGTTGGGTAGCAGCTACAACACCCAGGATGTTGATTTTACTACAGTGGACTCCCTCTTAACCGGCCACTTTGGGACCCAGACCGGATAACGATTTGGCCGGTTAAACCGTCTCGGTTCCCTTAATACCATTAAAATAAACTCCCGAAATCGTTTTCATTAGAATAAAACTAAGTATATAGCCTACTTTATTGTAATATATATATAATTAAGAAAACAACCTGGGAAGAACTTCCTTTGTTAGAAAAAACTAAAAACATGTTACTGTAGGCTACTGTATTTACAGTACATAATTGGTCAGTGGCGGCCGGTTAGGAGGGAGTCCACTGTATGTATATTTTTAGGGTAAGCAGCCCAAACATGTTTCATTGTCATCAACTGGATTCATATTTTTACTTACCATATGCTTAAAAAATGTAAAATTAAATTCATATTCGACTCAATTTTCTAAACTATAAGTCAGCTAAATTTGGACATTAGTAAAAAGCTATATACTGTATGTGAGTTGTCTTCATACATGTGAAACTTATACCCCTTGTATGACCTGATTTCAACATGAAACGGAGGTATAAGAATATACAAAACAATTTTGAAAACTTTTAAAATTGCCTCTTTTTAAATACTTAAAATTTAATTTAAAAATTGTCTCGTTTTGTATTAAATTAAAGCCTATTAAAATTAAATTATCAGGGTCTGGTTCTTGATAAAGTGAGTTGTTCTCAAGATGCAGCTATTTTCATCGAAAATTTTAATAAAGCTTAACTGGACAGAGGAAAAAAATATTTTTTTTTTTTACATTCATTACTATGTAATGTCACTTGATATAATTAAGTTTCAAAATCTGAGAAGTCATGGACTAAGCAGTATGTTGATTTGACATGGAACGACTCGGTTACTAATTGAAACAAAGCTATATTTCCAAAATTGTGGTCCAGTCTGGTACAGCCTTTATAGTTAACATTAGAAAGATGTCTTGAGTATTACAGGGGAAATTGATTTCACTCCTTTGAAGAATTTACCTGTTCAGATAGTCAGTAAGTGCATTCCTTATTTGAACTCTTGCAACACTGCTTTAGAACAGGCTCTGAAAATCTGGTTATATGTGTTTATAAACATATATATGCATGCATAAAAAACATTTTTGTTTTCAGTTTAGAAAAGAATATTTTCCAAATTAAAAGCATCAATTTTATTTTTTGGTCATTTTTGTAAATTTTGGTCAGAAAAATCTAGGCCATTTATTAGAACAAATTATTGATACAATTAAAAAATCATTTGCAGTTCAATTATTTTGTTTTTCTTAAAACGGTAATAATGGCAAAATTTAAAAAGATATCTTTAGAGTTATTGGTAGTTGGTTGCATTGAGTTTTTATGGCGCAAGGGACATGTTTAGCCAAAACTTGTTATTGTTAGAACTGTTTAGGTTTAGAATTCTTCGACTAGCTGTATGCCGAATTTTTTGCCTTAGCACAAATTTTGTACAAATGCATGGAAGCGCTCCACATGCAATAATTTTTTCAGAAGCACTGCCTCTGTTAATTTACATAGAATTTTGTAAATAAATAAGTTATTTAACTATACTGTGCACTTATTTGAACCTACTACACAGAACGGGAAAATTGTCATTTTAATCATGGACAACATATGAAATAGGAAATTAACTTTGAAATTTCAATTTGACTATACAAATTGACTTATTTTTGTTTTGTCTGACTTATTGTTTACATTCTTATGCAAACCATTTAAGATATAAGTTCTACTAATTGTCAATGTAATAATTAGGTTTTTGTAGCTCATCATTTTTGTTGCACAAGAACTAATTAGACAGACCTACATGCAATTTTGAGGATATTAGAGTAAGGTAGTTTCTGTTTTCAATAATGCATAAATTATTCACACTTTATATAAAAGGTAATATTCATAACAGCATACATAAAATTGTAAACCTTAACATAACATTGTCTAAATATGATGTTCACAGCAGTATGTATCTTGATTTATCTGTAGTATCTGTTGGTTCTTCCAGTTCTGCAGAAATAAAAATAACTTGAATAAATACTATAATACATATGAACCTGGTAACTTAAATATCAGTATATAAATTTTCTTCTTCAGGACCTTAAACTATAGCATACATATACAGCTCCCCAAGTCAAAATATTAGAATCAAAATCAGCTTTGAATGAAATGGTTTTGTATTGCCCATAAAAAAAGGGATTTTCATAACAAAACATTTGAATTTGCAGAATATTTTATTATGAAAGTTTTGAAAATATTTAACAAAGTAAAACAATTAGAATAAGATTTTACCTTAGTCAAAATATTGGAATATTCATTAACACATACAAATATTTGTCCAAAATTCAGAAAATATATCACAGCTTTAATAACAGCAGACAATCGATTTGCCATATTAATTAAAAGCGGCTCAGTCCATTTTGGCCAGACATGCCCATGTAGATTTTGTACTAGACACAAGGTCCTTTTTGTTTGTTGGTGCAATTTCTTTTAGTCATTTTCATTATTTCCCATAAATTCTCAATTGGGTTTAAATCCAGCAAGTTCGCCATCCAGGGAAGTAGGCTGATTCGGTGCTGGTAGAGTCAGTTCTTAATTGACTTTGAATTATGACAAGAACCCAAGTCCTAATATAAAAGAAAAAACCATCTTCACATAAATCTGGATGCTGGCACTATAAAATGTTCAAGAATTTCTTGATATTTTTCAGCATTTATCTTTTTGTATGACACACATAGCATCTCAGGGTCTTCTGGTCATACAAACCCATACCATTATGTTGGCTACAAATTTCATGCATTCTTTGTCAAGTGCTTGTTTGCTTCACCAAATAGGAATGCCTTGATCACCGTGATACATAAAACATATTTTCATCACTGAACAATACCGTCATCCAGGTACCATAACAGCCTTCTTTTGCATCATTGCACTCCAGCTTATTTCTGCTAAGTAGTCATAAGAGGCTTCATCTTTTGTAAACGAGACTGTAACCAAGTTTATGGAGAAGTTTTAACATTGTTGATTTCGAACATCAACACCGTGTTCTTTCCAATACAAATACTGTGCATTTTGAAACAATATCCTAGCTTTCAATCTCTTGAAATGGTTTTCAGCTAACATTAACAGTTATTTTCAAACTGCCCCTTGTTAGAATATTGCTTGCTTGAGAACATTTTACGTAACTAGCAATAAACTGTTAATTATGGCATTGTTTATGCAAATAAACAATACAAATATTTCTAACTTAGAAAGCAGTCCCATGGAAGCTAAATCTAATTTTTTGCATCTTTCAGAATCAATCAGAAAAAAAGCCTTGAAATCTGATATTTTATTAAATTAAAACAATTGATACTGTAATTCTAGGTGCTTTGCTTACTGTAAAAATGATTATATGTTTAAAAAGCCGAACATATGAAGTATTGGGAATAATTACTTTCTGGCAGACTGATGAAATGCAAGCCATATATTTAGACTCAGCAATGTTAGAAACAAAAGCATCATTGGGCTATCTCTAAACATTGTTCAAATGTGCCCAAATTTTGTGTTATTTTTAGCATATTACAACAAAATAAGAGGGCAAGACTGCAAAACATTTTATATTGCAAAATAAGGACCACACAAATGCATATTCAATCATTTAGATCAGTGTGTCCCCAACCTTTTTTTTCTCCCGTACCCCTTGATAAAACTTTTCATTATGACTACCCCCTTCTCTCATAATCCTTCTCACCCACCCCTCTACACTCTATGCAAAAAAGTTTGTTTTTGTTAGGTAGTAATATTCTTAAGTTAGCTAGCAAATTAATCAAACGACTCAAATTGATGACACTTATAGGCTTTTATTTTTGACTCTTTACATTTTACAATTTTTTAAAATAGCAGCCTAACATCAAAACAAATAGCATTATAGTATTTTTCAATCACATATACTTATGATGAAAGTTCACAATTTTTCAACTTAAGAGGCAAGTTTTCAAACGTGGCCTTCAAAAATTTCAATGCGATCCTTGAGCTTGTTTCATGGAGCTGTTTTTTAAAATCAGGTTCAAATGAAGACATATAATCTCAAGTCAGGAGCAGCATCGAGCTTATTTCAATATTTATTCTTAGCATACGCATAAGACGGAACGCTCTTTCGACATGCTCTGTGTTCGTGAAAGGCAATAAATATTTTATTGCTTTATAACTGAGTTTTTGGTACTCTTCTTTCACTACTACACAGAAATTAATGAGATTTCTTTTTTGAAATCAGATTGTAAAGAATCAGTCGAAAGTTCAATCAACATTTGTTTTTCAGAAATTGATAATTTTTCGGCTTGTTGAAAGAACAATGCGTCAAATGAATTTGAAATCCAGTTATCTCCACTATTTCTCTTTGGGAAAAAATGTTTGAAGGACACCTTAAGTCCTTTTAAGTGAGTTATACTACTTTTTACTTCTTTTGAGAATTTCAGCTCGTTTTCAGATAAGAAACTGAAATGTCTCAAAAACACACTGGTCTTTTTCGATATAAGAGTCCCAAAAATCCAATTTCTTGATCATACTCGATTTTATCAGACACCTTAAAGACAGTTATAGAACTTTTCTGTAATCCTAAGTTGAGTTTATTTATTTCTGAAAAAATATCAGATAAGTATTCAAGCTGTTGAAGCCACTTGCTTTCATGAAACTTAAGAGCTCAACTGAAAAGGGTGGTCTTCAAAAAAAAAAATTGAACTTCATGTTTGAATTAAAAACAATCCTGTGAGTACTTTTCCTTGTCAGTGCCACCTCACTTCAGTGTGCAAAAGTAATGTTTTGTAGAGGTTTGTCCATCTCTTCACACAAAGATTTGAATAGTCTGGAGTTTGTTGAATTGGCCTTAATAAAATTAATAACTTTCAGATTGATTGAGCACTTCCTTCAGTTAATGAGGTTTTGGACGCTAGGCTTTGTCTGTGAATACAGCAATGGATCCGAGCTACATGGGAAGTGACTTCTTTGATGCGACCGCATACGCCTGTATAACAGCCAGACTTAGATTTTCCACCTTCCATGCAAACACCACAGCAATTGGTCCAATCAATACCTTTTTCACAGAAATAACTCTGAATGGCATTAAATATAATCTCGCCTGTGTCATGCAAATATCTTGCAATAACAAGCAAATTACCAGATTGGAAACATCAGTGCTTTCATCCACCTGTATTGAAAAGAAGCACTGTTTTTTATTCTTTCAATTACTGTAGATTCAATGACGTCAGACATGTCGTTAATTCTTCGAGAAACTATTATTTGAGAAGGGAATATTGTTAATTTTTCGGACATGGTTTTCACCAAACATACAACGAATAGCATCTTTGATACAAGGATACATCAAATTTTTAGCGATTGTGATTTTTACCGCTTTTAGCAATACGATAACTTATTCTATACGATGCTTCAACCGCATTCTCATGAACTTTGTTTGCAGGTAACACAAAAGATGTTAGATTAGGACCGTTTAATAGTCGTCGAAAAAACTAACGTCTTTATGTTCATAAATTGGATGCATTATCTCTAAATGGCGCATTAATAAAGATGGTTTCATGGCACCGTTCGACAAAATCTCCACAAACAACGGATAGTCTTCATCTACAGTTACTGAAAATTCATGACAAGTATTCATCACAATATTTTCTCTTTTTTCGATGAGCTCTTTTGTTGTGGTTCCCTTGTGCTTGTAAATCATCAGACTGTTCTGAAGTACTTGCAACTTCCGATTCAGTGGATTGAATTTCAATGCTATTTGCAACTCTCATAATAGTACCTGTTTTCAACCATTTATCCATTTTGAGACACAAAACAGTATCAAGAGAAAGTCATTTCAAACATTTAAGTAATAGTTAAACACTTCAAATTAAGCACTCATAAAAAGGAACGAAGCTAGGATTATTAATTCACGTTACTCAATTAGCACCCATTCGAACACTAAAATGATGGCCTGCTTTCAATCGCGTTTTAAATCACAACATCGATGCCAGAAGCTCTGTTCTAGATATTTTACTAGAGAAGAATTACTAGAAACAAAAGAAGCAGTAAAAGAGAAGGGAGGGCACATGCATAATCTGGTGATGATTGGTGGTGGACGGGGCAATGATCAATCAATTACAAGGTTTACGCCTATTACTTCCTTTTTTCTTTTTTTAAATGTTTTCCGCCATTACTAATATTATTTTCGCGTACCCCCAACCGGATCGCCACGTACCCCTAGGGGTACACATAACCCAGGTTGGGAACCACTGATTTAGATGATAAAACATGTCACTATTGACATAAGGAAATAAATTTCTGTTTCAGATTAACTTAAAATGTGATTGCGGTTAATTTCAAGAGTATTCATAAGAAATCACAAATAGATTCACTCACCAATAATATTTTCCTTCTGTAACTTTTCTAAATGATGACAAACATTTACTTCAGCTGCTGGATACAAATACTTTGGAGTATTCTAAATAAGATACAAAAAGGTACACATGAAACAGGAAGCACACATTATAACAAGGACTTAAGGATTCCAGTTTAGAAGTGAATTATTACCTTGAGCAGCATCTAAAAATTATTTACTTTGAATTATGATCAAGTTATTTTAAACTTAATTTTGAATGTGTATTGTCATTTGTCAGCAATAATAGAACACAGAACTTGTGAAATAGTAACATACATTTTTTAAAATAGTAGCAAAATTAGTCTTCTCTTAAAGCCTATTTTACTGGGAGTTTCATATGCTTCCATCCTTGGTACAGGGTCTTCAAAACAGCCATGAGGAGTAGAAGTCGGAACCATTTGGCATAGCTTGGTGCTTAGTTAGCAACTGACACTTTTATCAGAAAAATACTACTATACACTCTGTTACATGCATGCCTTTTGAATTGATCATAAAGTTTACATTTACCAATGGGATGCAGTATGTCAAAATCATAAACATTTTCCCCAGTGTATTAGAAAGCATTAATTAGATGCATGAAACAAGAATTTGTATTATTATTTAAAAAATGGGGAGGGGATTTAATATTTGTTGACCTTCAGTGAATTTTCAAAAAAAATCGCCAAAAATTTGAAAATAGGAGCTTTTGAGACGATTTTGCTTATAAAAAGACACCCATAGTCGCCAAAGTTGAACAAATAGTCGCAAAAGTAGCCTTTGGTCATCTGTGGCAGTCCTGCAATAAGTTCTTTTAATGAGTACTATTAATAGACCAATTCATGTTGACCTCTTAACTGGCAAAAGCACTAATGCAAAATGATAAAAGTTGTATGTGGATGGACATATGACAAGGATTTTGGTATACTTGCACTGAAAACAACAAATTAAGTATTTAAACTACGAAGTTAAAACCACATTATAAATACATATGCACTTGTGTCATTTAATCAGCATTGGGATTTCTGGTAAATATCAAATTCACATATTTGTATGCACAAAGTCTACTAAAAAAGGTGAAGAAAATCAGGTACCATCAAAATTAACATAGTGTTTGCACTCATAAAAAATTAAAAGCAAAAAAATATTATGGCATATGAAAAACCTACCACATATATTTGACAGACTAGTTCTTCAGCAGTTAAGCCACAAGGCTGAACTAATTTCAAAGCATCCAAAATTTGTTTTTCTCTTAGCATTCTATGTTGAATGTATTCTTCAACTTTAGTTTTAGGATTTTCAATCACTGGACCATGTCCTGGATAAATTCTATTGGGTTCCAATTTCAGAATTTTCTGTAAGGTCAGCATATAATCATATAAATCTTCAAATACCTACAAAAAGTATGAAACCACGTTGAGTAAATAAGATAATCCTTTAAACACAATTCATACAATGCATCTAACTGTAATGCGCTCCATGTTTTATCTATAATGTAGTTCTGAATAAGGGTAGAGAATTCAAATTAAATAAAACACAGTTTTGGTTTATACATAAATCGGAAAAAATACTTCAACTGAACACCAACAATGCATTAATAAGAACAAGAAAACATCTGATGTTGCTGAAATGAAAACTATTAGCATTGAATAGTAATAACTGAATTTTTAGGAAAATTTAAAAGCATCAAATAAATTAATATCTTAAAAAATTTCCAACCATTGTAACATTAATAAAATAATAAATAAGTCTTGGTTTTTATGACCCAATTGCAAGAAAATACTCAATAAAAACGAAAAGCACTTAAAATAAAAAATCGCCCTAAGAAACAAATTAATGAACTAAAAATTACAATTTTTGTAAAAGTTTTTATCAAAAGAGATGACGAAACAACAAAAATTTAAATATCCTTGTTCTATAAAAATACCCTTAGAAATATAACTTAACATTTTAGTTTGGCTTCAAAATGAGCTTTTATAATGTGAATATTGTGGCCCTATAAAAGCAAGAAAAGAATAGAGTTCCTATGTCAAACTGAAACTGAGTTTTACTAACAAGAACATTTAATTCGATATTCTTAATTTATCGTAGTAAACTGGAAAGTTTTTTTATGTCATGAATTGCAAAGTAGAACAAAAAGCACGTGCAGATTTTCAAAAGGAATGATTATCAATGGTCTGTCAACAAAGTTTTGAACAATGAAAGCTCATTTAGTAAAGTATGTCAATTTTTTCTGTCCTGATATTTTAGCAAGGAAAATTTTTCCCCAACCTGAGTAAAAAATGTGGTTTCAAGAAATTCTTCCAAAATTTTCTTTTTCTTAAAAAATACTAAATGACTCCAAAATAACAATGTCTTAAAATGACCAAAAAACCTGAAATAATGCTACTTTGTGTAAACCATAAAAATGCATGAAAATATCATAACAAAGATACTCAAAACAGCTACTTTTTTATAAAACGTTTCGAACCACTTGAATAACATTTCAGATGTACCAAAAAAGGATGCAAAATCATTTAAACTCTAATAAGTGAACAGCTCTAAAACAAAATAACTAACTGATGTTAGAGAGAGGCTTTAATTTAGGCATTAAGTAAATAGTTGGTTAAAGCATCTACAGGAACAGTGTTTTATATATAATTGTTATAAATTAGTACTGGACAAACTCTTAAAGATATGGGCCAAAGAATAGTAATATTCCTAGAGGACAAGCACATCATATGCTCACTATGGATGATAAAGAATTCAGAAGTAATGAGATCTATGAGATTAATGAATACTTTTTATTATATGGAAAAGTATGCTGTGTGAATAAGAATAGGAAAGAAATGAAACTTGTGAGTAATGAAATCTTATCTGGGAATTTAGCAATTATAACTTTACTGTTAAGATATTGATGAAATATTTATTGACATTGTTCATTGCAGAACTAATTTTATACTAATAATTCATGAGTCACATGAACATTTATGAAATTGTTTTGAATTTGAAGTTTGAATGCAGTTTTCTATGAAATAATGCATCAGTTACATTATATGAAATAGGTTTTTAATCTATTGTATTCATTATAACATACATTTTTGTATTTTTAAAAACATCTTACCACAAAAATATCTAAAAATTACAAACTCACTACGTTATTACGTAACAGAACTATTCATTTTAGATATTAAACCAAAAAAATTCTATTTTTCGACACTAGTGTGAAAATTAAACTTACAGCAGTGCCTTCTCCAAGTATACAATCACCACTAAAAAGACTATTCTCTTCTTCTAAGTACAATACAAGATGATCATCTGTATGACCAGGAGCAGCAAGAACCCTTTGAGAAATATCAGATTTTTCTATTATATGTCATTTTTATACTAAGCTATGTTTTACCAAAACTGCATTAAAAATTTATTTTTTAGTAAAACAACTTCTTTTATTAAGATTGAATTAAAATTCAACTTAATAAAATTGAAGTACCATATGCTTTTAGATTATTTAGTAGATCACACACTATATTATGCACATAATAAATGTGATTAACTGTACTCACAATTCATGGTAGATTTTCATCCCATGACTAATGATGTTTAACCTATTTGCATCAAAACAATTAAAGGTGGATTTTGTAAATTTTCTGCAGAGTTTATGAATATATTATGACCATGCTTTTCCATGCTGGAAGAAATATATTGAATAAAAACTGAAAACACAGTATTTTGGTAAATTTGGATGGACAAGATTTTACATAAAAATAATATATTACTTCAATGTAGCTCCTTCTGTTTCAATCGTTTCACCATCTCTTAAATAGCTGTACTTCATATCAGGCACTGTGACCAAATTCTGTACACCAGGAGCTCTTGGGAATTTAGAAACAACACAATCTAAAGACAGAAAAGACTATATAGTGAAAAATTAAATATAATAACTTTGAAGTTATAGGAAAATAGAATATGTAAACGTAAAATTGCTCACAGATAATCAATGTTAATAAGTACAAAGAATGCTATGAAATGATATGAAAAAGTGTTATCATTATTATGTAAAAATTTATGTAAACTAAACACAAAAGAATTTAACAATAAAAAGTAAAAAGGATAAACAGATTAAAAACACAATATTAAGAACTGAAACATATGGACCATGTTGTCATAATCACCATGAAAGCAAGAGAACTAAATCTTATGATTAAGAAATTCATGTGCAATTACTAATGCATTATAAAGTTTCAAGGTAAATGAAGTTCAGAGTTTGCCATGCTAAAATAAGACTAAACATTTCTGGAAATTGAGCCTTCACATAAAGTTTTTGAGATTGATACAATGAAAAATGCATGACTATAAATATCATGTCATCGATTTTTAGTGATGTCATAATATGATAGTGGCCATATCATCAATAATGGTGATGACTTTGGATGAGTATCTTTGACCTTGGTTTTTAATGTAGGTAAAATAAAAGATAGTGTTCTTGTAAAAAAGCTAAGGCCTTTTTTATTTTAAGGACTTTGATTAAGGATTTTAAAGGGCTATTAAAAACTAAAAAATTAGCCATTTAAAGGCTCATGGGAAACCTAATTCATTTTAAAAGAATCATACTATGTTATATAAAGCTTTTCACACCACATTTAAGTCAATGGCTATGTAATTCATAAGAAGCATCAAAATAATTACATAGATATTAATATTATTTTAATGGAGATAGAGAACACTTATGAACCTTTTTCTGTCTATAAATGTATGTCCACTGATGCATCCTTTAAGAGAACACTTTTTAAACATATTGCAATTAGCTAAACTGATGAAGTAGGAACAGAGAATATATCTCACATTGTTTTAGAAATGTTTATCGTTGACATTCATAAATCGCATACACCACATGTAGTATGTTATAATTCACTTCTGCGAAGATGACTAGCATACATGTGGCATATGAGATTGTCAATGAAAATGGATGGGCTTTTCCATTTGTGATAAGCTTGAACACAATCACTGTTATCTAATCAGTTGAGGTTAGAAAATAAAAGTAATGCATGAACTCTGACACTCATAGAAAAGGCTCTCATAGTCAGTTTTGTTACATAAACTTCATTGGAGGTATTTTACATAAAATTTTGATTATTGTTATAAATTGGAAAGAACTTCCTTAAAGGGTATTGTATTATTAGAAAAGTTTTACCAAGCTGAAGTTCATTCAATATGTCAGGCACACCACCAATATGATCAAGATGCCAATGACTGACTATTATATTTTGTAGGGTACAATTTTGCTCTTTCAGAACTCCTATTAGCAAATTGACATATTCTGGAACACCAGGGTTGCCACAATCCAAAAGCAAACGCCTAAGAAATATTAAACAAATTATTAGATACAAATTAAATCTAACATCTTTCTAAGAATTTATAGTCAGCAGTATTTATCAGTAGTAGTTAATGATATTTAGAAGTTGGGATGAAACATTTATAATTGGAAGATGCGTAATACAGGAAAATTAAGTTTGATTCAAAATTAACAACACTTTGAGGCATTGGAATAGTTTTTTCTGAAGGACAGTATAAGAGCATGTTGCAAGAATGATATACATCTAGGGTAGAAGATTCACCTTTACACACCACTCTTCCCTGACTCTCTGGATGAAAATGCATCTGGAATCCCAGTAAAAAAATCTAAACTCTTGTGAATAGTATGGACCTCCATTGACCTTCAGTTGACATGCATTCATGCCCAATTTAAATCAACCCTCTGGTAATTGAGGTAAAGGGCACACATACTACTGGTCACATAGAGTAGAATCCTTGTTCTTGAATCCTTCTGTGTACCATAGAAAATGATACAAGCTTCCCAGCTTACGCAGCATCGGCAACTACTGAGATGTTTATTTTGTTGTTTGAAATTGGTTCCATGGTCTGTGGACAGCCCAACTGATATTCAGCCTGATATTATCCCACCTCATCTGCCGATAGTTCTGTATCACAATTCTGTAGTCAGATGTTGCCACAAGGTCATATTTATAAAATGAATAGTTCAAATTTTGTGTTTCTCTTTTTTTTACTGTGCAAAATACAGATCTCCTTCCAAACAAGTGTTTTATATTGAAGTCACTCAGATGAATTTGCATACGAGTCTGACAGTACATACTACTCATACCAAATTTGAGGTCAATTGCATATTTTTTAATGAAATTCTTAAACAATGATTTTTACTGTTCCTTAATTTATGTAAACCAGTACATTTCCAGTATGCAGAGGTTGAGCCCTTGTTTGGATAGAACTGATACTCGTTATATTTATTGTAATTTTTTTCAGCTTTTTGATGATGTATTCAGATTATTATATAATTTCCTCTTGGTAAAATTGTGTTATTTTTCTCTGAACATATATATGCTGAATTTTTTGACATAAAGTGCATGGGTATTTATTTCCAATTTAATTTCCCATTCATATGTTGTATGTCTATTTGTTATAATACAATAACACTGTTAAGTTATATATTATCTAGTCAACAGTAATTTGTACTCAAGCTATGAGATTTAAAGGATAGGCTAACTAGCCAATGCAATGACTTGCTGGTATTTTTTGATGAAACATTGATTACTGAGAGTTTCTTAGCATCATACATTTGTATTTATATCAGTTTCCATCTATGTTGTCACTATTTTGTCTCCTATATATATAAATCTTTTATCATATTTAACAATTAAATACCTGTATAGTTATCGATAAAAATTAACAATGCCTTATTTTTCTCTTACTTTTGTCCTGTGCCGATCAAGTATGTATTGGTACCTTGTAACGTCATTGGACTTGGATTGCATCCCAATATACGAATGATACGACTTGAAAGAGTGCTTATTTTTGGAATGACAGCAGACATTTTCAACTTCTAAAATTTGCGTTGTCTTTTCAATCAAATGAATAAAAAATATGGCTTCCTGCGACTATTTTTAAACTAAAAAACACAATTTAACATGGCAGTATGTCGTACAATAATTACTCTAGATAAGAGAAATATTCAAAACAAAATAAACATATTTGTTTTTGTCGCCATCCCCAAATATCAAATTATTATTTTACTTTGATATTGCCAATCATATTTTCCTTAATACTACATTATAATTTTGGCTGGTAGTGGTCTGGCCAATGAGAGTTGATTGGATAGGTAGGTATTTTAATTAACGTCACACTGGAGCAATGCAAGGGGCTATTGGTGACGGTCCAGGATCAATCTCAAAGGGGAAGATCGAGGACAACACCACGTAATTTTGAGCCACAGTCAGATGACGAGGCAACACCTGAGCTGGCACCCCACTCTCCAAACTTCCACACAACGCCAACGTGAGGACATTTGAGGCCACGACAGATTCAACGTGCACCAGCCCCCTTTGTACACGACGGTGTTTGGCTGCATTCGAATTCTCAACCCTTCGGTTGCTAGTCCGTTACTCTTCCAACCGGGCCACCGCGGCCCAGTTGGAAGCACGTTAAATCTGTCGTGGCCTCAAATGTCCTCACGTTGGCGTGGAAGTTTGGAGAATGGGGTGCCAGCTCAGGTGTTGCCTTGTCATCTGACCGTGGTTCAAAATTACGTGGTGTTGTCCTCGGATCTTTCCCTTTGGGATTAATCCCGGACCGTCACCAAAAACCCGTTGTGTTGCTCCATTGTGACGTTAATTAAAATACATACCTGCCAAACTTCCACATCACGCCAACGTGAAGATATTTGAGGCCACGAGATTTAACATACACGAGCCCATACGTACACGAAGGTCTTTGGTTGTATCGATAACGTTGGCGTGATGTGGAAATTTGGTGAGAGGGGTGCCAGCTCAGGTGTTGATCTCGTCATCTGACCGCGGTTCAAAATTACGTATTCTAGGAGATTAATCCCGGACTGTTGCCAATAGCCCGTTGTGCTGCTCCAATGTGACGTTAATTAATTACCAATTGGTTGGATCGAGTTTTGAACTCGCTACCCTCCGGTTTCCAAACCGTGACTACAGATTGGGCTACGGTGGCCTAGATTATAATTTGTGATAAGAAATTGTTATGTTAGTTGCTCATTGTTATGTTCTTTTATGGAATTGTAATGTCGGCTTTTGCCTCAGTTTTGATCTATCCTGGAAACTGGGTTTTGGAGGCAGTGATGTGATCTCGGAAGAGCATAAATCAGAACCTTTAAATTTTAAACAAAAAAAGATAGTTTTCAATTATGCAACATATCGTATTCTAAACTTGACATTGTTATCTAGGGACAGAGGGCCTTCGGCCCAGAAGCTCCATGGAAAATTCACTCGTCCAGTTAATTATGCTACAAATGAAATAAAAAAACTTCTTTAAGCTTCCGTCCCGTATCATTCGACATTGTCATGTGTTTGTCACAGCTTTCCTGATTAGGGCTCCGTGGGCTATAAAATTTCGCCAACTATCCATCCACCTGTTTTCTTCTTGCTCCTTTTCCACGATTCTTTTGTAGAAAATGACCATAGAGCAATAACCAAATTAAATCCCGTGGTTCTACTTTCAGCTTTACTGAAGTTCCAAGTTCTAATTAAACTGCTTCTTATGTCCAGAAAAAAAGAGAAACAATCATTGAGATGACTCCTAATTCTCTTTTGTTTTTGATTCACACTTGAAACAAGAACAAATCTTCAAATATCGCATTCTGCCCTCTATTAAAACCGGTTTGATGCATGTGAAATTGTAAAAAAATCTAAAATCACTTTTTTTGTAGGATGAATTAGGTACGAAAGTGTTGGATGAAATCGATAGAAGATTAAATTTAAGCAATCAGTAATGCTTTTTCGCATGTTTGGAAATTGAGCATTATTTCTTCTACTCCAAACAAGCGGTCAAAATTACCTTCCACCCAAGAAAAACGTGAACCCTGCACTAGAAGTGTTGTTTAAGCGAAAAAAGAAAACAAAAAGTTTTCCCAATTTGCACTATTGAATGATCCTACGGCCCCTTTCACTAAGCAAATCCCTTGATGATAGATATCTAGTAAAACCGCGAAACGGGGGCCCAGAGTCCAATCTACAAAGCCGATGAAACAGCAGGGAGATTTCTGTTTTTCACTTTTCAGTAGCGTTTTTCTCAAAAATGATATTCATTTCATTAATGAGGCTCCTTGTGTAAATGTTTCATATTATCAGTTATTGAATAAAAGAAAAATAATCGTTTTGTGGGGTCGCATTCGTATTCTGCGAGTTTAATAATTCAAGGCGAAATCCGATTCAGTTGTATGGGAAACGTTTAGGCGCCAGGGTCTGACTTTCCCGCCAGTACATCGCGATCATTTCTCCGCTCAGAACGAGTTTCGCGTTATTGGAGCAAACCTATTCCCTTTCTAGAAACCTTGGTTATTACCATTATCAAAAAATAGATATTTGTTTTGAAGTTTTCACGAAACTGTGAAATATAGATTTTCTTCAAGGTTATAAATTTTTGGGGGGCTGTGAATAAAGCGGACTGAATTGGTTTTTTAATTGATACAGATTATGAACACTTGTTATGTGCCAAAACATATTTCGTTTTACATTTAACGTGATTCATGGGTTCTTAGGAAAACAGCAATTCAAAAATTATGGGAGTAGTTTCATATCAAAACACCCAATATAATGGCTAATACAGGAAAATCAATTAATAATTACATGTTAATTAGAATAGGGATGTTAGAATGCGCGTCATGCAAGTCAGATCGGTCTGCGTAGATAAATCATTGCGCGATAAGTATCTTTGTGAGATCAATCTGCGCAGTACGTCATAGTGGAGGAGGGGCTACGCGCGCAACACAAAATATTAAATTTCTAGATTACATTTTAAAATTCGGGCTTCGAGGGACATTCAGTCTCTTTTAGGACTACCTGTGTTCCAAATTTCATGGCTGTAAGTGCTATAGATTCGTCTGGACACCTCAGAAAGTGTTTATGGGTACAAACACTTTCTGAGGTACAAACACTTTCTATAATAGTAGACAATCGAATTTAGGTTCCGAAAATTCAAAAAATGAAGTGTCATTCAATTGATTAATAACTGGTAAAAGGCAATGTATTTCAGATTACATAAATGAAATTTCCAACAATTTAAACATTCAAGTTAGTCAGACATTTTTTAAACTTTTGATTGACCCCTAAAATCGCCAAAAATGAGGAAAATTGAAAGTAACTCAAAAACTAACACTTGGAATGACTTGAAATTTTGCATGGTCATAAGAAGTCCTTCTGAATCGATTACCATCAAAATATAGTAAGGTTCCAATTCATAATTTTTTCAAATATTAATTTAATTATTACTGCATACTAAAAACTATTTTAAAAATAAAATATTAGGTGGATTTTGTTTGGGTAACATGTGATACAAAATATGAGCTATAGAAATATTTAGGAAGATATCCATAAAAGTCCAAAACTGATTTAACATTAAAAGCTCCAATCTTTCTGTACTCATAACTTCGAAACGGTAAGATCTAATGACATGAAATTTGGTATCTGAAGTTAGTTTTAGACTTGAAATTGTCAAAATAGAGGGTTTCTATAGGAAATTATGATGTTGATGCTCAGTTTAATATGAAGACGGCCCCTTATGCTAATTTTATGCGTTTGTATTTATAGAAGACGTTAGTTGCTGTCGAACGCCATCTTTGAATTTTCTCTACTGTTAAAATTGCTGGAATGAAGAGGGGTGGTTCGTTTTTTTCTGCGACTGTACCTTCTAGGTGTTGTTTACACATGAAAAAATTGTGTACCTGATATGCATTCAAAGGGATTAACCCTCCTGGAGGTATCTTGTCATTAGCAAAACTGGCCGGATCTTGATGGACAAGATATCTCCTCATTAGCAAAATTGGTCAATTTTGATTGACGAGATATCTCATCGAAACCACTTGGAGGGTTAAAAAATCTGTCTTCATCATAACAAAATGTGAATTCAAGATTTTTATTCGTCTTTCAGATTCACTTGATAATTCTAGAGAACAAGACTTAAAATTGGGCTTCAAGAGACCATATGATACATGAAAAAAAATGTTTAGTTATCGCATGGAGGAAGGCTTGAGCATTTTCTATTTCCTACACCACTGGTTGTAGTATTGTAGATTCAAAGATATCTGATTGTTTTAATTAATTTTTAAATAAAAGTGAAATTACCTGTCTAAATTTAAATTACGACGTATATTACATAACATAAATTTATAGGTATCTTACAAAACAAATGAAAAAATATTAACGTGTACAAGATCCACTTGTACAAAGTGCATGCTGTTTTTTAAATTTTTGTATCAGTTGTTAAGCCAACTCCAGTATCAAGGCATCATTTAACAGAGATAATCATCCACTTCATTTGGCTTTTAAAATTCCAAAACTTTTGGAGAAAAGCTAGATTGATATTCTTTTGAAACAAAGCAGGATAAGTTTTTCATCTAGCTTGTTCTATCTCCCAAGGAAATGAAAATCATCTACCAGTCTCAGTCTTTTGTAACATGTTAAAAGTAAATCATACAATGTTAAATAATTTTATGCTTTTCAAATTAGTTTAATTTTAGCACAGTAAGCTGAAAACAAAATACCCAAGGTACCTCATAATTTCTTCCTATTTTTTAGTAAAACCAACCCCACAACAAACACTCATTTAGATTCTATAATTAATTTTTGTTTTATTCTATAATAAACTCACAACCTTTTCCTAATGATTGTCTCTGCACGATGCTAGTATTGAAATATACTAGCATCCCTGAGAGGAACTTCAATTCTTGCTACAATTAACTTCACCACATGACCATGCACCAGTATTTCTTTTTCACCTTTCCTGCTAGGCTTTTAAAACACTGCTAGACTTGGTTTACTTAAATTACACTTAGGTTTGCAACAAGCTATTGGATTACATATTTACTTATTGCCTTGTTAGTGCAAAAAAACAACAACGTATTTCTAAACGTATGATTTCTTGTTTAGAATTTGAATGAAAAAACAGAAATCGGTTTTGAACGAATGTGGGCAAGATGGCTGAATTCGAATTCTTCTGTAATCCATAGATTGTAGAATGAGTTTCCAAAAACAGATTCAGCATCTAGAAGGTACAGCCAAGAAAGGCCTACAGCTACAACTGCTATGAACAGTGCACAGGCAAAGGAACATCTACACCAATCCAGCTCAGATCTGCTCATGCTGTTGATACTGTAAGGCTGATATCAGTTTCAACTGTTCACAGGTTTTATGAAGATGGTTTGTATGTTAAACAATCAGCAATATGTGTATCTCTAACCTTACACCAACAGAGTTCAGTTGGACATGCATGTCAGCTGGAATGAAAGCCAATGCAAATCTGAGTACTCTTCACAGATGAATTCAGATATCTTTTGCAGTGATTCCAGATGCTTTTTCCATGAAAGATATCTTTATGGTGGAGGCATTGTGTGTTCGGGGTGGCATCTTTTTAGCTAGGGGAGCAGATTTCTGCCACCAAGTGGTAACCTTAATACATAAAGATATCAATACAATATCCTTGATCCAATTATACATCCTTATGCAGGTGTAATAGGTGATTCCTTCATCTTGCAAGATAATGCTTGCTCATACAGAGCAGTGGAATAGTAGCTTCATGATGAGATCATTGCAAGTATGGGATGGGCAGTTAAATTCAATCTCAATCCATTTGAGAATGCCTGGGATGTTGGATGATCACCTAAGAAGGCATGTTGTTGGATTCAACCCACTCCACATCAAATCCATAAGGGGCTTTCTGCTGCTTGAAGGAACAATGGTCATTACTGCCTACTGAGTTAATCAACACCATAATGAGCATGGGAAGCATTGATATCTCCCTGCAGATCTGTTAGAAGTGACCACACTCCATCTGCTTCCATATTCAACTCAACTATTCTACTTTTGGACAAGTTCCTGTATCATCAAATTTTCTGATAAAAATAAATATTGTTTACTAATTTTAGATTAATCTATAACATAAAATTCTACCAGTTATATTTTTATTTATAGCTTTTCTGATATTTGCAAAACTTATGAAACATGTATCAAAACTGTTAAACTCTAACAGATGTCAGGTATTTTAAGACTTCTAATTCTGAAGGACTTGGTTTGTTGCTTGGTTATTTTTTTGTGCTACATCAAGCTGATTAGCCCCAGATGAATTAGGAATGCCAGAACATTTAAATTGAAAACTAGTGGTTGAATCAAATACTTCCTATAAATAACATCAGTGTATATGCCCTTGTGTAATGATTTTTTCCTGAGCTCTCTCCGGTTATGCCACCCAGCAAAAAGGATTACTGTTTCCATCCTACTTTTAAACCACCATAAACTACAAATGAGCATGATCTATACCATGACCTTGAAAAAACTAAATCAAGTCATCCTCACTTAGACATGCATGCTCTAAGAGATACATATATTTGCTGGTTCCTCAGATTTCAAAACACTCCATAGACTACAAATGAGCCTGATCCACGTCGTGACCTTGACTACATTCAAAACACAAGCATTTTAAGTGATAAGAAATATTAAGCATATCTATTAATTTAAAAAAGGAAGATATAAAAACACTGCATATAAATACCCCTTGACACTTTGCGAGTAGGGTCAGAGAACCGTATATATATGCAGGTAGCACTTAAGAGGGCAATAAACCGTTTATTCTTAACTGACAACTCATTCATTTATTATAAGACTTTATAATATACTCTTTCTTTGAGTTACAATTCAAAAATTTTCTATCTTTGCTATGAGTTTATTCTGTTATTAGGGTGTTGAAATTATACTTAGGCACAAGTAAAGTGGTGTTAATATAAGATAATATTTCAGAAATATACTTTAGTTTGGACAATGCTCCATGAATAAATTAAAGCATTTTTAATGTACAACAAAATATTTCATTTAACCAAGTTTTAAACTCATTGTTACATTTGTTGTTTACGGGAGCTTGAGCAACCAGGACAAGTATGAAGAGAATCATGAATGAACAGATCACATTCCAAGCAGAATAAATTACAGCAAACATTGCATCGATAAACAGTTTGCTCTTGGAAACTTATCAGGCAGCTGTAACAGTGTTTTCCAGTCTCAGAGTCTAAACTAGAAACAGGCACCTCATCAAAACAGTCTAATGGAAACAAATGATGAAAAGAACGAGCTAGATGTGGTGCAGATACTAAAGTCAATCCACATGCTTTACATTCAACAGGAAGTTCGCAATATTTACTGTTGCACTGTGGACAATAATAGCCTTCAGTTCCGAAACCTTCATGAATGACTTTGCTATCTAAGTGACACATGCACATTGAAGGTTTCCCCTCAGTCTTACTCTGGTGATACGGAAAACCCATTCTAATTAAGGACGATTCTGTACTGCTAGTGGCAGGAGGTGGTGATACTAGATCATATAAAAGGCCCCGAAAGTGTGAATCATCAATGACAACATTATAATACCCTTGGGTTGCTTGTGTGATTTTTCGACAGACAACTAACTCAGCAGCCAATCCAATGATAGAGCATCTGATGTTATGAGAAACCAGAGAATCAATGGTTTCGTATATATCACCAGGATCACAAGTAGTCAAACTTCCGAAGATCACAAGTATTTCTCTACTAGTATGTGTGGGCATGAAACGTAGTGTCTGCATTGCCAGTTCTAATGCATTTTGCAATGAAGGCTCACCTACACATGTTGCTTTTGTCGAATTTTGTAGAATATTTATATGCTGCCTAGGATTTCCAGCCAACTCTGTTATCTTTTCTGCTCTTTTGTTCTTCGTGACAATGATGCCCAATTGGCTGATGGGATTTTGATCGAAGTATTCCTCGATGAAATTTTCAAGAAGCTTCAAGGTACAGAGGTAACGAGTTGGTCTTAAATCAGGTTCTAGCATAGCTTCTGAGGAATCAAGAATCAAATAAAGGTGACGCATCATACCAAGTTTCATGTTCTTTTTCTCCAGTAGTCTTTTTCGTCTGGATTTATGTACGATTTCTTCAAGACTGGATGTGAGGAGACCTTGTTCATCTTCACGAATAGCTTCCCAAGTTTTTTCATATTCTGTCTCCCATCTGTAACCTTTTGGATCATCATCAACCTCCATCTTAAAGCGTATTATTTTTGACAAACAAGATGTAGGTTATTCAACAATCAACAAATGTTAAATCGAAACAATCCTTCTATATTTACGACAAACACTAAACTGTAAAAAATATAAGCAATATATTATAGGGACAGCCCCACTCGCGAGTGTAAAATTCTTATGAAAGGAATAAACAATAAAAGAAAAGCTATTTCAGTTCAGTTCTGTTCATTGTGATTGGATTTGACACAGAGTATGCGTAGCTATTTACTCTGTGGGATTTGACAGATGGGTAGAGATGGCAGAGATGGAAATTCTTAAATCTGAAATCCCATCTTGTGAATTGGAGATTCAATTGAGTCCCTCTTCGGGTTTGATCCCGGACCTTCGTCAATAGCCCGGTGTGTTGCTTCAGTGCCACGTTAATTAAAATACCTACCATCAATTGACTCACGAATTCTGTTCCAAAGAAGTATTTACTTACAATTAGTTTCAATCTTTAGAGCTTTCATAAAACTCAGGTTCGAATCTAACCAAAGACCGTTGCGTACAAAGGGGGTTGGTGCTCGTTAAATCTGTCGTGGCCTTCAATGTCCTCACGTTAGTGTGGTGTGGAAGTTTGGGAAGTGGGGTGCCAGTTCAGGTGTGACCTCGTCATCTGACCATGGTTCAATATTACGTGGAATTGTCCTCGGTTCTTTCCCTTTGGGTTTGATCTCGGACCGTCGCCAATAGCCCGGTGTATTGCTCAGCATGATATTAATTAAATACCTTCCTATCATAAAACTCAGTTATCTATTGCATATCAACTGTAACCATAGGTGACTATATGAAAACAATCATAATGGCGGCCCGGTGCTCCATGTGTTTATCTCAATTCCTGCGAACAAAGTCAAATAAAATTGTCGTTAATAAAATTTCAAACAGAATTTTTAATTCTGGATATCGCATGAAAAGCACTTCTGCCATTTTTTCATCTTCATTGTTGAAATTCTGTTTACCTAAAGCCAATCTTTCAACTCAAAAACCTTCAGACGTGAAAATACTGAGTGATGAGATATTGAAAGCCGCTCGTGCTAAACAAGCCAATAATAATGAAGACAATAAGCATTCCAAAGACACAGAAGATAAGAAGAATGATGCTTTCTCTAAAAGAGCGATGAAATTAACATTTTTGGCATTTGGATCAGTGTTTACAGGAATGTTGGGTCTTGCCATATATGAATGGGGTTTGTATAATTTACCCGTATTTCTTTAATCTGAATTTTGAATTTCCTTTTTTGAAGTGCTCAATTCGTCCTTTGTTCATATTTTTGAATTAAGTATTCATTTGTAATACTATGATACTTGGTTTGCATATTGTTTCCTTATTTGATTAAAAATTTATAACGTGAGATGATATTTTTATTTCTATGACTTGTGTATCTTATTTGTTACTCTTATGGTACTTGATCTGGTTACTTATGAATAGAGATCAATTGTCCAACATGCAACTGTTCAAATTACAATACTATAAGCTTTTGACATGGGGTATTTTAAATACGAATGCTCTGGAACAATTTATGAAGTGTACCCACATTGTAAGTGAAGCGTTAAATTAGTTTGCTGCTTGTTGATATTCCACATTCACATGTCAGAAGAGTAGTTTTGGCTGTCATCGGGATTCAAAATTAGATGTCATTAGTCATTTTCTGCAACTATAAATTTCGTTTTGATGAAAGTTTTGGGATCCAATTGTCATTTTTTGCGTCTAACTTCTGAATTTTTGCTTGTTTGTCACATGTTCTCATTAATCAATCATTCCTACTAGCAATCAATTTACTTTTAAATAAATAAATTAAAGTTCAATAACCAGGCCCTAGTTATACCCTGTGTTTGAGATTATGAAAATGAAGTAAATTTAAAATTGGATCCAGAGTATTTTGGTAACTGAGGAAAAGTGTTTTACGCCTGTATATCTGCTCCGAATTTCTAACACTGCTCTTAGTTTGGTATAATTTTAATGTGCATCACTGGATGTGAAATTCTGTGTAGAGATGGGTCGCAATCTTAATTTTTTAGCGATTAAGTTTTGTTTTTGTGAATACATAATTAAGCTGCCATCTTCTGGAATTAAAAAGATCTAATTTATTTTTTCTGCTACACTAAATCCTTCCATGCTTGTCTATTGGAGAGTGAATAATTGACACTGGAAAGAGTTAGTGGGTCTCTAGTTTTGACAGAAGAAAGCAAAATCTATCACATTTTAGTTTTGAATACTCGAATTAGTCAAAAAGAGTTAAAAATACTTCTACAATTTGAAACAGCTCTTGATAAGTTGGTTTGTGATCTGGTACCAGGATCCTGGGAAAATTATGAGTCTGAAAGTATCTGAAAAATATATGTAAATGTCCTAGGGAATAGCTATGATTGATTCTAATAGCATGCACAAGGAATGCTGCATGCATATGATGAACTTACTTGGGTACTTCTGGGCAGTAGGTGGATCTCCTTAATGAAACTCGTGACAGCTTTGGAACAGAAACTTAGTAGCTCTCAAATTTTGGTTGTGTTAAAAGAACATCCAAACTTCGGAGGAAAACAATAGGACTTTAAACCAAAAATCCCTTTCATTTGTAGACATACTGTCTAAATGGAAATATTTGCAAACTGAAAGTATATCAATTAAATTTTTAGGTTATATTTTACATTTCTAGGTTGCACATATATAGTTTTAGGTCTATAAAATCAGGGCTCTGATAAGCAAATCGCAGATTGTGCGAAAGAAACAGCATGTGTAAAAGAAGGTAAAAATACTTCCTTAGGACTTCACCATTAGGAAAATTTTTTATAATGTAGTTCTAAATGCATGGGGAAATTTTATGAGTAATGTGTATTCATATTTCTAAAAAAGAATAAGGCTATAATGTAAAAATTGAAGCCCTCAATTCTCTCTTTTAAATCTGAAAACGTTTTTTAATGTTAAACTTTATGACAGGATTTTTCGTTACAGGTGCACCACCTCTTGATGAAGATGGAAATATCGTGAGTAGTTCTGATTGCCTTTTTGAAAACTACTTATCATTTAGTTTTCTTAGTATATGTTCCTTTCATTTACAATAATTTATTTGTGATTTCTTAGATGTATACACTTATTTTTTTAAAGATTGATTTACCTATCTTATGAAATTAATGACTAAATTATTGTGACAGTACATTGATGCTTGTAAATTTTTATTAACTTTTGTAGCAGTCATATTTACTAAATATTAAATAAATATATTTCTTTACTACTTTATAAACTGATGTTTCCATTCTGTTGAACAAAGTTACAGGACCTAATTATTACTAGATCTGACACGATTGCTTACAATTAACAGATTATCTACCGTATCTGAAACAATCTCTGCTACCAGAGTTTACAAGAAGGCTGCATGTTTAGTCCATGTGAATGGCTCTAATTTACGATAATCCATACAAATTTAGTCCATATGAAAGCTCTTTTTTTTACATTTTGTGTGCTAATTTTTCATGGGTTTTCACACTTTCTTGATGAAGGGTTTTCTCACCATTTGAAATATTTTCATGTATGCTAAAATATGAAATTGACTAATTTTTCATAAGAATTAAAATTTGTATGTGTTACTGGCCTTTCTACTATTACCTACTCAAGCCATTATGAATATGTTTCAAACTGAAACATTTTTCTAGTAAAGCAATTGCTGAAATAAATATTTTTTATTAAAGTGCTTTAGCATTATGTGTTGCCGACCAATCAGTCTTGTGGCCAGAGTGCTGGCTTCTAGATCCAAAGGTTCTTTGTTTGAATCCAAGGCAAGGCATGCATGTTTGTCCATCTGAAGTGAATGTGTGATCTCTATAAATGGGTTGTGCCTTGAATGTATGGTATGTATGTGAGGTGTAAAGTGTATCTATCCTCATGGTACACAAGGGTAATACTAAACGGTTCTCCCTTGTAGTGCCATGATGACTAATGTTCAATTGACTGCACTAGAAAGCCAACTTTATCATTGTTTCTCATTTATGTTAAATACTCAAAAATGGTTCCACAGTTTCAATTTTTCTTTCAAATTGTTTTATAGCTTGTTATCTAAACTTTTCTAATTCTATGCTTTCTGTATCTTTAATTTATAGGTAGAGGATGAATTTAGTCACAGTAGGTATTATTTCTTTACTTTTATTCTTTTAATACTTTGATTTATACATTTCTTATTTTAAATGCAATTGTTTCTATCTCTTAGTGCCAACTTTTAAAGCATACATGCACAGGACTTACAAAGAAATGATGTATTATAACAAAGTAAGTTAAAGCAGTATTATATAATGATGTACACTTAAAAGCACATTTGATTGTATTCTTTCTAAAAGATTCTTATAATGTGTTTCATTATGTGAAAGAAGCTAAGTTGTTTACTTTTAATCGGTAAATATGTTGAATCCGGGGCATGTTTGTCGCCAAATCAAGATGGCGTCCAACACCAGTATAGCAGCCAACTTGCCGATTCGACTTGTTACGTCAGGAAGTAAAAATAAGGAATTCACATATAAGCAATAAAAAGTAAGGAAAAATAGAACTTATGGTCCAATTAATTAGGTTTGTCAGGGTACAAAATTTTAACATTTTTTACAAAAGTTAATTAAAACAATTAATTAAAAATTAAAAAAAATTTGTTCGAAAATTAACAAATTGTAACAAAAATTTAACATCCACACTTTTCTACAAAAATTAAACCAATCACTCATCGTATGGGTCGCCACATCCATTTCATTCATAACACATTTAATTGGCGTTTCATTCACCCAATACCACGTAATCAAAAGAATCTTACACATATGCAATTTACTGTTTTCAAACCATGTTCCCTTTCGCTTTGGCCATCCTTTCTACACAACCACTCGTACCTATCGCCCGCATCTTTTCTGTATTTTAAAGCCATTTAACTCCCACATTCTGGACATTTCACACTATTCGCAATCAAACCAACTTTCTGGCACCATTCAAGCTCTTCAGATTCGCTAAACATTCATCATACATTTTTCCAAAAAAATACGCATTTATACGTCCAGTCAAACCATCCACTGCCATACCTAATCAAGGGTAAGTGAGCGGCTAATAAATCTATAATATCATGAACGATAATTAATTTAATTTCTAATTAAAAATTAAAAAAAAAAATAGAAATGTGCCACTTACTTGAAAAGATGGTTATAAAAATTTTGGAAACCCAAAGGCAAGCACGGAAACCAATCCCACGGAAAAAATACAAACTTAAACCAACGCTTCAAACCACACAAATCATAGAACACAGTACATCGCAATTTCGTTATAAAAAGGGTTGCCATAAAGCTAGATCAAAACGCCAAGGTTACCATGTTTGGCGATAAATCGCCAGTGCCCCGGATTCGACATCTCCACCCTTTAAAATTTGTTTAATTAATTACAGTCAAATAACAGAAAAGTGTTGTCAAGTCTCCATATTACAGGCTAAATATTAAAAAAAATGCATTAAATAGAATTCTTTATGAAGCAGATTTTTAAAATAGTACTTATGAGAAAATTTTGAAATAACAAGTGAATCTTTTCATTTTATACTAGCAGAATTACCCAACCTTAATTGGGTTGAATTAGTTAACTGTAGATAGAAAATAAGCAGAATATGACTTTTCTTAGAAAATGCCAGGAAAATAGTTAACACCTTTTTGATATTTTTGTAATTTTTACAACTTTGGGTGCAAAACATGCGAACATTGATCCATGCATTACATTTCACATACATCTGTGGCGAACTTAGCTACCACTACAAAATTAACTTACGATATAATAGTATATATAGCAGTGTAACCCAACTCTACCATGGAGTACTTTTTAGTAGACAAAATTGCACCATTTCACACGAGCTTGCCAAATTGGTGACTCGGACGTGATTTGAATGCTTTATTCATTGGAATTGGAAAACACAAGATTTTGTTTCATTGAGCACCTTAAAGCACTTTCTTAAATTCAGAGATTCTGTTTTAAATGGAAACCACTAATACCTGTTTAGAATGAGAATGATGGTGTCACTTGGGTATTGACTGCAGCTTTGAATAAAACCAAGGAATTTTATTTGAAATTTGAGAAAGGAATGTAAGTTTTAATGAGTTAAACAATTTTGTAAATGAAACCCATGTCAAAATTTTAAAATATTTTGATTAAATTTCTCACTTACGGTTCAAATGTCACTTATAGTTGATTAAAGAACCATCTAGAGAGAAGCTTCTACCTGATCCTCTGACTGAACCTTATTACCAGCCACCATATACATTAGTTCTAGAGATGACTGGTGTATTAGTTCATCCAGATTGGACAGTAAGTAAATATTTTTCATGTTAGTTCTTTGTAAAAATTTCTTAGATATCATCTTTGGATTTTGGTATATTGCTAAATTGAATGAAGTCCTTTCAATTAAATTAAAATGACGTTTTAATGTTTTTAGGTAAAATTACAGTAAATTTAATTTTGCTGTGGCATTTAAATTGGAAGATTGCAGTTAATTTGTTTTGTTAATAAAGTGGTTAGGATAAAAAGTTATGTTAATTTTGAATTTATTTAACTAGTTGATTATCTGGAAGAGCTAGAGTTCAATCCTTTAACTATTGAATTTAAGTTCTTTTGCTTGAACAACTAAACTTTCCTGGAGTGAACTTGCTTTTGGACCTTGTGCCATAAAACTTAGCCAAAGAATAGTTAACTCAAACCACTCTGATTTTCAATAAAAGGCATTGCCAGGAAATAGTTACCTCCTTAGTCAAAGGGAATTTTTATCTGTCTGGTCTTAAATAAAAAATTGGTACTTTTTCATCTTAAGAACTTTAAATTATATCTCATTTTACAAATTTTAGTTGCTTACATAATTATTACACATGGAATATAGTCTTTGTGAGGTACAAACATAAATGCTTAATTACTTTGCAGTGATTGCTTTATTTATCTAGCAATAGACTAGCATCTAAATGAGCTCATAACTGGTTGCTACAAATACTTAAATTTCAATTAATGTAGTCATATTCAAATAATGAATTCCTAAAAGATTTAAATTCAAATTTTCTTGATATCAACATCGATTTTCTCATGGTGCTTATTAATTTCTTGTCAAATTTACTATAG
The DNA here is from genome assembly GCA_933210815.1 of Meta bourneti. Lineage (NCBI taxonomy): Eukaryota > Metazoa > Arthropoda > Arachnida > Araneae > Tetragnathidae > Meta > Meta bourneti. The sequence continues at coordinate 74,435,390 of OW119929.1, read as the reverse complement.
TTTTTTATTATTTATTGTGTAAATCATTTTGAATATTTAGAAATTCTGTTATTTCAAAAGAAAGTTGTAGGATTAAGTTATTTGTGCTTCTTTCAGTACCAAACAGGTTGGAGATTTAAAAAGAGACCTGGTGTAGATTACTTCCTCCAACAAGCTGGGCCACCTTTGTTTGAAATTGTTATTTACACAAGTGAACAAGGCTTTGTGAGTATGCTCCATCTGAATACACAACTATATGATGTATAGTCTGCACTTGTTTTGGTGAACTCCAATGTTATGGAATTTCATTGTCTTGCTCTAAGCAAATAACTTTTAATTCCTATTAACAAATGTTTCGTTTTACTAATTTTTCTCTTGGTGATGGGATTTATGTAAGCAAGTACCAACTCTAAATAATAACGTAAATTGATTGCTTCAAGATTCGTGACAATTTCATTATAAGAAAGGAAAATAACTTTTATACCTCATTTTTATCTTAATTGTTTTGTTGTGATACATATTTAAATGAAAAATAAAAGGGAATGTCTAATTTAGTTATTTTTGTGTTAAATATTTGCTTATCTTAATTAAATATGATTAGTTAAGCTACCTAACATTGATGAGTTTGATCTAACATTGCAACAACCCTCAATTTATTGCAAATTTAATGAAAGTTTTTATCTTCTCCAAAGAGTTAGAAGAATAATGAAAATTTACATATCATTTTCTCAATGTTTCAATACATTTATTTTCCAGACCGCCTTTCCCATAATAGATACCCTAGATCCCAATGGCTATGTCATGTACAGATTATTTAGAGATGCCACAAGATATATGGAAGGTCATCATGTGAAGGTAATTTCTGTATAAGTTTTACTGACCATCCTTTCTTTTGCAAAACAGTCACAAAAAGATGTTGAATTAACATTTCATGTCAAATCAGTACACATTTTCTGTAGTAATATGTCTTATATATTTTTTAAGCTACATTAGAGTATAAGCTGTAAAAATCTTCAGGTGTTTTGGTTATGATAGAGGTGTGTATAGTCTTGCTCTGATGAGTTAGCATTCAAGTCACTTGGTTTTTAACAAGTCATTAAATTAGCCAGTATTGTGAGTATATGATCTTCAGATTCTAGCTACTATCTGTAAAAGTTAGAAGAAACAAATTTATTGCTCTATGAACTTATCTTGTTCTCTGAGATTGACATTTCTTTAAAGTTTCTGTAAATTGAGCTATGCTTTTGGGATAAATGCTACATTAAAGTTAAGATCCTGTTAGAATATATACTGAACTTGAAGTTACAAAAGCTGAAGTGATTTCTCTGTGTCTGAATAATAGTTTATAATCTAATTAAGTTGGGCAGCTACAATTGCATTAATAGTAATGTTACTTCTGTATAAAAGAAAAAACGTTTACAGATTAGTTTACCCCTATTTATAAAACTATTCTTACATTTTCAGGACTTATCTTGTATAAATAGGGATTTGTCTAAAGTAATCTTCGTTGATTGGAATGTCAAGTCTTTCATACTACAGCCCAGAAATGCTTTGAAATTAAAGCGGTGGACTGGAAATGATGATGACAAAACTCTGTATGACTTAGCTAATCTATTGAGGGGTAAGTTATATATTTTATTTAACTGTGAAATGTGCTTGATGCAGCACAGCCGATCTGGTTCTTGTACCATAAACCTATACCCAAACCAAATTCAGATACAAGTAAACAAAAGTTTTGAGGTTGCTTAACCCAGAACATTCTCAGACAGCACAGGTGATTTCTGTAGCATTTTATGCTGGAAAAAACCTGTTGTAAATCTACTACTCTTAAGTTAAAGTGAGGAGGAATTTCAGAACTTTAGCACTGGTGATTTTAAAGCACTGAAAGAAGCAGAAGCCTTTCTTGAATCATCAGCTTTTCTTTGAGTGCTCGAAGGATTAATTGAACATAGTGTTTATCAAATCAGAATTTAGTGACTACTGTTATAGAAACTATGATAAAAATCCTTACAATTTGTGAAAATTGCCTGTATTTATCCTCCCATTAGTAAGTTAGACATCCAAATACCTTTTTCTTTAATTCTAATATTCTGTAGTAAGATTTGCACTTTGGCTTGGCTTTCAACCATTATTTATGTAATGGTGAGAAACTGCTTAATTTTAATCTATGTATTTAATTAAAATTACAATTGCTTCCTGAGTGGATTTCTAACAATTTTTTAAAGCTGAAAATCGCTTGTATTTAACTTGAAATACAATCTCTGTTTAGTGAAGCAGCAAAATTCTATTTACGAAATTTTTCTGCCATTGACCATCATTCCACTTTTGTACAGGAATCACAAAAATTCTTTTTTCCATAATTCCTTTCTCTCAGTATACAAATTTCCTACTGTCACAAATCATAAAGGTAAGTATAGAATATGTTTTACAGCAGGGAATATTAGACCATTTAGATAGTTAAGCAGTGGTGGGGGCCACCATTGCTTAACTATCCAAGCACATACACTTGCCAACTCTTCCAGATTTACCAGTCTTCTGGAAAACACTTTATTTTCTGGTCTTCTGGATGGAAAAAATATTTTCAGAATTTTCTTTTGAATGCGAGAAATGTTCAAATGGTGTTGAATTCGTCTTTTGGCTCCAGGTTGTGTAAATTCATGAAAGAATGATATTGCATACCTGTCAACTTTTCGACAAGTTTTCTGGAGAAATACTGGATTTTATGGACTGAAATAGCATCCAGGTTTTTCTTTAGGGAGAAAATTTTCAAGTGCCGCTAATTTCAGAGTTTTGGTGTCAAGCTGTGGCAACCATGAAAGAAAACATCAGAATCAGTAGTTGTTAGATTGTCATAAAAACCTTTTTTGGTACCAATTTATAAGAAAACTTACAAACATACCTCTAAAACACTAGAAAAAATTGCTAATTTTTGCATACATTTGGAGTTATTTTGTGTATAATATCACCAAATTGATCCTGCTGAATTCAAACTGCTGCTAAGCATTTAGCCGTAGTAGAGAGCAGGGAGTTACTTTTCAGTTTTGAACTGGTTTCTTAGAACCTAATTTGGCTCTTTTAATTATTTTTTATTTTGAAATTCAGTTTTAGTCATTTTCTATTTCTGATAGTTGTTTGTTAGTTTTATGTCATAAAATCTTCTGAATGTTTTTCTTGGAGGTTGGCAGATATGCCTTGTCACTAATGGATTTTACTTGTTTTGAATGGGCATATATATCTAGAATACTTATTACTGCTTAACTGTACCCCAGATTATCTTCCCCTATTTAGCATTAACCCAATCTGATAAGTATAGGTAGTTAAGTACTCCAAGAACTATTATTCAAACTCGGTTTCAGTCCATAGGACTAAATTGTCAACAAAAAGAAGGCACTTTAATTCTGGTATTATTTTTCTTTAATTAAATAATTTATAATAAACATTTTATTGTATACAACTCAAAACATCACTTTGGGGTTGTCCCGTCTGGAGAAGTTTGTACTTGGAAAAACCAGTCCCACTGCTAACTTTACGCAATCACAAATTGACAAAAGAAAATAGCCAATTACACATTTATGATTTGATTCCCTATCTAATTAATTTTAAAAATAGCTTTTCCCTCCAAATCAAATCATGCAAATTTGAAATTCTGGAAGGAAATTTGGAATTCTAAGGAATGGATATCCACCAATGACAAATTTGTACTACTCTCTGGAACCTCTACGACTGATAATGGGAGGCTAGGAAAATGGATGGGCTGCTAACTATTTCCCTTTTTGTCTTACCCTTTCTTATCAAATAGATGAATTGTTTGTGCATACTTTTGTTACTAACCTTTGCATTGTGTATTTTGTTTTCTGCCTGCTATTGGGAATAGGAAAAATTATTTGAACCTGGTTTATCGTTTAAAGCATGAGGAAGCTGGCACACATTTATGTGTTGACTTTAACAAACAAGAAACCTAAGCTGCTAGAGCCAGACTTTGGTATATGCGAGGATCAAATTCAAAACACATCACTGTATTGTACCTCCATGAAGAATATAGTGATTTTAACAGTGGATGTGGCTGTGAGAAAGAGGAATTGAAGTGACAATTTCGTAACTTCTTGGAGACAAACAGGTTTCTGCATCCCAATGGAAAAATTACTTAGATAGATGTTGCATAGATGTTACTGCATAGATGTTGTAAAAGAAGGGTGGGAGTCATTAATTATTTAAATTGGTTTCCAACCTTCAAGATGTCTGAAGAAAAATGTTTATGTATGCCATAAAAATTAGAAGTCTAATAAAAGTGTGAGGGAAAAATGTTATATCAATGTTTGGTATTTCTTTTAACAGGTTTAGACATGGCTAAGTGGATTTGTCCACTGCTCTAGCAACCTGAGTGTAGCATCAACAAAACTCTTATATTTATATGTTCATCACTTTATGTTGTCTGTCTTGTATTTGGTGCAGATTGGTCCAATATAGCCTTTGTTCCACAAAACCTAACCAACCTTTAATAGTTTGTAACCTACATTACAAATTTCATGCATTTTCTTAAACCTTATTGACTGGCAATTAGATGAGTGTCAATCGTTAGAAAATGTGGTGCACAGTTTTATTACACATAATCTTTGTTTAATACATAATATAAATGTTGTATGTTAAATATAAAAACATAACCTTAAAATATTGTATATGTCATACCCTAAAATGTAATGCCTTTATGCATAAGTGCTGAATTATTAATTTGAAAAAGTATGTAGTTCAATTAAAGTTATTGTATGAAGTTTTCTTGGTAGCACTTTGAAAGATAGTTTCATAAATATTTCTATCTAGCCAATTACAAAAATTTTGAGCTTTAATTTTGGACTACTGCTTTTATGTTACAAAAAATATTGTATTGTGCCTTAAGCACTTGAAGTTTTGTGTACAAAAATATCATGTAGTGCAACATACAGTATTTACCAACTTGCATCCATGCATAATTATCAAAAATTTTTCATTATCATGGTTTTATCTTTTCACTCTCTTAGCTATTGCCTCCAGTGAAGTGGAAGATGTCCGTACAGTATTAGATCATTACAGTCAATTTGATGACCCAATTGTGGCATTTAAAGAGAATCAAAGAAAACTTCAGGTATGTGTTGAATTTAAAAATTGCTGAAATTTTTGTCATACATATGGACCTGTACTTTTCAATCAGTTTGAACACAGGTGACTCAATCAATCTTATATAATAATTTAATTATTTGACATAGCTATTTAAATACTTCTGTTAATTCATACTGGTCATTTTAATATATTGATTTGAATCTATATAACTATTTAAATGTATTGTCAGTGATATATATTTAGATATTATGGCATAGTAATACTTAAGGAATAATACACTTTGGCCAAAAAAAGCGAAAAACGCCCCAAAACAAAGTTTAATGGGAATGAAACTTATATATGATGTACATGAAAAGGTAAATTTATAATATCAAAGATAGAGTATTCTTTATGATTATAGAATTACATTAGGAAAGTCATAAATTTGGAAGGTCTAAAGCCCCTTTGGCAGTGATACATGGCAATATACAGCATGACATAAGTCCTCTAATAATCTATATTTCGCTAACGTAAGTGCACAGAAATTAGCATATTGACGCATGGTAGCAAACGTTTGTAAACATAAAACCAACTGCTATCATATATTGTCAGTTTTGCCGCTTCATTCAAATGTGGCTTGGTTATGGAACAAAATATTAAAAGCAGGGCTCAACATTTTAATGAAACTCTTCATCAGTCTGGTGAAAGAAAGGCAGTGATAAATTTGCAGAATTTATATACATTGATAAACAATGAAGTCATCAAACAAGTGATTGCGATGCAATTAGGTGGACATTCAGGACCATAGTTGTAAAAACGTGATGTGAGCTGCACATTTTGCCATGTTTCATGAAAAACACGAATTTAACAGGAGTAAAGTTCAGAAAATGCTTTCTATTGATTAATTTTCACTGTGTTGGGCACAGCTGGCAACACTTAGACATTAGATACATGTAGGTTATATCCTCACTGATTCTATGACATCCCATAAAGGGACAGGCAACTGTTTTTGGGGTCTACATTTCTACAATGTAGATTAGTTACTTTTTGCTAGGTACTGTATCTAGACCTTGAGGTTATTAAGCAGTTGGTAAGCGAGAACTACATTAAAGCCATTCAGCAAGGCATGAACTTGCTAGTTTGGTTTAGTCTGACTGGTTCCTTTTCTATTCACATATTGTCACCCAGTTTGAAAGGTAATATTTTGTGTTACAAATATTGTTTTGGTGTCCAAGTGTAGAAATCTATTAACACGACAAGTGAAATATTTGTATTGTTATAACAAGTTATTCTTATTTGCCATCCTTATGATGCTCTATTTTTGTTTCAAATTTAACTTTATAAACTAAAATAATTTAAAATTACTGCGTCTCATTTCACCATATAGAGGATTTTCATCAATAGAAAGCATATCACCTTTGAGGGGCTCTCGTGGCTCAGTGGGTATGCCCACTGTGCTAGCAACCTTCGAGTTGTAGGCGGCACAAGTTTGATTCCTATCGGGTGCATTCCTCCCTGGGCGTATTTCTCTTCTGCGAGTAAAAACTTGCATTGTGTGTGTCTTACTTTATATTGTATGTCTTGTGTTTGGCACAGCATGGCCATTATTTCATAAAACCCTAATCAACCAACCATATATTTTGATTTTGTACCATCATTGTTGAATCTTTAGAAGGGAACTTAGGAAATTTGCAAATGGTGATACTTTCTTGGATTGCAGAATTTTTTAGAGTTTTACTCTATTGCCTGCTTAGAAGTGAAACACTAAGTCCAAATTTTCAAGATGTAAGGTTTAGCTTTTCTAGACCAGAATGAGGTGATCTTATTGAAGGTTAGATTTTTTGATAAACAGTTTAGCTTAGCGAGTAGTATTTCTCCCTTTCGTTTTCTGTTTCTTTTCATTTTCGGACTATTTCGCTTGTAAGGCGATATAATGTATGTTTATAGAGGAAAAAGTGGAATTTTATCAACAACTGATTGCTATGTTTCAGGAGGAGGAAGAAAAGCGGATGCAAGATGAACGTGGTAAGAAATCTGGTTTAGCTAGTACTTGGTCAAGCAATTTATTACGAAGGAGATAGTGATATTAAATAAAATAATATGTACAAAATCAGTATAGTTACGTTGAATGTTTGTGCAGTAAATCATCGTTTCTTGTGCTGTCTGTACTATCTCTAATTTCTTCCCAATAAAAGGATTTTTACAAATTGCTTTTCTAATTTCATTTGAAGTAAATGTTTATATTTTTGATGCTGTAATTCAATGCATATATTATTCTTACTTTTTTGTGCTTCACATTGGAGTTTTGAAACTAATTTTTGTGTTGCATAAATGGATTGTAAAATATTTTACAATTCATTTAATGCTTTCTTTTATGCCTGCCAACTTTCTCAGTGAACTACCAAAAACAGTGCTAAAATAAGATTAGCACTGTTTTTGGTAGTACTTGTTTGAGCATACCAAATGCTTTTCCTTCAAATTCAATTTCTACTTTGTTTTTGTTGTCTTACATAAAGTTCAAACGTATTCATACTTAGTAAGATGGCTGAAGTCGTTTGTAATTTAAAGAAACCAGAATTAAAGTGTATCAACATGTGCATGTTCTAATAGGAAAAAGTGTTTGGAACATTTAGGAATGGAAGGAAAAAGTACTTTAGTTACAAAAATCATTATTTTTGGCATAAATTTAAGAAAAGAGCTGTGTAAAAATTGCTAAACAATTGCATGGCGTCTTCAAAACTATTTTTCAATGCGACTTGTAAATAACATTGAGAAAACAAAGAAATGAAACATTTCAAAATATTTTATTTCACTAAAATTGTAGAAATTTGTAACATTCAGCATAAATTTAAGATTTGTTTTGTAATATTTTAGTAACTGAATGCATGTTGAGATTTTATAATACACACATAATGGATACTCGTTCGTAAATTTTAAGTACACTTTATAAAAAAATGATAAAAATTAAAGATTTAAAAATACAACATTTATAAAATTTTATCTTAAATTTATTACAAACATTTTTGGCGATAACTTCTGATACAGATGCCTTTGGGCACTTTGGTAAAAAGTAAATCCATTTTATATATGAATTTTGAGTTACTGTAATTTTGTCGATATAAAAACAGTAAATCATCAAAACAAATACAGTATTCCCCAGTTGCTTTAAAATGCTATATTTACTTTCGCGAATTTGTCTACTGTTCGTATATAAACTATTAACAGTCTCCAATGAAAGCTTTCAAAGCTCTTCGTTAATTACAACAGCATGGTGAGTTAAAATGACTTTAATATTGGTACAAATCAGCTTTTATAAATAACAATCAGTATTCAGAGGTGGTTTGATGAATAATGTAACTAGAAGTATAATACTGTGACATTTGTTCTCCTGATACTATAAAAATGCATAAATGTAACTGGAGATAATCATAACTGAAATATCTTATAACTTATCCATTCACACTGGAAGATTTTTAGGGTCGTCATTGTTGGTGGCCGTATTTTGATTTTCACGTTCACCACTTTTTCTCTGGTTACTTTGAATTTTTTTTATATATTTTGTCTAGATATATTTCAAAAAATGTCTTTTGCAAGGATTAGTAATTATCACACATTTTTGTTCATATTGCAAAGCAACATTAGCACGAGGAAAGTCGATGTGCATGGCAAGTACACACACATTTGTATTACACAAAAATTTATACATATGTACAATAAAACTTATTTTCAGAGTTATATCAAACATTCTACATCAGTGGCGTGCAAACTATCAACAAATTTGACATACACATCAATCATTTCTTTAGTAATCTTGCATAACACCTATGAATCAGTTGCCCCTTTCAAACTGAAGCAATACAATTTGTTGAAATATAATAAAACAAATTTACAACATGTACACATCACTGTATCGAAAACTTCTCTCATTTTATTTTACAGATAACAGCTTGAAAATCAAGCTAACAATGATTTTTCTTCCCTACAATATTTATAAATTCTATTCCGCTTTTATTTTATTCTTCAAAATTTTTGAGCCATATTCGAGGCACCCATTGTGGTTCTCTCTCTAGTGTGTTAATTTCTTTCAGTAGCTCATTGAATGCTTTATCAACATCAGAATTGATGATTACCATGTCAAAATAATGCCCATAATTATCTTCCATTTCTCTTGCTTTTTCAATTATGTCTTTAAGCTCTTCATCCTTGGGATTGTCTCCAGACTTGATGCGATTCTGACGCAGCTTTTCCAAGGATGGGGGAGCCACAAACACAACATAAGGCTTCAAGTCTGAATTCTTTAGAATTTTCAAAGACTGGAAAAGAGAAGATAAATATGATTTGATTCGAAATATGCTTAGACATGGAGAAGTGAAAAACTTTCTGAACACTAAAAACATACAGGGTCTGTGTGGCCCTGTGCTGGTCTGTAACTTGCTTACCAATGATGCTATTTTATGGCTTAAAATTATTTCCAAACATATTGTGTATTAAACCATTTTGGCCTGGCTGGCCATAGAACTGGAAATATGAAATCTAGAAAGATGGGAGGGCTCTGATATTTTGCAATATGAAATTCTGCCCACATTATGTGGTGATAATTTTTCAAAGGAAACCACACGCTTTGAGAGAAACGAGATGTGCTGTTTGCTTTATGGTATGTACAATCTAAAAATAGAATGGTGTGATACAAATCTTTAATTTGAAAAATAAATCAAATATATGGACCTGTTACCTAAAATAATCTAATTTGATCTAGTGCTCTACAAAAAGAAATCTATCTTTCTAGGTATAAGGCAACTTCCTAGTACTAAGAGATAAGTAATAATCCATACATTTAGCAATTGGATATTAAAATAAAAAGTTAAATGAAGGCTTACATTAAACTAATTTGCTCCCACTAGAAAGCAGCATTACTAATTTTCAACTTTACATAAACATTTTATCAATCTCATTTTGTAAAAATATTTTATGTATCTGAAACATCCATTTAAAAAAATCCTTATCAATGAGAAATAAATATTGTGCAGTACCTGCTTAGAAACTACATTGTGTTTATGCTTATAGTGAAACAACTTTATAAATTGGGAAGTATTGAACAACAAATTAAGAGCCAATTTAAATTTGTCACAAATTTTATAGCTAATGGTAATTCTTACCTGAGGATGTAGATTCAAAACACAAATTTTTCCAGACTTGACAACCGATCTTATGGCATCCAAGCTTGTGCCATAGTAATTCTTTTCATATTCACCATGTTCTACAAATTTCCCGGAAACAATATCGGCTTCAAACTGTGATCGTGAAATGAAATGATAGTCTGCACCATCCATTTCTGAATCACGCTTTGTCCTACTGGTATCTAGAGAAAATTTTAAATTATAAAGTTCTGTATAATTCAGTTGCTTATGATAAGTTATGCTTTGCAATAGAAGATGAAACAAAACATTTTATACATATTTCAACAAACTTTCCAAAAAAGTACATAGCATGACAGTCAAAACTGATTTTTACTTAAATAACGAAACTTACAAGTCTGGCATTTGAAAGGGTAGCTCAAATATGATAAAGTATTCCTGTTATATCATGAACTTATTTCTACTTCAATCCATGAAGAGGAAATGAGCTTATGAAATAACAGAAATACTTTACCTTATATTTTGACCCTAAGCATTACAGTAAAACAAAGTTTTCTTCTTACACCGATTGTATAATGAAAATACAAAAAATTATTATATTATCTAACAAATTATTTATAACAAAAACATTATCTAACAAATTGTAAAGATTTCAGTACATGGATTTCATGTTTTTTCTTCATAATTCAGGGTAACTAAGGTTTAGTAAAAGACTAGGTTGCACAATTATGTCTAGTTTGAATGTGTTAGAACAAATTGAACATAACTGAACTGATGAAAATCAAACATATCTGATTGATGATAGGTATATCCATGGGACTTCTGAGGCTGAAACCATAAGTAGGAAGGAGGCCAAAAAGAATGTCTTATTTTCTCATTCTGGTACAAGACAGTATTTATAAGTTTGGTCTTGACTTTATTATTACATGCAGCATATATACGTATCCAATACTTAACTATTAGACCTATGCATAGCATCTGCAAGTTTCATAATTGCTAATATCCATCGATAGCAGTGTTACCTTATTTAAATACATTTAGTGAATCTACATTGATATGCACATTTCACATCCAAATGAAATAAAATCTGCCAAAACCATAACTCTGCATTTTGTTAATATTTTTTAAATAACTGATATTAATTCTTATTTTCAAGTGCATGGTTGTCCGGGACATTGCGTGGAGCGACTGGAGCATGCAGTCACAATAAGCTCCACAGCATCCGGCCAACCATTTCATTATGGCCTGATTTTAAATACGACACTCCGATGTACTTTTAACTCGCCTACACATTGGACACACACATTTTGCTCACAGGCATCTTTAATTAGGAGACTGCCTGTGTGTAGCACGTGTGCAGTTCCTTTTACCATTCACCATATTTTAATTGATTGTCCTATTTTTAATCGTCACCATCAGTATTATTTTCATAACACAATTTTAAACTTATAAGATTTGATTGGGGAAAATTCCCACCCCAAATAAATCTATTTAAATTTTTACAAAATATACAATTTTTAAATTCCATCTGATTTCTTTTATCTTTCATGTTTTAAACTTCATCACTTCATAAAAACTTTCTATTCTTATTTCTATGACGAGGATGATCATATCCTGTCATGTTTATTTGATCATGATTTTATTATGAGAATCAATATTAAAATACTATTATTTTTTATGATATAATTATTTAAAGTAAGAACCAACTTATTTTATTGCTGGATAGATTTTTAAATATTTTCATTTTGCTGGATAGAATTTTATCTTGCGTTTGGTGCAGCTTGTCCACTATTGGACCTTGCGCCATAAACCCAAATCAAACAACCAACCAACAAGCATGGTAAAAAAAATCCACATCTGAGTTACGTTATCATAATTAGCTTATGAACGTTTACTTCAGTGCATCTCATTCCCCTGTTCAAAGGCGATTCAATATTTTTTTTTACTTGTAAAGCTATTTTCAAGTTGGCTGATTTTCTTTTCAGAATTCTATTTGCGATATTTCTTATTACATTCTGTAATCAGACTGTTGAAGAATTTCATTAGAACGTTAAGAGCTCTTCCATGCAGATCTAGCTCAAAATAAGCATATTTAAAGGCAAAATTAGTGAATTAATCTAGTAGCAATTGATTATAACCGTTTGTTGCCATTCACCAATATACATATACATTAGTGAAATATATAGATACTAGATAACAATATTATCACCAAACTTACTGTTGATTGAGTGTGATTTAACTGTTTTCTAACATGAGACATCAAATTATTTCATTTGCAACATTTCAACAATCCTTAAGACCAAACTTTGAGATAGTGCCTTCTTGACTAGCATGGGAGAATAATTCCATAGGATGCTTGGCATGATTTATAGCTTTTAACTATTTAAAATTTCTGAATTTAGTAGACTTCTGTTTACAAATCCTGACAGACCAAGAAAAAGTTCATAAAAATGGAGTCTATTAAAAGAGTATTAAAATATATTCCAAGATATATGGACATGATTTGATCAAACTATATAAAATTGTGTAGGTTCCTAAAACCTCAGCTTGTTAAAAGTGAGCATCATTTTTAAATGTAGTTTTTGAGAGGAACAATGTTTTTCTAGAAGTTGACAATGAAGTACACTTTTCAATTAGCAAAACACACAAAAAACATGGAAAAAGTGTATAAAAATTGAACTTGCGAGGAACAGCAGCAGCAAAGCGTTCAGTGTCTTCCATTAGACGTTGTCTTAATTCATGTCGTCCAATATTTGGTGGCCCAATCAACACTGTTGGACGCTTGCGATTAGCACGAGGATAATACAGGGCGACTTCTTCATAAGTTAAGATTTGATCTCCTTCTAATTCTAAATACAGAAGGAACATCATTAAAAACAATTTAATAACCTAAGAATTATCTAAAATCTCTAAAGCAACTACTAATGTTTCTGAGAAAAAGTAGTTGCCATGTTAATTGATAGTGAAACATTGGCATATTATAAATATTAAAGTAAATGTCATAATATCTACTAGCTTATATATGTATGGTATGAGAAAATCATACACAAAGACTGATTTCGTCCTGTAATGTATTACCCTTTCTTCATATCAAGACAGAAAAATGACTATTCACGTCAAAGGAAAAGGAAGACTGGTGCTTTGTGAGGGCATTATTTGCAGAACATCCATTACCTTTAGTCCACTGTTATTTTAATTCTAAGACTAACTTGGAATTGTTATATTAATCCTAAATTGTGTCACTTCTTCCTATGAATTAACAGGATCTTTCCCTGCTTGTTTCGATTACCACTCATTTTCAATGCAGCAACAGGGTTCTCACTCATCAAGCAAAAGAAATATTAGAGCCTTTTCAAGGCCACATCATTTTTAAGGCTCTATTTAACATAGATCGCAATCGATTAATTCGGGAGTGCACATGAAACTTTCACAAATGCTGTGTTTGGGTCTTATGGACCCAGTTTAAAAAAATCAGATAGATTTTTGATGACAGTTGACCTTGGGCAAGTATCTCATTGACCTGGGTTTTTGTATGCAGGTGAAATAAGATATGTAGTGTTCTTGAAAAAATAAGGCTTTAAAAAGTTGTTTAAGACTTTTAAGCAAATACTAGTTGAATGACCTGGTGTTGCTCCAGGTTGAATTGTTCACCAATTCATCATAATATTACCCAATATTATTCCTAGAGATTTCATACTGTTTTTAGCCCCTGCAGACCCAGGACAAATCGAACGGGGTTAATATGTAGCCTATGTTACCCGCAGGATTCCAAAGAATAAGTGTACCAAATTTGGTGTAGATTGGTCAAATGGTGTAGATTTGTAGAGGACAGACAGATGCCAACTCTGCTTTATATGTATAGATCAGGGCTTTTTAAAGGCCCTAAAAAGTGAAAAATCAGGTATGAAAAGGCCTGTGGGACCCTGAGGAAGAGTTGACTGAATGGCAGTAATCTTTAGCTGTAGAGTTCAGAGCAGAAATAGATGACATATGAGGGGATTCATTACTATTTCAGATAGTTGTTACAGAACTAAACATCAAGTTGTAGATTGGATTGGAACTTTAATTTATAATATGAATTGACAGAGCACAGAACATATATAGCAGGATAATTAACAATATGTTTGGTTTCGTTCAATGAGAAAGTGGTTACTGTGAGGTTTCACTTTACATATTTTCATTAATAGAATTGATTTATCAAGTATAATTTCAAACATTGTACTTCAAATTAAAGTTCATACTGGCATGTTTTCAATTTATGTATATGATACACAGCATTTAAATGAATAAGACGAGAAACCTAATCTATACACAATTTAAACAAAGTACCCACATATAATTTAAAAAGAAAATGTAATGTTTTACCTTCATTAAGATTTGCATTATATAATTTCTTCTTTTTCTTTTTATGGTACTTTTTAGCACAAAGGAATTTTCCAACTGAAAATAAATAACTCTTATAGTTTAAAACTATACTTACACAAAATAACATTTGTATACAGCAATTGGCTATTCAGAAATTATTTATCTAGAATCAAAATGGAATGCCATTATGATAAATGTACTGAAACTTTACTATCAGGTAAGGTGAAATCATATAAAAATAGTCAATTCTCCACATATTAACTATAGGAAGTTTAAAACATTTACAAATATAAATTTATGCATTACATTTTCAATAATACTAAATGCCATCATCTGAAAACTATGCAAACAGTGAATTCTATCATAACAATGAATTAGTTTTCTGCATAATAAATGCGTGCGTAAGTCTCAAATTAATGTAAAACCATGCAAATCTCAAATTAAATATAGCCTTTCAAAATTTCCTAGATATAATGTAGTGCTATATTTATTACTAAATAGAGATGGATTCTCAAACATATTCACAATGCAGATTGTTTTAAAGTAATTTTCATTGAAAATTAATGTCTTCAAATCTTAAAACTTTATGTAACACATATTTTCCTAGGCATGAAATATATAATATTCACCTTTTTTAACTTTTTCTTTGCTGTTAGTTTCACCAATAATTGTTTGCTTCATAGATTCTCGTCTGCAAAAGAAAACATTATTGCAACTAACTTATCGCTCTATGATATATAGAGTAGATTTTATGAAAAACTGTTTTGAACTTCTAAGATTGAAATACTAATTTGCAATTAACCCTGAAATTACAGATAGAAATAATAACTATCCAAATGACATTTTAAGTAGGTCAATTAAGTAATTAAAAATAGCAGTTAAATTGTCAAATATGAAAGGAAGTGTTAAATTTGGAAGCATTTTAATTGTTTTTGTTAAATGTCATATAAATGCATTCTTTGGCCTCAGACTATTTATCAAAAAGGCTCTTGTTTTTATCATATAGAAATATAATCATACAGGAACAGGAAACCATCAAATAGAAGTAAACACAGAAATTTCTAATTCATAAACAAAGGCTTACTGTTGTTGAAAGTTTTTACTAGGCACTAGACCAGCTAAAGCCTGATCTTCCTCTCCTTCTCGGTATGCTTGCCACCAGTTTGGATCATCCTGGCTAATTATATGAAGAATGTCTCCCTTTTGGAATGAGATGCCCAATTCACGACAAGGGATGTACAAGTCATCATCAGGGTCGTAATCAAAATGAGCTTTCACATGCATCTGTAATAAATTATAATAGGGCATATTCAAACATTGGAAGACAAGAAAAGTATGCTTAATAAAACTGAAAAACAAATAATTTAGAATAACACATATTCTTCCAACTACTCATAGTTTGTAAATTTGTTGAAGCATTTAATCACCAAAAGAATTAAAATGTGTGTCACTTATTCTTCAATCATAGAAATGAAAATAAAATTCTACTTACAACAACTTCAACTGGGGTGTTCTTTTTTGTTTCTTGTTGAGTAGGAATAATCAGAAATGTAAGGGTCCCATTCATAGTTGCCTAAGAGCAAACAAATTCTTTAAAAGCACTATTTTGTAGCTAACACACATTTAAGACAGAAAAATGCAAAGAAAAATGCCCCAAATTCAATTATAGCTGTATAATATGACATGTAAAAGCCATCAACATAGACATAAAATCTGAAGGCAAAAGTATTTAAATGAATATATCTTAAAATAAAAAGCCAGGGTTGTACCATTAATGTTTCTTGCCATAACAATGAATCTGAAAAACATACTCTGGCCTTTGATAATTAAAAACACTGAAATGAGCAGAGTATGTTTTTATCTCAATTTGATCTCGATTCTTGAATCAATGTATCGAACCTTTAAATTTTGTCAGGAGATTGTTGTTCATTGAAGGAGTACGATTAATTTCTTTCCCATCTTTTAGTTAAAACACAATTTATTTTTCAGGATACTCATTCTTTAAGAAAAAATAGGGCCATTTTAAGGCTATTTTCGTGTTTTTACAGCTACATTTAACATTGATCAAAGTACGTTAACCCATGAATGCACAGGTGAAGAAACATTCATAAGTGCTAGAGTTGAATCTGACTGAGTTTTAAAAAGTTCTTGCACCCATTTGAAAAATTTGTTTCCATTTCTTTATTTAGAAAATTACATCTATTACAAGATAATTTATTTATTGAAAAATAAACACATATATTTACTTATACATACAAACAATATCTCAATTTTTAATAGATATGTTCTTGTTTATTCATAATACTTTTGAAGTGATGCTCTTTTTTCGAAAGAGCCAAGCTTGTCATCACTTGCAAAGCGATTTCTGGCTTTTGTTTTTATGTGCAAAAGTGATGAAAATCCATTTCACACAGGTGGCAAAAGGTAAAAGTGTTTGCAATGCTGCTTTTGCCAGCTGTGGATAAGGTTCTAACTGTGTATACCAGAATTGTTCCAAGTCCAGTTTTTTAAATTCTATTTGAATATGTGCATTGGCTCATATTTTAATAAGATAATCTTTTATTAAATCGCTACCATCCATCAAATCTGGGTCAAATAGAAATGGATCCAGTATCCACATCTGAACTTTGCTAATAATTTCCGCGGTAATCCATGAAATGATTCACTCAATTGTTATACGTGTATTGCAATTTTAGGTATAATTATTATTTTCTCATTTTCTAGAACGATTGAATCAAACAAAGGAAAGTTTGCAAAATTCCCATTTTTAACTCAAAATAATTTCAGAAATAATTTATACAACCTATAAATGTGATTGTTTATTCCCCAAGAGAAATATTTTACTGCAGAGTAAAATATTTCTCAGTAGATAAGTTTTTCTAGCCTGGTGCATTTTGGTGCTGTCTTTGAAGCAGCATCGCTTACTCCAGTTTATTTTCCTCAGTGGCTGAGGCAAAGATATTGGGTAGGAGTGAGGATCCCAAAAATCGAAGTAGAGTTCCCTAGTTTCTCACAGGCGATAGTTTCCATTGAAAATTGAGAAACGTCTCTTGCACCCATGGAAATGCTTTCTTAGTACCCCAGGGGTGCACACACCATTTGTTAAGAACCAATGTTCTAAAGTAACACTATCAATGAAAGTAAGCAAATGAGTAGGGACTCTTTTTCAAAGCTTTATTGCACCAAAAAGAACAGTGGAAGTTAGGAGGAAGATCGAAATTCTTTGATCCCTCACCATAGGTTTGAAGGAATATTAAGAATTCTCAATCGATACAGGTCTTTTCTTACACCCATAAAAACAATACCAATGATACTTGCTCAAGGTCAAGTACCATTGATATTGGTTTCAGTGGGTATAAGTTTGGTTGGTTTTGGGTTTTATGGCAAATGGGCCATATTTGGAAAAGCTGCACCAATCACAAAACAGGCAATATCAAGTAATAGACATACACACAAAGTTTTGATGACATAAGTGAGAGAAATACACCCAGGGAGGAATCAAACATGTGCTGCCTACAACTCGCAGGTTGCTAGTGCAGAAGAAAAACCCACTTAAACACGGCGGCCCTAGAGTTATACTCTAGGGCCGCCATACTAGGAAAGGTAATAGTTAATTAACATTGCACTGGAGCAACACAACAGGCTTTCGGGTATAAGGAAAGAACCTGTATTGGATAGAAATTCTTAAAATTCTCCAAATTTTGTGTAATGATCTTAGTATTGGTATGCAGGCAAAATACAAAATGTGTAACAAAATAAGGTTTTTAAAATTATTTCTGACTTTTAGCAAACATTTTATCGGCCCTTAAAAATTAAAATGAAATATCAGGCTAAAGCTCACAGGAACCCTGTTTTTGAATGATAGAACTGGAAGGAGACATTTAAGAAATACTCAATGCAATGCTCACCAAAATGTCACAGACATCATTCACAGACTTTCCTCGCATTTCTACACCATTTACCTCCAATATTTCATCTCCTTCATGCAATAATCCTGGAAGAAAAAGTTATCAAATACTACAAAACTTTTAAGTATTTGTACTGTAATGCACAAAAATTATTAAAAGTAAACTATATTTTGCAAAATATTGATCAATTTGAGTTGTGATCAATATCATGTGACATGAATAAATGCTGATAAAAAGTTTCGTAACAAACCAATTGATCATCTTTGCAGGACTACTACAGCCAAAGTACTTGTAAATAGTAGCATACATTTTTTTAAATAGTAGTAAAAAAGTATCTTAAACTTTATTTTAGTAGCAATTTTAGTTGCTCAAATATGCTAATTAAGTATGAAACAGTCATTGAAGATCTCACCAAGAAATTTTAATTTTCAAATAAAAAACTAAATATTTTCTTAATAAAAGTTTTCATGACAATCTAGCAACCACAGATTGCAATTGTTTTCTTTCATGGTTGCCCGGCTTGGGGCAAAACTTTGAAAATAGGAGCTTTTGAGATGATTTTGTTTTAAAAGATACTCCTAGTCGACAAAGTTGAAAAATAGTAGCAAAAGTCGCCTATGGCAGCCCTGTCTTTGTTAGCGAAAATATGAAACTAATGGATCCTAATTAAGTAATAGTTCATATAATTGTGTGTCAAGTTTCAAACATGTTAGGAAATGCTGAAAAGATATTGGTTATTTGCAGCCCTTACATATTTTAGAATCAGCTGCTTTATCCAGCTAAGGTGGTATTGTTCAAATGTGTTCTATTAAATAGAATAAACTAAACACATTTATCTAAAAGATTACTCATAATATTTTGATACTCTGATACATACCACTCTTTTCTGCAGCACCTCCTTTAACAATTCTTCCAATCACAACTGCCTCGCCTTCATTTCTGACTGTTGCACCCTAAAAAGTGATGAAATGTTATTCTTCATATTTAATTTGTTACGAATGAAAACTTTATTCAAATAACTCAATTTTCTGCAAAAATTTTGAGCTTCACACTTTTCTCAATCCTTAAAACACAAGTGGATTAGGATTTAATTTATTGCTGTAATAAGCTTTATTCTAGTGTAAGAAAAAAAAATTTTCACCTACCAAAGGTTCATTTGTTTTATCTATCCTAACAATTTTCACACTTTCTTCAGTGTACTGTGATGCACGATCTAACAACTCTTCATCTGGGGTGATAGTGGGCACTGCTTGTCTTTCAGCTACTTTATCGTGGGCATAAATCAGACCTTCAATTTCAAACTTGCTCAAGATGTCGACTAGTTCAGCAGCTTCAACTGACGGGCTTTCTTGCAGATTGCTAATTACCTGAACATAAAAATTAATTCAGAGCTTTGTATAATTAAACAAATTCAAGAACAGTCTTAACTCGAAGAGACGTTGTCACAAGAGAAAACTAATTCTAAAAACATTGAATTGAACAAAGTAGCTGTTCAAATTTAAAATTGTAACATTTTGATATATGAAAGACTGATCTAGTGAGATTAACTAATGCAATTTTTTAGTAGAATTTAAAGAAAAATACACGGCCAGAATTCATATCTATGGATTAAAACAACCTGAATCAGATCGATTAGGATTTTTAAATAATTAGTGATATAGTTTGCCATGTTGCATAAATTGAGGCTAGTTGAAGAAAGCATATAAAAGAGCATGATTTTGAACCTGTGGAGGAATACTGATAATCCAAACTTTTTATAAATAAAAAGAAAGGGAGTAATAATTAGTAATATTACTAACTTATTATTAACTTATTCTGCTACTCAGAATGTTAGAACATTTTCCAACATTTCAAAAAGAATTCTTATATTCATTTCCTTTTAGGTGTCAGTTTTCTCCAAAGGGGAGGAAGTTTCACAGGATTAAAACAGAAAGTTATTTAATGGATTTTAAATAATGTAAGTTTGGTTATAAAATAATTTTACCCATCATATTGAAGCTGCATGTGCTGATCTTTATATGCCAATTATAACTGGATTCTCCCCATATGATACTACTGTAATGAATTCTGAAGATGCCCCTCACATAGGGTATAAATGAAGCAATAATCTAATTTGTAATCAAATCAATGAGGAATTTGTTCTAGAATTTACCTCTTGTGTGATATCTTGTGCCTCTGTTGATACAGGAGTAGGTGGACATTTAAAACAGCAGACTTCTTGAACTTTGTTGTGAATGGCAAGAATGTTCTGGAAGTCTGCATTGCGAATTAAACTTTCCACAAGCATCAAGTCAGAATCTTTATGACCATTGCCTTGCAAACTGGAACTTAATCTGTACAAACTCTGAAGTAATTCAGATGCCCCTAAAATTAGAGATGTAGCATTTAATGACAATACTGGAACAATAACAGAGCATTAAATGACAGTAATGATAAGGCAATAATTAAATGGAAGTGGTTTAACTGGTGCGACACCTATGAATCTATAAGTTTTGACCTTGTTTCATTTAAATTAACAAAATATTTACTAAATGCAACTTATTTGGAACATCAAATATTTTTAAGGGCAGTTTGTTGAGGTATTGCATGTGGGCAGCCAGTACCTCAGGAATGGTTCTGGTTCTAAAAGAACACTGATAACAGATATTAAAAATTATATAACACCAGAAAAGTCAACTTTCATTTGATTCGTTCATAGACATTGAAGTAAAACTTGATTCAGGATTTAAACTAGGTCATAACCAATATTGTTATTACTGACACACACTTCAGAATCCAATTCACTACCAAGACTGAACAAAATTTTCACATTCATAGAACAGAATAAAAGGGTGAACTTTCAAAAATTCATCCAAGGTGCATTCAAATTATGTGTAGTTTGTATATTATCTACTTACAAGTGAAACACACTAAGTCAAAAAACAGTTCAGAGAAAATGAAGGAGAAAACTTTACTCACTAAGTGTTTCTCTAGAAGAAATCTAACCGTCTTGCAAAAAAAATTACTGAGAGGGGACCACCAGTCTAAAGATTACCACATTCAGTCGAGAAAAGATAAGAAACATATCTTGAAAATTTTAACCTAGTGTGCTTCTCTTGTAAGATGATATATCCCCAATCTTTAACCAAAAAGTGTCAAATAAATCAGTGGCTGGATTTAAGGGCCCAACCATGTAAGCAAAAATTCCAAAAATATAATTTACCAAAGGGTTTCACAAGCTCAGGTGCATTCGATTTCTGGCTGCCTGTTCTTTCTCGCATAGGCATTGAATTAGCATCACTATCTTCTGGTTCAAAAGCACTATTTTCCATACCATGCTTTGGTGGCAGTGGTGGATTGTGTTCCAGTGCTTGTAACTTTTTAGAGCCACGCAGGGAGGTCCGCAGGAATTCATTTTCTTTAGCAAGTTTCTCTTCAGCATTTTTTCTCTTCCGAATGTCATCCTATGCAAATTAAAACATTAAATAAATACATTTTGTACCAACTTTTAAAAGAAATGAAGTAACACTAAAATTTTTATATGCATTTTGAAATGAGTTGCTACTCTTAATTTAAGTTCTAAATCATCTCTGCATACTTTTAAATGCCTAAATCATTACAGTAGTCTTAATAAATTTGAAAAAGGACGAGGACACAAAAAATCTTGATTGTTTTTAATAAAATGAAAAAGTCAGGACAGTTCCATAAAGAATGATTTGTTTGCTAAACTAAATGGAGGTGAATTTCTAAAATAACAGTAATAGAAGTAAATTTTAGACATCTGATTTTAGAATAGTTCTTAACTATTATAGTTGTGAGAACAAACCAGTACACGAAAACATGCTAAGGATGATAGCAAATTTGAAAAACATTGTATTAATCTGCATGTTAAGCTTTAATAAGCACACAATTCTACAAAAGATAAAAATAACTATACATTATACGATACAAAAATAACTATACAAAAAAACTCAAAAGAAAATGCATTTTTACATTTTAATATATTAGTATTATTTGTTTCAAATGTGTATATTATCTAATGAAATTGTGAACACATGTCCCTATTGAATGGCATAAATCTTATTTATATTAAATTTCACTGCAGCTTGAAACACAAGTCTCAAATGTAAAGTAAAATAAATATTAAATATAAGTGTGTAAAATAGATGAATTAGTTTTGATGACTGTAAAAAGTAACCTGGAATTATTTTTATTTGAACAAAATAATTTACAAGCCTAATCTTTGCATGCAACTCTAAAGACTAAAAATAATCCATTGAATGGTTGGTTGTCCACATGTGGAATACGATGTCCAAGAACCTACCCATTACACAAGGAAAAATGGAGAGAAAAGCCTTTTCAGTGAGACAAGACTTTAGGATTTAAATCTATCATGAGACTTGTTTGATGGTTTTCTCATTGCACTTATAAATAAAAATAGGATACAAGCAAGGTAAAACATGCTAACTAACAAAAGCAAACATAATGCAAGTTTTTTAATCAATCAGTAGATTTGCTAGCATTAGTGGCAAATTCTGAAATTCAGAAGTCATTAAACTAATGCTATAGTTGTAAAACATTATTGTTCAGTTGAACTACAAAATTATAACTGTTTGCAGACTAGATGATTGGCTTATAAACCATTTGAATTTTATTTCTCAAATGGCGTAATTAAAGTATTGCAATATATTTTCCATGTTAGTGGATTTTTATACAGAATTTCTTTCATAACCTCATGTGTGATTAGTGTAACTTGTGGAAAGATTATTTCAGAGATCATGAGAGGAATATCAGTTCCTGATCAAGTGTGGAGCATTAAAGTAGCAAATCCATTCTTTATTCAGAATCAAATATCTACATAAATTTATTAAAATAAATTTGACTCTAGAGATTTTATTTTTTAAATGTTTGCAAAACATTTTGGAAAAGATCTCACATAAAGGAAAAAACAATCGTACAAGTTTTTTAAAAATGAGAAGATCGAAAGCAATTTCTTGTACATACGCCTACAAACACAATAATCTCTCCACGGGTAATACGTTTCTCGTAAAAAATGTTAGACATTTCCATTATATTTACTTAGATACTACTAAACTTACTTGATATTTACGTATCCTTTCAAGCTGTTCTTCACTAGCATCTTCTAAATTTTTATCTTCAAAATGACCATGCCCAGCAACAACTCGTGGAACAGAACCATTATCAAGATTACTTCGAGTATTCAGCGCATTTTTAGAAGACACACAGTTCAGTTTCGAATTTGGATCATTCTCATTGGAAGAACTGTCACCTGAACTATAAATAAAAAACTCAGGATGATGTTCCTTCTCAGAACCACTAGGATCTATGACTTTATGTGGAGGATACCTGGGAGCTGTTTTGGCAACACCAACAAAAGAATCTGGCACATCAACTGCCATTTCTCGATGAGTCCTTAGTTCAGGCTCACCTGCATTTGGTTTGTAAACATGGTTTTTATGTAAAGCTGTACAATTTGTCTTTGCAAGACTTTGCTCATTCACTAACGTCTGCTTTCCACCTAGCGCGTGCTTTTGTAGGTGGTTATCATTTGGCGAGGATCGTTGCTTGTCTGGCAAATTTGGCAATAAAGTTTCAACAGAAACACAAAGCTGAGTAAAACGATTAGCTACACAATCTACCCCATTCTGGGATTCAACAAGAAGCCTCTCACGAGGTGGAGTCTCGGGAGAAGATGGAGATAAAGTATCATCGTAGATTTCCCTATCGACTATTTCTTGTTTCAATTCTAATTCTTGATCATGGTCAACAACGCCAACTGGACAGTGACCATTGAGTCCTTGCATATTTTGATCATGTACCGTTTTGCCAGCACTTGGTGTGGATGAAGAATTGTTGACATAATTTTCGAGATGGTCTTTTTTAACACGTTCTAGAGTTGCATTGTGAATTTCAGGCACAGTGGTAACATAAATAGGATTATTTTCGATGACACCATTTAATTCAGCAGTGCTGTTAGTACAATCATTTAATTCTTGAGAAAGTTTTGTCATATCCACTGGTTTGATCTTTTTAAGAGCTGATAGTTTTTCCAGACGCTCTCTCGCTTGTTGCTCCACAGCAATGACGAAAGCATCCTGGACATTGCTGTTTCTAGCCAGATCTAAAGCTATAAAAATTAAAAAACATGAGAATAAGTACTCAATTTAAAAAAGTTTCATATAAATAGAAAATTTTATATAGGAACCTAATTGAGAAGGGCATTTTTAAATAAAATTTACTTATTTGATTCCATTGCTTTATGGAAATCCCATGAGCAATAAAACCCACACCAGGGGCGCCAAGGATTAGATCCCTTGGGGTCCCAATATTTGAGGCTCAGTCTCCCAAACATAAGGTATAAATATTACAAATACACAAATAACATGGGTAACCAAATATGCAGGATGGTTCAGCTTCATTCATTAGATCATTTGACCACAATGTCAGGTTGGTCGGCTTTTATGGCACAAGAGCCTTATTTGACCAAACTGCGCCAAACACAAGGCAACGTCAAGTAATAGTCATACACATAACGGAAAGTTTTACTGACACAAAGAAATACACCCATAGTAATTAACAGGAATCGAACCAGCCCTGGATACAACTCATAGGTTGCTAGCGAATGGGCAAACTCCACTGAGTCACTTGTTATGTCAGGAGACAGAGATGCCAAGCCCTAGGATCCCACTCACCTCGGCCCTGGTTGGGGCCCGGATCACTAAACAGGAGGGATAAATGTACCAATAATTTTTTGTAAGGTGTTTTCCAATATAGTTCCTAAATTACACCTATCTAGAGGTCCATCCCTATACTCCATCTAGGGATTTACTCACCAATCCCTTCAATTATCTCGCCTAGTTTGCTCCTTGCTTCGAAAAGCTAAACAATTTAATAATTTGCAAATATGAGGATAAAGTCGCCGAAACATTTATCATGCATTGGAAAGCAATGTTTGGAAGATAAGTAGCCAATTCTGTCGCACGCGATATACTACGGTCTTATTGAAGAGACTCGTCCGACCGGTTCAAAGATGCAGGGCATCATCCCGTGACGTCGGGAAGACAAGATTGTTATTTTCGAAATAGGGTGTTAGCGAATTTAGAAGTAAAATAGAGAAGCAGGATTCCAGGGAGAGCTCGTGTAGAACAGGAAGACTGAAAACTAAATATATAAGGCACAATTTTAAAAATGTCCCACGCTGTTTCAGTTTTCACAAAAACGGAGGAAAGAGAAATATCAAAAGTACATCGCGATGGGAGTAAACTTGCAAAATTGATTTTAAGACAGGTAAAATACATCAATGGTGTAAAAACATCCTTTTTACCGATTTCTGATAGCATTCTGCTCAAATCAAATCTACGTTGTTTTCCTATAAAAAATTACTAATAACAATATATGAAGTTTGCCGGTAAGCGTGGTCCACATCAGTTCATGTCAAACTTACATTTTAACTGTTGGGTTGAGTATTTGGGGCCATCGTATCTTACAATTTACGACAGAAATTTTTACAAACGAAATTCGATTAACACAGCTCGTAATGTTAAATCAACGAAATGAAACACATGCATTAAAACAGCGTTCAAGCTCACGACATCTCCAGTCTTGTGCACTACGGCATTTTTCAAACGCATGTTGTCTGCCTTTCGCTTATTTATTCTATTATTTTGGCTTCGTCATTTCTCATAAGATTAACAACTTCGAATCTAACTGCATTTAGTCATTTTAATGTCAGTATTTCGTCCCCAAATTTTGAAAAATTGAAGTTCACTGGCATAATAAAAATACAACAACAATACAGTCATACACAAGTGATTGTTTTTCCATTGCTTTCTGTTAACTAAATCAAAACTAACTACTATTAGAGAGATGAATTGTGTGTCAACAACTAAACAGTATATAGATACAATGGAAGCTTCAGCGCAGATGCTCTGGGTTAGTTAGGTAGGTTGGTAGTTGAATTTACGTCGCACTGAAGCAACACAACGGGCTATCGACGACGGTCCTGAATTCATCCCGAAAGGAAAAATCCAAAAGCACCTTGTAATTTTGAACCATGGTCAGATGACGAGGTCAGTACCTGAGCTGGCACCCCACTCTCCAAACTCCAGCGCAGATGTTCTGCTCGGATCGACTAATTTCCACTAAATCGCGATGGAACAAAATAAATATCTTCCAAAGCATGATGCTGCTAATTCGGAAAGTCCTGTACAATTCAATCAGTAGTTTTAATGTATAACAGAACAGAGCACTTCTTAGACAAAAAAGGGCATATAATTAATGATCCGAAAATAATTTAGAACTCGATAATAACTGATTTGTACTCGACACGAAACTAAAAGTTAAATTACCAGGTGCGAATAAAGTTTCCGTAATAATATCCAGAAATCCACGCTAAATAAATCTAAAAAACGCGTCATATGAAAAACGAGTGCAAAGATAGTTCAGTGTAAGGAATTCGCCAAGCCCAAAACCCAATCTGAAAGTAAATGAGCTGCATAATAGAGTGAGACGACCATCAAGTTTGGATGCGCACTACATATTTGCTAATACGGAAGGTAAGACTTGACCTCTATGGAGACTCAAGAAAGTTAATTAGCCAAAGATCAGTTCGCTACCTGAAGCAACCGAAATTTAAATTACTGATTCAGTGATGAGATGTACGCGCTTTGACCGCCAAGTTCATGTAACTCAACGGTCAACACGTATTTAGGGAAATGTAGACCGTTTGCAGAATGTTATTTCTTTATATTCAGAAAGCTTTTGAAGTATATGAAAAAAGGTAGTTGACAGAAACATTTCTAATCCAATACAAATTTAATATACCACATTTTTAAAGTGTTAGTTATTTCAACAGTGATGATAGTCAGCAGAGGATTTTATCACTATTTAATGGTACTCTTTGACAGATACTTAGATTAAATTCCTCCTCTATCGCACAACTAAAGCATTCACCATTTTTATAGATGCTTCGGATCGCATAGATAATTAAATCAAATTGTCGCAATACAAATTTAATATACCGTATTTGAAGTAGGTTAGTTTAACAGTGATGATAGTCTGCAAAGGTTTATCATAACTATTTAATAATCTCCCCTTTGGCAGGTCCTAAGACTACATTTCATCTCTGTCGCATAACTAAAGCACTCACCATTTTTATACATGCTAGGTATCGCATATACGTATAATTAAAGCAAATTGTCACGAAATTGCAGTGTCCGCAACTAATACGTAAGTTATGTATGTTTTTCTGACATGTTTTTGAACTCCGATTATTATGATAACAGCTATTGTCATAATCTTTTCGATGTGCTTATCGGAAAGGCGATTCCCATTTCATCGCATTTAACCGCGGAAGTGAAATGATACTGTCAATGACTAGACAACGACCCAAGGGATTTTAATCTTGACAGCATTTCTCTTAAATTTGGGAGTGTTGTAGCGATCTACTAAGCTTTTCTCTCAATATTTTTAATAAATTTCACAGAAAAATAAAATGTTTAATGTTTTATTCTCCCATCATCGCATAGTTTTTCTCAATTGTAAATTTGTTTTACTATTAAAAACTGAATTACTTGATGACATGTTAATAATGTTCTTACCCAATTCTTAAACGATTATAATTTTCTTATTTTAGTAAGTTAAGGCCATTGATGTGTCTTATCGGGTGATATTTTTGTCATTATTACGAGTTATATATTAGCTTTTACATAGATAGAAAATGTTTATATAAGTAAGTTTTTAATTGAGAAGGCCATAGGGTTCAAACAGAGTTAGAACTTAGGAACAGAAAGTCAGGGCCAATGGCTACAAAACATTTTACTCCGTTGCCAAAATGTCTACTTAGGTCCAATTTCAAAACACATTTTGTTTAAATGGATGCGTTATAAGAACACATGCTTTAATTAATGTTGAGGGCCTGAACTTAAATTACTATTTGTATTAGTAGGGAAAGTTTTTTCCTTAAACGACTTTTTGTTGTTTTAGGTCATTGTTCTGCATTCACAAAACAGATTGTTAGAAGGAAGAATAAACGGTTGATTGGCCAACATTTGCGTCGCAAGAGAAAATATTTAGAAAACAAGCGTCGAAAATGACGATTAGCTCTAAGAACTCTGTCGTCAAAACAACAAATTTACGGGTCTAAAATACGAATAAGAACCGCTAATTTTGAACCCTGGTTCTAACTTGATTTCAAAGAATTTACGGACACTCACTGTTCGAGAGAAATTTGTATTTTTGCATAACTTGAAGTGCCAAAACTGATAATAGTACCGTCTGGAACGATTTTATGGCAAGCTAAGTATGGCTTACTTCGCTTATTACGAATTATTTTATGAAAAAGAAACTTCAGAATAATATCTCCTGGAAAATTCCTCCCACACATAGCAAGTACCAGAGAAAACATCCCGGAGATGCCCTTAAATTCAGTAGTGATGGAGGTCAGCAGACTGCCATCTCTAGACTGACTAGTGGACCCTTGAGACCAATTTCACTTGATAATGGATTAAAGGCTTTCCGTAGGAAATGCAATATGCAGCAGGCCTCTCCTAGTCACCCCTTTGTTTGTCTACGGAGGATCTATATCATAATCCTTTCGTCTTGGGACTTTTTGAAAATGCATGAACTCAAGGACTTGGTCTAGCTTGTCTAGATCAAGTGGGATAAGAGACAGCAACAAGCATGACTTCTGTGATTATATTTGCAAAAATATTTCTATAAACTGCCAATTTAAAACTGCTGTTAACTTAAAAGTCATCGTCATTATACGACTTAAGATTGGCGACTTTTTTCAATCACAATATTGTGATGTGTGGACATTTGCAAAAATTCTTACGGTCACTCACTCATGATACCGTCTAACAAATTAAAGATTGGAATTAGTTAATAGTCTATCAATGCAAAACAAGAGCAAAAAGGGCATCTACATTCAATTGACATCGAATTCACTAAATTTTGTACACGAGAATTTTAAATAGATGCGAGAATTTTCTGTCCGGTTGATATAACGTACATTGTAAAGACTTCAGACTAAGATAGATGGCGCTCTTGCGCATGCCCAGAAGGACTTTGAGAAAGGAAAGAGTTAAGAACGAGTGTGGCGAGAGACGTGTGGGTTGTGTTTTTTGGAGAGTGATCGAGACTGAGATGTGTGGATTTTGATATATACTACCTTTTCTATTTATGTTGTGTGTCGTGTTTGTACTGTGTCTGTGAGTTCATTAAAATGGTTTGAACCAAAAAAAAGGAGTATTCCTTGTGATGATAATTTAAAATTTTGAGCAAGTCAGTACAACATATTCCGTGTGGGCAGGAAGAAATTTTGTTGTCATTCGTTGATAAAACCAGGTACATTCCCAGAAAAACAGAATGCAAAGATACACTTAAAGTTCCGAACTGATACACACCAGATGTGAGTTCATTTCTCACAATGTTAATTACCTGAGCAATATCAGCAAATTATCTGAGATATAATTTCGTACTCTCAGCCATTATTTTACAGAAAAAGTGGGAGGAGTATCCTTGTTTAATGTTGCGAGTCCAACTTCTAATGAGTTGATTAGTATCAATGAAATACACAAAGAGAGGAGAGTACAAATTTCATAAACGTTAATCAGAGTCGTCTTTACTCAAAGCAAGGTAAATAAAAGAGAATGAAATGGTCACGAAAAAACTATTCCTTTTATCTAATAAGGTTGTTCAACTTTGCTGTTCACAAAAAATACGACAAAGGAACAAATTATTAATGTTACGGGCATGGTTCATTTTATTGGGTGTAAATTCAAGAGCTGCAACAAGGGAACTTGCACAAAATTACCGATTGAAATGTTTTTTTACTCATATTGAAAATAGGACGCTGGTTCGTAATGAATCAAATCATATTGGTTGGTTTGGATTTTATGGCGCAAGGGTCATATTTGGCCAAGCTGTACCAAACACAAAACACACAACGTCAATTAATGGATTTTCACACAAGGGAAGTTTTACTGACATAGAAGAGAGAAATAAACACAGGGTAAGTTACAGGAATTGAGCCGGAGCCGTCTACAACTCTCAGGTTGCTAGCGCAGTAGGCAAATCCACTGAGCCACGGCGGCCCCTCAAATGAATCATATTGGATTTAAAACAATGAGACAAATTTATATTTTGTATGAGATATCTCTATAAGATTTTAAAATAGTCAGCACGAACTGAGGTAAAACAATGGCTATATTTGCATGCCCATTGGTTTTGAGACATCTTCGATAAGGTATCAATTCAAAAGAAATAAGCATAAATAATTTTGCGTCCCAAGCACACAGCTCAACATTCAGGAGGGACAGCATCGTTAAAATGTTAGATAAGAGCATCAAGCACAACGTGCGTCGACCACTTTTCAAATGAAAATAATAGTGAGTTCAATTTTTGATCATGAAAATTTGGTGAGTCAAAAGGTAGATTACCAAAAACAAACTTGAGGAAAGTAGAAAAAGCGTACCACGCACAAATCTAAGGGCGACGCATTCAGTACTTAAGGTACAAATTTTTCAAGAGCCCTTTCGCGTACGAAGATAATACAATAAAGAGTAGCAAGAAGTCCAGTCGGGATTATTTTTTTATCCTCCCGGGGGTAAGAAGTTTTAAAGCCCACATAAGCGTCGTCTTTTATTTTTGTTAATATATTTTTTAAATAAAGGCTTTCGTTTTAGGGAGATTAAGGTGCAAATATGATTTTCCAATTCTTTTCCCAGCGTGACGAGCAGTGGAAGCAATAATTCAATTTCGTAGTAGTACCATCAGAAAGACGTAGGTTTCTGTTAATACAATTTGCGAGGCGCGTGGGATATTCCTGTACTTTCCCAGTCGCTGGCTTTGCTCTTTCTCTAGTGTTCTTATAATCCCTATTTTTAAAATCTTTATTCTCGTCACCCGTGTTAACAGAAAAGTGAAGACTTTGGCTAAAGACAGCAATGACACCATCATGTTTGTATAAAACAAGCTCAGAATATATATTGGTTTAGGAAGATTTTCATTGTGTAAGCTTTCATGCTTTAGTGAGATTCATTCGTTGGAATAAAATTTAAAAAAAAAAAGACGGTTTCGTGTCAAATAGGTTTCCAATACCTCAATAAAATGTAGTCTTAAATTAAGATAGTGTAGAAATGAATGTAAATGCTAAATAAGATGTAGATAAACTAATATTTTCGAGTTAAAACATTTTAAAACTAAATGCGAAATGATATCAGAATAAATAGTTCCTTTAACTGTTCTGTGCAATCTGCCTCTCGGTAAAACAAGCCCTGGGTTCGAATCCTGGAGTGGATATTCGTAATGATTCGGATTCAATTATAAATCGTAGATGCCGGTCTAATAGTATTTGTATTCCAAACAAATGACAGTAGAACAAATCAAAACCAAACTTGGGGTATGTATAAGCGGCTTCTGAGGGGTTAAGTAGGATATGGGGAAACGCACTGTTGCTGTGTTCTCAGTTAAAAAAAATCCGTTGAAACGCTTATTACATAAGGGCTAATAATCTCACGAAGCCTTTAAAACGGACAAAAAGAAAAAATATCCTAGGATGAGAGAATAGTAAATTCGGGCAACTAATTGACACGAAATTGTTTCCATTAATGTTCTTTTAAAAGTAAATATTAATGAGACGAACAATTACATAAACAAGAGGTTCATTGTTTGAGTTACATGGGCCATGGTAAGCCAAGCTGCGCCAAACACAAGACAGACAACGTCGAGTAATGAATGAAGGGTAAGTTACAGGAATCGAACCTGTGCCGCCTACAACTCGTAGGTTGCTAGCGCAATGGGCAAACCCAGAGTCAAGGCGGGCTTTGTATACAGGAGAGAGAAGACAAACAAAACACAAAACTTGCAATGCAGCAGTTTTAGGCAGGTATTTACCTTGAAAAAGTTAGCATCAGGATGACTAATCCGATTTCGCGACCTAATTTCAAGTCACAAATCATCTGTTGCTTCAAAAAAGAAGTTGTGCAATTCTTTAATACAGAAACATCCCAAAGTAATGTTTTTATAAACCCAAGATCTTCCCACATAAAACAGGCTACTTACAACACCGCTGCTTGCATTCACCAGTATTTACCGAAGACGCATTTGGTTTCATTTCACTATTGCAGTATGGGTGGTTGCACCTGTTCCTGGAAATTGCAGAAACGCGTGCTACATCGCATTTTAGACACCACCGTTAAGTCTCGACTTCCAACGCATTTGACAGACAGAACCGCAAATACTTCAAACCAGCTACAAACTCTTAGTCAGCCGTACACCTACGGCATACGCAATTTCTATAGATCGTGTTTCCTCGACGAAAGGGAAGGAATGACACAGCTATTGCACGATTCAGATTGCAGCGACATTAAAATAAAGACTATATGTGCACACAGAGCTTTCCAAATTCCTAAGTTTTCCTACTATAGTGCTAATCTTAAGTTTAAAAAATATTATTATCCACAATTCGAAATAAATTACTGGGAAAGTGAGCCCTCTGCCTAAGATGAATGCTTGCAACGAAGAAATATGAAAGCTACATATCTAAAAACTGCGATAAATCATAAAGTCTAACAGCTGCATTCAATTAAATTGTTGACCTGACTACGAAGTAATGAATTAGGCACCAAAATCAAAACGCGTTTATACAAATACGGTAGTTACAACGGAAGGGAACTGCAATAAAGCATTCATGTACATAATGGTTTTAGGATGAATTTAAGACGATAATCGAATTCTAAATTTTTCTATTATTGCAATTTGAGGGATTAGAACGAAACGAGATGGAGTTATAATACAAAGAACAGAAAATTTAAACATACTTCTTTTATATTTAGGCAAACTGCCACACGCATTCATGATTAGGAAGGAAGGTCTATTGACGCAATGTTCGCGCTGTGTTTCAAAAATTTATCAAGAGATTACAATATCTCTTGTCTAAAGTAGGATATCGTATCTGATAAAACAAATAGAAAAGAAATTTTTTTTAAAGCAATAAGAGCATTGCGGGAAATGTTATATTTTTGGTACTTGCACAATAACTCGTCACATAGAGGATATAAATTTTTTTGTAATATTTTACACATCAGGGAAAGTGCTTGGATACTTGCAATTACAGAACACAAACCTGTTTTTTTGAAAAAAATCGAAACACCTACGATATATATACATATTTACCTACAAAGTCGTTTCTAAAAAGTTGAAATTTTAGAATACTAAACTTTTTAAATTTTTAAGTAACAAATATTTGTTTATCGAATGGTTAATCAAATTAGGCAAATAACGATAATTTAAAACATCGGAAATTAAAATGTTCCCACCATTCCATAAAAAAAATCCGATTGCAGTTTCATTATTTTCCCTTTATCTGCTATACAATTCTTTTGGACACGGATATTCTGCAACATTTGTCAAGAATGAACGCCAAAAAACTTCTGAGGGAATATGTAATTAGCTATTTCTCAAAAAAAAAAAGGTTCTACCGCAAAATGTCCAGGATACACTAACGTACACATTAAATCTCCGGTTCGAATATTCCTCGCCTGTTTCAGATTGTAAACCGGCAATCTCATGACATGTCAAATTAAAATTTAGTGGCCGGCAGTTGGATTACTTATCCATTTAGTAGTGCAATTTTTTAAAACACTCAATTAAAATTTTACAATAACCAGAACTCTATAATTGAAGAGTACTTTTATAGCGCAAACCTAAGACGCTTAAGAATTGAAAGTAAAATAACCAGAAAGAATATAAATGACGGTTTCAATGAAGAAAAAACAATTTAACTACACCAAGCACATTTAGTTCCCAAGAGACAGATTCCGCTTTTTTAAGGAACCGAACCAGTAACCCAATGAAAAAATCCCACATCATTACAATTCGTTTAATTCACGTCTCGCATCGTGAAGATAATGATTCTAGATGCTCTCAGGAATTAATTCTTAATGCACGAAACATCTGTTTCGGGCATTCCAATAGCAAGCTGAGTGGAAATGAAAAACTTTCTATACTCTTTTTTTTTAGTCATAAATCGATAGCAAATGAATTAATGTAAGATGCAGGGCCAGAGATATTCCAAGCCACTTTCACACCAAAATGAGAAAAAATAGAGAATTTACGATATTTTATCGAGCTCTTGTATTGTGTACTGTTGTCCTGTATAATCTGGTAAAAGCAATACTTTTGATTGGTTTCTTTTATGGGGAAAAGACCAAATTTGGCCATGCTGCGCCAAACAACGTCAAATAAAGGTAAAAGCAATATGACGGACAGTAATTCGAATGTTTCCTAGTTGGTTAACATTCTAGAAAGTGCCAAAAAATATTTCGCTTAAGACATGCTACAAAGTGGTAAGAAACATGTTAAAAAACAAAACATTTTAAATTCAAAATACCTTATAATTCATTTTGATGCCCCGCAAATTTCCAACTTTAACATAGGCATTTCTTATTTTCGCAATCCGCAGGTACTCTTAATTGGGAAGTACAGGTGATAAATTTACATCAATGCAATGGAGAGAAGAGATAGCAGAGTGCAATTAAGAGTTATAAATAACTATGAATGGCAACTCATTAAGCAGACCGGCGTTTCTTAATGCGAATACAAGGAATCAGTAATGAATAGAATATTAATAGATGTAGAATTCTATTGAAAATTCTGAACTTTCTGAAATCAAATGCCCATCCTCTTCAAAACAATTTAAGTTTCAAGTACTTCAAACAAATAAAAGAGAAACAACTGTTAGACATTCCGTAGCAAATGGCAGATATTCTAATATTAGGTTCGCACCAAAATGTATGGCAGATATAATTGTCTTCATAGTTTTAGCGAAAGTAACAGCTAAACAATAGGCATGTGCAGTAATATTGAAATTTGTAAATAATTATACACGAGACATGCTTAGTAAAAAACAAATTTGGAATTCAAATATATAACAGCTGAATCTTAACTAATATATAGAAATGAAACGCTGAATATAGATTTATTACTCAGGCACGAAAACACAAATTAAAGCTTGAAAATTTATCTTGCATGTGGGGCAATGCCTCTGAATAACACATACGTAGGTTGCTGTTTTAAATTTCTACCGAGTTAAGAGAGGAAGAATCGCCTAAAAGTCATTTAAATAACACTGAGCAGTGTTGTGATTTCATAAAAATTAATTTAAGATAAAAAATGATTCCTGAAATGGTATTTGTTGGGACAGTATTATATGAACCAACTTCGAGACTAGTAAAAAAATTTTCAAAAATTTTTCTTCATTAGATTTAAAATTCTGAAGATTTTTATTTAACGCCTTTCCTAAATTCCCATGCACATATTTATGAATAACAATAAGGGACAGGTACACATTAAGAACAGTTTAAAAATTAAACTCCTATAATTTATGCACATCCTGGTGAAAACCAATATTTAAGACCGGTGCACAGCAAACCAATTTGCAGGTTCGATGTCACCAAATCAATTTAATTGGTTAATGTTGCATTCATACGCCAAATGATTCCGCTTTTGTCACCCCCTAAATTTATAATTCTAAAAAATATGGAAACTGGGAGGGGTTTTTGCTGGAAACGTAGATGGAATATTTTTAAAAATAAATTTGCGATAATTCCAGTTGCTTTCCCAGATCGTGATATTTGCTACCACTTTTCATAACTTTGGCACGCATTTGTTCTAAATAGAACAGAAAAATGCATAACAATCCAGTTTATAGCTGAATTCGTGACAAAGTGAAGCGTCGTCATGAAGGTTAAAAAACATCAAGAGACACGACTTGCTAAGGATGAAATTTTTTTTATTCTATTCACTATTTATTTCAGAAACTGCGTTTGAAATAAATATTAATGGTTAGATTTATGAGGTTTTTGATCGTCACTTTTTTCTTTCAGACATTCAAAAAATTTTTTTAAGGTATTAAATCGAACTTCAAAGGTAGATTTATGATCACAAGGTTTTGAGAACTATTTAGAAGTTATTGTCAGAATATAGCCTGCTGACTAACTTTTCTTTCTTTTTTGATTAAGGCAAGATGAAGATACTTGGAGGATCGTATTTGGTCAGTGGGCCGGTTAAACCTATCCGGGTGGCTGTATCTAGTCAGCGGGTTGGTTGAAGATATCCGGAGGGCCATGTCTGATCTGCGGGCCGGTAAAACCTATTCGAGTGGCCGTATCTAGTCTGCGGGTTGGTTAAATCTACACGGTGAGCCGGTTAAACCTATCCGGTAGGCCATGTCTAATCTTAGGACCAGTTAAACCTATCCGGAGGGTAGTATCTGATCTGTGGGTCAGATATTTGCAACATCTGTTCTTAGCTGAAATCTGAATTTTAAGCGACGCTTTTTTGTGGAAGGCACACAAACCAGGGCAACAGCTATTAGCTAAAGATGGTTATCATTCATCTCACTCAAAAACCTATCTGCAGTTGATTCAAGCAAAAATTAATACGATTATGCAGAACATATTTCGTTAATATCTAATTAGTTTTCAAGTTATATGAAGGATATAACTTCTAACTAAGTATATAAGTGTGTAAACAACTAAACCACCGGTAGACGAGGATTTTATTTCCTGTTATCCGATGCTAAGCTCGGCATAACTTGTCCTTTTTTGAACCGTGCGTCAAATAAATCGAACAATCAATGCTAAGCTCGCAAGACAACGGAGTTGCATTAAAATATAGTCAAGTGACGCCAATTCCGGAATACGAACAGGAAACACGTTCTACGACAAAAACACTAGCGCCATCTAAATTGAGCTTTCCAGAAAGTCTCTCATAAGTAGACAGCTTTTAGTTCCATTCAAATTGCACACCTGCTGAATTTTATCATATGTCTGTAACATTATAAATGTTACTTAAACAACCCTATGGCGAGAAAAATGGGGCGGGATTTATTCCATAAAACTGTGTAATAAAATTTACATTTTTAATCGACAAACTCGAGTTAAAAATATTTGGAACAGAAACTAAAATTTGTAAACTTATTAAATATCAAATATTTATACTTGAAATGCTACTTATGCAGCAATTTAAAAGTCTAACAAATCTAATGAAGAATATAAGGGAATAATGAAGTATATAAGGGAAATTCCTGTGCCTATGCCAAGACAAACATTCGTGATTATATGACTACAGCGTAACTGTGAACTATGAGGAAAAAGGACCTCGCCGATTCGATATGCTACTTCGAACATGATTGAGTTTAACTCGAATCATTTTAAGATAAAAACATGCATGATATTAATGTTAGTAGAGTGAATGTCAAAAAAATTCTTTTAGATTTCACACAATTTGGTTTATTCATTTTTGGTGTGAAGATATACATCAAAAATGCAGTTGAACAATGCATGTTTTGTGACAGAATTTTCAGATGAGATCATTCATAATCCGATGCTGTAAAAGCCGACGAATACCAGAATTTAAGATTATGGTGTTTCATAACTTGAACTGTATGTTTTTGTCGCTTGTAAATATTGATTGGGTTTACGATTGGACACGATCACATATTTCAGAACCATGGCATACAAAACACACTCCCATCCGAGATGAATTTTGTGAAGTATCCAAAATCTTATCCGGGATTGTAGAAAATAATGGAAACAAATGAAAAGCACTGAGAAAAAGTAATGTGTGTCACTCACCTAATTTGCAACTAGTCTTTCGCTTCACCCTCAGACATATAGTTCTGGATCTTATGCACTGCAATGAAAAGAAAACGGAGCTGAAAGAATGGAATGAGCTATTACCACAAGAAACTACAGCGAGCTGTTTTGTACGGTTTCTTCGCAAGCTACGTTCGCATAGCTATGCGAGTCAAGAGCTCTAGATGTGCTAAAAAAGGTCCAGTCCCAATAAAAAATAAACTATAAACAAAGCCCTTGGCGAGTAAGGTTGCCGCATTCTCCGTCTCGCCAAACCGGCTTTCTTTCATTTGCACGTTGAGAAATTATACGGTCATATTCCTTTTCGGACCACGCATTCTCAGACTACACACACACATTGCATAACAAGTAAACAAACGCACAGTCATCTTATGAGACAAACTTGCTGACTAAACGGTTCTTAATGGGATAATAGAATGCTGCCCCTTCTCTCCCCTAAGGCCGCTACGTCATTTATACGGGCAAAAGGCCAATGTAGAGGACGCGATCATTGCTATGCATCGTATAAGAGGGTGGTGCCGTGAACATTTCATTTTTCGTCGGAACCAAGAATTTCGAAATAAGACGCCAAACAGATTTGAAATTAAATTGAGGAGGCATTCCAAGGTCCCCACTTAAGGGGAAGGTCATACCCATGGACGGTGATGTCTAAAGGACCACTCCGGTAAATTTGACTAAAAGTGCACAAATGTATATAGGGTGGTTGGGTTTGAGTTTTATGGCGCAAGGGCCATATTTAGCCAAGTACCGCCGAACGACCAACTGTAAAAAGGAAAAAAAGAACAATTTACACAAATTTGTAAGTTAAACGTTATTGGGATATATTTATTTCACGAGGGGTCCTTCATTTAAACTAGTATTGGAGACAGAAGTGCAGATGCGTGGGGCCTGCGTCACTCCTTAAAAGACTTTCGGGTTAGGTTTTGTTTTCGAAATGCTTCCTAGGGTAGGCCTAGTGACCGAAAGCTAATATCGAGACCTATTAACACTGTAAGGAGAGTTATGAGAGCACATCTTGTCCAACGCGTCAACTGCTGCTCACAGGGTAAAAAATTGCAAAACGAAATTAATGCCTGTTTCCTCCTTAACTCAGGATGAAAAGTCATGGCATCTGTTTCCAACTTGATTGCAAATTGCACTCTCAAAGCTAAGCTTTTGCTAACATATGCTATTCAATAATTAGAAAAAAAAATTTTAATGTTAAATGATCAACGAAGGCAAATCTAATTAACTGCATTGAAGGTTATATCAGGATTGATTAGAAATTATCTCGGATTGAAAATTTTAAATCAAAATCTACTATATTTTAAGCTTAGTGTTTCTTGGAGCCGTTTAGAAAAATTAATTACTTCCAATTTAACTCAATCTCATTCATTTTTCAAACTTTCTGGTTCCGACAAGATTCAGTTCATAATACTTGAACACTATGACTTTTTATATATGGAACTTAATGTTCTTCAATGCACGATTAAAAGGGAACAGAATGAACTACGTTCTAACACCTGGCAGTTGTCCTGAAAACCTTATTCCTTTGTAAGATTTGGTTAACTAGGGAAAGGATCATTTCCCTTTGTCAGTAAATATGCATAAAGCAAATACTTCATTTGCTAAACTATAAATGATTAATTGGTAAAAGTATACAAAGTATCAATTATCAAATGTTAGACCTTTAGTATCATGCAATAATAACGTAGCAAAAAGCAGAAGTTGTTGTTGCCTTGATGGGGTCAAACATGCAACGTCAGGCTGTACCTCTTATTAGAAGTGATGCCCCTTTAGTTGGTACTGGTATTGAAGGAATTGTTGCACAAGATTCTAGGGTTTCAGTTGTAGCCTTGCATGATGGGATAGTAGAGAAAATAAATACAATTTTTTTAACCCAGTTTGCCTAATAAGGACAGAATAATAAATGACATTCTTTATACTCCATGAAAGATTTTAATACTATAGTTAGATTCAATGGCATTGATTTTTATATTTATTTAGCTATTGATAAATATTTTATATCTCGCTCGTTGGCTCAGTGAACAAGTTTCACATTAGCTATGCATTAAGGATATTCAATAACATTCAAGGATATAGTACAATGCATTTTTTAGAACATTCAAAATTGAAATTAACTAATTACCCGTTTATTACTTAAATTATATAAAATATTTATAAAGAACAAACAATTAATATTTGAAGTTAAAAAAAATTCTAAGGCACTTGTCAATTTTTTTTCTCTATTATAACAACAAATCCCGATGTTTTCCCCCATTGGAGCAATTCGTAATTGTATTCTTCGCCTTTCAAGTTTTCTACAAATTAATCACAACACTAAGATAAAGCGACAGCACTATAATAAGAAACAAGATATCTTCGATCAGAGATCACAACCAACTTAATCTCGTCCCTTTTTTCTCATTGCATGTAGCATTGTGTATGCCGGTTATTTGGTATTCCAAGTCAAGTAGAGGTTAAGCTATTCATAGTGTATAGTCTTAAACGAAGCGGAGACACAGAACTTATTGCTTACGGTAACAGTCTTGCAACTTTCCATCGATCTCTTCTGGTTGGTATCACGTACTTTCAGAGACATCAGATAAATGAGTCGCCAGACACAGTAAGCGACCCAGAAAACAAATATTAATGCGGATCGATCAGACGCAGACAAATTGTGACTGATTCAGAGATGATGTAATGCAAAGAGCCGGTGATGCGTGGCTCTCGAGCAAGCTCTGAATAAGAATGTGCAAAAGCGGGGACAGATTTACAGATTAGCAATTATGCCAACTGAAGAGGCAGGGGAAAAGGATCACATAATCAACAATGCACTTGGGTGTATGAACAGGTAGGTGACTTGTTGCGACTGTCCAGTTTGACTTTTGAGCCTAACTTAGTGCGTGTACTTTCTGCCAGCATAGAAGGAAGTAAACTTTCATTACACAAGAGTACTTATATGGCATATCTGTATCGAAGGGTAAACAATTCAAATAAGTTTACTGCTCACATTAAAATCATCGTAAATAATTTGCAACATTTTACCTCGTTTCACGTTGGAGATAAGAGTGATCCATACAAGCTGATGAAGCTTACTTCATCCGCTGCTAGAGTTGATTACAATTTTTACCACATTAAAAAGCAGAACCAAATCAGGTGGTAAATAACCTTAATTCAAAATCATATGAAATTGAGCAACTCACAATCAATAAAATTGTGACTATTTACCTCTAAGGTATAGATATACATTTGAAATCTGAGTGACCGATCAAATGTTTTTCAGGCCTTTCGGACGTCTGAGAGAGCTATTAGTTCAACCAATGAAAGATCTTAGATCTTTCCAAAGACAATAGAGCGATTACATTATATGTACCAATTAGGAGGGAGAAAGGTACTATGAAATGCAGTATTCCAACATGAATTTTCTTGAAGTACAATTACCATAAATCAAGGCCCTCACATGGGGTCACTGATATCATGGTACCAGGGTCCGTTATGGAGCCTGGAGAAAGATAAAAGTTTTTGTAATGTAATGTGCAGTTTGTTTTCTAAGTTTAAAAAGTTTGTATTTGTGACTGTCAAAAGAAAATTCACATTTGGTATGTTAGACAAGAATGAGTATTTGGAGTACACGAATTTCACGAGAGGTTCGTTCGTCATTTAACTTGATACTGAGGATTGGTGTGTAGATGTGGGAGCTATAAATATTAGTTGTGTCACCATTTAGTTCTGTATACGAACATTGAACTCAAGTTTTCTGCATGGTTACGACTATTCAAAAAGAAAAATCAATGCCTTTTTACGGTCTTTCATTTTTTAAGGTTATATTTCACGTAGATCACAACAGATTAACCCACGAGTGAAATCACCACAATGTTACCGACGGGCTGCAGTGGGGTGTGGGGAGAAATGTACAGAGGGAGGAGAAACTTCTTTAGGCGGGGTGGATGTGTTGTCCCCTTGCTGTTATGGTATACTTTCGTTTTGTTTCCTGTAAATACTGATTTCTGCGTGTCCTGTAATTGTAATGTCGTCATCTACTCTAAAAATAAACGTATTCGTCCTTAAAAGTTCTCGTTTTAATCTGACACCATGCATCATAACAAACTAAAGTATAACCCAACACCATGCAAAGAAACTTTCATGAATGCTGTTTGGGTCTGAGGGACCCAGTTTAAAAAAAAAGCTAACATAATTATGACATCGATTTTTGATGACACTTGATCTTGGACGAGTATAATTGGTTTTTGAATGGTGAAACAAAATATGTTGCGTTCGAGTAAAAAAGTTAAGGCTTTACAATTTTTAAGGACTTTCAGCAAAGATTAATGCTTTTTAAGATCAATGGGAGCCCTGTTCTGGACCACAGGAAAGCAGATAATAAATAATAAAAATTCTGAGGATGCTTATTGTGCTATAGTTTTGCTGTGGAAACAATGTTCGATGCAAACGTAACAAAGAATGCAGTTTTGCAATTTTTAGTCAATCCCTTTCCAAAGCGCCACAAATGCTTTCCCGATAACAGCGTGACAGGCTTTCTATGTTCACGGAAAGAAAAGAAACTAAATCAGTCATATTTTGTGTTTTTATGGTGAATAGATGAAAGTACAGTGCAGTAAAAATATTCAAAGAAAGAAGTGAAAAATTAAATCACCCACCTGATGAATGTGCGATATGACTTCCGTGTGAGTGCAGTTATCGAGGGACCGTCCGTTTACTTCCAATATTTCGTCCCCCACTTCCAGATCCGCTCGATCCGCCGGAGAGCCTGAAAAGATGAAAATCGTGAATCAGGATCTGGGACGTAAAACACCAAATCAAACAACCTATCAAGTTATATTTATAACCTCTCCATATTTTATTTCTTTTTCACAATAAAACTAAAAAACCAGACACGTATACTTTCACTCCTAAGGCACAATTTTCAAATGTATTCACTCAAAGTAGTTCCACTGGTGGTAAAAGCATCTTAGGGCAGGATTTCCACTCTTCAAGAAAAAAATTAGGGTATTTTAAAATCTTAAACGAAAAATCAGGGCTTTTCAAGGCACGTGGGAACCTTGTAGTTGCAGAAAAGTCGATTTATTAGGTGACAAAAGAAAATAGATGCACCACTAAACAAATACCAAAAGTAATGAATTACATTAACACTTTTTTGAAATAGTTACTTTTAAAATTGAAATTAAAGTCTGGAGATTTAGTTGGCTGCAGTAGAACGTCGATTATCAGAACTAGTTGGGAGACAAGTGTTCATTAAAGTTAGCATAATAGTTTTGTGTTAAAGAGTAGTATACATGTTTTGCTTTAAGACGCCCATGTGCCGCCATGTTGCTTTATGTGGAATGTTATGTTTATTAAATTACGGATTTTCTCTAAAAAGTTCCATTGAATCGCATCGCTTTCATCCTGAGCTTCAAACCATTGCAGGGCTTATAAATTTGGCTCTGCATCAGTACTTATAGATAATTGTTTACAATGCTGTTTGAAATAACCATGAGCTCAAGCAGTATTGGGAAGTACGAATCAGAAGGGTTGGTTTTAGGTTTTATGGCGCAAAGGCCACATTTGGCCAAGCAAGAGCCAGAAGGGAATTACTCTACAAGAACATTTTTGCTCTTTGAATTTCTAATCATTTTATGAATTATCCAACACTGAAAGTCTTATAAAACTTAAAAACCATTATTGCGCACTTAAATTTATCTATGCACGTAAACACATACACGAACATTGTTCTGAAGGAATGACATAAAAAATCAGTTTGATAGAACGAAGAAAAATAAATCGTTTTAAATATTTCACAAAACAATTTGCATGAATCCCACCATTTTTACCCACATTATCAAAGAAACAAAAGAACTTATTGTATTTTTGGAAACACACACAATAAATAAATAATATATATATTGTGTGTGTTTCGAAAAATACATTAAGTTATATATATATATATATATATATAAGAAAAGGAAACCAGAAAACGCATTTAAAGGCACGAAATACTCTCCTGCTGCCATCTATTGACATTTATAGGAAGTGTTATTCTCCAGCATACTTTTACTTCGTATCTCATTTGAAACATCGAATATATTAATGGTTTATCAAACAATTTTATCTAGAGTAGCTCATTGCAAAATTACAACTTAAAGTGGGATCTCATTGGCGTTTAAAGTCAAATTTATTAGAGCATCGTCT
Organism: Meta bourneti; assembly: GCA_933210815.1. Lineage (NCBI taxonomy): Eukaryota > Metazoa > Arthropoda > Arachnida > Araneae > Tetragnathidae > Meta > Meta bourneti. The sequence goes on along the minus strand of OW119929.1, from coordinate 74,391,098 downwards.
TTTATCGAGTGCAATCATGTTAAACCTTTTATCATGTCCAGGTGAATGTATTTTCACCAGATGTACATATTCACGTTCCTAGTATGACATTTTTCATCCGCGGATGGAAATTAATTGGGGTGAAAAAACTAACGGCCTAAAACAGATTTCCGTTTCAAAAGCACATCCTCTGTTTTACCCTCATCTGTTGCATTCAGAATGGAAAGCCCGTAAATGCTTGAAACGTGGAGGTATGGTAGCATAAAAGTTTGAAGCAACCAATGTTCAGGAAGACTGAAGTCTAGGATTACATATTTTAATTTTTTATTTTTCTTCAAATGTGCTTTGAATGAAGATTGAAGTTAGGTATTTAATTAACGTCGTACTGGAGCAAAAAAACGGGCTATTGGCGACGGTCGGTGATGGGAAAGATCCAAGAATGAAGATTGATATATAGAATAACTCAATATTAAAAAAACTGACGCGCTATGACGTTCTAGCCAAATATATTATATAAATATATAAGAGAATACTCAGATAGCTTAACAAAGAAAAGTGGTGAGATAAAAATAAAATGGAACACGTTACATTCACACAGGCACATATATGTGCGTACACTTTGATTATCAATGAGCTTTGATTATCAACATGTGAATCACTTTGATTATCAAGCAATAATGGTTGGTTGTTTCTGGGTTTTATGGCGCAAGGGCCTTATTTGGCCAAGCTGCGCCAAACAAAAGATAGACCAACGTCAAGTAAAAAATGTCGTGAGAGGGGAAAAAGTGGGGTCGGGCAGTGGAATGAAAGCAGAAAAAAATAGCTTGGGTATCCCTGGAGCGTGACACCCATGTTTACTTAAGACAGTAAAGCCCATGGGAAAAGAAAAGATCACTAGAGTAGCTCAGGTAAGTGAAGCACATACACACAAAAATATGTGACCCTGAGGAGACCAAGCAATAATGAGCAATTTGCATTATGAATTTCATTGCCAGTTGTACATTGGTATCACCGTGTTTACATAACCAACTCAATAGATATGGGAGAACTGAATTTGAAAGCTGATTCGTTATTTATATTCACATACAGATATGTAGAATATGATTTTTTAAAATTGGTTCATTTTCAATTATAGGGAATGGTGCAGGGTTAATATGGCGGGGACATGAATAATAACGATATCGAGAATGAAACCCCTAGCGATAGTGTTTGTATAGTAAGTATGCAATAAATTTGGGATGTAAATCATGAGATCCAAGTCTAAAATTAAACTTTTTGTTACATACGCATCCTCCCTTGTATTATACAAACATCAGAAATAAATCTTCATTCAACATAGTGGGAGAAAGATGGATAAAAATATGAACAAAATCCTTTCCCCTTAACAATCCAAAACTAAAAGCCCACATGTTCAATACAGAATGATCACAACAAAATTTTTAACAATCCAAAAATAAAATTAAAATCTGCGCTCTCTTCTACTTCAATGCGAGATTTTCTTCTGTTACCATTTTTTATAAATTATCACCCACCATTGGAAATAAAAAAAATCCCATTAAATCAATTGAAAGAATGTACACACAGCACAGAAAGTTTCAATTCGGTACTTGTATCTATTTTGATTTAATTTGTACAGCCCAATTGCACGCAAAATTCTAACTGTAATGTTAACCAATGACATCCACTCTTCAAATTAGATTAACAGCTCTCTTAATCATTAAAAAATGGAAATAATCTCTCGTGAATGTCTACAAAACATCAGAATATAACTTCCAATATTTTTCAATAAAAAGAAGCAAACAAAATGAAAACTTTTTTTCACTCTATAGGTGGGTAGGTAGTTGAATTAACGTCGCACTAGAGCCATACAACGGGCTATTGACAACGGTCTGAGATGAGTCCCGAAGTGAAAGATCGGAGGACAACACCTAGTAACTTTGAAACTCTGTCAGATGACGATGTCAACACCTGAGTTGGCACTACACTGTCCAACTTTCCACACCACGCCAATGAGAGGACATTTGAGGCCACGGTAGATTTAACGTGCACCAGCCTCCACATACACGACGGTCTTTGACTGGATCGAGTTTCGGCTCGCAACCCTCCGACTTTACCAACTAGGCTACCAAGGCCCTCTCACACTTTATAAAAAGAAAATAAGACATGAAATCTACAGTGTAAAACAAAGTATTACCACTTCGTTTCATTTGTACCATTTAATAAGAAATGCAGTGCTGGAAGCTACATTTGATCACAGATCAAAAGTACTACAGATCAAGGTCAATGAGATTGTCTTGTGTTCGGCCAAATATGGCCCTTGCGATATAAAACCTAAAAACAACCAACCAACATGTGTCAAGAAGCAGTAAGACCAATCTTTTGATATGCTGAAGAGACAGATCCAAATAATTTTACTTCCTCAACACTCTTTTCAGTAAGGTGGTCATGGGAAGAAAGTCTGCTTTTGCTCTATTGAGTGTAGAGGTTGGTTGGGTTGGATTTTATGGATCAACGGTCATATTTTCCTAAGCTGCGCCAAACATAAGGTATACAACATCAGGTCTGAGTGTAGAAAAACTGACTTTGATCACATCATGTACGGATTTGAACCAGTTTGGATTGTCGCTCTATAATTTTTTGCTACACGAGGGCTCATTAGACCAGGATCTACGGACGAAAATGGATTCCGAACATCCATGCCTAAACTTGGGATTCGAATAAAGCCTTTTAAACTAAGGACAGAGAACTAACCACTCAACGACCAGGCACCAATTTGAACTAGATAGAGTGAGCAAGGAGCAATAAAATTTGTATGCACAGCCACGATTTAAATAAAAAAGATTAACGAGTTTGACCTTTTTTAGCTGGTTTTATTGTAAGAGTTGAGAGAGAACCAGGATTATATGAAATACGGGAGTCAGATGGCGGATAGGGAGGCAGCATCAGTGGGAGCTATTTTCTGTTATTGCTGCAGAGCCTACAACAAGGACATTCCATTTACGTTTTAAGCAGTAACACGACACCGATTCCCCCCACGAGTCACTTATAGAATCAAAAGTTCCCTAAAGGACGGGGAAGACTTCAATCGATTGCTGACATTTTTGATGCAGCGCATCGTTCTGTCTAAGTAATCACCTCGACCAACGGCAAAAATCGGAGTCTGGAGTCAGCTTTTTTATTCTTATTTTCCCTCTGCATGCTTCAGAAAATCTTTAAGATGCACGCCTCGGGACGATGATTACCAAGGACCAATAACTGCATTGAGAGATGTGAGGAGAAAATAGGAAAGCGAAAGGGGAGTTTTATACGGAATTTCAAATCCCGATCAGTTTCACGGACTCTCATTTTCTCCCCGTCATCCGATCGTTCTGTTTGTTTCTTCTTATGGATAAATAGTTCTAACGCAGTTTGTTTACAAGAAAAAGTAGGTAGGGTTTATTTTAGAGGGAAATCGATGTAGTTGTGACACGGAAAAGTAAAACATTTGTTAAATATTTTTGTTTCGGTAAAATGACTAATTCCCATCAGGGTGAAACGACAAGATTTATGGAAAACAAAATGAAGTGATAGGTTTAAGGAGAAATTATACACAATTAAATGTATTGTTTCTGATTAAAAAGGTTTTCTTTATTTGATTTCTGAAACTAAAAGCGCACTACATCTTGTACCATGTTTGTCGTTCTCTACGGGTTTTTTTTGCAACTCGAGGGCTAATTAGACCGAGACCCATGGCTTAAAGTTGATTCCGAACCACTACGAACATCCTTGCCTAGACCAGGATTAGTACCACAATGGACAAATCAGTCGCATTTACATTCAAGTTTTTAGGGAGAGTAAGATATATCGATTCCAATCAATATAGATACTTTGAAAACTAATACCTACCATCCTTCTATAAAAATACATAATTTGTTAGGATATAGTGTAGATTCTCTCTTTTTTATTGAACAATACGATATATCAGAAACAGTGGCATTTCACTGACGAAAATATGGTCGTGGCGAAGAAAGCCGCCAAAAATTATACGCGAAAACCTACATGGAAATCACGAATGACCTGACACAAAAAACATTAATACAATTGACCCTCGTAAGTGACGTCGCTCGAAGGGATTTAAACTGACGTCGTGTCGTCGTCTACACAAGTTCAACAGAATAGACGAACTTTTAAGCGGATAGTCGTTAAATTAAGTCGTTTTTTGCTCTGAAAAGGGGCAGTTATAATTTTCATTCTCATTACATGTCAAAAGTTTTCGTTAGTTTCTCACTTGCCTTTTGTTTTCTGCGTTGTTATAAAAAAGAAAATTAAAATAATCGGAATTCTTAGGAGGAAAAATCTTTCAAGGTAAAATCTAAAAGCCATAATTCCTTTCAGCGTAACTTCAGCAACGAAGTGCACTAATGCGCATAGCACTTTTCTCAACTACACACTGTGTGTCACCAAACTCATAAATCTCAAAAGTGACAATAAGGATCTGTTCAAGGTTAACCGGTGTTCATCAAGGCAGACAAAAAGTTGCAAACCTCGACATAATAACCTTACGTATCATTGAAGTTGGAAAGTAAATACATTAAGGATTATATAGCACTGGCTTGTTAAATGTATTAGTTTAACAAATATTGAAAACATCACGTATTTCAAACTTAGGTATGCATAAATCTTTCGCCTATTTATTAGCAATATTTTAATCTGTTGAGTAGAAACCCCAAAAGTGGTTGGCGATATGGAAACAGAAGCATAAAAATTTCTAATACAGAGGGTAGATAAACAGACGAAAACCTTAAGTCAAATTGATAGTAAAAACTGAAAAACCTTAAAAGCGACTAATAAAGATAGATCGTCTATTGCCATTGTGGTGGAACAAGACGTTTATCATATCAAGACAGAAGTCGTCTGGACGTCTTGCACCACCGAAATGGCCATTGGTGATCTCTTCTAAGTTTTCAATCTTTATTGGTCGTTGTTTTGAATGGTTTTCAATTTTTGCAATCTAATACAGGGTTCCCACTTTTCAAGCAAAATAAATATTTAGGACCTCTTAAAGGCTATTTTTCATTTATCAATGCTTCATTCCACATAGATCGCAATAGATTAATCCGACAACACATGTGAAGAAACTCACGAGTGCTAGGTTTGGATGTCACAAGGACAGCTTAAAAAACACCAATTTCTAGCTAAACTACCAATATTATGCCATAGATTTTTGATGACACTTGACCTAGGACGAGTATCATTGATCTTGGTTTTGAATGCGAAACGTGAAATAAAATATGCAATGTAAAAATTTGGACTTAAATTTTTTGAAAAGGATTATATATAATCCTTTTAAAAACTAAACAATTTAGACTCGCCCTGTATGTATGTATGTATGTATATATATATATATATATATATATATATATATATACAAGGTGAGTCTAAATTGTTTTTACAAAATAAGAGGGGTGATAGTACCCATCCAGACGAGCAATAATTACCATGGAACATAGGGTCGCATTCCACTCTGAGAGGCAGAAAAGAGTAAAATTAGAATTTCAACATGGACTTACAACAGTGTTGGGAAAGCGAATGAACGATACCAAAAGTTGCACAATCTGATTTATTGATCAGAGAAAAACTCACAGCAAGTGCTCAAAGTGGCGGCCACGCGTGTCGTTGCACAGTTCACACCGTCGAAGGAATGACTGGCGCACCCTCTCGAAGATTCCTGGTGTTGTGTTAATTTTGTCTGCGGCAACACCGATTCTAGCTACGTGATCTTCAGCCGAGTCCACAGGCGTCTGGTACACTAAAGATTTCATGTGCCCCCAGAAGAAAAAGTCCAGTGGGTTGAGGTCCGGTGAGCGAGGAGGCCAAGCCACAGGTCCGCCACGTCCGATCCATCTTGCTTAGGAGATATGCTACGTAGGCAGGTACAAAACGACGTCAGAGGCGATGACTTGTTCATGCTCGATGCGTTTCGACTTTACTCTTTTCTGCCTCTCAGAGTGGAATGCGACCCTATGTTCCATGGTAATTATTGCTGGTCTGGATGGGTACTATCACCCCTCTTATTTTGTAAAAACAATTTAGACTCACCCTGTATATATGTTACAGGTGAAAGACCGAAATTAGAGAATGTCAATATTCTCCGGCGAATGTCGACACATACCAATACGTCGATGAAAGATCGAATATTTGTTTATATTCTTATACATTCGGACCATCGCCGGTGTATGTCGACAAGCAGATAAGATCTGGTGGGGGTCGAAACGAGAAGGCGGAGAGGCCACAGCCAGAGGCCTCTCAGTCTTCAGTTTAAGTTGTTGCAATAAATAAGATAGTATAAGTTTATTATTGGTATTATTTTCTTTTCTCGTTTAGAATGTACTGTTCGTTTTAGGTTCAACAGTTTATTTACATGTGCTGTTACTTAAGCTTTCTCCTATTTTGACATATATCATGTTTTAATAATAATAAATGATTTAAAAAGTTGAATTTTTGTCTAAACGTAACAAAAATATTTTTATTCAACATTCACTATCAGTGCATGCTGAATGTCGACATTTGCCGTTATAAGTGAGAAATAATGATATTTAGCAAATATTTCGGACATACACCAAGCGACTATGTGAATGCTGACATTCACCGGAGAATATCGACATTTGCCAGATATCGGTCTTTCACAGTAACATATATATATAGTATAATTATTAAAATAGGTGGAGAAGGAGCCAACTTTTGGAAATTATGGGGACCAAGATCTCAGTTGCTTCATGTGTTTTCCAAAATTGTTATTTTCGGTTAGTTGGTTTTGGGGTTTTATGGCGAAGGGCCATATTTGGCCATGCTGCGCCAGACACAAGATATACAACATCAAGTAATAGACAGACACACACACAATGAAAGTTTTACTGACACAGAAGAGAGAAATACACTCAGGGAGGAATGCATCTGCCAGGAAACGAACCTGCGCCGCCAACTCGAAGGTTGCTAGCGCAGTGGGCATACCCACTGAGCCACGATGGCCCCGTTATTTTCGGAACAATTTTGCTTGTAAAGATCATTACTATTACTATACTTGAATATTTAACCCTCATTTAATTCTGTTTAGGGGTCCGGGTCCCAGCCATAAAAATATGCAAGGGACAAGGTACTGGGGACCTTGGAGCTTGCTTCCCATCTCCTCGTAGTGGCCTAAGTCACCCAGCACATTTGACTACCCATATTATAGATGTAGTGATATTTATCCTTCATGTTGGGATCCTTGATTTCGCGGCTCGATGTGATGATAAAACCAATACGTTCAAATTAAAGTCCCTCATAAAGCTAACGGTTGACAACACAGGAATCACAATGCGTTTGGTAGGTGCCCGTAGGTTTCATTGCTCCTGAAGGGATCAAATCCCGCTGTACCCGATTTGATACGCGTTCCAACAATGAGCACTTAATTCTAAAAAGTATCTGTAAATCTTGGGGAGACGTTTTGAAGTCGAACGCATGAAACAGACATTTCCCATTCGTTTGTTATGACTACTATAGAAACTAAAAATATGCGCAAAATGAAAAATAGAGAACACGGCTTCCGACGACTTTGCGCGGAAGTTAAGATCTGATACACTAGACCAAAAATCAGAAATGTCAAATATCGATTCATAACCATATAACTATTTAGAAAATGCAACAAAAGTATAAAAAGCATCTGTTTCCAACGAAGGTGGGTTTTTCTGAAATCACGTAATGTGCTTTTCAAAAACAGGGATGGAGAAAGCTCCCGTCTGTTGGAATTCTGTAATTCCCGTCTTTTATTTTCCGAAAGATGTTTGTTTCTTGAGCTCCATTTTCTCCGCCATCAGAGAAAATATGAAAGGCCTGGTAATGATTTGTCTCTTCAAGACACACACGTCATTTCTCATGATCCACATCAATGGTGTGAACATAAATCCATTTTCCTTTATCATGAACACGGTCCAATGCCGGATGAAGATGGGGATGTACAACAGCGTTTCTCAACGGGGAAAAAAATAGAGAATACGCCTAGCCGCAATTCCTTTACAAAGACTTCTATCAAATTGTACGAGTGTGGGCTAGTTGCCAAACCGATAGTGGAATTTTAAATATTATCAGGTAGGTAGGTATTTTAATTAATGTCACACTGGAGCAACACAACGGGCTATTGGTGACGGTCCGGGATCAATTCCAAAGGGAAAGATCCGAAAATATTATCACCTGATAATATTTTGCTTATCTGATGGAAATCTAAAAAGGGTAGTGTTTTTCTATGTTAAATTGTCACTATTATTCTTATTAAAATATAAATAAATTGCGTATTTTACTATAAATTAGTTCAATTTCAGGGTTTTCACTTCAAGCAAAATAATTGGGGCCTTTACAAGGCTATTTTTCATTGTTTTAAGGCTACATTCCATATAGATAGCAATAGATCAACCCGTTAAAGAGTACGTGAAGAAACTCTCACGAGTGCTGTTTGGGTAGGTAGGTATTTTAATCGTCACACAGGAGCAACACAACGGGCTACAGGTGACGGTCCGGGATCAATCACAAAGGGAAAGATCCGAGGACAGCACCACGTAATTTTGAATCACGGTCAGATAACGAGGCAATACTTGAGCTGGCACCCCACTCTCCAAACATCCACACCACGCCAACGGGAGGACATTTGGGGCCACGGTGGATTTATGTGCACCAGCCCTCTTTGTACACGACGGTCTTTGGTTGGATTCAAACTCGCAGCCCTCCCGTTGCTAATCCGTTACTTTTCCAATCGGGCTACCGCGGACCTGGTGCTGTTCGGGTCTCATGGACCCAGTTTTAAAAAATATCCTTTTTACTAATCTATACCTTATGCCATTACTGGGCTCGTTCATTTTGAGTAGGGATGACTCAGGAAGATGTCTTAATTTTATTTTTGGCAAATGCTGACGATTTTTATTAACACTTGACCTAGGACAAGTATTGATTGGTTTTGAATGCAGGTGGAATAAAATATAAAATGTTCTTGTAAAACCTAAGGCTTTGAATTTTTTAAGGACTTTCAGTGAATATTTAGGCTTTTAAAGGGCCCTCAAAAAACTAAAATGAAAAAGCAGACCTTTTAAAGTCCTGTGAGAACCTTGAATTTCAAGCGTTCACCTAAACTTTTCCACGTTGTACTCCTAACTTAAATTCCCCGAGTTTTTCAGACATTCTCAAGGGATTTCAGGTCAATATTTATATAAAAAAAACTAATAATAAACAAATTATGAATTTTGTCAAGTTTATGCTATGTAACAAAATTTTCTTTAACTTTTTCAAGGACGTCTTTTGGTTAACTCCATTTTAAAACGCTGAAAAAAGTATTTCACAAAATTGTGGTCATGAGTTCCATGTGGTTCCAAGTAACCAAAAGAACAAAATTGCGTTTATTACAGAATTCTCGAAGTCGCTTCAGAAAAGATATTAACCTAAGTACACAACAGCCATAGACCAACATCAACAGTTTTTACATAACAGCTTACATTTTTTTCGTTGTAGCTATTAAAATGCTAAGTTAACCACACATTGGGCTGATATCCAACATACTGTTTGTCTACCACGAGAACTGCTCCCGTCACTAAATCCGGGTGGCGGTGGTCACTATAGGAACTGGACTCGTTCATTTTGAATAGGGATGACTCAGGAAGACGTCTTAATTTTATTTTTGGCAAATGCTGATGGCAGAAAGATTTTAAGCAACCCTATGGAGAATGGGATAAGGCCCGTTTCTACGCCAACAAGCAGGTGCAGACTTGACAGCGGGGGATAGTTCTCTTAGAAGACTAGTGACCATGTACATCTCTACAGGGTGATTCTACGGTCATGGAACAAACTTAAGGGGGTGATAGAACACAACGAAACAAAGACTTTTCCCCATAAAATGTATGGTCGCAAGTGCAGCGGCTGGCCGCTAGAGAGCGCAGTCAAAGGCTTGTATAAAAGCGTTACATCTGCGATGCGAGGCCTACAACAGATGTGGTGGTCGACATTTTGAACAGCTTCTGTAATTGTGCATTTGCGTTGTACTTACCGACTAATGTTTGTACATGTCGTTTCATTTCCATGTGAAAAGTTTCTCATGTTTTGTACATGTTATTTCTTTCTTACCCGTTGTTCCTTGCACTTATCTTTAATTTATGCAAATCTAATTGTATTATTTCGTTTTGTCAAGCAGTTATTGATGTTGATTTGACATTAAGGCGTTGTTTCCATATTTCATGCCTCTTCTTTCCAACTTGCGTCGGACCGTGTGTTTGTGCCGAAATGGAAAGCGCCCTCTAGCGACCATACATTCTATGGTGAAAAGTGTTTGTTTCGTTGTGTTCTATCACCCCCTGAAGTTTGTACCGTAGAATCATCCTGTATATAGATAGAGAGGTAACAGGGAAAACGGCAGCCATGTTTTTCGACCATTGCTGTGCCAACGCGGACGCTATGCAAATGGACGGTTTCACTAGGATTGCTAATCAGATTATTTTGATATGAAGACTTCGGGTTTGGCGACAGTTTGGCGTTGGGTTTTAAATATTGATAGATTGGATTTTCTCATGGCATAGAGCTACTCATTTAGACCACAGACCAGTTTATAAACCGGTAATATACAGGACTTAATCTGGTGTGTGCTTGGGGGTCTGAATAAAAAAGAATATTTTTAATTTCATACATTGAGTTAGATTTGAATTAGGAGCACTCATGTTATTCCAATGTGGGACAACGTATTTTGCCTGTATTTTCCGAATAAATTATTCATATAAAATATTTTTTCATAAGATAAAAGAGCTTTAAATGCTTAATAGAAATACAGTAAAACTCCAATCATCACGACTGAGTGCTAGACGTAATCCGGATTTGCAAAAATCCGGAGAATTGGGACAGTCATAAAAAACGGTTATGTTGTGAAATAAAACGCGAATATTGATCTAAAATAATTTTTGTTTATTGCGAGAATACAATTTAATAAAAAAGTATGCCTAATGCACTGTATTTTGAAAATAAAGTAAATAATTAAGTACTTTAAATATCCACATTTTCCATCATTCAAATATTCATAAAATATTTATATTGTGGAAAGAAATAAAATAATCAGTTTAAACATAATTCGAATTTTGAATTGTTGAAATATAACGTTTCGGAAAAAATTGCTTTTCGAGCAATACTATAGTAAAACAATTTTATACGCTTTCCATTATTGGCGGAATATCACATCGTTTGGCAAGAATGGTCGACGGAATTTTACACATGTACCTTTGCTTCTTTTTAGTTGTCTAAATTAATGTTATCAACAGTTTACACCTTGTTTCGTTCATTAAGTGGGTAGTTGGATCTATATTAAATGGGAAAAAAGCGATCTTACCTTCAAAATTATGTAAATTACAAGTATATCCAAACAAAACTTCCAAAATCGCAATCAACAACGTACAACTGCCATGTTGAACTGACCAGAAAAGGAAAAACATGGCTGCCTACCGCATCAACCAATCAGAAAATGTCGGGTGTATGTCATCTCTCTATCTATATAGGCTCTCTATTAGAAGACAAACAATAAGCGCCGTCATGTTTTCTGTGCAGAGATTCGGAATATAATTGCGCATGTCGTGTTCGTGTTGGCTTGCCTCAGAATTTATACATCATACTCCTAGTTCAACATCGACACTTTTGCACAAGTTTTCATGCAATTTTATTCTTTCTGTAACTTGTCTGTACAACTGAATTAAGTAAGCAACCTGCGAGTTGTAGGCGGTGCAAAATCTATTCCTCCCTGGGTATATTTCTCTCTTCTGTGTCAGTAAAACTTTCCTTGTGTATGTTCATTTACTTGATGTTGTTGGGTGCGGCTTGGTCAAATATGGTCCTTGCGCCATGAAATCCAACCAACTGAATACAACCGATTCAAATATCAATCTACTTTAGCGAAGTGATTGATTTGCACTTAGGCCAGATATGTCCCCATACTTTAAATTTTAAACTTGGGATATGAGATCATTGACATCATTTGGAATGAGAGATGGGGCCCACATCCAATTGAAGTCTGGTTGATATCCAACTTTCAGAAAAGAAGGAAAGAAAGAGTGGATATTGCTTCTTGCGCAAGCGCATGCACTATCGGCAGCGAAATTCATCCAAGTGAAACCGAAATCTCACTTTCGTTATCTTCCCGCGCCATCACGCTTCCAATCGATAACGGTTTCCGGTTTCCAAAAACCCTGAAAAGAAAGTCAGAAAAGAAACGAAAAGAATAAGTTGGTATAACCTTGGGAGAATATCCAGTTTCTAATCCACACCCACAGTTCGAAAGACACGAAATGACACTGAATAAAGTTAGGATAACATTTCGTGTTTTCGCATTCCTCAAAGTTCGAAAAAGAACTTTAAATGTGAAAAATACTTTTGACGAAAGCTATAGGAACTAACTTCATTGGAACAAGTAAGCTCAGAAAACTAATCCAATCGGACATTTCTCACATCATAAAATTTTTCTGCAACTGCAAAGAAAACCAGAGTTGCAAAAAATTAAAATATGCTTTTGAAGTTTAAAAAAGCTTTTTACTCTCCTTTACCGTCATCAAGTCGTCATCGTTCTGTAAGGAACAAAAGAATTAACAAAAGGTAAGTGACGGCGGAAAAATCGCAACGAATAACTGAATTTAAAACTGCATTTTAACTTGCGTAAGGGAAATGTTTATGCAGTGGCGTAGCCAAGGAGTTTAAGAGAGTCACTCACACACCCTTCTTTGGTCTGATAATTGTTACACAAAATTAGTAAAAATATGGGGTTTTAATTATGAACTTGAAAAACTTGCTGATTTGAAATGAAAAGGTATTAATGAAAAGGTATACATTGACAAATGCGTTTTATTCAAAGTTATGTAAAATTGCACGATAAACACAAAATCAATGGTAAAACCTTTTAAAATAAAACGACCTAATTTTGTGGTCATAGCGTTCGTTTGTCACTCGGTCCAGGGTTCGAATCCCGGTTTGCAAGTGTATGGATGTAAGTGTTTGTTCCTCTTAAGGCAAGCCACATTGGTTCAACATGTCGTGCGACAATAAATTAGCTAAAATACGCATGCGTTCTGACATGTTTTCTGTATAGAAAAGGAGTACGCATGCATATGTCGCGTGATGCCCGGCTTAGGGGGCGGCTCACTCACTGAGAGCTCTATCAGAAGTAGACGTCAATTCGCTCCTTGTAGTGCCGAAGAAGTCAGCGGTCGGGCATACGAAATAATAAAAACCTTTAAAATAAAAGTATGGAAGAATTTTTGAAACTACTTTTTTGTCATTCACACTTACAACCAAAACTACTTGAAACAAATGTCTTTGAACTCTCAATTCTAAGGAAACAGATTGAGATTTTTCCTGATATTCGCAAACCAAAAATGCGTCGGTAGGTATTTTAATTAACGTCGCACTGGAGAAACACAATGGGCTATTGGTGACGGTCCGCGATCAATCCCAAAGGGAAAGATCCGAGAACACCACAACGTAATTTTGAACCACGGTCAGCTGATGAGACAATAATACCTGAGCTGGCACCCCACTCTCCAAACTTCCACATCACGCCAATGTGAAGACATTTGAGGCCACGACGGATTTATCGTGCACCAGCTCCCTCTGTACACGACGGTCTTTGGTTGGATTTGAACTCGCAACCCTCAGGTTGCTAATCTCATGACCGTGGTTCAAAATTACGTATTGTCCTCGGACTTTCCCTTCGGGATTGATCCCGGACCATCGTCAATAGTCCGTTGTGTTGCTCTAGTGCAACGCTAATGAATTACCATTACCATTACACCTGTTTTTAATTCATTACTCTTCCAACCGGACTACCCCCCCCCCAAAAAAAAAATGCGACGCAGGACAAGTAAAAGAGGGAGACAGTCGAATGCGCGATAAAACCAAAGGTTACTGTAGCTGATTTAGTTGGAAAGTCGCATTCCGAGATTGATTAACGATCTTGTATCAGAAAAAAACTCACCTTGAAACAAATTTCAAAAGTGATACATCCCGTTTAAAAAATGTTCTTAATATATACGGGCTCCCTTAAGGAAACTTCAAATTTCGGAAATGTGTTATTTTACAACTAAAACTAACCAAAAACGTTTTAAGAATTAGTTTCTAGCCAATCTCGGCAAAAAAAGGAAAAGAAAAAAGACGGTGTCACCAACACGGAAAACACCCCTTTTTTCTCATCTCCGATGAGCTCAAACAACCATGCATAAAATGTGTTAAGGACACACTTCCCAGAGAAAAATGCGGCACTAGGAGGAAAATGTGAAAAAAAATTGAACTTCGTATTTCTTTCACTGAGCGTCCCTATCTACGTCCCCTTCAAACTACAATATTTTAGTGACACTAAACTTGACTTGGGAGCCGGATATTGAACTAATAGGCAAGGAGAGGATAGAGGCCTTCTCTTTATACAAATATATGCAATTTTGCCCCCTTTTCATGTTTGACACAATATGCAGGTTAAATTATTTCAATTTTCTTTGATGTATTGGAGAAAGCAAAACCAATTTTCAACCGGAAATTGTGTGTGTATCGCAGCAGAATTAGATAATCTTGAAACTTCGTACGTACACGGTATGGAATTACGCTTATGCTCTTCTTTGGCTTAGAGATCATTTGAATAACTGAAGGGTTTTTCTCAACGCATTCCTGGAGTTTCTTCACGTCCGGAACAAGCACGCTGTAGCAAATTACCAGAGCGACATACCAAACTAATCAAGCATAAAGTTTCCAATCATCAGTTCAGTATTAGCGAGGAAACATTTCGGATAATTCATCGAAAACCGTAAAATCTGGAGCAGTAACTTAAACCAAATGTTTTAAAGAACGAAAATAATAAAGAATTACAAACAATTTAAAATCTTAAGTGACAGGAAAAGTTCCCTCTTAACAAAACAATATTTTGTTTTAAAAAAGATACAAGAATAAATATGAGAAAAGTTAACAGAAATGTCACGCTAATTTCATCATAACCTTAAGTAGTTACATTTTTTCATACTGAAATGCAATTTTTGTGCGTTACTTTGAGCATGTTCAAAAGTTTTCGATCAAGTTGGTTGGGTTTTATATTATAGCACAAGGACCATATATAGTCAAGCTGCGCCAACGTCAATTTTTTTGGATAAACACACAAGAAAATTTTAATGACACAGAAGAGAGAAATGAACCCGTGGTGGAAATGACACGCCTACTACTCTCAGGTTGCTAGTGCAGTGGGCACACCCAATGAGCCACTCTTTGGATCAGAAATGGAAAGTATTCGTTTGCTTTGGACTCGCAGGAAAAAAATCAGTACTTATAGTTTTGACGATGTTGTTAAATGAGGGCAAATCTGTTTAAATAAACATTATTGAAAGATCGGAATTGTTGATTTCTCAACCTGTTAAACTCGTTTTCATGTAAATACCTAAAGTTTGATGGATTTGTGTAAAAAACAGACTATGATGAAGGAAGCAAGATTAATTTCAGATTTGGTATCAGAATCGGAATCTTACACCTAAGAGTACGGATAAAAACTGTAAATATTCACAATTTTTCAATTTATATTATTCGAAACTTGTAAATTTACGGTGCATTCAGCAGCGAACTCAAAAATCAGTTGATGAGAAGGCAGGAGAAAAATATTTTTTTCTCGGATGAACAATATTGCTGGTGCGTGAATCTAAGGACTGAGGAGAGATCATGGGATATAGAAAGGATATAGTAATCCCAGAAGCTAGATCGATCAATTTCGCTTTGTTCCAGAACAATAAGTTGTCGGAGATGTCACCAAACCGAGGATTAGAAACATCACAGATAAAGAATTATGAACTGTCGATGCCTTCGGAAAAGTTGTCACAAGTTTTGACCACAACATTCTAAGCTCTATGATGGATTTTGGAGAGCAATGAAGTCGAAGTTAAAGTGAATGACGGGAGATGAATTTTCATAGGACATTTAGTCTTCCTAAAGTGAATAAAGCGAATAATACTACAAGTGAATAAGCGCCAGCTTTAAATTGGTAAACAGGCTTTTATGTTGCAAAAACTTTTTCAATTTCGTTCACCCAAAAATGTATAAGATTATTTTTGGAGAAATAATTTAAACTAATACAATGCAAAACATTTTTATCTTGCAAATAAGAAAGTGTTACCAAAAAAGGATAAAACAAACTACAAAGGAAATAACAGCATACCGCTAACTCAAAATTTAGTCACTTCATAAAAATTAAAAAATATTTATAGTAGAGTTATTAACTGGAATTTTCATTTTTTTTTATCCCAAATTCGGAGTAATGTCAAAACGCATGACTAGGAAAATAATTGATTTTCGAAATCTGTACTCAAGAAGTTTGTTTTGTCGTTCTACGATAATTTTTTTTGCTACACTATATATTCAAGAGGAATGATAATATACAAGGGTAAATTTAAATATTTTGGGAGGCAGTTGATTTCCAATTTCTTATTTTTCTGTATGCGTATTAAAATAAAAAGCACTATGAAAAACGAAATAATTTACAATGACACAAACACGATCAATCTAATCCAGCCACTCATTATAGTCCACTTTATACTTGGAAAAAATCATTATCAAAACTGATTGTTCAGGTTTATTCATATACGGGCCTCAATCTTCCTGTAACGTTCCCCAGATTGCCCACAGTGATCACCCACTCTTATTTATAAACTATATACAGTCAATTTTATAGCTACTTTTACTAGTTTAGTTACCTTACATTTTAAGCAAACTACATTTTGCGAGTTTAATTTATTTAAATACAGGGTGCTTCAAAAGTAACTCTCGTTTTAGCGATAAAGTCGAATGATCCTTTTCTTTTCTGTTTTATGAATCATGTTGACCACTGAAGAGAAAATATCAATAGTTGAAGCGCGCCTGCGAGGTTTAACCTACAAGAGTTAAAGGAAAAATTCTGAAAATCCTCAGCAACCAGTCGTCACCTGATCTCTAGACGTTTTTTGAAATTTTGTTAAAGCAGAGGAGTACAAAATTGAGATTAACAGCATTAATTAACATGAGGAGCGGATCACAATTGCAATGGCTAAGATTACACACCTAACATTGCGGAAAAAGTTTTCCGTGCAACCATTGGAAGTCGGGATTTGTGTGTTGCAAGGGGGCCACGTGGAATTTATAGTGATATTTATTGTTTTTTGTGCTTTATTCATTTGCAATATAAAAAGAGGAATAAAAATGTTTCTTCACACAGAAATGGTAGTTACTTGAGGAACACCTTACTTCTCCCAAAGAATGAGTTTGGAAAATGGGGTACCAACTCAAGCATTGACACCCCATTTACCAAACCATGGTTCAAAATTATGAGGTGTTGTCCTCGTATCTTTCGTTTCAGGATTGATCCTGGACCGCCGCTAATAGCCCGGTTTGTTGCTCCAGTGCGAAGTTAATTGAACTACCTCCCTCCCAAAGAATGAACTAACGTACATAAAGTAGAAAATTTTTTGTTACTAATGCATTAGTATTTAATGAGAAACGGGAAGGTGCTTCAAACATTTTTCTTTCCAGACATCACAAGATAGCGGAACTAATAATTGGAGGACACGGACATACAGGTTAAGAGGGGGATGGGGTGGTAAATCGTTTTTTAAACACCGGAAGAACAGCTGTTAATCGGTAGGGAAGCGTATTTCTTCTAGCAACCAGTCTTTAGATTCACAAGTGTGGCTACAGATAACAGGAGCTGTTATAAAATTTGAAATACAGATTTTTGTAAATCAAGAATCTGATAACGCCTTTCGAAAGATTTAATACATTATATACGTATGAAGGACCCCCAATCGATGAGTTAAAACATTTCCATTATTTCAATAACGTACAGAAATCGACGTAATTTGTTTATTGACGAATGGTAACGAAGAATATAACATCGATCATTACGGGATTCATTCGCCAATTTTGCCGCATAGTGTAAATATGCTTGATTTGAGATGTGGTAGGTAGTTGAATTTATGTCATAATGTAGCAACACAAAGGCTATTGGCGACGGTCTGGGATCAACATCGAAGGGAAAGATCCTAGAACACCTCGTAATTTTTTGAACCAAAGTAGATGACCAGGTCAACACCTGAGTTGGCACTGCACTCTCGAAACTTCCACATCGCGCCAATGTGAGGACATTTGAGGTCACGACAAATTTGACGTGCACCACCTTCTATGCACACGACGGTCTTTGGTTGCATCGAATTTCGAACTCGCAACCCTTCAGTTACTAATCCGTGACTTAACCAAGTGGGCTACCGTGGCTTCGAGCTGCAAATTGATTGGTATTGCTGAAATTACACGGAAGAATGAATTACACGCCACTCTAATGAAAGTCTTCAGCAGTGTGATTAGCAGTGAAGAAAAGCAATGAAGGATCTGGAAGGTAGAAACCAGATTGTAGAAAAGAAAATTTGTGCGATAATAGGTTTTTGGCGTCAAAAAATGTCCTATCACCTTTAAATAAGGGGATTTGACAAAATTGAAGTAGACGTTGTAACATGACTGATGTATACTTTTTGCCAAGCATTTATTCAATAGCTTCAGTAAAGGTAAAAGAAATGATGGAAAATATTTTTGGATAATTTTATTTCATCTAGAGATGGGAAATCCATTTAGGTGAATATGGATGCTATATTCATTATAAGTGGATCGAGAAGATATGAAATGTGAGTAACCAGTTTGCCATCAATAGATATATGAAATTAAGTTTAGCGCAGATGCAATGTGCGGGTGTGCTAATAACTATTAATCAAAATTGAAAAAAGACAGGTCCCTCAGGAAAGCAAAACAGACAGAATTACACGAAAGATTAGAGCTGCTATTATTAACAAAGGATTAAGCCTCACAAGGAATCAATGGGACAATTTGAAAATAGTACAAGAAAACTTTCCATTTAGGGGTTGAGACAGAAAAATTTATCAAAATTGAGTCGCGGACTGCTTCTATTCATCATTTAATGCTAGTGATTGCTAGATAATTTGGATACGTTTGGGTTTAATGGGAACATCACAAAATGAGGGGACTAGAACTGAAGCTAACTAAATCGGGGCCTGACATCAAACCACCTGTAATAAACACCATGTGATCATCCGTTAAGGCTAATTTGAATTTGCCATATTTCTACATAATATTACAATTTTAAATTATACTATTTTTGGGCTCCAGTAGTCTTTGTAACTCTCTGTCATTGGACATACAAAATTATACTATTAATAAAACATTGTTTTTTATTGATTCGTAGATTTTTATTTTCCCTTTTAACTTCAGATTTGTTTTTATATTAATGGGCATTATCAAATGTTTTGAAATATCGAATATGCAGTTTCTGTGTATGCAAAGATTTCAACAGTGGAAGAAATTGAGTGGCGTTTCTGCTTCTAGAACTGATTTATAAGGATATAACATAGTACGGAGACTGATTTAAAGTGCTTTGAAAAGTGGAAAAGTATATTGAATCGTTGATGATAAGTTAATTCAGGTCTAAACATTTTTGCAGTGACTTACGTATAAGTGGGCATAAGCGTATTTTATTATCTGAAAAGGGTTGGTTTAGTTTTGGGGGTTTTATGGCACAGCATGGCCATATTTGGCCATACTGCGCCAGACATTTCCTGAAAAGAGACGCTACCAAAAAGTTAGTCTTGTAAAATTGGTTGCCACGCCTTGGGCGTGCCCTTTCTCATCACTCTGATCAGGAACCCCCCCCCCCCCATTTTAACTCTGCCATTTTAAAAACTAATCTCCTTGGTAAGGATAAAATTAGAAACGACACCCCTGCTCTCACAACTGGTATATGCACTAGTATAGTATAACAAAAAGGTTAATCGAAGATCCAAGTATACCCAAACCAACAAGACGGAAAGAAAGATACTAAATGCCGCAGAGAGAGAGAGTTACATAGATATTAAATCTGTACCTAAAGTAGAAAAAGAGCCAATTCCCATTTTGCAAGTTTTAGATCTGAGTTGATTTAGTAACTTTTAAAATTTTTTATACAACTTACAGAAAATACTTATCTATGTTTTGATTTTTTCTTAATGTATTGACAGGAGGACAAGCACATTTTTCTATTACAACTTTCATTTCCTTGAAATGATTTGAGGTCATAACTCAAAATCAGGACATTGGCTCTTTTTCTAAGATACAGAAATATGTATAATTTTAATTTTGTCGTTATTCATCAGTGTTAAAATTGGTGATTCGTCAACTCAGGTAACTGCAGCGATCTTACTCAGGAATTGCTTACCACTTCCAAATGAGATATCGAAACGGCTTTTTAAACTGGCTGCGTTTCGTTCATTTAAAAGAAACTAAACGTTTTCAGTTCTCAAATAAAAGTAAAATAAACTTTTAGGTTAGAAATTGATAAAATATGCCTGGTTATACAATAACTTTAAGTAGAATGATGAAATGTGAGATTGTTTTTTCTCATATAAATTTATGAAATTACCGAGACTGAAACAACAAGAAATTGCAGATAATCCGGAATTTAATGCTTTACAATTCCGATATTGAAAACACATACGGGAAATGAGCTTACAAAAAGGAATTTACATTAGAAGAGCCAAGAGACAGATTTTGTTTCAAAATTCTGAAGTCGGTGTCTGAATTTGTCATTCAAGGCACTCCGAAACAACACACCTGTTAAAAATCGGTCAGCGGGATGGGAAACTGCCTTTAGTCGTACTTCGCTTCCAGTCCAGCATCGGTAATTATCAAAGAAAGAGCACGTCAACGGAGTAATTGGGCAGTCGGAGACTGTGATTAATATCCTTCTTTTGTTCAGTCTATCCAATTTTATCGAGTTTTGGCGTGCAGTGTGCAAGTGCTTGTGTTTACAAGGGATATAATGGTGTGTTTATAAAAAAATTCTTAGGTATCATTCAACTAAGATAAAGCATGACATTCAAAAGTAATGAAAAGATATTCCAAAATAAAAAATATTAAATGATCAGTTTGACTGACAAGGATTTGAAATAAAATACTAGGAAGAAAATTTTGCAACTTAAAATGAAATAATATCAAGTTATTTCAGAAGAGAATCTTCTATAATCCCCAAATAGGACAATAAAACATATAGTATATGGTTTTCAGAATTCATATTGTAATCTTAAAGAAAACTTTTCTGTATGTTGAGCAGATGTATTTCGAATAATTTATAATACATACTATATTTATAAACTAATTAAAATAAATTTTAGAGTAAAATCATTAAATACTTGTTAGGACTTGATGTTGAAAAATCTAGTTTCTCTCCCACAGAACTGCAAATTCTTTTCATAATTTTACCAGGTTTTTGTGACTAAAATTTTTCTGAAATATTTATCAGAAATTTTTATTTCTTTTCATTTTCACTGAAACACCTGGTAGTATATAAATCCTATTTTAGGGACACAAAAAAGTTTTGCACAGTTCCTGGCATGGGGACATGTAAATTTAACAAATGTACCACTTTGGAACCAACCAGAGGCCAAAGCAAGCCCCTAGCCTAGAATATTTTTAAATTTGAGGCTACCCCCACAAAAAAACATGGGTGCAAATATTACAAACACACAGATAATATGGGTAGTGAAATTATAAATGTAAACCAAATGAACTGTCAACAGAAAACACATATCAAAGGAGCAATTCCAAGAGGCCCTTTGGGCCTATTAAATGCATTTATGGTTGGGGTCAGGTTCCCAAAAGCATGGATAAAAATATAGATAATACGGGTTGTGAAATGAGTACATATATATGAAGCAAGAGACAGTTGGATAATTATTTGTGCCCCCAATAATTTTCTCATGTTTGTACCACTGGAACCAACATGCAGATAGGATTATAAAATGGGTCTTCAAGTAATATTAAGAGAGAAATGTGCTAGTATTGATACATACAGTATAAAATGTCATGAAGCATAAAATTTGAGGTGAGACTTCCCCATGTTTTAGGTTACTGTGGTGAAGAGTGTAATACCGACAAATGACGTGCCCACTGGAATTGTGTAATTTATTTTGTGCAAAGAGATTTCTTTAACCATTATAGCACAAGGTGCTTTTTTAAGTTCTGCAAATCTAAAAGTAAACAATACTAAAAAATGTATTTTAGAATTAATTTTAAAACTAAATTTGATCTCACTAATGGTAGTGAAATGCAATTCTCTCCCTTTCTTTTTATCAGCTCAAAAAGTTGCAGGCAGCAATAAAGCCAAACATTTTTCGTTAAATATGCTAGTGTAAGATTCTAAATACCTTTAAAAATACTAGCCAAAATACAGTAAATTTGACCAAGATATCTTGAATCCAGCTCCCACGACACATATCAACATAAGCTATGCTGAGAGACATACACTGAGTTGTTGGGGCTTGGGATGCAGAAGCAGATCAGTGAAGCTTCAACAATTATACAAGTCTACAACATGCTTCCTACTTTAGTGAGAAGCATGTTGTAGCTTCCTACTTTAGTGGGAGCAAGAAGGCTTGTGCTATACAAGAGTAGGTTTTGACAAGACACACAGCTATTTGGGAACTTCTTTTTAACATAAACTATAAAACTACAGCAAAAGCTTTTATTTCTTTAATTCACAATAAGTCACTCCAGAAAAGTTAAAAAAGATGTTGGATGAAGCATTTTCTCTAACAAATTCATATTAAATTAGATCTACACCTAAAAATTGTAAAACTTTAAAATGACAACCATTAAAAATAAAGGTGCAATCGAGACATTTTGCAGTTACATAATTTTTTATTATGGCATTCATTCTTGTAACCTTCCAATATTATTTTTAGCTTAAATTATCTTACAATATATTCAAAATAATTTATATTGCTAGAATGATGTAAAATTACTTTATATTATTCTTTGTACAATTTCATACATAACCAACTATAAGAGAAATTAAGTCAGGTAATTTTTTTCAGGTGTACAAACTATGAAGCAGGCACACAAGACAACTTTTGTGAGGAGTTAAGAGCCATTCAACTTGTTCATGCTTCACAACCCAAACTATTTCTTAAAATTTAGAAAATATATGTGTTTCTGTGGGACAGCTCCTGGATGATCAGTTGGTCGCTGTGCGACTTGTTTGACATGGTCTTTTGGATTTAGTCTAGGTTATATACCTAGACCAAGAGGATTAATAATATCATTGTGCATTGTGTGACAGTGTTCCAGGTGAGATAGATAAATTAATAGTTTAAGAAACAAGATTTGAGGAAATAGAACCAAACACAATATAAACAGAAGATAATTTTTAGAAGTAAATATAAAAACAGTGCACAAAATTATGTGACCAAAATTACTTTGAAATTTCAAGGGTTCATTTACTTTCAGAATTTCATCATTTGATTTGCATTTGGATACTCAAGATTCAGTTTCTGAGGCTATAATAAACTCTAAAAGAAAGAAAACTGAGAAATCTTTAACCAGGAAAACAGCAAAGATTTGAAATCATATTCCATATTCTAATAAGAAACTGTATGTGTTTTTTATGACAGGTGCCTTTTAGACAGGTATGTTATCTTATGTGTTAATTTGATAATTTCACAAGTTTGGTATTTTAATTGTATTTGTGTAATAAATATAGACAGAACTCAGGGTAAGGATGTTTTAAAAACTGTTTTGACCAATTATAAAAGCAGATATAAGGGTAAATATAATATTCTTTGAATAGGTAGATATATGTAGTTAAGATTGAGATAAGGAAAATTGAATATTCACACAATCCGTCCGACAAATGTTAGTTTATGGTAATCATTTAGCAAGTTTATTATCCTTTTGGTAAATGTCTAATTTTTCTGTCAGACAAAATTACTCCGTGGAGAATTTTTAACATGAAATAGCTTAAATATCAAGGAATCCTTTACATGACAAATTCAAATCAATTTTTAAATGTAAAATGAACACAATCAAAACATTCTTTTGACCAATTCACTGCAAATTAATAATAAACTGTTTGGGTAACATGAGACCAAATTACTCACTCAGCAAAACTGTATAAAAAGGTAATAAAATGTTAAGGTTTGCTATGAAATAGATATACACAAGCAAATTTTCATACCATTAAATCAAATCAATTGGCTGAAATCGGGAACAATTTCAAAATTGGGTACAATAACAGGTATGAATAATCACGACCAGTGCCATGCAGACAGTGCCTTGAGGTAGGGGTGAAGTGAGTAAAAGAGCTTTAATTTATTTGATGAGAAAAAGATTATAGAATTATTTTGAGTGTTCTCTTTACACACACAAGGAATAGCTTATAAATGTCAAACATATTGAAATTTTGAATAGAATTCCTATATTCAACAATCTTTACACGAAGTATTTGCTAAAAGCTGCTTATAAAAAGTTAAATATACAACAGGACATTGGGATGGTGATATTATCAAGATTTCAGTATCTACTGACAACAACCCCCATAATTATGCCTATTAATATATTCTATCATTTTAAGACATTCAAATAAAATATTACCAGATATTTTGTAAAGCATGTTTTTCATCGGATTTCATTATAAGGACATTCTTACAAAAGGGCAAGGGCTTGAGCCCTTGTAGTCACAATCCTGATCATGACACAGAATAGATAAAAAATTAGATTAATAAGATTGGCAAAATATAACAAACTTAAGTTCTGCAACTTAACGATAGTAATCACAATTTAACATCAACTCAATGATAATGAGCATAACTCATATGCCATTCTTATTTTAAAAAATCATAGAAAGAAATTTAAGCTGTCCTGCATAATCTGATGTATTCCAAGCAATTTTTATGTTTATAGTGCTAAAAATTAATTTTTACACATGCTTTATAAAAACCCAATTTCTATACAAGGGTTTTGAAAATTTTAAAATCAAACAAATCAGTTGCATGGTCATAAAATTAGAATATTTATGTCATGCAGCTGTGTGAAACACATGAAGCATGGAAAATATTTGTCATTTTAGTTTTCATTGAAACATTCAAGTATAAGATTCTGATGAATGTGACCAACTTCTAGATATGTCATCCTTACATCGATTCCCAAAACTATTTTTATGAAATATCAGAGGAATTTTTTAAAATTTGCTCATCATAATATTGTAAAAATTATTTTTAGAATGCACAAGTGAATTTGAAAAAAATCAGACAGATCATAACATTCTTAAAATAAATTTGATTGGATACAGATCCAAAGAGATACTTAATCACAGTTGTGGAGAGTACTGATAACTGGTAGAGTATCAACTTCAAAAATTACTGAATTATGAAAACACTTTTAAATTCATTTCTCAATGAGCAATCTAAAAAAAGAACTTACCGTAAAGTTTGATCTTTTTATCAGTAGTCTCTACAAGAATAATAACATAACCTCCAAGGTCAACCATGACGAAAACCCCTTCTAAATTCACCAGATCTTTTCTCCAAGAACACAAAAGCTTCAAGTAGTGTTACTCATAGCACGAAAACAAAACGAACCGACCGATCCTGTCCTTATTTCTCCCACAATTTCTTCTCTTTCTTCACACTCGCTCATCATACATGGCAATAGCTGAACAGGGAGTGAATATTTATAACCGCATGAAATTTTTGTAGGATCCTCTATCTCTCCTGTGTTCTTCAATGTTTACACTGTGTCGATGCGGTCATTTTCATGAAAGCATCGTCTGCTACACAATCCTATTAACCCATTTCTTCGACGAGCGTTGTGAACTTGGATTTTTATTTCCAGAGCAGTTGTAGTGAGTGAAGCTCAGTGATAGCTAAAAAAATTACTCTTGGGGAGCAATCTCGCCAGCAGACCGACAGTGTTGGTTCTGATTCGCGTTGGCTCCAGGCGAATCGATGGCGGTCTCTTTAGGACTAATCTGCCCTGGCGAGCGAGATGGCGCACGCTCGTGTTTCGGGCCAGAGAAAGATGGAGATAAAACAACAAAAATAGGGGAAAGAAGTAGCCTCGGCGCTGCAGGTTGTTTCGCGTCTGGCGATTTCTAATGCGCGCCAAGCCGGTGAAAGGTCGCCAGGTGAGTATATAGTAGACTGGGACTAATTCCGTCAGCGATCACTGGAGCTTAAAAAATTTAAATGGGAGGATAAGAAATCCGTGTGTAATATTTTTCGGGTGTCAGAGGGGAGGCGGCGGTGCATAATGGGATACGACTGCTTTGAAATTCTAAAGATTCTGGATAGTTAAAATAGGAATTTCGGACAATAGACTTCGTGACCGAAATGAACTGGCTATAAAGATGGATGTATTTTTTATTACTAATGTAGATATGAAAAATATAAATCTTAGTTTCAAAATCAACTGAAGTGCCGGCGCTGTGAAGTTCAATTATCAGAGAAAACAGTTTCGTTGTTTCGCAATTTGTTTACGTTCTTTGTTGTTTCTCTAAGATTTACTTTTGTTGCATCAGCTTTATATTTCATTTTTCAATCATGAATACCTCTTTTCATCGAAATTGAACAGGATCTCCGAGACGGATCATCGCTGGCCGTATTTCCTCTCGAGGAGGGCACAAATTTACGCTTTTGACATTTTGGTTACAGTTTCTCTTTTTTAAATTTACTGGATGGGTCTCAACAACAGAATTATACTTGACCTATCTTAAACTCCTTTGGGAATTACACTAAAATTTTTTAAAACTTTTTTAAAGGGTTAAGACCTGCCATTTATATCAATGAATTTTACACACAAGAAATACTACTTAGTTTCTAAAGATTTTTCCAGGGGTGGACCTTTATATGTCTCACCACCCTTCTCAAATACCTATATCATCAAATGAGAGAAAATTTATATAACCTAGAAACCTTAATACAATACTTAGATGGGGTAAATGCGCGTACCATGGAATACCGCAATTTCTCGGCAAGTAATAACAAATCTATCGGAATTTGTATGAAATTCTTATTAAACAAATGCGCCC
Source organism: Meta bourneti (assembly GCA_933210815.1). NCBI lineage: Eukaryota > Metazoa > Arthropoda > Arachnida > Araneae > Tetragnathidae > Meta > Meta bourneti. The sequence continues at coordinate 74,364,202 of OW119929.1, read as the reverse complement.
TTACTGTGTTTTGGGCTTAAGACGAGTATCCATTTTTTAAATAGAAGCATTTTTGTATTCTAGATGCTGAAAATATTTTAACCTCATTTAAAAGGCTACTTATTTGTTACAAAATAAGTTCAGCAATACTTCTATTACATGATTTATCATAAAATATGTTATTTGTGAATGTTCAGTATCAGTTTTCAGTTAAATGAATTTTTTTCCTAAAACCAATACGGAACACCTTGAATGCACGTAATATGCCATTGCGTGCATTTTCCATTTTCTGAAATATATTTTGAAAGTAATCGAATTTTCAAGTTATAGAAAACATTCTCTTTGGCAAATAAGAGTTTTTAATTGGTTGAAAATTAACGAACCAGTATATTGAGAGGAGAATCGAGTTTGGCTGAAATACTATATCTATGGAAGATCTTAAGTCTGCCCAGTAGTTTCTTCTGGAGACTCCACATGCGTCATCTTTTGGTAAAATATATTATTCAGTACATTATTGAATAAAATATGCTGTGTAGCTTAGTTCAGTAAAAATGTAAAATTTTAAAATATGACTAATAAAGATTAAAAACTTGTGAAAAATTGTTAATGGTCATTTCGGTTGTGCAAAGCGTCTACCATCATCAGGACAGAAGTCTCACTTGATACTCCTCTGTCCAGATGATAGTAGACGTTTTATTTCACCGAAATGGCCATTGACAATTTTTCTTAGATATTTAATCTTTGTCATGTTTTGAAGTTTTACATTTTTACTATCAGTTTGTCTCAGGTTTCATCTGTTTTTCTAGTTTAGTTAACACAGCTATTATTATTGTTTGCATATATGGCAGCTTATGCTGCACATACAAAAAGAAAATCATGAGATGTAATATGATTGACGTGGTTCTGGCTAAAAGCGAACGGGAAACATAATGGTAGTTTTTTCATATCTTTGCGATGTACATCGCACGAAACTTTATTAGTCGAAAGTAGGAAAGAACGAAATTTATCAGGACTAAACACAAATAGCCCTCAAAATGATAAATGGTTTATTACTTTATGCTTAAAATATTTTTATTATTGATAAATGGCTGAAAGTCTAACTGAACTGATAGTCTCTCTAACTTTTTATTCAGAGTACCACAAAGGGAGGGGGTTCGTCGTTTTGGTGTGTAGCTTTACTGTCACTTTTTCCCTACACGAATACAAGGAGTCCGGGAAATGAGACAGGTTTTTGCATTGTAATGTGCAATCGTTTTTAAGTTTAAAATGTATAAATAGTTCTTTGTTTTTATAAAAAAGAAGTGCAAGGTGCAAAAGAAAATATTTGCATTTGTGCAAGTTAAACATTAAGTACATGGAATACACGTTTCCAATTTTAGGGATCAGTCATCTAAACTTAGGTTTGAATTGTAGATGTAGGCGTCCGGCGTAGATTAAGCAACAAATCTGTTGTTCGTTTCGTGCATTGTGTTATATTTAGTTGTTAAGTTACTGAATTGTAGGAAAATGAGAGAATGCTTACTTAGTACTCAGAAGAGGACATCTTGATCTTTTCTGGATGCCATTACGATGAATAAATTTTCCTAACACGCTTTCCATAGTAGCTATTACTGTCGAACAAAACATTTCGGCAATTACACAACAGCTATTAACCTTGGAAAAACATACAAAAAGGCATCTGCTAATGACCGCTCTAGTTTCTGACTGATACAGGCTGCTTATTCATATTCTTCGCGCGATACTGGCCCGTTTCACAATGTCTCAACCTTGGGTTCTTTTGAGCATCAAATGACGTTACTTTAGCATTGATGTCATACGTTTTGAATCATAAATCTTGAGCACTTTACGAATTTGGCGAAAAGGCGAACTTTGGAACCATGAAGGTTTGTTTTGCAGAAAGTCTTCAAAATCTTCATGGTTTCCAAAGTAAAGGATAATTCAGCTAGAGGGTTGCTTATGGGTCTTTCGATGAGATGTCAGATCAACTTCCAACTACTTCTAATAAATGGACAAAGAGCTTTTAATTTGTCACTCATTGTTTGAAACAAGACGGCTAATTTAGTCCTGGGCCTATAATGAGTAAAATTGAACTTTTTTGTTTTTATACAATTAAAATGCTGGTACGTCTTCCTTTGACAGAGATGTACTATGTTAGAGATTATCTCTTCAACGAATTTTTAAATAAATTAATGTTTTTAAAATTTTTGTTACAAAACAAGGTGATTATTTTCAGGTCCATTAAAATTTTCTCGAAATAGAAAACAAGTAGATGCTTTTGGTGTGGATGAAATCAAGTTTATTATTCAAGTTGCTTCTTTTTACTTAATAGCTATGGTTATTGTGAATATTTTTGTTTGTAATTTCTGTATAATGGATTTTTTAAGAGTTGCTGTCAGTGTGACTGATTCAGATTGCTTGGCCTTTTTTCGTATGTCAGAATGAAAATAAGGTTCATTACCAATTTATCCGTCCAAGTCTGTTTTTAACAAAATCGTCGAAAGGATAGGAATACTTTTTTTATTTATGCATAATTTCTAAAAGGATGATGAAATTACGTGCTCAAAGACCTCAAAACTCCCTTAGAAGCATCTGTACCGCAAATCAAACCACACAAGCTAAAACTTTGAGCTTCCCTTTTGAGAGGCCGACAAGTGATATAATTTATTTGCAAATCATACCAGTTTAATGCTGTCTTAATGACGGAGAAAAATTTCGCGATTATCGGAATTTTATTTTATAAAAATGAATAATAGAATCGTTCATTTTCAAAAGTTGAGTTGTCTAAACCTTAAAATTTGTCGACAGCTGCACAGAATTTACAACTAGCGATGATTATAATAATTAAGAACAAGCTATATAGTTCAGAGAACGTAATTTTGAATACAATGAAATGTTAATGTATATTTCAAAAGGAACATTCAAACAATATAAAAATGAAAACCCAAAACGAACTTGAACTTTTGAACCTAAATTATTCAATCAGGAACGTTCGGACAAATGTATAGTTTGATTAAATTTTGTAACTTTTTCCTCTTACGACACGATGTGTTTTGATTATCAAAACAAATCGGACACAATGAGTGCGATTTTATTACTCTACTTTTTTCTGAAGCTCTAAAATATGTGAACTGACGGTTTACCCTAACAGTGCTGTGGCATTACACACATGCATTGACTACTTTTATTAGTGACATTTTCTCGCATTTTTTATTCGCAGCACAATCGCATTAACGGGATTAGTATTCTACTAAGAGAGACATTTTCATGTCCCAAAGCATTTAAAGTAATTTTTTCCACCCTGCACATGTTCATCGTTACTTAATTTTGCATTTCTCATTTCGTGCTATACCGAGACGAATATAGGAATAAAATCTTTTAATTAGGGTGAAAGCAACAAAAAAAGATGAACGAACACGAGATGTGCTCACAGCCAATTACTAGAACCCAAATGAGTGAAAAAGAGTGCCTAATAAGCTTCGGGAAAGAGCGCAGGTGCGCCGAGGAGGCTCAAAGAGAGAGAAAACGGTAGGGTGATTTTCAACAGAGACAGATGGGGGATACAGGTGGAAATAAAGGCTTATATAGAGATAAATGTGCATCGTTCAAGAATCAATGAGTCTCACTCGAACTAACGAGGAAGAACGCTCCTAAAAACGGCGTTTTTTCCCATCTTCTTTTAATTAAAATAAGGTGAGTGAAAGGATAGATGAGAATTTTCCAATACTTAACATTGGGAAATTATCCTCCTTACAACATTGAATGCATTTTGGATAGTCAGTTTTAATTGTAATAAATGCATTTCAAGCTCAGAGCAGTGGTTCATTAATTAATTTAATGATTCTTAGGGAATCGTAATCAACCGTTTTAAAATGTCATTTTAATTATTTTTTTAAATGCAAATGTCTATTTTTAAAAAATTATTTTCATAGAATGCTCTCCTTCAGTCATTCACAAAAACTGAATGCAAAATATTCAAGGATATTTTTATAATTCTTAACTTGAGTCTTAAAAATTCTACTATTATAAGTGGCGTTGGTATTTGTAAACATAAAATCAGAAACTATCGCAAAAACTAACGCAATTTCCTTCTATAAGAACTCTGGTTTGACAATAAATTCTTAAAGTCAACGAATCCCATTCACGGAATCACTTTAAAGAAATTTAGGTTTTGATTTTTAGTGTGATACCTGATCTAAACGTTTCGTTCTTCGATCATATATTTTTATACACACATCGGGAATCTTCCCCCTCGTTAAATCATTAATTGCACCACCTCACATAAGTTGTGATTTGAAACTTATTGTCACGTTATATTTAACCCATTAATAAAAACACGTCATCTGTCGCAATAAATACATACATTTTAAGGCAAGCATTTAACCTTTTCAATCCACACGATTTAAATTTAAAATATTAGTGTCATCTAGCGATCCAAATTAGGTATGTACAAAATCTATATATATAAAATAGGATGTGTGTGTGTGTGTATGTGGGTATATTTTCTATACAAATCTACACCGTTTGACCAATCCACACCAAATTTGGTACACTTATACTTTAGAACACTGCGGTCAGCATAGGCTAACTCTTAACCCCCGTTCTATTGGCCCTGGGGGGCTAAAAACTATTCGAAATCGCAATAGAAATAACATTGAGCATAGATTGATTGCTTTAGGCAGCGATGGTTGCTTTACCACTGTTGATCGAAAAACAATTTTTTCCGAAACAAATTAAATTACAGTATTTATGTTTGAACTGACTTTTTAGTTCTTCCCATGATGTAAATAAATTATAGATATTTTATTGATGAAGGGGGAAAGAATATTTTAAAATATTTATGTTTGCAAGGAAATTCAAGGAAAGGTTTTCAGGAGTTCAAGGATTATTTTCAAGGAAAGTTGGTGTGTATTTCGACCAACTTTCCTTAAATAATTTATCGAATACGTAATGATTTGTAGAATTCTGTTTCACGAGGCTTTTTAGGTAAGGCGTGTAACTTATTTTAAAATGTCCGGAATAGATACATGTGAATCCTCCGTTGAAAGCAGTGATTTTCTTTCTGAAAAATTCTGTAAAATCGACCTTCTGCTTTTTGAAAAATTTTTATCTATTCAGTTTAATTTGTCTACACCGATTATATTTATTTCTAAACCAAGCACCGTTATTCCGAAAAGCACAAACGAAAAACTCATTGATCATAAAAGCGTAATTTTGCTACTCGGTATCTGGCAGCACCAGAATTAATGTTTACTTTTTTTATAAAACTTTGTAGAACTTTCTAGAAAGTTGGGGAAACGGAAACTTAATTGGACTCATGGTGGAGAACATTCCAGCACCCACTCGATTCTTAGCTGGTCGTATTTAAAGGAAGCTAACTCGGTAAGTCTTCCAGTTTATCATCTTTCAGTGAATCTGGCAGTTTTATTTCGCTCTTTTGATTGTATAAGTGTTTCCTACTTTATTCGACAGTGATAGCGTACATTTTTTATTTATATTTCTAAACGGATGTAAGTACTACATAATTTTAAATTCGTTTTTTCGTTAATTTTAGCTTTGCATTGTATTCTATAATAGATTTCATTGCTCAGTGAGTGTCCTTTTGCTTATTTTATGAAATAGCATTTTTTGTATTTTTTTACAGATTTCTTTGCTGTAGCAATGCCTCCAAGGAAGGGGAAGACGATCGGCCAAGTGCAGTCAACGGCTAAGATGATGAAAGATGAGCGTAGTCAAGAAACTTCCGAGAAGAAGACTTGCAATTGCGAGAGAGCTACAACATCTAGAGCAACAGAGAACAGCACAGCAGCGTGAGGCCCGACTTCAGAATAAGAGGGATAGTGCTACTACATTTAGAGCAACAGAGACGACATAGCAGCGTGAGGCCCGACTACAGGATAAGAGAGATAGAGCTACTACATCTAGAGCAACAGAGACGGCACAGCAGCGTGAGGCCCGACTACAGGATAAGAGAGATAGAGCCAAACGATCACGGACTGCGCACCATTTTAGCTTAGCATTGGAAGAATTCCACTACGATTCACATAAAGACTACTCGCTGCATGCAAGTGTTACCATCGGGAAAATGGAAATGGTTTGTAGTTACTGTCAAGCCAAAAAGTTTAAATCAGAGTCTACTGGTATTTGCTGTAAAAATGGAAAACTTAAACTCTGCCAACTGGAACCACCACCGCAAGAACTTTTGTCTTACACATCAGCAGATACGTCAGAGTCGAAGCATTTTCTTAGTAACATCAGAAAATACAACTCATGTTTCCAAATGACATCATTCGGCGCCACATCAGTTGTTGGAGAGCCCGGATTTCCGTCGACATTCAAGGTGCAAGGGCAGATTTACCATAGAGCGGGATCGTTGCTTCCGCTGCCAGATCAACCACCAAAATTTCTACAACTATATTTTATTCAAAACGAACAAATGGAAACTGATCAGAGGTGCGCCTACATCTCGGGAACCAGACGTCAGATTGTGTTAAACTTACAGAGGATGTTTCATGAGCACAATAATCTTATTAAAACGTTTGAAACAGCATTGGAACGTATGCCAACAGATGAATATAAAGTAGTCATAAGAGCAGACCGAAGACCAGCAGGCGAACACGAGCGGCGCTTTAACTCTCCTCAAGCAGATGAAGTCGCGGTGGTTATATCAGGCGATGAATTCCATCAACGGGATATCGTTATTCAATGACGAGGTGAATCTTTGCAGCGCATTTCGGAAACACATCGATCTTATGATGCTCTGGAGTACCCAGTGATATTCCCCCACATGGTGAAGATGGATATCATTTTAATCTGAGGCAGATCAACCCAAGAACAGGTGAAACAACGAGCAAGAAAGTTTCAGTGATGGATTTATATGCGTACAGATTAATGGTTCGAGATACTGAGCAGTACCACGTATTGAACTGCAGGCAATTGTTTCATCAGTTCATCGTCGATATGTACACAAAAGTCGAGAGTGAGCGTCTCCTTTACATTCGCCTAAATCAACGTAAACTGAGAGTTAACGAATATATTCACCTGAGAGATGCTGTGGGAAATGACGGGAACGTTGAAAACCTCGGTGCCTTGGTCATACTACCAGCTACATTTACAGGAGTCCCAGACGCATGCACGAATACACACAAGATGCTATGACGTACGCGAGGACGTACGGGAGACCAGACTTATTTATCACCTTCACCTGCAATCCGACTTGGACGGAGATCAAGGAGGTTCTTACCAATGGTCAATTACCCAGTGAGCGCCACGACTTGATTGCGAGAGTATTTAAACAGAAGCAGTTGAAACTGATTGACGTTATAACAAAGAGCCATGTATTTGGAGTACCGAGATGCTGGATGTATACGTTTGAATTATTATTTTATTTCTATGATGAGTTTTATATTTTTACATGAATATTATGAATATTTGATTGATAAAAAAAGGATAGTTAAAATATTTCATTATTCATAATTTACATTTTGTAATGGAACACGAAAAACTTCAACTCATTAATCATAAAAGCGTAATTTTGTTATTTTAGATTTGGCAAACCAGAATTAATGTTTTATTATTTTATAAATTTGATTTAGAATCCCGAGTTTGTCTGTTTGAGTTAGCACAGCTAAATGTTGCAGTCATATTTGAGCATTACTAAATTTCATAAATCATTATCGTCTTTATCAATATTTTCAAATGTCTTTTTCGAATCGCTCTATTTCAGAATAAACTCAGGCAGTCGAAATTCGACACTGCGCATCATTCGTTTTTTAGAATTCTGCATTTTTTCGTCGGAATTTCGTTTCTGTTCGTATTTATGTCTTAATCTTTTACATATTGCAATATATTCAGGAATTAAATGCATATATTTGCGTCCGAAGTATATTGTAGAAGCTATGAAAAAGTTAAAATGTATTTTCCGTACAACTTAAATGATTGCATTTTTCTGTGAAAAAAAAGTGCTTATTCTAATTCACTTTTCAAGCAACATTTAACCATTTCAACCCGAGCAACGCCGGGTAATTCAGCTAGTTTAATATAAAGGTATGCTGCTTATCAATTTTTTATGTATGCCATTTACTATAAATGAACCGAACAGAGAATTATTTTGTTTCATTATGTATCAGACATTTTACAGCTACCTATATTTGTTTTGAATTCAATTTCGCATGAAGTCACGAAGGGAAAGTTTGAAAGTTCTTTACATTGCTTTCGCGGAGTTGAAAAACATTCAGCACAACGTGTCCATTGTTATTTGCATGAAAACAAACAAGAAAAGTTAAAAATTAGAAATAAGAATTATTACGACTTATTTTCCCCGTCTTCCGTAGAAAAAACTGCAAGTTTCACAGTTTTCTAGAGACGCGACAAGAATTTAAGTTCTTTGCGCCCTCAACTTAAGGATGGATGGGACCTAGACGCTTTTCCAGTTTTCTCATCAATCGAAGGGGAAGGAAAAGGTGATGAAAAGAAAGAAGCAAGGTTGGCGCTTTTCCAGCACTGCCGAAAATCTGGAATAAATAATGGAAAAGCGACAAGTGCATCAAATGTCTCTTCTCGCTTATCACTGTCTTTGTCAGCTTTACCGATATTCATTTCTTAAGTATAGATTAGGTGTAAACAAATGGTGCGAATTTCTCGCATAGAAATTATTTATAAACTAGAGAAGCAAAATAAATTAAAAATATACATGTTTACTAATAAATTGCATACATGTGTAAATGCTTCTTGTGATACTATTCGGAAGTTTTGTACATTTGAGCATTGATATCTGTTAGTACAGTACTCAGTTTATTTAAGCTTAGAAAATTTTAAAAATCTAAAAAAATTAACCCCCTCTTAAGTTATCCTCTTTTAAAACTATTTTTAAGTTCATTTAGTAAACTGCATAGTTGAGCTTAAGATAATTTCATAATTAGCTCTGCAAGGTAAAAATTAAAACAAGCCTTAAAAATTTAAAATGTCCTGATATTTTCTGCACAAAATTCAAAATAAGTCGTAAACAAGTTACATAAATAAATTTCATACAGGTTTTAATTTTTCCGGAGATAAACTTATATCACATCCGAGAAACCTAGGAATTTTATTGCATGGAACATATAATTATTATATATAGCAGAATTACCCGGGTTGAATTGGTTAAGTAACCTCCGCTTTCGTTAATAAATTGTAATTCCTATTCATCCATGTAACAACTACCACTCTAATAAAGGTACACAATTGTTAAATACACAATTTCACAAATGTGAATAAATGTCATATTTAACATTTTACATTTTTGTAGAATTTAAATTTTTAGTAAGAAAGAAAAGTCTCTAGAGTGTGCCAATGTTACCCATAATGCGGAGAATAGTTCAGAGTATGCATATAAATGCCTTGTATGTCATTTAAAAACAACAGCGTTTCCCAAAATTATCATACAATGGTTAAAAATATTTTTAAAACTAACTAAACCGTTACTTACCTTGATTACAGTTATTGGACGAAAAACATCAAATTGGAAATCCAGAAATACATCTTAAAACAGATTATAAAAGCTTCGAACGAAAAGTAATAAATGTATCTGCTTTTTCACTACAAAATAGATTCTTGGAATATAACAGACACAAATTTAAAAAAGCAAACGATAAAAAAAATGTCAAGGATGCCATATTAGCTACCAGTCCTATTTTAAAAGGTTTCTTTCTGTATATTTTATTTATAATGTTTTATTCTCTTTATCGTCTGTTCCAAATATTCAGAATTTTTTATATTTAATAAAGAAAAAGTAAGGCGAAAAATAAATCAAGTATTAGAATTTAAATACCGTAAAAATAGTTTTTGGAAAACAATTGATTTTTCAGAAGCACTGGTAAAACAATCCAAGTAATTGCATGCTCAATAATACTTCCAGCTACTCCAAAACTACCAAATTATAGTTGATTTAAGTATAGTTAGACAGATGTTTTAGCATGACACTTGCCTAAATATTTAGGCAAAGAAATTTGAAATAATGTATTCACTAAACTAAATATGATGTATCAAATATAGAACATTACATTAAAATATGTTGAACAAATTATATGTGATATTTGTACAAACACAGACACAAAATCAAACATAATCAGAATCATCCAAAACGGATAGAAAACTTGAAATGGGTCGAAATTATTCAATGTACAAACAAACACTCCATTCTTATTTATATTGGTATCATACTTATATTATGACATAATTATACTAATTTTTAGTGCTTTCAAATTATTCACACACACTATACTTTAATACCCTTAATTCGTTAGACGTAAATGATTTATTATGCACTAATTTCGATGTTATACTCTGTTGAACCACACACAATTCTTTCCCAAAAGGATGAAAGTAATAGTGCAGGGGTTCTCAAACTTTTTAAATTTTGTACCACATAAATAAGAATCAAAAATATATGTACCATCATAAAAGCATTTCCGATTAAAAATCAATGCATTCTAAATGAAGTGTTTATAATCAAAGAATAAAACATTTTAAATTTTATATTATTCAATTATATACGTAAATGAAACTTTTATATTATAACAAAATATAAATATACTATATATTGTAGTAAATAGTGGGTAATAACACATAATAGCAAATATTAAGATTTATTATTGATGAGGATTAATGCGACGAATGAGCCTGTTTCATTGTAACCAATTTCGATATGTCGGTCTTTATCTTCATTAATTTCAAGCGTAAGTCAGGTTCAAGTTGCAACAGTGTCCTATATTTATTTTTAATTAATAGCAGGGCTGAAAATCCAGTTTCGCAAAGATATGATGTGTTGAAAGGCATTAAAAATTTTACAGCTTTGTCGGAAATACTTATATTCATCTCTTTTTAACCAAAAATTGCATAAGTTATCTTTTGTGAACTCATTTATGAGATTTCTGTCATATGAAATACCTAAAAGCTGATCTCTTTCTTGAACTGAAACATTATCTAGCACAGTAACCCAAATGGAAAACGGATTTCTTATCCAACTTTCATTTTCCAAATTTTCAGGAAAGTAGGAATGAAAATTGTTAACAAGTCCTATGCAGAGTTTTTCTATATCTTCAATTAGTTGTTAAATCAGTGACAGATTATTTTCCTGGAGATACTCTTCTAATATTGGTAATGAAGCAACTTTCTTGCTTTTCACGTCCTTAATTATGTATTCTAGTTTTATCACAGCTGCATTTATTTTGTCATGTACAGTAAAGGCAATTATATTGGAACCTTGTAAACTAGAATTCAGTTCATTCAGTTTTCCAGAAATATCGCTAAGCGTGATTAATGATTAAAAATTAATGACTTAAAAATATTTAATGAAAAATATTTACTTCAACACCTAAAACTATTTTTTTCGAAAAGAAATACTGATTTGATGAATATTACTATTTCTTAAAAAAAATTCTTATTATTCAAAAACTCAGTCACAGTACAATGTTCAGTAAATGGCTTAGTTACAAAAATGCCGGGAATAATTGGAGGGAAATTGATGGATTTAGTAAGAGCCCCTACTGTAGTTAGTAGGAAACACATTTTCATTACAAAATTATCAATAGATAGCGGAAAGATGAAAAAACTACTACGTATCTGATATGATACACTATGCTTGTAAGGGTTTTAACATTCCTTTAAATCTTTTGTGTAAAAATTGTGCCACCAAACATAATGTAATTTACCATTAGTGGTACATGTACCATAGTTTGAGAAACCCTGTAATAGTGTGTTTAATTTTCCCACACATTTAAGGTCACGATGTGTGACAGAATCAGACAGCCGAAGTTCTATTCAACGTCTAATTAATAGGAGAAAAATTAGTGATATAACTGGAATAGAGGTAGGTAGTTGCATATACGTCTCACTGGAGCAATACACCGGGCTATTGGGGACGGTCCGGGATCAAACTCGAAGGGAAAGATCTGAGGACAACACCCTGTAATTCTGAACCGCGGCCAGATGATGTTACCGGAATAGAACAGAAAACAAACTTAGTTTTCTCACTGTGAAATTAACTTTCAAAGGATGCCTTTAAACGTAAATCTCAACTTCTCTGATATTACAGAGTTAAGCAAATGAGCAGAACCATTAAATTCATCTAGTTTATTAGCATTTCTAGAATAAGACAGCCGTAAGTGCACTAAACCTAATTCTTTGCAAAAGTCCTCTTACCAAGTCTACAGTATTAGATGTCCTGACTACTCTCTCCGCAGGATTAAATAGGTATCTGTCGTTCGCGGACTAACCATTATAAGCTCTGTAGGAAGTTGCTTGGTTTTGCAGATTAAATTGAATACGGGGATTTCAATGACTTAAGGTGTATGTATACACTAGAAATCACGAAAATTAACCAAAATATCGATATATTTTTTAATAATTCAAAATATTGTCCAACCCCTTAGCTTTCAAACGATACCAAGATCTTGAAAATATTCGAAATAGTTTTCTAGTTATAAGGGTTTGGGATAGGTACTGTCACCTTAGACAAACACGCTTCCAAAACTTTAAACTCGATTTCTGAAGAACTATGTTTTTTCAATACGATGCTTCTTTCGAACAGTGATAACTCAACAATGAATTGATCTATTATAATTACTTTTGTGTCATTATAATCTATATAATACAGTGGATGTTTTGACCCTCAGTCAAAGTTATTGGCTAAGAAATTAATTTTTAATTGATTTTTAAATCTTGAAATTCCTGAAAAAAAACTTGATTTTTTAGACTTCCTTCATGAAAAAAATTGTAAAAAAATAACCTATTCCCTCAACAACTTGATGGAGGGTCAAAACATGAAGAATAATATTCATCTCAAACTCAGTTAAAAATATTCGTCTCAAACTCCCAGCCACAAACCACATGCAACCCAGCGCAAACTATTTTGCGTCGCTCTTAACGATTATAAAGTAAAAAACAAACTACCCTTGTTTCAAGTATATTTCAATATATCGAATATTTTAGTTTTCCTATAATGCTGCAATCCACTTGAAGAGCTGTTTCAATTAATAGACTTTCAGTGTGATTCTTTCTCCTAAATAAAAAATTCAAATTACTGCATATCTAAAGGAATTTTACCAGTTTATTTCAAAAGACATTCATAAGATAGACGTGGTAGTTCTGTTTCATACTCATGTGAACAGTTTTCAAAAATGAGCCAAATAAAATCTATAAAAGGAATTAAATGAAATTCACTTATGCTCACTTTTAAAAGAAGTAACTGATTACCTACGACTGATTTCTGACCGAATTTTGGGTACCAAGCCATTTGGTAATTCTATAAAGTTGTCATTTGGGTAATTCTATAAAGTTGTCATTTGGGTAATTCTATAAAGTTGTCATTTGGGTAATTCGATAAAGTTGATATTGATTCGCAAGAAATTTATCAATATTCATGCAGCCCTCTAAGTTTCTTCAAAATTGCAAAATAGTTTCTGCCAAGGGACTGAGTTTAAGATTGCTGGTCTAGATGGAGCATGTTTTCAATTTTCAATTTTTTTTCTTTGACTGTAAAAAGCGCAGTTTTAAAAAATGTCTTTGCAGGAGTACCAAGAGAAATCCGATTTGCTAAATAAAATTAATGTTCTTGAAAAGACAATGGCAACAGATCTCTTTGTCTTTCTAAAAACGAACCTAGATTTCTGTAATCTGCATCACTTCACTTCGATTCGAACTCCCATAGCAGACACACAATCACATCACCCAATCTTACAAAGCTTTTATTCCGGTCGACTTGAAGCTCGGAATGGATATAGGGTTCCCTTTAAAAAACTTGCCCTCGAATGGAGGGGGATCTCAATTGTTCGTTCGACTTCTGGCCTTCCCTAATTGGGGTTGGATCTTTTGTCTTTCTTGAACTTTTCTCCTGTTCGACCAATGGATCGACAGAATGAAAACGATTTACCTGAAACGTCACTGGAGAAGCGGAAATGTGACTGAAAGTGACTTTGACCTTAGTTCTTTTAGGAGAATGCACCGTGATTTTCTTACAGGAGGTAACGTATTCTGTGGTCACCATTTATCTTTCTCTTGGAACATCGGAAATTTAATGGGATGGCATTTCTTTTTGTGCGTGTGCTTTTCTCGGGCATTCTATTTTATGTAATACAATACGTTTTAGCCCAAACTAAGTTCAAAGATTTTGAGCGATTGTACTTTTGTATTGTTTATTCCTTTTTTGCTGTTCTTTTTAGAAGTTTGTTTGTACAGTCGATGCTCGTTTTAACGAACTCCTATTTTGCGAATCATCATCAAGTTCCGATCCTATATCATAGAACAAATTTTAATTCCCATTTTACGAACTTTTTCTTCGTCCTATGGGGTTCGTAAAAAGGAGAGTCAACTGCACTATTTGCAAATAGGCTTGCCCTGCCACCTCTCTAGGTTTTACTAGGAGTTCCTGTGTTTCCAGGAGCAGTCTGCGTGCCAGGGTCGTTTCTAAGGTATTAGCTGCCCACGTGATTACCTCAGCAACCTGGAACTTCCCCTCAAAAACATTTCATTTTTTAAATAACGCCCTTTATTCAGAAAATAATTTCGGATGGTCCAGTCTTTCTCACGGATCCCCAAATGCCATAATGTTAAATGAGGGGAGGGTAGTTGAATTAACGTCAAACTGGAGCAACACAACGGGCTAGTGGAACAAAATATGCATATTCATAAGTTACTACAATCGTAACAACAAGCTAGAAAATACAAATAAGTATAAAATTAATAATATCAGAAATCTTGTTGATTGGAGATGTTCATTTGAAGTTGGAAGGTATTACACATGACTTTCGGCCTCCACTACGTTTTCTCACTACGTACAAATGCACGCCTAGTACACCACTTATGAACGGATCTGCTCCGTGTTCCGAGTTTGATAGAAAAATATCCGGGTTTACGTAAAATTAAAACCACGAGCTAAACAAACACAATTGAAATATAACTGACTTCTCAGATTCTTTTACGCTACGAATGGCATTGGGATTGAGGAATAAGCATTATACACTCTACAGCGAAATCCACAATTTTAAATCGGTGCATGAAAGATGAGAAATAGGAAGTTTCCGCAGATTTGTTATGGATGAGAAATCTTGTAATATTTTTTATAAAACCACCAAATTGCAAGAAATTTTATAAAACCACCAAAATATGCCCGATGTATCAAATTAGATAATACGAGTTTCCACGAATTTTTAACCTTTTGAAATCAGAATAATTCAAACTGATTAAAAATACAACGGAAGAGTTAAAAATATGATTTCAAACTTTCAAAATATAAATGGATGTTTCTCTACTTGATTTTATAAGATAATTTGTTAGTATAATCGAAAAAGATGATATGATTAATCTGCTTTTGATTTATGGTATTTACTGATACGCAATGAAAATGTTTTCAAACGTTTAACTACTATTTATTTACACATTTTGTAATATTATTATATGTGGAATCATGTATGATGTAGGTAGGTAGTTAATTAACGTCGCACCGGAGCTATACAACGAGTTATTGGCGAAAGTCCGGGATCAATCCCGAAGGAAAAGATCCAAGGACAACGCCTCGTAATTGAACTATGTTTGAAACATGGAAAACTATCCGTTGAACATATTGAAGGTGGAAGCTGTGTGTGTATTTGCAGACTACTTGTACGAAAGGCTCTTTCTATAAAGGTAAATGTAGATGTCGCTGGTATTTTGTGGTAGATGCTTCCTGTACGTATTCAGTACCAGAAGTAGAATCCCTGTCTTCCGGTGGGTTTGTTTACACTGAAGATATCTTATTTACACTTTTGATACATAAATACGAAAGAGAAAGATAAAAAATATGGTTTTTACCAAAAAATTCTTTTCGCAAAATAACTTTTTTGCACAGTATTTTCCCAAATTCCTGTTATAAAATACTGCAACGTTTTTCATATACACATTTTGTTTTACAGTAATTTTATACTAAATAAGTGGTCCAGTTAATGAACACTTCTTAAGTATCTAAAATTTAATTTTGGTGCTAAGTAACCAGTTTTTGAAATAGCTGTCCTTATCTTGAAAATTTAAGCTATGGTTGTAGCTTAGATAATTTACATATGATAGAATCATTACATATAAATTTACATATGGTTGTAGCTTAACTAATTTACACATAAATCCAATGTCATTCAAACACACATACAACGCGTAAACCTATTTTAATTGATTAAAACTTAGCATTTGTATAAAATAAAATTTGCCAAAGAGATGAAAACAGATAATCTCATAATCTACGAGCGGTTACTAAACTGAATACTTTTAGTAACATACAAATTTACTCCTTTTCATTCGTCTTGCATGGAAAATCTCTCTGAAATAGTACAATTCAAACGCATTTTGTAAACACAACGAGAACGTAAATGAAAGTAATTGATCAATGAGGATAAAAGACGGGAAAGGAGCAAGAGGGTTCTGTATAAAAAAATTAAATCAAAATTTGAAGAAATTGCATGATTTTATGTATTCACTAGAAATGAAAAAAAGGAGGAGGGACCTCGGAAATTTGCTTAAACTATTCTCTTTACGTACTAATATGAACAAACAATGCATATTTTCACGTGTCTGCTTGTGTAAACCTCATGTGGAGATAAATATCGTTTGAAATTTGTTTTTTGAGGCTGAATTTTTGTCTGAAGGAAACAAAAGTATTTTTGAGATTTCTTCCACGTATACTTTCTTGCAATCTGACAAAGAAAAAAACTTTCGATTTATGATTGCCTACAACTTCGAAAAGAAAAAATGCCTTTATTCTTTCTCGTTCGAATGAAGCGCAACGTTGGTGTGTAATTTGAATCAATAGAAAATACTTTTGTGAGGGCGGATTTGTTTTACATCGACCTTTTCGATTTGTATTACCTAAACCGTATAAAACCTGCCATGTAATATATATTTGATTAATTTCTGTAACCCAATAATCAGAGATGTCAATAAAAATGGGAATGGCGGGAAATGCGAACAACACACTGTGTGTTTGGTTTCTTGGTTTTATGGTGCAAAGGCCATATTTGGTTAAGCTGCACCAAATACAGCATCAAGTAATGAATATAAGAAACTTTAGTATTGTGAATAATAGTAATGTACGCAAGGAAAATTTTACTGACACAGAAGAGAGAAATACATCCCGGGAGGAACCGAACCAGCGCCACCTACAATTCGCAGGTTCCTAGCGCAGCGGGCAAAGCCAATGAGCCACCACACTGCGTGATATCATCAGAGAAAGGCATCAGTTTCTATAATAGTTTTTCAATGTCAAATTTGATATCTTTTATGAGATTATATATTGAGCAGATATTGTCTCCTTGTAGTGAGTAGAGAATATTCATGAGCTTATCCCTTGGAATGAAGTAGAGTGAAAAACTATGATAGAAAGATTAGGAATAGAGTGAATACAATGAAGAGAAGTGTTAATTAATACATATGACATAACATACATATGACAGTTAATACAGTGGCACAAACCTTTCTGATACCACAATCAACAATTCATCCCTTTGAGAACTATAGTGACAACGAATCAGTGTAGCACCCTCAGGCAGAAGGGGTTCACTCAGTTCTAATGGGAACGTAGCTCAGGTGACATTTTGATTTTCGTACCCCTCTTAACTTCAAATAGTATATATAGTCCGGTTCTGGCGAGTTGACATTTGAGTCACGTGGTTTTGTGGGTTTGAGCGAGTCTATTCCTTAAAATAGGGAACAGTTTAAACTTAGCCAATGCCACAATTGGAATCTTTAACTTGGATTCAGGCTTCGAGTTTATAGCGTTCTATGCTAGAAGCGATAACAGTAATTACGAGTTGGCGAAATAACCAAACACCTATGGCGATCACCATACATAATTTTGCAATGGCACCCTTTTCCCTTGGCGAAGTTTACCACCCTTCTAGAAGTGGACTAACTGAAGGTCAGCTGCTTTTTCGCACTACATGTAGAGTCGTATTATATGTACTGGATATATATTGTGAATAGAAAAAGGAACACCACTCTAACTCTTTCTTTTAGGAATTTGTTATTCTATTCGTCTTTTTGTATGCCTCGTACAGCGTTATATGCATTCTTTTGATCGAGATAGTTTCTAGTGGTGACAGCCACTTTCAGTAAAACATAGCGTGCGCACGTATCGCGTGAGTCTTCTATGCAATCTCGCTGAGAATGGAGTGGTCAAATTTTACTGCTCTCTTCTGGAGTAACAAGTACGGAGTTATGGGAAAAACTCTTCGATCACTTCTTTTTCATCCGCTCCGTGTACTCTCTTTATGACATTTTTTCCCGAAGAGGAAATGCTGTCGAGCGCTCTTTCTCTTTTTATTATGTTTTTGCTCTCAAGACTAACTTTCGTGCAGCTCTGTATCGAATAATGTTCTCAGACACAATAAGTGGTACATAAGAAAAATGTTACAAACAAATCCTCGCTGAAATTGCATGAAAGGGGGAAATGAAACGGTGCAATGATTCGATCATGCAATTTTAAGTTCGGTTACTGAACAATTACTTTAAAACACCAAGGGTTTCTAATGTATTTTACCGCTAGCAAACTATACAAGCTAGACATTCATACCGTGAGCCTCTTACTTTCAGATTGAATAACTCCAACTTAACCATTTACTTTTTCATAAAAAATTTCCATACACTTAAAACATTAGAATTTTGTTTACTAAATATGTGTGAGCAGGACCGCTCCTAAGACTTTAGCCGCTAACTTGCAAACTGCAATAAGTCAACCCTTTCTTCACAATGACCTTTACTTAAAAAATCTCTTATGCCTCTGAATATTCTATTGTAAGTTCAGTATAAATATGCAGGTATTCATAAGTGTCTTATGGCAAAAAAAATATAGACGAATAAAGTACGGAAACAAATAAAAATTAGAACGCAAGGATGCAAAGTGGATACTTTTATTAAAGATTGAAAGTATACTGTGACTGTATTCTGTCCACCCCTATTTTTTTCATGAGTGTAAGTGCACCCCTAGCACACCACTCAGGAGTGAATCTGTGTATGTGTAAATAAAAAAGGTATCACATCACTTCAAAATTCCTTTCTGTATATAAATTCTTATTCAAAAGTAATTAATAATCTAGATCGTTAACAAAAATTGAAAAAACAAAAGCAACTAAATCATTTAAATTTATTCTTGGAAACAATAAATCAAGCTTGAGGGAGAAGGGGGTCAATCGAAGTTTGATTGTCTTTGAAGTCTGAATATTGTATTGTCATCAGGAATACGTAAGTATGCAAAGTTCAAAGTCGCTTTAAAAATCAATCACAAGATAGCGTTGTAACAGGGCAAGCTAAATAAAAGTGTGTAAAAGAAACTTATGCAATCCAAAAATAATACAAATATATCAAGTAAAAAATACATTAGTTTGAGAGCTTAATCGTATGGAAAATAAAAAAACTTTGAAGTCAGGTACACATTCTATCAAAACAATTCAGCATTTATTTTTGATTTTTGTAATAGTAAGAATTTTTATGGTGGCACGGCTATTTATTAAGATGCATGCCATTTAAATATAAACATAAATTCTAGTTTTTGAGGAAATCAATTTAAGAAGTCGATTTTATTGTTTTAGATTTTTCAAAAAAATCATACACTCACGGAAGACTAGTGTCGTACACAAACAACTGTAGAAATAATTCCGATTAATAAACCAAGCTAGTTACATACTGTGCAATTCACAAATGATATTACAACAAAAATAGTCATGAATAATGTAGCCTAGTTAAATTAGAAAATTTGTTTCATTAGTCCAATGAAGTCCTTTTGAAGCCATAGGGGCAAATAATTTTAAGGCCGATTATCCTGAACATTCTTAGATTTGTTACCAAAATATATTTACATTACTTAAAAAAATTTATAATTCCATATATTAAAAATGTATTTATAATTAACTAAAATTAATAATATTAATCAATTATAAATAGATACGAAATTAATTATAAAATTCCCATCAAAAGTCAAGTTTATAGCAGAAAAAATTTCTATTTTACAGGGAATTAAAAAAAATGTTTATTTAACATCAATGTTTCTCCTTTTTAAGGCTCTTTATTAAAAATAAAAAATAGCATAGGCACGCGCCTCGAGCGCTTAGTGTGGGCGATCCGTTATCGACACCAGTTAAGAAAATAATAAAGTGAATATTTTTCCCTACGATTTTCTTTCGAGTTATTAGTGAGATAATATCCATCAGGCCTCCCTTAAGTACGATATATCATTCCGGGCTCCTTGTAGCACAGGGGATTCGAACAGGGGAACTTATGTAAAAAATGCTACTTGAATTACGAAACCAACTCATACCTCAACAGTTTCGTAATCGAATTTTATAAGGCAGCCATATCTTCAGGAATGTGACGCGTTTTTCGAATCATTGTTTTAATGCAGTATTACAAACATATGACATTCACATAAACAGCTTTTATCCTTCAAGATAGATTATTGCGACATTAACTAGTAAAGATGCGCGATTGGTGAAAATAAGCTTTTCGTTCTATCCCATACTACATTATTCACACAAAAGCAGCCATACGTTTTTCTTTGATCTTGAGTTTCGCGAGGTAGCCAACCAAATTTACCAGATCATTGTCTGAAAAACAGCTAACTTTCAGGTGGTATAACAACTTGCCACTACCGCTCTTTCCTTTGTCTGGCAATCTGTGCTAACAAAGAAGATCGCGACTGAGGGATTTAAAAGGCTGACAGAAGAAAAACGACGTAGAAAATGGAAGTGGTGGGAAATTAGAAAATCGTTTCATTGTTTCGCTTCTTTGGGTCTGTGGAGCGTAGAATAGTAGCGACTTGTACGACAGATATTTGCAACTCGTTTTTTATTATCGTTGTCCACTATCTTGCTTATCAGGTTGCCAGAAAAAACATGGTACAAATCTTTTTTTTAAAACATCACTGCACATTTCCATTAGACTAGGCATTAGTTTTCAAATGCTTCGCTACGCTTACTTTTTTATTATTTACAATGCAAGTTCACTATAGTTTTATGAAGTCAACTTATGTCACGATTCACAGAACAAAAAAATGTTTAATCTACTTATTCTCAAATTATAATGTTCCACACACACACATCTTCAGTGATGAGGATAATTTCACGTAAAACGGCAGAATAATTTTAAGGCAGTATGCCATAACTTTTCAAAAATTAATTTTCTTATTTTTGTGTTCAATTTCGTTTTTCATGAAAAATCCTAAATCAGGAAAATAAAATTTCATTACTTGAAAATTTTACAGATTTATAAATGTAAAATCGAGACATAGAAATAAAATTTATTTTAAGTTCGCTGGAAATATTTTTCCGTATATTGTTGGTTGAATATAATAATCTATTGAAACCTTCAGATTTAGTAAAAACAGTTTAGAAAATTATTTATGATTACCCTTTTCGTCTCTATCAGTTAAAGGAAATAAATTTTCTTTGCTTGATTACCTCTTCTATTAAATGAACGATTTGAAAACATAATATTCAAGAAAGAAAATAGCTGGTTCCGCCTCTAAACAATTCAATGAAATTCAGTCTTAATAAAATAGATTCCCTATGTTAAATAACAGAATTATTGAACAGCGCTTTATTTAACGATATCTAACACTAGCGGATCATCGAAATTATAGCTGGTATGAAAAATTAGGACTCGAATAAAATACATCTAATCAAAGGTCTACCTTTAAAGGCGCGAAAAAGATTTTCTATCAATGTCCCAGACATTCTTCAGATAATAGTAATAATTTTATTATATACATTGTTTTGTCGAACAGTGAAGAATTTAAAAATACTTAAATTCATTCGAAATCTATAATCAGGGCAGTTCCTGTGGTAAGAGCTGCTCAATTGCAAACATCAGCAAGCCACTCTTCTAAAAAACATTTGATTCTATAAAAGACCAACCTTCATCAAGCATGCACAGAGAAATAATATCGGTGGCCCAGTCTTTCTTCCTTTAAATGACCATTACTTTTAATTAATTTTTTGACAGTTTTCAGTCTTGACGAATTTTCACCTAAATTTTATGTGTACGAACTTATTTTCTCTGAAAAACTAGCTCCAGCATGTTTTTGATAGCTTCTTGTTTCCAAAATAATTTCGATTAGGATTTGAGCTCCTTAGGCTTTCTCCTTAAAACATCCCTGCCGTTGATGAGTGCTTTTTGAATATACTCAAGTAAATTGAAAATAAAATTGGCATTCAAAATTATCTTTTATTACAATAACAGAAAGAATCTACAGAGACAGAAGATGCATAAAACTAATTATATTGGAAAATTTATTGCTGGGCTTGTTTTTAAAGTTGTGGGCACAATGAGCATGTCCAATTTTTTCTGACTATGGGCAAGTGTACCTGAATGGTGTGCCCAGTACACCATTCAGGATCGACTCTATAATAAAATATTGAATCATACGGATGTTATAAATAGGGTTTGGAATGTTTTAAAATATTTAAAAACAACTTTATGTGTAATCAGACGAAGATTTTGAGTCCTATTCTGGTATTCAACCTTCTAACATGAAACAAATTACAAGTAAGTTTGTATTTAAACAAATATTCCATAGATGGCAGCACCAACTAGATCATTTTCAGAACAGTCAAATTCTCGTTTTCTACTTGACAAGGAATCAAGCATGTAACAAAGCTCACACATAGATAACTTTTCTCTAATCGAAAATGGTTCAATTTTAAAGGTGTCACAAGTCCAAAAGAATTTCGATCCTTTATCTGTTTTCAGTGATTTCATCAAGAAAGAAAATTTCTCTTAAAGAGTATAAACTAAAGCATTCGTTTTTAACAGTTGTTACTTATAATAATACTGAATATATTGATAATTTATTTTTAATCGGAACTTTAGGGTTAGCCTTCTTTTAACTCGGTTCCATGAAAATAACTACTACTAAAAATACGAATTAAAAAGTTATCGGGCATAATTATTTTTCGTGAGATGTAAAATGTTAAATTGTTTGTCCTTGTCGAACTTTAAATATTAAATCGTTTGTCATAGTTGTTGTCGAAAGACATATTTTAATGTTGCATTTTAAAAACTAAAAGAATGATTGGTTAGATTTGCCTATCAACGATCAATTTTATTATACAAGGGCTAATTAGACAGGGAACTACAACTTAAAGTCTAAAAGAATGGAAAAGCCAAATTAACAAATAATTAGAAAACAAATCTTTTCACAAATGTGCAATATCCTAATAAACAATAGTCTGTGTAACTCTGCTTATATGTATTCAGATAGATTATTCTAAAGATAAGTTTATTACTATCGGTCAACATGCAATGGTTATTTTCCAATATCTTACTTTACCAATTGCGTTTTGAAAATACGAAATCACACGTTTTTTTTATATTAAGCAAGCATATTTCAAGTCCTACTTCTGATTGATCCTATATACATAACATTTTTAAATTTTCTGATCTCCATCAGTTTCAGTACAAATATTGTATTGAGACAGAAATCCGCACGAATCTGGAATGTTTCAACTTTTAATTTTCTTTCGTTTTGTAAGAAAGTCAAAATTTTGTAAAAATAAATCACGTTTATAAAATAAGCCACATTGCATGTATGAAAATAGCATTGTGAAAAGTAAGTCACATAATTTTTATTAAGTAAATTGTGAGAAATGGGATAGAATTTCTCTCAATTCGATGGTCTATAATTTATTTCAGAGCACTTATGGTCATGGTTACAGAGAATAAAGCAAACTCACCTGGTGTTATATTTTCAATTCTAGGCTCGAAGCCTTCGTCACAGCCTCCGACAACAGAAAATCCAAACCTCTTATCAAATGGTCCTAAATTGATTTCTACGATATCTCTCTTACTTTCACACGTGCTTCCATCTTGGTTGTTCCCATTTTCCTGCTAAATGAAAATAAGACATTAAAATAAAGGAACTGAATGTGATTTGAACATATTCAGGACATAACTGATCTATGATGAAATTATAAACATGCCAGAGCACTGGCGTCAGATTGGGGAAATTATTGAATGGGTCCCAAAATCACAGTTAGGTCAAATCATCCTGTATGTTTGGTTTCATATACTATCTGTATTTTTTAAAAAATACTTAGATCTTGTGTTTAGGGGACCAGGCCCCAACCATGGAAACATTGGGTCCAAGGACGGCGGACCTTCAGCAGATGGTGTTCATATGCAAAAATGTAAATATACTAATGTCCATAAGTTAAGGAATCTCTATCTAGAATGGTTTTGCCACATCCAACTGTGGAGCTATAATCGAAGAGGATGGCATGCAGCGACAAAATAAAGCGAAAATAGAAGTAGTTCTGTAGCTGTGTAGCTCAAATACACGTATTGGCAAATTCTTTAACCTTTGGACATGAGTGTATTTAAAATTCAAGTTTTTTATACGTATCTTACACGAAACCACATATCTTGTAGTACAATGACAGTATAGGGTTTTACAGTGACTAAAACATGATCATTAGAAGGTACTTCTCTCTAAGGTAGGTAGGTATTTAATTAATGTTGCACTGAAGCAACACAACGGGCTATTGGCGAAGGTCCGGGATCAAACCAGAAGGGAAAGATCGAAGAACAACATCACCTAATTTTGAACCACGGTCAGATGACGAGGTCACACCTCATCTGGTACCCCACTCTACAAACTTCCATACCACGCCAACGTGAGGACATTTGAAGCCACACCCTTTGTACATGACGGTCTTTGGTTGGATTCGAACTACTTCTCTCTAAGAAATAATTAAAGGAGAAAGAAAATGTAAAGTAAAATAAAATAATAAAAAATTATTTTAGGTCGGTGTTTTAATTTAATTTTGTTATTATAAAGAATCTAATATCAAGAGTTGAGTGAAATAATTTAAATTAAAGTGAAATCAATGGTTGCTAAACTATATTCACAAACAAGACACCCTTTTTAACGATTTATTAATTTTACGATTTAATTTAAGTGTATATTATGCTCTTATGTTCCGAAACCCATGTATACGGCAATATAATTAATTACTAAAATTAAAAAAGATTTTTTTAGTTAATACAGTTCGGTTTTATTATTGATATTATAACTATCACACTTTTAAGGTGACAGTGAACTTTCAAAACAAACTTTTGTAGTTATAATCTGATTGTTATAGAATTTGCACAGGCGTTTTGTTTTCTACTAAGTCTATGGATAAAGTTTGTTTAAAAATATTAAGTTGTGCCTAAGTTATTCCATAAAACGTTGTCAAATTTTCGATAAATTAAATACAATTAGCAAAAATTGATGACCCATGCTCATTATTTGTTTTGTTTATATTTTAATTCATATAATAGTTTGTACGCATATAAATCAAACTAACTCCATTTGTGAAGTGTATCATTTAATTGTACAGCAAAAATAATTGTATTAAAACATCTAAAAATTTGCAAAAAAAAACATAAGTTAAGCAATACTTTAAACCAAAATTTCAAAACGGAAGCATGATGAATTTCTAATTTGCTTAGATATATGCAACAGGTTGCAAGGATTATCAAATTTTCAAAACATTTTCAAGGAAATCAATTACGAGTAAAACCAGATGCGAATAGAACATTTCGAAATCAGTAGAATGTCAAAATATCTAAATGAGAGAAAAATGCGCTTTTGCCGTAGATTTACGAAACTTACGTAATATATGTTTTACGCTGTATATGTAATTTCATCAAAAATTATCGTAGTTAAAAAAAATCCTTTTCACTATTAACATAGTTTGATATCAAATAATTTTTAATGCTAAAACTAAAACAGATTTTAGAATCGATTTGGATGATTTTGAAAGTCTATCTCCTTAATCTAAAATCTGATTCTATTTTTTTACCTGACCCGCCTGAGGAACATTCGTTCAATATTTATTACAATTTTATTCTCGAAAGTTAAAGTTAAATTATTTCAATCACAGTTGTGGGACTAGATGAGGAGTTTAATTCCACCTGTAGATTTTTTAAGATGTTCCGCGTGGCTAATACCCGAACCAAAATATTATTTTAGCTCATACTGTTTAAAATAATCAATGAATAAACATTTAATTTTTAAATTATGATAAAATGCTCGAGTTCTTTTAATAAACACCCAGTTTTAAAATTTGATTTTAGTCTAATCTGCAAAATGAAAGATTTATCCCGGTGCCATTAAAAAACTAGAATGCTCATCACACGACAATTAAGAAAATGTGTCATTGTATTGATTTCAGTAATAAAAACTGAATATAAAATTATCTAAAAATAAAAATAAAATAATCCATGTAAGTAGAAATTGAGAGTTTGTACATTTAATATTTTCGACCCATTTCAAGTTTTCTATCCGTTTTGGATCTTTTTGATGCAAAATCCGTCTCTTGCGCATTTGGTGTCTGCCAATCTGTCTCCCAGTCTGTATGTGTATGCATGTACTACTCCAAACGATTGAATATATTTTCATGAAACTACATACTGTGAGTACTTACATTCATTTACTGACTGAACTTGATTGCGTAAGTCTGTCCGTCCGTCTTCCTGTTCTATGTTTGATTTTGTGTCTGTGTGTTTGTAGAAATATCACAGTGTAATTAAAATGTGTTCAAAATATTTTAATGTAATGTTCTATATTTGATACATCATATTTTAGTTTAGTGAATACATTATTTTAAATTTCTTTGCCTAAATATTTAGGCAAGTTTCATGCTAAAACATCTGTCTAACTATACTTAAATCAACAATAATTTGATAGTTTTGGAATAGCTGGAAGGTATATTGTGCATGCAATTACTTGGATTGTTTTACCAGTGCTTCTGAAAAATCAATTATTTTCCAAAAACTATTTTTACGGTATTTAAATTCTAATACTTGATTTATTTTGAGCCTTATTTTTTCTCTTTATTAAATATAAAAAAATTCTGAATATTTGGGACAGACGATAAAGAGAATAAAACAATTATAAATAAAATAACAGAACAAAACCTTTTAAAACAGGATTGGTAGCTAATATGGCAACCTTGATGTTTTTTTAATCGTTTGCTTTTTTAAATTTGTGTCTGTTATATTCCAAGAATCTGTTTTGTAGCGAAAAAACAGATACATTCATTACTTTTCGTTGGAAGCTTTTTAAAATCTGTTTTAAGATGTATTTCTAGATTTTCAATTTAATGTTCGTTCAATAACTGTAATCAAGATAAGTAACGGTTTAATTAGTTTTAAAAACATTTTTAACCATTGTATGGTAATTTTGGGAAACGCTTTTGTTTTTAAATAACGTACAAGGCATTTATATGCATACTCTGAACTATTCTCTGCATTATGGGTAACATTGGCGCACTCTAGACTTTTTCTTACTAAAATTTTAATTCTACAAAAATGTAAAATGTTATATATGACATTTATTACATTTGTGAAATTGTGTTTTTAACAATTGTGTACCTTTATTAGAGTGTGGTAGTTGTTACATGTGATGAATAGGAATTAAAATTTAATAACGAAAGCGGTAATTAACCAATTCAACCCGAGTTACACCGGGTACTTCTGCTAGTTTGAAATAAAATGACAAGTATGTACTGCGATAAGCTTAAGTGTATGTTTCAACAGAAGAAGTACCCAATATGATTTATTATGATACAACACTTAAATCGATAAAGTTAAGTGAAATAATATATTAGAATGTACAGTAGAAAATATAACTTAAAAATTTTGAAATATTAAAATTTTTATTGTAGAAGCTATAGATTGTTATGAGGCATGATTCATGACAAAACTGACCCCTTCCTAACTATTTATAACGAATTTTTTTTGACGAATGAGTTCGTAATAAAGGCCACAGAACTTAAAAAATAAAAAAACTATGTTTTATTTTTAACGACTCTTAAATTCTACTCATACTTAAAAGCACATTTTGGCGAAGGGAAATGAATATAATACATTAAGTAATTTATGGTCAGTGAGGTCTGAAAAACCTTGAGTGTTGTTGCTGTATAGCTTTCTAAGAAATGTGCATAATCTATATTTACCCTTCCGTCTTTTGATTTCCCTTTCGACAGCAACAAGATTATATTTCCAAGAAAATAATTCGTTTGTAATGTCTCAAAGAGTGTTATTACCTGCAAATATATCTGCGGGGTCACATTATTTCACGCTCTGTTGAATTGCTATGATATTTAAAAGTTGCAACCGTGATGTCATACAGTGAACTCTCGTACAACGCAGGGGATCTATTCCTCGTTATACGAACCACATGGATTTTACATGGTATCTGAATGGGAAACTGAATTTAACTGAATGATTAGAAATATTCACAAGGTTAGAAGCAAAATTTAGGAATACTGACCCGTCACCAGAGAGCTTTGTTGTATTTAAAGGAAATTTCTTGATTGCATATTCATACGTTTTCAAGTCAAACATAATTTAGTGAAAGATTGGTATTTAAATAATGAAAAATTCAAGCGATGAATCTCTTCAGTCAATGTTAAAAAGTCATGTTGAAATATATATGTGGATAGCTCAGATAATGAATAATCTTAAATAGTGAAACCCTACGTATTTTATTAAAAATTTTGTTCTTATTTAAAGCAAAATAATTTTCATTGCACAGGATGCTTTAAAACTTTAAGTGAAGGAGAACACGAAACTTTCGTACGAAACTATATGGAAAAAGCTATATGGGACATATTGACTTGGGATGTATGTCCGCAAAAAGCCACCTAGATTTACTTGAAGGCGGTTTTAGCCATTATCATTCTGAATGCTGTCTTTGCAAGAGCATATATCATTTTAAAAATGCTGAAATGACTGTCATGAACATAGTACATAGGGCGGCTAACGTAACCAAACGAGTCTGTAAGATTGTGTCGTGAACGAGTCCTCGACTGACGTGCGCCGAAGAACCAAACATTTGCAGTAGAATTTGAGTGAAACCGGAACGTTCCACAGAAACCGACATGGTACTGGTAGGCAACGATCGACGCACTCTTCTATGGAATTCCTTTCCACTCTTTCTAAGCGTCGATGCTGAATTACTGTTGTTGGATGAAACTTTGAGCAACCCATTGTGTGTGGGTGGGTGTGAAACTATAAGTGTACAACTACAGTCCAACTGTAAAATTTGAACAAATAAAAATGTTCTGTCTTTCATTTCTGAACCTTAGTGTACCTTCTAGGACGGACACTAAGAGGGGCTTGCGGACATACATTTCCATGTGAATACGGTTTGATTTTGCACTCCCACACTACGTCTCTTAAAGAGTATATAGGAAGTTTTGAAACATAAGTGTGCATTTTAATCTTTGAAGCAAACGATTATCTCTTCGTAGTAGTACCCTATTCCTTTACAAGATAATTACTGTACAAGAAGAATGTTTTGTAGTACATTGGCGGTATGTTTATCCTATTCTATGTGTACTGTAGCAATTGCTTCATCGTTACAAAGGAAAGTGTTTTACAAAAGGAGCTAACATTTGTTATTAGAAGAGAAAAAGTTATTGTATCAGATTGTTTTAACGCTTCTTCTGAAATGCAATACCTGCTAGAACGAGATTTTTGAATTAGAAACCTTTGTAGAAAATTCAGAGAATAGCATGTTTGTAATTTAAAACAACATGAAGTGAATTTTCATGCATTGAAATGAATAACTGAATTTTGAGTTATTTTGAATGCGGAGAGAAACTTATCACAGGTACTCTAGCAAATATGTAAATATTTCTTAAAGCATTTCTCTTTTAAACTTTAAAAAAACATTAATAACCATATTTAGAATGCTGAAGGCTCCTTTTGAAAAAATTTTCCATACTTTTATTTTAATACTATTTTCAGTTTTCAGAACTAATCTTGATATTTTCAATACATACTTTTCTTAGGTGATGCCAAAAACGGTCTTTGTATTTGTATTGCAACTATTAGATCTAGTATTACATGATTCTACTCCCTCATCAAATCAGTACCGATGGAAAATACACAAAATTTTTCACCCGATTTAAAATAAAACAAATGTGATGAGTAGTTTCAAATTCTCATTTTAAAAATAAATTTAATTTGTGCTGTGAAGTGTAGCATTCATAACGAACGAATGTATAATCAACTAGCAAATGAAGAAGCTTTGAGGAAAGTGAGAAGTTGTGGAAAAAGAGATACAGAAAGAAGTTAATCTAGTACTTCAAAAATAACTGGATTGTCCTGATGTTTTAGATAACTGATATTGATAAACTGATCGAAAAATTTGAAGGAAAAAATGTTACATTAAATATATCAAGGAATAGAATGCCGTAATGACTTTTTTCCCTCTAGGTTCCTCATAAGATAGAGCCATACTGTTTTCTGGTTCTATGGTCAGAAAATCATAAATCATAAATGCGCAATTGATAGTTTTTATTTGTCAAATATGTGATTACAGGGCACATGGTGAGCGAACAAAACGAGCTTGGTTTGCACAGCGAACTAATGAAGATTAGTTATCAATCTTCGGGGATTGCGAGCTGGAGCTTAGTTAATTCATATTGTATGACATCTTTCATAATTTTTTTTATTTCATTTTATTTTTATGGCATGCAAAGAGTTACTAATGAAAATAATTGTTTCTCCTTTTAAAAAACGTGTATAAATTATATTTGATTGCATAAAATAAGACTAGAATTTTCGGAATTTAAATTTTAAATCAATCATGTGTCTGTGATTGATCATAATGTGTTGCCAAAATCACTGTTTAGAAAGATTGCATCTGTTTTAATAGTACATAAAAAAATTAAAGGTTTCAGTAAAAAAGTAAAGTAAAAAACAAAAATTAGTTAAAAGGTTTTAGAAATTGCATTTCTAAAATAAACCTGGCAATCTTCTACATAAAGATGGTGGTTTAAAGTCACGTTTTTAATGAAAACCCCCCTATTTTTTTTTAAATGGTATTCTCAAATCTAACCATCCCTTAAAATAATGATATTTCTGCTCATTGTTTAAATTTTTTTGCTTAAAAAAAAATTTAAAATTATTACTTTAAAATTATTTTTTATAAATGACATTTTTAAAATTATGGACAAATTTATATTATTTGTTCTCAATCTTCCCCTTAACTGGTACTTTTCCTGTGACGTTATTATGTACAAATAAGTTTAGTTAAACTGTTTAAAAATTAGAACCCACGAAAAAAGCTTCCTTTCTTGACACCTAAATATATACATAAAAAACAATTATGTTTGTGCTTGTTTATCTAATACCGACTGTGAAATTGTGATTGCACAACGATTTAATGTTTCTGCGGTTCGATTACTTTTTACCTTGAGGCTAAGACTGACCTATCGAATTGTGAAGCTAGTCATTAAAAGAAGTCGTCTCTCCGTTCATTAGAGAAACATGTTCGATACTGATTGTGTGTGAGAGAGAGAGGAGAGGGGATAAAGGAAAGGTTTAAAAAAAGAATTAAGCACTCTTTCATGGCTCTCGTGGAACGCGGTCGAATCTCTAAAAAGGGTGCCTTGAGCTATGGGATGAGTGCAGTTGCGGAAGAAGATGGGTCAATATTGTCAAACGGTGATGTCCGGTCACTGACCGGTCCCATACTTCTTTCGACCTGTTTTGAAGTTTAAGGTTCTAAATTGATATTCGACACCCCCAAAACCAAAACAAACAAGGTTTGGAATTCGATGGGGACAGGTTCCAATTTTACAAGACTGGTGCTCTGTTTATTGGTGTTTAGTGGAGCGAATCAGGGTTTTAACGGGTTGCAAGGAGTTCCAGGAAATATGTTCTTTGTGTTATGGAATAGATTAGTGTGTCCAATCATTCTACTAGGGATATTCAAAGGCATAAATTTGGGAAACACAAATTTATTATGGGCAAAAACAAAAATTAATAATTAACCTGAAAACATTTAAACGCTTTAAATAGGGGAGTGCAGAAATGAACACGTGTAAGAGCTAATATTTTTCACACACGAAAATACAGAATTTTCTAACAGTTACGTAAATGTTAATATTACATTTACTAATATTGTTGCGATAATTTCTCAACGAGAATGTGTATCGAAAAGGAATTTTATAAAAACGTATTTAAAAACTGTAATTTTAATGTTCGAGTTTTTGAATAATTTATAAATCCTAGTTTTCAAAAACATTTATAAATTGTGTTGTTTAAATTGTCACATTGTATTTCACAAAGATCTATAGCTTTTAAAAATACTTTATTCGGTTTTTATTTATTTCAATTTAATTAATAATCAAATTTTATTTGATAATCAAATTAGTTTCACTATATCCTAAGTATAATTTTTAGATAGTTATTAAGGTATTGTTAATGTTAGGTAATTGATTTCTTTTTTTGCTTTATTTACAATTTGATCGGGCCGCATTAGCCCAGTTGGAAGAGTAATGGATTAGCAACAGGAGGGTTGCGAGTTCGAATCCAACCAGAGACCGTCGTGTAGAAGGGGGGCTGGTGCATGTTAAATCCGTCATTTCCTCAAATGTCCTCTCGTTGGTGTGGTGTGGACGTTTGGAGAGTGGGGTGCCAGCTCAGGTATGACCTAGTCATCTGACTGTGGTTCAAAGTTAGGTACTGTTAGGTACTGTTGTCCTCGGATCTTTCCCTTCGGGTTTGATCCCGGACCGTCGCCCATAGCCCGTTGTGTAAGTGTTGATTAAAAGTACTTATGTTTTAAAATGTAAATGAATAAAAAAAGTAAAGTACCGAATTTTCGTGCTCTTTATATGTACTTATCCGCTTGTACACAAATAACTATCTACTAATTTAAAAACGATATAGCATAGGATTTAAGCCTTCTTTGAACTATTTTTTCTACATGGATGTAGACCTAAATGTAATGTCACTTCTATTTAACCTTCAAATTCTTTTTCTGGTCTCGACATAGATGTTATTAAAATATAGACAAATGTTTTAAAAGTTCAAATATTTTCAAACTTGTGGCTTAGAAAACATAAAACAGACCTAATAATGTAGAGCAGTGATTCTCAACCACTGTGCCGCGGCACTTTTGTGTGCCGCCAAATTCTTAGACTGTGCCGCCAAATTTTAGAAATGTTTTTACTCGTAGTAAAAATTATAATGCTTTTTTTTTATTACGAGTAAAGTTTGTTTAAATTAAAGAAAAGTACACTGTAAAAGAAAACTGTTGTTTTTACAGTTAGATACCATATTTTTAACTGTTTTTATCTTCGATAACTGTGACCTTTCATAAAGTGAAATATTCGCCCCAACGTGAAGAAATTTCAAGTGTTCCCAGTATCCCCAAATCCACCCCTTAATCAAATAATGTATAAAGGAAGTGAAAAAGAAGTATGAGAATAGTTTTATTCTCTCTTTCTACTAACAGAAATTATCAAAAAACATCAAGCTCAAATTTCTCATTAAAAGTATTATTATTATTACCTTGTAATTGATCCCTTAATAAACGTACTGTTGTTTTTGTAGCACATATTATATTATTTTATTTTACATTCACAATTATTATCATAAACTATTTTACACAGTGTATTATAGGTAAGTAAACAACTTTTAAACTTATCTTTTTCTTTGTGTGCCGCCAAATTTTGAAATCGTTAAAAGTGTGCCGCGACAAAAAAAAGGTTGAGAATCACTGATGTAGAGAGTGAATTATTGCTCTAATAATTAATATAACAAAATATATGTGAATGATTTAAACCCCCTGTAAATATATACATTTAAAATAAACATAATATACACAGAAAGTAAAACACAAAGTGCATTTTTACTATTGTCAACATAAAAAATGTACTTAGTTATTCGTCCATAGGAAAAACAGATAACAAAGCAAAAGTTCGAAGAATTGCATCTGATCCCTAATATATTATTTAATGCATGTACAGATTAGTTAATCGCAAAACATATAGTATTCAGAGTTAGAAATTAGAAGCTCTAAGTCAGATGTCAATTAAACTTTCCCTCAGTTACAAAAATATTCTTGGGTGCATTTTAAAATTTGTTTTGTTTCTGTGGATGTATATTAACATGCAATGTAATTACTAAGGCCTGGACTTTGATGCACCAATCTAAAAGTAAGAGTATAAACAGAGGAACACTGGTTGATAAGTTGGAGTTTGAGCCAAACCAGTGAAAAAATTCAGAAAAGTTAGGCGTCAAAAAGGACGACTGGATCTCAAAACGACCAACCATCACTAATTTCTAACCCTGACAATATTATAAGAGAAATGTAAAACTTATTTTTATTGTTAAGGTCGTTTTCATTGCATAAGCTTTTAAGTATGGTCGAAATTATTCAGAACCAAATACTTAATATTCTTTATATTTTCTATGTCGAAAAGTTAGCAAATAAGCATAAATTACGGTTAAGCTTCAGTAAACCTAAAAAGACAACCAGGCCTTCAGGACAGTTATTTCTCAGATAAGTGAAATACAAGAAAGGCACAATAGTTTCAAAAATGAGGTAATGCAAACAACACCTGCTGAAGGTCAGCAGGTCGGAATGCGAATATGAAGAGTTGACTAGCAAGTGCGATCTCAGGTGTGGGAGAGAATACGTTGGTTGAGCTTGTGGGCTTTTAAGTTAAGGTGGGCGCTCTCATCTTTTCTTTGTAGTTTTGCATGAAAATGTCCTATACGAGGGTGTCATCTCCACAAATATTAGTGTATAAAGGATATAATTATAAATTATAGCTTCGGGAATTACGAAACCGTTGAACTTTTAATGTTTTGTTGACAACAATAAACTTTTGCCTATGCTTGAATTTTAAAAGGAGTGTTGTGTGCTTGTAAGAGTTTTAGAATATTAGTTTAAATATAAGTCTGCTTTCATTTTCAAAAAGACGAGATTGAACTAGTTAAATAAGGCTCCTAAAAGATTTTCGAGAATAACAATGACAACGATACTTCTGTCTTTTTTATTTGCATCATTTTCTTCCATTATTTTTCCAGAAAGAAAGGATTTTACTATTAAATTGATAAAAGTTTGTTTATAGTATGAATGAAATTTAAAGAAATGACAAAATATTGTTGTCAATGAATCATCGCATAGCAATAAATCATTTATTTCGTATGCTATTACCTGTATTCGATTGGATCTTTCCCTTCGGGATTCATCCCGGACCGTCGCCAATAGCCCGTAGTATTGCTCAAGAGCAATGTAAATTCATCTACTTGTATTCGAATTTTTATGTGCTAGTAACTTTCGGTGTGGTTATTAATACAGGTTGTATGTGTGTGATGCACAAACGTTGTCTTACATAATTATTTTTTCTTACATCTGTCTCATCTATTTTTGGAATTACTATGCATAGATGACTAATTTTAAGATCGTACAGGGAAGTATGTTTGGTAATGCCTGTCATGATTTAGTAAATAGTCAAATTGTTATAAAATAACTATACATATTATACAATTGTTTTAAAAAAGTAAATAGACATTCTTGCAAAAAAAGCTCCAGAAAGCCTAGAGGAATTAAAGTTCTTATTTCCTAGAACAAAATTTACTTACAATTCAAAATGCATTAATAAAAAAATTGATTTAATTCCTTGTAAAAGTATTGAAATCTTTCCGTCTAGTTTTTAATAGAATTTATTGTTTTTAATTACGTATGATGTAAAAGTTATATATATATATATGTATAATAAACACGGTTAAAATACTTTCTTTTGTCGAAACGTGACTTGTTTCAAATACGGTTGAAAAATTTAAAAAAAATGTGCAAAATAAAATTATTGATCTTATCTATACCTTTATGCTTCGCAATCTAATCTGGATTCAATAGCAGTTTTACACTTATTTTTAATTTCGTATTGTAAACATTTTTAGAGGAACGCAAGAAAATAAATAATGTTCAGTAAATGATTCTGGAAATGTTAGAATTTTTCATGTCCACATTTACTTTGCTGGAGATTTTTTAAAACGTGAAATTCTAGCGAGAATACCTAAAGTTATACCAAATATGGTAGAAAAATAGATGGTAATATTTAAGAATAGTTTCACAAAACGAAGTGCTATTCAAGTAGGAAATTACTGAGACAAGTGTTCTCAAATGCGATATTTCTTAAGTTTTGATGTAAAGCATTCCTTACTGTGTTAAATTACATAAAACCTCTTCTATTTTCTTTGTAAAAACGAGTTATTAGAACTTTGGGAAAACTTTAGTGTAATCAACTTTTATTAATTCTATGAGATATATGAGATGTTTTGTATTAATAAATGGAATTTGCATTATATCAACCTATTTACCTTAAGTTTGTTTCATCGGTTCATTTTAGAACTTAATACCCTCAATATATAAAGGTTTCAAGCTCAAAGCAAGTTAACATTTTTTAACTGTATGGTATTAACGATTGTAAAGCTAGTATGATTATAAAACTTGTAATGATGAGAGTTAAATAATCTTTCAGGGATGGTGGCTTGAACAAAAGTAGCAAATAAAAATTGCAGTCATCAAAATGTGTGAACATATATTTCAATATGATTTTCTGTAATGTATGCCAAGAAAAAATTTCTAACCAATTTGGACGCGTATGATATCCGTATCCTTTGTTCTACAGATTCTTAAGACACTCATAACATATTAAAAAAAACACATTTTCAGAAAATGTTTCACTTACTTTTTCAGTTTCATTATGTCCATTATCCTGGTGTCCATTGGATGAAGAATTTGCCAAATCTGCTTCGGAAGTTGCTTGGGATTTATCCTCAGCTGCAATTTGATTAGAACCACTACCGAAAGAAGCCAGATTTTTTAGGTCCTTTGGAGCGTTATCGATTCCGTTGGAATTATTCGTGTATACATTTTTGATTATAGAATCTATCCTAGGTGGAGGTGTCACTACCGGTTTCACAAACTTTCCAAACTTGGGGCTCGTCTTTTGTTTCGAGAAAGAAACGTTAAGGTTGTTCTTTGAAAACGAGTTCGTATTATTGCTGAAAGAGGCATTGCCATCTTCGTTCTGTTGATTAATTCCGTTCGTCTTCTGGAATTCTTCATTTCCGTTCTTGGACCTATTGGTCGTTGTTTCTTCGCATGGCTGAGAACCAGGATTTGTTTCTGCAAACGATCCGTTGTTGCTGCCATTCGATTGATGAAACGTGCTAAAGGTTGTGAGACTTCGTGGATCGTGCCATACATCGACCTGAAAGAAAATCAATAATGTTAAAAAACAGAAGGAAATCTTTAGAGTCTAAATTGTACACACGCGAAAAATTCAAATAAGAAGTATGAAATGTTTTTTCTAATGCAAGATAAATATTAGGTAAGTGTGAATGCCATGCTGTTCAATTAACAATCATAAGAACAGACTGTGATACTCATAAATAAGTAAATTATGAAAATAAAACATTCGCAAATGTCTCAAACCACTTAATGAGTACGCACTATCCATTGCACAGACTCTGGGAGAGAATTATATACCTACTGATCATTAGAATAATATTATTATTATTTTTCTTTCATGTGAACCACAGAGGACAGATGATTTCAGTCCTTTTAATAAAACGATTGGTGAAACCTTGAAACTTTATATTCTATTATGTTTTATGTGGATGAGAAACTCAAGGAAACGATGTATGGAAAAGAAATAATATCACAGAAACCAGATCTCCACGATACTTTTAATATCAATCCAGGCAGCGATGACCCAGTTATTCAAGTCGAGAATTAGCAATCGGAAGGGTGCGAGTTCGCGACTCGATCCAACCAAGGACTGTCGTTTACGTCGTGGCCTCAAATATCTTCACGTTGGCATGGTGTGGAAGTTTGGTGTGAGGGGTTCTAGTTTAGGCGTTGACCTCGTCATCTGATCGAGATTCAAAATTATAGAGTTGTCCTGGAATCTTTCCCTTCGGGATTGATCTCGGACCGTCGCCAATAGCCCCTTTATGGCTCCAGTGCGAAGTAAATTTCACTACCTACCTAACGTAATAACAACCCTATACAAGATCTTCATTTCAGACCTTTTTGAGATTGAAATAAAAAGTGAAAATAAGTACATATATTTGAAATTTAACTGTGATATTTTTATTCATCGGCTCAGAAAATTAAATCCCTAAAAATATGTAATTTGAGATCTCTCTCGTAATTGTTACAGTGCATTATAATATAGCATATATTGTACATACAGGGGGAATTAAAATTTGTTAGACAAACTTTAAAGAATGGTAGAATGCTACAAAATAAAAAAAAGTGAAGCTTTGGAATAGACTAATTACCTACCTATATTTGTGTTCTAAACAACAATATTTAATAGGAACACCAATTCATACTAATACGGGGCTTTTATTTTTACGTCGTTTTAGCAAACCCATCGACCTTCTAATGAAATAGACGGATCATGTGGACGGAATCGCTGTCGTAAGATCTCTAAAAGGTAAATTACAAATCGACAGCCGATTGGCTATAAAATCTCAGACTAGTGTTTTTGATAAAGGTGGATAGTCACTTTAACCAATCAATAATTTAGGATTCATACTTTTACCCACAAACACGTGACAGATCTTCAAACCTAGCAACTGGAAGAAATAACATGAAACTGTGGACACATGCTCCGTCTTCATTTTAGGGTGCAAACTTCTACCTCCATATTTTTAAAGAGTTCATATTCCTAAATTTGTTAACTCTATTTAATTTGATGACCTGATTATTATTAATTCTCCTTTTATTAATATTTGGAAAGAAATTTATCCTACGGAATTAAATCTTAAAAACAGTGTACCTCTCCCCCACCCGACTTTCATGACTTAAAAATAGATAAACAATTAACTTAATTACTGGTACTTACGACAAACGAAATGATTTCCAATTTAATATCAATGAGTTAGTTTCCCTAGTTAAAAAACTCGTAATAAACAACTCCAAAAAACTAAAATTACTCTTCAAAATAACAATTTTCCCATCAGTTTTCAAAAATATTTTTTATATAATTCATATCTATTACTTTAAAATCTGAAATACTTCCTTCCTGCTTAGATATAAAATTGGATTTAAATTTTATTTTGTTTTTCTTCTACTACTAGAAGTTGCCACTACCACCATATACGTATAAATGTATACTGCTGGTCACCGTAAATGCAACACCCTGAAGGAAGCATGCAAATAATATGAAATTTACAACATGCATTAGCGGAGGTGAGATATGCAAATGATTAGAATTTCAGCGCAGACGCACATCACGCGCGCCTGTGGCGCCACTTCAAAGCGCTATTTAAGGCTTGGAGATTTCGACGATTTCAAGTACGGCAATTGTGTTTTTCTTGTGTTTTTTTCAAAAAAAAACCCGATCAATTATGCCTCGTAGAAAACAGC
The DNA here is from genome assembly GCA_933210815.1 of Meta bourneti. Classification (NCBI taxonomy): domain Eukaryota; kingdom Metazoa; phylum Arthropoda; class Arachnida; order Araneae; family Tetragnathidae; genus Meta; species Meta bourneti. Next base: position 74,324,994 of record OW119929.1, on the reverse strand, counting down.
GATCATCTTTTGATCAAGTATCCGAGTTCGACAGAGGAAGGACAGTGGCCTACCGAGATTGTGGATTATCTTTCAGGGAAATCGGTAGTCGTGTTGGACGAAACCAAACAACTGTAATGCGGATATGTGATCGTTGGATGCAGGAGGGTACGATGGACCGACGTGTTCGATCGCATCCACCTCAGTGCACCACTTCACGTGATGACAGGCATATTGTGCGTATGGCAGTGACGGATCGCTCAGCCACATCACGAACCATAGCACAGCGCATTCAGTCTGTACCGCATCATCCAGTGTCTGCGCGTACCATTCGACGCCGTTTACAGCAGAGTGGTCTGTCCGCAAGACGTCCATTGCTTCGTCTACCCTTGACGCAGAACCATAGACGTTTCCGCCGCCAATGGTGCGATGAAAGAAGGATGTGAACGGCAGAATGGAATGAAATTGTCTTTACTGACGAGTCACGCTTCTGTCTGCAACACCACGATGGTCGGATTCGAGTCTGGAGACACCGTGGAGAGAGGATGCTGAACAGCTGCGTTATGCACCACCACACTGGTCCTGCACCGGGTATTATGGTATGGGGCGGTATTGGATATCACTCTCGCACTCCTCTAGTACGCATTGCCGGTACTTTAAACAGCCAGCGCTACATCTCCGAGGTGTTGGAGCCAGTTGTCCTTCCTTACCTTCAGGGCTTGCCCACAGCCATATTTCAACAGGATAATGCGCGACCACACATGGCACGCATTGTCCAAGGGTTCTTCGTCAATCGCCAGATTGAATTGCTTCCCTGGCCAGCTCGCTCTCCGGATCTTTCGCCGATAGGAAACATGTGGTCCATGGTTGCTCAACGATTGACCCAGAATACATCCCCAGCTGCCACACCAGATCAACTTTGGCAACGTGTGGAAGCTGCTTGGTCTGCTGTACCCCAAGAACACATCCAAAGTCTCTTTGAATCAATGCCGAGGCGTGTGGCAGCGGTGATCTCCAACAATGGCGGCTACTGATTTTGGCAGGAACCACACTTCACAGAAGTCTATAAATTTAATCATTTGATACTTGGTCAACATGTTATCTACAAAATAAATTTTGTTGTGATATCTCTTGTCTTTCTTGGTGTTGCAATTTGGGTGGCCAGCAGTGTAATTACAAATCAAAATATAATTTTGTCCTCAATCTCTTCCTGATAATAATTATTGTATAAAATAGATATTTTTCTTCATATATCCTAGCCCTTCGCACGTTTTAATTTTTCTTTCTTGAGCTTTTTTTTTATTTGATTTAGTTTTGTAATGTTTCTTATAGGATTTGGCAAAGTCTCCTAAATTATTTTGACCCTGTGTAGCAATTGTTGGTGTAGTTGTATGTTGAAAAAAATTGTTATTGTTATTTTGTTGCTTTAAAATATTGTATTTGTACGTTTCGGATTGATAATTTTTTTGTTATTTCATCTGAGAATTTAGAGCATAACTTGTTGAAAGTAAAAATATACGGGATTTGGAATCTTAAGAATCCAAGTAAAGCAAAATAAGGAAGCTGTCCCTTTTTGAACTAGGTTGAATTAATAACTTATTTGGAACTTTGTCTCTTAAAAATTCTTTTTCTTTAACAAACTACTTAATAATCAAGTTTAATGCATCTGGAGATAAAAAATGCATTACATGCAATGTGCTTATACCCCAAATTCGTTTTAAATCGACTCCATGCCTACAAACGACTTTTTGCACAATTCTGTATCATAATGTGATGATGACTGTGTCACTGATGACCCAGAGAAAAATCCCGAATAAAAATGAATGGAGATGGGGCAGATTCCTTGCAGAAATCTGTGTCTTTGTTTCAGTGATAACGACCTCTTGGTGCTAACGAAGTTCCTCTTCTTGTTTGAGGTTGAGTGAGCACGAAACAGTAATGATTGTGGCAAGCTAGATGCCATACAATGGGCATTGTATCCTTATGAGAGAGAGGAATTGGGGAGAGGATACACACGTCTCGTGTGATCCAAATTTGTGGCACACGGAAAGGTGATAGGCAGTATTTGTTTGTCTAGAATGGGTCCCTTATTCTTATTTAGTAGGATCGGCCATGTTTGAAAAATATCTTCTAAGTATTAAAGAAGACGTCCATAGGAACAGAGAAAATTGTTTTGGAGTAGACAAAAATTGTTAAAATAGACTAAAATTGGAATTTAAAATTTAGTCTACTTTAATCGTAAAAGGTGTGTTTGTCGACGGTAAAAACATGAATATATCGATGAATGGAATGTTTATCTAAGAATAAAGTTTAGTTTACATTTCGGAAAATTGGTTTGGCACCGTTCTATGTATTGCAGTATGACGTAGCACATCCTAATATTAGTTTTATTAATGTAACCACCAGAAGTCTGTATGTTTCTATCACAATTCAGTGGTTTGTGTGTCGAATACTTGGCGTTATCTGTCTTGCGTTTGATTCAGCTTCGCCAAATATGGCCATTGCGCCATAAAACACAACTAACCACCAGAGAAGTGATCAAGACATAGAAGTAATGTATAAGAAGTGAACAATACTTATATACAATGGTTTATGTTCGTATTTGATGATTTGAGGTAATATCCTTTATAAAATGAACTTCTGAACCACTTGAACCTTTCTATGAATACGTACGAAAATTGTATTTATGAGGATCTGAGCTTATTTTGTAGAGTACTTTCAATAAAAACTGATAAGATCATGCAGAACAAAATCTTCGGGTACAACTGAAATTAATCAAATATTTCTGTCGCGAATCAAATGTCAGGAATATTTATTATTCCATCTCCACGCACACTTAAAGTGAAAAACTAAAAGGAAGCAACTTCTCCAAACAAAACACTTGAAGTTCAGCAACTTTTAAAGAGAAAACTCAAGTAGCTTAGCACTTAGTATTATCTAGACAACAATCTAGACAGACTACATTATAATTTACCAACAGACGCCTATATATATATTCGTCATGAATTGCATCTCACAGGTTTCTTGTTCATTACTTTTTTTACAAAATTACCAAAATATAGAAATATTAATAAAAAATGAAAACTTCACTATCCACATTTAAGCATGATTTAGTGAGTTTTTAATCCGTTAAAATATTAAATACGTGCATTTTTGTTGTGCACATGAATTAAGTGGAACATTAGAAGTGTCATTCATTTAAATCATTGCATAATGCTGGGTCATATCCATGTTTTGACAGAAGTTCATGGAAATATTTTACAAGATCCTAATTCGTCTCTTACTGTAGTTTTGCATTAAGTTCAGACTACAAGAATAAAACAAATATATTCAGAAAATTGGATGGTATAGAATCGCCAGTAGATAATAGTTATAGCGTAATAGGAAGAGTGAGAGAAGAATGGTAGAAATGATATCGAAAAAGCGTATTAAATATAAAAAGGATTGTGATCTGTTTCAATTCGTTAGACAAACCAAAACGTTTTAGGTGGGACTTTATGTGGTATATGATTTTTAGAAATATACAAGGATTTAAAATAGTTTCCAGCAATTTTTTTACGTGATGCATCGTAACCGCACTGTGAATTTAACGCTTCTCGCAGATCTTCTCGTAAGAAGTGCTTTATAAGTTATTTTTGATACATTAAATTATTAGATTTCAGAAAGCCAGTATGTTTCTTGATGGTTTATAAACGTTACTGCCATCATTTTAAATTTAATCCCATCTTGTAGCATCAAAAAACTATTATTATAAATTACAGCTTTATTACACTGGGTAAATGGAGTAATAAAATTGAAAATTTTTTATTCGTACTATTTTTTATTCGAGTTTATGAGTATTAAACCTATACTGATATCCTGAATGAAAATTTCAGAATAGACATACATTAGATTCATCACCTATAAAACCCTTTTAAAAACTTCTTGTAGAAACTTTAAGGATAAGTAAAACTCAAAATTAAACCGTATCCACTTACTTATGTATGTTCTTAAGGTTCGCAAGGGTACTTTTAGGTCGCGTTGGATTATTCTTGGTAGAACCTTCCTTTTTCCAATAAGATCAATAAATCTAATACTAGCTGATAAAAATATTATTATCTTTCATTTCTGCATGCATCTTAGTGTACCCTCTAGCAAAACGATTTTTCAATCTTTTTCATCTCATGACACACATAAACTAATTACTAAAATTCTGCAGCACCAAAAATAACATTACACTTTTTGCCGATCTGACAGGCATAATTTTGAATGATTTACAAAAAATAATACTAATTACCTACCCTTTTTGTTTCAAAGTGGCTTTTAAAAATATTTTTGAAACAATTTAATTAGTATACTTTATAATAAAAAGTAATACTCAAAATTATTTATAAAGGTATTTAAAATTCAGGTATTACTTTAAATTAATTTTGTGAACGCAATTCGCAAAGTTCAAAACTAAACCATTGAAATGAAATAGTTCTTACGCGATTTCACCATCCTTAAAGCACATCAGTGACATTCTTGCGGCACTAGTTTAGAACTACTGCTATAGCATATACGGGTGATTATTTGCGGGCATACATCTCCATATGAATATTCTAATTTTGTGTTTCCTACCTCCCCTTAAAGCTTGTAAGAAGTTTTGGATCATCTTGAAATTTCTGAATAACCTGTAACCTCTCACAAATTTTAAATCCAGGTTTGGTATTGTGTGTGTGAATTAGTTCTACAATTCCTTTGTTCTTAGGTTATATAAGCAGCAAATTCTAAGGTCTTACTTTCCAATTCAAATTTTTGTGGAATAAGAAGCATTACTCTTCTATAAAAAATGATGATGAAATGATGAAAAAAATTATAACCCTGCAAACAATAACGGCTGCTTTCAGTATCTTCATCATCGCTGATCCTTTGCAGGCTTTCATAAATGTTAAACAAAAGGAGTGTTCATGGCTTTAAATTTGTTCAATGTGGCATAGACGAACTCTGGAAAGAAAATTAATTGCCTAGAGGGAAAGGGGATAAAAAATGTACCGTAACGAAATAAACTTATATTTTGAAGACAATGGATTTTTTAAGAACTCCCTTTCCATCTTGTTTCTCTTTGACAGTATTCGCACTCAGGATTTTCTTATCATCCATCGTTCTGAAAAATTCTATTCAGTTATTGCAGACAACATTAATTAATCTTTCTTGGTTTTAAGAAGTCATTAACAGTTTTTCGATAAAAGGTTATTGTGAGATTTTATATTCTTTTTTTAATTTAATGAAAACCTCAAAAATGCGTTTCTGTGGAAAAAATAAGTACTGTTTTCTAATATATTTAAAATAAGAGAACCTATTTAAAAAAAAATTTCCTCTTAAATGTATGTTTCTTTCACGAAGCAAACATTTTTTAATAATCTACATTCAAGTTATTTTGTGTGTTTTGAGTGTTTTTGTGTTTTAATTACTCACAATCCAATTTTGAATTATTTTTTAAAATAAATATTTAAATTTGAAAAATATTTTTATCGAAATTTTCGGTCAGACAGCACTTAATAAATCATAATGTATTATTCTTAGATCATATCTGCTCATGTTATCATACATTAAAATTATATTTCATATGATATTACTTTGCTTCAGTCGAAACTCAAAAGCACTCTGAAGTTATATTTTGATATGATTTAATAAGCTAAATTGATATACAAATATTTTTTACCTTTCGGGGCACCGCACATGCTCTCCCCAAACCTCTAAAATTGAAATTCAAAAGCACTCGTAGTATTTATTTTCTTTTGGTTTCCGTCCGCAGATTTGATTCTCCAGAGGAATAATGTAATGTTTGATAAGGCATAGCTAAACGACAAATTGCAAATACGGCCGTATTCCCTTATTTCAGTACATAAGATAATTATATAGTAGTTTTATACAAGAGTAAAGAGTTGAAAAATATTAAAATTTTTTGTCTTATAACTAAGTTAAAGTAAATGAGTAAAGAGTTGAAAAATATTAAAATTTTTTGTCTTATAACTCTTAGACACTAAGTGTATTTCAGAACTTTGTAAACATTGGTTCGAGAAACCTTTTCGTCTTGTTTCTTGATTAGCTTTCATTTGTAGTCGTAAATTACTCTTTTAAGTGGCACAAAATAGGCTGAACAGTGCCGGGTGTTCCAAAACTTCCTGTACAAATTTAAAGTGGAGATAGGAACACTAGATTAAACCGTATTCACCTAGGGATGTATGCCCGCAAGCAAAAATTCAAAAGTTACAAAAAGTAATTTATGAAAATATTGTTGATTCATTGCCGTTTCATATTTTTATTTCTGTAGGCGATAAGTTACATGAGTAAAAGCTTAACTTTCTTTTTATAAAAATAGCTCTGGATCTAGAACATTTTGAAGAGGACTTTTTCAAATGGTTTAAATGTTGAGTGGTAGCAACTATAACCAGACACATACAATTAGAAAACGTTCCTGTACTAGAATTTCTATTTGTTTTCACTATAGTAAATCAATTAAATGTCAATTATGTTTGCAAATGACAACGTTCCTGGAGGTTTGCTAATTAATAATACTAAAATTTTAGTTTGATGGAGCAGATATTCTTGTGGGAATTACTCTGTATTGCATTTGCATACTTAGGTATAAAGAATAACCTATCGTTTTGAGACACTTAAGCATTAGTTTAACCCAAGATAGATACGTTCAAAACATTTAGTCTTGAAGTAAAGTGATAGAGCACCATATATATCTAAATGTCAAGGTCAATAGTGTGTATTCACTGTATTTGACACTAAAACGCTTTAACGATCTAGTAGCCGAATGCTCCAAATTTTATAACTATAGATCAATTTTGTGATCAAACACAAATCTTGTAAGTGCAGAATGTAAAAGAAATAGTAGAATTGGTATAGGTGACTGACTTAGTATTTTATTCCCCTACCCTGACAGCAGTTGCACAAACTTCACATTCACCTTCCAATAAAATTGGTTTAAAGTTACATTTTAGGCTATATTATCGATTATACACTGCTGTCCATCGGAAATACAACACTATGAAGAAAGTTTCCGAAAGTATTGACATTTGCACAATGCATAGATAATGGGAAGGTATGCTAATTATTAGCACTTCATCGTATATGCAAATCATGTGCGAAAGTAACGCTTCTTGCAAGCAGTAATAAACGGAGGAGCAGAGAGATGGTTTTATATTGCAATTGTATTTTCTCGCTGTTTCTGTGTATATGAAGCTATTATTATCATGCATCCTCGAAAAATATTGCAGTCATAAGAACCCACTTCTGAGTTTTATAAAAGAATTGTGACTTATCGAGTCTGCGAATTATCCTTTAGAGAAATCTGTGCTTATGTTGGACGAAATCAATCCACAGTGATGCGAATGTGGAATCGGTGGGTCAGGAGGGACGAATTGACCGAAGTGAATGATTACAGCAGTCTCGTTACACCACCGAAACAGAGAACAGGCATCTTGTGGATATGACTCTTACAGATTGTACTGCATTATCAAGAACCCTAGTTCAAGAATTTGGGTATGTTGCAGAATAACCTGTGGGAAAACGTGCAATTCAACGTCGCCTGCATCGTCGTCGATTTTTTTAAAGACGTCCATTGAAGCAACTTCATTTTATTCTACACCCCCAAGTGTCTGCAATTGTGCATAGAACACCACCCATAGACAAACGAATGGCATAGAAACGTCTTTTCAGACGAATCTCGATTCCATCTATAGCACCACTAAGATCACATGGCGGCACCGCGGCGACAGACTGCATGACTCTTGCTTTATATATTGCCATACCGGTTTGTCACCTGGCGTTATGGTATTGGGATACCCCATAGGATTCTACTCCGCATCCGCCTAATATACACTGCCGGCACACTCAACAGTCACCGCTACATCTTTGAAGTTTTGGACCCTGTTGTCCTCCCTTACCTTGAGAGCTCGCATGCGGCCAGTTTTCAGCAGGATAATGCGTGACCGCATCTGACATGCAACGCACAACGATTCCTCAATGTCCACAAGGTTTCACTTCTTCCATGGCCCACCCATTCACCAGATCTGTCGCCTATCGTACACGTTTGATCGATAATCGCCCAACTGGCACACCACAGACCACCCGCGGCTATGCCAGATGAACTTTTGCAGCGTACGGAAGTATTGTGGACTAACATAATCCACCCAAACACATATCTAAAGCTCTTTCAATGCCTAGACGCGTAGCAGCAGCTATTACCTCCCATGGCGGCTGCACAAAGTACTGATTTTTTCGCCTTCCGCAAGTTGAAAAAGAAGCTGTTTTTCAATCATTTCACCCTTGTGCCTATATACTATTCGTATGATAAATATGGCTCTGATATCTGCTGTCCTTCATGGTGTTGCACTTTGGATGGTCATCAGTGTAATTTGAGAAATGAATAAAAGGTGGTTTTATTTACTTTACCATCGCGTAGTTCACCGTTTATGCTCTCGCAGATTAATATATTGAGAGATCAAAGAACGTCTCAACATCATTTAAGCATTCATGTGACAGACAATTTTTTTTAAATCAACCAAAGAGCAATTTCTCAGACTTCAAGTTCCGAAACGATTTGCCATTTAAATTTTTTTAAACATTGTATTGACAATGAATTGTGTATTCATAGTTGTATTTTTATTTCACAAGTTCTTAAGACACTAAAACCTTTTGATTACGTTGTTCAATAAAAATGGGCGTTTACGATTTCAGTTAGCCATAGACGCCAGACGAGTCTAACACCATCTCCTAGACAGGGTCAAAACAGGAGGCTTAGAGTAGTTAAAATAATAGTGAGTGGCATTGAATGGAGTAATTTTTGCGTTCGTCGAAAATCAAAGAAATAAGAAGTCTTGGAAATTCTTACTTTTGTGTACATGATTCCGTGCATTCATTCTTATATCTCTTATTTTTAGAGACCTTTGTCAATTTCAAATAGGGTCACTTGGACGTTTTAAAAGCATTCATATAGGTCGTTTGAACAAATGTAATTTTTTCTCAAGGAAATTATTTTTGTGATGTAGTTTTTAAAAGGTTTTGAAAAATTAAAAATTCTTTGTCGTAGTGGTCAAGGTTGACTATTTTATGAGTTGAAGCTATTTTTAAGCAAATTATATTACCCGTTAAAATTGTAAGTACTGTTTGAAATGTCTGTTAAGCTATGCGTTTAAATTAGGAATGAAATTTATTTCCAACATGACAGAGGCTTTGGAAAAGGTTGGAAAAGGTTATACATTAGGCAATATATAATCATAGGTCATGTGCTGTAGAGGAGTTTTTGTCAGTCTATGCAAAAAATAGATCGTTTTATCTGATAAATATCTAAATATTACTTTCACACAATGGGCTTTAGTTATCTATTCTATCATATTTAGTTTAGTTCTTACAAACATCATTGAAAAGGAAAAGGATCATTAATCATTGCACGCATCATGTAGTCTCACATAATATCACACATTTTCTAGGCGTTTACAAATTTTGACGAGTTTTTATTTAGTACTTTTAATCTATTATTCATGACAGAATACTTAGATTTAGGCAGGATAATTTGTACTTGATTTTATCCATTTATTTAAATTTTATAGGATTAATCAATTAATTGTTTAGTTTACACATGGTAAACTATTATATTTTGTTCAAAAATCGCTCTTAGATTTCTGGAAATTAATTCAAAATAACTCACCACCTTTATCATGTACACTGGAGGCATTTCTGCAGGCGTATTCTATTTCATTTTTAATTATTTAATACTTGAGCAATTTGCAATCATAATTATACACTATCAAAATTCTTCTATTTTAAAAAAAATTCCTACCTTCTATACTATAAATAGCATGAACTCAGTTTTAAATAAAATAAACATAAATTAATTTTAAAAAGAATACCTTTCTACTTATATCTTTTAAAACTTCTAACATTTCAACTCTGCATGTTCTACATTCCGATAAGATTCATATTATTTTCTGAATTATCCAGCTGAATTCAAGTTGAGAAGATCAAATACCAACCAAACTAATTATACCGTTTTATCTCCAAGTACATCAAGATTCCCAAACTAGAAAAGTGAAATTTCGTCATTCCTAGGTGGATGAAAAGGTCACCATGTGATAATGAATATTTATGCATTACCTGGCTGTTGGATAATAAAGTCCAACAACCAAAGCAGGTTCTTTACATAAAAATAACACTTACGTGTTCTGAATTTCTTAAAACGTAAAGTCTTTGTTCTGCGAGAAGACTATCATTTTCATAATAAAGCAGATAGGGTTTCAAAGTAATAACAAAATATTTATACTGTATGATATTTTAAAGGAACGCGAAGAAATTCATTGTAAGAATGGGTATGATTTTAATTCTTTTTTCCTTTTCGAAGTAAAACGTTTAGTATTGAACTGCTATATTGATGAATAAATAAATATAACTAAATATTAGAAGTTTAATTAATCACAAAATTCCTTGTACATGCGATTTCTATATTTTTAAGATACTTAATAGAATTTGCTAAATTTTTTCGTTTTTGAATAGTTATAAAATTGATGAGAGAAATTGCTGCATGCCAAAGGTCAGTAGGGTAGAAAGTTTATAATTTTAATCAAGATTATGAATGACAGAGACAAAAGAAAAGGTTTAGTCTTCTGCTAGATCATACTCCTCTGATAGAAACGAAAATTGATGAAGAAAATAGGGTTCAATGTGATAAATGTTTTTGAAATTAATTTTTAACTCTGAAAATTTCAATTAATAAACAAATATACAACTTTCGTAGAGTCAAATGTTATAGGAACTATTTTTCAGATTTTAGTAGCCTGCCTTATTAAAAACTTAACGAGTGGCATAAATAAGCTGATAATATATCAAGGGTAGTGATAATAAAAACAAAATGTCTGTAAGGAAAAATGGTTGACAATACTAATTAATATGCTAGAATTTTTATGATCAGAAGATACCGCAATGTTTTCTGCGAAAAATGATTTGTTTTTCAAATTTATTATTGTTAAATGAAAAGTTATTTTAGAATTCTTTTGTTTTCGAATCAAACAAGCGGAAAGTTTTCACTCTACGTATAAAATTGTAGCCAGATGAATACAAAAGGATTTTGGATATAATGCTTTACACGCGTTTTGTTTGGAGTGTGAATCTGCTCGAAGCGATTTGATGGATGTGCCCCTTCACGGTTGCAGAAAATTAAAGGGACGTTAAGTTGCGTGACTTTTTCCATTTGTGTGTGGGATTATTCTAATACAAAACAAAAGGCATTTGAGTGAAATGAACACGTGTTTCTTCCTACATTAACGTTTTTCTCTAACAAATTGTTACGCTTGCTGAGCCGGAAAGTGAAGCAAAACGCGATTTTACTTTCGTTTTTCAAAGTTGGAATGTCAGATTAGTTGTGGTAAACTCCCTTTTTATTGCTTAGTAAATTAGATAAGCAGTTGTCAATTGTGTTTGGTATCGCGAACCAAGAAACATTAACACGGTCGTAGTAGACGCAAACACAATCTGCTTATATTATTATTTCACAACTGATATACTACTTTAATTTTTACTATGCTTCGTTATATTTCGATTTCGATAAATCGTGTTGTAAATAATTTTGATTTGATGATTACTTCTGAGCTTTAAGTATTTTATTGCAATAAGAATTAAAATGTTTATTGAAACAGTCTTTCAGGTGAATTGTCTATGTAGTGAAGAGCGTTATTCATATTTTGTAAATCATTGCACACATTCATAAAATTAAAAAAAGTAAACTACATGGTTTGTTCTATCAAATGAGTATATGTATTCGCAACGCGAAGCCCGAGTACAATTAAACATAAAAAAGGTATTGGAATAATAAAAGAAAGTAACTGACTTTATAGAATGTATTTAATAATCCTAGAGCACTTGTTATTAATCATTCAAATAAAAATGTCATTAACCCTTTTCAATGCATTCTGAAATTTGGAGTGAACAAACATTATATTGCTTATAAAATATAATATCGTATATAAATCCTGTGATTATATGCATTATGTAAAATTTTTCACGACCATAGTGATAAGATATATATAAAATCTACGAAATAACAATAACAGTGCGAAAAGCTACTTAGACCATTTTTCAAGAAGGCAAGAAACATTAAACAAAAGGCGCGTATGGATATCATTGACTCGCTTATTCCCATAAAGGTTCACAACATCAGACGATTGAAATATAAGAAGTAAAATCACTGCAACAATAGTGAAAGAAAAAGATATATTTATAACATCATCCCAAAAGTTAACGCAAGGGAATTGTTTCACAGATTTTTACTTTACCCAAATTACCCCTTCACATGGGTTTGGAATATATCAAGCTGGATTCCACAACGAAATAGACTTTGTGGTGAGCATTTGAGATCTCCTGATCACACAATATATTTTTACAAACTTTGGAAGCAAATCAGGACAAATAACTTCAGAAACTCAACAGACGCTTCAATTTTAGAACTAATGAAGAATAAAAATAATAGAGAACGTATGTAACTTATTATTCATGAGCTAATGCAGTATGTTTTGAACAATAATGTATAGCATTTTTTCTTATTTACTGTATAGTATATTTCTTGTATTATGTTTTGTGGGGATTTGAAATTCACTTAAAAAACCTGTGTCTACTGAGGGGACAGGGATTTAAAACCAATGAGGTACTTCTTTTACGAATAGGCCTTGGATTGAGAGTACTCAGTTTCTGGGACTCTGTTGTGATTCAGAGTAGCTTAGAGATTGAGCAACGATCATTAATTCGATGATAGTTGGACTTTTTTTACTATTTCACAGATCGTCTCTTCATCTTTTACTTTATATTTTGTGCCACCCACTAAAAAATTGCTCAGGTGACTGAAATTTCCTCGTTTCATAGGTCTCTTGAAGGATGCCCATTTCCTGAAGTTCATTTCCACAGGAAACATATGTATGAAGTATGTAATGTCTGGAATTAACTGTTCTGTAAAAGCTTTACGCATACATAGTTTTTCCGGTAGATAGCATTACAATCCGATCGCATAATTTGAGGATTACTGGCTCGAAAGTTCTCTTACAGTCTAATTTTATTCCAAGCTCTTCAAGAACTTGGTGAACTTAGAGAATAAAGACATACCGTTGCAATGGCCCCTAGAGATGGGGAAACAGCTTCATTTGTGGTTGTATGTCGCATGGTCATCATTTTCGGCGAAACATATTTCCATAGACTTCTTCATCTGCAATAAAAATGCTAATATTTGTAATACATTCTCAAATTAATGTCATAAAAAGTGACGAACTGCTGTTAGTCCTAATGTATAAAATTTATACCTTAATAGAAAAGCTGCACACGAGTATCTTCGCATTATTCTTTAAATAAATAAACATAACATTCTATTTCGTGTTAATTTCATACAGAAAAAGTAAAGATCTGTATAATCAGAGTAGCATGTACAAGTACATGGAATATGAGACAGCTTTGGGAAATCCGTGTAATCAGATGATCTGGGTACAGGCCAGAATTAGAGAGGGGCTCTGAGGAAATATTTTTTTAAATACCCGATCACCTCCCTTCGGCTTTTGGCATGACAAAGAGCTAACTGGTGGCTATTTGTGGGAGAGCAAACAGTGGGTCTCTCCCACTTGTTGCTTCTAACAGTGAGAATCGATGACACCCATGCTCTTACAAACCGGGATTGTACCTACTGGGAGGCAGATAAACTCTATGGTTTCTATACCAGGTAGGCCCAGCGTGAAGTAATAAAAGCAATAAAAATTCCACGCACTGAAAAGGGCTTAAAATCAAAATTTACTTTGGGCTGGGATTTTCATGGATGACTACCTGAGCGTGAATGGAGTTGTGTTACGAAAAAACTGTATATGATAATATGTGATGTAATATCACTGGAAGTCATTACAGAAAACACCAGCATAAGATGTGAGAAAAAGACTAAAAAGTAAAATAAAACCATCAAATTAGGTACACTTGAAATATTCTTAAACAACGCACCACGTGATCCCCAGATAACGAAAACATATCCGAATTGCAAAATCACTGCTAAATATTTGTAATCGACTTGAAATCATTTAGTGCACATGTTAAATGAGAATTCAGGGTCACAATTTATGGTTAATACACTGTCATACAATCAGCTAAATCATTTCCTCATCTATTCCATGCATTATACCCATTAGCGCAGAACAAACTCTTTATTAAAAACATTTGAGAGGAACCGGATCAAAAACCCATCGTTTTTCCGAGAGATATCGAGGAATTTTGACTGAGTCGTCATGATTTTGACATGCCTCTGGATTTCGTGCAAACAAAAAGGAAACAAAACTAATACTATTGAGTTGCATGGGAATTCGATTGTTTAGACAACGTGACCGTGCGGAACGTTGTGGGAATGTATTCTAATCGCGTGGTGTGGTAAAGTAATGAGAATTTCCTTCGATTACAATCATTGTTGTGCAAACAAAAAACGACGCAAAGTAAGATTTTTAGTCAGGCTTTATCTTGAATTTTTGTCTTTACAAAAGCAAATTCGATGAACAAATTATATGGGTGGGAAAACTTGGAAAAATAAGTTGAACACTATTTGAATAAATAACTTTTCTATATTTCAATTATTTTTCATGGGAAGATTCTCAATTCAATACTGCCAAAAAACTTTAACAAACATTAACAGAAACAAAGCTTATTGACAGTTTTGAATTGAGAATCTTCCTTTGAAAAATAATTGACAGAGAGAAAAGTTTATTATTTATATACAGTATTGTTAAATTAAAATTGAGCTGAATTTACATTTTTCGAAGAATATTGTTTTCGTTATTTCTCAAAAGTTTTAATCGAGTTAGCTTTAAAAATGTACTTGCGAATTAAATCTGAAAAATCGATTGCAAGAATATTTTCCACGCGTAAGCATCATTTTTTTTCTGTTTAACAAAATAGACCTTAGGAAGACAATAAGAATTAATATTGAAAAAAAGTTTTTCTTAAATTTTGGAGATATAATTTTTAATCCGAAAGAAATTTAAATAATACAAATAAAAAAAAAGTTTAAAGTGGAATAGAAACAATTTTTCAATACAAACCTATTTTGCTAAAAGTTTAATTGAAAGCCTGAATCCCAGTCTAAAATTTTTCTTCTGTATTTAACCCAACAAACATTTTTGCATGTGAAATTAAATCCGAAGAATTGTATCTTCAAAAAAACATTGACAAATTATGTTTCCTATAAGCATTCAAAACATATTTGAATGCTTATAATGCTTGTTTTTAATTATTGTAACCGCATGTTTTAAAATCATGGAATTGATATCACACTGGAACGAACATTTATGAAGTTAACAAATTAATAAACTTTCGTTCAGCTTGAATATGATATTAAGGCTAAAAAGAATACGTTGATTATGATATCGTAGCATATTTTTAAATTGCTCTTTGTTAATCTATTGATAACCTAAGATTACTTTGGTAGACCAGTTTAGTTCAATTTAGGTTGTTTAATACTTTTCTAATTTCCATGAAACGTATTGTAAATATCACTAATTAGAAGAGGAATATACCATTGCATTGTAATTTTTCTAGTAAAAGAATTTTAAAAAATATGAGATTTTATATCTCGATACAACCTATGTAATTAGAATCACTAATGTAATAAATTATAAAAAGGGATTTTGTAAATGAAAAATTTGAAATTCACCAGATTGGACCGTATTCAATTTAGTCGAACGTTTAAAATAACCTTGAAATCTAAAATGCCTACATGTTTACTCTGAAAGGATATTTTTAGAATATGAATCATGCACGTTTTTCGTTAAAGGGCATTTATTTCAATGTTGATTCAATATATATTTTAAACCATCGCTAAGACCGAGAATTCAAATGTTTCTCTGAGAAAATTTTTATCAAACAAGATGTTCAACGAATAACACATTTGAAGTTATTAAGTCCTTATCGTTATGACTGTAAGATTTGGTTTTGACACTGACTGGAATAAAATTTTATTTTAGTAAGTTTTTCAGATTTGATTTCTAGCACTCAATATCTTTACAACCGTAATATTCTGAAAACATTCTGCAGTTAAAAAGGCAGTAGTTTCAATTTTGGTTTACTCTGGAAAATAATAACATATTATGCATGAAGGGAGACCAAAGAGATGTGAACTGAGTGTAAACGAACGGAGCGTGCTTTGTTAATACAAATAGGAAATAAATTATCTGATTTATTTCTGATTCGGATTCTTTTGCTAACTTTAGATCTACTGAACTCTTATGTTACACTCAACTACTAAACATATAATTTTAAAAACATATTTTGAAAATGGAAGGGATTCTTTCTATAATAACTTTCGAATGCAATATAAAATTTATTTGATCACTTATCTACCTGTGTACAATTACAGCAATTAAATTGTTGTTTAGTTTTACATTTGGAAGATATTTAACTCATAATTTTGTCATAGCATGTTGTTATTTCCTATTTTTCTGACGCCGACTGAATAGTTTTCCACATTTTTATCTTAAACCCTCCACCGCTATTAATTCTAGACCTAAACACGTGTCGTGTCAATTTGTTACGCCTTCTCTGGACGACTTTCAGGCTTGGTTTGGCGATCGCTTATTTTTTGCTTCACAAGAGATAATTATATCAGGAAAAATAAAAATATTTTTATAAGACAAATTTTTAATTTTTTAAATTTTATTTTAAACTTTCGGAATGCAATATTAAACACATTACAGACACGCACATTTTATGCGCGTTTGATGAATCAATCATTCACAAACGACAAAACGCTGAAAACTTCAGAAAATAATAAGCTACTTTTCAGAGTTTTCATACCATCTATAAAACGCTTTGAAAATTACCTAAATATGAAACAAAAATACATAATTGTTTAACTGAATGAAAAATCTGATTGAAAGCTTTGCGATAAATTTTACACATTCCCTATCTTTGATTTCGTTTAGTTTAGCAATTTTCAGATCCTGAAGAATTTCAATTTTGCATTACACAATAGATATATATACTATATAGGCGTAAAGTTTGACAAAAAATTAGAGCAATGGATAATGTAATCCCGGCAATGTAATCGCTCGTTTACAAAGCTTCGTTTCCATTCGTTAATTTATTTCGCTTCAATATTACACAAAAAATACATTAATTGCTTATTGTTTAATTAAAATATTAGGTCATTAAAACGATTAAAACCATACAATATTTTTTCATGTAATTCCACAGAATTTGTTTAAATTGAATTGTTTTCGAGGTTGTGAGGAGACAGGGATGGGCATAACTATTTGCTGTACGGATCCGAATTAAATCCCTACAAAGAACTCGGCTTTTTCAGCGTTTGTTTCGGAGTTCAACAGAACTTTTAGGTAAACTATTTTTGGTCCTAGATAAAATTCTCCTAGCTTATAAGAAAAAGTTTCAGCTCAGTGAAATATTGTTCTACTTTAAAACAAACTTGAATTATATCATCATAAGATTATATTTTCACTTATTCTGAAAACCCATCACCATTATTTAATTTATTTTTTCAAGTTATGGGTTCATAATGACTATTACTGAAAATAAATGACGATTTAACTAAAATATTGATTATTAATTATCAATTATTATTTATTAATTTTTCACTACTTCTCGAAACTTTATATTAAAAGTTTTAAGAAAGAAGTTTGATTAATGAGCCAAGAATTGTCTCATTTTCATTAAAGTTTTAGATATAGATGAACATGAGAACTTTGAATATGACTTTAACTTGAGTAGTATGTATTTGAATACTTTAAAAGTCTTTTACGTATTAAATAAAAATGTGAAGCATCTTAAAAATATTAAAAAATCCTTTATTTCAGTAAAAATAGGCTTTTACTTTCAACAAAGTAAAAACCTAATTCCTTTTAATATTTTTCCTTTTAAGTGGAATAATATTTTCTTGGAGTATTTTTTGTTCAAAGTCAGTATAATTTCTTGAAAGGAATAAATGAATCGTTCCAAGCCCGATAAATACTAAAGATGGATAAAAATCAAGACAAATAAATTGAATTGAAAATACTACTTCCATGCAATCACAATTTGACATTTTGTTTCAAACCGATTTTAAACGAATAGCTTGCTTTAATTTAAAATATGTCTCAATTCCTAATTTGTTGCAACTTGCCTGTTCAATTAACATCTCTCCTATTGTTTCTGTTCTTATATTTGTCGTCTAGGCAATAAGTATAAGTTGTCTGTTTATATTGAGCTAGTCACAATATCCTTATCTCGCTAGGAAGTTGGGTACCATAGGTTAACTAACTAAAAAACCCACATAGTCAAATATATATATATATATATATATATATATATATATATATATATATATATATATATATATATACAAATATACAAATATATATATTTGTATATTTGTTATATTTAAATATAAAAACCTATGGTACCCAACTTCCTAGCGAGATAAGGATATTGTGACTAGCTCAAAATAAACAGACAACTTATACTTATTGCCTAGACGACAAATATAAGAACAGAAACAATAGGAGAGATGTTAATTGAACAGGCAAGTTGCCGTATATATATATATATATATATATATATAACTCTTTCTTCTTTTCAAAACCTCCAGAAGCGTTTTGCGAAATCCGTTTATCTCAGGGTTTTGGAAGTGCACCACAGTGCATAAAGAATATAGCCTCGAATCAGATACTATTATTACTTTTTCGGGAGAGGAAACGAATCGAACCGTGTCGACCTTTGCTTCCGACAGATGTTTAGACGGAATACCTCTTCTGCTGCTTTGTTTTGGTTCGTAATCAGTTCGTTACCTGAGGAAAACGAGCTCCGCTTTGGCAGTGAAGCGTTCGTTTACAGGAATGCTGCTTGCGTCAGTGGCATAGTGTTCTGACCTGTCCAGACCATGGGATATCGATAACAAAGACGTAAAATACGTATCACGACCTTGATATCAGAATTTGCGATCTTCAAAATAATCACAGCCCTGTGCAAATGTCGAAGATTGCAATGGTCAACTGAATGCTTAACCTTGGAAAAGGAATTCTTAACTTTTATGCAGATGTGTAGTCATTTTCGTTTCTTGCAAAACTTTAAAACCACTCTTTGTTGCTAAGAGTTCTAAAGGCGGCTGTAGAGACGTACTTCGATGTTTTTCAGGAAATGAATTTTCAAGTCATTTTAGACCTGCATTTGTAAGCATTAATTGATTGTATGTAGAATATTGATTTGGATGCGAATTTTTTAGTTCATGAGAAGCGATTGAACTGTTTTATAGTTTGCAATGGCAAATAATTTGGTATTCTCTGCAAATCAAGTACCAATGAAGAAAGTCTTGAAATCTAATATCTATATGAACATCTTTAAATTTTTATTGATTAATATTATCTAACAAATGCTTTCTCTCTTGGTATTTATAGAGATAGGGGAGAGGGATAATTAAATTACTTATAATTTTCAGGTTACATTATGGAGTAAAAAAATTTTAAGACTTGTCGACAAAAGCTTTTAAGATTATGGACAAATAGAATATGTGATGTCACAGGTAAATAAAATTTAATTATCATGAAAATATTTGTAAATACTTTTGATCATAGATGTTTATTGATGTGCTATATATAGACGGAATATTATATGCTATTTTATAGCCACAAAATTGATTTTTCTTTGAAAAGAAGGAAACTAATCAAAAGTGTTTCTTTTGTATTTTTGGTTTCATTTCACTCAAGGAAAATTAAATAACTATTAGATTGTTTCGTATTCGATTGATATTGTTTTAACAAAAAGACGCGTTTATTTGTTGAAAAATGACTAATTTTCATACCCCGGGTCGGTACTAAATGAGTTTAGAATATTGTTTCTTAAGGAAAAGAATATTAAGATGGGTTATTACAGAACTGGGAATTATTTAAAGAAGCAATAGTTTTTGGTTCAATTTTTGGATGATTAAAAGTATGAAAATCGATCGTTTGCTGCTATCAATCTATACATTAATACGTGAAGAAAAAGCTTTGTACCCCTTTTGAAGCACATTACGCGCACGGAGGAGTATGAGATTTGGCATAATTAAAGTTCATATGGAGAAGGAGTGCAGAAAGATAAAATTTATGTATAATATGCGTTACAAATGTATTAAATTAAACAAAATAAAACATTCATTGTTTACGTTCATATAGAAATATATACACCATCTTTTCTTGAAAATCATCCTTGAACTCCTGAAAATTTTTCTTGAATTTCCTTGTAAAAATAAGTATTTTAAAATATTCTTTTTTGATCAATAAATATCTATAATTTATTTACATCATGGGAAGAACTAAAAAGTCAATTCAAACATAAATATTGTGATTTAATTTGTTTAGGAGAAAGTTGTTTTTCGATCAACACTGGTAAAGCAACCATAGCTGTCTAAAGCAATCAATCTATGCTCAATGTTATTTCGATGGCGATTTCGAATAGTTTTTAGCCTCCTAGGGCCAATAGAACGGGGGTTAAGAGTTAGCCTATGCTGACCGCAGTGTTCTAAAGTATAAGTGTACCAAATTTGGTGTGGATTGGTCAAACGGCGTAGATTTGTATAGAAA
Source organism: Meta bourneti (assembly GCA_933210815.1). NCBI lineage: Eukaryota > Metazoa > Arthropoda > Arachnida > Araneae > Tetragnathidae > Meta > Meta bourneti. The sequence continues at coordinate 74,304,433 of OW119929.1, read as the reverse complement.
ATATACACACATACATACACACACATCCTATTTTATATATATAGATATGCGTTACAAATATATTAAATTAAACAAAATAAAAAAAATTGTTTACGTTTATATACTGTAAAAAATTTAGCGGAGTAAATGCGAAGTGGATGATTTGTAATTGATTTAATCCCCCCGCAGTGAAATCCACTCCCAAGAGGGAGTTTATTTAGATTATTTATAAAAAAAACTCTTCGGAGTGAAATACAAAATGCGGATAATTTAAATCTGTCAATGTCAAATACATATTAGCCTGTGGCAACAGTCGCACTTATTTATTATTGGTGGTTTCAAAAAAGTGAGTACATTTTATTATTTTTAAATTAAACTCTGTCTAATCTTGGTCATTAAATGTTTTTTTTTACATCCAGTTATTCGCACCTATTTCCATTATGCCTCGACATAGAACATTGACGGATCGGAGTGAGAGACAAAGAAGGGATATATATTCGCGTACACATAATAATAGGCCAAATGCAAATTTAAATAGTGTAAATAGTATACAAAATGATGAATTTATTTTGAGAGATACATTTAAATGCGCACTGAATGTCATTCCAAGAACTTTTAATACTTTTGATTGTGGATTGATGGATTTACAATGCAGGTTTTGCAATGCAAAACATTTCGAATCTGAAGTCACTTTAGGTGAAAGGACTGCATTCAATTCATGTTGTCATAAGGGTAAAGCAATATTACCGGCCTTAAGTCAAAATGAATATTTTAAATCATTGTATGATGGACTTACTTCAAATGAACCTTCAATAAAAAGTAAGTCAAAAAATTATTTTGAAAACATTCGTAAATACAATTCATCATTTGCTATGGTTAGCTCAGAAGCTAAAATTTCGGATACAGTTACGAAAGGAGTGTATCATTTCAAAATACATGATGTTTTTTATCACAGATCAGGTCCAATGACTGCTGGATATGGTCGCTCACCATGTTATGCGCAATTATATTTTTATGATGTTGACACTGCTATCAATTATAGATTACGTGAACACTTTAACCGAACATGCAATAACAATATAATGCGCGAAATCTCTCTTGAATTGGAACGCATTAATCCTTTCATTCATTGCAATGAAAGATCATTGTCAGAGAGTTGAAAATCAAAATAAAGAAATGTGTATGCTCATTAAAGTAAATCGTGATTTAGATCTACGCCGTTACAACGATGCAGTTCAAACTGATGTAGCAGTAATATTTAGTACAGTTGATGGTGAGCCATCTTTTGAACGAAATATGATTTCATTTTCAAAAGTTAATGGTACCATTAAAAATATCTCTGTTTTGGATTCATCATTAGACCCTTTAGCGTATCCATTACTTTTTCCAAATGGTGATACTGGGTGGCATATCAATATTTCTCATAATGTACCAACTACATCTAATTCAAGAGCGCCCAGAAATAAATTAACCATGCTTCAATATGCAGCCTATCGAATTGCAATTAGAGAAGATTTTAGCATGTTGCACCATTCAAAAAAATTATTTCTGCAGTGGATAGTTGATATATATGTGAGAATAGAAGGCACAAGGTTATATTTCATTCGACAAAATCAAACAATTCTTAGGTCTGAAGCTTATAACAATTTAACAGATTATTTAGAATCGAACATCAATGCCAGTAATGTTGGCCGTAGAGTAATTTTACCATCTTCATTCAATGGATCTCCAAGAAATATGTATCAAAATTATTTAGATGCAATGTCAATTGTACAACATTTAGGAAAGCCTTCTTTGTTTATTACAATGACTTGCAATCCAAGTTGGCCTGAAATAGTTAGCAATATTGGTGTAGGTGAGTCTGCTAATTTTCGGCCTGATATTATTGTGCGTGTATTCAAGTCCAAACTGAAAGCATTAATTGAGGGCCTTACACTAAAAAATATCTTCGGTAAAGTTGAAGCACTCATTTATGCAATTGAGTTTCAAAAGAGAGGATTGCCTCATGCTCACATTTTACTCTCTTTAAATGAGCAAGATAAAATTGTTAACGCTACCGATATTGATAAAGTTGTATCTGAGGAGATTCCTAACATTCAAACGCATCCTACATTACATGAATATGTTGTAAAACACATGATGCATGGTCCATGTGGTGTACTTAATCCAAATTCTGTATGTATGAGAGATGGAAAATGCACAAAAGATTATCCAAAACGATTTAATGAATTTACATGTGAATCATTAAATGGATATCCATTATACAGGAGGCGTGATAATGGTATTCATGCAGAAGTTCGCGGTAGTTGCCTTGACAATCGTTATGTTGTACCATACAATCCTTATTTACTTGCCAAATTTAATTGCCATATAAATGTTGAAGTATGCACTACAGTTAAAAGTGTTAAATACATTTATAAATACGTGTATAAAGGCTATGACAGTGCATCTGTTGAATTAGGTTCAGGGCGAAATGAACAAGGTCAAGAAATACAAATTGATGAAGTTACAAATTTTTTAACAGGTCGTTATGTTGGATCAACTGAAGCTGTATGGCGCATCTATGAATTACCAATGCATTTTCAGTCACATGTTATCATCAGACTTGATATTCATTTACCCAGTAGACAGAATGTTTACTTTCGAGAAGGGCAAGAACGTCAAGCAATTGAAAATGTAAGACAAACAAAATTATTAGCATTTTTTGAATTGAATCGATCAGATCCATCAGCACGTGAATATAAGTATATTGAAATTCCTCTGCATTATGTGTGGGAAGATTCCCAAAACAAATGGAAGAAGAGAAGGCGTGGAGGTGATAAAATCATTGCACGCATGTATGTAGTATCACCAAAAGACATCGAACTTTTCCATTTACGATTGCTTTTATTACATGTCTGTGGTCCAAAATCATTTGAGGATGTTAGAACATACAATGGAATTATACACACTTCTTTTGTTGAAGCGTGCCATGCTCGCGGCATTGCTTCAAATGATAATGAATGGCGCGAATGTTTAAATGAAGCAAAAGAATTACATTCACCAAAACAAATGCGAAATTTATTTGGTTACATTTGTGCATTAAATGTGCCAGCCAATGCATTGGCGTTATGGAATGAATTTAAAGTATATCTTAGTGAAGATTTTCTGAGAGTTTACAACGTAGAAGCATCCTTTAATAGAGCTCTATTAGAAATTGAAGATATTTTGAATGTTCATAATTTGTCATGTCAAATACTTGGTTTACCAGTTCCCACATATTCGCAGAGAATAGAAGAAGCAAATACTATTGATCCAATAGAACAAGAGTTCCTGTTTTGTGAGCATTATGAAACTGCAAATATTGAACAGCGTAATCTCATTGATCATGTGATTCGTGAAGTTTTGCATCATGATACTGGATCTAATGTTTTTTGTTTAACCGCTCATGCAGGTTGTGGCAAAACATTCACACAAACAGCAATCATTCACAAATTAAATTCGCTTAATCTTCGTTGTATTGCAACAGCGTTCAGTGGCATAGCTTCAACTCTATTACTTGGAGGTAGAACTTTACACAATGTGTTTAAATTGCCTATACCCATTTTGGAAAATTCTGTAGCGAATATTACCGCAAATAGTAGCTATGGTCGTTACATAAATTCATCATCATTGATAATTATTGATGAAGTTTCTATGTGCCCACTGCAAGTGTTGAAAATCATAGATAGATTATTGCGGGATCTATGCGATGAAAATGATAAACATAAAACATTTGGAGGGAAAACGATACTTCTGTGCGGTGATTTTCGGCAAATCTTACCAGTTATCCCACATGGATCACGTGTAACTTTAATTGAAAATTGTGTTACGAGTTGGCATAAATTTGTTTATTTTCATAAACTTACGTTTACTCAAAATATGAGAGCCTTACCAAGTGAAATAGAATTTGTCGAATTCTTGAAAAAAATTGGTAATGATGAAGCCCTACAATTTCCTCAGTTTGGTGAAAATATTATTGAAATACCTCAGCAATTAATAGGAGATGAAAATAATATTATTAATGAGGTGTATGGAAATATTTCCGAAAACATACTCTCAGATAACATATTGAACTCAGTTATTTTAGCACCTAAAAATGATGATTGTACTTTGATTAATACTGATATACTTAATCAAATACCTGGTGAACAGAGAATATATCATAGCTACGATAAAATAATTTGTGATGATGACAATGACATCAATAACTATCCAGTAGAGTTTTTGAATTCTTTGACTATTAGTGGTTTGCCACCACATAAGTTAGTATTGAAAGTTAATTGCATCGTTTTGCTGATCAGAAACTTAAATACAAAGGAAGCATTAGTCAATGGAACAAGAATGCGCATCAAATTTATGTATCGTAATACTATTGATTGCGAAGTTTTAACTGGAACAGCACGCAATAAGAGAATTTTGATTCCACGTATAAATTTAACATATTCCGGAACTATTTTACCATTTAACTTCCAAAGAACTCAATTTCCAATTATACCTGCATTTGCGATGACAATAAATAAGTCTCAAGGACAAACATTCGAAAAAATTGGAATTTTATTGAGGCAGCCAGTTTTTACACATGGTCAGTTGTACGTCGCAGCAAGTAGAGTTCGATCATTCGATGGTTTGAGATTTTATGTTTCAGAATATTACGGTCAAGGGCATTTAGCAAACGATGAAAGAATTTTTACAAAAAACATCGTCTACACAGAAGTTTTGAATCATTAAATTCGTTGTCGAACTATTTCAAGTTCAATGGACAACATTTATTTTTTTAACCACCAGGTTTTTTTGTTTCAATAAAAAATATATAAAAAATACGAAGCACGTATTCCTTATTTCCTTTTTTGGATTTACTTTTATTTCAATTTTATATAATTTGGAAAAAATAGGCAGATTAACTGTGTAGCCTCGGCGAAACCTGTGGCCAGTATAGCAATAAAAAAACCCAAGAAAATGTCAAAAAACGCGTTATTCTTTTCTAGATATGGCTTAACCAAGCTATACCGTATTTTTCCTGTGACGTATTTGTACATGCTCGCAGCTTACGTAATAGAACAAAATTCAAAAAAATTATATGCAATGAATATAGATGTATACTCTTTGACAAAAGAACCTTATTAACGTTCAAACATAAAAATTAAATGAATTATGGTCGAATTTCGACCACTGGGCGACCTCTAGTCTACTACAAAACATATGAAATTTTTAAATTGAATAAACTCGGTACAAATTTAAATGGTCATACAAGGCAAATTCTTAAAGAATATATATATATTAAAATACTCTTAATTATCTTACATTGAATATTCTTATACCCAACAAATAAGTAAATGTTACGACGATGAATTGACCATCATATGATGAATGTGAACATGGACTTCACTAGGACAGTTCTAATCTACTGAAGAGGATACTAATTGGAAGAGAGGTTTTATCAATTTATTTTAGGTAAAAACGTGTAATTCGATCATTTGGATCAAATGATACAAAATCAAATCCTACAGAAATAAATACTAATACTACTTAGAAATTCGATTGAAATGTCCTTAAATCATGCGCATCTAACTTTACTACCAAGGTCATGCTAGTACTTGTATTGCTCTTAGAATAAAAATCTAACCTGTTTGAATTCTTAAGAACAGATAATTCCGAAAATTTATTGCAGAAGAAAAAAATAGAGTTTTGCAATTTAGAAGAATGTCTAGAATCGAAAGACGAACTTACATGATTCTATTATTCTGTATAGGAATATTCGAATTCTCTATCTTCAGACGTGGTTACAGAGCTCAGAATTCGTGATCGGAGTGCACCAGTATGATCAAGGACAGCTGTTTCCGGAAAGCTGAAGTCACGTTTCACCTTACACGACTAATACGAATGCGCCTTCCTTCCGAAATCAATCACGACTGACGTGTGATCACGTCACGTTATTGCCGATTCGTAATCGTTTCGAGTTTTTTTTTTTATTAAGTTAGATTAATTTTTCTGGAGAAAGTGTTGCCCTCTGCCAAATCAGAAAAATTAAATTAGATTTTTGGATTTGGAAGAAAAGTTTTTATAATTAAGCAGGACTACTTAAAATAATTCTTGCTTATTATGAATGTCAGAAAGAAAGTAAAATTTCAAAATCACTATGCATTCAGCTCAATGGTAGATATTTTACAATATAATGTCACAATCTTTTGCAGTAAAAAATTATAAATTCTGATCGCAAAATCTTAAATTGTGCCATAAAAATTGAATATTTTGACATTGGTGTCTCGTGAGGGGGAGATCTATTTTTCTAGCATTCTGCAATACTTCGATACGTGTTAAGCAATATGCAATGAATGGTGTTTAGAACTTAAAAGAACACTACAGAATATTTTTGTGCATTTGACTGATATAATGAATATTCCGTACTATCCTTTGTAAAGACCCTAGACTTTATTCGCATTCAATAAATTTCAAAACAATTTCTAGCACACTATATGAAAGATCGTGCATTTTGTAAGAATAAAAGTTTAAATGTTACTTAACATACATGCCACATGAAAGCTCTAGTTTCTAACCTAAAGTCAACACATTTAAAACTACTTTTAAAAGTTCCCGAAAAAACATTTTTACCATCATATGCAGCATTTTTTCGAGATTCAAATTTTTAGAAGCAAATATATTTTGATATTTAACATCTAGTATCAGATGAGTATGTGGCATTGTAAAAAAAGGTGCATCTATTATTGGTGAAAAACTACTAAAAATCAAAGGTAAATTAAAATACCTGTTATACAGTACAGGAAATGAAAAGCACATTATTCAGTAGTACATGAAAGAAACCAGCAAAAATCATTCAGTCCGACAACATAAATTTAAGACTTCTGTTACGAGTGCCTTTTATAACTTTTATAGAAGTTCTTATCCAATAAAACTTGACTTGGAAAAACTACTTTTGAAACCGGCGAAAATAAAGTTATAGTTGAACTCGAATAATGACAGCATTGTAAAGATATGGAGTACGTATGCGCAGAGGAAACATTATACCATTTATTAAAATATACAATAAATACTCGATTGTGTCAACACTCCACTTTATAAAGTCAAATGTTAGAGACAGAATTATTTTTATCTAAGAGACTCGATTATGTAGCGTTGACCATTGGTGTCAAGCGCTACTTGACAGCTTCTCATTTACATACACTGAGGAGCTGAGACAAAGAAGCGATTGTGGGTGAATCAACAATTCATCCGTCTTCCTAATAAATCAACTATCAAAGAAAAAATGCTCTTGTAGTTGAATTTTAAATCGTATTTCGGGTTTCTTCTGTGACTTAATCTTAGTCACAGATGAATGACTTGTACATGATCGCCATTGTTTCCTGATACAAAAAGTGAAAACCTTGATAAAACGCAGGAAATTTTGCAGCGGCATCCGGTGAAACATAAAAAGCCATGACTAATGCTCCTATCGCTATTTCGAAACGTGTCAGTCTTAGTCAATATTTGATAGTTTTTTATTTTTAGGCAGCGCTGTTACGTCAAAAGCGTAGCAAACACGCATTCTATTCCTGCGACGATGTATTCTTTTTCATGCAAAAAATCATCATATCTTCATATTCCATAAAGTACTACGAAGCTTACAAGAACAAAAAATAAAGCAAGAGTGATTTGAAAACATGCATATATCAAAGAATATTAATGATATAAGAGAAGGAATTTCGAAGAATCAGAATATAATTTTAAACAAGTAAAATAGAAACAATGTCAGAGCAAATTGAGAATAAGAAACGGTCGTTAACATATCTTTGTATGGTGGAGGCATGTAGTGTTTAAAAATGCTGATTTCATTTACTTGAAGATAAATGTTTATTCAAAACTCAAAACTATTTATTTGCTTAGTAATAAAATTCCAAACTGGTTTACTGATAATTCTCATTTTAAGGTGCCATTTGTGCAACTTTTACAATCTTAAAGTAGATATACATAGAAACTTTCAAAGTGTGTTAATAATTTGGAAGTTTCTTAATGCCTTTCACTGATGGTATAAAAACCGATTTACCCAGACAATGATAATCAAATTTAATTTTAATTAACATCTAATGAAATATTGTTGCAACACTAAATATTGCTTATTAAATATCTCTTATACGGAATATACTTGGTGAAAAAAAGAAACGCTAACTACCTGTTAACATGCTGGAGAACTGAATCACTGTTCCAAAATGTGTTTCTGTCCAAAACGTGTAATATGTTACGTATCTATCAAAACATAACACTTCGTTGTAACATAGGTAACATTTCATCTCAAACTAACATTTCATGTTCGCATTTCAAAAATTTGGCATTTTTATTTTTGAAAATAATTTGGCAGATTGAGATGTAATCTGTTAACTTGATCGTTGTTTTATAATAATTGTTTACGATTTTGTATCAAAATGCAAAAAGAGGGTGCCGAGAATTCCTCAGACTCCTAAACCACAGTACGTGAGACAATCATCTTGAGTTACCAGACATCCGGAAGGTCCTAACAATTTGCGTTGGCCGGATTCCATGTATGTTATGAATTGTTCGGAAATTTCAGAAACATCATCAATTCAATCCAAACGTTGTATTGCTTGAATCGGTTTGTGTACAAAAAATGCGAAAGTTGTTAACGGCAGTCGCGGAATGGTATGAGTCAAATAAAAAAATTTAATTTAAGAAATATTTTATTTTTGTATCTACAATACTGTTATTTAGTGCTTTCAAAAATGTTTGTTTCACTGTTTCAATACAATAGTTTTTATTAGTACCCCATGAATTGAGTTTTAATTGTCTGCATGATGTGTGTATGATTGTCTTGACTTTCCCTGAAATGTCCGGAATTATAATTGAGTTTGACAGGAATTTAAATTTTTGCTCTGGTAATCCTATTCTCAAGCAAACATTTCATTTACACAATTCAAAATTTAGTTTCTAGTTCTAAAATCGTCAAAATAATTTGGCAGATAGTTGGACAATTGTCTTAACTGAATCATTAATTTATAATAATTGTTTGCAATTTTGTATCAAAATACACAAATCGATGTCCAGAATCTTGCAAAGCCCTAGACCGAACTTTATTATAAGTTTGATCAGATTTTTTTTTATCGTTCTTTGATATACTCACATTAACAGCCAGTTACTTTGGCAAACTAAACCATTGTTTTATAATTTAAGTTCGGCATTAACATTATTTGGACAGTGTTCTATTTTTGACCAAATCCATTGAAGTCCACGAAGAGGAAATAAACTGAAACGTTTTATGCAGAAGTTCTTGAGTTATCTACAATCTTCATCCGTTACGAGACATAAACTTTGATGTTATCCATCATATATCCTTCTCTGGTATGTAAACCCATGTTCAATGCTATCTTACATCAGCATTCGGACTTTATTATCACATCATTTATTTGGTTCATTTGTTGCATTCATGCATGAGTTGTGTCTCGGGGATTTCAAATATTAACACACAAGCATACGATCACTCAAATTTATTGCATTGTTTTTTTTGTCAATTCAGAACAGTCTGTTCAACAATGAAACCGAAGTTATTTCGGAATTAAATCAATCAAGGTCGAGTAACATTCTCTGCTGCGTATTGTTGCCTCAGCTTAACTTTTATATTACTCCTGACTAAAAGCAAAGAAAAAGGCGTACAGTAAACAGTAGTCTAAAGGTTGTTTTACTTCATGAACGAAATTATATCAAACAATATTTTCTGCAACCAATTCTTCTTACATTTTATTTTTCTTCGTTTAAAAATTCGTAGAAAGATATCCAGTAACTCTTAAAAGATACTGTTTAATTGAAGTACATTATGAAAAAGTTTCCTTTTCCTCCACATTTTTTATTCAACATTATGAGCATAAATATTTTTGGATGAGTAAAACTTCTTTTAATCTTATTAAAAGAGAAATATCTCTACAGAAAGGAATATTCTAAAAACATTTCATGAAAAAGGTTACAAAAATCCCTAATAACCTCGTAAATTGCATAAATTAACCTGCATTGTTGAACTTATTTCATACTTACTGCACATTGTTATCAATAAAAAGAACGAAAGAAAAATATTAATTTTGTTTCAATTAATTTCGATATAAAATCACGATTGAATTTGTTCCAAGCACTTTTTCTTCTTACTCTGATTTTATTATATTAAAATAAATTGTTTTCATTTTAATGTACGTAGAAATTGTTAATACGTAAGAATAAAAAATCGTAGTCTATTTTCACATAAATTTACATTTCCATGCACTTGAGTATCCAAACTTTTCATATTCATTTTTGTGTTTATCTTATTTTCCCATTCCTTGGTAACCTGCCAACAAGTTAACCAAAATTTATTTTAGAATATTTATCGTCAGCTTTTATTATTCAACTAGAAATGCTTTATATACATTTCCTTTTTAAGGATTATAAACGAAACAGGATGTTGAAAAGACATTTTTTATTCAAGATCTTTTTTGTTATTTTTTATACCAACTAGAATTTTTCAGTAATACTAGGCCAGAATTTTTATGCTCTATATATAAATGTTATGTCCAATTCAACAATTTCTTCAACACGATACGCATGCTTGTTTTCATAACATACCTGGAGAACACTCTTGATTGTTTGACACAAATGCTAATTTTCGCTCTTTTGTGAGTTTTTTCGGTTAAGAGCCGTGAAATCCAAACAAAGGTGCGGTCAAGGTTTTCCTTTCTGGATAGATTAATCAAAGCGTTAGAATAAAAAATATTTTGGATTATAAATCAAGGTCAGTAGGGTGGGGAAAGAAAGACCTGTAGAGTTTTGCGTATGAATAAGAGACAAACAGAATATTAAAAAATCAGGATGTGTAAGTTTACCTCCGGCGTTTGCACGTACTATTGTAATCCATGGGTTACGTAATTATTGATCTCGTTCATGTATTGGTATATTTTGAAATTTAGACGACTTGTGTATTAAGCAATTGGTATGCTATCTGCCATTTGTCACCTTTGAATGCAATAAGAGACTAAAGTATGCAGTTTCATGATGAAAACTTTATTTTCAAGTTTAATGGAATGGTCATGTTTCGTATACTACTACAGAGAAGACAGCAAATACGAGTTGTGGAAACCCAAACGAAATCAACATTAATAACTACGCCTTTTAAAGTTCAAGAGGATTATCAGATTGATGCTATTATTACATCCTGCTTCTTTCTATATAACGCTTTGTCTATATCGATCGTGTTTTGAAAAAGGTTGTACGCCACTAATGAACCTTAATTTTGAGTTTTTGCAAAGTTATATATTTTTCTTTTAGAAGTATATATTTTTGAGAATTGTGATTAAACAGAATTGATGTAAACCCACACAATTAAATGTAGCTAACAAATTCAACAAGGCACAAACTTATTTCGCTTCTTGTATAAAATTTATTTTGCAGATGTGGGTTACGACCTTTTGCCAAAAATACCATCTATATTTACATTCGAGAGGTTTTGTACCCACGTTCACAGAATGAGATTGCGTACGGTCAACAACGGATTACTCTATAGGTATTCCGAGACATTGTGCCAAGGAGCTACATAATACGAAAAGAGAAAAAGACCGAGAAATTTAACATTTGAAAACACCATTAATTCAGAGTCTACTGTCCTCTTTTGTTCTCTACAAGGAGACTTCACTTTAAAACGTATGTAGTTAATCAAATTTATGTAACACAATGAAAACCCCTTACATATTAGAACTATTGTTTTGAATTAGAATTTGTACCAGAATTAACACCAACAGGCACCTTAGTACCTGGTATCTACAGAAACGAGTCCCATTCTAAAACTTTGTTACCAGGCAACATGTATCATAATGCTTTGATAATCCTGATCAAGCAAGATATGAAAAACTGAAAGGGGATTAAAACATCTAGCTCTAAGTGATTTAACTACATCAACAAGTGCAGTAGAGATAAGCTGTCCTTGGATGTCTTACACGGAGTCAATGATGTCCAACTACTGAAAACAAGAGGCAGCTAATCTCTAATAGATTCTGAAGTTTAGTGTCGTTTCGACCATGCAACACCTAGGGAAAAAATTATAGCTAATTTGAGCATCGTGTTTTCTTCAGATGAAGTTTAACACGAAAGGCAATTTACCAAATCCATCCCTTCCTATTTTGAATTTAACAAGTGAAATGATTGATATTCTGAGCCTAACGAGAATAATGCGATTGTCTCCTATTATCTACTGGTATATCATCAGATGTTTGAATATGTGGTATGCTATTCACAATAGCAATATGGCACATTACAGCACAACTATAATAATATTAATATACCCGTTCTAATAAACTATAACACGAGTCTGAGACTGCAGATACAATCATGATACCGAAAAACATTTGTAAAGGAGAACTGAAAGGTAGAATAATTAATTCTGGCATGTTTTGACAATAATATACGTCGATTTTCTGCACAATATTTAGTGTTTTAGTGCAGAGAATTTTATATGGTTGGAAACGGTGAGAACTACAAATACGAACGCATGATAAATATTCTTCAGTAAGCGAGTATCTTTATTCAGTCCTAAATTTGAAATCCTAGTCTGGGCAAAGATATTTCAACATTCGTAATTTCCTTTAAATCTTAAGTTCTAGTTTAATTAGTGGGCGTCAGTGTGTTTGTTCATTGCGCTAGTAATCTGCGAGTTGAAGGCTGAACAGGCTCGATTCTTGTAATTTACCATGGCTGTATTTCTATCTACTGTGTCGGTAAAATTTTCCTTGTGTGTACATGTCTATTAGCTGACGTTGTCTGTCTTGTGTTTAGTGCAGCTTGGCTAAATATGGTCCTTGCGGAATAAAATTCAAACTAACCAACCAAACCAGTCAAATTTGCCTTCGTGTTACAAAAATGACTGCAATGATTACAGACTAATTATTTACAAATAAAACACAAATTAAGCTCTTTAATACAGAACTCATCTTTACGTAAAGAGCCACGTAATTTATAAATAACAATTTATCTTTAGAAGCAAAATATTGATAAAAATTAAATTAAATCAATGAATAATTTCTATCAACTTCTCTTCATAACAGCAGTTTTCAACTGATTTTTTAACAAGCAACTTTACATTTGAATTTATTATCATTAAGCCGAAATGGTTCTCAAAGTGGGTACAAGGGAAACCTAGACTTCCACGAAGGATGCTGAATTGAGTATAATTACACTGGTCTTATAGAAATAATTATAGTGTCAGTGCTTATACAAACACCAGGATTTTTTTTGTCAATTCATATTATTCAAATGCCTATTAGACGATGTGTGCACCTTTACCAGAATAACTACTGGGCTTCATGAACGGGGTATTTTTCTCACGAGTGATAAAATATAATTACATATCTTGAAGCAATAGTTCTTACTTATCACACCAATGTAGCTGTATGCAGGTGTTCTTTGCATCGGCACGCCTTTTCCATACATCAAACGCAAAACGTGTATAGTTAGACATTAATTTAACGTAGTGTTATTAATCGTAATTTGAAGTAGTGAATTTAGCAATTTGGTTATTTTATTTTCTAATATTTTATGTTATTACATAATTATAGGTATCTTAATCTCTAACTTTTCATTTTCGTTCAAAACTGTTTATAAAATATTGAAAAAAATCATAAAAATAATAAATTGTAGCTGTTTCACCTTATATTACACCGAGCAAATAAAATTAAAGCAAATTAGTTTGTAGTTAATAAGTTAAGAAATCTTGAATTAATCCATGAAGTGTTGTAAATAATGATAAAAGTTTTAAATAATTCGTTTATTTCATACAATAGTATTAGATTAATGCCTTTCTTAGTTTAAACGAACTTGTTTTATTTTGATTAATGCGTTTTATTGTTATTACATTATTAAAACTTGTACTTACGTCTTAGTCATTTCATTTGTTTTAAAATTAATTTTAAGTTCAATAAAAATTAAATCAATTTTAAGTAAATTCAATTTGGATGAAGTCATCATAACAATGACATAAATTACAAGTATCTGATTATAATGAAGCATCATGAAAGATAATAATTTTGAAAAACATATGTTAGATAAAATACGGCATACACATAAAATATAAGGTATTGAAAGAAAAATGAAGAAATACGCAACGTCTTACATCCCGTTGGAGGTATTTTTACTTCGAAGATTACAGTGAAGATTTTTCAATTGTTCGATAAATTACACATTTGCATCTTTTCCTTGTGTTCACTTTACTTATACAGGCTACAAAAATTATTCATGCAAGAAAAGGTGGCTGATTATGAATTGACAGATGATATAACAAACTTGAACGATATTACACAGTAGGTATTCAAGCCAACTTGTTGGAAATCCGATATAAGTAAACCAGGATTGCAAATTATCTCGCGGATGGTTTCGACCTAGATATCAGCAATTCAATTGTTTAAAATTGAAAATTGCACGATGTACGGCATACAGTTTCACATATCAAAAGAAATGATTTATTTATAGACTCAGATTATGTAAACAATTCCACGTGCGTAAAATCGAATGCGGCATAGTGGACTGTTAGTTGTGTCAGTGGTGCGAATCCTTTCCAAAGTAGTCTTTGTGATCCTCTTATTTTTCACGTTAATGAAATCTTATGTATCACCAAAATGTGTTTACTCGTAGTTTCGATAGATGGAAGAATGAAATTGTCTACTTTATTATAAGATTAGCGTGGGCACGAAGTTTAAGCTAAGTATCAACTGTCATTTTTTGAATCGTAAATACTAAAGTCGTTGTCATTGTCGTCGAATGGAAATGGATGGGATTATTGCAAAAATAACTGAAATCACAAAACAACTTTTCAAAGATTTATACAAAAAGTAAAGTAATATTCACAAGAAAGTGTTTGGGTTTAAAATTTTATTACTATTGTTATAAAGTTATTCTCTCTTTATTTTAGCTGATAGCATTAAACATTTATAGAACCTACCCAGGAACCACTGTTAATGAGTGCTGTATCTTTCATTAAATGTTGTTGCTAATATCCTTGATAAGGATATAATCTGGACCAAGTCCATGTTTTATAAGTCGCATAGCGATCAACTCCTCTTCATCCAGGAGCTGTCCACAGGGACACCGATACTATTTAGAATATTTATTAGGGGCTTCAGAGCATGGAAAATTTTTCAATTGTTCGATGTTCGATTAAAGATGAAACATCAAATCGGTATTTTAAAACTTTTTATTCTTTATAAGATAAATATTTTAGAATTAAAAAAGGTTATACTTCCATTGTCCAAATTTTAATAGCAACACAACTATAAAGTTAAGATGAATAAAGCGAACTCATCTGACAACGAGTCTACATCGCTGGACCTCTGACTTTTCGTTAGAAAACTAGGGATTCCGAGAAATCCAGTTGAAGACGCTGGGTTAGTCATTTGTTAGAAGCACTGCACTCTGGCAAAAACAATTCCTGACATATCTTCAGAATAAATGTCATTAGTCCTTTTCGTGAGAACTTCATGTAAAAATAATTTCCTTTCTACTGATATGCGTCCTATTCTCTGTTATTACCTGGCCAACCCAAATTGTTCTGCGGGCCGTATTGACGAAATGTAATTTTCCCCGTGGACTGCATATAAAATAAATAATTCTAAAATGTTTACAAAATTTATTCAGAATTTTATTGTATGAATTTATCACTAATGTGTTTGCTTTTCTTTTCGAATTCGAATATTTAGGTCTTCAACAACCTTCAAGTTGTTTTCTTCAGAATCTCCTCAATCCTTTAAAAAAACACTCAAATACTGGCAAATTTAGAACAATAGAACTAATTTTATAGCAGAACAAGAGATATTCTCTAAATTTCTTGTTTCGTTTCCAAAACAGCACTCGTGGTTTAAAATTACGAGGTGTTGTCCTTGGATCTTTGACTTCGGGATTGATCCTGGACTCCGTCTCCAATAGCCCGTTGTGTTGCGCCAGTGCGACTTTAATTCACTACCCCCTATTACAACACTTCTAAGTAACTTGAGAAATTTCATTGATATTAAAGAGTCACTTCTTCAAAACAAAAATATTACTTCTAATTAACAAATCATCGGATTACACGTGAAACACATTAAGTTAAAAAACATAGTTCTGAGAAAAAGAAAGGTACTACTCACTACACTCACTATGCCCTGATCACTGTGTTTCTCAAGAAGAAATTCAAATTACAGTCAAAGAAAAAAAACACATAGTGGTCTTCACCAGTCTGGAGATCACCATATTATGGTCTAGAAAAGCTAAAAAAACTCATATCTCGAAAATTTTGACTCAGTGGTTTCACTTGTAATCCGACGAAATATTCTTCCTTTCGTGCTTGTACCAAGGTAAAAATAGGTTCGAGTTAAAAATACAAATTGCTTACTTTAAATTTATGTATTTCGAATTTTGTATGTCTCAGGATCTGTCAGGATCTCAGGATTTATGCAGTAGTTCTTACTACATATCTGCATTTTATTTGTTTTTCTTCATATTTTCATGGCTTTTAATTTGACTTGGCGGACCACAAAAAGTAATATATCGGACTATATGGCGCCCGCTGGCCGTTCCTGAGATATTAGCTGCCCAAATACAAATCTTAACAAACCACTCCCTTTTCTAAAAAAATCCATTTCTTTTCCCAATGATTGCTGTTTATAAGTGCATCTTGAGTGTTAAATTGTAAAGTCAGCCGCCTCTGTTCTTCACGAACCAGTACCCTTAATGTCGCAGTGTTTAGATGCCTGGCTCTTTCAATTAAAATATTTATCCTAAGTATGAAAAGATTTCTCTCTTTTTGAACCTAGACAACAAACTGCATAACACTAAGACTTCATATTCCCGGGAATCCCCTTAGATGTCGGGCCATGTTACTGATACCCTCACTTACGGCGGGGGCTAAATAATAGGCATAGATTTATAAAATGTTCATAGATTCATGTATCTTATTACAATTAAAAAAGAAACTAAAATATATCTGTACCTTGGTTGAAAAAGGGCTAATGCCCATCTTGCAAGGTTTTGATAACAGCGGATTTAGTAATTTTTATTACATTTTAATTTTTAATATAGCGTACAAAAATACTTTCCAATGTTTTGAATATTTCATAATGTATTGACAGGAGGACATTGGCACTTTTTCCATCATAATTTTTTTTGCCTTCAAGTGATTTGTAGACAGAGCTCCAACTCAACGAATTTGGACATTGGCCCTTTTTCTGCAAAGATACAGATACATAAAAAATATCTATGCAGCTTTCACTAACGTACGTGGTACAGAAATCGACGTTATTTGTTTATTGTCGAATGGCAACAACGGAAGTAAAAATATAAAATCGAAAGTTACGGGATTCATTCGCCAACTTCGCTGCTTAGATTAAATATGCTTATTTTGAGCTATGGAGTTGTATAATATTGCTAAAAATGCAAAGAGGTCGCCACTCTAAATCGGAAATAAGAATTGGCACCAGTGCAAGTAAACGAAATGCTGTTACATATTCTTGGATAATTTTACTTTATTTAGGGGTATGAAATCCATTTATATGAATATATAATTCTACATTCTTTATAAGGATTGATATCAGGTATGAAATAAGTCGGTAATTGAATTTACGTCGCATTGGAACAAAACAAAGAGGCTAACCCGAAGGGAAAGATCCCAGGACAAGACCTCGATAATTTTGAACCTTGATCAGATGACGAGGTCAACACCTGAACTGGCAACAAACTCTTCAATCTTCCACACCCTACTAACGTTAGGATATTTGAGGCTATAAAAGATTTAACGTTAATCAGCCCCACACGTACATGACGGTCTTTGGTTGGATCGAGTTTCGAACTCGCATCCCTCCGGTTGTTAATCTGCGACTCTACCAACTGGGCTATTGTGACCCCTATTTTGAAAGGACTATTCGTGTTAACCAAATGTGCTTGCGTTCATATAGTAGTTTTAAATAGGTGGAACTAACTATTATCATAACAAACTGTTTGGAATTAGAAAAATCTTAAGCAGTTAGAACAAAGATATATTCACGATTCACTGAAAAGTAACCATTTAGAGAAAAATTGATTGTGCTTTTCCTAAGATGAATTCAGATTTTAAAAATAAATATAGAAATATAGATTCGGAAATTTTATACTTTAAAACTAAATAAAATGTTTGAAGATACTTTTTTGGAAAAAATTTAGAATTACGCGATATTGTTTTCATTAATGAATGGCGAATTATAATGTTTGGGAAAGTGCATTCACATTTTTATCATCATGCTACTACAGTTACTAGGAATGATAAGTTAAAATGGTTGTCAGACTTAATTTGAAACTAAAAACAAGGCAAATGTAAGACAAACCCTTTGATAAGCACACAGTTGTACATCATCAATTAAAAATATATCTATATATATTGGTATACGAAATACTATAAATTTGAATCATCGAACACATATGCCAACAATGTATATATTTTACAACTTTGACAAAAGTAAACAAACAAGACTTTTTAAGCAACAAGTGATTTTGATTTCATTTCTCTCGATCTTATGACGTTTAGAACTGTTTTGGGTGACACTTAAGGGGAAGTGTAACGCATCCAAAGGATAGAGTTAGTCTGATTGCTCATTTCATCCTTATTCTCTGTGAAAATAATGTCGTACTTTAATTAATCAATTAGTGCCTTTAAATCTGGATGATTAATTTTTTATTAATTTAAAACATTAGAAGATGAAACAATAGAGACATACCTGAATTAGGCTGCTATCCTTTCCTTAGATTAAACTCCACACCATGTGTGATCCCCACCACAAGAAGGGAATCCCAATGTATCTCCAAGCGCGTCACTTCTACTTGAGGGATTAACAAGTCATCTTACACAGCCCAACAAACAAAATTCGTGGTCCCCACAAACATCGCACATCGTCAATAATCCTTTCTGTTTACATAAGCGCTTAGATGCAATCGCTGCTACGAATCCTCACTTTGAGATAGGAAATAGGAATAAAAAAAAGGAGCCGGAAATTCGGATACAATGGCTCACCGGAAAGTCTGAATTTT
This sequence comes from Meta bourneti, assembly GCA_933210815.1. Lineage (NCBI taxonomy): Eukaryota > Metazoa > Arthropoda > Arachnida > Araneae > Tetragnathidae > Meta > Meta bourneti. The sequence continues at coordinate 74,285,395 of OW119929.1, read as the reverse complement.
CTCACGCAGGCAGTATAAGGGTCCTTCTGACGGAGACAGGTGAGAGCGAGGCGTAGTGCATACCCCGGTGTATACCTGTTAACTGGTCCCGTAGAAGCACTTTCTCGGGTTCGCGAACGAACCGGCTTCGAGTAGGGTTGCTCTTGGCATGCATCGAGGCGGACGCTAGGTGTGCTTTTGTGTGTGTGTTTTCTTGCTTGCCTTCTTGTTTCGGGTTTTTTTTTTCTTTCTTGGTGATTATCGCCAAAACAGTTTTCTTTTTCAGTCTTCGTCCAGTGATTCTCCCCCTCCCAATTTATCGTTCTGGCGACTTGGTGCTCTAAAATAACGAAAACATAAAAAATACTTTTACAGTTCAAGGGGGAATAACGAGTGCTCCTTTTTATATCTTTGACGGGAAAACGTCAGCGAAGACAATTTACGGCATTCCAAACAAAGAGGCGGAGGGTAATATAAATGTTATGGCGTATCTCTTGTTTTCGAATGGTTAAGCACGGTTAGAAATGCTGTTATTTCTGTTGCTAGGATAGAGGACTGGATGAATTTATTTTGCTTCGATTGCCGGTGGTACCACTGACATACTCCACGTACCTGATTTCTGGGAATATTGTTAGTTGCAATATTTTTACGGCGGGCACCACATTCAAAGGAGGCACATAGACGTCTAACTCACAAGAATTTTGTGCTTTTATGGAGCGAGCATTTTCTCACAAGTCAGGTTTAAAAGGTGGGTAGGTAGGTAGGTAAATTTACTTCGCACTGGAGCAACACAACGGTCTATTTGCGATGGTCCGGGATCAATCCAGAAGGGAAAGATTCGAGGATTCAGCACTTCGTAATTTTTAACTAGATTACGATTTTTAGAATAAAGCCAGAGGACGAGGTCAACTCCTGAACTGGCACCCACTCTCCAAAACGTCCACACAAAGACAATGGGATGACATTTGAGACCATGGCAGATTTAACGTGCACCAGCCCCCACCTTCACGATGGTCTTTGGTTGGATCTAGTTTCGAACTCGCAACCTTCCAGTTGTAATCTACGATTCTACCAACTGGGTTCCGTGGTCCCCAGTTTTGAAAGGATAACATTGCGTAAAAGATTCACTAATCGATGAGGAAAATATAAACAACACAGATAATCTTATGGTTGTCTGAAGTTGCTCATTTTGCTTTTTAAATTTCGTCTAACCTTTGTTTATTTGAAAAATAAGTGATATTAAGAAAACGAAGGGCTGAAAAGATGGTGTGTAATGGAAAGAATATTTTATTATTAATCAACTTTCTTATAATCAAAGTGCTTAAAATCTCCTAAAATAAATCTAATGGAAACTAAGCTTCTATATTTTTAAATATATTGTATTATTTCTCTCTCACAAACACAAAGTACTATAAAGAAATTGCATTAATTTGTCTTGCTATATCTTTACGTGGAATTGTGAGAATTAGTCAGTTTTAAAGTTTATGAATTAAATCAATGTTATCATTGGACTCGAGGTAACTTCGCATTTTTCAGTTTCGTGTAATTTAGTGGTTATTTCAAATCCTTTCATTATAATCCATAACTAATCGTAAAGATCTTATGGAAAGGATGTTATAATTAGAAGTAATTGTCATTCTACAATATGTCAGATGACAGATTGAATTAAACTTCAATTAATTATAAAAATATGGGGACCAATAGTTTCTAAAAACATACCCTTTAAAGATAAATCTGTACAGATAATTAGTGTTTAAGTTTCTTTTAAAGGACGAAATTTTTTTCCCTTTATGGTCAAATAATACAATTTAAAATATATAAAAATCTCGATTCACACAAATATTTAATAATTTTTAGTCATTGTTTCTCCAATTAATTTAATACATAATCCATGCTGTTATGAACAATCGCATATTTCACAAGAAAGGATTAAGACAGGAAAATGATTTTCTATGGTTCTAAAGTCACCATTACGCGAATTTGAAATTATGCCACGATTTTTACAAAATGTATTTTTGTAGAAATCGTGGCATAATTTTAAATGGTAAATATTGGTATATTTTTTCATTGTCTTAAATGTTAATAAATATTTGTAGAAAAATAACAATAAAATATTTAACTACACGATTTGATATATCGTCGGCTTAGAGCAGAAACTCGTGTGCTGACATTTTTTCGGAGACATTAAATGCTCTTTTTCATGATGAGAATACATTATCGAATTGTAATCTGCTTGAAAAAATTTAAGACTCAAAATGCTTATAACTTTCATTTTTTTTTTGTCCAGAAAACTAAAATCTAGTCTTTAAAAACTGTACAGTAGAAACTTCTTTTTGACAGTTAACAAATTTCTGCACTAAGCCGACAATATCATTTATTATTTTTAAATAATTGTACTCATATATGTGAAAAACTGATTTTTCTACTCATTTAGATTCATACCTGTTTCAAAAATTTATTAAATATAGAGAAATAAGGTTAGTGAGCTTTATTCTTTACCTGGAAATTAATTATACATGGGAAAACAATAATTGGACACAACTACATTTCACTTAAAAAAAAATCTAAAACAACCACCTGTAAAAGAGATGCCAATTAAAATAGAAGCAAATGAAGATGAAGTGTTCTAACTAATGTGTAGGGAAATAGGTAGTGGGGCAACAGCACGCAGCCATTGCTCTATTTTCGTTCGGTTGGCGAACGCTTTCAACAGTAGGTGTCGAAATTGCATTAATATGCTCTTCGTGTAGAGAGCACTTAAAGACAGGAGAAGAGGGAGGTTAATTGTTGCGTAACTTGTCATTATTGAACAATGACACTTTTTCATCTCACGCTCTCTCCATAGACTTGAGATGACCTCTTTACTTCAGAAATTCGATTCGAGAACATCATAGGAACTTTTTTTCATAAAAGGAGCAATTTTAGATAAAATATTTTGACGTGTATTGTAAGCTGTGCGGTCAAACACAAGTGCGCATTTGGGTTATCATTACCGTCTTTTACGTTTTATCGTGTCTTATTTATCATTGATGTTGCTTTAGAACATATAATGAGTTCGAGAGTATAGTGAAAAATGAAAAAGGTACTACGTTGGATTCGTGTGACCCAATCATTACTGCCTTTTACATTTTATCGCTTACTTATCATTGCTGTTACTTTAAAAAATAGAATGAGTTCAGGAGTATATTGGAAAGAGAAAAAGTTACTAAATTGGATTTATGTAACCAAATCGATGCATTGAAGGCTTGTAACGGTATTTGGCAAACAATTTAGTTTAACTACTCTTTTTGTATTAAATAAGGATATTTTCAAATTACAAATCTAAGTTGTCGAGTACAATTCATGACTATTTATTCTTAGCTTATTCCTGTAATTTATAGTATGGAAATTGTAAAGTTCTCCGCCCAGACCCCAAGAATTGCTGAATAGTAGGAACCAGTTGATCATCTTCCCGTTGAATGGAAATGAAGGTGTGTTTGAATGGAAATGGAAGGTGAAGTTGTCAAATAATGTGTCATCTGGATATTATAGGGGAGCGAAAAACACTATGGAGAAAAAGGAAAAAAAAGAAAGGGGATTCGAGGGATGGACATCGAAGAGGAAGGATGTGATGGAATCTTACGTCTTTCTGGATGGACCTTACATCTTGATATCCATGAGACTTTTGAATAATTGCATTTAGTGAAATGCCATATAAATATGTACAAAAATTATATTATTCGGAGGTAATAATGTACACATCATAGTAGCATCACTCTTTAGGGGGAAAAACGACGAACAATTATAAAAAATTCAACACTTTATAAACAAGTATGTCAAATGTGCAATGTGTGTAATTTTTGGCAAGATAGGGTGGCTATAAGTTTGCATGAACAAGAAACGCTATGCATCATTTAATGCACACCATTCTTTTACTCCCATGTTGTACTAATACTATCAGAATTAGTAATTTTGTACAAGTGTTTTCTAATGCATATTTGCAATACATGAGAAGTCTCCAATGCCCAGCTAATTAAACTTCATAATGGCACTACAAGGAAGATTTATGAACCACTTTGCTTTCCCCTGGTGCACCACGAGGGTGGGTTCATCTACACCTCACAAACAAACCATGTATTCTAGTCACAACCAGTTTATAGAGAGATAGCTTCCAATGTTAAAAGATCGAATATTTAAAGCAGTGTTCAATTTATGTTCATATAAGATGCAATAAATCTGACATTGAATAGGTAATAAGGAGATTTAAATATTTCTTTTTATCGCTGAAAAAAAAACCGAGTTTTTACAGTTTTAAAGTTGAAGATAAAAATATTACTAATGTTTTGCTGCCAAAAATATTAACTATGCTTTCTACTTCTTTCTAGAAAATCTGAAAATTTTGTAGTCTTTTTGAAACAAAAACTGTTATTGTATTAACAGTTTTCGTTAACATATCTTTGTGCATATGCATTTTTTAGGATCCGTTTGTCAAGATTACTGGGAAATCTCTTTCCAAAACAAATAGAGAAAAACTTTTGTTTATTCTAACAAATATCTCCGCTCGGAAATATCTCATGGCTATCTGTCCAAACTACCAAAGGATCAGACGTTATACTGTCTGACGTTCCACGTAGTTCTTATAGGCATTCACAATTCTTCAATGATGACTGCTGGTGATGCTGTATGAGCCATTCATAACAAAATCATGTACACATGTCTTGTATATTTTCAATGGGTGACAATTCGGACGAGGGTGCAGGCTAGGAAAAACTATGTTTAATAAGGAATGTCGACTTGAAAGAGGGTGTAATAGATGGGACTTCCTGGTTTCTGCAATTCGTTTGTGGAAAGTGCAAGTGAAGCGCGTACCTCAAAGCATCACGCTTGAGTTAGGACCGATATAACGTTCTACAACGCACCCTTTGAAGTGTAGCTTCTCGGTACCTGCGAACAAGGATCCAGTTATCATGGAGTTTTGCCTTTCGTTGTGTTTGTTGGTCTCTGTAAGATTCGGGAAGGCCATATAGTGCAGATACCTACCTTTCCATTTTGATGTGGGGTCGCCGTGACTCAGTGTGTTTGTCCAATACACTAGCAACTTGTGAGTTGTAGGCGGAGCAAGTTAGATTCCTCCCTGGGTGTATTTCTTTCTCCTGTGTCAGTAAAACTTTCATTGTGTGTGTTTGTCCGATACTTTACGTTGTCTGTCTTGTGTTTTGCGAAGCTTGACTAAATATGGCCCTAAAAACTCTATGCAACTGACTGACCAAGCCATTCTGATGTGGACATTTTTACAGATAGATCCTCACAATGTCAATTGTCGTCGTGTATGAATAACTGTACTAGTGCTCACTCAACGATGCAACGAATTCATTGAAAAAAAGCAAATAGGCTCAATTATGATTGTGCCGTCGGTTTGGAGCGTAAAACTACGACTTGAAGATAGAAGAGAGTTCAAACGAGCTAGTCGAGCATTGTTTCAAAGCGTTTAGTGTCGAAAATGTTCACCGGTTCCAAGAAAACAATTTTTAAAATCTTCAATTCAAACTACAGCGAAATATTCTTCGTACATTTGAACAGATCTTGTCGAGAATTTCAAGCCGATACCACGAGCAGTCATCACATCATTGAGCTCACGGTTGCCGAGATGGACTGAGTCAATCGCAGCGACACATCTTGAAATATTGCATCATTTCCCCCTCCCACGTAGAGGGAGGGGAGCTTCGCGCGCTCTATGTATCGAGTAGTATGCGAATCGGGCACCATGCTGTTTATAAATGTTTTAACTATTACTGTTCTGCATGTTAGACGGGGTCCGGTTGGAAGAGTAACGGATTAGTAACCGAAAGGTTGCTACTTTGAATCCAACCAAAGACAGCCGTGTACAAAGGGAGCTGGTGCACGTTAAATCTGTCGTGGCCTTAAATGTCTTCACGTTGGCGTGGTGTAGAAGTTTGGAGAGTGGGGTGCCAACTCAGGTGTTGCCTTGTCATCTGACCGAGGTTCAAAATTACGTGGTGGTGTCCTTAGATCTTTCCTTTTGGGATTGATCCCGGACCGTCGCCAATAGCCCTTTGTGTTGTTCCAGTGCGACGTTAATTAAAATACCTACCTATCGGCATGTTAGACGTAGTCCTACCTCAAAATGTTTATAGATTTGCTTGTTGAGGCCTGTTAGTATATTCACTGATTGATTAAATGTTTTATGTAAATTATGTATTTACTAGAGTTTTTATCGTCGACTTAGAGTGGAAACTCGTTATCTGACTTGAAGAATTTTTTACTGCGCAGCTATTTAATTACTAACTATTTGTTTTAAGTCAAAAATTAAAGATAATAAACATTTTAATAGTACTTTATATCTCTTAAATAGATTACAATTTGACTATGCATTTCTCATCATCATGAAAATAAGCATATAGTGTCTCCGACAAAATGTCAGTTTATACGTTTCTGCTCTAAGCTCAAGATACCTATATAAACATTTGAAACCTGTGTGTTAAAAATCTTTGGAAAAACAATTTTTCTTTATATAAAGAAGTAAATGCGAGAGGCTCTTTTGCTTTTTGAAGATATATAATCAAAAAATAAATGCAAATTGGAAAATTTATTGCCTTCTAGTATTGAATTCATCTTCATACTTCCAAGTCTACGAAATCGGGGTCTTATAACAATATCATTGACCTAAATAATATCTCGGTTATTACTCAAGCAAAATAGAAAATACGCAGCTGAACAAATAAATTACATGCTACATAATTAGCAAACATTTTCTTCCTGGGTTGGTTATTATTTCTATGCTGGTTGCAACGCTGAAGAAGATTTAAGGAAATGGCACGGTTTTTCATTTACGCCCCCATGTTCCTGATTAGGTATACATTTAATGAATCGACTTCAGGTACAATATACAGAGCTACCGTGCATTTCGTTTAATATAAATAAGTGTCTCAAAAATCTGTGTTGTATATTTATAAAGAAAAGATACATTTTATTATAATTTAAGATAGTTGAATAACTTTTTAAAGTCTTTCCATATCTGTAACAGACATTTGAAAACAATAACGTTGAGTTTTCCTTTTGCCCAAAGAGCCGTCAAGGAAAACTGAATTATTTTATCCTAATGTTCATACTGTTGATTTCTTTGCATGAATAAAAGTCAATGACTTAAATTGTTCTGAGGAGAGAATGAAGGACCTGTTTTGCACGTTTTTTTTACATCCTATGATACTTTTCTTAATTTTGCAGTTTCCGATTCCCAAGCAACAATAATCCGGTTTTCCTTAAAAAACTGAGCTGTGGTATTTTGAAATGATCGATTCATTTACTGCGATTTTCTTTGGACATGTAAGGAATGTATAATAATCTTATTGCATGTTTTCGATTGTTTTAAATGGATTACGATGTGAGCATATTTGAGTCGCATTTGTAAGCATTCGATTCGCATTAGAAGAAAAGCATAGTGTAATTCGAGCATTAAAGAAAAATATTTTACCCCTCTTCGAGTGAGTATCTGCTCTGAATTGACAAGAACTCGTGTGACGCAGATGATACTTTTATTTATACTTTATTAAATATTTAATTTTATCATTACAAGAATTTTTATCATACCAACATATTTCACCCATAAGAGCTTTTTCTGTCCGTGTTGCCATATAACAAGCGAACATTAATAACGATAATTAAATCAATTAAATTCTGAATCTTTTGAATTAAAAAAGATGAATTAAAATTGTTTGCTAAATAATGCTAGATATTATATTTGGCTCAAAAATAACGATTATCATTTGACAAAACACAAGAATTTTAGCATAAATATCGTTTGATGATATATTGAGAGTAGTTTTCACTGTAAACAACCAGACGGTCTGCGAAGATTTTACTTCTGCTGTTCAACTATCTCGCATACCTATCAGGTTTACCTTAAAATGTAGTTTATTGCCGTATTGGAAATGTTTAGCGTTCAATCTAATTGGTGCTGACCAATTAACTATTATGTCAATTCGGAATTTATTCAAAATATTTTTATTGGCTTTAGCTTTATAGAAAATGTTTCCAAATTTTTTTATTACAACCCACCTTTTGGGATTCGGTAAAAAACTTGTAATAACAGTATCGTGTTACATTTAAAAAAAAATTGAATGGAGGAACCAGTAATGTAAGTTTTTAAAATTGTTATTTTTGAACTAAGATTTTCCAGCGTAATTTAGCAAAGAACTAAGTATAAGATGTTAGAATATAGCTATGATTACATTTATTTATTAAAGAGAATAAATATATACTTTTTGTAATTTTAGTAAAGAACATTTAATAAAAGAAATAAATTTAAAAATAAGAAGTACATTATTTAAATTCAGTTATGCTTTATTGAATAGAATTTTAGCTTTTAATACGCAATTTACTAGACATACAAGCATTTTTAATATGCGTTTTCTACTGTCAACCGCTATGTAACGAGCTTTCTGGTCTTGAAATAAAAATAGCATTACTGCATAAACACTGATAAAAATTGATTAATGTTAATTAGAGCTTTTACAGGAAATATTTATCTCATAAATTCCAACATAATTTCTTCATTGATCTACTTTTGTCACATTGTTATTAAGGTCATTAGCACTGATTGAAGCTATTTTTTCTAACAGCAACCAGTTGACCTTCTAATACCGGTAACTCGTTTAATTTTAATACAAACATTTACAGTGAATATACACTCAACTGTTACTTTAAGGCCTTGAAAATCTTCGTTCGGAAGGTAAATGGAATCAGAAATCACCATTTGCCAACTTTATCTTTCATTATTGATTATTATGTAGTATATTAAATAACAAAACAAAGTAGAACATCCAAGGTACTGGGATTTGAAAATTATAACACAGAAGAATGGATCATATATTTCCCAAATCATTTTGATTGTTACTGAAAAATACAAATTTTAAAAAAATGTTAGACTCAACGCTTTATTTGCTGTAAATAACTGTCTCCTTCATTTCCAATTTTGAATGCAATTAAATTTTTCTCTTACATCTGCATTTCTCTTATATCTGCAGGAATTATAATTTTTTAAAATTTTATATTACCGTGCTGGGGCCGTCGCGCGCTAGAAACCTGAGCAGCAGACGGTGCAGGTTCGATTCCTCCCTGGGTGTATTCCTCTCTTCTGTGTCAGTAAAACTTTCCTTGTGTGTGCATGTCCATTACTTGATATTGTCTGTCGTGTTTGGCGCAGTATGGTCAAATATGGCCCTTGCGCCATAAAACCAACCCCTTATTTTGCCGTGCTACTCGAAAAGGCAATCTTTTCGAATTGGCGATTGTTTTTCCACCAATTCCAGCTTATTAATCGTATGATCCTTCAAACACTAATGACGAAAACGTGGAAATCTCTGCTTAATCCTCCAGGTGGTTTCGACGCGGTATCTCGTCCATCAAGATCTGACCAATTTTGCTAATGACGAGATATCTCGTTATCAAGATATATATTGCCGATTTTTGATAATGATGAGATCAAGATCTGGCCAGTTTTCTCTTATGACAAGATATCTCGTCCATAAAGATTTAATCACTTTTGCTAATAACGAAATACCTCGTCGAAACAACTACCAGAAGGGTTAACCCGGCATAACCTTCTGGAGCACCAAGGGAGTCATAGTTTATGTCGGACCGGTCATAAACTATGTGTGAGAGGCCATGCCTTCCTGCAAAACGTAGGGGAAGCTGGATCGCAGTTGCATGTCATCTTGAAGAAGCCAGGAAACTTCAAGCAGCCAACCCAACGTCGCTACATACAAGAATTGAAGTCATAATCTAGCGCTTTTGCCTATCAGTTTCGTAAGAGGGACGCCTTTTACCGCTCGGCCATAGACGGGGCTGAGTTGGCTATTATTATTTGCTGGGTATGTATTTAATACTTAAAAACTGATAAGAGTATATCCAGTCAACCAACTGTTGATTGACTTGCTTATTTTCAGGCCGTTATGCGGCTTCAGACATCAACCCTCTAATGAAGTAGAATGAGAAGGTCTTTCATTTGGCCCAGTTGTTAGTGTCGCAGATTAGCAACCTGAGAGTTGGGAGTTCGAAACTCGACCCAGTCAAAGACCGTCGTGAATCTGGGGGCTGGTGCACGTTGAAACTTATGCCTCAAATATCCTCACGTTGGAGTTATGTGGAAGTTTGGAGAGTGGGGTTCCAGCTCAGGTGTTGACCTCGTCATCTGACCGTGGTTCAAAATTACGAGGCGTTCTCGGAATTTTCTGTTCGGGATTGATTTCCGACCGTCGTCAATTGCCCGTTGTGTTGCTCCGGTGCGACGTAAATTCAACTACCTACCGATACGATCTATGACATCAGATAATTTTACAACCTTTAAATATAACAATATTTAACCTTAAAAACCAAATGAGTAAATACTGTTTTCTTGACTGGTACAGCAGTACACACAATACATTGATATAATATTATATAAAAATGAAATATTGTAAACAAGAAAAGAATATTCTCTAAGACCCACGTCAGTTAGCAATGAGAACGATACAATGAATACAGATATTTATGATAATTTCTTATGACAACGTTTTATTTTTAAAAGTATGTAATTTAAGTGCATATTTTTCACATTATGTGGTTAATTCTACGTCTTATTGTAATATTTTATTACGCTTAAGGTAGGTTGTACTCTTGTTTTGGATTAGGCAGGTTTAGAAAAACGACACAATTTTTCTTCAGTTATTGAGCACACAATTTTTGTATTGTTAAACAGTTATTCAAAACCGTTTGCTTATAAGTGTTACAAATGAAAAGGTTTTGTTAACACGTTATTCAGTGAATGCATTTCAGAATTCCCCCACCAAAAGAAAAAGAAATGTTAATATAGATGTAAGATTAATACAATATTTTCCTTTTTTAGATGATAAATTAGTATATTTTCTCTAAATTTCATTTATTTTATGAAGATAAAAATAATCAAGGTTTTTTTATTTGTGACTGGGTTCAATTTTTTTAATGTAGATAAGCTAATTTCACTCGAAGTAATGAACATTCTGGTGTATTTCCCAGTGTTTAGATAATCATACTCCTAGTATTCCACAGGTAGGTAGGTAATTGAATTGGCGTCGCACTGGAGCAGCTACTGACTTTTGGCGACTCTCCGGGATCAATCCCGAAGGGAAAGATCCAAGGACGACGCCTCGTAATTCTGATGACGCTGTCAGATGACGAGAGCAACACCTTAGCTGGCACTCCACTCTCAAACTTCCACACCACTCCAACGAGAGGATATTTGAGGCCACAACAGATTTAACGTGCACCAGCCCCCGTGTACACGATGGTCTTTGGTTGGACCGAGTTTCGAACTCGCAACCCACAGGTTGCTAATACGTTGCTCTTCCAACTAGGCTACCGCGGCTCCCTTAGAATTCCATAACTAAAATGTTTACTTTTTTAATATGCCTATATCTCGGATTTTGAAAATAAAAATAATTTTCAGGAATTGAATAAACGCTCATGATAATAAAAAATATATCATTTTAGTAAAAGGTATTTCATATTATTGCTGCTACTAAATTTTTCAGAAAGCATCGTCAATTTACTTCAAACTCACTAAATGTCCTGTAAAAGAAATGCATCGTGCACTTAAATTGAACACCAAGACCCGACTGTAGAAGAATAAATAAAAAGACATTTTTTTAGATTTAACTTTTAATTTTGTTGACGCAATCGTTTTCGTGTGCCGTTCACCATTCAATTGTCTATTAAAATCCGATTTTCGTGGATAATTCTGCAATTATTCTCGATCAACGTTGCTCTTGCACTTGATAATACGAGTAATTATGCTGCTGTAATTAAGCGTTTCGATTTTTCGATAATAAGCGTTCGAAAATTTTCTCACCGAATATCCTTTAAAACTCTCGAAAACGTCGATAATTTCCTACCATCAGAAGAACAAAGGAAAAAGAGGAATAAATCTCTGTCATCAAGGAAATTCCTTTGTAATCAAAGCACTGATGTGAAGTTGAACAGGCGCCTTCAATGACATGCTTCGGTCGTTCTTTTGAAGAGGGTGATGGAAAGACTGCCATACAAGTACAGGAATGTCGGGGAATTATTCACTGTTTTGTGCTTTCAACTGCCGCTGCAAAACTCTCTGTTTTCTTGATAGAGGCGATTGGCATCGCGATTACCATCAACAGATGGGTGTTCTTGTGTTTTCCTTATCTTGCCTATATCGGTAACGTTTGGGAACGTCGTTCTGGAAAGGTTGTTTGAAACGTGTTTTAAAGTGTCGGACACAAGTATTTTAACAAGCAGGATATGGTTTATGAAAGCGTAGTTGAATGTTGCCTTCAGAGTTTTTCTTCTCTCCCAAGCATTATTTTCCTGATGACCATGGTCACAAACTAGCTGGTCCAAAGCTTTAGTTTAAAGAGAACAATGAAGTTTATTCACGGTTTTTATCTACTTAAGTGCTGTCAAAAGGATTAAAATAAATACGAGAACCCGAGATGTACGTGATTCCGCAATATTCCATTAGGGCATCTTCACACCAACAGAATCCGAGTCAATCCGAATCAGTCTGAATCCAGTAAAAATTGACTACCAGTGCCTGAGGGTGATGGGGTCGGAAATGAGAAGCTTTTTGATTGAACTGTAGCGTGCAATCAAGAAAGTAGAACAATTTTAGCATTTTAATTCGTGATAAGTTGACCATGTAATATATATACTTTGACTATTAAGGGGCCCATCATCTAACCTGCTACTGGAGACTTCAATCTAGCATGGAACTGGGGCTCGCAGTCCATACGGGAGTCCAAGTCCTGAATAAGTATTCGAGTTTGAATTTAAGAATGATAGAAAGAAAACAGCCTGGAGGTCTATATCAGCGATTTTTATCCTTTTTCATCTTAATGCGCTAACTACTAAAATTCTGCAGCACACCAAAAAATGTGTTATATTTTTTATCAATCTGACAAAAGAATCGGTTATAATTTTGATTGATTTAAAAAAATATACTTACTAACATTTTTTGCTCAGTGACTTTTGAAAATATTTTTGAAACAGTTTAGTTATGACACTTTGCAATAAAAAATAACACTCACAAATTATTTATACGGGTATCGAAATGATTTATGAACACGCTTGTGCAAAGTTAGAAAAGTTCAAAATTAAATGAAATAAATCGTATAATCGTACACAATTTTAAACCGTTTCACCATCCGTTAGGCATGCCAATGCCATTCTTGCAGCACACCAGGAGGCACAGCATTTAAAAATCGCTGAGCTAAGTAATCCTAATCTCTGCTGATATATCTTACCTTCCTTCATTACATCATTGAGTACATGTTCTTAGAAATCTGAATATAAAATCCACCTGTCTTAAAACGAAATAAAATTCTTCGCAAAATCTCTCTGAAGACAGATCTTTTCAACTTTTTATACAAAAAATGTTTGAGCTTGATGGAAAAATGATTCAAATCATCAAAGTATGTTTAATTTTCTTCGATGCATGGTAATAATCGTATAAATGAACGAATATTCATAAATTTATATCTATACAATGCATAAGAATTACGCCTTTTGGAGACAAACTCCAACCTTATAAGGAGTGCTAAAGTTTGATTTTCAATCATGACACGAAACCTGCGAAGCAATCGAATGTAATTCGGATTCTTTTCAAAGTACCGAATACGTTTTTAAAAAATTCTTTGTACTTTATATTTAAATACTCTTTTAACATACCAAACATACCCAATATATTTAATTCGAATGTGTTATGCGGAGCAACGGAAATTCTCTGCTTGAGCATCGTTTTCTTTTTCATCAATGAATTTTGTTTTAATAAAGCTAAAGCTTCAAAGCTAAATAATTTAACTGGGATATAAAGCTTCTGAATATATTAATTTAAATCATAGTTTCCTAAGCTTTTTTGGCTCAACGCCTCTTTTCAAAGACACACTGGTATGATGCAAGAATTGTGTAAGATTTATTTAATTTCAACGGTTTAGTTTTCAATTTCTGATAATTGTGCTCCACAAATACTTTTAATTAATACCAGTATTTTTAATACCTGAATAAATAATTTTGGACTACTAATTTTTGTAAAATGTATAAATAAAATGTTCCAAAAATACCTTTGAAACCAGTTTGGAGCGAAAGGGGTAGGTAATAACTTATTATTATTTATATATCAATCAAAATTACATTGATTTTTGTCGTTTCGGCAAAAATATAAATACTTTTTAGTGTGCCGCAGACGTTTAGTCATTAGTTTGTGTGTGCTATAAGATAAAAACGGTTGAAAATCACAGATGTTTCGATTTTTATTTTGGCCGCAGATTTTTTACTTTCTTTATGGGCTCGTTCGTAAACGCGAATAAATTGCACCGGTTGTACGAGGTATTCGAATCGAGCGTTCCAAGGGTCTCTCAGATTTTCTAGTGTGAAAAACAAGCCGTTTCATGAGTCACTGGAAACAAAATTAAATCGTTAAAACGAACTGAGTTTGTGCTAGGTTTTGGCAGTTCCAGAAGTTGGCGACTGAAAAGGTAGATGTGAATGTTGTAATGCAACTCTACTCGTGGCTTAGGCTCATTTTCAGATTGAATTTATCAAAACAAATTGCCAATTACATGACGAATGAGAACAAAAATAATCTAATCTTTCGTAAATGCAACTTCAGAACTGGTGATACGGAGGTCATGTGACGGATTATTTTTTTGGTTTGCACTTTTTTCAGAGAGTTGTTTACGAACGCGGCCTTTGACTGGGTTATCTGTTAATATTTTACAGCGCGTGAGATGGATTTTTAGGAATTATACGTTTCAGATCATTCTTTTTTTCTGTATATCATTTTTAGTGTGGTTCTAAACTAGTAGATGTCGCCACGATCATTTGGAAATCTGAAGACTAGAGGAGAGTAGAATTTACTGTATTTCTAGTAAAAGTAACTTATAGAAAAATTAACTTATTGAATTCGATAAATATTAACTCATAAGGTCTTATATCAGATCGTTCAACATCAGCAGTTTGGTAGAAAAAGTTTTTTGAATACATAAACTGGAAGTGGGAAAGTTCAGATAAAAATTAAGAATTCATAAAGCTTCCTATATACAGAGAATTTGATACACGTATTTTCTGGGAGAATTGTTTTATGTTTGTTTTGAAATGAATTTTGACGATCCTTCATTATTTTCTGATAGCGTTCGATAGATATCATTATATTAAGAAATTTATATATTTGTACCTATTTTAAAACTGCTCCAATTTCTTAAATGTGACGAGGCTTTTAACTACGAGGCTTTTAAAATTTTTAGGTGGTCAAATTAAAATTTACAAATCTTCAGTAAAAGTTTTATATTTCTGATATGCTTTCAAGAGTGAGACATTAAATTTTCACACAATTGAAAAAACAAATAATCTTAAATACTTTAGGAGCTATGCAATCAGTAACGTAAGTTAAATAGAGTAAAATTAAATTTTCTGTTTCACTTTCACTGACCTAAACCTAGAAGAAAACCTATTTCAAAAGTTCTGGTATTTTCCAACGAAAAGGTTTATTTGAACAAAATATGTTGAAATTATTTATAAGCCCATTTTAAACCCAGCTAAAAAATTGAACTTTTTTAATTGATTTAAAGTACAAATTTTAGTCTAATATGATAATAAATAAAGAGCAACATTTTGAACGCAAAAGGCCCATAAATTTATGATAAACAAACAGAACTCGACCTTACTCGAGTTGAATAGTTTAACAATAGATTGAAAAAGTGACCAAAATACTTTTCTCATGATTTCTAATTACTTTCTCTTTCGTAGAAAAGTGACCATTTAAGTTTCTGAAAAATAATTTTTTAACATCTTTTCTACATTTTTATAATTTTTACAACTTACTTTGGACGCAAATCGTATACATGCATATCCATCAAATAATCCATTTCACATAAATTGCATCCCTGTTGTAAGACAAAATTACAAAAGGTGACAACTACAAAAGTCGATTTTGAGTTTATGAAAAATTCGTCTGCTGTAGAATTTCAGTAACTCAAATAGGAAAATGTAGAATATACGGAGAATACTCTAGTAACTCATAGTTGTCCTACCAGTATTTTTGACTGGTGGCCCTTTTGTGCCAGACTTGCGACATTTTCGAATTTCCTCATCTTTAAAGAAAGAATGACTAATTAATTTGATAAGATATTCATGACTAATTTTTAAAGCAAATAATTTTTTTCTTAAAAATTCCATTTAGTACAATAAAAAACTTGCTTTAAAATTGAATATCTTGAGTACAAATTAAAGGTAAAGCTAACCGATCTACCATTTTTCATAAAATGGTAGATCGATTTGGCAGCGCTTTTTATAAAGAAAATAATTGTTTTCAACAAATTTTAACAGGTATAAGTTGATTAAATATAGCTTCAACTTGTTAGGTAGGTAACCTTGACCATCTATCACTATGACAAAGAACCTTTGATGCTTCAAAAATCCCAGTTCAGATGTTTTCTAACATTAATATTCTTTCAATATCGGCAAAGTTCCATAAAAATTTGCTTTATTCTGAGTTGTATGCAGTTTCAAATCAAATCCTTAAGGCACTTTTTAACTCATAGTTTCAGTTTTGAATGAGAATCACGTACCTATTAAAAAAGAGAATGATGATATAACTTGCTTAATGAGTGCAGCATTCAATAGAAACGAGAGATTTTATTTGAAACATTCCCATTTTCCAAATAAAATTTCTAGAATGCAAGCTTTAATGAGTTCAATCGTTTTGTAAACTAAACCTATGTCAAATTTTAAAATACTTTGGATGAATTTGATTGGCTACCAGTCTTGTTTTAAAAGAATGTGCTATATGTTTTGCTTTTCATAGAATGGTATTTTACCACCACGTGTGTTAAACCAAAGCCTTTTGAGGAAAGTTGGTCAAAATGAATACACGTCTTTAAACTAATGAATACACGTCGTCTAACTATCTTTAACTAAGCTCTTTAAAGCTCTAGAGCAAAATTGAAAGCTTTGTTCTTTCTTTACATAATCTGCTCCAAATATTCTGAATTTATTTATATTTCGTAAAGAAAAAATAAGACCAAAATAAGTTAAAGTATAAGAACTTAAATTCTATAAGGGCCACAGTAGCCCAGTTGGAAGAGCAACGACTTACCAACCAGAGGGTTGCTAGTTAGAAACTCGGTCCAGCCAAAGACAGTAGTGTACACTGGGGCTGGTGCACGTTAAATCTGTCGTGGCCTCAAATGTCCTCACGTTGGCATGGTGTGGAAGTTTGGAGAGTGGGGTGCCAGCTCAGGTGTTATTCTCGTCATCTGACCATGGTTCAAAATTATGAGACGTTGTCCTTGGATCTTTCCCTTCGGGATTGATCCCGGCCCATGGATAAAGAACATTTTATGGGAAGATATACGGATCGTTATGTTTACATTGATATTTTTAAGAGAAATAATGAAGAAAATGCAAGAAAAATAAGAATTGAAAAAGACATTTACTTTTGTCAAGACAACGATCCCAAACACAAATATTGGATTGTGAGGTGTTTGATGGTATAAAATGCTCTCATGTCAGAGAAACATTCTCCCAGAGCACAGACGTTAATGCTATTGAAAGTTTGTTTAACCATTTGAAATAAATATTTATAGAGTATCACACTTCTAGCAAAACCAATGTTAAATTCTAGCTTTAATAGAAATGTGGATCGAATTGTACTAGCTTATCTTAAAAAGGATCTGAATCAATGCTTAAACGGCTATCGTTTGTCGAAAAATATAGAAGAATGCACTCCAAATCCTGAAAATTAAATTCGTGACTTTTTCTTACTCATAAATGCCCGGAACTTCAGTGTCCGGTATTCATTTTGAGATAATAAATAATCAATTTTCCTCTTCATTTCTAATGACTAAATTGGTACAAAACTGTGAATTCTATCATTAAATAGTGCAATAAATGACTTCTAATTTAGTGCATAACTTATAGACTTAGTTGTTCAGAGTTTTCACTTTGACTCACTGTGAATTGAATTGCCTCAACATCCTAAAAATGAAACTCATTTTTCATCCGTGCAAGATATTAAATGTAAGTGCATTTCATAGAAAAAATGGCAGAAAAGAGGCGGATCGTACTTCAAAAGAAAATAGCCTCGTCTATCTTCCGACAAAACAGCATGTGGCAGGCAAGTGAAAGAGTGTGTACATGTGCAAATATTTCTTTATGTTGTCACATTGTGTACAAATTTATGCTCCTTTCGCATCCTGAACTTTTATTTTTTTACATACAACCTATTGCAGTAAGTGACAACATGCACAATCGACACTCCTAAGGTACTCTCCTAACGCGCTACTCCTAAGGTATGCAATAAAAATATGAATTGAAAAGAAAAAGAAACTTGGAACACCAGATTTCATTTTACGTTCTGGTCATTTTTAGAATTATGTTTGCAAAATTCCATATAAAGTGTTTAGAGAACAGCTACATAGTGTATCTTGTACTATAAAAGTATTTAGTAAGTACACACTTGTCAAAGTATCCACTTTCAATTGTATCAATGAAATGCAGTAGAACCTTGATTATTCGAGCTCCGATAAAAGGAGTGCCCGTGTATGCGAGCCGAATTTGATACCGAGTTTATTTTAAAGCTTTAAATATTGTTTCGAGCACGAGTTTCCGTACTTTGTCCAAAGAAGTGAGAACGTGCTGTGAAACAGACTATCAAGAACTTTCAAGAGAGTTTTAAAGGTAACTCACGTACAGGTTTATCGCAAGATTATCACAATAAATACATACTATGACACAAATCCCAGTATAGATTATTCTTAATCCTAGCTTTATAATCTTTCCGTAGCAGTAATAATAACATATTGTATATATATATATATATATATATATATATATATATATATATATATATATATATATATATATATATATATATATATATATATATATACACCTTATATGAAATACAGTAATTTTTTCTGTATTTCATAAAAGGTGTTTTATGTTAATACATCCGTATTATCCGAGTTTCTGGTTATCCGAAGTGGTTCACCATTACCTCGGATAATCAAGGTTCTACTGTATATCATTTTAATAATATTTATATTTTGATGCTACTAACTTAATATTATGGATGTTTTGTGCATATTTTGTTAGACACAAATGTTCATTCAGTCATAAATTATGTGTATTATATTGAAATGTAGTCGCTACGATGCAGTACAGGCTTGCTGAATATGCCTGTTCCTCTTTTTTCAGGTTGCTAGTCCTCAAAATATATCACTTCCACCCAGTTATGAAAAGAATATTTATGTTGCTAGTAGAGCATGACATCGTTTTGCAGGCTAATGTGGTATAAATCTTAAACTACATAATTTGACGAGATGTGCTCAAGGCCTTTACAAATTAAATCTTACTCATAAATCTCAGATTCCCGCGTTTTGGACGTGGTGCAAAAGCTAGCGAAGTGTTAAAATTTGAGTCTGCTTTTTTCTAAACCTGTCAACTATAAAATGATAAATAGCGCAAGTATGTATAATCTGCCGGCAGTTCTGGGGTATCATCATTCCCTCACGATACAACGGACTGAGGGACATGACATAGTTTCATTAGCGTAATTGGTTGCGTAGGTGGAGTAATGGGAGCAAAATACTGTAACACGATTGACGTGTTTTGCATTCGAATAAGGTTATCGAATCTGGAGACGAAATTGCCCGATGTTTGCATTGGCTACTGGGTATCATGATTGAGATCTGGCCACGCCCTTACCGATCTCTATGGCCTGATATATTTGTAGGAATAATAGGTACTCCATTAGCATTCTAAAGTGGATTCATCAAGTAACTTCCTTTCTATTGTTTTAATGACTCGCAGTTTGTTTCTGATTCTTTTGTTATTTACAGTGCATGAATAAATAGTTTGCATGGTAATTAGATCGGTCTTAAACTTAATAGCCATTGAATAGCAATTTTTTGTTTCTTATTTTTCTTATTTTACCCTCATTTTAACACTACCATATCTAAATTAAGGTGAGATTTAATCCTACTATACGAAAGGCAAATTTGCACTGACGTCGATAACTGTTTATCCTCTCTCTATAAAGTTATATTTAAGTAAGGTAAGTGAATTTGCGTCGCACTGGAGCAACACAGTGGGCGACGACCCGGTATCAATATCGAAGGGAAAGATCCGAGAACACCTCGTAATTTTGAACTACGCTCAGGTGACAAGGTCAACACCTAAGCTGCCATCCCACTCTCCAAATTTTCACACCATGCTGACGTGAGGACATTTGAGGCCACGACAGATTTAACATGCACCAGGCCCCTGTAACATTTATTTTCATTTAAACACACATTTCAAAACACACATTTGAGTGTTTTGCTCTTTTTACTAATATTCGCCTGCGATGTGGCAAGAAAAGAGAGATAAAAATGAATCAATAGATGTCCCACATATATTTAGGTGCGAAAAGATTCTTGTTTGTTGATGGGATATTATTGTTTAATTATTAACGTTTATCACGCTTTCCTGTTCTCTTATTGTCAAAGAAAATATATACTCGTAAGAACCTACAGATGTAAGTTGAGTAGTCACCACAACTCCATTGATGTATTGTCTACATTTTGTAAACCACTTGAAATTTATTTTGATGCATTTGCATTTTGTACATTAAATCTTTCATGCAAGCAAGTTAAACGATAGTTCCAATTACAATAGAATGAAGAATAGTTGTACTACCTTTAAGTGAACCTTTTTCAAATTAAAAAGTATAATTAGAGTTTTTACAAGAATTTAACACCAAAGTACTTTTGCGATGTATGTATAAGCATGAAAATTATGTTGAAAATAGTATAGCAAGGAATCAAAATCACCAAGACCACTTAAAATTATTTTATTGATTGATTCAAGTTGCACAGATTCATTGGAGCATTATATTATATTCACACGAAATAGTTTTATTGAAAAATGTATAAACGATGTATATTTACACATCACAATGCAATGTGGAATCTCTAACCTGCGAACTGAAAGGTTACTGTTTTAGATTTTACGTTATGCAACAAAACAAACTTATTTTTGCATGAAAGATGCAATGTGCATAATTGTAGAAGTAAACAATGTAAAAAAACTTTCAAATAATCGTTTTTTCTTAACAGGAAGAAAGATAAAATGTTTTAGGATGCTTTAAAAAATTTAACTTGTTGAGAGAATATTATGCAATTTTGCTAGCTTTTTCGCAGATGTTGCATTCATAAGTCATTTATAAATCAAACATCTACGAGTAAAATTTAAATATGATAGACACATAAATACCTAACTAATAATTAAAATTATTTTAATATAGAAGTTTGATTTAAAAGAGAAATTGGCTTTAATTAGTTATTGAAAATAATGATATAAGTTCACGATATAGGTTTGTTTTAAATTCATATGAATTATGATGGAGCATCTTGCATCATATAGGAGTCAAGATGTGTAAAGAATTGTAGGAAAACGATTTCTTACAGTTGTTGATGTATTAAAGAGCATACTTAAAGAACAGTATTTTGAAAATAAAAACAACTCCTAGGAAATAATTTTGTTAAAAAATAGTTAATATCTGGGGTAAATGTTAACATTTAAATAGAGTAGCTAAGGTGTTAAACATGTGTGAAGAGGGAAATGAAAAAAGGGCAGATAATTTTCAATTGTTGAACTTGCATTTTCTGAAGACGAAACTTTATTTTATTTTAGTAATTACATATTAGCAAATAACTTTCTTGCAGATGGTGAAAAATATGAAACTCTGGACACTATCTTTGAAATTAAACGATTCAGTTTGAAAATGGTATAATTATGGAAGAGAGGACAAGAGTATAGGTTAGACTCAATGATACATTTATCAAGAAGAAAGCCTTCTTACATACATTCATTCAAAATCTATTAGAATAATCGTCTTACAGAAAACTAAGTAATTTAATTGTATTGGGTTATCAAATATTCAATTATAAAAATATATATAATTCCTTCTTACTCCCTCATTAAGTCTACAATTTTTTTCTAAAAAAATGATGTAAAATAAAATAAATACCTTGTATCATAATTAAGTACACATATCTTTCAAGTAATGTATTAAATAAAATTTCCATTTAAATTAACATCCTACACGTTATGTTTTTAAACTACAAAAGCTTTGCAATCTCAGTGTGTTAGAAAAGTCCGAAGTTATAACTTAATTTTACCAACAACTGTAGAACAGAGTTGTTTACAAAGATGTTTCTAAATATCCAAATACGTAAAATACAAATATAATTTAATTCACAATTAATTAGTAGTTAAATATAGTTAGTATTTCCTTATGTAAGTTATACTATTTATTTGCATTGTACGTAGAATGAACAGGATTTACAAACTTGACAAAGTTGTTTTAATGAATACTATACAGAGGGCCACTAAAATTGCAACACCAAGAAGGACGCATCAAATTGACCTGAATTCTGTACGATGCTTCGAACATCTGTGAAGATGGAAATAAAGAAAAAATGTAAGAAAATTTTCAAATTATGATACGGTAACCCCCCTTGAAGTAGTATAAAGGAAAACGAAGAGAGCTGGCGTAAAGCAATGGAATATTTTCTTGAACTTTTTTACTAAATGATCTAGAATGCCCAATAAAAAAAACTTGGTATCCACATGAGTAAGTTTCAGAATTTGGTACAGTGCATATTGAGGGATTACAGGAAGATATATTTTTTCCTATCGAGATATCGGTGCTCGTATTGAGGGAAATGCAGTCACAGTAATGAGAATATGATGTCAGTGGGAAGAAGTGAACTCTTCGACTTGAGACATCTCAACGGCTGTTACACAAACGAATAAGAGGAAGGGGATTTTGCGTACATGACTCAGACTGACTGTACAGCCACATCAAACACCTTAGCTCTACAGTTAGGATGTGTTGCACATTCAACTAGTGTTTGCACGTACGGTTAGACGCTGTCTACAGTACCGGAGCTCCTTTGTTAGGCGTTCACCCATCGTAGGCGTATGTGACTGCAATTAGTGCCAAGAACGTCGCACTTCGGAGAGTGAATGGTATTGTATCACCTTTTCTGATGATTCTTGCTTCAGAATGCAACATTCAGCAATTCATGATGATCAAATTCGTGTCTGTTGATACAGTGGAGACAGCCTCAATGTGGCGCTTGCATAAAGGAACGTCATATATGTTCGGTACCTAATGTTATACTATGGTGTGCCATTGGATTTAAGTATCTTTCTAGCCACGTATGCAGTATCGGTAATGTAACCAGATGTTGCATGACTCAAGTGCTGGATTTTCTCTTCAGGGCTGTTCTGATGCTATTTATAAACATTACAATGCGCGACCATACGTAACAAAAATCGCTATGTCAACAACTCCTGGATAGCCACCATGCTCCATGAGTTCCTTTACCTGCACATTCTCATTGGATTTATCCCCTTTTGAAAACGTCTGGCTCAGAATTTCATGGCGACTAGTACATCAGCTGCAACAGATATAGTTTTCCAGCATATTGAAAGATGGACTAACATTCCTCAAACACACATTCGACAGATCATCCTTTTAATGCCAGACTGTGCAGCAGTCGTCATTACAGCCCATGTGGCTGCACAAAATAATAATTATGAAGCTTCCACCAAGTGTAATCGATTTGTATTTTTGACCGTTTTATCCTTGTACCATAAGCTGTGTTATATAAATATTAATTTATTTATATTATCTTTCGTTGTGTTGCATTTTTAATGGCCAGCAGTGTATATATATCTGAACCATATTTCACTGTACACAGACACTTGAAAATTAAAGTACAAATGTAATTATGTATTTAATTTTATTTCTTTTTATGTATCAATATTTTATGTTTGTAGATGATGCCCACAGAGGTACTTAATATTTGTAGATGATGCCCACAGATGTACTTAATATTTTACTAAAAGTACAAGATATACTGAGCATAGGTTAATGGGACTGTATCAATTGGAAGAAACTAATACCTATGTTGAGAAAGTGCTATTTAAGCTTTTCAAATAATTGCAGTATTACAGGTTAAATAGATAAATTACTATTACAGTGCTATTAAAACTATTTAAAAGTATGCAAAAAGTTAGCTTTATATTTAAAAATATAATATGCATTTTCAATATTAGCTAGATGGATCATTTTGAAAAATTTGTATAAGTTATATGTAAATAGTTCATGCTCATATTAAGAATAATTAAGTGAAATTGATGACACCGCTTCTACTTTTTATGTTACAATGACAAAAATGTACAGTAAGTAGAAACGGTTGAAAACTGTATACACATAAACCACTTTCAAAGCTTTTTCCTACTTATGGAATAATTAAACATTTAAAAAATACTTTTTACAAATCGATTTTTACAAGGAATCGGAATTGAAGCTTTTAAATGATATTCGTAGGATGAACAAATTAGATTCGAGTCAAAATTGTAATGATATAACACCACACAATGAAATATATAAACCGTTTAGAAAAATGTAAAACTGCATTCTCTCGGTACTGTTTATCCTGCACACTCGATATGACCGACAAGGTATTATTTGACGATCCATGAAATCCATAAATATTTCATCGTGATTCGTTCCAACCATTTCGTCATCATGACTCGTCCACAAGCATTGAACAGCTCGGATCGTTTTATTCGGGAAATGAACCGAGAAAAGCGTATTCTTTTTTGCCAATAAATTCAAATTACGTCTTAGAGAGACAGAAATATCTTCAAAAGTAGTAATAGATCTCGGAAAACTCCATCAACTCCGCCGCATTGTTCGCCTGGCCCCGATTGAACTGGTGAAAATGGAAAGTAATGTTATCGACAATGTCCTCTTTCTTCCGATTCCTCATGTTGGGGATGACCACGTCCTCCGCAAGCATGGAATTGACGTGCAGCTCCAGCTCGCATTCGATGCCCTTCCGGACGTAGTACGTCTTGCGGAGTCTCAGCCTCACGTCCTTGTCCCGTGCGAGACTGAAGCTCACGTTCATGTCCTCCCTCTCGATCTTATCCTCTTGTATCTTGTACAAGAAGCGGAGGGAGCCCTCGTACTTGGGCTGGCGAACGGAGAAGAAATTCGTGTCCAGCCGGACTGGGAACCCGACGCCCACCAGAAAGATGTCGTGGTTGGTGACGGTGAACCGGATGCCGCACACCCGAACCGGCCTCACGGGGGAGTGGAACCCCGAGGGCTTGAATCTGGACGCCACGAAGAAGTCCGGTGGGACAGCCCTCTTGGTCATGTCGGAGGAGAGTCCCTTGGGCATGGACACGATCCCCGGGATGGCCAGGTTCATGAAAATGGCGTAGCACTCGTCCTTGGAGAGGAGTCCGTTCTTGGCGGGACCTTTGCAGAACTCCTCGGCCGACATAGCGAGGAAGCGGACGTGCGGCAAGACGGTGTCCAGCACGATCCTCAGGTTTTCCATCTCGATCTCGACGCTGCGGCGCTTGCACTCCTCCTCGGCCCACAGGTGGACGGCTGAGTAGAGCGAGAACTCGGAGTAGATGTTCAGGTAGGGCCTGCTGACGATCGTCTCGAGGGTGGACACGGACACCGCCGGGAAGGTGGAGCAGGTGAGCACGTGGTGGGTCTGTCGGTCGATGATGTTGAGGCATTCGTAGATGAGGTGGTGTGCTTCCAGGACGGTGGCGAACTCGTAGACCTGGCAGACGTTCTTGGGCGACACGTGCGCCTCGATGAACACGAAGCACTCTCGCAGCAGGTGGGGCAGGAGGTACTTTTTGGCGGCGTACGCTGTCAGCATGGCATCTTCGACTGTCGAGAGGTTTAGGGTGTCGGTATATGCATACCTGCAACAAAACACATTGTAAGAATTAATTTTACCAAACGGAAATTTAAAATGCTCACAGATCTATTTGGCACCAAATGAAAAAAAGGTATAATGTAGTTGGTAAAAGCACAGGAATATTCTTACGGAATTGCTAAAAAGTGAAAAATAAATAGTAGTGTTTCAACCCGTGATAAATTGGATGCAGCTAAACCAATCATATAAAAAGTATCAAACATCTAACTGACGTTGTTACATCATCGACATTCTAATGAAATATACAGAGCATGTGCTTGTAGCTTTATGTTACTTCTACCGATCGCTAAGGTTTGAAGATCTGTCACGTTGTTATGGGTAAAAGCACAAATCCTAATGTGGAACAAATTATTGATTAGTTAAAGCGATTATCCTACGTGATTAAAATCACTAGTCAGCACTTCTATTGCCAATCGGCCAAAGTCGATTCGAATGTCCTCGTGACTTATCCTTCTGAAATTTTACGACAGCGACTCCGTCCACATCTATTTCATTAGAAGGTCGATGCCTTCTAAAGAAATAGATGGAGCATGTGCGTGCGGCTTCCTCTAATTTCCCCTTATAGTTCGATTGGAAGATATGTCACGTGGTATTGGGAAAAAGCCTGAATCCTAATGTATGACTAATTAGTGAGTGGCTAATGCGAACAATTAAAAACACTAGTTTGCTATTCGATAGTCAATTGGACAAATCAATTCCCAAGCCCATATGACCTCACTTAAGAGATCATACGACAGCGATTCCGCCCACATCCACCATCTATTTCATTAGAAGGCCAGTGGTTATATTGCAATAACCTCTTACAACGCGAGCTGGTCATAGGAAGTCATCTTGAGCAATTTTTGAATACAAAAGTTAAACTAGACATTCTAAAATAAACTGCAAGTGATGTGATAGGAAGTAGAACGGTTGCAAGAATGCACAAAGTTTTCGGGAAGACTCCGCAAACTCACTGATTGAAACAGAAAAAAACAATAATTTTTTAAAATACTGTGCATCTTCTGTCATGACTAGGAAATTCTCCTGATCGTTCAGTAAGAATCATAACTATCCGTAAGTATCCGTAGATGTAAGAGTCAAGCGACGACACACAAGCCTCTCCGTAACTACCATTAATTTTACCGTCCTGTGGTTGTCTCGAAGAGGTATCTTGTCATTAGCACAACTTTCCAGATCTTGGTAGACGAGGTATCTCGTCATTTGAAAAAACTGACCAGATTTTGATCTTGTCATCCAAGAAACGGCAGTATTTTATGACGATCTCGTCATTAGCAACATTGGTCAGATCTTGACAGACGAGATGTTTTGTCGAAACCACTTGGAGAATATATTCCCCATTCCTAAACCGTTGATGACTATATAGGTATTGGTTTGCATGACAAGTTACTTTTCCAATCTGATGGACGTGTTGAGATTGCAATTCCAACAATGAAATTCGGCGGAGACTCAATACCGATATCGAGGTTTTCAATTTTTTGCATGAATGGGACTTGGTTGTTTTGTGAGACGAAAGTTATGAACCCTGAGGGGCACTTTGGCTTTCAAAAATGACAATTATCGTGCGGTAATTGTATCGAGCTGACTTTATTCTAGAGTTAATACCACGTGTGATACCTGAATTTCTGAAAATGAGGAGAAATTATTGGATTAACTTTCTCAGTTTCTTAAAAATCATGCATAATGATTATCTTTTCAGATTCAGCCAGTATGGAGATAGTCAGATTTGCTTATACCGAAGAACAGTGCCAATGTAAAAAGTAGAAGTGCAATAATTTCTTAATATATGAGTATATTTTTACCTTTCAGAGTAATGTTTATTTAATCACGATTGCACAGAAAAAGTAATAGATGAGACTCATAATCAAATAAAATTTATTTAGAAATATTTTGGGGGGTTATTCCGATTCTATAAGTGAATAAAACCTTTTACATCGCTTCACTTTCATCAAAAACAGGGCCAGTCACAATATTCAGATATTCATAAATAAAGATAATACTCTGGCAAAAAAAGGAGAAAAGCAGAAACCTGTTAACAGAAAATATATTTGCAACAGAGGCGAAGTCATCCAGTGATTTACTTTGCGTAATACAGTATTACCATAATCGAAATAACTTAAAAGTAGATAGCGTTCAGAGAGTTTGAACTGTCTCCCATCAAGGTTGGATCACGCAAATAAAAAAACAGTAAACAGGCAAAAGATGCACTTATAGATAGTTTTACGAACAAGGCCACATACATGTGTCAGGATTATTTAGGATTATTCACATACATTAAGGTTATCTGTAGGTGAAATTTGCATTTAATTGCAGTTAGGAACTCGCTTATCTAACTTTTTAAGTTGAGAACTGCATCATGAATATTTCTACTATAAACAGGGCAGCGTGATGTACCTGCTAATGAGTCACACCTTACTTAGCTACTAGACGCAGAAATATAGATGGCATTACACTATGTACAAAATAAAAATTATATAGTAGTCATGAAAGCAGTAAATAGCTGGAGGGGATAACGATATATAAATATATTTGTAATCACCAATGAATATTCTGCAGATTGATCACGATTAATATTCTGTGGCATTCTCATTAGCATCAAGTATTTGGAAGGAGGATACCGTGCTTATGATAAATTTAATTTGGGAGATGTTTATTATCTCTTTCTTCTTCTTTTCTACCTTTGAAAGTAAATGAGTCAAGCAAATATTTTAGTATAGAAATTCGTATAGTGTAGAGATTCTACATGCTTGTTAGATCAACGTGAAGTTCCTTAATAGATGATTATATGAATAACTTATTGCGCTTAATCTTAATACCGATACTTAGCGTGATTTTCTATGGTCAATCTCATTACTTTAAACTTCAATAGGTTTAATTTATTTATTTTACAGACGATTTGTTCTGAAGGACAGTTTCAAAGGCTATTTAAATTGAGATTGAATAAAAATTCTTTGACTAAAATCAATTTTGTTGGTTATTTTTATTCCAGTAGGTAGGTAATTGAATTAATTTCACACTGGAGCAACACAACGGACTATTGGAGACGGTCCAGGATCAATCTCGAAGGGAAAAATCCGAGGACAACACCTCGTAATTTTGAACCACGGTCAAGTGACGTTGGTTACAGTAGGAAATTTTTCTTGTTATTGGCCTTTCTTGTTGGATTTGTATTACGGTTAGCTTGTTTGTACTTAAAAAAATATCTTGAACTAAATTTAAATGTGAATTAAAACTTAGTTCAATGTTATTATTATAGTCAGTAAAAGAATTATGCATAATTCATATAGTGAATAAATATACCAAGCCAGTTTATTCGCTTACATAATTATTATAATTTTGAAATAACTATAATAATTTTTATATTTTAATAGCAAGTTTTTCTTCAGCTGGAAACTCTTCACGAACTACCAGCTAGGTTCGTCTCAGTTCAGCAAGCTTATATATTACACACACCAATCAATTTAAATAATCAAAGATGTGATTCAAAAGTGTTCTCATGGCTTGTCCGTTATTGGACTTTACCCCCATTAAACTCTAAATACCTACCTATCTCAAAAGAAGTGTATAAAATTGTAAATTAATAAATGGGAAATTAAAAATCTGGAGAAAATTGCTCATAATCCTCTTGAATTAATAAACAAATAAGGTGGTTAAATATAAGTGACAAAACGCAGTGTTTGACAGCATTTAAAAAAATTGGTCAAAACAGTATTTTATTTACTACGCATATTGGTTTCATTAAAAAATATGTTATGGCTCTTATTGAATACTTAATATGCATATTGGTTTCATGATGGGATCTAATCAAATATTGGAAACCCATCATCTAACTTGGTATTGGGTCTCACAGTGGAAGGAGTGCCTGAAATGCTTTTTAGAGAAACAGAATTCATTCCCAGAAATAAGTTTTAACTTCTGTGTATTTCAACTTTGAAAAGAATCCCAATTATTGAAAAATCAGATGTCCTAAGAATGTTTTACTTGCGTTCTGTCATCCAGTCTCTTCGATTAATCTCGATCGAACCAGAGACCGTCGTGTAGGTGGAGGCTGGTGCACGTTAAATCTGTATAGAGATATCAATAGTGCGTTGTGTGTATGAGAGAGAGGCACTTCACTTTTTATATGCAAGATATTAAGGATAATATTCTAGAATTCCATGATCAATCTCGTTAGATGTCAGCAGTCCTTCAATCACTCAAAATATGGATGTTTCAGTCTGAGTTCAAATTCAGGATGCTTGCTTTAGCTTGTATTTCAAAGCTGGAACTCCTTGGATGCTCACAAGAAATTGTACACACGAAATAAAGCAAGCATCAATTATTTAGTGCTCCTTGATGATTGATCTGAAGGCTTTTAAAGATAAAACATAAGAAACGAAAAGAAATGTGCTAAATTTATTTCAGCAGAGATTCCTTCCCATACGGTTTCTTATGTCTACCAAGGAATAACGGGCTTGGATGATTGGTCAGGGAAAATGAAGACATCTATCGGCCTTTGAATTGTTAAAAGGGAAAGATGAATTTTAAATATTTTAACCCATTATAAATTAGCGATGTGATTTTAACATTAATTCAAGAAAATAACCCTGTTTCGATTGTCACCTTGTGAAAAAATGTTCATTTATTTCAGCTAAATGTAACTGATTCAATATAAGCAAAACCCATTGGGTTTTGCTAATATTGAATCAGTATACATAAATATATATTTATATATACATATATATGTACCCAAATTTTTTTTAACAAGTGTTCGTTTCCATGTGTGCTACCGAAAAGCCAATCTACAATTATTTAATGCAATCTTACTGATACTCTGATTGGCTGAAAAGTTACCATTGAGTCTTCAATTCCAAGTGAATTAGGAACCACTCATTTCAATTTCAAATGGTTTCTTACTGTGATTGGCTATTTTTGTTTCTCATGAGCAATGGGTACCTTGAGCACACTCTCTTCACTCTTCAATGCTTCCTACTGAGGATAGCATCCACTCGAGATAATTGAGCATTGAGTCTCCTTTCACGTGGTCTATCATTTTCTCCTTTTCTCGCATTGTAAAAGAGTGCCTCAAATTTTCAGCCCCAAATGTCCTCAAAGTAGGAAAGTCAGCTATTTTCAGTTTTTAAATATAGTCATTATTTGTGTGTCACAGTA
The DNA here is from genome assembly GCA_933210815.1 of Meta bourneti. Lineage (NCBI taxonomy): Eukaryota > Metazoa > Arthropoda > Arachnida > Araneae > Tetragnathidae > Meta > Meta bourneti. The sequence goes on along the minus strand of OW119929.1, from coordinate 74,254,421 downwards.
CAAGAAATATAACTTTTGTATCAGATAACATGCTTTCTGTCCCAGGTTATTTCATTTTTAATATAATTATTAAGCTTAAATTGAGAAAAAGCAAATTTAAAGTTTGATTTAAATAATAATTTTTTCACTTAAAATCATTTGATTTAAATCGGTATAATCTGGTTAGATATGTTATGGTTGTTTTATGTTATTACATGTTAGTTCTGCGGTTATGTTAGGAATGATCCAATTATTGTTTTGTCGATTGCTGAATTTGATGTCTGTATTCTTGTAATCACATTCAGCAGTCATACAGTAGGGTATTTAGTATTCTCAATTATAAGGTATTTAGTGAATTACATTATTATTAATTTAATTACAACGCAAGCTACTTAACATACAGATCAAAGTTCTGAATGTTTTATGTGTGTGAGTTCCTAAACCTAAAATGTTTTGCTATTTCTCTGCATCATACATACTTGAGACAGATAAAAGTAAGCTATCCTAAGAGTTAAATTATAGCTGCATAACCGTGCATGACCTGTTGAATTTCAGTTACTAGCACTTCAACACCCTAATTAAATTTATTAATAATCATCACTTTACAAAAGGATCTCAAAGGACGCCTTGAAGACTCCCAAAGTCCATCGGCGGAAAGGGTAAATAAGTGCAAATGAGTTTTTAAATGTCTCCGTTCATCGATCCACCGATCGACCCACTTTTTCCCACAACAACGATGTTAAAAAAAGAGAACCAATAATAGTTAAATATTAAAAGAGTGACGTAATGCGGAAATGGTTTGGCCCATACGAGCGCTCCGTGTTGCACTTCACTGGACTTGGCCTATATGGCACTCCTCGCTTTTCCCGTCTCTATGATATATGAATTGGAGTGGCTTAGAAGAGTTGCTTCTATTGAGCATCCCGACTGTTATGCTTTACGTTCCTTTTGTTATTGTTTGGAAAGTCGGTTTTTTTGTTGAATATGTTTATTATAAAAACAAATACATTCTGTACAAAGCGATGGTTGTCTCTAAAGTTTTCTTATCTTTCAAGTGTAAAATATGAAAAAATTATTTTGTGTTCTAAAGATATTTGTTTAAAAGCAAAAAGTAAAGTAAGGTACCACTTAATAAGGTGTTATTATGAGATACATTTTTTCTGGTGACTTATTACATCGTCCTCTTATCCGTAATGGGAGCTGAGATAGTCCAGTTGGTGAGTCGCGGATCTGTAACTGGAGGTTTGCGAGTTCGCAACTCTATCCAATCAAAGACCGCCTTGTACGTGGGGGCTGGTGCACGTCAAATCTATCGTCGCCCTCAAGATGGCGTGGAGTAGAAGTTTAGAGTGGGTAGTCAGCTCAGGTGTTTATCTCGCCATCTGACCATGGTTCAAAACTACGATGTGTCCTGGGATATTTCCCTTCGGGATCGATCCCGTACCGTCACCAATATCCCGTTGTGTTCGTTTCTCCCATGCGATGTAAATCCAATTACTTATCTTCCTACCTTATCCGTAATGGTCTAAAATGTGTCGGTGCGGAGGAATTATTCACCCTATTACAGAGAGACCTGAAGAGTAGACTAACAATTGTTCTAATGAATGATGTAAGTAAAGCAGTCGTTGCTTTTACGCATTCTATTTTCACTGGTTGACTAAAGCTATACACAAAAAGTAAACTTTTATCATTATTATTTTATCTGTAGAATGATTCGGCCGGGGAAAATTTAAAAAATTAGGATAGGAAGAATAGTTAAATGAAACATGGACAAATAAATTTGTGAAAATGTTTCAAGTGGTAGAAAGAGATTAATTCTATTTCTTCAAAGTTCTGTTTAGTGACAAAATCTGAGTATGTCTACATATCAGAAACTTGAAAACAGTAAATGAAAGGGTAAAAACGGCGTAAACAGTTTATCCACATACTGTGGGTACAAAGTTTCTGTGTTCTAAGGTCTTTTTTTGCTTCTTGACTTCATGAATTAAACTGAGATCTACGGCATAAGAGGATTCCAAACCACTATAGGCATCCATGCCATGACTGGTATTCGAACGCAGGGCCTGTTAAACCGAAGGTCAGAGTGCGAACCAGGGTTTACTTCAAATTTAAAATAACAGCAGCATCTCCTAGCACTGACAAAGGCAAAGTTAATCAAATCATTACCCGTCTGTCAAATTTACGGTCTATCCAACAACTCTTTTTTAGTGATGCATTTTCACTGATGGTTGGTTGCGTTGGATTTTTTTTGGCTAAGCTGCGTCAAACATACAAGTTAGACGATGTCAGTAATAAAAATACAACCCACAAACATAGTTTTACTGACATTATAAGATAACCTAAATCTCGCATGATGCTAGTGCAGCAAACAAACCCACTAAGACACGACGACCCCACACTTTCAATGAACATTAGTGTATTTTTAGTGACCTATAAAGCGCACTGTTTATTTTATATCATAGCAATAAAATAAAGTTATGGTAAAGATATGAAGTAAGAACTTAACGTAAACATCGGACATATGAGGATGCGGTAATAACAAGTCAAGGGGAGGTCAGTGATGCCAGTAACGTCATTGTAACCGTGATGAGAGGAATGGAAAAGTCGAAGGCAAAAAGGTTTGGGTTTTAAATAATCGAAATACCATTTTAAACAGCAAATACGGATTAAATACTCAAACTTTCGGAACTCGTATAGTCCTCAAGATAGTGGATTACATTGTTTTTGAAATTTTGCACATTACCTAACTATTAAACAGAGCAACTTCTATGTGGTCACTATTATATTGACTATTTCGAAAAAAAGTATCTCTACTAGCTCATTCTATTATACATTTTTAATTGAATAGTTGGAGTAAGTCAATTCTGTCTATTACAAATTATTTTTAAATATCTACGCCACTTAATTTGGTCGAATATATCTCCTCATCCTCGACTAATACTACAGTATGTGCAGGGATCCCAAAATTGAGTATATACTATTAAAGATTTACAAAATTCCAAATCACAAAATATTTCATGCACCCAGATTCTTTCTTTCAGAAACCTAATAAAACGTAAAATAAATTTTTGTTGCGTATAATTTTGCATGCAGAACAGCTTCTAAATGCAGGATAACTGTGTTAACAAGAATTTGAGTAATTGTTATGGATTTTTTTGCCCATTTGTCTCGTAGAATCGTTCATATGTTCTGTACTCCGAGTATGATGATTTTTCAACCGCTTTTCTCTATCTTTATCTTTTCTCTATCTAGGGGTTCTCTATCAGAAAAGCACGTTTCGAAGCCCATTGAAGTTCTGGGTTATGGAATGTGTGTAGTTGCTAATTAAGGTGGTACTTAAACTATAAGTTGACTATTTTTGTTCTGTAGCTCTTCTGTCTGTGAAGACGTTATCTATAGACCCAAACATTTGACGTAAATTCAAATTGTAAGAACTTTTTTCGAATTGTCCACCAAAAGAGTTTAGTATTTTTCTTTTACATGGTTTCGCCAATGAAACCTAAATCCCAACACCTCCAGTGAACATGCGATCCATACAAGCACCTTAATACATTTATGCTGGAGAGTGTGTATAATGTGCTGAGGAAGCGACTCACTTTTAGAGTTCTGACAGGTCCATTCTTAAGTGGTGTGCAGGGGTTGATTTGCACTTAGTCAAAAAATATAGAGGCAGCCGAGCATCAGAGGTGCAGTATGCCTCCATCTTTAAATAAATATGTTCAACAATAAGTTTTCCGATATTACAAATTTTATACTTATGCGCTATTTGCAGGTCCTTTTTGAGATTGTAATAAGATGATTATGAATCTGCATAGCTTGTTCTTAATTGCCTTAGAATATTATTACATTATACTTTACATTAGAATATTCAAGAAACACTCATCAAGACCAAGAATGTATTCAGGGGAAGTACTCACGGGTCTCGAAATTTTCCTGAAATGATTTTGGAATTAAACAGCAATCAAAGATGCATGCTGAAGCTAGTTTTATCAGAGAAAATCGAAGTTTTGTAAATCGTATAAATAAAATATACGTCTTATTGCGTCAAACAATCGAAAAATAGTAAAATCTAATGCTTATTTTACATTAAGGCATTTAGGGAAACGGAGAAAAACTGGTTCATCCGAAATTATTTTCTGAATACATTCTTGATGGAGGGCGGCGTTCTTGTAGAAAATAAAATATTTTCGAGAAGTGGCCCTTGCTGTGGTATGCACCTGGGGAGAAAATACTCCAGGAATGGTCCTGGGTTTTGATAAAGATATCATCGGTCTTAATCTCCAAAAACATAAAGCAGTTTTTAGCGAAGACAGTAAATTCAATGTTTCTGGAAGTGATGGCCGATGGTATGTGTATAGAACCCTAATAGAGAGTAGCTTCCGTATCACACTACCCACCCTCAAGCATGGAAGCTTTTCGTTGAATGTATGGGTTTGAATGTTGATTGAATGGGGTGGAGACTTATGTTTTTTATGCAACCATGGGGGAAATGAAATAATTAACTCTGTTATAGGACACTTCCAAAGAAAATACTCAAAATTTGGAATCAGGATCAAATTGTTGTGTCTATAAATAACGTCCCTACAGAAATAGATGTGGTTAAGAGCAAAAATAGTTAAATTACAGTTTTTGTTCCACCCTAAACAGCAACTATATACCCTACTACAATCTCAGGACCTTAATTTCTTGAAATTTTGCGATCCTGGAATTAAAAAATGGTTGAAAACTCACAATACTCGAAAACAGAACATAAGAGCAATTTTGACACAAGTGGGCAAAAACATAAAACAAATTACTCAAATTCCTGTTAATACAGTACTCACGCGTTTAGAAGCTGCTCACCATGCAAATTTATCTGTAACAAAAATGTTGTGAACGTTTCTATTTGGTTTCTGGATGAAAGAGAATAGGTTATACAGTTTGCATGGTGCCGATTTAAATCAAGTGATTTTTACGAAAAAATTTTTTTTCTCTTTTTCTTAATTGAAGTTTAGAAATGAACTTCAGAACTGAAATTGAATGAACCTGTGACAGAATGCCATGTTATGTTACACAAATAAGTTTACACTTACTTCCCCTCAATACCTGAAGAATTACCTTTCTTAACTGAAAATAACAGGATAACAGGGGTCCTATTATATTATTATTCCTATTACCCCTATCATATTATTGATTGGGATGCAGTAGAGGGTACCTACTTGGAAAAATTATTGGGGAACTAAAACACCACTTGCTTCATACATAAATATTTTGGGGAAATAATTATATAACTAAATAATTACAGATAAGGTCGAGGGGTGGTCGTAGCTCCGTAGGTATATCCATATATCCACTGCGCTAGCAACCTTCAATTTGGAGGCGGCACAGTTTCGATTTCTTTCAGGTACATTCCTCCCTGGGTGTATTTCTCTCTTCTATGTCACTAAAACTTTCATTGTGTGTGTCTGTTACTTGATATTGTGTCTTGTGTCTGGCGCAGCACGGTCAAATATGGCCATTGCGCCATAAAACCCTCAAACCAACCAACCGATAAGATCGGTATATTTTTGTAATATTTATCTCACGCTGAAGGAGGACCAGGCCCCAACCATAAAAATATTAGGACCCAAGGAGTTCGAGTTCCTAGAACTTTGCGCCCCTTCTGATAAAGTGATATATTAAGAGAGATAGAATCACTGCACATGTGTGGTCCCTCGTATTATTCGTAATTACTATCATAAAAATTTTAAAGGATTTCTTGGAAGTCAGGCTTCTAGAGTATGTTTGGTGCATTTGTTTTTTAACACTAAATTTTCCAAGCGGATCAAATTACCAGTTTTAAAATTTTAACTTAAAATTACTTTTTAAGTTTTATTGCTTTTTCTCAATTGACGTTACGACTTTTCCTGAATTATTTATATAAAATTAATTTAGTAGTATATATTTCTCTTTACTTCTCCCTGCATCCGATATGCGTATGAAGTGAATATTTTTTTACATTGATGGATCATTTGACCGGTTTAATATTTTGTGTCTTTACAACATTTTCAACACCAAAAACCATTCCATACACACTGCTGTGCAAAATAATATGAAAAAAATACACCACTGTAGTTTCATGATTTAATATTGTATCCTAACGATAACAGAACACCCTTAACTTTTATGAATCGAAATTTAAACACCGAATTTTTTCTTCTGAACTGAAGAAACGGTAACTGAAGAAATTCGAGATAACTACCGAACAATAAATGAGTTCCATTCAAACATTTTGAATACATATACCTGTGCCTATTATTTTCCACAGCAGTGTATAGATGTCAACAGCATAATGCAACACCGTCTTAATTCAAAGATAATTTCTATATTCTCCGGTATCTTATTAGGATATTTGGTTGAATATCATATTGCAATTTAAAGTTTATTGTAGATCATTGCAGTGATAACTTCGTAAGGAGTTCAATTACAATTATACTGTTCACATTATTGTGAAAATTTGAACGTTGAAAGCGCCATTTTAGAGTAAGAAATACTGAAAAAACTTGTAACATTAGTAGTTAGTTTTATATTTGATTTATAGTTTATTTACTATTTCTAATCGTAAGGATGTCCAGAATTTTGAAAATGCAGAAGTTATTGGGAGAAATAAATAATATAAGTGAAGGATGTTCTGAAATTGATAAAGGAGAATATTTTGAAAGTGGAGACGATGCTTGTAAAAAGTATCAAATGAGATACTGCCATGAAAATAAGCCAATAAAATCTACTCTCTGTGCAAGAAATATATTTACTGAAAGTGCTTAGCAGAGCAACCTTGCATCTGTAAAAAATACGGCAAATAAATCGAGATTTTATTACCGAATATTAGATAATGTGAAACTACCGAATAAAAAGTGAGTTATATATTACTTGTGATTATTAAAACATTGTTTATAATTATTAAATTATTATTTAAAGATAGTTTTTTATTTGTTATTTCAAGCACTAATTCCACAGTTACCTGCATCTTAATAAAAAATGGGTCATTTAACCCGTTTCGGTAAAAATAGATATTCACAAAAGGTCGGTAATTTTTAGTGTTAAACAACTTATTTGGTTTCTCATTGAAATATTTACCTATCCCGTTCGTGGCGACACAAGAGGTTCGAACCCTTAGGAATTCACACCCGTGACGGGATGACAATGACATCTAGCCAACAAATATTTATTTTCGTTTAATGAATGTAGGCAAATGATTAGTTTTTATGAGACCAGGTTATATATTATTAAAAGTGTTTTGTTGGTTAATTTTGAGTCTTCCCTGTGGGAAGGTTCCATAGGCTTGAACTGATGATATTACAAGAGGGGATTTGCCATTTCTGATAAAGGAATCCACAATGTTTAACATTTACTTTTAGTATGTTAAAAACGAGTACTGAGAGCTCCTCACTTCTTGTTTTATTTGATAAACTCTCCGGAAGAAAATCAACTGAACTTAAATAGACAAAACCTATTAATATTTGCAAAAGCATTTATCTATTATCACGCCTGTAATTAGGAAAATTCATGAGAAAGTAAATAAGTTTTCTTTGTGCATTCCACCGTATCTCCTTTTGAACGGAGGAAACTCATTTAGATTTTAGTGTTTGTGTAGTAGAGAAGAAAGTTATTCATAAAACCATCTTACTGCTACAGCTACGTCTGTATTTGTAGAAAGAATATTGTAAACTTAACTTACACTTGAAATAAATTGAGTAAAAAAGATGGAAAATTAAAATTTATCTATTTTTTGTTATGATTTATGAAATTGAAAATTAAATTTTCCTCCCCTTATTAAAATCATTATTATTTAATTTAGAATTTTATGTATTACGGATTTGTATCATGAAATACAGTTCAAATGAAAAAATTAAAGCAAGCCTCAAGGATAATTTTAATTGTTTTAATCTTTAAAAATTTGCTTTGGTATATTTTCTAAACCCAAAATGTATAGCATAAATCAATACTATCTAGAAACTACACTGGGAATTGCGTGCCTCATGTATAACAAGTTTAAACACACAGGGGCAACGAAATGATTAAAATCATAAATTCCGACTTAAATTTTAAAAAATCGTATTTAAATTAAATAAATTCAATTGTTTAAAATTTAAAACAAATCATGATTTTTCATATATTGGTTCAGACTGAATTTTGGTATCGTATTTGGTCAAATCATAGACAACTGATATGCGCCAATTTGTAATCTTAAAGTGGTGTAAAAATTAAAGTGGTTAAGATAAAAGAGGCTTTTGTTCTATAGTAATTATTAAACATCAGGCCAGAAACTTGCACCTTAAGTTCAGTTTATTCTGACTTAGGCAAAACAAAAATAAAAAATCTGCCTTTTAAAGTACTGTTTCTCTTGAGATTTTCATTTAATTTATCGGATGCGACAGTCTGTTCGTCTCGTTTTGTGTCCGTTTTTGTATTTGTGCAAGTACCACATAAACTTTATTCAACATATTTTAATTAAATTATATATATTTTATAAAACATATTTTAATTTAATGAATAGATTATTTAAATTTCCTTTGCTTGCATAGTTAAGTTTCACTCTAAAACAATTGAGTAACTATACTTAAATAAATTATATATATCCTTAAAATGCACGAAACCTTTTAAAATGAACGATTCAAACAAAACCATCATGCAAAATACTGGTTGAATGGAAGAATGACTAATCTGAAATTTTACACCAGTAGTCAATAAGTAAAAGAACTTGAAATTCTCCCATTTGTATGACAAAAAGAGATTTTTTTTAAATTCCGGAACAATGTTATTTTTACTGGCGTCTTTTTAATTTGAGTCTGACGAAAGTTTGCAGCCTAGAGTATCATTAACCACGAAATTAAAATTTTACGCTCAACAAGGTGGTTCTATAATTGTGAGGAAATGTATATCATCGTAAGGTTATGCAAACTAATTTTTGAAGAAATATGGATCAATATATGTGTATATTGACATTCTGAAAAGAAATGTCAAAGTAATTGTCTTAATATTCGGTATTCAATTTATTTTCTGAGAGGCGCACATGCATTTATACGCCCAGTAACTTGCAGTTTTCTCTATGACTTTTTACTAGTTTTCACCTTCCTGAATAATGGAATATTTCTTAGGATTCTTTTAACCAATGAATGGAGCTATTAGTTATAAAATTATATCCAAAGTAAAAGCATTTCTAAACTACTCAGAAATGTCCTGACACTCAGAGGGTTCGAGAAGCTCGAATGAACAAGATAATGATTATAGGCTAATACAAAATTATTTGGAATGTAAGTTGTTGGTCGCACCTTAAACAATCTCTCTTGATGTAGACATGTCAATTGCAGTTTCCAAGCCTTAATGAGGGGCGTGATAGTACAGTTGGTAGAGTCACGGAATAGCAACGGGAGTGTTGCGAGATCGAAACTAGATCTAACCAAAGACTGTCGTGTACGTGGGGGCTGGTGTACGTTAAATATCCGTCAAATGTCCTTACGATGGAGTGGTGTGGAAACTTAGAGAATGGGTAGTCAGCTCAGGTGTTGACCTAATCATTTGACCGTGGTTCAAAATTACTAGGTGTTATTCTCGGATCTTTCCCTTCGGGATTGATCCCGGACCTACGCGAATAGCCCGTTGTGTTGCTCCAGTGAAACGTAAATTCAACTACTTACCCCAAGTCTTTACATCATCAAAAAGTTATGGAATCATTTAGAACACATTTCAAGCACTTTTTAAGGAATGTCCATTGAAAAACTTTTGTAAAAGAGTGACAATCTCCAGAGATCTTGCTGAAGTACTTAAAATTAGATTAATGACGCTTGGGATTTATTTCACAAAATTTTGGATTCTAAAGTTAAAGAAAAGAGGAAACACACTAAATATTAAAAATAAAAACTACGCAGCTATTTGAATTTAAAAATACGTTGAATTTCAATTTGTATGGTTTTCATTTCCAAATTTACCAATTGTAATAGATTTTACTCTGTAGTCTGGGTTCACTTTAACTCATTGTTTATTTGTGTAGATTTAGAATTTCAGTTTTAAGAATAATAATTAATTTTTAATTATGTAAAATAATTTATGAGTATCATACGTCACCATTTCTTTGTGTATTCAGACAATTTCATTATATTAACAGTTATTTTCAGTAACTAATGGTTCATCTTTACTCCTTGATTTCTTTTTTAGATATAAGGAAAGTGCGATCTAACATGCTTAAACACACCTTCAATTCAAAATATTCTAAAAAATGAACAAAAACAGATAAAAACGGAGTTGGTCTGCTTTAGAAATTTATTAAATTAAGTAAAGCCAAAATGTTGGACAGTGCGAAATCTAGAAAAATTTTCTAAATTCTTAATTATTGTTTTAAATTTGTTCAAAGGAATGAAATCTACCTTTCCACCTTTGATACGTAACTCTCAAACTTCTAAAAATATTGATTTGAAAAATCGATTATTAAGTCATCGATCAAATCAACAATAAATGATATTGATTTGATTGATATAAATGGCATAGTATTCTCTTATTGTTTATTTAATATAGAATTCAATTTTAATTTGCTTTATTAGATATTTAGCTACCTGGTAGCCAATACTTAACGCACTGATCTTCAACAGGCCATGGGTTTATTCCTGTTCTGGTCATAGATATGGTTTGAAAATAACAAAGCTAGGTACTGGTCTAATCAGTTCTCGTGTAGCAATAGTTATTATAGAGCGACAAGACAAATTTTTTGGTAGGCATGTAAATTGTTGAATTTACGTCGTACTAGAGCAAAACAACAGGCTATTTCATTTGCTATTTAATCTAAGAAATTAGTTAATTACACTTATTTATTTATATATCTGATATTAAATACTCCGTATATGAATTTTTTATTAAAAGGTTGTTTACATGAGTTTCCTTGCATAGTTCTTAGAGATTCTTTGGACCAAGAGCAGTTTACTTAAATCAATTTTCTTTGAATCTTTTAAAATTTTTCTTACCAAATTTTTATATTATTTAATTTAAACGAGTTTGTTTCAGCAATTTCAAATTTCAACTGAAAGTTATATTCATCGTTTATTAAATATACAGTGGCCATAAAAAAATTTTGCGTAAAATACATCTCCCCATGTCTTCAAAAGTCTTAATACCAAATTTGGTTCCATTCCGTTTATTCGATTTAGCTACAGATGCCACCAAAGAATGAAAGTAATTTTATGGTCATCCTGTATATTTGCTCTCTATCTCATAAATGCAACCAGGCACAATTTGCTAAAAAATACTTGGTCTAGAACTTCATTTTAATAACAAAGTAGCTTTTGATGGAAATTAATCTGTTTTACATTATTAAAATGAATCTAATCAAATTTAATTTTAATGAATTAGCTTGAAAAATATTTAAAAGGGGAAATCCCATGACGTATAAAAGAACTTATTAATTTCAAAGTGAAGATATTTATATTTTTTGCATATGGAAATCGGAAATGGTTTATGCATTACATAAATGTATAACACTCACGTTTCGAGATATGACTTATTAAAAATATGAGGGACATAAAAATGCGCTAACCCCAATCGTGTCATTAATTGTCGTGATAAATTGTGCCATTTACCTCAGATAAGAACGTCAAACAAATACTGCATGGAGTAATGGTCAGTTGACAACTCAATCAATTGGAGTTTTTCATTTTTTCATTCCGCGTCATGTTTTATTAAAAAATATTAAAGCGTTGCTTCGATAATTTATTTCACTTATAGAATGTTATTTTATAGTATAGCAGAATAGAATGTTACTTTAAGACTATTTCTACAGTGGCACAATTAAAAAAATACACTTTTAGATCAAATGGGTTTAAAGTTTTCATTACTATGAAAATGCATGCTGTAAGCACTTCTGCCAACTAGAGGTTCAGTATTGAATTGTGTAGTTAATAAGACTAAAGGTCAATTTCAGAGACTTTGCACGTATATTCAGACCCACACGCTCTACAGAACCAACATTGTTACCCCAGATGACACAGTTTCACCGAAATCGTCCCTTAACTTAATTGTGAACAATACTATCTATTAAGTGTTATCTATACTATCTACTACTACTATCTACTAATCTATTAAGTGTTCAGTTTTTGGTGTAAAGTTTATAATTTTATCTTTGTAGAACTCAAGATAGTCAGCAATGATTGATACATATTGTAATTCCAATCTATCACCTATGAGAAAATCATATAACAATGTAAATTAAAATGCATTGTGCTGCAACACAATTATTCATTCTACAACAAAACAACTTTTGCTATCAATACATTTCATCCTAAGACAAGTGTTATTAAATTATCTCCCATCATAACCCCACTTTTATACATGGTTAAGTTCGAGACTTATGTTCCCCAGCAAAAATTTCAAAACAAGTATTAAATTAATAGTGTCATAAATTAATTAATCATATCATATTTGTGTTTGTTCTTAAAATAAATTTGTATATTTTTACGAATTTATAGCACTTTTGAGTTCATAAATACTATAGAAGTGGAATATTTTCCTCCAATCTAACATGCAAGCAATGTATATTAAAACGGTCAAGGAGCCTTACTAATAACTTTAAACATTACATAAGGAATATAAATGTTTCTTTGAATTCAGTAGTTTACACTATTACCTTACCCATTTCAGTCGCTCAATTATATGCTTCTTTTTGATGCATAGTTTAATCGTATTTTGCATATCTCGTGATATCATTCCTTAAAAGAACTTATAAAACCATTCTCCGATTTATTTGTAGTCCTAATTCTGCTTTGATAATTCCAGTCGTATGCCATTGCTTATTACAAGCCGGAAAGTTGAGGGTCTGCTTCAATATGTCAGTTCTGGTTCTCTTTCGCTTTTCTTTTTTCCGTGTGCTCCATGTTTCTCATGTATGAAATGTTACAACGATTATCTGTGTCTTCCTATATGTCTTCTTATTTCTGTACAACTTGCACATTTTTCGTTTAAAGCGTGAATTTGACATTTTTAAAATTCTCAATGTCGGTTGACTCGTGTATGTTTCTTTCAACTTTTAAGTTAAAAATCTGATTCTAAAGTATCTTCCCCTTTTGAATCTATCTGAATTGCTTCACTGAGGGAAATTAACTTTGCCAACGCCAAATGAAATATTTGTATGTTTAAAGTAACATTTTCACACGCGTGCGTATTTCTTATAGGATAACACTCACGCTGTCAGATGTTACAAAGTATCAACAGTCGGTTTAAAATGCAGTTAACTCATTGGGTTTCTTATTAAATAATAAGTATCCTGTAAAATAATAAATGTAAAACATGTTTTCTAAACGTGTAAAAAGTATAGATTACGGTGAAAAAGAATTAAAACCTACTTATGATGTACTCTAAATCAACAGTATACATGACATTTTCCAAATATTCTGATATTTTTAATATTTTATCCCTGTAAATGTACATTTTAATGAGCTATGCATTATAAAGTATTTTAGATAGGTAGGATTTCATGGCGCAAGGTCCAATAATGGACAAAGTTATTTTTAGTCAAGTAAATGGACAGATACACTAAAAAAATTTACTAACATGGAAGAGAGAAACACACCCAAGGTAGTTACAGGAATCGAACCTGTGCCTCCTACAGCTCGCAGTCTGCTAGCACAGGACAAACTCACTGAGCTACGGTGGCCCTGGTGTTCTTAAGATGATCACTTATTTGAAGAGATTCATTTACTAAATTTGAGTAATTTGCGGTTGAATTCTACGAAATAAATGTTTCTCAATGAATTTAACAATAGGTTACATTAACAGGATAAGTTTGAATGTTTGACATGATAAAATTTCGTCTAAATTCAAATAAAATAGGAGTCCTTAAAATCCTCTAATACACAGATTATTCCTTACTACAACTTACAGTTCCTCTGTATGGCTTCTAACCAGTTTAAGTCCCTTCTTGACGGATAGAATATTTCATTTCCAATAGATATGGCTACTTTTTCATTAGATGTATCGTAGGGTAAAGCATTACTACACTTTTCGGAAGTCTCGTTACTCTCAGAGGGTTAAAAATTATTGTTCTATATACAAATGCCGATTCTAAAGAACGCATTGTATTCGAACTAATATCATCTTCAAGACTATATATATCGAATATAGTCTTGTACAAACGGAAAATTCATTTAATGCGCTAAGAACATAAAATAGTTGGTTGGATGGATTTTAAGGCGCAAGGGCTATATTTGACCAAAATGAGTCAAACACAAGAAAACTTCAAGTCAATGAATGGAGAATACAGAATGGAAACATGTACGAATTTCTAAACATTATCTCGTAGAAAGTTGTTTCATCTTGGTCCATCTATTGGTCAAGTTTCACAATTTACTTTGGTTTATTTTATATTTATACCAGCAGAATTACCTGGCGATGCTCGGGTTGAATTGGTTAAACGTTGATTTTATTTCATAGAAAAATGCAAGCATCATTTAAGAGTACAGAAAATATCTTTAACATCGTTTTAACTTTTTCATAGCTTCTACAATTTACTTCGGCGCAAATATGTATACATAATATATCCATCCATATAATCCATTTCATATTCATCACACTCTTGCCTGTAAGACAAACTATAAAAGTTTTTTCTGAGATGATTTCTTCAGAAGTTGATTTTGAGTTTGGAGTGTTTACGAATGGCAATGAAGTTCATTTTCAGAAAAATGAGAAAATTTCAGCGTATAGTCTTGCACTCAGTTTTCCAATAAATATTTATTTTTTTGTGGTACACTTGCACCATGGATTCGAAGTTTTCGAATTACATTATCATTGTGAGAAGATGGCAAATTAAACTGTTATTCAAATTAATTAAACTAACAAATTAATTAAATTAAACTAACATTCGTGGTTAATTTATTTTAAGCTCGCATTTTTTTCTTGAAAATTCTATTCAGCCACACGTGGAATAATGGAGCTTGTTTTTAAAACAAATGTCATCAGTGTAGACAAAGCAAACTCAATCAATTACACTTTTTACAAAATCATTGCTTTCAATGGATGTTTCACAGGTACCTAAGTTGTATACGAATAGTTTCAACTTCAAGTAAGCAACCTCGACCTTCTGCCACTTAAGACAAAAAAAATTCTATTTTTCAACAGTCCAAGTTTACATACTTCCTTACTAAGATATTATTCCAAGATCAGCAAAGTCTTATTTAAAATTCACTTTCCTCCAACAGAAAAATTTAGTTTTAAATCTAATCCTTGGGGTATTTTTTTTCAATTGAGAGACTCAGTTTCTATATGGAAACCACGTACCTATTTAGAATGACAGATGTAGTTTACTTGACTATGGAGTGCAACTTTCAATATTACCAATGAAACATGAAAAACAAATGTAAATTAAATTGATTTTAATCGTCTTTTAATGAAAATATGTCAAAATTTAGAAATATCTTTGAACTACAACGTTTGGCTACCCGTTTTGATTTAACGTAACATATCTTATTTAGAATAACTTTAACTTTAGCAGTAATTTTAAAATAAGATGTTATACACCTTACTTAAAAAGGTTTCCATTTATTTTTATGAAACAGAATTCTACAAACTATAACATATTTAACCAAAGACTTAAGGAAAGTTCGTCGAAATATACATATACCACCAAGAAATTACCCATATCTAGTGGTGTTTGGCAGAAAATAAAAATAATTCATTGCAATTTAACTCCTAAATAATATATCTGTAATATGGGAAGTAATGGAACACATAAATGCAAACAGAAACGAAATTCTTGGTCATTGAAAAATGTAGAATTCTAAAAAAACGAAAGATCTGAGCAAGCGTGTCAAATTTCGACGTCATGAGAATATTCTGAAATAGAGAAATTCGAAAAAGACGCTTGAAAAATATTGATAGACAATAACGAATTATTTACAAAAAGAACAAATTTACAAAACTTAGAAATGCTCAAATATGACCGCAAAATTTCTGTCTTAACTCAAATACAAACACGGAATTCTAAATATCTAATTTATAAAATAAAACATTAATTCTGGCGTTGCCAGATACCGAATTGCAAAATTATGCTTTTATGATTCAATGAGTTTTTTGTTTTGACTTTTCGTGTTCCATTACAAATACAAGTTGTGTAAAATTAAGTATTTTAACTATCCATTTTTTTCATCATTCAAATATTCCTAAATTATTTATACTGTGGAAAGAAATAAGAAATGAGTTTAAACATAATTAGAATTTTAAATTGTTTAAATATAACGTTTCGGAAAAAATAGTTTTTCGAGCAATACTGGTAAAACAATCTTATTAGAAAATTTGATTTTCGATCAATATTGGTAAAACAAACTGAGTTGCGTACCACAATCGTTTTATGCTCAATGTTTTTCCTATGGCAATTTCGAATTGATTTAGCCCCCTCTGCACACCTAGGTTAAACAGAACGAGGGTTAATATGTAGCTTGTGTTACTCGCAGGGTTGCAAAGTATAAGTGTACCAAATTTGGTGTGGATTGGTCAAACGGTGTAGATTTGTATACGGAACATACAGACAGACACCAACTCTGCTTTAAACGTATAGATTTCTGACAACGATATTGTTCCGTTTTTTTTAATGATTTTGTATAGCAGAATTTCCGGGCGTTGCTCGGGTTGAATTGGTTAAACTTTGAATGAAAGTTATCCGAAAAATCACTTTTCTCTATCATAAAAATGCAAATATTTTAGAAAAAAATGCAAACAGAAAACAAATTAGTTAGTGGAAAATAATTTTTTAAACTCCATTTTGACATTTTTATTACTTCTTAAATTTACTTTAAGCTAAACACCGCATGCTTTCTTTATCCAACCACATAATCCATTTCACATGCATCGCTCTATAGTGTAAGACAAAACTACAAACGGGGTTAATGAGATGATTATTACAGAAGTCTATTTGGAGTTTGGAGTGATTGAATCGTTTTAAGATTATTTTTTGTAAACATGACGAACTTATAGCGTATTATTGCACCCAATTTTCCTACCCATATTATTTGACTTAGCTATCTTGCACTAATATTGTGATATTTCCGAATTCCACCATCACTATCAAAGGGCGACAAATCATATCGATACGATAGTCATGATACAAAATACTTAGTGATGAATATCTTATCAAATTAATTTATCATCCTTCACTTAAAAATAACGAAATTCGATAATGTCACATGCCTGGTGCAAGAGTGCCACAAGTTGAAAAAATATTGGTACTTAAACTATGTGTGCGAGAGTATTCGCCGTAGATTCCTCAATTTTACAAATTGAGTTGAGCAATTTTACATGAAAAGAACTTAAGATAGGGCATTCCTAATCTTCCTCAAAATCGTCTTTTGTAGTAATTACTTTAGTATTACATGGATGGATATGCCTGTTTGGGATTGGTGTTCAATGTAAGTTTTAGAAATTATAAAAATGTCGAAAAGGTGTTAAAAATAATTTTACTCGCACTTAAATTATTTGGAATTTTTCTACGAGAGAAAAGTGGTTATCCCTGGTCATTTTCAATCTATAGTTAACAAATTCAACTCAAGTAATGTCGGATAATTCTGATAGTTCGTTATAAAATTAGAAAATGAAACATTAATTTTGGCGTTGCCAGATACCAAGTGGCAAAATAACTCTTTTATTATCAGTGTTTTTTTTTCTTGAGCTTTTCGTATTAAAGACTCGTTTCCTTACAAAATGTAAGTAATGCAATATTAAATGTTTTTAATCATTTAATATCCTTAATCAAATATTTATAAATTGCTGATATTTTGGAAAGAAATTAAAAATCAGTTCAAAAATAAATACTGTAATTAATTTAAATTCTTTAAATACAATTTTTGTATAAAATTGTTTTTCTAGTAATACTGATAAAATAATTGATAGGAAATGTTGTTTTTCCAGCAATGCTGGTAAAACAATCTGAGTTGCGCGCGCGCGTACAGCACAAGCTTAATAATACTCAGTTATTCCTATGGCGATTTTGATTTGTTTTTAGCCTCTGCACTCCTAGGACAAATAGAATGGTGTACAGTTCTACGTTAGTACAAATAGAATAGTGTACAGTTCTACGTTAGGACAAATAGAAAGGGGTTAATATGTATAGTTCTACGTTACCCGCAGGGTTCTAAATAAGTGTACCAAAATTGGTGTAGATTGAGACAATGGTGTAGATTCACATATAGAGAACAGACAGACACGCCAACTCTGCTTTGTATATAAAGTATTTGAAATTAGACGAAATATATCTATCATTTATTTTACTACAAATTAAATTCAGATTCCGAATGGTAAAATAGCTTTCCCGCTTACTTCCTTTAGAAAAGAAAGAATTTCTTCTTTTATATTAATTTTGTAATATTTAAATGTTTTTGAACACTTGTTTTTCATAATAAGTTGAGTAATTGTTATCTTATAATCATCAAGTGTGGGAGATTTAACTGGATCCATAAAAAATTCTTAAAGCATTTTTATATTTTTTTAAGTTCGTTTCTTTCGTAAATATACGTTTCCTATTTTCTGCTTCAATTAATTTAATTTTAATGTCCCAGTAGCATACTTATTCTTCATTTCAGGAATGTTTTTAGCTTCTGAATAGTTCAAGAAATAATACATTTCAATATTACTTATACTTCGGAAACGTAAATGAATATATTGATATGGTAAATGTATGTTTTATAAATGTTTTATAAAAATTGCAATCTAAACATTATGTGTTTCTATTTAAAAACTTTAAGATGTTCGGAATTTTCTTCGTTTTCTCATGTGGAGGCAGGAAAATGAATGTCTCAGTATTATATCACGATATGAACTAAAATTTCGCTTTAAAAAGCCTATTAGCTTAAAACTATATAGTTGGCAGGATCAAAATAAAAAATTTAAAAATATTTTAGGGTTGATATTTCCCTTAAAAAAATTACGTAATTGCAAATAGTTGTTCTGCTGCTAAGGAAATTTTTCTAGGTTGCACTTTTTATGCTTTTTCATGATTGCCTATGAACTTGCACTGTGCATATTGATTTCTCGTCTTTATTTTACTCTATTTGTATTGCCATGTTTTGCATTTCACTGTACATATCACTTTATATTGTATTACGCTTATTTTATCCTGTTTATGCTATTCTATTTTATATAAATCTCTTTTTTATATTGTGTATATCTATGTTAAGGAAAAGGAACTCCAAGTTTTTCCAATGTTGCTTTCAATATCCTCATATGACTAGTTGGCATCTCTTTTTTGAGAGGTTTTCTTGATTTATTCTCAACTTCATCAAATCCGTTCTTTACGTTGAATTCGTCGTAAATCTCTCCGGGATCGACTCAGTAGGGTGGTCAAAATAATTATTATCAACTAATAATTATGAATTTAAGTTTCGAAACACAAAATAATTTTCCTTAATACTTTTCTGGCGTGTTTTGAAATTTTTATTTTAATAAATAGAAGATAAAGCATTAGTGATTTTAGAAAAAAAATAGATATTGGTCTCACATACGAATCGTGAGAGAGGAAAGTTCCGTTAAGTCTTTTTTGCATTTATGTTTTGTAACTTTTAATTGCACTCATAGGCAGCGAATAATGCATGCAAAAATATCATTAACTTTCCTCCAGCAAACGATAGCATGGTACTTAACGGGGTGAGCACTTATTGTAAGAAATTGTGTTTTTATTGTAGGGAATTGTCTACTTATTGTAAGGAATTGCCTACTTATTGTAAGAAATTGTTCACTTATTGTAAAATTGAGGTGCTGATAAGTTTTAGGATATCTGTTGGAAGACTGAATGGCAATAGCACTAGTTCGTCTTGAAAATTGGCAATAGAAGTGATTAGACTAGCGATTTTCACTTGAGATTCTTGCGACACTGGTGTTCAGCAAGAATGAGACAGGTATGCCTCACGGATAGTGAAACAGTTTGAATTGTGTAAGATTGACTTCATTTTGGTTTTAACTTTCGACGCGTGTGCACAAAAAATTTCAAGAAATATACGTTTTTCTAATATCCGTAAAAAAAATAGGAGCAATATATTTTATAGTAAAGAATAAATAAATTGTTTCAAAAATATTTTTTTTAAAACCACTTTTGAGCAAAAAGTGTAGGTAATTATTATTTTGGGGGAAAATCAATATAAATGATACCCATTTTTTTCAGATCGTCAAAAAATATAAAATATTGCTTGGTGTGTAGCAAGATTTTAGTACTTAGTTTATGTGTGCCATGAGAGGTTGAAAATCGCTGGATTAATTAATTGGAAACTTCGACTAATAAAATATTAAATTTCAGCATTCACTTGCATCCAAAATATTAGTATGATATTTTTCGTTTTAGTATTTCTGAAATACGGAAAAGGCCTGATCAAGCTTCCACTCACCTGAGTAGGTTCTCAAATCCTATGGGTGCCAGATCTGTGATCCTGATGACCTTTGACTTGTCCGCCATATCCCCGTAGAACATGGCTTCGAAGACGGGCGAGGTCATGGCCAGTAGCACCCTGTGGCCCACATACTTCTTGGAAGCAGAGGGCGGCCCCACGATGAACGTCACATCGCTCAGGGCGGTGTTCTGCAGCAGGGACGACGTCCTCTGCAGGACTTTCTCGCTCTCCATGACGACTGCAGCTCCCTAGTTGGCCATTCCCTGCCACACAAAAAAGACACACACTCAGATTAGACAAAACAGCGGACTATTAATTCCTGGGATTATATTGTCGACCCACATACTAGGCCGTTTCCATTTTGAGCTGGCCGTGATTAGGGGTCTGCAAATACCTGGACCGAGAAGCAATTTTGCCATGGACGGCGGATTCGTTTTGCATATCGCGGCGTGGGGGATGTTCACTAACCGTTCCGCTGACCCAGATTCCTCTTTAATTGTGTTGAATATGGATGGCCTATATGTTTCTCGTCTTAAGATTTGCATTTTTTGGTGTCCGATTCGTTGATGGATCTCTGTGCTTAGTTTAATATGGAGATTGTTTAATTAACGCTCCTGTACTCCTGTCCTTTTGGGGTGCATTTTTCACCCGGTGCAGTGATCACTCGAACTCGTGTGAGTGCATTATGTAATTACTTTCTGTCGGA
The DNA here is from genome assembly GCA_933210815.1 of Meta bourneti. Lineage (NCBI taxonomy): Eukaryota > Metazoa > Arthropoda > Arachnida > Araneae > Tetragnathidae > Meta > Meta bourneti. Next base: position 74,233,373 of record OW119929.1, on the reverse strand, counting down.
ATGCTGGAAAATGTAATAAATGGTCGTACTTGCCTGAGATTCGCTCGAGAAGTTTGTGCACACAGCATGATTATACCGTTATGTGACTAGTTTTAAGTTTTACAATCAGAGCAAACATTTGACTACAATGACTGAGTTGGTTGGTTGGGTTTTTTGGTGCATGAGCTATATTTGACCATGCACAATAAGGATAATTAATTGATGCAATATGTAATATTTTACAAAGAACATAACTGATATGAGAAAACAAGAATCTTTTGTCTTATATATGGAGTTAAATGCATTTTAAACACAAAGACAAAAGATGAAAGCATTTGTTCGCGCATTCATACCAACCTTTTGACAAAAAGTTAATGGAAGGAAAGTAAAACTTGTTTCACGTCACATAACTTCTCAAATTACAGATAAATGCTTGTTGCAAAAATAAAGTTGAATCGTAACAATATTTTTAAATGTTTAAGGAATAACGAATTATCGAGAAGTAGCTTAAGAATTATTCTAATAATTTCTACAATTTCAAGGAATTCCTCATTAAATATCCATATGTATCATACGACAACAAACGTAAATATACATTGACATTAACCCTCCAAGTGGTTTCAGCGAGATATCTCGTCTATCAAGATCTGACCAATTTTGCTAATGACGAGTTATCTTGTCATCAAAATATTTGCAATTTTTTATGATGACGATATCAAGATCTGGTCAGGGATTTTTCTGATGACTATATAATAAAATTCATCAAAATCTGGTCAGTTTTCTAATGACGAGATATCTTGTCGAGACAACCATCAGGAGGGTTAAAATTATAAAAAAAATCGGATTAATTTGGTTTCTAAAACCCTTATAGATATTGAAGTGTCATTGAATAACATTAGTTCGATTGTTTACGAATTAAAAATATTAAGAACATGTCGGAACAATTCTGGAAATGCACTGACACAAAATTTTCAGTAGGTGTAAGTAAAATTTGTTACGTACTGGTAAAGCATGCTATAATTAAAAGTATCCAAAATTTTATCTCTATCTAACAGTCTCTTTTCAAAATATTTCGAAGGTTTAAACTACTTCTTTAATATGAAGGCTGAATGAAGTTTGAAGTACTAATTTCCGTATCAAACAAAACATTTCTGGGAGGTATAACCAATACGTTTCGACTATGGTTAGCATTATGAAAATAATTTTAATTTGTACAGAGGAGGAATTGAAAGAGTTCAAGTCTCTTTTCATCGCATATTTTCTAAAGGAAAAAATTCAAAAGGAAACAGAAATAAGAAGAAATTGGGATAGTGATAAGAGAAGGAACAGAAAATGAATTAATTCAGAATCATAAATGCTCTCGCATAATGTTTCGATTCATAGTAGTAGTAGTTCAACCACCACCAAGAAGAAGGATATTTCGATTCTCTATCAATTTTTTATTTTACATTAATGAATAAAAAAAAATATTTTTAATTTTAAGTCCTCGGTAGGTTTCGTTTTATGAAATTTAATTTTAAAATGTTTTTGTTCGTAAAAGTATTATATTACTGTTATTATTTTAATATTACATTCTATTGATTTTTTAAATTGTAAAATTTTATTGGATCATCCGGAAAGTTCTGTGGTTTTTTTATGATAAATACCAACGAAGCAGTACAAAAACTTAAGAAAATGTTATTGAATCACACAAGCATCATTTTGTTCTATGACTTTTTGCCATCTTTCCGGCAGCTGGAAAATTCCTTTTTTAAAAAGTCACTAGGCTTATTTGCAAAGTTATCGAGGTGCTGTTTGACAGTCTCCAAAGAATTGAACTCCAGGCCGTTCAGATAATTTTGAAGTGCCCTGAAGAGGTGAAAATCTGAGAGGGCAAGGTCTTGTGTATATGGGGGGCGACACAAAACATCCCAGCCATACTCAATAAGTCTTTATCTGACATTCACTGCCATGCTGGAAGACAACACCTCGACGATTGTTCAGTTCTGACCGCTTTGCTTCAATTTCTGCTTTTAATACTGCCATTTGAGCACAGTATTTTTCCGAATTTATTGTCTGATTTTGTGGCAACAATTCATAATGAACAATTCCTTTGTAGTCCCACCATACACAAAGCATTACTTTTTGGGATGCAGCCCCCCTCTGGATGTTACGTGGGGAGGTTAATTTGGCTTACCCCATGATCCTTTTCTTGTAACATTATTGTATAGAGTCCACTTCTCATCTCCAGTAATGAGCCGTTTCAAAAAAGGAGCTTCTTCATTTCGTTTCAGCAAAGAATTACATGCCGAAATTCGAGCAAGCATATTCTGTTGTGTTAAAGTATGGGGTACCCATACATCGTAGCGGCTTACATTCCCAATCTTCTTCGGATGATCATGAACTGTACTTTTTAGAATATTTAGTCTGTGTGATAGTTCCTGAACTGTGTAACGTGGATTTTCAGCGATGGCATCTTTTAATAGGTCCTCGTTTACAGAGGATGGTCGTCCAGAGCGGGCATCATCTTCGAGGCTGAAATTTCCGCGCTTAAATTTATCAAACCACCTTCGAACTGTGTCATCAAAAACAGCACTTTGTCCATATACAGCACACATTTTACGAGCAGTCTGTCTAGCCTCTTTCCTTTCTTAAAATAAAAGAGCATAATATGACGAAAATGAACTTTTTGGTTCTCCATTCTTAGCACTGCAGCGAAACAAAAATTGTGCCACAGCACAAGCTAGAATTATGCAGTGAAAAACAGAAAAGACCGAATTTACACATCTGCTTCAATCAAGCTTCAATCCTTATCAGCGGTAGCAAAATAGCAATAAGAAAGCGCGCTTCGATTTGAAAAACCGCAGAATTTTCTGGATGACCCAATATATTTCAATACTTTAAAATTGTAATTAATTTGTAAAATTCAAATCATACATTTTGATTTGGTGTTATTTTATAAAAACTTTGATAGATACCTTTGCTGTAGTTTAAACTTCAAACCATATATGAAATAAAAAATAAGCATGGTAGATCAAAATTGTTTTGGATATCGCTTACGAACACCACTGAGGTACCTGTTTAAACTACATTCCAGAAAAGTGACACGTGTTTAACCTATATTTTCTGTCCTCTTAATTTTTTTATCGATTGTAAGATACAAATTCAAAACACGAAATCTTTTTTAAATTTGTGAAAGAACTGAACATGTTCAATTTCAATTCCTCTGCATTAAAACAGCCAACCAAAAATAGTTACCAGAGCCGTTATTCGAGGACAGCCCCTCATTCCTAAAACAGAATTTCCTCCAAATCACCCGCCTAATAAGTAGAATACTGATCATCGTTAATCTCAGTCACATAGAAAATGTGTTGCCAGATTAAATGCTTTTACATAATAGCTGCTCATAACTATTTTATCAAGAAAAAGATACACCGCATTAGACAAGATCACCGCACATAGAAATTAGCCCAATGTAACATTACGGGTAGTGAATGGGGGAAAGCAAATACGGCGTAATCGATGACTCCGCCCACTAGACGAATGATTGACGTAGCGAAAACATTTTTCCTTGGACGGTTGGTTGGCCTCTATCATGGCTTGGATTCTAATCATTACGATTTGAAAGATGGAGTTGAAGGAAATAAGTGCGCTTGAGAGTTACTGGGGCGATAACGTACATTTTATTAGCACAAATGAAGAAAAATTACGCATAACCCTTCCCTTTTGTATGGAAGTAATTTTACGTGGAAATAAGAGCTCTCTTTGAGAAAATATGGGAAAAATACTGGGACAGTAATGCATTGAACAATCTATTACTCAGACTATTATATTAAAAATACATTATTCATTAATATTTTAGCCTTCGTGTAGCAAAAATCACTGTAGAGCGACGTACTAAACCAAACCTAATCATTATTAAATGCATTAAATAGTTTGCTTAATTTTTTGCTTTAAAACAAGATTACAACTAATTCCTTGATTGTGATGCAGACAGATACTTTTTGAAAATTATTTTTAATAGTTTTAGTGTAAATCTGACAAAGCAATCACAAGTGAAGCCCAAGGTTTGGAGCAAAAGTGGTTGGCAAATCTGAACTCCCGGTTCAATTTTTGAGTTAAAACAATATTTTCTGAATACTTTTCAAATAAAGCGACTATTTAAACTAGTAATTTGTAACAATTTTCTAGAAATAAATCCTTTCTCTTTTCACACCATTTTGAATCGAGTTTTCAAACCCAAGAGTTTGTAAATATTACTGCAACTATTCATCTCTATATTATTTTATCGAGACATGTTTATTACAATACTTGCATATATGCAATGAATACTTGTGACACACTTAAAATTTTGAAATTTTATTATAATCTTATAAATACATTATTCATATACGTAACTAGCCATTTGTATTTTGAGACATGTTGTTTTAAAAGAAATCTTGAACAAAAGCAAAGCTAAAGTATAATAAATTTAATGTAAAATATGAAATTAGTTCGCAGAATAGTATTATATCAAGTGTTCTAAAATTTTTAATCAGTTAGAAATGTTTTCAAAAGTAAGATGATTCATGGATTCATAAATAAATGCCAGAATTTGCAAACAAGCCAGAAGTATCCATTCTTACCAATAAGGACATGTTTGTATCCATCTATATCAATTAGACTTTTTAACACAAAAATAAAATATTCTAGTTTTTACGCTGCATCACAATTCTTCAATCATTTGTACGAACAATTCTGCTTAAACAAGACTCCCAAAAATTCAAATTCGTATTTTCTACTGCTTGCGGAGTTGATCCCACTAACTTCATACACTACTTATACTTCTTACTATTACTTTTTTAATTACTTGTAGAAAAGGAAGTACAAAGTAATGATAGTTTCATAGAGCTCGTTTGTAAACGAACGATGAATGCAAGTTTTGCGTAATTTCAACGGTATTTTCACTGCAAAATTGTGATTAAGCCATAAGATTTATAATTAGATATCTTTTACAATTTGCATTCTTTATAATTTTCGTTTTATCGTTTGTATTTTTCATCTCAACATTTATTTTAAAATTTAACTGATCAAAATTTGAGTTCATTCAATCCAATGTTTTTACTTTGCTATGCTTCTAGTCTAAAAGCTCATGAAAATACTATTTATGTATTTAATATTCAATCATATTTAGAAGTTTTAAGTTTTGTGTCATTCCATGTCAATTCAACACAGCACTTAATCTTGATGCCTCAAATTTCAACAAAAATTGATGAGTAGTACTATTTTTGGTAGTTAGCCAAAATCTGTTTTTGAAACAATTGTTTGATTCGTTTAAAATTAAATTTTAAACGAATTAAATTAGACAAATTAAATTAGACAAATTAAAAATTTGAATTTATGAGTATTTTTTAAATTTTTGCAATAATTATGATTTTATTCAGCAATATATCTGTTATAAGGCTATTTTGGCGACAATTGAAAGCTTATCAAACAGACTTTAAGATGTTACGCAACTTGGACGAATACTTTTCTCAAAACTTTAAAAGATTTTAATTTAAAAACTAAAATTTTTATTTTTCAAGTACCCAATTATATTTTCTGTGACTAAAAAATTACATTGGGTTTAATGGGTAATATACAAATGTTCCATTGTTTGTTCAGAGGGCAACACATTTCCTGATATATTTTTAGCCAAACCTTTGTATTAGTCAGTATGAACCATAAAATATTAATTAGCTCTAAATCAGAGCTCCAACTCCAAATTTACAGCGTATGTTGAGCATCCCCCCAATACATATTTTTTCCAAAATTTTTAAAATGTAGGGTTTTTTTTTTAATCCAAAGTAAAAAGAATGCGTGGCTTGACTTTGAGTATTTTTTCTATTAGTTATAGCATGTCAATTAGAAGCTTGTTTTAAGTACTTTAAAATAAACTGCACTTCAGCTTTCTAGCATAAGGGGAACTCGAGATTTTACGAAATTCGTTACCTAATGTGACCCAAATTTTCAGTTTTTTTTCAAGTTTTGAATGACCTATAATTCGAAATTATGCATGTCATATTTTGCAATTTCATTTTTTATATAAAGCTATATATATATATACTAAATTTCATTAAAATTATATGGTTACTGTGGTGTGTTATTTGACATGGAATGACCTTTTACTATATAAAAAGAGTTTAAATTCTTACAGATAATTTTTGTACGAAACTGCTTCACATGAAGGCGATATAGTGGACGACACACATTCTATTCGTACTCTTGGAATTATTTGAAATGACATCAAATCATATTTGTATCAATTTCATGTCATTCATAGAACTGGGATACTTCTCTTTTTGTATTACTTGTAAAGATACTTCATGTTCTCAAAAGCTCGAATACACATATTTTACCAATCCGTATTTTAGCAGTGTATTTTATCACACATGTACTTTTGTATTCAATAACAATTAAACGTACGTAATGATAATTATTTTCTAAGAGAACAAATTTTATCTCTATCACTAAAACATGCAAATCTAGTATAGAACAGAAAATAGAAATTAGGGAGCCTTGACCCTAGATAAGGCTAGATCCACCCCCTGAATGTCCATATGTAATTATACTTCAGGCTTTGTAATTTAGTGCCAATAAAACCTACTCGAATACTTAGACATTTTAATTTCATGTAGTTAATCTAAAAAAAATGCGAAAATTTTCAACTTCCAAGCGTTTTTTTTTAATTAAAAGTAAATTGTTTCGACATATTTTTTTCTTAGACAAAGTTGATATAAGTATAAGCAAGTAGAATGTAACTAATGCTAAAGTATAAAGCTTCGAATGTAGATACCAATTTTGTATATGCAATTAGGGTTAAAATGATGCGATTATCGCATTTAAATCTAATTTAAAACGAAGTATTTTTCAAGTAAAAATAAAGCATTCGATATTGTTTTATACGTCTGATAAAATGCTTTTTATTGCATTGTAGTTTGATTGAATTAGATAGATTAAATTTAATTTGCTTTATGTGAACTCCCTACACGTAATGGAAAGTTACTAGAGGTTAGAAAAGGAAAATTATTCCCAGTAGCACAGAGGAATCTGATGTTGATATTTTCCTTCGAATACCAAATGAATATTTTGAAAGTTTTGAAACGAAAAGTAGCCATTTTAAAGTTAAAGACTACGGTTGTAAAATTTGTAACAAAGAGAATTATGTATCTTGTTGGAAAGATGACAAAAAAATATTATATAACCATAATTATTAAAGGCAAGATGTCAACAAACATTAAAGAATATTAATTCTGAAAATTAATGCCTACTACTTGTGGAACAAATATTACAATCTGCCTTTTATACTAATTTTTTAAGTGGCACTGCAAGAGTTGTAACGTAAGTACAATTTGATTTCAATTTTTTTTTTAATTCTTAAAACTAAATTTATTGTGTACTACTGTTTCGAAAGCTATGTTTTAATAAATTTGAATTTAAAAATAGTTTTATACTAGCTGATTGCACTAGTTGCATTAGTTAGCTCATTGCAAGAGTTGTAACTTAAGTACAATTTGATTTCGATTTTTTTAATTCATGAAACTAAATTCATTGTATACTACTGTTTCATAAGTTATGTTTTAATAAATTTGAATTTAAAAACAGTTTTATACTAGCTGACTGCATTGGTGCGTAATTTTAATTCTAAAAATTACTTTATGTCTGAAAGATGATTTTAAAAGTTAAAAACAAGTGCTGTGTGGATCATTGTGTTTACAATATACGTATACAATGGCTCTTCAAAAAGGGTGTACATTAAGAAATTTCTTTAAAAGCCCAAACTTTATTATAAATAATAAATTGAACTTAATTTCTATAAGGGTAGAGTATACATTTAAATACGTTAGATTAGAAAACAATTCCATATTTTCAATAATGGTTTTGAAGATAGATTTCAAATGTCAATATTACAAATTCTGTCACAAAATTGAGTATACACAGCCTATTTTCTACAGAAACAGAAAAAAAAACGTAAAATAATTTTGTTCATTATAGTTTTGGATGTTCAGCTTCTAAATCAAGCTCTTAATTAACAAGAATTTGTATTGTTTTTAGCATATTTTTGCCAATTTCCGTCAAAGAATTATTCTTATGTTCTGTGCTTTGAATACAATGATTTTAACCACTTTTCAAAAAATTTCAAATAGGTACAATGAGATCCTGAGATTATGAAGTGCGTAGTTGCTAATTCAGTTGGTACAAAAAATAGAGATTTTGGAGATTGGGGTACCAGCTCATGTGTTGACCTCGTCATCTAACGTGATTCAAAATTACGAGATGTCTTCGGATCTTTTCCTTCGGGACTGATCCCAGGCCGTCGCCAATAGCCCGCTCTGTTCCTCCAATGCGACATAAATTTAATTACCTACCTAATTATTTAGCAACTTAACTGAGCAAACTTTATTCCATGGTGATGATAATATATATATATATACACATATATATACAAATATATATATATACACACACATATATATACAAATATATATACATATATACATACTATATATATGTATATATGTGTGATTATATATGTACTACATTATTTTTGTATAAACGACATAGCAAGCTTATTTTCCTTTGATAATTTTAGTTTATTTGCGGATAATTTATCAGATAATTGAACACAAAACAATACAGTAAAATACATACGCTACAGTTGAAAAATTTAATGAATTAATGCAAATGATTGATTTTTTTAGTATTGAAATGTAATGAATATATATACTAGGTTCATTTTTTGTTAAAAGGTGTGATCAGAATGTCTAAAAGCCCGTTCTTAACCTACTCCATAAAAAACGAACCAGAAAGTAATGGGTTCATGTGACCACAGATTTTAGGTATTGCATTTACGAACAAATTTTCATTGTAAAGTTAACCAGAACATCATGTCATTCTGGAATTTTTAGTTATGATATTAAACATTTATATGGGAGAAACGTGTTTCTTGTATACGTAATTTAAAGTAATAAACATTTTGTATGAATTTTAATTGCAATTATTTTTGTTTTCTGAAATTCTTCAGATTCAGGTAACTGGAGTAACTTGCCCATATTTTCAAAAAAATATTTTTATAATTATAAATTGATATGATTGGACATGAGTGTTTTATACTCGATATATTTAGTCTGTACAGAATATTATTTATAAAATTAATTCATCACTTTTAAACACATTCGATTGGTCGAGTCTCCTTTATAGAGGGTAGGTAGGTATTTAATTAACGCCGCACTGGAATAACACAAAGAGCTATTCGAGATGGTCCTGGATCAACCCCCGAAGGGAAAGATCGAGGATACCACTCCGGTTGCAAATCCACGACTCTACCAACTGGGCTACAGTGGCCTCTAAATATTCAGGAAATAGTCTTGAAAGTTTAAATTTAAAGGTACCATTTTAAAATAAGTTTCTCATATCTGTCAACAGCTAAACATATATGTAGTTAATTTGTTAATACTTCAAATAAATAAGTTTTTTATTGTTGCTTTAGCTTGTAGTACTTGTTGCTTATACTTTTAAGTGTTTTTAAATAAGCTTTATATTAGCACAGTTATTGAGTATAAATTAATAGCTGCTACAGTTGCAATAAGAGAATGAATCATGTCTTTCAGTTTCTGAGCAACGTATAAAATTACCCGTAAAACGGTACGTACTATCCACCTTTGGTTTTATTTCAGAGGGAGAGTAAGTTGTTTTTGTTTCAATCATCATGCAAAGATTCGAATGATATGGCAGATAATTCTCATATTTTAATATTAATAGAAAGAACGTCGACACGACAAAACGATGCGATATTAGTGACATAATAGTCCGCTTATGGATTTGAGTCCTTTTTCTTTATAACTACTATTCTTATATCCACCCGGCCGGACATGTAAGGTAAAAGGTTTTGCTTTGTTGCGCTTTCTATAGAAAAGTGACATAATTCAAAAAAGTAAATTTCACAGACGAGACCGAGCAAAATTTTAAATCTTAAAGCCTATTTTATTTCTGAATTTCGAAATAGAATTTGTTTATACTAGTCAAATTACGCAGAGTATCTGGGCTGAAGGGACTGCTGCCAATATCGATGACAGTATTATTTAACACTTTTGATCTCTACTATAAGTTAGTTATAGATTTAGTTACAAGAGCAATGTAAATCAATCACTTATGACTATTATTGTCATTTTGTTTTTATTAAATTAGTAAAACTTCCTTAAAAACAGTTTTCCTTGATTTAAATTATGAAACATTTTTTCATTTTTGGAGACAAAATATCTACAAAATAATTTCTAGTTGTAAATATTATAATATATGGCTTGTTCAAACTATGCATAAGATGCACTAGTAACCAAAATAAGCATTAGAGAAAAAATTTATATATACATATACAATGGATCACATAAGTATTCGTCCATCTCACGTTTAAAGTTATTTTCATGTATTTAAAATTACGATTTAATACAGTTTAACTACATAAAGCTCTTTTTTCAGTCTTCCGTTAAAATATTTGAACAATTATAAGAAATTTTTCTAAAAACATTTATTATGTAATATAACCTATGAAATCAGGCACACGAAAGTACTCGGCCACATTCCATAAAACGTATAAATGCTACACAAAAGCATGAAAGTCAATGTTTAAAATTGGTTTTGTATTTCTTAATTACACCTTTGACTGCTTTAAATCTAAATATCTTTGTTTGCACCAGGTATTTGGACAAATTGGAACCAATTTCATTCTCCCCTGCTTAAAGGTATATTTTCAATAATTTTTATAACATAAACATAGTAATTTTTTAAGATTTCTTGAGATACAAATCTATAAACGGACTAGATTTTAACTCGTTTTGCTCTTTTATATACCAACTAAACCTTTGTTTTCAAAGTACTACGTTATGGGTTATTGACATTGGACCAAACAAAATCTACTGTTTTAATAAATTTGATTTAGCTGATCAGAAAATTTTTGAAAACTGACAATGAATCTGGGTAGATTTTATTTGTTTAAAAACATGAGTTTTTATACTTCAATTTACAAGCAACAGATTTCTGTGCCACAAATGTTAGTGAAATATAAACTTTAAAATTTATGTCATTTCCTTATTGCATTTTCATGGTTTGTTCGAGTTTAAATAGAATAGTGTATTAATTGAAAAAATAAGTCTTCATTTTGAGAGGCATCCCTTGTTACATTACATTATATTCCTTGATATATTGCAGATAACGTTTAAATAACAGTTTTAAATTTTCTGATCAGCTAAATCAAATTTAGTAAAACATCAGGACGATTCAGCTGCTCCCAGTTGTTTCGCAGGTACTAAATTAAATTCTTTTCGTTTTGTTTTTTACCCTTTACAGCCTCTAAAGATTAATTTGCTATATTATGCCTTTTTACTATAAGGGCTATGGTAACCGGGTTGGAAGAATAGCAGATTAGCAACCGGAGGGCTGTGAGTTCGAAACTCGATGCAACCAAAGACCGTCTTGTTCATGGGGCTGGTGCACGTTAAATGTGCAGTGACCTCAAGTCTCCTCACGTTGGCGTGGTGTGGAAGTTTGGAGAGTGGGGTGCCAGCTCAGGTGTTGACCGTGGTTCGCAATTACGAAGGGTTGTCCTCGGTTCGTTCCCTTTGGAATTGATCCCGGAACGTCGCTAATAGCCCGTTGTGTTTGTTGCTCCCGTACGACGTTAATTCAACTACTAACTACCTACCGTTTGCTATAAATGTAATACTTGGCTGCACAACTTAAATTTAGTTTTAAAATGCGAGTTCATAGCTATCTCTCAAGCTTTTTAATTTACCTTTTCCCTTATTTCACCAGATTCCTGAACAGTTTCATTAGAATGGTGAGCAGTGTGTTTCTAATATTGTTAAAAGCACAGTGCTCATGAAATGCGGCATGGTTTGTGTCATGCCATGACTCAGACCAAGCCGCATTTGAACGAAGCTGAGAGCTGACAATGAATGTAATTTTATTTTATTTGTTTATAAATGTTGAAATAAAGTATCACTTTTGTTTAAATCCAGTAAAAAATGTTCCATCGGCAGGTTTGATTCGCAAACGGATGCTTGATCTAATCGTTGCCCTATAACAAATACAAATTGTTTTTTTTTTCAATCTATTTATTAGATAAATATGTAGAGATTGCATTGCGATTGCGGTATATGCTTACGAGATGACATTAAGGAGTCTGAAACAAAAATTATTCATTCTGTTTTACTATATAGCAATAAAATTCGAATTACAAATACATTAACCAAGGAGTGTTTTTTCTAATTCAGCACACAAGTTCACTTGTATTACAAATCCTAACTACAATATGACTACAGGAAACCTCAAACATTTCAGGGAAAGAAGCACAAAATGTTATACATTTTAAAATTCCACATATATGTGTTACGTGTATTCCAAAATGAGATTAAAATTCAATTATTAGATAACAACTCTAATAGTATTCCATTTCATAGGAGGATAGTGTTCGTGCACCTATTGTGATAAAAGTTTCTCAGTTATAGTTTTTGTTTTGCAAAAATTCTGATATTGACAAGGATTGTTCATAATAACCAAATGAATCTGTTCCATTTGATTTACAGATTAACTGAACACACAGAAATTGGGAAAACTTCTTAATATATTGCACAACTGAAAACTTTCCTTTTTCTGTAGTTCGATATTGCTTTCCGCGTTAGTTCAACTTTCCCTGGAACAGAATATAGATCTAGACTGTTCCATCCGCTGCTCTAGCAACCTTCAAATTGTAGGAGGCTCAGGTTCGATTCCTTCCAGGTGCATTCCTCCATGTGTATTTCTCTCTTATGTGTCAGTAAAGCTTTCACTGTGTGTGTCAATTATTTGATATTATGTCTTGTGTCAATTACTTGATATTGTTTGTGTCGGGCGCAGCATGGCCAAATATGGATTGCGCCATTAAGCCCCCAAAAAACCCAACCAACCAACTAGACTGTTTCATGGCAGCTATTCTTAATTTGTGCTTCTTTTATTAAGATATTGCCTTCAAATTAAGATATTGTTCCAAAATTAATAATTATCAAAAATCACTTAATGTTTAATATTTCATCTGACCTACTTTGAAAAAACAACAATATTAAAAAATAGATCCAAATTTGTAATTACTCTGAGACCGTAACATGTCACTTTTAATTAAAGAAATATAATTTTTTATCTTTATTCATTAATTAATTGAATTGTAAGATAAATAATTCGATAATTATCTTACAATTCAAATTTAGTATTTTTATATTTTTATTGGGGGGGGGGGTGATCTTATATTTAAGTAGATAAAATGAAAATAGATTTGTGATACACTGACAAATTCCGTCACACAAAAAAATATTTCAGAATCGGTGTTACAAAATTTCCGTACATATGGTTGGAAAATGGCTACGCTAATTAATCAATCCCTAGGTACTAGTATTGATTGCTGCACAGTGTTTTGAATGATTTTTAACAAAGGGCTGAATAATAATTGTCCTGAATAGAATAGTCCAATTTAATTACTATCCAGCTATATTTTCAAAACAGTATCTGTTATTTGAGTTCAGAATTTAAAAAACAATACGTTTCTCCATCTAATGCACAAAAGCGAGCAAACATGAAAAATATCATAACTATATCAACATAGATTAAATACATTCAAATGGATTTTTTATTTCACACTGAAACCATTGTATATTATTGATTGTTTATCTACGTAACCTCTTGATTTTTGGAAAAGAATAGAAATTGTATATCTTATGCTCAAACGTTCGAGATAAAAGTAATTCATCAAATTCCTATAGGAGTAAACTTTAAATATTTTGATTCAACATTGGAACACATTTTATAATCCGATTACACGTGTTCTCAACTTATTAATTTCCGAACAGAACTTTCATCGTTCATCGCTTTAACGCTTAAAGGTAATTTTTAATGTTACTCTTATTAAAAACTTTTGTTGTATGCAAGCAACAATGTTTATTTGAGAGGTAGACAAGCAATTATTTCGTTAATTAGAATTTGTTTTGAGAATTTCTTATATTTTTCATTTACGAAATACTATTATTTATTTTATATAATTAACTGAACGATCCTTAAAATTCTTATCGAACGGTAGCATAATAGGTTTAAATAGTTATGGAAGTCCATTTATAATTGTGTGGAAAAGTAATCGACTTAAGTTACGATACAATTCAACCCATTAAATATATTTTGATAGAAAAATTGAAAGCAAAGAACATCAGTTTTTTATAAATATGTGACATTCTCTCGCTTGAAAACACATTGCTTATCAATTTAATAAAAATTAAATGAGCTTTCATTGTTTAACACTCATAGTTTTTTAACTGGAATAAATTAAAATTGCCAAACAAGTGGCATTAATGTTTTGAAAGCAATGTTATAAACCTTTCAAATAAAAAATTTTAAAAGTAAAAAGAAAATTGACTCATTTGAATAATCATTTTAAAAAGTAAAATGATATATGGAATTCAATAATGGAGGGCCAGAGAATGATTAATAAAACTCCTAACTAGATTCAACAAGTAATTGAGAATAACTAGAGAAAAGAGACTGAAGGTGAGAATTATCAAGCTAGAAAAAGAAATAAAAATAGGTATGTAACGAAATTTCAAAAAGTGTGATGAGTGATGGAGGAAAAAAAAATATTCCGGTTTAATTCTATTCGCAAAATCAGAAAATATCTATAACAAATATAATAGTCTATAATAAAGATAATAGTCTAATATATCTATAATAAATATAAGTCTAATATGTCTATAAAAAATATGACATAAAATCTATAGTAATAAAATACCTAAATAAAAGAACTAAATTTTTTCTCATTTCAATATCTATTTCCCTCAGTTTCAAATGTTATAAATATTTTAAAAGCTAATGAACTTATAATTTGTCACTGTTACTAAAGTCAGTTTCATGCTTGAAGTCTTGTACCCAAGTATTTCAATTTCATGTTTCAGGGTTGAAAGTTGCATATTTTAGTATCTTTATTTTAATATGAATCTATGATTTTGATGCAAAATGTGTTCTTATGAATTTCATTCTTTCAGATAAATATTTTTGTAAGATCTCTACGTATTTTTCTATTATCTTAATTGAGAGACATCAAATTTAATAAGTTAAACTTCGAAAAATTATTTTTGGTTAACATTAATTGCCGATTTTGAATACTTTTTCAGTCTTATAATACCGTTTATTTCAAACATTCTTAATTTTATTAAAATGATAAAATAACGGGATTAAATATAAAATTGCTTATACAAATGTCCTGTTAAATAATATTACTCGGAGAATATATCAGATTTAATATTTTATCAAAAACAAGTTGTGGATGTATAAAATATCATGTTTTCCTGTAAGAAGTGAATTACGTTTTCTTTTTACATTTGAAGTCCAATATATCTGAGTGAAATTTTACTAGCGGAACTATCACAATACCCCGAAGTTGCTCGGATTTAATAAGATTGATAAAGATTGAAAGTATTTCTAATAATTACTTTTAGTGGGAGAAAATGTGTCATGTAAAAACTAAAAATGTTTTCATAACTTCTCAGTTAATTCTTAACACAAATACGTAAAATATATCCACTCATATAATCCGCTCAGAAAAACTTCTGAATTCCAACATCATCTGTGCTCTAAAAACAAATGACGATTTCGCTTGATACAATATTCATTTTTGGATTAAAATTCTAAACTGACGACTGCTGAAGTTGAAAAGTTTTTATGTTAAAATCTATACTTTTTTCATTATTTCGCATGTAACCCAATTTATCATATCCAAAAATTATATCAATGTATTCCGTTAGGCTTGATTTGGTTTGTCGCTCTACGGTCATTGTTTTGCTAAACGAGGGTTTAATGCGTAGCGTTGGGAAGTTAATCTAAACTTAGTTCCTTAAGACAAACTATAACTTAGTAATTACATTAAACTGTTTAAATAAAAGAGAGTAATCGTTTTAATGATCATGTATTTTCGGAAAACAAATCTCCATCGTCAAGCAATATGCAGTTTAATAAAGTTTGCATTACAATAACTTTACTATGCGTTATCATGAACATGGTTTATAAATATGTTTAAAAACGATCGAAATTTATTAAATTTAACAATACACATACACAATGTAATAATACACACGTGGGGTTGCATGTTTCAAGTGTTTATAAAATTAGTAAATAAGTGAATAGAAATTTCTATCCTGTATAAACTGTATGTCAAAGGTTCATCACAACTAAAAGTCAAAAGACCACGTAAGGATGTAATGCATACCTATAATGGGATATATTTCGCAGCCTGCAAGAGACCTAATAATACTCACTTTTTCTGTTAAATTCCTTCCTCCAAACCCCTTTGGTGAAAGGTCATACGGTCAGAGTCCTCTGACACCACACACAAAATCGCCCCCAAATATTCCAAAGCTGAAACACTGTCCTGTGGTCTTTTCTAGAGAATGTGGTCAGCAGCACTAAGGTGTAGCGGTAAGTTCTCACACATCACTGGCCATGCTTGCAACGCCTCGTGGTCAAGCTGGTCACTGCAGGGCTGACGTGCACAGAAAAACAAGCGCCCCCTGGGATCCCGATTCTCTCCATTGTTGTGCTTACTTGGCACTTCAGCTAGGTTCGAAGCTCAACAGATCGCATTACGGCGATTGAAATTTAACCATATGAAGTGGTAAATATATCTTTATATACATATAATGTAAAAAAATTTAATTCTTATGTAAGAATGCAAATTTGTTATACTTAGGAATTGTCTTAGGAATCTGCTATTTGTTTGTCTAAAGAATATAAATTAAATAATTTTATTTATCTTAAAATATACCGCAGTAAAGTATAATAAAAACATACATGGTATAGGGTATGTGCAATACCCCTGGAGTATCTCAACAGGTAATTATCAAACTCAATCAGAATTTGCATGAAATGTTTCTGTGTTAGAAGTCACCCATATTTTGTTTTGGGGGTCAGTCGAAAATTTATTTTATAAATGGAGACATTTTTGTATTTCGAGGTATTGAAAATAGTTTAGAGGCTCTTTTAAAAAGGCGTTCTTTTAGAGAAAATAAATTTAAAAATATTTTTATTGCTTGGTTTATTATAAAATATGTTTGTGAATGATAAATATTAAGTTTTTACATTTATTTTTTTCTTAAAACAATTTTATTTTTCCATCGAAGCATATGTGCATGTAATGCAGAACATGTCGACTGCACGGAATATTCCATCTTAAGTGCATTATCCATGTTCTAAAATATGTTTTAAAACTATAAATTTCCATGTTATAAAACATTATCATGGGAAATGAGTGTTTTTAAATAATTTGAAAATGAATTAGTCAGTATTGTGTGCTCAAACTTGGAGAATGAAGTTTTTCTAAAGTACTATATTCATGGAAGATTTTGAGATTATCCAGTTAGTTTTTCTTCTGTGAACTCTACGGGCACATGCATGCATTATATTTTAGAAGTATAGGTTTTACATCATACTAGAATGATTATATATCATATAGTTTAGTGTCACACTTATTTTATTATTGTTTTTTATGGAAGATCGAGTTGCACTTTTGAAAGAAAATAATGAGAAGTATAATTACATTCCTAAAATTGGTCGGGGAAAATGAACAACCAAAATCGGTAAATAGACCATACGCAGCAACCTTATATGTCTGAGAGTTTAGATGCAAATCTGGATGGATATGAAAGATATATTGTGAAGAATGCCATATTCAAAACAATCCTTACCTTTTTCAATGTGTAAAAGGTTTGATGCAATAAAAACTAAACGTAAAAAACATGAACGGTACTTATTTCTTTGCACCTAAGCAATTAAGTATACATTTTCGTACATAAAAAGTTACGTTTTATATGTTTAGGACACAAATTCTTCAGGTACTTCATATTGGATACTATTTTTTCACATAGACAGTATGAATTTTTTTACTTTTTAAATGTTTCAAAAAATAATTTGACAAATTATCTATTAACATATGAATTTTAGTTTTGTCACTATTTGGTTGGCTGATTTGGGGGGTTTTATGGCGCAAGGGCCGTATTTGGCCATGCTGCGCCAGACACAAGACGTACAATATCAAGTGTTACTTGATATTGTACGTAGACACACACAATGAAAATTTTGCTGACACGGAAGAGAGATACACCCAGGGAGGAATGCACAGGAATCGAACCTGCGCCGCCTACAACTCGAATGTTGCTATTTGGCATTCGATTCATTCATAAAACCGCATTGTGTGTGCTTTACTTTTGGCAATCTTTTAAAATTAAATGTTCCATATTACGTGTTTTTATCCTATATATAACAAAGTTACACTTTTCAAAAATCTGAATGTTAAGTAACATTAAACATTGTTTCTTTCTTCAACACAAGAACAATAAACACTGCATACTTTTTACTAAACTAGTAGCCTTATAGTAGTAAAATTTATATTTCATTACAGTATTTCTTTTATTGCTAATATCTGACCTGCTCGGTCTTCAACGGGCATACTGACGTGTATTATTGAAGAAGCATCCAGTGGGTAAGCCACCATTACTTCTAATAGGAACGATCACCAACATCTATGCGCTTACAAACCAGGATTCGAACCCATGACCTACTGGATGACAGACAAGCGTTATGAACACTATACCAGTTAGGTGGAATATCGCAGTTATGATTTCTGGAATTCGTTTATAAACATAGCTAACAACTGAAAACTTTATTCTAAATTTTTAACTTTCTTGCGTCTTAATACGTTGACGTGGTGTGGAAGTTTGGATAGTGGGATGCCACAGCTGAGGTTTTGACCTCGTCATCTGACCGTGGTGCAAAATTACGTGGTGTTGTCCTTGGATCTTTCCCTTCAGGTTTGATCCCGGATCGTTGCCAATAGCCAATTGTGTTGCTCTAGAGCGACGTTAATTAAGATACTTACCTCAACCTACGATCTCTTCTAAAATATTTTTAGGATATATATATGCCTAAATATGTATATGTGCCTATGCTTACTTTCGTCAAAGAAAGCATTTC
Organism: Meta bourneti; assembly: GCA_933210815.1. NCBI lineage: Eukaryota > Metazoa > Arthropoda > Arachnida > Araneae > Tetragnathidae > Meta > Meta bourneti. The sequence continues at coordinate 74,214,365 of OW119929.1, read as the reverse complement.
CTAAAGTTAAAATACTCGACATTAGTTACTAATTAAAAATTAAACAAAGATTAATACTATAGAAATGGTAATTATTCTAAATTGTCATGAAATAATCATTGGTTTTATGCAAGAATTTCTGTAATGGCATCACAAAAGAAGAGGATTTAAATCTTTCTAAGGAATATCGATAAGCTAGTAAAAATACATACATGATATATAAAAAACAGTGAAAAATACTCAATATGCAGCTCAAAAAACGCTACTAGTGAAGAAATGTGATAGATACTGTATTCAAATGAACAAACACTATTTTATAACTGAAAGCATCCTGGTATTGTGTATTTCTGTCATTTACAAGCTCGCCTCCGTTACTTATGAGTGCTAGCGTTATCAATTTCTTCATTAGGAAGATTTTAGACTTAAATAATATACGTTATAATTGTTCTAAACTTGTCTCATAAACGCACCCAATTCATCAAAAGGCTTAGAGAGTATAACAGAGAGAAAGGGGAATACTTGCTTAATTTAAGATCTTCACAAGGAGAGCGCTGTGTGGACTCGTTCTCCCTTCACGTCACCAACCAATCCAGAAGACTTAATACGATTTGTGTATTCCAACTATCGATTGCCCTATGCTCTATAATGGCTTAACGGGTCAAGGATATCCGAATGCACCAATAGAACCATCCAATTCCTGTTGATGTCTTTAAGACTCATGCACATTGTAACAAATACTATCTCCAATATATTTTAATGGAAACATAATTCACACAAATGGGATGCTTTATAGCGGTTAATTTGAAAACTGATCCACTATTCTTCAGTAATCTCTATAAATGCATTACTAAACAGAGAAAGCTTTTACTATTTGTTTTATCACAGAACTATATAAATTGTACGTTACATTTAAATAGTGTGCTATCTGCACATTTATTTAGAGAACATGTTAGAGGGGAATGCGATAAAAACTTTTACTAACTACACTGCTAGTTAAAGTTTGGAACTCCAAATAGACTTCAAATTAAGTTCTACATAGTGGTTTTCTGTCAAAATAAAGTTTAAGATGTAAAATGTTTTTTGACGTCGACGGGAAATACTTTAATGAAATAGATGCACTTATTACCGAGAGATTCACACTAAAGCCATAAAAAAAGACGGATAATCTGCAACTGAGTTGAATTCGAAAATAGTGTTTAGAAAACGGAATGTGAATCGTCGTAACGGAAGTGGGATCTGCATACTAATGTTAGAACACATCGCGTAGATCTGTCCTATATTCTACAACCTCCGACATTCAGCGAGGTCCAAGAGATTTGGATCTTCCAATAAGAAAGATTTTTGTAGAAAATGTTTGCAATCCCAACATCCTTTGAAAAGGTACCCTTAGTCATGATTTACTGCCCTGGAGTTACTCGATTCAATTGATTTAAATGTAAACACATCAGATAAAACCTATAGGAAAACCTTGGAAGCAACTGGGGGCTGATGAATGAAATTCCAACAAGACTTATCAGCAAAGCTCAGGTGTTACCACATCATCTGACCGTAGTTCAAAATTATGTGGTATTGTCCTCGATCTTTCCCTTTGGGATTGGTCCAATAGCCCGTTGTGTTGCTCCCCCAGTGTGACGTAAATTAAATTATCTACCTATCTTAACAGCAAATTTTCAATTGATGACAGGTCACGACAATTTGCAAACACTCTTAATAAAATCGGAATAAGGACACTGGATGTTGTCCGCTCAGCGACTCCAATACAATTATGAAGGTTGATAATTTAACCCTCCTGGTGGTTGGGTGTCTTGAAGAGGTATCTCGTCATTAGCAAAACTGATCATATCTTTATGGACGAGATATCTCGTCATTGGAAGAAAACTTACCAAATTTTGTTCTCGTCATCATAAAAAAAATCTGCAGTATCTTGATACGATTGCCTTGATACATCCTTGATACCTTGACCTTGATACATCCTTTATGATCTGATAATTGATCAGATCATAAAGGATGGGATATCTCGTCACTTGAGGGTCAGAAGACTGAGAAGTCATTTGATATTGATGGGATCACCTTTCCTACCAAATGGGCTTCAAAATCCTGCTTCCTACTGGACAGCAAGAAAATGGATAATCTTTCGTCCCTCAGGCATACTATAAAAAATTATTTACCGTCGTAAAGGATTTCAGCTATGGTCAGCGACGAGTGTCACATTTTTGAGTTCTCAAGAACGCCAAGGTATAAAGACGTTTTTACTACCGGGTTGACTTTGCTGCCATTCGCCTCATATCTGGTCATAAAATTGAGGAGCATGTAAGTCCAAAGAAAAATTTTTGTTTTTCAACGGACCTGCAAGTAAAACACAACGCCAATGCCGTGGAAAAGTGCTTATCTCCGTACCATATTTAGATTAGTTTCTCTAAAGGCCGCTAGATGGAATCAGCTGTAAGTCCAGGCTAGAGCCTATTCTACGCCATTGGCGTTGCATTTTACTTACAGGTCAGTTGAAAAACCAAAAAAGTGATTTTTGGACTTTCCTACGGGAGCTCCTCAATTATCCTTTGGTTTGCTATGTTAACAGAAGTAGTCCATCACTCCATGTAGGTATTGTACAGGTAGTCGATGAGCAATTCCCGTCTATAATTTAGTTTATGTCGAATGACATTTCTTAGCATGACAACGATCGGATGTTCATATAACATAACTGAACATAATCCAACATTGTGTCCAAGTGCATTCTCCAGCACGATAGTCAAATCTTTCTGTTTCTCCGGACAACACCTTCAAATGCACTTGAAATGAAGATAACATTAAAAGAAATATTTCAACACATTAATTTTTACAATTTCTGGAAATTGAAAATAGAGAAATATTGAGTTGAACTCTTCAACACTTTATATCGGACCCTTCCCTCTGGGATTGATCCCGGACCGTCACCAATAGCCCGTTGTGTCGCTCCAGTGTGACGTTAATTAAAATGCCTACCTACCATCAACAATTTATACCCAATTTTAAACTTCTAGAACGTATTACATAAGAAATTATATCCGATGTATATTCTGGAGTAGCTTGCATAATTTTTTTCAAGTGAATCAGTTATTTCGAAAACAGTGCATGTCATGCTTTGAAAATTCATCAATAATCAATATTGAAAATTTTTTGAATCGAAAAAAAATTAGTTTAAAAAAGCCTGAGTGCATATTTACTGCACGAATTTTAATTCTTAAATCTTTTCCCAACAGTCGTTAGAGAAACCATGAAGTTCCCCCATTAACATTAAGGATATTTTTTATCATTACTGATCCTTTGAATAAAGAACAAAAGTTGATAGGGTTTCTTCCAGTGACTACAAAACTGACGTACGTTTCACATGCGAGACATTTCAATGAGTTTTCTGCTATTTTTAACCGATACTTTCAAAACTGCAATAATCTGGATTTCGTAAAAAAATGTGACTTGTGATGTATTTGATAGATTCAAATATAGATTTCCAGTATAACCCAGAGCTCGACTCTGATAGGTCCTGCAGGGTTGGAAGAGTAATGGATTAGCAACCGGAGGGCTGCGAGTTCGAATCCAACCAAAGACCGTTGTGTACTAAGGGGGCTGTGCACGTAAATCTGACGTGGCCTCAAATGTCCTCACGTTGGTGTGGTGGGGAAGTTTGGAGAGTGGGGTACCAGCTCAGGTGTGACTTCATCATCTAACCGTGGTTCAAAATTACGTGGTATTGTCCTCGGATCTTTCCCTTCGGGTTTGATCCCGGACAGTCACCAATAGCCCGTCGTGTTGCTCCAGTACGACGTTAATTAACTACCTACCTGATAGGTCCTGGTTCGACTGTCTATTTTAGTACTTTTAGGTACGTATTTGTAGGTTTTTGAGTCTGTACGGCAGTTTGGGTATGAATTTTCTACTGATGTTCAGTATGGTCTATATGCACGAGCACAATGGGTAGATGCTCCATGATTTGCGAACTTACCTCGAACTGATTAATATTATGATTGTTAGTTTAAATTCGCTTATAAAATAATATTGATCCCGGGTCTTCACCAATAGCCCGTTGTGTTGTTCCAGTGTGAGTTAACTCAACTACCTGCCTATAAAATATTCCCATTTCCAAATAGCAACGAACCCTAAAAAATTACAATTGTGTTTTACCGAATGGGACATGAAGTATATATACTCTCCTATGTTACTTAAAGAACTTTTTTGTTTTGCTGTTTATAGAGGGAGGTCTCTAAGACATTGAATCTGTCTCAGAGAACAAGGGTCACTTAAAAACCAAGTTCTATCAAGTCCTGAAGACCGTGGTAGTTCGGTTGGTAGAGTATCGGATTAGAAACCGGAGTATTGCGAGTTCGAAACTTGATCTAACCAGACTGTCATGTACATGGGGGCTGGTGCACGTCAGATTTGTCGTGCCATCAAATGCCCTCACGTTGGCGTGATGTGGAATTTTGGAGTGAGGTGCCACCTCAGGTGTCAACCTCGTCACCTGACCGTGGTTCAAAATTACGAGGTGTTGTCCTCGAATCTTTCCCTTAGGGATTGATCCAGGACCGTCGGCTGTGTTGTTCCAGCCCGCTGTGTTGTTCCAGTGCGACGTTAATTCAACTATCCTTCAACCAATCTATCAAGTCCTCTCAAATTAATTATTAAACATTATTATAAAGCATAAAGCAAATACAATGCGTTACAAAACAATCTCATAAAATAAATGTTCGCGTTGATTAATAATAAAATAATTAATTTATACTGTATAGTTTACAAGTTTGTTTCAAAAACTAAACTAAGTGACCATAAAGATACAAATCACGAATCAATCTAGAAAAGAGGTAAAGTATTCAAGTAAAATACCAATAGAAAAATTCCGAAACAGACGAGCACGAGAGCGTAAACAGCAATCCCCAGAACCTTTCTCGTAATTCTATTTTTCATTGATTTTAGGGTCGAACGGCGATCCCAAAAAGAAAAAAGAAACACAAGTCAAAATTTGCTTTACGGAACATTCGCAAGGAATCCAAATCACCCCCATTAACTTTGCCCGGAGATTAGCAGCTGTCTTACATCCCCTCGACGCTTTCCGAGTACAAACATGTGTGTCCATCAATGATGCAATCGGTTACGGACAGGCCATTAAAGGTGTCGGCACCATAAATTTCTGGGTAATGCTGTGTGCAGAAATTGCTTTCATCTTCGCAAAACACGATTTCATTATGCGGATGTATTGTCCGCCGATTCACCATGGAGACGTCACAACAGAGCCGTGCCTTTAAACACTTTTAAAATTTGGGTTAATTAGGACGATGGGCATAACACATTATCACTGACTGCATGATCCTGATTCATTCTTTTACGTAACTGGGGAGCGCTTCCTTCACTGGAATGAATTACTTGGGGGGTGGAAGAAGAAATCATCTTTTCGGAAAATTTCCTTTTCTTTTCCCCATACGCGGTCAGTTGGATTTTACTTTGCAATTTACATCAAGGCATTTCCTAGGTGGTAGTTTGGTTTGTTGGGGTTTTATCGCGCGAATTTGGCCACACAAGACATACAATATCAAGTAATAGACACAATGAAAGTTTTACTGACACAGAAGAGAGAAATACACCCAGGGAGGAATGCACCTGACAGGAATTCGAACCTGCACCGCATACAACTCGAAGGTTGCTAGCGCAGTGGACATACCCACTGAACCACGACGGCCCCTTCCTAGGTGGTGTTCTGGCGTGCATTAGCACATAGTCAAATATTAGAGGAAGGGTGCGAAGGACATGAGTATAGTGCCTCCAACTTTAAATATAAATATTTCCAACAATTAAACTTCCAATGTTAGTAACTTATTCGTTACTTATGAGTTCATAATATCGGGGGGGGGGGGGTATTTCAATTAACGTAACACTGGAGCAACACAACGGGCTATTGGTGACGGTCCGGGATCAATCCCAAAGGGAAAGATCCGAGGACAACACCACGTAATTTTGAACCACGGTCAGATGACGAGGCACCACCTGAGCTGGCACCCCACTCTCCAAACTTCCACACCACGCCAACGTGAGGACATTTGGGGGGGGTATTTCAATTAACGTCACACTGGAGCAACACAACGGGCTATTGGTGACGGTCCGGGATCAATCCCAAGGGGAAAGATCCGAGGACAACACCACGTAATTTTGAACCACGGTCAGATGACGAGGCAACACCTGAGCTGGCACCCCACTCTCCAAACTTCCACACCACGCCAACGTGAGGACATTTGATTGTGAGGACATTTGAGGCCACGACAGATTTAACGTGCACCAACCCCCTTTGTACACGACGGTGTTTGGCTGGATTCGAACTCGCAACCCTTCGGTTGCTAGTCCGTTACTCTTCCAACCGGGCCACCGTGGCCCTCATAATATCGGGAAAATTATACTTCGATTAATATTTATTCGATCTTTGTAGGTTCTGTAAGTAATACGATTACGTAATAAGGCACTTATGAATCTGCATATCTTGTTCTTTAGATTTGAATATTCAAAACGCTCTCACGAAGAGCATGGGTATTTTCAGAAGAGCCCACGGGTCTCGAATCCTTCCCGAAATGATTGTGGGATTATAAACCTATAAAAATACATGTTGAGAATGCTTATTTTATGTTACGGTATTTAGGGAATCAGGAGATAGGAGATTGGACCATACAAAATTATTCTGAATACATGTTTGAAAAAGGGCGCTCTTTTATAATTTTTTTACAAAAAGGGGCAGCCTGCTGAGGTACGGGGGAAGATAATACCTCAGGAATGGTCCTGGGGAAGCCAACTGTGCCCTTGAATAATTTTGCCCACCTGACTGATATAGTGGTCATAGCACTTGTCCTCCATCCGGTAGGTCGCGGGTTCGAATCGTGGTTGGTAAGAGCATGGATGTTAGTGACTGTCCTTGTTAGGAGTAGCGGCGGCTCACCCATTGGCTGCTCCTTAAGTAGCAGTCATTTCGCGCCTTGTAGTACCGAAGGCCGAGTGGTCAGTGGTCGAACTAGAATAAAATCTATTACTTTCGAAAGGATTATGTGAATCCTCATCCAAACAGTTGGTAATGCGGAAGTATTGAGACTTGTTTTATTTCCTCATGTACTAATATTTAATTTTGTATCCATTTTTTTAGTGAACTAGGTTTCTATCAAACGTTCGTTTCGAAAAGTGTTTAGTAAATCTTGAAAAATAGTTTGGTGTTATGTAGTAGTCGCTTTTCAAGGATGTATTCAGAAGGAGGCGATGGGCCCGGGCACCCACCTCTTCCCCCCAAAGTGTTCCTAAATTTTCAAAAATAGAAAGAAACGAAAAACAGACCGGTTTGGTTGGTTAGTTGGGTTTTATGGCATAAGGGCCATATTTGGCCAAACTGCGCCAACGTCAAGTAAATGGGCATAAACGCAACAAAAGTTTTACTGATACAGAGGAAAGAAAAACATATCAGAAGGAATCGAACCTGTGCCGCCTACAACTCGCAGGTTTGTAGCGCAGTGGACAAATCATAGAGGTAGGTATTTTATTAACGGAGCAACTGGACAACACAACGCAAATCAGAGGAGATATGAAAGTAGAGTAAGTAACCTTTTTAGGTGCCAAAACAAATAGTAACGTGACCCTTAAACTACTTTCGTCTGCCGGGAGGAAAATAACATTCATCATCTGATTGATCCCCGAGACGGGAAAAGATGACCGTCCATTATTTCATCATCTGATTGGTCCACGAGGTTGGAGAAGATGACCATCCCATTGTTTCATTTGTTTGGTCCACGCGGACATAGTAATAGACTGTCGATTTCATCATTTTTGTCGCCATTCTATAGAAATTCGCATTCACACATCTACACTGTCATCAGATGTTAATCGCCAAATTGGCCAACCAAGTAAAATTTTTAGAGCAGTCACGAGACTAGGTAACTTGTAAGTCACTTTTTGAAATTCAATAGCAATTCTCAGTCTACTCATATCTCACGTCTATGGGGCAAACCCACTGAGCCACCAGACAAGTTTGGACATGCTCATTTAGCATTATAGCAATGCGATAGGTTGCTGAAACAAACAAATTCATGCAAGTCCGGGTGATTATCTTTGAAGAGGAAGGGATGTAGCTTATTAGGCTTCTTGTCCTTCCGCATAGACGTAGGGACAGATTCAAAGAGCATTATATATTCCCTAACAGGACAATTAAACTCATTAAAGCAAACATTTGTTATTCATGCTTGCAATAAAAAATTCGTTTTTATTGAAAGCTGCACTTAATAGGAAAGTAACATCATTTTCAATAGTTATTTAGCTTCCATCAGAAGTGAAGTTTGAGTTTTGCAACCTGGCGCAAACGAGGCTGATGAGTCCTCTGGCTAAAATAGAATTATGTACTTAAATAAGTTTGCAGAATTATTTAAATAAATTAAGTAAACAAAGTAAATTATTTAAATAAATTAAATGGACAAAGTGAAACTATTTAAGGTAGGTAAGTGAATTTAAATCGGACTCGAACAACAACGGGCTATTACATATAGCTATTTAAGTTAAAATAAAATAAATGTGTTCCTGTTAGTTTTGTTAATAAAGCACTGTTCGCAATATTAAATTTTGGTTGTAATTAAACTTTGACCATGCATAAAATCCAGCAGAAAGCTGGCTTTTTTTTTGGGGTCTTCTAACAGCAATAAGACAAGTCCTTCCCCGTGAATTGTTTTGCGATTTCCAGACATCTGAAAAGAGTTTTACTGCTGTATCTCTTCTCTATTTTCTGAACAAGATTGCATGGAGCTACATGAAGAACTGACTTTTAAGCGCGGCATTCTAAATATCGAGCGCATGAAAGTATTCACTTTGCACGCATAGTACAGGAAAACACTTGACAACAAATTTGACTTTAAAATTAAACATTTTTTCCAAGAAATCCAGGGGCCACGGTGGCCCGGTTGAAAGAGTAACGGATTAGCAACCGGAGGGTTGCGAGTTCGAATCAACAAACACCGTCGTGTACAAATGGCGCTGGTGCCTGTTAAATCTGTCGTTGCCTCAAATATCCTCACGTTGGTGTGGAAGTTTGGAGGGTGGGGTGCGAACTCAGGTGTTGCCTCGTCATCTGGCCATGGTTCAAATTCACACGGTGTTGTCCTCGATCTTTCCCTTTGGAATTGATCCTGGACCGTCACCAACAGCCCGTTGTGTTGCTCCAGTGTGACGTTAATTAAAATATCTACCTACCAAGAAATTCAAAAATTGTTTTTATTAAATATTTCAGAAATGGCGCACTTTTAGATATTGGTGCTCAGGGCCACCATCCCATAGCTGAGGTTCCTCATAGCTACACCTCTGGGTTTAATTTAAAAACTCGATCTCTGAATTGGAATAGAAGTGCTATAAGATTTCTATTTGAAGCGGAAGTTAGAGCTAAGCAAATTTTAAAAGAAAGGCGTTGCCGATCTTGGAGGAATATTAGAAAACATCCGAACTGAAACGGCAAAACAAAATTCTTTGTCGTAGTGGCAAAGGTCGAGGTTGTCTACTTTACGAGTTAGATCTATTCTTAAGCAACTTAAATCAACTATTAAAAGTTTGTAGAAAACGGTGATTTTCATTTTAAAATTTGTCTGTACTAGACATTTAATTTGAAAATAAATTGCTTTTCACATACTAATGAACTTTTTAATGCAATTTCTTAAAACATTGAATCAGGAAGTAATTTTGTGATCCTACCTTTTTGGTGATGAAATTCGGAATTATCACATCCCTGGTGATGCTAGTCAAAAATATTGATAAGAAAAATAAATGAAAAACTGTTCATCAGATTCGAGTTACGGCAGTTTTACAAGAAACGATCTTAAGTGGCAGTCATAAGGCACAGGGTTCATTACTCTGGTTATTTGCTATCTAGCACTAATTAGACCTAGGTTTTATTTGATATTTCAAGCTGTCACTTGCAAAACACAAACCTTGCGGAAGCGGGTGTGCCGATCTTTTCGGATGACACTTCTTGTTAACCACCTGGTTTGAAAATAAGCCACCTGTTTGGTGCAAGGCAAGCCTGTAATTGCACGAAACAGCTATGAAAACGAATTTTGAAAAGGAAAATTTCTTTTCCGTCGTAGAATTTTCGGTAGTTCGTCGATTGTTTCCCAGAAACTGCGGGGCCGTAATTGGCATCTGTAAACACCCATTTCTAAAAGTCTAAAAGGAGGCCGGGGCCGCGGTGGCCCGGTTGGAAGAGTAACGGACTTGCAACCGAAGGGTTGCGAGTTCGAATCCAGCCAAACACCGTCGTGTACAAAGGGGGCTGGTGCACGTTAAATCTGTCGTGGCCTCAAATGTCCTCACGTTGGCGTGGTGTGGAAGTTTGGAGAGTGGGGTGCCAGCTCAGGTGTTGCCTCGTCATCTGACCGTGGTTCAAAATTACGTGGTGTTGTCCTCGGATCTTTCCCTTTGGGATTGATCCCGGACCGTCACCAATAGCCCATTGTGTTGCTCCAGTGTGACGTTAATTGAAATTCCCCTCCCCCTCCCCTAAAAGGAGGCCGCGGTAGGGCCCGGTTGGAAGAGTAACGGATCAGCATCCGGAGGGTTGCGGGTTCGAATCCAACCAAAGACCCCGCATATAAAGGGGGCTTGTGCAGGTTAAATCTGTCGTTGCCTCAAATGTCCTCACGTTGGCGTGGTGTGGAAGTTTGGAGAGTGGGGTGCCAGCTCAGGTGACCTCGTCATCTGACCGTGGTTCAAAATTACGTGTTGTCCTCGGATGATTCCCTTCGGGTTGGATCCCGGACCGTCGCCAATAGCTCGTTGTGTTGCTCCAGTGCGACGTTAATTAAAATACCTAACTACCTTCCTGAACGTCTTGAAAAATTTAAGTTGGTATTGTTATTTTCAATTAACGTCACACTGGAGCGACACAGCGGGCTATTTGAAAAATTTAAGTAACTATCACGAAAATCGTGGCCGCGGTGGTCCGTTTGGAAGAGTAACGGACTAGCAACCGAAGGGTTGCGAGTTCGACTCCAGCCAAACACTGTCGTGTACAAAGGGGGCTGGTGCACGTTAAATCTGTCGTGGCCTCAAATGTCCTCACGTTGGCGTGGAAGTTTGGAGAGTGGGGTGCCAGCTCAGATGTTGCCTCGTCATCTGACCGTGGTTCAAAATTACGTGGTATTGTCCTAGGGTTTTTCACTTTGGGATTGATCCAGGACCGTCACCAATAGCCCGTTGTGTTGCTCCAGTGTGACGTTAATTGAAAATACCAATACCAATCACGAAAATCGTACAATTTATAAAAAAACCGTTCATTAATTGCCCGTTGCGTTGCTCCAATACGTTAACTATCTACCGTTCATTATACGGGCAAATTGTACAAGTTTGGCAGGTATGCTTAAGTAAAGTAAAAATGCCGGGGTATGCCGATTTACATGTGAAGCGATTTTTATTTAAATCAACATTTAAATTTAATTTGCTTTACTGTATAACGTTTAGTATAGAAAATGAAATTATGAGCAAGATTCATGTTATTTTATTCAAATAAGTTAAGAACTTAGCATGAACTCAGTTCAACCCAAGAATTATATTGAAAATCATCCTTCCTTTGAAAATACTAAATAAGAGTATTTATCGATTGGGATGATTATCAAACATGTATTTCCCTCTTGGGCCATTGATCAACAAGGCGTCACTCACAAGTCTGTTTATCAGCGGGTTTTTGAAATGTTCCATGTGACTACATAGCACATGGCCAATTTTGAATGGTCCTTCTCCATGTCGTAAGTGAAGATGTTCGAAATATATTCTCAAATTAAAACTATGGCAACTTGCATTCTTTTTTAAGATGTTCTAGTCATTTATTTAGTATTGTATGTTCATGAAAAAATACTTTGTAACGAAACGTTTTCTGCAGCATCACGAAAGCATTCCAACTTTGCACAAATCTTCATAATTGACAATTTTAATATTTTCATTGTTTCGTGCAATGTTGGATAATTTTTATTTAAATTTTATCCTTGATCCCTACAATTCTTTATATTACTAGCACATAACTATTCCATATTTATGTAATTGAAATTTCGAATGCAAAAGTTAATTAGCTCATCTGATAATTGAGTATGTTGACAAGATTGACGCGGAAAGCCATTGTAATTACTGATGATTACACACAATGAATTTTTATTGAAAGCTCAAAATTCCACTGAATTGGCATGTTCTGGGGATCGCATTACACTTGCTCTATGCTGTTCATGGAGAAAAGCTTCCATTTTCTGCTGTTACCTATAAACCCTTTTTGTGTGCTTGGAATGTATCTGAAATACTTGTAAATACACGGAAAATTTGAATAGGCATTTTTTATTTCAATTTATGTATTTTCATGTCTTCTCATTTTTTGGTCTTTACATACAATTCTTACATAAATACGTACTTTTCGCAAGATAAACATTAATGAGTTGGAATCTTTCTTGGTTCAAGTTCCTTTTATTTTATTTTCTATTGGTGACATGATCTTTTTTGCAAAACAAGTCTAACCAGTTTACTATATAAAAATAACTAATAAAATTCAAACATTTTATTCATAATATGTAATGCAAATTCTGAAATTTGAAGTTTTAAACACAAATTATAATGTATGTGGTGTTAGTGGGATCCCGCAACCTTATTTATCTAGTAATTCATAAATTTCATGTCACCCAGCCATGTATTAAAATCAAAGTAATCTAAACTGCTCAAGAATTTGGATTGGGATTTTATGGCACAGGGGACATATTTGGCCAAGTTGTGCCAAACTCAAGACAATGTCAAATAATTGTGAAAAGAAATGGAGAAGTAGAGAAAGATAACTGAGCATCCCAGGGTTGTGACTCCCATGTTTACCAGAGTCGGTAAAACCCATGGAATAGACGACTAGGATACTTCAGGTTCATGAAGCCAGTTAAAAATTTACTCAGCTATATATCCTAATACCATTAATGTTATACATAAAAAATATGTTAATGTTTAACATAAATCAAAACTATCTAGGAACTACTGATTTGTGTCTCATGTCCAGCAAGTTTAAACCTGTATGGGCAAGGAACAATGAAAACCACAAAAATTCGATTTAAATAAAAATCCTTTTTCAATTAAATAAATCCTATCTTTTTAAAAAATTTTAATCATAATTTCTTTATACCCTGCTTTGAAGTTAAAATTATTAAATTGCTGTAATTTATTATAGGTCATATCCATTGAAAACTTTATTAAAAACACAGGAGTCCTACATGTAGTATTGACAAGGTTTTATATCGAATTAAAAATCCAAAGAAACTTCAATTATAAGAAATTTTTTAATGAGAAAATGAGAGAAATATGCATGAGTCGTTGCAGTACTTCAGTCAACAAATCAACCACACATCTTCAGCTTGAGATTTTCAATTGGGAAATTGAAATACTGAATTGGAAGGTACAAAAATATGTGTTCAGAAATACAATAACAATAACAATCAATAACTTATGAAAAAATAAATATTTTTTTATGTAGTCAAACATGATAAATATTGAGAATTCCCATTAAGGGCATTAAAAATACAAATGGAATTTGTTTAGTGTTAAAGTTATCTTATTCTGAGAATACATGAGATAAAAGTGAAAAATAAAAAGGTAGCATTTATAAAAAATCGTTAATATAAAAACTAATAATTTTTAAATAAATTGCGTTCATTAAATAAAATTTTACATGTAATAAGGGAAAAAAGAATTCTGAGTTTAAAATAAGATTCTGCAAGGTGTACTTATCAAATATGCTGCAAACAAAATGTGAAAATAGGTACTAAACTGATACAAAGATGCATGACTAACAGCATACAAATAAGTTACAAAAAGAATTCAAATCAAGTTGAATATTCTGACAAAAAAGAACCATAGAAAAAGTCTTATTCACAGGGTTGAAAACTTGTAATACTAAGATAAACAGTCTAACAAAATATATTGAATAATTCCAATTTGGATATAACTGGTATATATAAAATAAATTTGATATTGTTACCAACTTATTAAAATGTAAATCACTAAATTGCACAAAAATATTAATTATTAAAGCAATTAAAAGGTGTATATGTCCATTAATTACAATGAAAATTGTTTTATAAAACATAAATTAACTATTAAATAAAGTTTTTGCTGTTTAAAAATGTAATAACTTATTTTGCACAAATTACTGTTTTATAAATTTGACAAAGAGTGCATTTTAATTTATACAAATGATTATTAAATGTATTAATTTACAGTAAAATGATGCATATTTGTTGTTTTCTTGACCATTTAAGCAACAATATCTAAAACAAAATTATTTTCCAGTTATAAATAATAAATTCATGAGTACGAAAGCAGAATCCAAGAAAAAGAAACTTGGTTTAGTTAAATTTACGTTTTTGCAGAGTAATGTGGAGATATATTAATTTATAGATCTATTTTATGACAAATCACAAATTACATTTATATCAACACGAATTTTTCACAACACTGACCTAAGAGTTTTAAAATTATTATTTACAATATCTACAATCAAAAAATATAACAATACACCATTGTACATAGTCAACATTCTATATGCATTTACAAACATTTCCAAAGAATTTTCACATAAAATCTATGGGAAGAGTTTTACGTATTTACTGCATATACCACATTGCCTGGACCATCATAATTTGACAACACTTAAAATTAAAATGGCTAAAATACAAATTTTATTACTGTCACATAATATTCTGTGGATGTTAAATAATAGTTTAAAAATTAAAGATTCCATATACCAGATAAAATACAGGAAAGACAAACAGCCACATTTTGTTGTCAGCTAAATACTATTCTGTTCAAAAGACAAAAGATCTTCATTCAGCTCATTACATTATCACATTTCATTAATGCCAATGTTAACAAGCTACTCGAAACCCAGCTAAAAAGGGAATGCATGTGTGTAGCAAGACAAGTTTACTACTCATCCAGTCTAATTTATCAATCAGCTTTTCTCTGTTAATAGAGGAGATTTTTCTGTTTTGACTTCCTCTTCTGATTCAGAGAGTGGTTCTTCAAATACAGGTGGCAATGGGGGAGCAACAATTTTTCGCTCAGAGCTATGCCATATACCATATGCAAAATAAATTGCAAAACCTGAAATAAAAGTAATAAGTAATTATGATCACTGTATAATTTGATAAATCAGTACTAATATGATTAACTAAAAGTGAGAATTCAAGAGGATTTATCATTACTTTGCTAACTAGTGTTACAAAATTCAAATGTAAGATTGATTGTTTCACCTAAAACTTATAAATTTACCAGCACTTTAAACATTGACAGATTAAACTATTCTATTGACATTTTATTGCCAATAAAATATTTCACAAATTAGATATAAAATGTGTTACTTACCAGCTATCATCCAGTACAGAAATCGGTACCATGTGTTAGTTGGAAGCTTCAGCATCAAATTAAAATTCGCAAACACACTTAGAACAGGTATAAATGGTACCCATGGAACCTGAAAGGCAACAGAAATAAAAACGATGCAATGATTTGTTAGGTTTAGGTTCATGGTGCATGAGCAGAATCGGCTAAACTGTGACAAACTAGGTAAAAGAAAGGTAAGTGCATCATAACACATAAAAGATTTATTTAACCTTAGATTAAGTTGTAAAAACCAATGTCTAAAAGAAACTTAAAAGGCGTTCAAGTATTAAAATTTCAGTGCATACTATGCATGTTGGTACGGGAAATGATGCAAGGAATCATCTTACCAGGGAATCACCTCACCTATCCTTATTGGACTTAACTCGGCTTACATCACGGCCAAAAATGCATTCCCAATTTTGATTGAAGCTCACAGAGGTAGGTCTGGAGTGGAATACCTCTAGTGTTACCCATCATTGGGGTTTAATGGCGAAAGGTCCTAAATAGAACAAGCTATGACAAAGGCAAGATCAAAAGCAATCCAATAAAAATGGGGAAATATTCAGAATAGTAGCAAAGTCAACAATAAAAGGATTTAATAGAAAAAGTAGAAGAGTAGGTCAGGCTAAAACAGAAGGATGGGTAACGGGTTCTGATGCCAGTACACACTTAAAGAACTGCTCCTGAGCAAAAGATGCCTGTAAAACGTGTTCTTCTGATTGGAAGACTATTTAAAAGTACATCAGAGCGTCGTGTAAGTAATGTAGGCCAAAATGAAATGACTAGATGGAAGCTGGGGAGATTATTACTCTGCACTCCACTCGTTTTGCCGATCGTTCAATGTTGTTCGATGCAATGTCTCAGATAACTAGTCTGAGATCTATGGAAAGTCAATATTTAAACTGCTACTACTGCTAAAACTTCAAATCTGGCATCATTTGAAAATTTTATCCCTAAGAGTCAAACTTTTTTCCATCTGGAAGACATTGGTTGGTTTTGGGTTTTATAGTGCAAGGGCCATATTTTTGGCAAAGCTGCAAATACAAGACAGTAGCTACTAATTATGAAAAGAAAGGTAGGAGAAAATTGCTTGGGCACCTAGGGGTAGCAACCCCATATTTACTAGAGGCAGTAAAACCCATGGGAAAAGAATATATCACTAGGGTACCTTGGGTTTATGAAGTTTGTAAACACTTAGAACCCGAAAGGAGCTGCAAGACTGGAAACTTGTGTATTCCCAGATTTACAGAAAAGTTGGTAGGTATGCTGTAGGATAATTCTATGCATTCAATCTGTGGCTTTTAAGATAACACATTTTAGAGGATAAAAAATCTTAACAGTGAACTTTTATTACCAATTCAACACTACATTGCTATATTGTATGTCATATACATAAAAGATGCACAATTATTACATAGTTATGTAGGCATGACATTTTCCATTATAACTGTAAAGACGGTTCAAACTATGTTTCAATTGCTTTAAAAACTTGGAAAAATTGCCTTAGAATCAAATAAAACCTAACCTGTATTAGTTCCCAAGAATAAAATTGGAACAATTTAGTTTCTCATTATTTTAGAAAATAAGCTGCATGAAAATGATAAACAAACCACAAGCTTAGTTAAATCATAGTACAAAGAAAATGTTTACCATAGATGCAATGTTTGATATTGTGCTAATTGCTACAAAATCAATAGTGCCCATGTCTCAACTGTTTAAGAATGTTTTGTAGGAGAATTTTGGATGTGTAATTTCTATGTGTGGTTATCCTGCTCTCCTATACAATGAATTGTTTCATTAAAATTTCAGTAATATATGCTCAGCACTTAAAAGTTATATCTTTTACATTCATGTATTGTCCACAGATAAGCTTATATTTATTTAATAAATCCAATATTTAAAGTACTGTGGTTGTATTGTACAGTCAAACAACGAATCTGAGCATGAAGAAACAATTGGACATCAATAAAGGAAAGGTAAATCTATTTCTTAAGTAACCATTTCTTAAAAATTATTTTATTTCCCACAGAAGATAAGAAAAAAAATTCACCATAAAACATTTTACATCCTTAAAGTTACTCCTGCAGTTTTGTGCAAGAAACAAATACAAATTTCAGTTTTAGACTAAACATACATACCTTGAATGAAAGGTTCTTGTTATCAGATGGTTGTCTATGCAATGCAAAGACAGAAATTGAAAGTAGTGCTACTAATGACAACACAGAAAATAAGGCACCAGGGTCCAGATTATACAAATCATCCTCCAATATAGTCATTAAAATGTCCAGAATTATTATAATACCACCTGAAATCCAAATTAAAAAATTGAACAATTTTCATGAAAGCGTCAACGTTAAATCAGCAGTAAACTAAAGCTTTAAGAGAAAGATATCTCCTGAAGATAAAGTTGAAACTTCATTCTATATTGTAAATTATAAAACTATTAAAAATATGTTTATGCTTAAGTATTTATTAAATTATTAATCTGATTGCTTTCAAACAATGGATTTATATTTATACTAATCTCAAAAACATATACAAATTACATGTTGTGAAAACTATTTACACTAAAGTTTACACAAATGAACATCAAATACAATTAATGATCAATTCCAAAAAGAAGGTTGTAAATTTATGCTCCAACATTAGTTTTCATATTAAAAATTAAAATATTTTATTTCCTGTACAAAAACCATAGCAAAATATTACATAAAAAAGAATTCAAAATAAAATTATAAGCACCAAGTATATTACTTATTCATTACTTAAAAACAAAATTTTATAATAGCTTACAATAGCATAAGAAAATGTTCTGGTTCAAAGTCTAGTTTTCAATGCGGATTATCTGGATATTCAGGATTAAGTACATAAGGGGCTGTCCGAAAAATCATTGGAAGCTTCGTTACGACGAAAGAATATCTAGCTATTTCCACAATAGTGAGGTTCGTTCTTTCAGTGATGTTATTTTATTGGGTGTCAATACAGCGATTTCTCTCTGAATTCCCTCATCTTCAAACTTGTTCAAGTCGGACTCACAATATTCATCCATCACCCAACGTTTTAGTTCTATCCAATACAATTCTCCACAGTAGCTTCAAACCTTAGAAAGGTACTCTTTACCTCATCTTTGGTTTTCAGGAAACTTGGCTCCACACAGGACTAATTGTCAATAAATGTGACAGTATCATGAGCATCAGGGATAGCAATCATACGTTAAAAAATATCTGATGTAATGAGGTCTTTTTGGTGTTAACTTTAAAATTTTGATTCTTTAGAAAAAAATGCAGCTGTTTATTTGCACTGGTTACAAAATTTTTGTCTTTAAGGGAATAAAAAGTTTTTGAAAGACATAATTTAAACCATTTTTAAAGTCTGCAGCTTTCTTGTCACTTTCATTTTGGTAGCCATATTTTTCATGCTTTTCTGAAAGTCAGCAGTAGTTTCTACACTTGGTTTGATGAGGTACAAGTCCATAACATTTTGCACTTAGGGATCCAGTTGTGCTTAGTTCATCAACATCTCGAGGTTTGGTTTTGATTCTGATGTAATCCCAGAAATTGTTCTTTACCAAAATTGCCACGATTTGCAATTTCTAGGTATCAAAATTCTCTTTACTCATCTTTCTGATACTTGCAATTTGAGATTTTTATGCAGGTGCGTAGCATAATTTGATCAGGAACTATGTCAGCAGCTCAATCTCTTCTGCTCCAAGATAGCAGTTATTCTAATTTGGTGTTGTGTTGTTGCTTAAGTATTTCTGTAGTGCACTTCTGAGTGCATTGTTGGCCATTAGACCATTGTTGGGCATGAGCCAATATGAAATATAAAGCAGAAAGAGGAAGCAACCACAGCCATAGGTGATAATGGTGAAGGTATTTTAATTAACATCGCACTGGAACAACACAACGGGCTATTGGTGACTGTCCGTGATCGCCTCCGAAGGAGAAGATCCGAGAATACTACGTAATTTTGAACCATGGTCAGATGATGAGGTCACACCTGAGCAATAAAGGTAAAGAAGCAATTGAGGTACTGTGTAGTTGTGCAGGTATTTGCACATCAATGACATTATGGCTTCCGGTATGTACACTGGGTTTGGATCGGATTTTAGGGTTTTATGGCGCAAGGTTCAAAAGTGTGTGTGCGCTGGGTTATGAATATTACAAGATATGAAATAAGCAGTGTATTTCTACAATCTATTTATACACAAAACCATGGGATTATCAAGAATATGAAATGAAAATATAAGATTTGAGGCTAAATATTACTAAATGATTTAGTTTCAAATTAGATAAGCTTAGTGTGAACTTGCAAGCACTTAACATTATAAATATATTTTCATATAAATTATTTTATTTGGTGTAAGTTAGTTAAATATAAAATTACATTTTATCATTACTTTAATTTGCAATAAGTAGATACATATAACTAAGGTATAAATGAATTCAAACTTTTTAAATGAAATTGAAGAACATACCGATTACAGTAATAATCCACATGCTAACTCGAGATGATAATTTGGTTTGAACTTCAATATTCCCCCAATTGAATATCTGTTCCATGACGTCTTTATACAAATAGTGCTGCGTGGAAGCCAACATTGTGTTGGTAGATGATGTAATTTTACTCATGTTTTTCTTCGCCATTCTTCGGATATAATATGGATTTTCTGTTACAGAGCTAGTGTCCAAGGATGACTCTGATGCATCAGAACTACAATTTTGAGAAACTTAAAGATCAGAAACTTGCAGAATATTTTCAAAAGATAATGGTAAAATTTGTATTTATTTAAATTAATTTAACAGCAATAAAATACTTAAAAACTAAACTGGATGTGGTAAAGTAAAAAGAAGCAAGTGAATGTTTGAGAAAATGAACCGATTTGGTAAATTAATGCAATATGAAGTTCCTTTAAAATCTAATTAGAATTAATGATCCTTTAAAGTTCACATGAATTTAACTGGAGATCAGCAAAGTTTATCAAGTATAAAAATAGTGATAGAAGACTCATACTAAATTAAGATTAACCCTTTTGGTGGTTATTTCAAAGAGACACACATCTTGTCATTAGCAAAAGTGACAAGACCTTTATGGACAAAATATCTTCTCATTAGAAGTAAACTGACCAGATGTTAATCAAGTCGTAAAAAATGGCAACATATAACTTGATGATGAGATATCATCATCAAAATTGGTCAGAACTTGATGGACAAGATCTTGTTGAAACCACTGCGAAGGTTAATAGCTCTGAAAATGTACAGGGAGAAAATGAATGACCACCTTCAATTTGGCTCTTTTAGAATCACATCTATGAAGAGATCAAACAAATCTCAGCTAAAAGAGATTTTGAAGCTCGATTTCCCTTTTAAGTCATAAAGGCAAAAAAAATGCATGAATTGTTTTCCATTTTCAATGTACTTTTTAACATGAATACATCTTTAAAACTGGAATACTGGGGGCATGCATGGTTTGATTTGGGTTTCATGGCACAAGGTTCGTTAATGGACAAACTGCGCAAACGAAAAATTATACGAGGAGTGTTCAAATGAAAAGGTACGAAACGTCGTAAAAACCAAACCGGTTGAAATTTGAATATGCCGCTTTGGGATAACGTAGTGAGACATCTAAGGAAGCGAATGCACGAGTACCGGCGTGGTTGTGCGCATGTGCCCGCACATGACGCAGAAGAGAAGCATGCAGTTGTGTGTTCCATCCAATTGACGCGGCAGTGTGTGTGAGGACATCATGGCGTTCACATTGCAAAATTCGATGATTGAGGAGCAGCGAGGTGTTATCAGATTTCAGATTGCAGAATGTGTTAAACCGGTAGGTGAGACACTCCATAGCCTACACAAGTCCATCAAGAGCAAACGGCCTGGGCTGCTCACGAAGGGAGTGATTCTGCTCCACGATGACACGCGTCCACACGTCTCCAGGGTCACACACAGTGTACTGGCCAAGTTCAAGAGGGAGCAGCTTGAGCATCCGCCCTGCAGCCCGGACATATCCCGCCCTACAACTTCCATCTGTTTTGTCCGCCAAAAAACATCTCAGAGGGAAGCGCTTCAACTCGGACGTCGAACTGAAGGACACAGTGGAGGACTGGCTCTTGTCACAGCCACAGGAATTCTGAGAACAGGGAATCCTTCGGCTCGTGAAACAGTAGGATAGTTGTGCTCAGTCCTCTGGTGATTACTTTTCAATAAAGACTTCAATTATACCCACAGTGTCATTTCGTACCTTTTCATTTGAACACCCCTAGTATATACCCTATATAAACAGCTAAAATATACAGCCAAAGTAAAACAGTAGTCTAAAAATTATAGGGGGCATGCATGAAAGTAGTGCCTTTTTGTAATGCCCGACAACTGTTGTCTTATTATTTCAGAACTAGAAGAAATATCCAAAGATAAACATAACATTGTGTAGACAAAGGATGTTTGTACCTGAAGTGATCTTTGGACCCTTGCGCAGGTGCAATGAGCATAGGGAGGGGGTCTGCAATATGTCAAAGTTCTAAGGTGCTGGGCAAGTTTTAGGCCAGCGAACTTTGAATTGCATGGAGTGAAGAGTGCATATAAGTAGTGTCATTTAAAGGCTACTGAACTACGCTACAATCACAGGCCTTTTAATCAAAAAAATTATCCTTCAAAACGTAAGGCAAAAATTTTCAAATTACATCAAACTGCACTCTTTAATGGTTCAAAATCTACCAATTAATAGTTGAATATTAACAATAAACAATTGTTCAAACTTCCTATGTCTGCTTCATTCATTCCACAATTCAACATCAGAACCAAATATTCACGTCAAAACTATGGTTTGTGTCCTGGACACAACCTACCAATTTTTTTGCTAAGCCTTTTAAACAAGAATGTGCTTTTGAGAATTTTGAAGGATTGTAAAGTAAAAGTTAACACTTTTGAACACAAACTTATGTCAAGACATGTGTCAAACACCAATCCTGTGGACTTTCACATGAGTTCAGAGGCAAACATTGAATACTGACTGAATAGTTTCGCTGTATTTATTTTCAAGCTAGGTTGATCAACAGCTGATTTTATAATTACAGAAACAGAGTAGTTTGAAACAAACTACAGATATTTTAATTAACATCACACTGGAGCAACACAACGTACTATTGACGATGGTCCTGGATCAATCCCAAAGGGATAGATCCGAGGACAACACCACATAATTTTAGACCAGTCAGATGACGAGGTCACACCTGAGATGGCACCCCACTAGCGAAACTTCCACACCACGCCAATGTAAGGACATTTGAGGCTATGATGGATTTAACGTGCACCAGTCCCCTTTATACACGATGGTTGGATTCTAACTCGCAACCCTCCAGTTGCTAATCCGTTACTCTTCCAACTTGGCTACCACAGCCCAAACTTTTAGTTTCATTATTATAACTGTTTTAATCCATATTGAAATATGCTTATTTCCTTTCAAATGATAGTTATTTAGAAATATTTATGTATGCAAAACCAAGTTATCTTTCAACATTACTTTGCTTTATAAACTTACTCATTCATGTTGCTGCTCTGTGATATTTGTCCATTGTTCACAAGCAAAGGCGACATTGGTATAATTTCATCATCTACGCGGTATCTGCAAGGAAAATTTCCGAATGAGTATGAAATATATATAAAAATGGGTAATTCTTTATTCTAAAAGTCAGCATGCTATTATTTGTAATCAATATTTATTTAAAGGTTAAAAAGTATTTTACTATTTCTTGATTTTACTCCTCTAATGAGGCAGATTTTTTGGTATGAACAAATTTTTGAATTTTTAAATTAAAACACCAAGCAGTAAAAGCAGTTTAGCAAAGAAATTGAAAACATATTTTTGATGCTAACATAATATCAAGGTAAATCAGGGAGTGTTTCACAATAATTTAGAAAATGTTTGTGGTGAATAGTAACTACTTTTGAGTTGTGTAATTTCTAATTAGGGATTAATAAAAAATTCTTTGGCTTATAATTCACCTTAAAAATAAAAGCTCATGTACCATGAGTACCACTTACCGCAGAATCAAAACACATACTGCAACTAAAGTATAGGCCAGAAGTGTACCAATTGACATCATATTAGCAAGCTCTGTGACATCAAACATCATAGCCATCAGACCTAAAATGTATTTAATTCATAAAATTCATTCATAAAAGATAGAGAGGTTTGCTTGATATTAAATCTATTTACAACAAAACAGAACCTTGAAAAAATTCAATTACCAGTGAATACTCCAGATACAAAAGTTGCAAGAAATGGAGTTTTGAACTTGGGATGTAATTTTGCTAAAAACTTGAATATTAAACCATCGTTAGCCATCGCATACAATATTCTGGGTAGAGGAAACATTCCACCTAATAGACTGAAAAATATAAGTTGTATTTAAAAAGGGGTTATTTATGTCAATAGGTTTAATTAAATATTTTGATGCTTATAATCAAGAAATATATATAATCGGAAATATATTTTCATAGAATTAGTGCTTTAAATGTTTGATTTTTCTTCAGGCTAGAACCGAGATTTAAACGAGCTAAGTGATTGTTATTTAAATTCATTGGCAGTTAAGAATTTTGCTTTATACTACAGAACTCACAGCTTCTATTAGTTTCAGCCTTCTTGATAAAAATACTGATTCAGTCAAAATTTTTGCAGAAACATCAAATAGAAATTGTATTTCATTGTTTTTACACTAATAAAAAAAATCAGAAAATTCATAAATATTTTGAATTAATTGCAGGTGAATAGCAATTCTCTAAATGATGCAATTCACAGTATTTAGGTTCACACTTTAGCTATCAGAAAACATCACTGAGTGGAAATGTTTTGTGAATAAGATCAGGGACAACTCAATTTATTAGGATTGTTGTGTGGGACTCAGAAAAACCACATTTCAACATTGTCTTCAACCTCTGATTCAATCACGTCTGGGTCACCATGTAGAGGTTTCGTCCGGTACCTCTAGATTACCGCGAAGTGGGTGTTGGAGCATGTTCAATAACAGACTACTACTAATAGGAATAACATTTATTAAACTTAACAGGAAACATAACTGAACAAGCAAACCGTTCTCATCACTGGGCTACGTTCCCACTGCTTCCTTCTGCGCGAGCGAGAGATTTTATATCTAAGCGAAAAACGTCACGGTTCGCCCTCGTCTCATTGGACGACGTAGAAGGCGACCACAGCGCCACTCGCTACCATGGCATCCCGCTGAATTAGAGGAGGAAAGAGTGGATTGATTCACTACACTATGTAAGATAGTAAAGGAAAAATATAACATTTTATTTGTTAGTGTTTCACTTGACTAATGTTTCTTTGAAAGATATTTCAGATGAAAACCATCATAAATCGCAATTATGCACAGGATAAATTATTTTGGTGTTGTGTTCTCATTCAGAATGTGCCTCAGTGATACTTCACACATCATTTGATTACAAAATGCCTTTTTAATAAAATTAGCATAAAAAGAAGTTAATACTGTAAATTTCTGTTCATATTTTTGTACCTAGTTACTCAATCTTTCAGAAATTAGGTTGGTTGGGGTTTTATGGCACAATGGCCATTTTGGGCCAGGCTGCACTAGACACATGACGTACAATATCAAGTAATAGACATACACACATGAAAGTTTTACTGACACAGGAGAGAAATACACCAGGGAGGAATGCACCTGACAGCAGATATTAGAACAGTAAATATGCATGTTAAAAGACATGGGCTAAAATAGAGAATTTACTTATAACTATCAGAATGATCCAGTATGACATGGGTTGAATTAAAGAAAATAGATTAAAATGTGATCAGAAACATTTTTCTGTAGAACGAAGCAATTAATCTATCATTTAAGTGTCCATGAAATAATTTTAATAATTTAACATTTTATATTTTTATTATTTGAATATTTTTTTAATACATGTAATTATTTTTCAATCCTTGAGATTTTTTCACTTTCATGTTTCAACTTTTTGAGAATCGTCCAAAATATATTTTGATTTGGGGATAATAAAGAGAATGCATTTTTCATAACGTATATCATAGAAATCCAAATGTAGTGCAATGTGGTAAATAATTAATGAATCATAGCAAGATTTTGAAACAAGACAAAAATGGACAAAAGATCAAAATGAACACTTATATCAAAGAAATAGCTAATTTTCTGTAGTATAAAGTCTAGTAAATGGCAGTTTGAATTTTTATCATGGAAACAAGGTTTGTGCTTCATGGAGAAAATATAGAACTGCTGCCACCAATATCTATACAAATCATTTTAAAATACCTTGTGGATAATCCAGCTAGAGCTCCAATAGTTATGACCCATTTTGCTACAGGATATCCAACCATTTGGAAGACATATGGGAGGGGTGCTGCAACATTTTGAGTATAATAGGGCCACATCAAGGTTTGAACAGTTGAAACGCTGAAGTAAGCACAGAAGACTATTAACAGAGATGTAACTATAGCTATGGGTATTGCCTTCTGAGGATTTCTAGCTTCTTCACCTGAGAAAATTTTAAAAACTTCAAGAAAAATCTGATGAGACAGCAAAAACACTCAGAAAAAGCATGATTGAAAAAGAAATTGCATAAATATAGCATTTAAATTACTTTATTTAAAAATCATTTGATGTCAACTTATTTTTCTCTAGACAAAAATTTCCAGGTCAATTAAATTCAAATAAAATAGATGTATCACAAAAACTAAAAGAATTCAAATGAGGATGGAAAAGTGCAAAACTATTTGATTACAAGTATTCTATGCGCAGATTTGTGTCTCAAGAAACAAAGAATAGAAGTCGATGCTTCAGTTTTGCTACATAATGTATGAATCAATTTAAGACAAACATCAAGTTGGTTAAACAGATATAAATCATACATCATTAAATTAACTTATGTCTATTTTAATTGGCACATTCCATTTGGATCATCAAAAACTAAGCAAAGGTGTTTGTGACCCCTTGTCTCTATTAAAAATTTAAATCTGAAAATCTATTACTTTTAAAAAATCATGGCACTCTGATTTTGAAGCACTTACACTTCTTCCAACGGAAAATTTTTTCTTTATACTTCCTTGTTGATCGGTCAGAAATTTGCTTTGCAGGTGTTATTTTGGTGTTACGGTTCTGAACTTTTCGGCATATTTACAAACATTGTTTTCCTCAGAATATATCCACTTTTAAATATTTATTCATAAAACATGCTTAGGAAACAAAATTGACTACTTTCAGAACCTCTTACAGTCCAGTAAAATTGATGCCAGGGACCAGTAACAGAAATGGGGCCACCCAATAGAGAAAAACTGACTTAGGTTACTTTCATAATCACAAGCACAAATAAAGAATGTCTTCCTGGGAATGAAGGGCAGAGTGGATCTGCTCTGTTGAACAAAGCACCATTTTCATTCAATCCATGTATATATATTTGTATTTGACCTGCAATGTTCTCATTTGCTCCAAAAAATGTCTCGTAGAATAAAGTTTGCATTGTCAATATTATTTCCCTTGAACTACTTCAACCATCTGAGAATCTTGCACTTGCAGTTTTCCATCCAGTTTTGATGAATATATTCCTAAGGATTCATTCAACCAATAGATGTATCTATTTTGTCATGTGTATTGATTAGACACATCTATTGGTTGAAGGAATTGGTACACTACTCAAAAATCTTGCAATGCTCAGAGAGTTAATCTAACGGGCAACTAAAGTATCTTCCGAGTTAAGCCACTATTGGGAATTATAGAAATCACTAAGTGAAAATAACAGAAAATTCAGTTACATCAAGTGTTCATTGTCTAGAAAAATAAGGTGGACTTATTGAAGACTAAATATACAATTTAAATTTGTTTTGGAGGTTCTCTAGAGCTGATTATACCTGTATTTATAACAAATCATAAACACTTAAATCAAGAACAAAATCCGACGTTTATTGTAAGAGCAGTATCAGCACACATTTAAATATTTTTTCATGCAAATTGCAATTTTTTAATGCAATGACTTTACAAAATTTATGATTCAGAAGTACAATGCAATAACTAGCTAAAATTTATGCATTAAATTTTTTAAAAATCAATCCATGTATATCCCCATAGTTGAATGATAAAAAAGTAGACCTGTAGTTGCAATGCAGTCAAATCCAACGTATCCATAAAAGCAAGTGGCAGCACCAGTCATTATTCCTTTGAAGCCAAAAGGAGCAAATCCTCCAGTTCCATACTTGTCACCTTTCGGAATTTCTTCAGGCTTCAAGTTCCAGTTGTGTGTATTTGCTTTGAAGCACCCAGTTATCACTGCATAAGTCACCACTAGGAGGTTTATTACAGTACATACATTATTGAAAATTGTGGACTTCTTTACACCTACAGCAAGCATCACTAAAAGAAAAAATATTAATGAAATTTATAAACCTATAATTTTTATGCATCAAGTTATAAGACACAGAAATCTAATTCTGAGCATTTTATGCAATCAATAAATCCCTAAACCATGGATCTTGCCAGGGATTCCATACAGCACTTCTGTAAACAGGGTGTCTCTTTCATTTTACACAAAATAAATTGAAGTAATCTTCAAAGGCATTTTGAGAATTTCCAAAAATTCTCCTGAACCTTAATTGTTAATGACAAGCCTTCATCTTCAAGATACTAAATAAAATTGACACAGGGTATTAAAATGTACTGTAAAATATTTTGTAAAAGTAAATGTCAGTATGGAAATAAATTTTTTAATTATATATCCAATTTCCAGTGAAATAATAATTTGGAAAAATATGCCATTGGTAAAAATGTACAAATTGGAAATTTTTGGTTGTAGGTAAATTTTGTTTAAAATAATGTGAAGTGAAAAATTCAAGGAGTTTTCAATGATCAAACAAAATATAGGTATCTTTGAAGTACTTTTCGAAGGCCCCAAGTTAGAAAACAAAATTCTAGTACTTTTTAAGGATCTTGAAAACCCTGTGCAAAGAATTGTACATTCCTTCATTTAAAATATTTTACAACAGACAATACTTCACAATATCTTCATCCTAATGATGTACCATGCGACATGAAGTACACTCACTGCCAAAAGTTAAGCACGGAGAGGAAAATGTTAATTTCCGGAAGCCAATCTGAATTTGAGAGGCTGCATTTCGCTGCAGAGCTAGATGGAAGTACGCAAATATGTTCTGTAACAGCCAATCACGGTTTCGTGTCGAGAAATATGCAAAAAAGGCAGTCATATAAGCCAGCATTGTGAAGGTTAGAGGAGTTTCATGTAAGTGCTGATAAAAAGTGTTTAGAACTTTCGTATGATTAGTTTTCAAGACAGACGTGCTTCTATGGCTTCCAGAAGACGAATGGCAGATAGTGAGCGCTGGCGTTCTGTGGGACACCTTGAAGCAGGACAATCAATCACAGATGTTGCTCTTTTCTTCGGCATTCATCATTCCGTCATTTCACGACTATGGAAACAATACCAAACAAGCCAAACAGTTGTCCGAAGACCTGTGGCCGGTCACCCAAGGGTTACGACCCCCGCAGAACATACCTATGTGATCAACTATGGTTGCAGCATCCATTGGTAAGATGATATCTGCCACTACTGTTCGCCAAAGGCTACACATGAATGAACTATACGTCTGTGAACTATGAATGAACTATACGAGTTTGTGTTCCTCTTTCCATCCAATAAAGAGGGGCACGATTAAAGTGGTGTCGGCAACATGTGAATTGGACTGTGTCTGATTGGGCCAAAGTTATGTTCACGGATGAGTCAAGATATACCCTGGAGCCAGATGACAAGCGTGTAAGGTTCTGGAGAGAACAAGGCACACGCAATCGCCCCAGAACATCATCGAGCATCACGAATTCCAAGGTGGAAGCATCATGGTATTGGCAGGGATTTCGTTGGGATATCGCACCGACCTGCATATCTATACAGGTTTCTGTGACGGCTGTCCGGTATCGGGATGAAGTCCTAGAACCCACTGTGAGATTGTATGCTGCAGCAGTTGGACTTGCTTTCATTTTAATGGATGATAATGCGCGTCCCCATCGAGTAACATCATCGACGACTACCTAGAGAGTGAGGGGATTGCGTGTATGGATTGGCCGGTGTACTCACCCGACCTTAATCCCATTAAAAATCTTTGGGATGCCCTCGGCCGTGCTGTGTCTGCACGTTTCCCACCCCCAGTCACTCTCAGAGCTGCAAACTGCTCTACAGGAGGAATGGTGATTACTTGACCCTGGGGTGGTTGATCACCTCATGGAAAGCATGGTCACATGCTGTAAACTTTGTATGAGGATGAGGGGTGGTCACATACCTATTAATGTCGGTTTTGTTTGTTTTGGATTTAAACATCATTTTGTTAATGACTCCAATAACTTCATCTTATAATTTATGAAAATTCAATATTGTTTTCATCTTTGTATGTAATTCTTTGTTTTGTTTCATGCATAAACATATTTGCTACTTTCCTTCCGCATTTCGTGTCAATCAAAGCTGTGTTTGTCGATTTTTTCGCATTTTACCGCTCCGTGCTTAACTTTCGGCAGTGAGTGTATTAACAATTTTTTAAAAAACTACTTTGTTGGACCCTTTGACAATAAACAGATACAACTCTATTGAGACTATTCAACAGAATTGTCAATAGCTTGTTTGCCATGCTTTTCATCCTAGCAGGGAACATTTGTAAATTAAATTGAAATATTTCAATATTAAACTACTTCTAAATCACTCCATTCAATATGAATGTTTTAAATGGCTCTGGAGCAACAATAAATGCGATTTCTTAGTTTTGAGGATTATGAGAAAACGTACTTACCAGTCAATAAAATCGTTATTCCAAATGCTAAAAAATCTGGATATGAAGATAATGAATTAACATGTATGGGTAATGATTCATTCAAATGTCTTGCAATGGTTTCATTAAACAAAGAGTCCAAATAATTACTGTATCCTCTTGCAACAGATGCAGTACCTAGTAAAAAGAAATGAAAATATCAGAGACATTATGTGACATTATCAGCTTCTTAAATCAGCATTTGTTTACTTTCTAATTTTACATAGAAAAATGAATCAGTAAAAGAATCCTTGATCATTAATAATTTGCTTTTTGCCATTATAACAAAACTTAAAATTTTCACAAGGTTAATTATATTATTCAATATTATAAATTCAATGGAGATAAGAGTTCAAAGGAAGCCATGTTTCATTTTAAAAAGATTAAAAATGTTTAGTTTCAGTTCATAACAAATAAATACATGAAATATTTACTTACCTATCACATATTCTAAAACAAGATTCCAGCCTATTATGAAGGCCATAAACTCTCCAACAGTGACATAACTATAAACATAAGCTGATCCAGTTTTTGGAACTCTAGCTCCAAATTCAGCATAACAAAGGGCTGAAAATGAACACTTCAACATAAATTAAAATGCAAAAATATAAATTAAACTTAGATTCATATATAGAAATTAAAATTTAAGTTTTAAATATTTGGATTAATAAAGAACAAATTAAATATCAAACAAAAAATTCAGTTTTTACAACATTGCAATAGCTATTTGTGCATTAAATTTAAAATTTCTGTAAAAATGTTTGTATTTTACTATTTACATTTATTATAAATTAAGTAAATTATTGAAGAGAGGCAGAAACTTCATGTTAGTGGGTAGT
This sequence comes from Meta bourneti, assembly GCA_933210815.1. Lineage (NCBI taxonomy): Eukaryota > Metazoa > Arthropoda > Arachnida > Araneae > Tetragnathidae > Meta > Meta bourneti. The sequence continues at coordinate 74,183,280 of OW119929.1, read as the reverse complement.
TTGGCTTATAGCTGATTGTTTTAGCAACAGGACTTATTTTGCATACTTGTACATTAGGCTCAAAGTGAAATACACTGAATCACTAGGAAAATCTATGCCCAAATCAGGATTGGATGTTGGGGTTTTTCGGCACAAGGTCCAAAAGTGGACAAGCTGCGCCAAAAACAAGACAGAATATAGTCCAATAAAAGCGTAAAATATTTAAAAATGAAGTCCAAGACAAAGATGAAAGGTAGATTTGAAACATGTTAAATATGAAGGTGAGAATAAAAATATTTAAATAGTCAGATAATAAAAACAAGATCATATAAGGCATAACTAATGAGACTGAAGAATTTAATTTACATACGTACAAAATAAAATATGCATAAAATTTTGGAAGTGAAATTTAAACAGCTGAAGATGGACAATCCAGACAAGTCATAAGTACTACACCCACCACTAGTATGACTGTTTTTTAAATTATCTCTTCTTGCGATATTATATCTTCCAATTTTTGTGCATACTGCCGGTGTCAAAAGTTTCCTGCAGACCAAGACATACAGGATGGCAACAATCAATCAGTCTCCACATTCTCAACATGGTTATGGTAGCCTTGGCAATTCCAAAATATTATTTTAACTATTATGATATTCTTTCAGAGATTGTTTGCGTTTGTGTCTACTCTTTTTATTTTTGTCTATTTCCATTTTCTCACCAGATGAGTCAGATGAATAGGTCTTCCAGTATTTTTCATCGATTCTATTAGATTTTATAGGATCTATTTTCATTTGTGAATGTTTTAGAAATGTGTTTAAGATTAGGACCAGATGGTTTGGGAATGTTTGTTTGTGTTGAATTTTTAATGGTTGCATCTTTTTCTTGGACGATCGTATCTTTGTTTTGCACAATTGTATTTTCAATTTCATCATTGGGAATGGTATCTGTTTGGACAGCAACAGATTTCATCATTTTAATTACAGATGCGTATGAAATATTTGCTCTTGGTGTCCGACTTTCTATTTTTTTGCTTCGAGATATGAAATCTTTTGTTCTACCTTAATGCTTTGGATTTCTTTTTCTTTTTTCCATTGAGAACAAGACCTGGAGTAAGTAGGATGACTTCCCTTACAATTGAAGCATACAGATTCATCAGTGCAGTTTTCGTCATGTTCGGGTTTCGAGCATCTGGCACTAATTGCAGGTGATCGGCATAAAGACTGGGAATGTCCAAACCTGACACTTAAAGCATCTTTGAGGGTTTGGAATGAACAGTCTAATGCTGCAATTTAAGTATCCTGCTTTAATGGATATCGGCATGTCTGGTGAGTTGAATGCTAATATTACATGTTTTGTGTTAATACTTTTATCATCTCATCTGATGCAGATGTGTTTGACTGAACAAACATGCTGAGATTTCAATTCTTCGATAAACTCCTGTTCAGATATATTAAAAAGATCATATGCAGATATAACTCCACAACTAGAATTCAAAGTTCTGTGTTGAGTTACATTAACTTTTAGTTTGCCAATTTGGTTTAATTTCATTAGTTGCTCAGATTGATATGCAGATAGTTTCTATGAAAAGATCACCAGACCACAATTTCTTTATTGCTTTTGGTTCGCCAGCAGCAGACTGAATATATTTTTGTACAGCAAATGGTGAAAAGATTGCAAGTTTCCCTTCAGGGTTATTGATTATTAAAAATTTAGGTATTGAGAAATTAACATTGTTAGAGGGATTTAGGCCTCCTCTCGGGTACAAAGAAAATTTTGGATCCATAGATTAAATAATTATCTTCTTCATGATGAACCTATATCCACCACAGAGTTCAACAAGGGGAAGTGGTTGCTAGCTCTGGAACATTCCAGCCTCAGCACACACTTCAAGATACCACCATGATATAGTGCTACAGTATCGGTATGTGGATCCGCCGGTTCACCCAGGTTATCCCTAACTGCAGCACTAACCCAAAATACTTAAGACCAGTGAAGTCCAGCACGACAGGGCTAAGCACTCTGAAGTGGTGAAACCCAGAGAACTTAAGCGAGCCGATTGATCAGATCGGGCTCACTCTGTTCATCCATCTATGTTGAGGTATGGGCCAAAGGGCACACATCAGGTACCCCAGGATTCCATTTCCCCAATATGGGACGCAACACACTGCAAACATGCGAGTCAGAAAAAGTACCGACATTTTATAAAGTAAAAATTAAACATAACTCATAGTGATGGGAATTTTTTTTAAAAAAAAGCAAATCAAATTGGAAAACTCAAAATGGAATCTTGATATGATGGATATGATTGATGATGATATACGATAATGGATTTCAAAGCAAAATTGTTCGTAATTTCAATGCTGTTCGCAAGACACATGAAAGGGAAAAACAAGAGGGGTGGGAGATAGAACAGTAGGAGGAAAAGAGAAAAGATCACTTGGGTACCCCGGAAGTGAGATTCCTGTGTTTACCAAAGACAGTAAACCCCATGGGAGAAGAGAAATTCATTCGAGTACCTCGGGTTCGTAAAGCCCGTACACATCTAAAAAAGATGTGCCCCAAGGGGCCCAAATCAGGATACGAACCCCAGTCCTGTTAAATCAAGAGTCAGAAGGGCTGACTCAGTCTACCAGTCTGACCATTAGAGGTGAGAAACTGAAACATTGAAACTATATTATTTTGCTTGATTAGAAGTTTCTGGGAAGTGAAAGAATTCAAACTAATATGAAACTTTGCAAAACAAAATAAAACACTATATACAGCAAAGTATGCCATGAATAAAAAATTAAGTAAAAATAAATTTGAGAACAGTCAGTTTTGACATTTTTTAAAACTTACGAAATTCTGAAATAATTAACAGGACATTTATCATAATAGCTCATTTGTCAATGAATACATAATTCTTTTACATTAAATCTTAATTGACAATGGAATGTCAATAAACAGTGCTCAGTATAATTATGACAATGCTTAGTTACATTTAATGGAACAAAGTAAAAATTACTATTTATTTGAAAATTATATTTTTATTTGAATCTAAATATTCAGATGAAAACTTTTTGTTCTGAAAACTTTTGTCCTAAACATTATTCCGAGTTGACAAAAGTTATGAATACAAGTAAGCTAGGATATCAGAACGCATTTTTGTGATTAAATAGTATTCTCTAGTTTTACTTCTGCAGATATTATATTTTCAGTATTTTAAAAAAACTGACATACAGCAAACTACATACCAGCAAAAATTGATGCTACAGCTGCAATAAAATATGATATTGTAACTGCTGGTCCAGCAGTAACACTTGCAATTTGGCCCACTAGAATGTATATACCTAGACCAAGAGTGCTTCCAACACCTGCACATAAAAGGTAACATTAGAAATAAAAGAGAGAGGCAAGTTTTAATTTTAATAACATCTTACAATTCAATGTTTGATCAGTGCATGTAATAATAGAGTAAGAGTAAACATGTAATAAATACTGTAAAACTGAAGAAATAGCTCAATTTTGGTCAAAAATGGATAAATTATGTGACAGGTTTGTTGTAATCAAATAACAAAAGCCATTAAATTCATTTTGTCAAAACAATTTCTAAGAGATTAACTTTAAGCTATGAATTTTAATAGACTATTAACTAACTGATTTGTAACCCAAGTTTTTTCACATGGCATTAATTAAATAGCTAAAACAAAGTATATCAAGTAGGATAAAAAATTTCTGAAAAGATTAGTCATACAAAACATTTCATTTTGGTAGTTTGCTAATACATTATTAAAGAACACAAAGTAATATTTAAAAAAACCTTAGAGATTAGAAACAAAATTAGATCTTGGAAAACTGCCCACTATAAATCAAAATCAAACTTTCATTTAGTAAATCTAGATAAGCTACACAAGATTGATTTATACTGTAATCATTAGAAAAGTGATAATCTCCACGACAATCTAAATCGTAAGTATCACAACATACAACAGACGGGTGAGTGACGTTTTATCAGTGAAAGATTCCAGAGAATCGTAAAGATCTTAACATAGACCAGAAAAGCATTTGATAAACATACACTTTCATTACACATATTTGTATGCTTTGAATCATTCTTTCACACAATAAAATTCATAAATATTCAGTGCAATGATGCATACATGTTAATAAACTAAGAGATTTATATATACAGTAATCATTCTAACTGAAAAGTAATCCACAGTGAAAATCTGTACTCTACCAATTTGGCAGTTGATCCAACTGAATCACTGAATACAAAGTGACCAATTCAACATGATTAGTTAAATATACAAAAACTTACAATTGAATTCAACAATTAAATGTTAAAGAAAATGCAATAGAAGATTTATGTGAAATAGGATTTATTTGAAGTTATCTGAATGTAAAATATTTGACAGGATGGAATACCCATCTTGTTTTCAATACATATAATTTCTCAGATAGCTACAACTTTGAATATAATCTGGTAATTTCAAGTTGTTGGGTAGGATTCATTAGTTGAAAATTGAAAATTAAAATTTGACAGCCAAGTCTATCACTTTATTCTCTTGGTCTCTAAATCAGAATGTTAAAGATGTCTTTTATGCATTTTCTTGTCACATTATTAATTAAATTAGGCATACAATTGCATTTTACATGTAGTTTACAAATTGTGTATATGTAACAGAACTCCAGCCTAATTTTTATCACTAATACTCAATTTGCTATTTTGCTTACAAAAACACATTATTTAGTAATACTAAAAAACTTTAAGGGAATTAAATTTCTTTAATTGGTCAAAAAGATAGCTAGATAAAAATTGTATCTAAATAGAAACAATTCAATAGTTTAAGAAAATGTAGATACATTACAATCAAACTAAACTTGATAGTTAGTAATCTATAGATTGTAACAGATTTTTCAGAACTTATTTTAGAAGGAAACTTTAAATTAAGACATGTGGATCACTTTTTCCTCGCTTGATATACAGCTGATTGCTCTAGATATTATAATGTCCAATTCAAGTGCCAATCAAACAAAATTTATTTTTCTGAAGAATCAAGCTTTTGGTCTTTACATTAGCAATTCAAGTGAATTTATCCATGTGGGGGAACCTTTCCAACCATAGTATATGCTACTATAATTGTTACACTAGAGTTCATAATATATCCATATCAGAAAGAAACAAAATGTAATTTATTTGGAAACGACCACATATCTATTAAAATGAACAATATAGAAAACATGAATATAGGCCAACATTGCACATAATTACATTCATAAAAATGATAAATTCTCACCTAAAAATGTCAAATCAAATGTTGACAAACATCTGTCTAAATTTGTTTTCGTCAGATTGTCATCAGGGATGAATTTTCTCCGCACCAATGCCTTGTATGCTGCATTCCAAGAAAATACCATTGTTCTGGAATAAAATTGCAGTTTTCCTAGTTTATCATAATCACAGTATAGCTATGCAATCCTATTTTGTGAGGAAACAAAAAACTTTCTCAATTAACTTTATACATTGCTCTTGTTTTGGTAAAAATATCTTAGTTAATAAAATCCAGCCCTGCTCAAAGAGCTATATAAAATTAATCTTACAGTAAAAAATTTGACAACACCAAAACCAAATATTTTGTTTTTTTCATTACGTCAACAAAACATGACTTCACTTCAAAGAGAAAGTCCAAAAATATTTCACAGGTGTTTCACCGAGTCAAATATCCAGCAATGGTTTAAAATTCAAAACGTTATATTTCCATTCGGTTGCATTTTTTATAAGTTAAGAAGAGTGAAATTTGAAAAAAATGTTCGAGAAACGTCTTCTCAAAGTTAGGTCAGTAGTTGAATTTACGTAGCACTGGAGCAACACAACTCCAAGTTTGGATATTCAGGTTTCGGTTTCATCGCAATGAAAATTATTTGCTAGTCGGGAAAATAATTTGCTATTCATTCCAAAACGTCGATGTGGTGAGTTCAGGACTCCTTAGGGAATCTTCTGAACACACCAAATTGACACTTTATTTTTATTCCTTTTATTCCTCTCCCCTAAATTATCACCACCCTTAATCAACACCACACCTCATGCGTTGTTTACCAACCTCTTTTCGGTTACTGATTTGCATTGCTCTCTATTGGAACGTGAATTGAACTCCTAATTGTATCAATTACTAAAATCTATCTACTATCTAAATTATATACCTTTTACAAGTGCATTGTCACTTCCTTTAACTTTTCTCCTCTTATTGCATTTTAAAATCAGTAAACTTTCTATTAATTATGATGTGGAGGTTAGCAGTCAATCTGCCAGGTACTCCGTAATTGATATGTCCGTTCCGTTCCACTCGAAATGAGCAAATCTGTCTGACATATCACCGATTTTAATGAAAATCAGTTTTTAAACAGGTCACATATAGTAATGAGTAACTGCAAAATATGAGGTTTCAGAAATCTATATTTTGTTAATTATTGACATTTAAAGTTCAAGGCCACACAAATTTAGATTTTCTAGCACTAAAAGTGGCCTGTTTGCGACCCTATATTTCAATAAGTTATTGACACAAATTTAAAATTTTTATATCGTTGCATTCTTCAGAAAAAGGTCTCGTAGGAAACGTCAGAATATAATTTAATAGCCGTCATTGCTGAATCTGAGAGATCGACGAAAATAGAAATTTTGCCAATTTGCAACAAATTTCAAACTGCTTTGGTACCTCTAGAAATGGAAAGACAATATTAAAAATTATTCTTAATGAAGAGCCTTCCTAAAAAATAGCATGACGTAATTCGGTGATTGTATTTTTCTACTCCTTTATAAAAAAAAACATTTAAAAGTAAAAATTATGGGAAAATAACGACTTTTCAATTTTTTAAAATGCATATTTCACTGTCAGGGAAAGCTCCAAGAACATCAAAACTTTTCAACATAAAAGAGCAAGATGTGTATTATGTCCTGAAATTTTCGTAATTGTAATTTGATTATTTTTTTGTCGCGGGAAAATTTTTAATTAGACTTAAATTTTACTTTTTTATCGCAGATAATAATGAGTTATAACCTTCGATAGTATGAAAATGCTATATAAAGAATGAAATAACTATTATTATGGTGCAACGTGTAAAATTTCGCATGAAATTTCTTCTTAGTCTTTTTTTGCTTAATCCAAGTGTTTCCATCAGTGAAATAATTAGGGGAAGTTCATTTTGTTAGAGAAATCTTTTCGATTTGCTTTTTCCTTTGGAAACGTAAGTATTAAATACTACTACTTGCGAATATTAAATGCGTTTTGTAAATATTAAGCATTCTTTGTCATGTAAACACTAATTTTGAGTAATAAAAAATTAAACATCGTTGTTAAACTCGATTCTCCTAAATGTACTTAACTCACGAATCCTTTTCCCATATTTATCACAATCACTAGTGAAATAAGTAAAAATTTCAAGAATTCGGCAGAGCTAGGAAAATTTTAATTTAAGCAACTACGAAATTGAACAAGAGAACCTTTGTGAGATTGAAAATGAATTTACAGACAATCAAGTAAAGGTTTTAAATGTTTAAGCTTTTTTTAATTGTGATTTAATGTCCTGCTTTTAAAATGTCCTTCAAAAGTTAAAAATAATTGGTATTTCATTGTTGCTGTGTGATTTCATTGTTTCCATCTCATGGTTGCCATTTGAAACGTGTAATATGCATCGAATGGGACGGAAATGCTATGATTGGCGATAATGAACATTGCCAGTTAGTGCGATACTGATGGAATATGGTAACCCGTCGAAAACATACGAATAGTCGTTTGGCGACGAAACTTTCAGTCGCCAATTGATTGGAAGGGCAAGAAAGTGTTTTTGCGTTTCACTAATTTTGTTATTGTTGCTTTGGGACTCAAAATACAATCCTGAATTTTTTTTACAAGACACATTAAACTATATTTTTCTAAAATAGTTTTCGTCAGAGCTGTCCTTCATTTCATTTTGCGTGCCTATTTTAAGTGGAAAACCGTCATTTTATAATTTTCCTTTGCTGTTTGGAAGATGAAGGAAATAAAAGCCGACTTTAAAAGTTCAGGAGTAGTTTTATCATACTAAAGCACTGTATCTGGCATAAATTTTGACGATGCTTTAAATTCATTTAGCCCGTAGAAACCTTTTTAATTATATCAAAATCGACTATTTTCCATTTTTCGCTACTAATTTTTAGTTTAAATATGATGTTTAAAATTCTTGTTTCCAAATAGATAAAAATATTTCTTCATAGATTACAAAAATATGAAATACTGTTGTCTACGTTAAGTGGTTCTTGAGAAAGATCTTCAAACATGCAAGACCAAGCGATTTCACAACTGCTCTTCAAATTTCAAGTCCTTAAAATGCCTGAAACTTCCAAAATATTACATTTTTAGCCAAAATATTTTGGATATCGTTATTTATGCATAAACTTAACCCCTGTAGCAAATTTCATGAAAATGCGTCACCCCTACGGCCAGATTTTTTCCAAATTTTTGTTCATTTCATATGGAATGAGAATGACCCTGCTTCAAATATAGAAAAACTTTCAGAAAAACTTACGATGCTGAGGTATACAAGAACGTCAAGATTTAAAATAGGTATTATTTGATGTAAAACTGAAGGCAATAGTTTGTTTAATAGCATTATATTTTTATTATATTCGAATATTACATGATACTGAAACTTAAGTGAAATACAAAGATATGAATTGAAAATCACAATTTTTTTATTTCAAGACTTTTGAGAATGTAAATGAAAGAATTTATTTTGAAATCAACTTTTACCTATTGCGTTCGAAAGCAAATAAACATAAAAATCTGTTCATCAATAATAACAGTTCGTTAACTTTCTGTTACAAAACAAGATTGAGGGCGATATACCGAGCGAGATTATGTAAGTGTTTTATGACCAACCCAAAGAACCACTTAAAATTATAGGTCAATGCCAAAAATAATATCAAACCTATCAACTGGGTGAAAAACACGATAGCTATTTATAGAGATTAGAGAGAATCGAATATCAGACTTTCTGTTCAAGTTGAATGTAGATGGCGCAAGTGTTTTTGTGGCAGAACCCGTACGTATTCGGTAACCGGAAGTAAAATTATCATGATTTGTTCTTATACTGAAAATCCATCTTTCATATCCCGTGGCATCAGACAAACCAAATTTTGTGATAACCTTCATTAAGAATAATGATTGAAGCATTTCTGTGTGATGATACAACATAATTTGAAATTCATCGAAAAAGAATTGCCGGTAGTATGCCGAGTGGAAACCAAACCAGATTGAAAACTGAAAAAAATGCATCTGATACAATATCGTCGTTTCTAACACAAAAATAAATTTCTATCTCATTATGAAACGTCATTTATCGCAGAACAATAGATTGTCATTTCTATCAGTAGACAGATACGGAAAAAAAATTAGATTTTTTTCCTTTATTGTGTCGCTATGTAATACTTCTGAATGTTAACGGAGACTTCCAAGAATGCTGTTGTTTGAACTTTGCATTTATGACTAAATAGTCAAATCTAGCTGTTGAAAGCGTAGAAAGTTTCGATTGATCAGGGCTAAGGGCTGCTTCACACCAACAGAATCCGAATCAATCTGAATCCAGTAGAAACTGACAAATACATGAAACATCTAAAGAGATGAAAACCAGTCAAATTGGAAGTAAAAAATGTAAAATTACAAAACAATGACTAATAAAGATTAAAACTTCATCCGTCAACGTTAGAACAGAAGTCACAAGAGAAAAACGCTTTAAATGTTCTAGAATAATTTTAAATGTTGTTTTCTCTCTAGAATAATAAAACGAGATGTGGCAATGCTATTCCAGAACATACTTAAACCAGGGTGTGAAAATTTTTAATAAAATCGTGTTTCATAAGATTCATTTTTAAATAAGATTTATTACATAAATCAGATTATTATTATTTTAATTCATTTGTTGCCCCTGTGTATTTAAACATATTAGAAAGACAAGCAATTCACTGTAGTTTCTATCTAGCATCTATTTATGTTAAAAGTTAATATATACGAGCGTTTAGAAAATGTAGCTGGACAAAAGTTTGAAACGTTAAACAGTTAAAATCATTCTTGTTGCTTTTATTACGAGCTCGTACTTCATTTGAATTCTATTTCGTGATACAAAATCCATAATGCTTGAAATTCTGAATTAAAAATCAACATTTTAATGAAATTAATTAAAAAAATTTTAGATTTAATGAATTTTTATAAATCGTAATTAAAATTCATAATTTTCCTGTCGCCCTTTTCGATACCCAACTTGTTTCACATGTGAAAACCGTAAGTTGTCAAACTATTAAGTTGGAAATATTTTTTATACAAATACAGAAGTACAGAGATGGTAAGATGGCTTTATATAACTAACTTTCTTGTCTTCTACATAAAAACACTAAAATATAAATGAATTCGTAGATATTCCAAAGGATATAGCTGGGATACAATGTTTATACCAAGAGGAAACCCAAAACAATCTTTATCTTGAATTTTTGTAATTATAGGTATGATACTAGATTAATAATATGATTTTGCGAATATTAAGATATTTTTCTATTTAAACTCCCGATTTCTATTTAAGCTTCCGAAGGGTTCACAAAATAAGCTGAGAAGTAAAGGGAAACCGATAATCGTTTGCGATATACTGAAAAATGTTATAGTTATAATACAATTATAAGAAATAGCAAATTTCCCCACAGGTCAAGTCTGCACAGCCTTCCACGAGGATGAGTTTCAAAATTAACCGAAAACACATTGCATTGAGTTTTATGACGCAAGGGCCATATTTGGCCAAGCCGCGACAAACACAACAAAGCAATGGACAAACACACACACAATGAAACTTACCGACACCGAAGAGAGAAATACACCCTATGAAGAATTGAGCCTGCGCAGCCTACATACAACTCATAGGTTACTAACGCAGTGTACAGTCGCGGAACAAAGAAAAGAAAACACCCCTTTTCGTTCGAGCAATTTTAACAGTAGAGAAAATTCAAAGATGGCGTTTGACAGGAACTAGTCTTCTATAAATTCAAATGCATGAAATTTGCATAAGGGGCAGTCTTCATATTAAATTGAGCACCGATTTTATTTCCTATGGAAACCCCTATTTCGACACACAATTTGAAATCTATCAAAATTTAACCCCTTGGGTACATTTGACGACTGAGACTCGTCATGTACTTGTTTTGCCTAAGTTACGGATGACGAGTCTAATTCGTCTAGTTAAAACTAGGATATACTAACTATTCCGCGCATCAGCAAATTAAATCCTTTCCAAACGCAAGAATTTTTTCAAATAAATCTGTATCCAAGGGGTTAACTTCAGATACCAAATTTCTTGTCATTACGTCTTACCGTTTCGAAGTTATGAGTACGGAAAAATTGGAGCTTCTAATGTTAAATCAATTTTTTAGACTTTAATGAATATCTTCCTAAATAATATTTCTATAGCGCTGATATTCTGTACCATGTTACTGTTAAACAACCCAAACAAAGTCCATCTAATATTTTATTTTAAAATAGTTTTTAGTATGCAATAATTAATAAATTAATGTTTGAAAAAATTATGAATTGGAACCTTACTATATTTTGATGAGAATAGATTCAGAACTTATAATATGACCATGCAAAATTTCAGCTTTCGAATGGTTAGTTTTTGCCGTTGCATTAAATTTTCCTCATTATGGCGATTTTAGGGGGCAACTAAGATTAAAAAACGTTTGGCCAAACCTCTGAAAATTCTTGGATCGTTTGCACTTTCATAATAAATAATATAATTTCCAATCGTTTCACTTGCATAATAAATATAACTAGTGGTCGCCCAGTGGTCGAAATTCGACCATAATTCATTTAATTTTTAAGTTTGAACGTTAATAAGGTTCTTTTGTCAAAGAGTATACCTCTATATTCATTGCATATAATTTTTTTGAATTTTGTTCTATTACGTAAGCTGCGAGCATGTACAAATACGTATAGGAAAAATGCGGTATAGCTTGGTTAAGCCATATCTAAAAAACAATAACGCGTTGTTTGACATTTTCTTGGGTTTTTTTATTGCTATACTGGCCACAGGTTTCGCCAAGGCTACACAGTTAATTTGCCTATCTTTTCCAAATTATATGAAATTTAAATAAAAAATAAATCCAAAAAATGAAATAAGGAATACGTGCTTCGTATTTTTTTTATATATATTTTTTATTGAAACAAAAAAAGCAGGGTGGTTAAAAAAATAAATGTTGTCCATTGAATTTGGAAATAGTTCGACAATGAATTTAATGATTCAAAACTTCTGTGTAGACAATGTTTTTTTGTAAAAATTCTTTCAGCGTTTGCTAAATGCCCTTGACCGTTATATTCTGAAATATAAAATCTCAAACCATCGAATGATCGAACTCTACTTGCTGCGACGTACAATTGACCATGTGTAAAAACTGGCTGCCTCAATAAAATTCCAATTTTTTCGAATGTTTGTCCTTGAGACTTATTTATTGTCATCGCAAATGCAGGTATAATTAGAAATTGAGTTCTTTGAAAGTTAAATGGTAAAATAGTTCCGGAATGTTAAATTTATACGTGGAATCAAAATTCTCTTATTGCGTGCGGTTCCAGTTAAAACTTCGCAATCAATAGTATTACGATGCATAAATTTGATGTGCATTCTTGTTCCATTGACTAATGCTTCCTTTGTATTTAAGTTTCTGATCAGCAAAACGATGCAATTAACTTTCAATACTAACTTATGTGGTGGAAAATTATGCCAAATCTCATACTCCTCCGTGCTCGCAATGTGCTTAAAAAGGGGTACAAAATTTTTTCTTCACGTATTAATATATAGATCTCATACTCCTCCGTGCGCGCAATATGCTTAAAAAGGGGTACAACGTTTTTTCTTCACGTATTAATATATAGATTACAGTATATGAACGTAAACAATTAATGTTTTATTTTGTTTAATTTAATATATTTGTAACGCATATTATACATTAATTTTATCTTTCTGCACTCCTCCTCCATATGAACTTTAATTATGCCAAATCTCATACTCCTCCGTGCGCGCAATGTGCTTAAAAAGGGGTACAAAGTTTTTTCTTCACGTATTAATATATAGATTCTCGGATCATTTGCGAGCGCTGACAAATACGTTTGAAACAGTGTTCACATTTGAAATTCGGGTAGCTATAACTACAATTAATCTCGATCTGCGAATAAAGATTTTCGATGTATAGATGATCCCTGCAAAATTACTTTAACATTGAATGTCTCCGGTTATAAAGATAGTAAAGTCATGAAATTTTATATTTAGACTAATTTAACGATGCAATATCTGATTGACATCAAAACATAGTGTTTCTATTGGAAATTTTGTGCAAAATATGATATGAAGACGTCCCTTTATGCATTGCATTTGAATTTGTAGAGAACGTTATTCTCTATTGAATGATATCTTTGAATTTTCTCTGCTATGACTAGTCCTCGAAATAAAGTGTGCAGGGTTCGTTTTTTTCCGCGACTGTACAAACCCCACTGAGCCACGGCGGCCCCTGCACAATGTATGGCAGGTAGGTAGTTAATTAACTTCGCATTGGAGCAACACAACGGGCTATTGACGACGGTCCTGGATGAATCATCAAGGGAACGATCCAAGGACAAAGCCTCGTAATTTTGAACTACGGGCAGATGACGAGAACAGCTAGCACCTCACTCTCCAAACTTGCAGTGTATGGACTGGTTTGTATGAAACTCAGCCTCTCCAACAGATTTGAGAGTTTCAGTGAGCAGAAAGAACAATATTGGTTGGTAGTTGTCGTTCCAACATGTGGCATTCCAACTCCTAGGCCCCCGAACCCCTATGTCCCCTCCCAATGGGAGAGGTAAACATTTCCAATGAACTAAAGTTGTTTAAAGAAATACCTACAGCAGGATGCCTAGAAGTCCAATCCCTTTAAAATTTTTATGTTAGAGCCCAGGACCCCAAACATAAGAGGAAATATGAGTAACCAAATGATTAGAAACCTTATCGTACGCTGATTCGAAATCGTCGCTTATCAGAAGGGGCGAACGAAGTTCTATGGACCTGAAATACCCGGGTTCTAATTTTTTCATGGTTGGGGCCGGCACCCTTCCAACATGAGGTATAATTACAAATATACCTATAATATTTATAATAATTATGTCAACAAAACACTTGCATATGAAGCATGTGGTGTTTTGCTTAGGGCCCTCCCACCAATAATTTCTGGAAGTTGCGCCCCCTCCATTGCATCTAATCAATTATTACCTTTCGTGTCCTCAAAGTAAGGAAGCCAATCATTTTCAGTTTAAAAGGGTTATTCTTCAGGTCTCCCTGAATCGGAGTAAAATTTTAAACTTATAATGAATAAAATAACATCTATCTCAGGTTATTTTTATTTTCAATGTTATCATACTTCAGTTAAAAAAATTTAGATTGATTTAAATCACGAGTTTTTTAAAACAAAAATAACTTGATTTAAATCGGCATATCCTGCTTTAGTGGGATGGAATTTGGATTAAGGATGAATGTGCATAAGCATAATTTCTTTTTATCCTATGGCCTTCTATGGCCTCGAGATCTGAAGTGATGAATGTTTTGCAAATACTGCAGATAGTGTTTTCAACTGTATTGTCAATGTTATTTTATGTGTTATATTATTATTTAACATAAATTAAATTTAAAAAAAATTAAATATTTGATGATTTTTAATAAATATTACTTCATTTGAATCAAATGGATATAAATTAACATACCGTGACTTAAACTCGAGTTTTCCTCTTGCGACTTCTGTCCCGGTGATAACCGAGAGACCAGACGAATTTTTGACGATATTTTCTTAGTTTTTAATCTTAATTAGTCGTTTTGAAGTGTTGCATTTTCTATTGATTGACGGGTATTCGAGTGTATTGAAGCCGAACTCTGAATTCTGGCAGTGTGAAAGATTTTGAGATTTCCAGATTATAATCTCTCATCCAAAATAATTCTAGCTAACTGAGATAAAAATTGTTGATATATCTTAATCAGTGCAATTCAGCAATTCCTTCTAGAAAACAAATTCGCTGTCTAGCTCTGGATTGCAAGGAAATTTGAACTGATACTTGCGTAATCTATCAAAACTATGTCAGTTTATCGTTTTACACAAGTTGTGAATTTAAAACTGTGATATGAAAACTATAAATAATTTCTCCGCCAAGGCTCCAAACTACTT
This sequence comes from Meta bourneti, assembly GCA_933210815.1. Classification (NCBI taxonomy): domain Eukaryota; kingdom Metazoa; phylum Arthropoda; class Arachnida; order Araneae; family Tetragnathidae; genus Meta; species Meta bourneti. The sequence goes on along the minus strand of OW119929.1, from coordinate 74,168,066 downwards.
TTCTGAGATAATTGACGTTCCGTAAGTGATTTCATTGCCCTCCCCCCAAGACAATTCATTCTCTTACCAAACATGATAAATAGAAAGTAGTGTTAACAGGAAAGTAAATAAAAATGGTCACCCAAACAGATAATGAGACACCAGTTATACACAAATATGAAAAGAATATCTTAAACATCTTGGAAAGTGTGTCGAATCAGACATTAGAAGCTCAAAATTCATTCCGATAAAAAGTTATCAGATGCTCTCACCGTTGAGTTTTGAAACTTCGAAGTATGGAAATAAAACGAAATCAAGGTTACATCGATGTTGACGATAAAATGTTCCAAAAACATTTTATGTAAGAGCTGTTTCCAAGATATAAAAATTATTGCAGGCAAAATTCGAATGTAATTTGTATCTACCATGCTTTCATTACCTTAAAAAATAAATATACAGAAATTGTAACGTACGAAGTTTGGCTCAGAACTTTAACGGTCACTTTTTCAGTCAGTACTATTTAAAGTGAATTGCCGAAACCCGTTGAAAGTGAATCATAATCCCTATTTAGTAAAATATTTTGAATGTAAGCGATTGCGGAAAGATTTGAAAAAGATCTTAGCTCTTTTACAATGGGAATTTGTTCATGCTTTCTTTTTACCAGTAAATTAAAAAAATTCCAACTAAGGCATCAATCTCAACTATTATGACTAGATTTTTTGGTGATTTCCCTCAGTTAAATAACTTCGATACCCGATTTTACAGTATTTACAGGTATTCCACTTTGTGAAATATTGAAATATTAATTTTCAAAGTGGAATACAAGTATTCTAAAGAAAAAATTTTCACACTGAAGCAATTTTAGAAGAAATGTATTGTATAGTTTCAGTGGAACGTATAAGATAACGAGCTTTACGAAAACAGTGTAACTTGTAAAATTTATAATTTTTTAATTTGGTGTCAAGTTTGATTTTGCTTAAGATTTTTGACACATTTAATTGTCACTAGTGGAAGTGGAAGGTGAATGCGAGTATAAAAAATAATCTGACTTTTGAACTAAATTCCAAAGGGAAATTACGATACGCTTCAGAAAGACCCAAGATTAACGAACCCACATGTTATGTGATGAAAATTGAAAAGAAAATATGTTAATCAGACTATTATCGCTATGACACGTTAAGAATCTCCCTTGTGTTATAACATCTTATCTGTTAAAAAAGTCGAATGCCTGCGATCCAAAAAATTGCAATTGCCAGCTAAAAAAGAAACAAAGTCCCTTTTCGCATTTGCTATTCTAGTTCATTGGCCGTACAATGCAGACAGATATAGGATATCAAATCTTCCCATGTGATGCTCCATTTTACTTTTATTTTTCAAATTATCATTGATCAGAGATAACGGCATTACATCATGATAGCTCGATTCTGAGTAGGTAGATGGAGGAATGGGAGTATTTGATGACAATTAATGATTTAATTCTAGTTTGCTTGAAGCAAAACTGTCTTCATGTCGAACAGTGCCTTGTTCGGGAACTTTTGCTCATATGCACTCACTAAGCTGCCTCATCTTCCCCGAATTCAAATTGTAGCAAAAGAAAAACTGGAAATTATTTATCTATTTTTATCATCTTATTCTTAATTTTACTCAAAAACTACATAAGATGGGCTTAAAGAGCATAATTGAGAAAAATCCGGGTGTGCTTTTCTTCTGACGGATTTATCAAATCCTTATATTAAAAAAGAATTTAGGAAGATCATTTCCTTTTTTGAAAATTTCTTCATTTACCTGGATTGCCCTGGAATTTTTCTCCATTGTCCTTCAGCAGAATTAAACAGCTGAGGTTTAGCCACTTTTTCGAATTTGTTTAATCAGTCGGTGAAATGTTAACCAAGAAACAATGGAAATCCGTATTTTATGCTCAAGACACGTTTCACTGCATGATAAATATCCAACAAGCCGCAAATAGAACTTTTATCACAGAATATAGCTGAAATACAAAAATTCTTTTGTAAGAGATGGACGGCAAATCGCTGAAATATTACATGGATATTAAAAGGGCTGCCATTTGTTTTACCGAGGTAACAATAGTAAAAACTAAATTCAAAGTTTTTTTCATAAAACCAGCCTAATAGGGCAATTACTAGATAAAACAGGACTAATAATGGATCTTTGATGGTTTGTTTTGTCACTTTGCGGGTTTGGATATGACTTATGGCGTCTATACTGCGCCAAACACAAGGTAATAAGATAATGTCATTTTGTGATAACTTTCTGCTACACACGAGGGATAATTAGACCTGAACCTACGGCTAAAGTGGATCCTGCACCACTATGAACATGTACAATGACCGGAATTCGAGTGTCAGAGCGTAACCACTTGGCTACCAGACATCTTTAAAATTATGTTTGGATAACATGTTTTCTCCAAACGTTACAAGACATGTGTTCTCATGGAACACATCGCGTAACCACTATTTGACTAGGATTGCTATCAGAAATTCTAAATTACATTAAATAGGAAAATTGCACAAGGCAACATTGCTTGCAGAATTTCTAAAATTCCTTCCAGAATCTAACTTCCCTTCACTCACATTCAGAAAAATTTTAAAACGTAAAATAAACCGCTAAGTTGGTTTGTTGCTATCAAGGACGGTTTCAACATCACATTACCACGACTAAAGACATGTTGAACGATGTTATTGGGCTGGCTGAGTGATCCATATTCTCTTCAGACCCTCGCACGTTTATTATCCGACCCTAGTTTAAATCTAGATTCATGTGTAACTAGAACACTGGGCCATTGTGCTTTGTTCGAAGCCTAATGCTCAAGAACCACTTAAATCACGCTTCGTTGGCCTTGGGCTCAAACTCTTGGTACTAGCGCTTGGACCTTTTACATGTAGCCTTCGCCTCAGAGTATCAGGGGATATCGGCCTTTACACAGTTATGATTACAAACTCAGAGTTAATGCTGACGGTCGGCAAATGCGTTTGCCAGTAATGCTGATCGTCGGACGATGTTGTGACCCTAAAACGTCCAGAAACAGGTCTCCAGTTTGGAAGTTTCCACAAAGGAGGAGAGATCCACAAAAAATTTACCACCTCACCAATGGATTGTCCTCCTCAAGCCTGCTAACAGCATACCAGCATTGTGACTCCTCCTAACACTTTCTCTGAGCCACACGGAAAATCTAATTCAAATCAACCCTAAAGTTTCATAAAAAATACCGTATGTCTAATTTGCATATTCCATGTGAAGCCAATTACTGTTTGGCTGGTGATTTTGTATTTACATATTTCACTTAAGTCTCCAAGCATGAGCGTGATATTCGAGAATTCACATTTCGTGCTGAACTTTGAGAAGCAGGATACGTACGGAAGTGAAAAATTGGAGTTTTTACATACTTTTAATGTGCATTGAATTCGGTTAAAATTGTTTTTGAATTAAAAGTTTTTTTATTTCATTGAAATTCACAGAAATTCTAGTTCTTCAACGGCGTGTCTGAAGACTTTTTGTCACAATTAAAGCGAGGCGAGTAGTAGCGTAAGTGATAACCACGTGCTTTAACATGTGTTCGAGATATGGGCAATTACCCAATGAAAGATAATTCGGATAAAGATTAAGAGATAAAAATATATACTGGGTGTGTGTATGCGCTATCGATACGTAATGATTATTTAATCGCATTGAACACTAATACAAGTGAGTTAAACTGACAGAACCGTATCTTGAATGCAAGCTCAATTGATATCGTACACTCAAAGAGAAGCTGGTCAGTTTCTCAAGAATGGATAAGAATTCTAAACTCATAGTGGAAAACTTCTTTGAATGAACGGAGTAAATGCTCGTTTTCGGAAGAAAAATAGCAAATTACGCTTCATTTGTGTTTCGTTCATAGTTGAGAATATTCAAAGATAATTTGATAGGGAATAACGTCTATAAATTCATAAGCTTAGTTTGCATAACAGGACAAATATTCGCATCATATTGCACAAATTTCATAATTTTCCAATGCCAATATTCAAAGGGGGCTGATGCACGTTAAATCTGTCGTGGCCTCAAATGTCCTCACGTTGGCGTGGTGTGGATGTTTGGAGAGTGGGGTGCCAGCTCAGGTGTTGCCTCGTCATCTGACCGTGGTTCAAAATTACGTGGTGTTGTCCTCGGATCTTTCCCTTTGGGATTGATCCCGGACCGTCACCAATAGCCCGTTGTGTTGCTCCAGTGTGACGTTAATTGAAATACCCCCCCCCCCAATGCCAATATCTGGCCGCGGTAGCCCAGTTGGTAGAGAAGAGGATAAGTAACCGGAAGGTTGCGAGTTCGAAACTCGATTGCAACCCTCCTCGCATGTTAAATCTGTCGTGGTCTCAAGTATCCTCACGTTGGCATATGAAAATTTGCAGTGGGCTGGCAGCTCAGGTGTTGACCTCGTCATCTGACCGTGATTCAAAATTACGAGATGTCCTTTGATCTTTCCCTTAAGGGTTGATGCAGGACCGTCGCCAATTGCCCGATGTGATGCTCCAGTGACGTTAATTCAACTACCTACCCCCACTAATACCCCAACACCAAATTTTAAATCTATCATATATCAAAACTTAACTTCGGATACTGAGCCTCAGTGGATTTACCTACCATGCTAGTAGCTTGCGCGCTATAAAAGGTGCAGGTTTGATTCCTACAACTCACCCCGAGTGAATTTCTCTTGTGTCACTAAAGCTCGCTTTGCTTATGTCCTTCCTTTACTTGATGTCATCTGACCGTGGTTCAAAATTACGTGGTGTTGTCCTCGGATCTTTCCCTTTGGGATTGATCCCGGACCGTCACCAATAGCCCGTTGTGTTGCTCCAGTGTGACGTTAATTGAAATACCCCCCCCCCCTTTTACTTGATGATTTATAAGCGGGACCTTGACATCAAGCACACGATCAATCTCCACCTGATTCCAAGCTTCGAGTCATATGGACCCGTCATTTCTGGATTATGGGTATTGAAAGTTTGTAGCACCTAATGTTGAAATCAGTTCCTCAGACTTATATTGATATCTACCAAAATAATCATCCTATTACGCTGATATTTTTTATCGTGTTACTATTAAAGAATCTGAAACAAAAATCTGCGTGTGCTGCTTCTTTTTAAAAATATTTTAAAATATATATTAATATTAATTCTGAATTATTATTCGAGAATATAAATAGGAACTTTACAACTTGATAGAAATCGATTCAGGACTTTTTATAATGAAAATTTCAGTTTCCAAATAAAAAATTTCGTTATTTCTTTGGCCAAAATATAGCTAAAAATAACGATCGTTAAATTTATAACTTTGGGCAAAATATGACAAAAAATAACCATTATATTTAAAAAAGCTCCAAGACTATCGGAAGAACTGAAATTTTGTCATAAAAGTCCTGCACTAGTGTAGGCGATGGGATCATGAAATGCAAACATGTATTTCTAAGCATTCAATGCTTAACAAATGTACAATTTTTTCCCTTTCCTCATTTGAATAGTCTATAATTACAAATAAAATGTAGTGATTTATAGCTTTTAAACTTAGAAAACAGACATGACACTTAATATTTCCATTAGGTCCGTTGGTCTTCAGACCTCGGTACCGGTGACTCACAAGTGTGGGCTATTGATCGCGAAAAGGTGGTCTCCAAAGTACTGTGGATTTATGACTTCCATTCAACAAATTTCTTTGTTCCTTCAAGTACAAAAATCCAATGTACAAGATATTAAGAAAACATCTGTCAAAATTGCCGATAACAGATGGTACCAGACAGAAATAAGTTTTAAAAACACTACGTTGTAATAGATAACTTGGCGATCTCGAACCTCTATAACGAGAATCGTGTGAAGTCTGTTTCCTTATACATATTCGTATTACTTCCGTTTGGTGACTTTCCCTCCTGTAAGATATTAATTCATTTTTATTCTAATGTTATAGAAGCCTAAGATGGGGTATTTTTGATGACCAGATTGAGCAATTTCCCTACGGTTTTGGACAGCGCAGAATATATTTTTATTTATATAAATTACTAACAAAATTGATTGTTCTTTAAGATCTTGAAGGTTAGATATACACTGCTGGCCACCGTAAATGCAACACCCTGAAGGAAGCATGCAAATAATATGAAATTTACAACATGCATTAGCGGAGGTGAGATATGCAAATGATTAGAATTTCAGCGCAGACGCACATCACGCGCGCCTGTGGCGCCACTTCAAAGCGCTATTTAAGGCTTGGAGATTTCGACGATTTCAAGTACGGCAATTGTGTTTTTCTTGTGGTTTTTTCAAAAAAACGATCAATTATGCCTCGTAGAAAACAGCGATCATCTTTTGATCAAGTATCCGAGTTCGACAGAGGAAGGATAGTGGCCTACCGAGATTGTGGATTATCTTTCAGGGAAATCGGTAGTCGTGTTGGATGAAACCAAACAACTGTAATGCGGATATGTGATCGTTGGATGCAGGAGGGTACGACGGACCGACGTGTTCGATCGCATCCACCTCAGTGCACCACTTCACGTGATGACAGGCATATTGTGCGTATGGCAGTGACGAATCGCTCAGCCACATCACGAACCATAGCACAGCACATTCAGTCTGTACCGCATCATCCAGTGTCTGCGCGTACCATTCGACGCCGTTTACAGCAGAGTGGTCTGTCTGCAAGACGTCCATTGCTTCGTCTACCCTTGACGCAGAACCACAGACGTTTCCGCCGCCAATGGTGCGATGAAAGAAGGATGTGAACGGCAGAATGGAATGAAATTGTCTTTACTGACGAGTCACGCTTCTGTCTGCAACACCACGATGGTCGGATTCGAGTCTGGAGACACCGTGGAGAGAGGATGCTGAACAGCTGCGTTATGCACCGCCACACTGGTCCTGCACCGGGTATTATGGTATGGGGCGGTATTGGATATCACTCTCGCACTCCTCTAGTACGCATTGCCGGTACTTTAAACAGCCAGCGCTACATCTCCGAGGTGTTGGAGCCAGTTGTCCTTCCTTACCTTCAGGGCTTGCCCACATCCATATTTCAACAGGATAATGCGCGACCACACGTGGCACGCATTGTCCAAGGGTTCTTCGTCAATCGCCAGATTGAATTGCTTCCCTGGCCAGCTCGCTCTCCGGATCTTTCGCCGATAGAAAACATGTGGTCCATGGTTGCTCAACGATTGACCCAGAATACATCCCCAGCTGCCACACCAGATCAACTTTGGCAACGTGTGGAAGCTGCTTGGTCTGCTGTACCCCAAGAACACATCCAAAGTCTCTTTGAATCAATGCCGAGGCGTGTGGCAGCGGTGATCTCCAACAATGGCGGCTACTCTGGCTACTGATTTTGGCAGGAACCACACTTCACAGATGTCTATAAATTTAATCATTTGATACTTGGTCAACATGTTATCTACAAAATAAATTTTGTTGTGATATCTCTTGTCTTTCTTGGTGTTGCAATTTGGGTGGCCAGTAGAGTATCAGGGAAAAGTAATTGTTAGGAAGACTTTTTGTAAAGACTGCATTTTACACAAATCGCTTGACAGTGAGATACCAAACAAGAATTATGGATCTCATTACTTCTGTTTGTAATAGAGCTGTAATTAGAGGAATTACGTTTGATTAGTTCAACAGTTGATATGGCTTATGGGTCATTCCACGCAAAATGAGCAAATCTGCTGTCTGACAAATCACCGATTTTGATGAAAATCAGTTTTTAAATAGGTCACATATAGTAATGACCAACTGCAAAATATTAGGTTTCAGAAATCTATATTTTGTTAATTATTGACATTGAAAGTTCAAGGCCACACAAATTTAGATTTTCTAGCACTAAAAGTGGCCTGTTTGCAACCCTATATTTCAATAAGTTATTGACACAAATTTAAATTTTTATATCGTTGCATTCTTCACAGAAAGGTCTCTTAGGAAACGTCAGAATATAATTTAATAGTCGTCATTGCTGAATCTGAGAGATCGACGAAAATAGAAATTTTGACAATTTGCTACAAATTTCAAATTGCTTTGATACCTCAGTAGTATGCAGTGGTGTATATGAGGCGGAAGTGACGTCATGCCACGTGACCGGAAGTGGGCGTGGCCAAGTGACGTCACACCACGTGACCTGAAGTGGGCGTGTCCGAATGACGTGACGTATTGTTTGTTTACATTTTGGACTTGGAATTTTTTTTTGTCATCGTGCAGGCGTTGAGTTGTTTCAAGATGGCGTCGTTTCGTTGCCATGGTGATGAATCACTCGCGTAGTGCCATCTGGTGGAGAAATTCGAAACTCTATTATTTTTAATTAAAAAGGAATTTCGTGGATTCGAACCGAGGACCATAGGATCCGATGTCAAGTGCGCTATCCGTTAGGCTGTAAGAGAGTTAACTATGGGTGGTGAATTAATGTAGTGTTTATTTCTCTCTCTTTTCGACTTGTATTTTTTCTTAGTATTAGGAATGGGTTATTTTTAGAAAATGGTTTGAATATAATTGCATAGGGGTTTTAATAAATGCTTTTACAAAAAGGACTTATGGTGCCATCTGGTGATTTTAAAAGTAATTAATCTAAGGAACGAATTGATTTCTTAATGTTTTTACTTTATTCATGACCGGTGACGTCAGTGTGTTTACGTTTGGGACTTGGATTTTTTTTTCCTTCTGAGATTTCGATGTGACGTCACGATTATGTCCATCGAGCAAGTCTGAACTTGAAAAAGTCTACTCACAATTCTTTATGTTATGAGTATGGTAAATTGTTTACAGATCGTGAAGACTGGGCATACTTCCGTCGATTGGAAAACGAATTAACGTATTAAAAAAAGACGAAATTTAGAAATTTTAGGTCAAAAATATACTGTGCCTTGTCAACTTGTAGCATACGAAGACGAAGGAATAAGCTATACTTTTAGTGGGTCTTCTATTGCAGCCAAGCCTTGATCTCCTTAAGTATTGGAAATAAAGGGAGAAATGGAGCGAATAATTGGTGCAAGATTTAATTTTGAGTTGGTGAACCGTTATAAAGATGGTAAGGACTGCATAGTTGCCCATAAAAACAACGAGAAGGACTTGGAACTTTATGCACCCATAGCGTCTGTTTCATTTGGGCAGAAAAGACAATTTGTGTTTTCTAACTACAATTGTTTAAAAATTGTTCTGGAAAATGGAAGTTTGCTTGGAATGAAGTATCCAACAAACCAATTTTGGTTTCACAAGTTTCGTAAAATTCTAGCGTAAATAAGCAATAATCCACTTATGTGCCCCCGAACTGGAACACATATACTGTATTTTGGATTGTTTGTTTTTTATTACATAGTTTTATAAATTGTCTTAAAATGCAAGATCTGAAATGAAATTTTTCTATGCTATAAAGATTTATGGTTTTTTTTAAGTTAGATGTTTTTACTCAAAAATTAATTATACATTAGATGCTATAAGACCTATTTTTTAACAGAAATTTTGTTTTAATTAATATACACTTAAGTAAGAGTAAAATTTTTGAAACTTTATAAGACCCATACTATGAATACGTTTTCTTGTACATTTGAAGAAGTTTTAGTATAAAAACCATTTATCCTATAAATCTAAATTAAATGTTATTTTTTAAATTCTCTTTCCTTGCATATTATTTTTTTACTTTGAATAAATCTTCATAAATTTTAGTGATTTAATTTATATTATATAGATTTACAAACCTGTTTTTGGATGAAATATAAGGATTTTATATTTTAAAAGTTAATGTTTTTACTCAAAAATTAATTATATATTAAATACTATTACACATATTTTTAATGTTGAAGATTTTAGAAAACATTTTACAATTGAAACATATGCATTACATATTATGACAAACACTTAAATGGAGATCCATAAGGGAATATTGGAAATCTTTTTAATGCTTACACCTTTCTATTTTAAATAAACTTTTGCTTGTCTTACCACATACACTGTATTTTGGATTATTTGATTTTTATTACCCATGGTCTTATAAATTTTCTTTTAAAATACAAGATCTGAAATGAAATTTTCCTTGATTTTAAGATTTATGTTTTACTCAAAAATTAATTATACATTAGATGCTATAGCACATATTTTATTACAGAATTTTTTAATATTATACACTTAAGTGAGCGTAAAATTTTTGAAACTTTACAAGACCCATATTATGAACATGTTTCCTTACACATTTGAAGTAGTGAAAAATAGTATTAAAACCCTTTATCCTGTAAAATCTAAATTAAATATTATTTTTAATTAATCTTTCCTTGCATATTATTGTTTACTTTAAATACATTTTCATTAATTTTAGTGATTTTATTTATATTATAAAGATTTACAAATTGTTTTTAACAAAATTTTCTTTGATATAAGGATTTTATATTTTAAAAGTTAGATGTTTTTTACACAAAAATTAATTATATATCAAATACTATTGCACGTATTATAACATTGAAGATTTTTAGAAAACGTTTAACAATTGAAATATATACTTTAAATATTATTACAAACATTTAAATGCAATTTGCTTTTTATTTTTAATTTTACAATTGAGACATTTTTAAAAGTTTGGTTCTTAAAGTGTGTGTTTTATGCATAGTAAAAAAATTATTATAAAAAACCTGTAAGAGTAAAAAGAATTTTATGCATTAATTTCAAACTTTACAAGACCCATACCATGTTTCCGTGCACATTTGAAGTAGTGAAATATAGAATTAAAAACCATTTGTCCTTGAAGTTCTAAATTAAAAGTTCTTTTTCTTTAATGCTTTTTCAAACCACACATTTTACTAAATATGAACTTCCTTTTATTTTATTTGAAAACCTTATGCACATCGTACAATTAAATTGCACAGCAAAATACCAATACTGTACGAAGCTATGAAGTATTTTACAAGATACTTTGGTACTGTTTTCTTAATTTTAAGTGTTCTACATTGCTATGTTAAATGGATAGTAAGTGTTTTTTCTGTTTTTGAAAATAATGTGTGCACATCTGTGCTGCTAAGCAAATTAACTTTTGCCCTTTTCTTGATATTTAATGCATAATCTAAATATTTACTCACACCGCTGATAGTTTTACCCATGAGTAAAATTAAATAATAACTGAAAATTTTAAGTATTAATGTGAATTTTAGAATGAACAAATATTATTAAAATAATGGATTAAATCTGAATTTTATGTATTCTTAAAACAATCTCTGCAAAAACCAGCACAGACAATTCTTAAACAGATTGAAGGAAGCCACATGGAAACAAAGTTAATGGAAACACTTTTTATAGAAAAAAACATAGTTCATATATTTTACACAAGTAATACATTGTAGTGTAAAAAAAATAACTTTAGTGTTTTACATACTTGCACAGACGCATATTTCCGACAAGCCAATTATTCGATGCCGCCACCTCAGCTTTGGGGCAATGCAAATTATTTTTGTGATGACCACATGATAGTTTTTGGAAATCAAGTTGATATTCGGAAGTAATACATCTAAGCGTTTCTTTTCCATATGACCACCTTTGTAAGCAACTAGGTACTGAGTGGCCCTCTTGGTCTGATCGTACAATTCTAAAAAGCTTAGAGTCTAAACTTTCTAAGGGAGCACAATTTGCTATGTCATGAGACAGAAATGAAGAGTACATACGTAATTTTTAACATATCACACAGTTGTACGATCTTTTGCACTAAGTTTATGCTCAGACGATAAGTTAAAACGAATACTTGAAGCTACTTGCGACTTTTTTTACAGCGATGTATGCATATTTACGTACTAAGAAAACTTTCATGAGTCTGAAATCCATCAAAATCCACAATTTCACAAATATTAAGCATTGCTATTGAAAAGCGTTAGCTGTTCTTGGAAAAATAATTGTAAACTGGAGGACACGAAGAACTGGACTATATAACACCATACACTTACTAATCATACTAATCAGTAAAGTTAAAATTTATCTTTTGCGTTCCATAGTTACTCACAAAAGATAAGACTAAGTGAAGAATGTACATACTCAGAAAACATGGTGTTTGTGATAATGCGCGAAATAAAATTTTGTGTTATAATACAAGAAGATTTTAACGAAAGGATATACTTAAATGTGCGTTTGATTTTTTTTACTCTACCACGTTTATGCGCTGAATGCAATTCAATTCTACGACTAAACTTGAGCAAGAAAAAAATATAACCAAATATAATTTATAAGAGAAACGCATTTTGACTTTCTTTAAAACGAGAACTTTAAAGTATACTGAATTCTCTTGATTCTGCAGTTTTATTTTTTTTTCTAAAATTACATCAACGAATTGAATTATTTATTTGTGGGCACACACAAGTCTGCCCTTGTTAAAAGGAAACTAGTATCTTTGACAAGTATCAGATTTTTAAAAATTGATTAAGAGAAGAACCTTTTTTCATGGGATTTAACTCAATCTGCACCATAATTTTACACTTAAGAGTAATAGAGCATAATATAGTTTTAAGGAAAATGAATAACCATTATGCAAATTTGAAGCCAAAAGTTCCAAGCATGTCTATGCGCCTATCTACGTTTAGAGATTGGCCAACGCACAGACGTTGACCTTAGAGACCTAGCCGAAAACGGATTGTATTATACTGGTGTCTTGGAAGTGATCAGGTGTTATTGGTGTGGCGAAGGGCTTGAAAATTGGTAAAAAGAAGATGTAGTGAGACACAAACACAAAGTTTTATCCAAAATGTTTGGTAGCCCATAGATGAAATTGTACAGGTGCTGGATGAAATCAACAACAATAATACCAATGATTTTATAAAAAAACCCGATGTATAGCTTTACCCCTTATACAACGACAAGGACGAACGACTTTGAAAAATTTGCAAGGAATTGGAAAATGAATGCTACTTTACAGCCTTGCGGTCATTTGGTGACATGCATGAGATGTACGAAGAGTCTTTCAACGTGTCCTATGTGCCGAACCAATATTTTGCACAAAATTAAAACGTACATTTGTTACTAAACTGTCTATTTATTAGTACATGCAGTAGATGCAATTTCAAGTGATATACTGAACATGGTGAGGAAGAAAATCCAATTGTAAAAGGGTGGTATTGAGTTGCAAGTTATTAAATTGGCACAAGTGCTTCAGTAAAAAGATTAGTAAGGAAGTTTGAGATTCTAAAACCCTAAGACTCTTTATTAAGGAAAAAGTCGTGTAGGAAAGACTTATACACCCTTATAAATATATTGACTATTTTAATTATTAGTCGTTTGTTCATTACATGTTAAACCTATTTACTAAAGAAATTTAAAGAGTGCCTTAAACAGGAGTTACTAAATGCTTTATGAAAGATGTGTAAATGTACTCTGTAATGCAAGAAAGAATGCTTGAATTAAATATTCATTTTGAGTGTTTCTTTCTTTTAGTGGGGGGCTTATTAAAACATTTCTTAAAGCATTTTAAAATATTTCACACTTTAAAAGAATTATTTATATTTATTTTTTTAATTTTTTAAAACATTTTTACATTACTGCTTAACTCTTATTGTTACTGTTTAACTTTATTTTACTGCTTAACTTTTTTACTGTTTAACTTTTTTCTCTTTAACTTTTTTCCTGTTTAACATTTTTCACTGTTTAATTTTTCCTGTTTAACCTTTTTTTTGGTTAATTTTTTCCATTTAACTTTTTTACTGTTAATCTTATAGACATATTTTTATAGTAGAAAAAACATTAAGCAGTAAAAAACCAATTAAAAAAGTTAAACAGGAAAAAATTAACCAAAAAAAAGTTAAACAGGAAAAATTAAACAGTGAAAAATGTTAAACAAGAAAAAAGTTAAAGAGAAAAAAGTTAAACAGTAAAAAAGTTAAGCAGTAAAATAAAGTTAAACAGTAACAATAAGAGTTAAGCAGTAATGTAAAAATGTTTTAAAAAATTAAAAAAATAAATATAAATAATTCTTTTAAAGTGTGTATGGGTCTTGTAAAGTTTGAAATTAATGCATAAAATTCTTTTTACTCTTACAGGTTTTTTATAATAATTTTTTTACTATGCATAAAACACACACTTTAAGAACCAAACTTTTAAAAATGTCTCAATTGTAAAATTAAAAATAAAAAGCAAATTGCATTTAAATGTTTGTAATAATATTTAAAGTATATATTTCAATTGTTAAACGTTTTCTAAAAATCTTCAATGTTATAATACGTGCAATAGTATTTGATATATAATTAATTTTTGTGTAAAAAACATCTAACTTTTAAAATATAAAATCCTTATATCAAAGAAAATTTTGTTAAAAACAATTTGTAAATCTTTATAATATAAATAAAATCACTAAAATTAATGAAAATGTATTTAAAGTAAACAATAATATGCAAGGAAAGATTAATTAAAAATAATATTTAATTTAGATTTTACAGGATAAAGGGTTTTAATACTATTTTTCACTACTTCAAATGTGTAAGGAAACATGTTCATAATATGGGTCTTGTAAAGTTTCAAAAATTTTACGCTCACTTAAGTGTATAATATTAAAAAATTCTGTAATAAAATATGTGCTATAGCATCTAATGTATAATTAATTTTTGAGTAAAACATAAATCTTAAAATCAAGGAAAATTTCATTTCAGATCTTGTATTTTAAAAGAAAATTTATAAGACCATGGGTAATAAAAATCAAATAATCCAAAATACAGTGTATGTGGTAAGACAAGCAAAAGTTTATTTAAAATAGAAAGGTGTAAGCATTAAAAAGATTTCCAATATTCCCTTATGGATCTCCATTTAAGTGTTTGTCATAATATGTAATGCATATGTTTCAATTGTAAAATGTTTTCTAAAATCTTCAACATTAAAAATATGTGTAATAGTATTTAATATATAATTAATTTTTGAGTAAAAACATTAACTTTTAAAATATAAAATCCTTATATTTCATCCAAAAACAGGTTTGTAAATCTATATAATATAAATTAAATCACTAAAATTTATGAAGATTTATTCAAAGTAAAAAAATAATATGCAAGGAAAGAGAATTTAAAAAATAACATTTAATTTAGATTTATAGGATAAATGGTTTTTATACTAAAACTTCTTCAAATGTACAAGAAAACGTATTCATAGTATGGGTCTTATAAAGTTTCAAAAATTTTACTCTTACTTAAGTGTATATTAATTAAAACAAAATTTCTGTTAAAAAATAGGTCTTATAGCATCTAATGTATAATTAATTTTTGAGTAAAAACATCTAACTTAAAAAAAACCATAAATCTTTATAGCATAGAAAAATTTCATTTCAGATCTTGCATTTTAAGACAATTTATAAAACTATGTAATAAAAAACAAACAATCCAAAATACAGTATATGTGTTCCAGTTCGGGGGCACATAAGTGGATTATTGCTTATTTACGCTAGAATTTTACGAAACTTGTGAAACCAAAATTGGTTTGTTGGATACTTCATTCCAAGCAAACTTCCATTTTCCAGAACAATTTTTAAACAATTGTAGTTAGAAAACACAAATTGTCTTTTCTGCCCAAATGAAACAGACGCTATGGGTGCATAAAGTTCCAAGTCCTTCTCGTTGTTTTTATGGGCAACTATGCAGTCCTTACCATCTTTATAACGGTTCACCAACTCAAAATTAAATCTTGCACCAATTATTCGCTCCATTTCTCCCTTTATTTCCAATACTTAAGGAGATCAAGGCTTGGCTGCAATAGAAGACCCACTAAAAGTATAGCTTATTCCTTCGTCTTCGTATGCTACAAGTTGACAAGGCACAGTATATTTTTGACCTAAAATTTCTAAATTTCGTCTTTTTTTAATACGTTAATTCGTTTTCCAATCGACGGAAGTATGCCCAGTCTTCACGATCTGTAAACAATTTACCATACTCATAACATAAAGAATTGTGAGTAGACTTTTTCAAGTTCAGACTTGCTCGATGGACATAATCGTGACGTCACATCGAAATCTCAGAAGGAAAAAAAAATCCAAGTCCCAAACGTAAACACACTGACGTCACCGGTCATGAATAAAGTAAAAACATTAAGAAATCAATTCGTTCCTTAGATTAATTACTTTTAAAATCACCAGATGGCACCATAAGTCCTTTTTGTAAAAGCATTTATTAAAACCCCTATGCAATTATATTCAAACCATTTTCTAAAAATAACCCATTCCTAATACTAAGAAAAAATACAAGTCGAAAAGAGAGAGAAATAAACACTACATTAATTCACCACCCATAGTTAACTCTCTTACAGCCTAACGGATAGCGCACTTGACATCGGATCCTATGGTCCTCGGTTCGAATCCACGAAATTCCTTTTTAATTAAAAATAATAGAGTTTCGAATTTCTCCACCAGATGGCACTACGCGAGTGATTCATCACCATGGCAACGAAACGACGCCATCTTGAAACAACTCAACGCCTGCACGATGACAAAAAAAAATTCCAAGTCCAAAATGTAAACAAACAATACGTCACGTCATTCGGACACGCCCACTTCAGGTCACGTGGTGTGACGTCACTTGGCCACGCCCACTTCCGGTCACGTGGTATGACGTCACTTCCGCCGCATATACACCACTGCATACTACTTACCTCTAGAAATGGAAAGACAGTATTAAAAATTATTCTTAATGAAGAGCCTTCCTAACAAATAGCATGGCGTAATTCGGTGATTGTATTTCTACTCCTTTATAAAAAAAAACATTTAAAAGTAAAAATTATGGACGATTTTTCAATTTTTAAAAATGCATATTTCACTGAGGGAAAGCTCCAACATCAAAACTTTTCAACATAAGAGCAAGATGTCTATTATGTCCTGAAATTTTCGTAATTGTAATTTGATTATTTTTTTGTCGCGGGAAAATTTTTAATTAGACGTGAATTTTACTTTTTTATCGCAGCTGATAATGAGGTAAAGAATGAAATAACTATTATTAGTGCAACATGTAAAATTTCGCATGAAATTTCTTCCTAGTCTTTTTTTGCTTAATCCAAGTGTTTCCATCAGTGAAATAATTAGGGGAAGTTCATTTTGTTAGAGAAATCTTTTCGATTTGCTTTTTCCTTTGGAAACGTAAGTATTAAATACTACTACTTGCGAATATTAAATGCGTTTTGTAAATATTAAGCATTCTTTGTCATGTAAACACTAATTTTGAGTAAAAAAAAATTAAACATCGTTGTTAAACTCGATTCTCCTAAATGTACTTAACTCACGAATCCTTTTCCCATATTTATCACAATCACTAGTGAAATAAGTAAAGATTTCAAGAATTCGGCAGCACTAGGAAAATTTTAATTTAAGCAACTACGAAATTGAACAAGAGAACCTTTATGAGATTGAAAATGAATATGAAGACAATCAAGTAAAAGTTTTAAATGTTTAAGCTTTTTCAATTATGATTTGATGTCCTGCTTTTAAAATTTCCTTCAAAAGTTACGTATAATTTGGTATTTCATTGTTGATTTGGGGTTTCATTGTTGCCATTTGAAATGAGTAATATGAATAGAATGGAAAGGAAATGCTATGATTGGCGATAATAAACATTTCCAGTTAGTGCGATACTGATGGAATATTGTAACCCGTCATAGAACATCTGAATAGTCGTTTGGCGACCAAACTTTCAGTCGCCAATTGATTGGAAGGGAAAGAACGTGTTTTTGCGTTTTATTAATTTTTTTACTGTTGCTTTGGGGCTCAAAATACAATCCTGAATTTTTTTTACAAGACCATATTAAACTATATTTTTCTAAAATACAGTTTTCGTCAGAGCTGTCCTTCATTTCATTTTGCGTGCCTATTTTAAGTGGAAAACCTTCATTTTATAATTTTACTGTTTGGAAGATGGAAACAAAAACCGACTTCAAACTTCAGAAGTAGTTTTATTATACCTAACGCTGTATCTGGTATGAATTTCAACGATATATTTAATTTCCTTTAGCTCATAAAAACCTTTTTAATTCTATCAAAATCGTCTATTTTCCCATTTTCGCTAATTTTTAACTTAAATATGTTTAAAATTGTTGTTTCCAAATAGATAAGAAAATTCTTCATAGATTACAAAAATATGAAATACTGTAGTCTACGTTAAGTAGTTCTTGAGAAAGATCTTCAAACATCAACATCAAGCGATTTCACAATTGCCTTTCAAAGTTGCAAGTCCTTAAAATGCCTTAAACTTACAAAATATTTCATTGTGCCAAAATATTTTGGATGTCGTTATTTATGTATAAAACTTAACCCCTGTAGGGGGGCAAATTTCATGAAAATCCGTCACCCTACAGCCACAGGTTTTTTCTGATTTTCGCTCATTTCACATGGAATGACCTTTATGCAATATTTTTTTGTTAGGGGAAGATTTTATTCTAAGGCTAACCTTCAAAGCCACTGAATTTTTTAGGACAAATCCTGAACAAAATTGCCTGTGTTATGATTAGTTCCGGTCTAAAGTGCAACATCTAAAAGGTTATACTCTACCCAGATTATTTCTTTGTCAAAGAGGATAGTGGGTAAAGGAAGTTCCTTTGTCGAAGGGGTTTCCTTTTTCGGGCCGGTCTGATAGCCAGTAGTGCGCTGTTCCTACGTTCAACCGCTGGTTTCAAATACAAATTTGAGTATGGTTGTTTGTTGTGGTTCGTAATCTGCTTTAACCCTTCCAGAAGCAGTCGGACGTCTGGTGTTCCGCTTAAGGCCAGGTATATAAGTATTCTTAATATATTAAGTTGTTATGGTCTATAAATATACTCATCTAATATTCTGATGGCTTGCAGTGTTCTTGATTGGCAGTGATACATTCGGAACCTCTTTAAAAAGCCAAACTCGTGAAAGTACATTCATTACAGGTGATAGGTCTTTGACCATAGATTTATTTTTTAAAGTTTTCAATGCGTTAGCTTAAAATTGCTAGTCTAATTAGCTTTCGTGTAGCACAAAGCGACAAAAGGTTTTTAAATGAAGGTTTTGCAAGAACTTTTAATTGTAAATTTAATTTAAAGGAAATATTACGTTTGCAATTGGTAGTGTTTCGAGTGATATTTGTTTTGTCGCACTATGGTCATGTTTTTGCTATACAAGGGCAAATTAGACTGACTTTGAGATTTGAAAAATAATTTAACATTCGTACTAAGATGTCTTGAAAGAACATTTGGGTTTGGCCATTAAAGTGAAAATTCAGACGCTAAGTTAAAACTTTAGTTTATCGACATGCTTTTGGAAGTATTACTGGATTAAAAACCTTCAGCGTATATACGAAACCTTGTATGAGCTGCAGTAAAATTAATATTGTGATAGTTTAAAGTGCTGTCCAGTAGATCATCGAAATTGCTTCGAAAGGAAATTATGATCAGAAGAAATTACAATTCAGCAATTTCAAAAAAGATTAATTTCCGGCAGAAAATAAGTACTAACCTGTTTTCCAAGAATAAAATTTCTTTCGATTATTCCCAAGTCAATCGATACGTACACGACGATTTTCAAAGCATTCAACAAATTCAACTGTGACACCTAAAATATTAAAACTGCAGATACTCTACTTAAAACCACTACATGCCACGGAACCACCGATTAAAACAAACTTTCCAATTCCGCCCCGTCGTATCGACTACAAAATGCAATTGGCCGTGTTCTGCGAACAACAAAAAGCATGTTGATTTCTACGCAACACGTGACGACGAGTCATTCCCATTATGTCATTTGGGTGAAAAAGAACGTTATCAGCTGTCAGGCGCAATAGAACACTTTCCTCTTCGTTCGAACAACGTATCAAAAGGATCCAAGAGCAAGATATTTACTGGCTAAGGGTTTTTCTTTTGCATCTCTTCACTCAACGCGGGCTAGAGGCCGACTGGATATTCCGAAGATTACTCTGCGGTCTTAACCCACATATCAAGGTTATGAATAGACAACAGACCTGGTTTAATGCAGTTCAAGAACGCTAGAGAAAAAAGAACTATTTCAGATTCAAAGGAGCTGAACAACATCCACAGATATGCGCATCGTGCATATGTTTACATGAGAAAGGGGTTTGTTTAGCATTCCGTCTTCACGTGACGGCGTTCCCTTCGGGCAAAAGAATCACATTTTATTCAAATTGAGGTCTGAGCTGTGACCATTGATGAATAAATTCCAGACTTATGTTATGCAAGTCGATAAACGTTTTGTTTTTAGCAGCTCTCTTTAAATTCGATCTTATTTTGTTCTTTGTTTTTCTGCTTCACGTACGTGTACGAGTGAAGATATTTTTGCTTATAAATGTATTTTAAAAAGCGTGAAACATTCTTAAATTTATTAATGAACAAAAAGAGCTTGTTTCGCCTTACATCATCAATCTGAAAAGATTAGCAAACGATTCTGGAAAAGAAAATCCTTCATCTGAAACCCAAAGGAAAAGATTCGAGGACAACACCATGTAATTTTGAACCACGGTCAGATGACGAGAAATATCCGAGGACAACACGTAATTTTGTACTATTCAGATGACGAGGTCTCACCTGAGCTGGCACTCCACTCTCCAAACAAAAATTTGAAAGGACTTTCAGAAAATATTTAGATTTTTAAATAAAAAATCCTTTAAAATAAAAAATCAGGCCTTTAAAGCCCCTGGGAACCCTGCTTTTAGCGTTCACCAAGGCATTTAGCCTTGAAGCATTCAAATGTTATAGCATACATGTAGGGCTCATATTTCTAGCGCATATACAGGGTATCTCAAAAAGGTTGTTTCGCAATTTATCTTTTTACCATTTGGAGATAGGTAGGCAATGTAAATTGCAAAAGTGCACCAAATAAGGTAGGTAATTAAGATATGGGAATAAAATTATCACGTGATAACAATTTAAGCGGATTCAGTTCTTAATTTTTATACAACCCCTCTAGATAAAAATCCGAGATAGCAAAAATGTTCCTTACCTGCATCCCTATCGTTAGCAGAAAACTGCATTTCTGTAGGTTGAACAGTAACGGAGGCATAAGGACGCAAAAAAGTTGACTTATACCGCTTGTGCACAGCTGTTCAAGCAGTCAGATTAGGGACCGTATACACAATGCTAGAAAGCACTTTTCGGTCAGAAAGTGCAACATTGTGCAAAGTAATGTAGTATTGCAACTGCAGATGAAAATCGCACTGAATAATAGTAGACAATGCAATCTTCAATAAAAATATTGTAGAAAAAATGGTTTAAATAAAAATAAAAGGAAATTTACAACGCATGTTCAAAATGTTTTCCATCTGCAGCAATGCAGAACTTGGCTCTTCAGTTTTGGCCATCGTTCTAAATTAGATACGGCCCCCTTAAAATGGAAACTCTTGTATCTCCGTTACTATTCAACCTACAGAAATATGGTTTTTTACTAACGATAGGGATACAGGTAAGGAACATTTTTGCTATCTCGGATTTTTATCTAGAGGGGTTGTATAAAAATTAAAAACTGTATCCGCTTAAATTTTTTATCACATGATAATTTTATTCACATATCTTAATTACTTACCTTATTTGGTGTACTTTTGCAATTTACATTGCCTACCTATCTCCAAATGGTAAAAAGATAAATTGCGGAACAACCTTTTTGGGACACCCTGTATATCGCTTATTTTACAATAATAAAAATTCTTTCTGTAGTTGCATAAGGCACTACTTCCAGTAAATTATTTATATAGTTGTATCCATGGATTTTTCATACATTCATGAGTTCAAAGTAGAAACAACCGAATTGAATTTACGACCGTAGTCCGAGACGACACGTGTAGGACTAAGTGATCATTTTGAAGGTTCACATTGATTGAGCAATAGGAGTAGAGGGTCCCGCTGAACTCTGATCATGTGAAAAGACTCAAATGCCATCAATCCTCTCAAAGATCGAAATGCTAAAATGAAAACTTAACTCAATCCCAATAACAGTAGGGACCGCGATAGTCTTGTTGGAAGAGCAACAAATTAGTAATCGAGGGTTTCGAATTCGAAAATCGTCCAGTCAAAGACCGTCGTGAACACGGGGGCTGGTGCACGTTAAATCTGTCGGACTCTTAAATGTCCTCACTTTGGACGTGGTGTGGAAGTTTGAAGAGTGGGGTGCTCAGGTATGACCTCGTCATCTGACCGTGGTTCAAAATTACGAGGCGTTGTCCTTAGATATTTCCCTTAGAAATTGATCCCGGACCATCGCCAATGGCCCGTTGCTCCAGTGCGATGTTAATCAACTACCTACTTACCCAATAGCAGCAAGAGCATAAAACTGAGGAGGGCATACCTAAAAAGTATTTCAAAAAGCGAATAGGATGGATAAAAGTATAACGTATTGACCCTCGTAACGAGCGTCACGAGATTTGCTTGTTGTGTAGTATTGCTTTCCCCACAACACACAAGATGACTGAATAGCTACATACTATATTGGTTGAAAGAATCGTAGGAGATATTCCTTTGGTTAAAGTCAAAACTTGTTAGAAGTCATGGCAAGGAAGACTGCATGTTACTTAACGGTTATATGCCAATGCCCTTTAGAGGGTTAAAGCGCTTTGCTTTTATTGATTGGAGTAATCTACAAACAGGAAATTCGTAATTTGATGTGTGTAATTTTGAAAAGGGATCCAGCAATTTTAAATGTCGTTTTCGAGATTTTAGCCAACCAAATTTAAGATTTGATAGTTCAGATTTCATAACATTGTGACGTAGAATACGTCTTCCCTTTCGAAACCGGGGTACTGCGCTTAATTTGTGAGTCACGAAAAACTTTGATCACGAAAATTTTAGTAACTTAAAAACTATAAATGATACATAAATGAACGATATCGCGTTCAATAGAGCATTAAACAACGCATGTATGTTAATACCCAATGAGCTTGTGTCGACCTCATGGGCTGATGCAATCGCAGCGCGAAGTTGAGTCACGAAAATGTGAGCTGCCGCGCACATTAATTTAGTCTAGCAACGGGCTCCTATGTGCGAGCACGACGTTTGAGGTGTCATTTGTGTCGTCTCTTTGCGCTTTAAATAATAATATAAATGAAACCTAAATATTTAATGCTTGTTTAGATATCGGATTTCGAAGTGTGGAAATTGCAAAATTTTTTTAATGTCCAAATATATGCATAATAAACATCAGAAGAATTATAGCAAACGTCTACAGGAAGAAAGATCGAGAGATGAAGAATCCAAGAAGACCCAGATGTCTGATGATGAGTTTCAACGGGTTCGGCGGGAGCGCTTGAAATTGAGGAGTCGCACCGTCAAGCAGGGACGTAACTAGGCTAGTTTCCACACGGGGCAAGAACTCGCCTTGGTGCCTCCCCCCACCAAACCAAAACCTACTAAGTCTTTCCTCTTCATTTTTTATCATACGTAAATATCTATAGTACAAAAATACTCGGCCAGTTTAGCGCCCCCCCCCCCCTCCAATCCGGCGCCCGGTGCATAAGCCCCGTCTGCCCCCTCTAGTTACGTCCCTGCCTTCAAGGTGGACATATGACTGATACGAGTGCGCCAAGTACTTCTGCCGCTCAGTTCGACGCAAATAGCATATCGGATGACATAAACGTTTCATTATAGAGTGATGGAGTTGAATCCATGGAGGTAGGTAATGAGACAACCATCAACAGCGAGTGCACCAATTGTGATATATGTGCGGAACGATGAATATGAGAGAATTTAGGTAAATCTAAAAGACATTTTCGTGCTGTATTCATAAACAATGAATTTGGAAATTCGTGTAATGTTTGTGATTTGGTTTGAGAAGGACCCGAAGCAATCACGGAACGGTGGAGTGATATCATTGTTCCGCAACAAGTTACCTCAGTCCAATGTGAATGATATGCTGTGTAGTCATTGTAGAACAAATTTATCAAGAAAAAATACCACCGTTATCAAAATCTAATAGCTTTCAATACCCACAAAAGGTAGAAATCTTATGCACATATTTTGTCATTTAATTTGCGGAACGATGAATATGAGAGAATTTAGGTAATGCTAATAGACATTTTCGTGCTGTATTCATAAACAATGAATTTGGAAATTCGTGTAATGTTTGTGATAGACTTTGGTTCGAGAAGGACCCGAAGCAATCACGGAACAGTGGAGTGATATCATTGTTCCGCTACAAGTTACCTCAGTCCAATGTGAATGATTTCATGCTGTGTAGTCATTGTAGAACAAATTTATCAAGAAAAAATACCACCGTTATCAAAATCTAATAGCTTTCAATACCCACAAAAGGTAGAAATCTTATGCACATATTTTGTCATTTAATTTGCGGAACGATGAATATGAGAGAATTTAGGTAATGCTAATAGACATTTTCGTGCTGTATTCATAAACAATGAATTTGGAAATTCGTGTAATGTTTGTGATAGACTTTGGTTCGAGAAGGACCCGAAGCAATCACGGAACAGTGGAGTGATATCATTGTTCCGCTACAAGTTACCTCAGTCCAATGTGAATGATTTCATGCTGTGTAGTCATTGTAGAACAAATTTATCAAGAAAAAAATACCACCGTTATCAAAATCTAATAGCTTTCAATACCCACAAAAGGTAGAAATCTTATGCACATATTTTGTCATTTAATTTGCGGAACGATGAATATGAGAGAATTTAGGTAATGCTAATAGACATTTTCGTGTTGTATTCATAAACAATGAATTTGGAAATTCGTGTAATGTTTGTAGTAGACTTTGGTTTGAGAAGGACCCGAAGCAATGACGGAACAGTGGAGTGATATCATTGTTCCGCAACAAGTTACCTCAGTCCAATGTGAATGATTTCATGCTGTGTAGTCATTGTACAACAAATTTATCAAGAAAAAAATACCACCATTATCAACATCTAATAGCTTTCAATACCCACAAAAGGTAGAATTTCTTATGCACATATTTTGTCATTTAATTTGCGGAACGATGAATATGAGAGAATTTAGGTAATGCTAATAGACATTTTCGTGTTGTATTCATAAACAATGAATTTGGAAATTCGTGTAATGTTTGTAGTAGACTTTGGTTTGAGAAGGACCCGAAGCAATGACGGAACAGTGGAGTGATATCATTGTTCCGCAACAAGTTACCTCAGTCCAATGTGAATGATTTCATGCTGTGTAGTCATTGTACAACAAATTTATCAAGAAAAAAATACCACCATTATCAAAATCTAATAGCTTTTAATACCCACAAAAGGTAGAAATCTTATGCACATATTTTGTCATTTAATTTGCGGAACGATGAATATGAGAGAATTTAGGTAATGCTAATAGACATTTTCGTGCTGTATTCATAAACAATGAATTTGGAAATTCGTGTAATGTTTGTAGTAGACTTTGGTTTGAGAAGGACCCGAAGCAATCACGGAACAGTGGAGTGGTATCATTGTTCCGCAACAAGTTACCTCAGTCCAATGTGAATGATTTCATGCTGTGTAGTCATTGTACAACAAATTTATCAAGAAAAAAATACCACCGTTATCAAAATCTAATAGCTTTCAATACCCACAAAAGGTAGAAATCTTATGCACATATTTTGTCATTTAATTTTTAAATGTTGTAAATTTGTACGTGTTAGAAAAGTAGATATTTGTAATTTAGGATATGGCGGTACTGATGAAATGTTGCATTTGTATTCCTTGTAACGAAATATGAATATTTGATGTGTGAAATTAAATGCTTTAAACTGTATTGTACTAAATTATTTATTTCGCTCTCATTCGCCATGTGGCCGCACTGACGCATTCTACGCCTTAAACCTAGCGGCCGTGTCCCGACACAGCCCAGTCTGTTTTTTCGTACTGATCAATATATTACCTAATTTTAAATAAAAAATATTGAGGCAGTTATTTTTAGTATATTTCAGAGGTTGATCTTTTTTTACCCAGTTCTACCTTAATATTTCAACAAAAAAATGAACTCCTAGTAATTTAAAGATTATTATAGTATTCTAAAGGTGTAATAAAATTTTCTGATTGCGTATTTCAATTGTTTATAATATTAGATAAAATAAAGTATTGCGAATTTTTTTGTAAAATTCACGTATAAGAAATGTCGGTGAAATAAGAAAAGATGTAAGTTGAGTTCTAAGATGCAGGGATTTTACATTAAATGTCTGAAAACCCCACATTTCTTTCTTTAGAAGGATTAGAGACCAGCGTTTCTCGAAATAAGTATGCAACGGCCTTCAACTGGAGATAACTGATATGGAGACCAATGTTAAACGACTTGTCAAAGCTTAGACCTCTGAGCGACGCGGTATTTCAGTGTAGTATAGAATTTTTCCCCCACAAAATACGTAAAGACTAAATAACCTCAGCTATTGGTTGAAAGAATCTTGGGAAAGATTATATTGATCAAGAACGTCAGCATTGGTTAGGAGTCAAATAGGGAAGACTGCGGGTTTCAGAACAGATATATACGTGTGAACACCTCAGAGGGTTATAGAACTTTGATTTCTGTAAAAGCCTGGAAGGTGGTAAGCTTAAAAATTTCATAATGACTGCCCAGAATATGTAAAACATCTTTGTCTATTTGCATATGAGCAAACGTTTTCAATTATGAGCGAAAATAAGAGTAAATCGTAGGCTAATTTTAAAAAGAGAATTTGGGAGATATCGGGTTATAGTTGGATTTTATACAGCAAGGGTCATGTTTGGCATAGCTGTGCCAAACAACGTCAGGTAAATAGACATACACAAGGAAAGTTTTACTGACACAGAAGACACCCAGGGAGGAATCGAATCCGTGCCGCCTACAACTCGCAGGTTGCTAGCGCAGCGGTCAAACCCACTGAGTCATGGCAACCCCGAGGATATCTTAAGAGTTTTAAGATGAAAAAAATGTCCTTCCTTGAAAAAGTATCCTTCGTTACCACCTCTTATACAAATAAATACATGGTGGCGGGAGTCATTCTTCATAATTTCACTACCCTACCCTAACTTATAAAGTTGCGAACCTCTGCTTCAGTAGATTGCATCCTAATTCGTCTGACTTAAGAAATATCCCATCAAGTTTGTTTATCTGAAGTCTGCCTGAGAGCTTAGAATTTGGTGTAATTGTTTGATTTGAATGAAGTGTGATTGAGTTAACTTTGATCTGAGTTAAAAAAGATTGTTTGATTTGAGTTATCAAAACACCAAACAGCTTGGTGCTTTGATATTAAGGTCTAAATTAGTTATCTCACCACATCACCAATTTTACCAATCCGAATCTTGCAACCACTGTCATTTGTTGAGGAATCCACACTGTATCACACGACTTTGTTTTGAGTCAAGGAATTTTTCTATTTTTGCAGCTAAAAGTTTTTTATGGCCTACTTTCAAATTCCCTTATGCATTCAAATTTTCCTTCTGTGGGGGGCTCATACGCCCTGCGTTACGAATCATGGGTATAATTACTCTATTCCTCACTTTAGCGGATTCACAAAATAAGAGTTGGTTGGTTTTGAGGTTTTATGGCGCAAGAGCCATATTTGGCCATGCTACGCCATATACAAAACAAGGGTTTGTTGAGTGAATTGGGTTTTATGGCGCTAAGGTCATTTGGGGTTAGCTGCGTCAAACAACGTCAAGTAAATGGATAGACACAAGGTAGTTTTATTGACACAGAAGAGAAAAATACACCGAAGGAGGAATGAAATCAAACCTGCGTCGCTTATAACTCGCAGGATGCTAGCGCAGTGGGAAAATCCACTGAGCCACGGTGACACCTCAGTTAACAAAAGACAAACCAAAGTTAGTAAAGGAAAGCTGCCGCAGCAAACGTCAAACTGGATCATAACTTTCGTTGAAATGAACTGTTGATAAGGTTCACTGATTGATTCACCCGCATTAAGCAATTCAAAAAACCCGTATAAACGAATTTTTTTTAATCAATGCGTTTTTGTTGTTTTTAAAAATATATTTTCCAGACGAGGAGGATGAACCACGTCGTATTTGTTTTTCTTGAATATTCAGCATAAATCAAAACAAACAGTGATTATTTCTAGATTCCAAGGATTTAAAAAAGATTCGAGGAATGGGAATGTACGCTCATGCAAGAAAACATCCGATGAGAAGAAATGCAACAAAAGCGAATGGAAAAAGATTGAAAATCGAAAGAAAAAAGCTGTAAAATGAGTTGATTACGAACAATTCGACGGAAAACCTTTGTTTTCCAGATATAATGGAATAACACGAAATAT
Organism: Meta bourneti; assembly: GCA_933210815.1. NCBI lineage: Eukaryota > Metazoa > Arthropoda > Arachnida > Araneae > Tetragnathidae > Meta > Meta bourneti. Next base: position 74,139,935 of record OW119929.1, on the reverse strand, counting down.
AAATGGAGCAACACGATATAACGGAAATTAACACGAAAAAATAATTCAAATTGTGTATTAATACAAACAAAACTGTAACGCTTTAATTAACTTGCAATATCGAAAAACAACGGTGGGCTTCATTATTTTACAAATAGTAAAATAATGAAGGTAAACGGCTGATTTAAATAATATACTTATAAAAGGAATTTGATAAAATTTGTATATAAAAGCAACAACGCTGTAAAAATCTAGCAACCTTGTAAATCATCCGATGGATTCGACACAGTGATAAAAATAATTGATTCAGAAGAATGAGTATTTAGAATGACTTGTTAAAGTCAGATGATTTCATGTTTGAACCCGGTTTCGATGAAAGGTTTGCGAAAGCATAAGAATATGAACTTGATTTACCAGCGAAAAGCAATATACACACACTAAATTATTTTTTTTAAGTAAATTAAATACATAGTGATTAGGGAACAAGACCGAGCAGGTTTCTTAATTTTACTGTGAAAAAAATTACTGGAAGATTTTTAGGTCCTTAATTCTGTTAGTTTCTTGATTCATTTTTTTTGTGAAATTTTTACCCTTTGGACCACAGTTTCCCAAATTTCTTTTGCTCAACGTTCTCTTTTCAAACACAATTTTTTTCGGTGCCACCTTTTGGAAAATTCTATCCCCACTAATAACAATTTGCATGTGTAACTGTGCCTGTAATTTTTGAATTTCACCAAAATATTTATGTAACTGTTTAATTTTTGAATTTCAAAAAGCGAGTTTGAAAGTAAAACAACTTGAAACTGAAATTATAAATCTAGTAATTAATACAAAACAACAAAAGAGTAAATTGCATAAACACACTTGATTGCTCACTGTATTGGTAATTAACCAGATGAGTAAAATTTTAAAATAATCGCTAATGAGAAAGATGAGCGAAGGTATCTATATTAGGCTCTATTTTTGTCAGTAGCTCCAAGTCAACTATTTGCGGCCGGTTTCTCTTTTTAGTTAAAAGAATCAATGCATCACTGTAGTCAAGTGGATAACTGAAAACATTTTAGGCGACAATTTTTTAGTATCTAATTGCCCATTTTTCCTCCTCAAAGCTCCCCTATTTCTCCTGGGTTCAGCATAGCCACCCCACCTCAAGATTCCTTCAGCTATCACAGGGAGAGGGTTCACTTTGGGAACTATGCTTTAGACTAAGTAAATTTTTTTTATTTGAACACGACAGTTTCTTTTTTTTACGCCTTGCCCTTCAGGTATTTCGCTCCATGTGGAATTTACACACACAGTTCCTCCATATAACCAGTTCACCCCAGGTCCTGATCAGGAACTGCTCTAAGCCCCCAAATTGGGCCCCTTCATGAATGGGATTGGGGGAAAATGCAACTATCAGTAAATAGTTTTATCCCTTAATTATTTAGCCACTCACTTAAACAAGTAATACTTTCTACCTGTCAACTATACAATTCACTTCATTTCAAAAATAGTCATTAATTAAAAAAAATTTCTTTTTAGTATTTTGTTGGGCCTTTCAGAGATTGATCAAATTGGGCCTCGTTCTTCGTAAGGTCGGCCGTGGTCCTGATTGTGAAAAAATGGGCTGGGAAACAACTGATAGCTGGTAATGTGACTCACAATTTTGTCCTTTTCCTAAAAAGTTTCCCAAGTGTATGAGTCTTAACCATTGTTAAGATTTCCTTTTGTTAATGGAAGAATAGCTGACTAAGCACGTCGTAAGGAAGCTAATGTGGGGTTGAACAAATTCGTCACATTCATGAGACAAACACAACACTGCAGAATGTTTAATATTTAAAGTTGTTATTTAATTGCATACTTTTCACTTTTAAATTTTTCATAAATCTATGTATTGAAGACTTCTGAGATATAAAATTTGTTCTGTATTTAATAAATTTGTCAGCTTAAGACAGCAAATTTAGAAAAAGAATGGATTGTCCGTCATACAGCGTGGAATCCAGGGAAAGCTATAACCACTTATGGAAAACTATACCAATAACGAAATTTTTAAAATTGAAAATGTCTCTTGTATATCGTGTTTCTTGTATATATCTTAATCTTCAAAAGATTCTAACGCTTTTCGTGAAATCAATACATCAAAACATTTTGCTTAAAGAGCTCAATATAAGCTGCGTGGACGAAGAAACGGTTTTCATCGAATTGCTGCCAGTTTTGAGAGAAATGAACTGCACAGTGCTTCAGTGACTACACCACATATTGATCGGATATGCCACTAAACATCCCACATGCGCATGCATATTCCGTTTCTGTACAGAAAGCACGTTGGTACTCATACGCATTTCATCCTATTATCGTAGGACTGGATCAATGTGTGACTTGCCTAACTGTAAACATGCGAAGTTCAACATTCTTTACATTGCCACGTGCGACAACATTCCTTGACTGGTCTGGTGGGAAAATGATTAGTTTGAGTTTTATTTCGCAAGATCCGAGAATGAATAAGCTGGCCAAACGCAAGAGAAAATAAAATTCAATAAAAAGATTGGTTTAAAAATATCAAATTAAGTACCATACTAATATTAAAAGCATGATAAAATGTATAAATAAACATGGAAACAAAATACACTTAAAAAAGTAAGAAAAAGTAAATATATTACGAACATCCTCATCAACATGAAAAAGTACAATGTAGTTTAAAATGGATTGATGTGAAAGATGAAATGATCCAGTTTGCGTGTGTGAAAGTGATGCGAAACAGAAGACCGTTACTTATTCAAGAATTTAAAAGGTACTTAACTCACGTCCAGATTTATTGTCAAATTATCATAAATACATACTGTAACACAAATCCGAGTAAATGTTTTTCTTAATATATATTTGCTCAGTGAATTTTTCAGTAGTAGTAATATGTAGTACAGTAAATTTTTCTGTATTTCCTATAGGCGGTTTCGTGTCATTACTTCCGTATTATCCGAGTTTCTGGCTATACGAGGTGATCTCGATCCACGTCATCTCGAATAATTAAGGTTCTACTATAACAGACTACAAGAAAATCCTCTGTTTCTTGCGGTTACACGATTGTAAATTAAGACAAATCATAAAACGAAATCTAGGTGGGTATTTTAATTAACGTCGCACTGGAGCAACACAATGGGCTATTGGCGACGGTCCGGGATCAAACCTGAAGGGAAAGATCAGAGGACAACACCATATAATTTGGAACCACGGTCCGATGACGAATTCACACCTGAGCTAGCACCCCACTCTCCAAATTTTCACACCACGCCAATGTGTTTACTAGGAAGTAAAGAGAGGACTGAGAAACGATGCAGGTTTTCGTGTACTCTGAAGGAACGATTAACTCGTTCCAGTACGACTGGCTCATCATATAATAGAGTTATAAGGAGAATAAGGTATACTGTATCGTTGTTTTAAGGGAAATTAAGGTATACTATATTCCTTAGGCAACGTTATGATTTGAGTTCATTCAAATTATTTGGACTAACCACATCAACGCTACCGCTAAATTTAAAAAAATTCTGACGGCTCAGGCATATTCCAGGAAATTCGACGGACTTACTCGTCAGAATGGTGAATCAAATTTCACACATAAATTGGCAATTAGAGATTTGACTTCATCAATTGAAAGTATTTCGGATGTATTGAAGAATTTACATCTTGACTCTTTCACCCTCAATAAAAGATCTCGGTGGTAAGGTAACGCAATCTGACCAAACATGGAAATTCCACAAGTTTCGTCTAAGCAATGCTATAACGGAGTGTAAGCCACCATTAAAGTTGTAAACAGTCAAATGAAGGATTAAAGCGTGTGACTTTATTTAGACAGGCAGTGTACGTTATAAAACGAAATTCGTCATGCAATAAAATTTTTATATCCCAAAGTATCCACCATAGGAAAAACACATGGGCTAAGTCGTAATAAAAGGCGTTGGGTAACAACCTTGAGTAACCCAGAGAGAGATTCACGGTCACTTAGCATTTAACTATTGTATAGTTATGAACGCTATCTTAGTTTTTCTCCATTCACCTCAGTTACACTTCTAAGTTTGCCTAACGAAATAATTATTGATGGCAGTCAGCCAGAAACTACGTTTTACCCCTATTCAACATTTCTTTGTCTCGTTTAGTCTTCAGCACACCCTTCCACACTAGAGAACAATCCCGAGTCCTCAGACATTTTGTTCTATGTATGATCAACCATGGTAGAGAATATATCAACTACCACAAATTTATTTCTGATAATTTTTCATTTGTTAGTAATGAGAATGTATCAATAACTTGGAGAGTGTAATCTCGGCCACACACAGGCGCAGCATGCGACAAAACACAACCATGTGCGCATGTGTACTCCGTTCCTGTACAGAAAACATTCCGTACGCATGTGTATTTCAACCAATTTAGTGTCGCGGACTAGTGTTGAATCAATGTTGGGCTTGCCTAAGGAAGATAGTTTTCTCAAAACAAGTTGATGCTAATGAAAAATAGCTCATTGCAGAAAATGTTTTTTTGCTCCCTTAGAGGTTTCGTTTAACAATTGGTTTCACACAGTGCATGCCTGTCAATTAAAAAATAAATCTTGGATTATATATCGTCAACAATATTACAAGTGAAACTCCAAGTCCAAAATTTAGAGAAATGGATATTTTAGCTTTTCTAGATCAGAATGAGACAAAATTTATACCGGTATGAGTTCACCAAGTATTTTTTTCGTTGCAAGTGATCTCTTGAGAAACACTTAGTGAGTACATCTTTAGTGAGTAGAATTATTGTTTCGTTTCCTCGGAACTGTGTTTTGATTTAGTATGTTTCACTTGGTAAGCCGACGATTTTAAAGTAAATTAGAACAGTGGGAACTCTTGCAACATTCATTCTTTGAATTTAAAAAGGAAACAAGAAAATAAAATGAAATCCGCATCGCAAATTTCAGCGTAGCTATTTGCGAAAAAATAATACTTTCAACTTTGTTCGATTATTTTGATGCGATATTGAAATAGAAATGCAAAACTTTTTTATGTGGTAAAATTTTAAACAGTAATTTTAACTGCATGCTTATAAAATTCAAGAAAATAGTAGGAAACGGGAAGTGGACGAATACTTTTGACCCACTGTATGTTTCATTCGTTAGGGTGATTTTGCTTGTCTTCGCCAAAAAAAATTTCCCGAATACGGTACAAATTTTGTTGAGATTTCATGCATTTTTTATTAAAATGCTAAATTAACTATTCATTAATATTACACTAATTGCGAAGTACTTATGGTTTTGTAATTTTATAAGAGAGTAATTTCAAACTCCTTTGGAAGCACAAAGACATCAAACATGAAAAAAAGACAAAACTGCACTGACCTAAAATTATTGATAATTTACGAGGGTAAAATTATATAAAAAATGTTCACAAATATTTAACAGATTACTTGTTTGCAGAAACAAATTTTTATTTATAAGCGTAAGACTACAAAAAATACATACTTGCCTTGAATTAATTGGGAATATTGACAATACAAACGTAAAATAATTCTAGCATGTGCTGCTTTTGTTTGCGGAAAATTAAATTCTTAAGTTTTGGAAAACACAATCATAGCAGACGATTTGTTTTACTTTTATAAAAGTTAAAAAGTAAGTGAGAAATAAAGAAAACATAAACTAAGTTTCAATTCAACTATTTAAATAATAATAAAAATAACTATTTAAATAATAATGACAATTTCTATAAAATAAAAAATAAAGTTTTAATTGAACTATTTCAATAAATCATATAGCAGACGAAATATAAAACTTAATTAACTGCAATCATCAGATGATATTTTATTCTTTTGAAGAGTTGTAAATTGCAGCGAGAAGCAATAAAATATAACGATATTTAGAGGGCCGCATTTGGACTGAAGGCCACTTAAACCGATAAGGAAGCCCATTTGGTCTTATCGATTTAAGACCGGTTATTGACCAGATATCATAGTTATCTGGTCAATATCCATCAATATATACAAGGTCCCGATGATCAGATGTACATCTGGTCTAGGTCCTAATCTCTATCCCTTCCTCCTCCATTATATAATGAGCGAGAGCATTGGATAACAAGATGTAAAATCTTCGTCTTCCGGTCTTGTGTTTGTTCTTCCTCATTTTCAATTTCTACTATTTCCACTGAAAATTCATTTCTCTAGCATTTCATAGACAATGCCCATATAGAAATTCTGTTCGCAATCTCTTATATAGTATTTTAGGTCATTTTTCCATATTTTTGATTAGGGCATTTTTGATATTTTTGGCGTTTTTCATGTTTGTTTTGTTCTGGAGTCAAATATTTTTTTCTTAAAACACAAAAAAATCTTTTCTACAGAGGCATTTTTTGTCAAGCTAAATGTAGGTGGAGTAAGTACTGCAGGCGATACGTGTTTCTTGCACGTATGCATAGACCTTTTGATGAAATAGGCGGAGTATGTGCGGGCCATCGACCTTAAAATGAAATAGACGGAGAATGTGCCCGTAGCTTCATGTTATTTCTTCCAGTTGCTCGGTTTGAACATAGACGTGAAATAGAAAGTAGACTGAGCATCGTATTGAGAAGAGATTCAAAAAGTGGGAGCAACATGTCGCTAGTAGTCACGTGACTGCTACGTGAAAATTCAGCTTGGTTGATTGATTTGATTTTTTATCGCTTCTCTTGGCGACATAACATTTACTTATAAAAAGTTAGCGATGTGAATGTGTATAATACTGAATAGTTCTTGAATTTGAGTTACGTTTAAACATTGTTAGGCGATGTGAATGTGCATACTACTGAATATTTATTGAATTTATGTAACTTTTTAACGTTTTTAGCAATTTGAGCGGTTATATAATTAGTTTAAGTTCGCATTGGGATCAAATTTAACTAGCAAGTATACAACAAAAATCAGTACGTGTAAGATAGATACATTATAGTGAATAGATTGATTACTGGCCCGGATTTCAGATACGGCCCTCTGGACAGGTTTAACCGACCCTCAAGCCGAATAAGCCCCGTCGGATATGTTTACCCGGCTCGCAGACCAGATATGGCCCTCCAAGTTTTTATCAGGACCGCAGTTCAGATACGGTCTCCCGACAGGTCCACCAAATATGTTTATTAGGACAGCAGACCAGATACTGGTCATGTTTAACCTGCTCGCCTGTCCAGATACGGCCCTCAGGTTATTTTAAAGATTTAATAGCAGAAAATAATTATAACTTTCTTAAACTTAATGAGGTTAACACGAGTTGGAACAAATTGAAAAATAAATGCACAAGAAATGACTGCTTCAATAAATATTTTACTGATGCATAAAATAAATATAATGAAAATAGATAAGAAAGTTGCGTGCTCAAATCACATCTGGGTCACCACAGAAAGCTTTCATTTATATTATGGATTGTTTTTGTAAACGTAAATTTATTTTAGGACAATTACGCATAGAAGTATTATTAACGTGAAAAGTTATACATATGTTTACAAGATGGAAGGTAACTTTTTAAACGACGTACTTAAAGCTCTGTTAGCTATTTTACCCAATTTTAGATATTTGGTTCAAAAACTAAATAAGTTACACCTGTGTCTATATATGGATTTTAAATTTATAAAAGTGTTCTAGTAAATAACTCTTGACAAATTTTATAATTTTAAGTGTGTGCAAAAGTTCTGTGCTGGATTTTTAATATTAAATTTGTATTAATTACTGTGTGTGAAATCAATATTTTATAAATACGAAGGATAAATAAGAAACAGTAAACTTATAAGATTTATTGTCACATCATCACATTTTAAATCCACTGAATAAAACTCAGTAACATGTAGCCACTTACTAGCCATCTTCTTTCCTCATCTTTAGGAAAACTAATAAATGGAACAAAATAATTTTAAATACACAAGAACTGAATAAATGAATTTTTAGCAGGTGCACATCTCTACAAGTTCTTATTACGAGTAAATATAAATTGTTTTACTTATAGTTTTAAAAATCATAAATACAAAATTATTTTTATTGTTTTAAGAAATGGAACTTTAAAATTTTAAGTTATCACAGATTTAACGTTTTAAAAAATAGCTTTTTCAACTTAAAAAATTGTGGAAGATAAATGTTTCACTCAATTGAGGAGCATGTTTTGTGTACATAAATTTTCACAAATATACTTAATTCGTTAAAATACTCTATTTAGAGAGAAAAAAAATCAAAAAGTGTCTCCTTTTCAGGTAGAAAACAATAGAGTGAAGGATTTCATTTCGCTGTGGAATGTGTTTTTATCACCACCATGCTTTTTTATCGAGTTTAAGAACGATATAAACATTGAAATGCTCACAAATATTGTTAGAAATAATCTAATTCAGTATGATTTATCTCAAGATTAAAAAATATAAGGACTGACTTAAATTGGAAAATAATTAAATTTTAATGTTAGGTTTATTTAAATACGAAGCAAAAAAAATCAGGATTTCAAGCAGATGTTTTTAGAAAAGGAACTTTCCAGCCGCGCGGATTGTTTGGAATTAATACAAAAGAAGTTTAATTTCTTTCTCTAATTGTTTGCTTTTCTAATTTGCTATATTGCCTGCTTCTTTAACAAGAATAAAAATACGTCAGAACAGGTACAATATTTCAATTTCCGTTCATGCACTATTTTTGTTTTTCACATAAGAGAACGGCAATTTGTTTTTCGCCATTCCAATAGAAAGTTGTAGGTTCAAGGGAAATTATTTGAAAGAAAAGCTTAGTCAAATGCACAATCTTATAATGAAAGATTTTACAAATATTTTAAAGCATGAATGAAAAGGTTCCCTAAAGCGCATAAATGTGGTTCACATTTATAATACGGTTTATGAAATGATTTAATCTTATTTTTAACAAATCGATTTTATTTTATTCATAATTCTTAAAAGTTTCAAAATTTATCTTTTATTTTAATTATTATTATTATATAATTCCACAGATGGGTGCATACAAAACAATTTTGTTCAGCAAGAAATAATTTAAATTATGTACTTAAGTTCGTGTTTTAAATTCACAATATTTTTATTGTAAGACACGAAAGAATATAGTGATCCTAGTTGGCGCCAAAAAAATCATCACCAAGACAACGATTTCACAAGTTTTTAAAGTTTGCGGTTTATTATTTTTAATATTTTAAGCCCTTATAGATGTACAATTTACAATAATAAACACCTTCGAACATGAGTTATTTTATTTTAAACATTATTTTAGATATATATTGATAGTAAATCTATGAAATCTTTTTATAGAACGTGAAATGTCTGCAAGTTTTATTAAGAATTCCTAAGTTAGAACATCTATTTTTTATCATACTAGCAAATACTGAAACACACAAAAATAAATGTAAAATGCAAGTCAATCGCTCACCTGTGGAGTGTAATGTTTCCACCTTTAATAAATTTGTAATTAAGTATATCCATATGCACAGCACGATAGAACCATGTTAGCTTTCACTTTCAATGCATTTGCTATGGAAGAAGGAATGCGCAAACTATATGCGCGTTGGAGAAAAGAGTCTAGGGATCACTACTGTTTTTGGTCACATGATCATGCGGACATAAAAAGGTTGCCATAGCTCACTCTACTTTTATAACTCCTCTATGGGTTTGAAGATCTGTCACGTGGTTGTGGGTAAAAGCATGAATCCTAAATTAGTGATTGGTTAAAATGATTATCCACCGTGATCATAAAAACTAGTCTGCTTCCATAGCCAATCGGCTAAGTCGATTTGTGATTTACCCTTCAGACATCTTACGACAGCGACTCCGCCCACATGAACCGCCTATTTCATTAGAAGGTCGATGGTGCGGTCAGCTTCACGTCATTTCTTCCGGTTGCTCGGTTTGAAAATCTGGTTGTGGGAAAAAGCACGGGGAACCTAAAGTGGGACTAATTATTGATTGGTTAAAGTGATTATCCAATAGGTTAAAGTTATTAAAAACACGAGCCTGCGCTTCGATAGCCAATCGGCTCAAGTCGATTAGTAAGCACTCGAATTACCCTTCCGATATCTTACGACAGCCACTCAGCCCACTTGCGCAGTCTATTTCATTAGTTCGTTGGTATTCTGAATGTGACATCACTTGACTTGTTTTTCGAATACGCGATCAGCACTTCGCCAAGATTCCAGAGTCCGAATTGGTATAGCATAATTGATTGGTCAACGACAATTAGCTTAAACACCAAACGTTGCAAAAACGACGAAAAATTGCATTTTAAGTAGATCATATTTTCATGATCAGTATGTATCATGCGAGAGCATTGGGTAGTGGTGGTAATTAATTAACGTCGCACTAGAGCAACACAACGGGTTATTGACGACGGTTCGGGATCAATCCCGAAGGGAAAGATCCGAGGACACGTAATTTTGAATCACGGTCAGATGACGAGCAACACCTGAGTTGGCACCCCTCTCCAAACTCCCACACGCCAACGTGAGGACATTGAGGCCACAACAGATTTAACGTGCACCAGCCCCCTTTGTACATTTATTGGGTCACATTCTGTCTTGTTTGGAGCAGCTTGTCCGCTTTTGGACCTTGAGCCATAAAACCCAATCCAATCCCCCTTTGTACACGGTTTTTTGGTTGGATTCGAACTAGCAAACCTCCGGTTGCTAGTCCGTTACTCTTCCAACCGGGCCACCACGGTCCACATTGGGTAGCGGAAGTAATTTCTTATTTTCATAAGAAACACATGGCACAACTAAACAAAAAATTTGTTTCATTACAATTGAAAATAATTTTTTGCTGAGTTCATTGTAATGAGACTATTTCTTGATTATTTAGGGAATTCTCGTTTCAGGAAAGTCTGGTAATTAGTTATAAATGCAAAGCAATGAGAAATAAAGATTAAAAAAACTTAAAAGGAAAATATTGGTCAATGACCATTTCGATGGAGCAAGACGTCCACCATCAAAAGGACAGAAGTCACAAGATGATGGTGGATGTCTTGCTCCATCGAAGTGGCCATAGACGATTTTTCCTAAGCTTTGAATCTTTATTAGTCATTGTTTTGAAGTTTTGCATTTTTTACCACCAATTTGACTACATTTTCATAGGTTCATCTATTTCGGTTATTTTATTGATGTTTGGTCTATAAGTTTTTGGGGACAATATGAAAAGTATTAAGACTTACATGATAAAATTAATTACTTGTACATTAATCCATGTGTTTAATTTGAAATTTGGCGATTTCTGAAATTTATTTATGGGATTGGGATGTTAAAATGGGGGAAAAAGCAGACAAGAGATATGTAAGAACCTGCTGAGGCAAATGCTTTGATGTTTCTGGTAATAGTTCAAGGATTCTTGTGTGCTTTGTTTCCTCTTGAACACTCTCCTCTGTTATTGAATAAGTATTCTGTTTCTAAGTTCACTAAATATTGAAGATGGAAATTAGGACAATTTAACTGCATCTTGATCACTCAGGTTATCTTAAAATTGAGGGAAAAGTATTACTCCTTTAAAACAATGGACTACTTAAAACATCCTCACTATATCCTTACACATCAATCTCAAAGTAACGTTACCTTCAGTTCATGCTGAGGATAGTTCCAATTTTATTTAAATAAATGTTCATTAAAAAATGTGTTTTCTGGCACAATTAAAGACAAAATTACCTTAATTAGGAGTGACAATTAGTTATTTTTTCAAGATTTTTAATATCATGATGAATCATAAAACATAATTATGTTTCAATTTAATACATGCTATATCAAAAGGAGGTGAAATTTAATCTTGTTTTAAGGATATACTCCATTATTTAAAATGCTGGTTTAGTACAATGACATTAACTTCCTGGTTTTATAATATTTCTGCATTGCGTTTTTAAGATTTTCAAGTGTATTACACGTGTAGAAGTAATCCGTTCTTAGACAAACCAAGGTCACAAAGAATACTTCAAGGAGAATCAGCAGTACCAAGGATATTCCTGAGTAGAGTTGGGCATGCACTTGCAAGTCCTCAAGAAATAGGAGCAACGAAATGAAGACTGGTATGCCCACTTCAAATGAAAATACCCAATAAAATGTCAGATATTTGTTAATTTTCACACTGCATTTGCCTAGATAGATTATTTTTGTGATTGTAACAAAAGATACTTATTAATCTGTACATACTTTGTTCTTCATTTATATTATAATATTTAAAAGGCAGTCATAAAGAGTGTTTCTTGGAAAATCTGATGTTTTTAGAGGGCACTGCTTACTAAAGTTTGCACGCATTATAGGAGAGGTAATAAGCAATGGAAAGCAGGAAAGGAATTCACATAACTCAAGAAATGAAAGGTTTTCATACAAAAACCACTGGGACAGTGTAGATTCGATATAGGGGATAATAAGAGACATGAAATATCACAAAATGTTGATGAAATTTAGGCAACAATTAAAGTTTTCAGATTTTTTTTAGTTCTTGTTATAACGAATCTTTTATGAAGTGTCAAATAACTTTCCATTACTTATCAAGGCAAATTTAGAATTACACCATTCTTACAGTCAGTGAATGAAAAGGTACAGGCAGAAACACAAATAGCCATAAATAACGTTTTATTCTTCAGCAATACATTTTATTTGATCCTAAAACTAAAAAGATACAAGATTCAAAAACTTTAATTGAAAATGTAAAGAAAAGAATGTGAAAACATGTATATTCATTGAAACACTATTTACAAAAATTACAATAGAAATAAATTTAAGTACTTTTTACAAATAACAAAAGATAGACATCAGATTGATATAAAATCATTGTGAGTACTAAATTTTAAACAGAACAGAATGAAAACTAATAAAGATAAAAATTGTATCATTGTTTTTGTACCTTGGTTGAAAAACAGCCAATGTCCATATTCGCTGATTTGGAGTTATGTCGAAAAAACACACTTTGGTAAAGAAAGTAGTTACAGAAAACTGCCAATTTCCTATGGTCAATACACCATGGAAGTATGAAAACATTGGAAAGCATTTTTGTATGTGGTATTTAAAGAAAAGTGTTATCAAAAATTAGCAAAATGGACATGGCTCTTTTCTACCAAAGTACAGATTTTTGCACACTTGGCATAATATTAGACAATACAGCAAGGGAAGAATTCAATTGAGTTGACATTGTGAACAATATGTCAATAGCTATCATGACAATACAAAGGTATTGGCAATATCTTTAACAAATGTTTAATTTTTTATGTGCTTTATTTCATAGGGCAGATTTCAACTTTTTATTGGGAAAATGGGCATTTAATCTATTGTTCTTGTTTCTAATGCAGTTTTTAAGTCTATTAGTTTTTAGAAAATAACATTTTAAATATGATAAATAGTTTATGCAAATCAAAAGTGTACAGTAAGTTTTAATGTTACAAAAGTAACAGAACAGTAACGGTTTTGTAAAGTCATCTAAACACATATTTACTTCATTTAAGAAAATTAAATTGGGCCTAATAAATATTGATAAAATCCCCCTGTCAATCAAATGTCATATTGAATGATGCTTGGTGATGAATACTGATGCAATTAAAAAAAACTAACAGCTTTAAAGACATTAAATGTTCCATTCTTCGTAAAAACAATACATAATAGGAATGAGGATTGTACTTTTGTTATAAAATCTTGTATTTACTAAATTCTAATAAAGTTTATGATAGTTTATATCACAGTAAATATCACATACCCGTAAAAAAGCTATAGAACTACATATTTGGCTCAGGCTTTTGATATAAAGGGTACATATATAAGAAATACATATATACATAATATTATGAATAAGGTATAATAGTAATTTAATATTTGGAAAATATTGAATACACTAAGAATAAGTGCTGCACATTGATCTAATAAATAAAACATACAGTATAATCTTAAAAATATATTGCTCAAATATTGTTAGAATTGTATAATGCATTTACTGCAGTGTGTGTCATATAAATTCATATTTCCTACAGAAATGTTTTCATAGAAGAATCAAACAGCAAGTTTCAAAATAAAACAAAAATGGATAAAGCAGAAATTTAAAGCAACTTTTATTCAATAAAAAATTAAGAAAAGTTACTTAAAAGAAAGGAGGTTACTATACATTTTATAAATTTAAATTTATTGTCACACTTGACATACTACTCATGAGTTAACAAACATGGAGAACATTAAATTATCTTGCCAAGGTTAAATAACCAATACCACAAAGAACCTGCAAATGACAATAATCAGATTAATAGAATATTCTCTGCTTTTCTATAAAATTTTAGCAATTAGTATTATTCAACAGTAATAGCAAGTTTTGTTTAATGAACCATATCATAGACCATTTGAACAAACTTCAAGCAAATGGAAGACAATTGCACAAAAAGCTCTTTAAATGCAGTGAAATTGCACATAGCAATAGTAAAATTGTTTATTTATTTTTTTGTCAAGATTTTAAATTTAAAATAGATTTCTATAAACATATTCACAAAAATTTAAGATATGAATACTTGAAGGACTGGTTAACCCTTTGGCTTTATTAAACTTTGAAGAATAAAAATGAAACATATATTAAAACAAAATACACATTATTACAAGATTAAAATGCACATATGTAACATTAGATCTCCTATCTAATGACACTATTAAGGACAGTGCCTATGCCATGAAGGGACCTTCCCCCTCTTGATATAATGTTATGTTGTACATTGGAATTGATTTGGATTACTGATGGAGCATGTGAGGTCCCCCTTAAACTTTAATGGGCTTTTACCCCTTACCCTTTGATTCCCTTGTTTTTATAGGTCTTAATTTCCATGTAATTTAATTTTTTATAATTGTTAGTACGTCTAATACACATTGTTTCTCAAATTGGTGTTCATGAATACAATTAGCTTGGAAACTAATTTCCGTACATTTTTAGCTCTATACCAAACATAGTTCCAACCCCCAGGATTCTCATAAATATGTAATTTACTGCAAACAAAATTTAAGAAACTAAAAAATTAAACTTTCCATGAAATTTAATACCAATAAATTTCTTAAAGAATTCCAGTTTTCCTTTGATTTCTGGGTTATAGTGCATTATCATGAACAAGATTGATTTTTTCTTTCAAGGTAACAAAGAAATAATACATCTGGTTTTAACAAAAACAGCTTCATGACAGCTGAAGTGCATTTTGAATATTTTCTATTGCTTAAACATTTAAATGTATGGATATAAACTTGTAAGCATATCAAAAAAATTCTTACATCAAATGTATTGTTCTATCAAATTACATATCATTGTCCTGGGAGAACAATGACGCAACTGTATAAAACTGGGGTATATTTTCACAATATACTTGCATGAGTGATATTACTTAAAAGTAATATAATGTGCTGCTATTAATTCTATTTCATAACCATCAAAGTTTCAAAAATGTTGTAATAAATACTAATCATGAATGTTATTCTTTTTTTCTAGTTCTGAATAAATTGCTGAACTGTATTTGTATCATTGTTCTTCTGGTACAGCAATATGTTCAATGTAGAGGTAAGTTTGTATCTATATTGCACAACAAATGCTTCTTTATCATTAAACATCATGTTATTCACCAATGTAAAATTATCTTCAATTAATTAAAAATTTCATAAGTTGTGGTTAAAATATATACCTCATATTTTAAAAATTGTACTGAGTTCTATCAAGCTGGCTGGAGTTTTCTTTTCCAAATAATCTGCTAAACTTATATTAAATGCTATAAGAAAAAATTGTTTCACTTAAACTGACTTACCATAGCCAGATGAAAACTAAACCTCCTCCGAGTCATTGTGTTGTGATTCATCTTTATGGTTGGATAACTCGTCAACTGAAGATGCATCAGCAATTCCATATTCTATGCCAGAAGCATTGGTAAATAAAGGATCAGATATAGGGTTACCTGTCAACTGATCACAATCAATTGTCATAGACAAATCATTTTCAGGATCACCTCCCTTTTCTGAGACTGGCTCAGTTTCTGAATTTTCATTTCCAGCTGATTGAAGTTGCCAGTGTGGTATGGAGGGGCTGGCAACTTTTGGCACAGCTGGGAATTGGTGCCTTTTGAAAAATTATGAAAAATTAGACTTTAGATAATATAAACATCTAAGAACAAATATTTAACAAATTAAGAAATAAATATATGCTTGCAAACATTAACGCTTATCATCCATGAGTTTATAGTATATCCTGTACTGTTACCAAACTCCCAATATCAATAAGAGTAATAATCATGAATTACTTGATATTAGAGCTTACACTTCAATACAAAACACTAAAAGCACTACACAATTACTAGACTTTTATTTAAACTAATACATCGTCAGCTCACAAGTAAAACACACTGAGTCAAAAAACATAGTTCTGAGGAAACGGAGGACTTACTTGCTAAACTCGCTAAGTGTGTTTCTCACAAAGAAACCTATCTTCGTGAAAAGAAAAAAATGATTTAGTGAACTTCACTAGTCTAAAGATCCCCACATTCTGATTTTAAAAAGCTAAAAACATATCATATTTTGAAAATTTTGACTTAGTGTTTTACTTGATAGTTGATATATTTATTCAAGATTCTTAGAGTTTTATCTAAGACAAATAGTAAAACAGGGCTTATGTCAAATGAACACAGCATAACTTAATGGCAACAAAAGGTCAAACAGTTTCATAATCTGAATTCTAGAATAGCTCTCCATAACTCTATAATTATATATATTTAGAAGCTAGGGATTTTATTGCAAACCATTTAGTAAATAGTTATGAATGATAATGGTTGAATATACATAAAAAATAATTTTACTGATATTTGTTAATTGCAACAGTAGTTGAGTGTGACAGGAATCAAATATACCAAATCAAAAAACACATTTCCCACTAAAATTTCATAACTTTTCCAATAAAATTTTTAAGGTCTTGCTACTTTTCCACATCTTTCTACAATGATTTTATTTTGCTTAAATCAACTACAAATGAAATAATGAAGTCTTACCATTTTTCAAATATACTGAAATCAGAAATGAAAATTCAAGAAATCAAAGAATTTGTGATACATGTTTAATAGCCTATGAGGGTACATTATCACTACTATCCAGATGCTGGACATTTTTTGTGTTTTTCAGTTTTTCATCACTTGTTTTCTTAATGAGATGTATTCACATGACTGAAGATACTAATTTCATGAAATTTGTCTAAAATAATCCTCAAAAGTTGTTTGGTCTTTGCAGTAGAACAGTGTTTCTCAACAGCAGGAATGTTGCATGATACCTGGCCATGAGAAGTACTCCTGGAAATTGTCATTTACATTGAATATATTCTGAAGAATATCAGTGAATGGATTGAACAACTGAAATAGCAATGAGATTTCTTCTGTTTTTCCACTGTATATTTTTGTGAAACTGCATTTCTTTCATGATATGCTTAAAACAAAACAGAGGTCGTTTACTTTCTGACTCTCTTTTGGCTATCACTTCAATTGGACAGCTAACTTTATACATTTTGGGGATCATTGAAAAACAACACAAATTAATTTAGAGATGTTGGTCTGAGTTAACTATAATATGCTATGAGATCTCATAGTTCAGTATTTGATAACTAATTTAAATGTAGTAATATTATATTTGTCGACATGTTACACTGAATACATAAGTATACTTACATTTTTATAATTATAACATATTTAATTATTAATTCTTATGTTAGCTTAATGTCTGAACTTAAAAAAATTGGAAAGATATTTATGAGTAAACTTATTGGGGCCAGGCCCTTGTCTTATAAAAATAAGAATTTATTTGGTGTCAGAGGTTGAAAATCATTGCAGTGGAGGATATCCAGAACAGAATTATAAGGTGTTAGCCAGATTTAATTCTGATTACCTGAGTTATTGGTTGGTTTAAAATCAAAAGATTAGTTTTAGATGGCATTTAAATCAATTCACATTCAGTGTGAGCATACTCTCATTTGCAGAGACGTAACTAGGCTAGTTTCCACCCGGGGCAAGAACTCGCCTTGGCGCCCCCACCCCACCGACCAGCCAAACCAAAACCCATCCCGATAACACCTGATATCGCCACCACACATTAATTCCGCTAATCAAATTTTTTTTATTAAACTTAGATGGTAAATGCTTGATTTCAAAGATAAATAGATTAATTTGCAGCGATTTCATTTTTAGTACAAGATAAAATACATAATTAATTCTAAGATATTTCATTGACAAATAATCTAAGAGTAGCATGTTTGGTATATTCTTTCATTATTGCTGCATATTATTATTATTGCAACCTTTTCATAATTGCTGCAAATGAAATGAAAAGGTTTTATCAAATGATATCGGGATATGTGTAGGCTGCATCAAAATCAACAGACTTGCTTTAGAATAGGATTTAATTATGATAAATACAGAGGCTGTTCGGACATTTTTTGAATGATTTTGATGAGTTGTAAAAAAAATTGTATGCTACGAAATAATTTTATTTTTGCAGCAGTTAAATAGTTAAAGTATAACTCATCGTCTTCTAACTCAGAGTTTTGTTTACTTTAAAAATTGCACTTTTAAATAAGCAATGGATGGAAGGCGATGTTTCCGCTCTTTCCGAAGAGAACTATGCTTATTCAATTATTCAAAAAAGCTGTAAAAGTCGTGTTTTTTCTATATCTAAAGGTACGATAAGTAATATTATTAATGAGAAAGGAATAAACGCGTAAAAGTGGAAAAATACTTCAAATATGTATCCAAAAAAGAAAATAATTTCTGAGAATATTTGTAAGGTAAGATCTTTAATTTTAAAAAAGAATCCGCCAAGTCAAAAGACTATTACAAAGTCATTAAAAGTTCAGTTTCAACTGTAAATAAAATAATTAACAGTGATTTGAATCTTAAAAAGGCCAAAATACAATGTTCATCGTCTATCTCCACGACATATTGCAGAAAACAGAACTCGCTGCAGAATTCTGTATGAGAAGCATTTAGCTGGAGAAAGATGGAAAAATGTTGTGACAATAGATGAGGCATGGGTGTATTTAAAAGATTGCAATAAAAAAGAACAATTTATTATCATAAAAGAGGAGAAAAATCTTAAAACGTGGATCAACTTTGTAACTTTAACGTGAGAACTTTCTCTAAGATTTATGATTGTTGCCGGTTTTGTATATAATGGAAAATTAAAAATAAAAAGGAGGGGGAAATGTAAAAATCAACTCCCACATATTATCAAGACCCTATTTTATCCCCTATATTCGAAAAGAAATACTATATCTTTACCCAAAGTGCCAACAATCAGTAGAACTGCATCAGGATAAAGCAAGCAGCCACACATCTAAATCCACTATTAAATTCGTGGAAAAATTGGAACAAGAAACTGGTATCAAGTCAATAAATACCCTTTACTGATATTCCTGCTAAATCTCCAGATGTCTCACCCATGGACTTTTGGACTTTTAAAAAGAGAATTATCAAAATGTCGACCGAAAACCATTCAAGGATTTTGGAAAACTGTGGAACAAGAATTAATAATAACAGATTTTACTCAAGTTATTATCTTGAGTATACTTAGACATTTTTCGCAATCTCTTAATCTATTGACAAAATGTGAAAAAAAAAATAATTTAAACACAGAAAGCTCCAACTAAAACTTAACTTTACGGGCTTTTCGGGCTGCAAACATTTTTACAATGTCCTCAAAAGATAGCTTTGAAGCTAAATTGTGCTCTATTGATATGATGCTCAGGTTGGTTAGTCGTTGTTGCCCTGTTAAGTATCTGAGGTAATTTTTTATGATCTTTAGTTTGCTGAAACTCCTTTCATTTGAGGCCACTGAGACTGGTATTGTGAGGAAAATTCTCAAAGCTGTCGTTATGTTGGTGGACGTGTCTTCAAGTCCGTTCTTATATATTAATATCAGAATACCTGATGGTGTAGCCGTTTTCATATTAGTGCTTAAATCCAAGGCATGATACTTAAAACTCTCCACTTTTATCGCCAGCTAGTCCCTGTCTAAGTCTTCTTTACATGTGGTAGCTAACTCAAGTACCTGGTTCTTCAATTCTTCTCCATTCATTGTTCCAAACCGAGCTCCATTGAGGAAACCTAATAACTATTCATGTTTTGAATGGCTTGAAACCTTTGCCTCAGTTCATTCAGAATCCGATCTATTATTTGCATAATAGTAATCAATAAGCTTTTTTTGGAGAATTCATAGCTTTCAACTTCGCCCTTCTCATCAAACTTTCGCTTCTTCCACTTCCATACTTCTTTAAAAAGAGGATCTAGGTTAAGCTTTCCTGCTATTTCTTCACACATTCTGCATTTAGCTCCTTTTATAGTTTTTGTAATCTACTAATAAGTTTTTCCTCTTCATTTTTTATCATACATAAATATCTATAGTAAAAAAATACTCTGCCAATTTAGCGCCCCCCCCATCTGACGCCCGGGGCAGATGCCCCATCTGCCCTCCTCTAGTTACGTCTCTGCTCGTTTGATGGGCTAGGTTTGTTACTCTATGGTTATTTTATGCTACACAAGGGCTAATGAGACTGGAACCAATGGCTTAAAGAGCATTCTCTCTTTTGATGAGTGTGTGGTTTGAGACGTCCTGGTTTGTATCCACAGTGCTCATTACTTGTCCTCATGTGGACATTAAATCTGTCCCTGCTGACTGGAAAATGGATGTAAATGTGGGTGCTACATTTCCATAAACCTGCATTTGCAAGAGGGCTTGATTTTTTTACTGAGAAAATTAGACTTGGAACTGTCTTAACATTAGAATATCTCTTGGTGTGATTTCGACACCAGAGTAGGTTTGTTGCTTTCTCGCTTTCACATTTTTTATCGGAATTTGACAGTTTCTTGACGCATCCTTTTACTTGATAAGCAAATAGCATATATTTTGTGTGTAACTCGATTGAGAAATTTTACAGCTAAATTTACCACCTGCTGTGCTTTTCACAGCAAGCTGATTTCCCAGTCTAAATAGCTTTCGTTCTGCAAAAAAAGATTAGAGTAGCAAATCAAGCAGATTTCTAACCAATTAATTTAATAGTACTTCCATATTCATTTATTTGACCTCTTATCAAAGGCAGAAATAGTTTAGTTTTACTATGCCTATATGCATGCTTTGCAATTATTATTCAAATTATGATGGCGATTTTTGATCCTATCAAAAGCAAAAATGATAACTCACAAAAAAGGTTCAAATCCTGAAGAAATTGAAAATCTGTTGTGAGAATTACCTGAAAGTTAATCTCATGATGGTGAGCTCTACTGTTCCGATTCTGATAAAGAAACTGGGTAACATGAAAATAAATCAAAATAACCGATGATCTTGACAATATCCATAATAATTTGGATTTATATCACTTGTGATGGCACAACATGGAAAATATAATGGATGATAGGTTGATTTGTGATAAAAACTTTTTATGTGAAAGTAACGATTCTACTAATTTTGTCAAACAAAACATCAGAGTTCAAGAGTCAATGAGTAATTGGTGCCAAAATTATACATCAGAACGAGTCCAACAAAATTATCTATTTATGTTTTTACGCAGTGTGAAATGAAGAGTCTGCTTAAATAAAGGAATTTACATGTATTGCATACATTGATTTAGGAAGTATAATTGAACTGATATTTAAATAAGTTGGTTCGGCTTTTCTTGTTAGAAAGTCTTAGAAACTTATGGTAAGATATAAAAATTTCAGGAAATATGACAAACTTAGAATATAATGCACAAAACATTCAGCATGTAGAAAATGTAACAAAGATTTTGATTTACAATATAGATTACAAGCTTCAGAGTAAGAAAACTTCAGAAAGAATTATCCCAAAGATGTCAATCATTTCAGTAACATTTTAATTCAATTTTACAAAACACAATAAAACTGTGCAATTCCTCATTTTTGAACTCTGGCATAACATAAGAATTGCATTTTAAGTCCTAGTGTAAATAAAACACTACTGTTACATGGTAAAAAGACCAGAATAGGCCAAAGCTTTGATCGATCACTTAAATTCGTAACTTCTATTTAAGACAAGTATTGACTACTTTTACTCAATTTAAAATTTAGTATTAAATATAACCAATTTATTATCCTAAGAAAATCATGTTTCAAATAATACAAAAGTACTTTGAATTTGTTTGCGAAAACATACTGACTTGATTAAAGCCGGGTGTAGCTAAATAGTCTTTTCCTTGGAAACTTTTGAGGTTGCTGTGGGTTTGGCCAATGAGCTAGCAACCTAGGTGGCGCAGGTTCAATGCCCCGGCATGCATTTTTTTATTCTGTGTCAGTAAAACTTTCCTTGTGTGTGTATGTCATATTGTTTTGGTGCAGCTTAGCCAAATATAGCCCTTGCACCATAACAAATACCTAACCCTCAGAAACCTTTGCATGAATATAAATGTTAAAATGTAAAATTAATAAATATACCTGTTAATCAGAAGAGATTTCATATTCCCTATTTCAGTTTTCAATGATGAAACTGCGACTGATGCTGATACAATTCCACTTGCCTACATTAAAAATGAGGAATAAAATATTAATGAATAAGTTTGAATTCAAGACTGCATTATATCTGTACATACAACACTTACATATTGTAGAAATAATGAAAAGTAATTCTCAGCTAAGCTCAATTCAATAGTTAAAAATAACTATCATTGATCATAAAAATTATATTAAAATTAGATCTAAAACTTTGTTTTGAATAATAAGTTATGTATTCAAATATTTTTTGTTACTTTGTTCAATATAAAACGAAAATCGCAAATCAGGGTCATTCCAAGTGAAGACACCTATTCTGACGAAAAGTTCTTGCACCAATATCACCACTTTTTCAAATTTTTACCATAGATGAACGTGGTAGTGAAACTCTTACATCTCAATTTTTAAACTCTATTTTGTGTCCAATATAGCTGATATGGGAATTTAAAAGTCAATCAGTACAAAATGGGGGCCATCAGGTTTTACAGCTGTCTATAAATGACCCTAATTTAAGAAATACTTTAAAAACTTAAGAACAATTTTAGTTAAGTCTCATAATTGGAAGCTATTCATTCAATTATCTATATTCTATTCATTCTATATTATATAATAAATTGGAAGCTATTTATTTCAAGAGTATATTTAAAATACCACAATGGTAAATTTACATTTGTTGATTTTTGTTGCATGTTAAGTGAACCAAATCACTTAACAGCCTATTTTAAACACATGTTTTCCCTGAAATGGTAAAAATATTAGCACATATACTTTAGTTGTGACAAAAATACAGATGCAAAAGTTTTCGTTTCTGAAAAAAATGCTACCTTTCTCATAGTATATATATATACTATATACAGTACAAAAGTGACCATTACTGAAGAACCAAATAGTCCATTTGAACCAATTAGTACCAATTCAAAGCAAGCATGCAGTAAAATTGAGTTACCAATAGAATGTAACATTATAGACCGAGCTTATTTTCAGTTTCTTAAATCATATTCTAAGTCTATGGGAAAAGGTGCATATTTTAAGAACCATAGAAAATTTTCATCTATATTTATATTTCCTTAAAATTAAATATAATTAGTTCACATTTTAAACAATTTCCAGAATGCAGTAGCACTTATATTTAGTACAAATATTCTGTTAAGTATATTCACATTAACTTAGGATATATTTTTTGTCACTAAAACTACACTCACTGTCAAAAGTTAAGCACGAAGCGGTAAAATGCGAAAAAATCGACAAGTACAGCTTTGATTGACACGAAATGGGGCAGGAAATTAACAAGTATGTTTATGCATGAAACAAAACAAAGAATTACATACAAAGATAAAAACAATATTGAATTTTCATAAATTATAAGATGAAGTCATACTGGAGTCATTAACAAAATGATGTTTAAATCCAAAACAAACAAAACCGACATTAATAGGGTATGTGACCACACCTCATCCAAAGTTTACAGCATGTGACCATGCTTTCCATGAGGTGATCATGGAATGGTGATTACTTGACTCTGGGGTGGTTACCCCAGAGTCAAGTAATCACCATTCCTCCTGTAGAGCAGTTTGCAACTCTGAGAGTGACTGGGGTGGGAAACGTGCAGACACAGTACGGCCGAGGGCATCCCAAAGATTTTTAATGGGATTAAGGTCGGGCGAGTACGCCGGCCGATCCATACACGCAATCCCCTCTCTCCAGGTAGTCGTCGATGATGTTGGCTCAATGGGGACACGCATTATCATCCATTAAAACGAAAGCAGGACCAACTGCTGCAGCGTACAATCTCACAGTGGGTTCTAGGACTTCATCCCAATACCGGACAGCCATCACAGAACCCCGTCTATAGATATGCAGGTCGGTGCGATATCCCAACGAAATCCCTGCCAATACCATGATGCTTCCACCTTGGAATTCGTGATGCTCGATGATGTTCTGGGGACGATTGTGTGTGCCTTGTTCTCTCTAGACCCTTACACGCTTGTCATCTGGCACCAGGGCAAATCTCGACTCATCCATGAACATAACGTTGGCCCAATCAGACACAGTCCAATTTGCATGTTGCTGACACCACTTTAATTGTGCCCCTCTGGATTGGATGGATAGAGGAACACAAACTCGTGGAACCCGGGCGTACAGTCCACTCATGTGTAGCCTTCGGTGAACAGTAGTGGCAGATATCGTCTTACCTATGGACGCTGCAACCATACATGTCACAAGTGCGGAGGTCACTCTTCGATTCCGCTTGGCTAAAACAGCAATATATTGATCTTCCGTAGAGGTCGTAACCCTTGGGCGACCGGACAACTGTTTGGCTTGTTTGGAATTGTTTCCATAATCATGAAATGACGGAATGATGAACGCCGAAGAAAAGAGCAACATCTGTATCGATTGTCCTGCTTCAAGGCGTCCCACAGAACGCCAGTGCTAACGATCTGCCATTTGTCTTCTGGAAGCCATAGAAACACATCTGTTTTGATACTAATCGTACGAAAGTTCTAAACACTTTTTATCAGCACTTACTTACATGAAACTCCTCTAACCTTCACAATGCTGGCTTCTTATACAACTGCTTTTTTGCATATTTCTCGACACGAAACCGTGATTAGCTGTTACAGAACATATTTGCATACTTCCATCTATCTCTGCAGCAAAATGCAGCCTCTCAAATTCAGATTGGCTTCCGGAAATTAATATTTTCCTCTCCGTACTTAACTTTTGGCAGTGAGTATATAAATGTTCATATACCAGTAGTAAAAATTTATACCATAATTTTATTCAAGCTAATGTTGAAAAAATACCTTAAACATTGAGATTTAAGGGTTTGTCCAGTCCCCTTTTGTAAAACAAGGGCTACTTCAAGTGGAACTTACAAACTACAAAGTGTGTTAATTTTAAAACTTTAGAAAATGCAAATTACTGAAAGTCTAGTCAATATTATCTATCTGCCTGCTTTTATAATATAAAGTATAAGTATTGAGTTGCAACAAAACACAGCTAGTAAGGAAGCATTTAAAATGGAAATCCAACACTGTAACAATGAATGGAGCAGAACTACATAAAAAAATTCATAGCTTACTT
The DNA here is from genome assembly GCA_933210815.1 of Meta bourneti. Lineage (NCBI taxonomy): Eukaryota > Metazoa > Arthropoda > Arachnida > Araneae > Tetragnathidae > Meta > Meta bourneti. The sequence goes on along the minus strand of OW119929.1, from coordinate 74,114,423 downwards.
AATGTTATATAGCATGTCTCTAAATAAATAGCATAACTTCTAGAGTGAAACTTGTGGTTAAAGGAACCATGGAGAATCCCCAAAAATTGTTTTGTATGTGCTTATAGAATTGTCAAGTCACGTGTAATATTTTTTTTGATGCCTTAAACTACTTTTTGAAATCAGTTTTACTCCTCATGCTTTGCCTGGAGTGTTGTTAATTTGAATGAGGCTAATTAATCAGTTGAGACACTATGGAGATATTAAAGAGAAAACTGGAAAAAACTGTACAATGAAGATCAATACCATTTAAATGAAAAGCTCACTGAAATCAATAATCACAGTAAAATGTAAGTGAAGAAACAAAAATGTAGACGAATATATGTCAACAAATTGGAAAATATCTCACCTCAATCATCGAGTCAATTTGTTGTTTATGAGAATTAAGACTTTTCTCTAATGTAGACACTGTAGTACTAAGTTGTACAATAGAATTGTTTAGTTGAAGTAGCTGTTCTTCCATTAGACTCAGTTGACTTTTTTCAGATTTTTTACCAAATAGCCATGGCTCTATGTACAACTGCAAAAAAGAAATGAGTTTATTGAAGTTAAAAGTATCCATGAACAAGCATTTCTAACAGAAGGCATGACTGGTTGTTTTGCATTGAAAGGAAAGATAAGTTGAATACATTTTATTCTTCTTCAAAATACATGACTTTTTGAAAGTGACACATGGATAGCAAGTAAACTGACAAAAATGTTGCAATTAAGTTCATATATTAACGAATTAATAAAAATTAAAATTAGGTTTTATATACATGTCAAGACTGAATCGTTTCGCCTTTCCCCATTCGTCTTAGAACACTCAATGATATTCGCATTCGCGATCTTCTAATTGGTTGGAGCTCCATGCGTTCTCATCACTATGTTCTGATTGGTTGGAGTTCCATGCGTTCTGGTCGCGCTGGAAACACTCAAAGCAGAACAGGAAAATAATTCATTCTAACTGGAGAACAGGGGAATTTTTGTATGTAGTTTTGCAGCGAGAGTGAAATGGCGCAAGACCTGTGTGGCTGATCGTGCATCTAAAGAACGGGAGACCTTAGTGGCTCCATATTAATCCTCTGTGGATAAAAATTGTTACTTCTTCTGAATGTGGACTCCTGAACATCAATGTTAAATATTTTCGTAATAAATGTTCTGTGTTAGTAAAAAGTGGAACTCTTCCTGTGTCAATCAACTATTCCTGTTCTATCCAACTTCTGACAAATTTGGGGGCTCGGCCGGGATCAACCGGAGTGAAGTGAAATCGGATTACAACATCCTGGAGTCATCATCACAAACTGTGAGTACATTTTGCTCATTTTTCATAAAATGATGTCATATTTTGGTAAAGTAAGAAAGGACGATATTTGCCGTCTAGCAACGGAATTAGATTTAGAAATTCCTTTAAACGCAACAATAACGAAATTAAAGACAATAGTGACAAAACACAAAGATTACGATGAGGAGTATACAAAAACACTTCTGGATACGATAATAAGTGAAAGAGTCGAAACAGAATTGCATCAATTAGAAAAGGAAAAAGAATTGCGTCAATTAGAAAAGGAAAAAGAATTGCGTCAATTAGAAAAAGAAAGAGAATTGCACGAATTCGAATTAGAGAAATTGAAACTGCAAAATGCGACACCAATAGTTCGGGAAAATGGCATGACAGAATCAAACATTGCATGGGATAGAAGAAAGGAACTATCGAAGATAACAAAAAGTTTTGATTCGAATGAATCTAACGATATAAGTACATACTTAGCGCTGTTTGAGAGACAAGCGACGAAGATCAAAATCGAAAAAGATTTCGTAACACATTTACTGGGTTTATTACCCTTAGAGATAGCACAAATAATAACACGCGAACAGGAGGAAAAATCGAACGACTACGAATACGTCAAAGAAATTTTACTTAAAAGATTTAAACTAATGTCTGAGCAATTTAAACAAATTCCTAAATCATAAAAAGAAAAGTACAGCCACTTGGCGATATTTTGCGTTCGAGATAAGCCATTATTTTGAGGAATGGATAAGAGGACTCAAAATAACAAATTTTGACGAGCTCAAGGAACTAATCATATCGAGCAGATAAAACGTAGAGCGCAGTTCGAAATCAAAACACACTTCATAGATGATTGGCATCAATTAAAAAGTGCAGAAGTTATAGTGAAAAAATTAGAGGAATACGAGAGCGCGAGGTTGCAATTAGGAAAGGGTGAGATGCAGAATATAAATAAATTCAGAAATTTTTTTTCGCAAGATGGAACCTGATATAAAGGTGAATCGTCGAACTTTCGTGCTTACCAGGATAGTAGAAATGTTGATAATTATAACAAAACTGTTGGTTATAGTACAAATGTCAATAAGTATGGTAATAAGATTGATTATGATATACCAAGTAGAGATCCATATAGAGGTAATAAAATTAAATGTTATGCATGTGGAAATTATGGGCATAAGAGCAATGCTTGTACATATAATTTTAAAAGTGAAAATGCGAATAAAACTGTAAATCAAATATATGTTATAATGCCCAAAATAACGGAAAAGTGGTATAAACATGTCAATTCAGTTCAAAGAATTTTGACAAGCACCATAAGTAAAAGTACCAAAATAACACCATTTGAATCACTAACAGGGGTTCAAAATAAAGAATACGAAGATTGGTTCATAAAAAACCGAGAAGGACTTAGGAAAGAAGCTAAGGAGCAAATTCTGAGGATGCAAGAAGAAAACCGGCAGCAGTATAATCGGAAGAACATACGTAGAAGGAGAACTGGTAGCAATCCAGGACACAATATGGATCAGGACTCAAGCTGAGACCAAAATATTTGGGTCCATACAAAATTATCAAAGTGAAACCCCTCGACCGTTATGAGGTGAGGAAAGTTGGCATTCACGAAGGACCTATCAACACATCCACTGCGGCAGAACACATGAAACCATGGACTAATTAACTTTAAAAAAAAACTTCAAAGAACATTGAGAAAGGGAAATTAATGTGGAGTCCTGAGAGAAAAATATTTATGTTCAGCAGTACTCAAAAGAAAAATAGATACTTTTTTTTCAGATCAGTGATGTTCGGGTCGAACATCATCAGGATGGACAAGTGTCAAGACTGAATCATTTTGCCTTTCCCCATTCGTCTTAGAACATTCAATCATATTCGCATTCCGAGAGAAATCTTCTAATTGGTTGGAGCTCCATGCGTTCTCGTCACTATGTTCTGATTGGTTGGAGTTCCGTGCGTTCTGGTCACGATGGAAACACTCAAAGCAGAGCGGGAAAATAATTCATTATAACTGGAGAACAGGGAAATTTTCGTATGTAGTTTTGCAGCGAGAGTGAAATGGCACAAGACCTGTGTGGCTGATCGTGCGTCTTAAGAACGGGAGATCTTAGTGGCTCCATATTAATCCTTTGTGGATAAAAATTGTTACTTCTTCTGAATATGGACTCCTGAACATCAATGTTAAATATTTTCGTAATAAATGTTCTGTGTTAGTAAAAAGTGGAACTCTTCCTGTCAATCAACTGTTCCTGTTCTATCCAACTTCTGACATATATATACATATATATTGAAAATAACCATTCACCATTGTGGTATATATGGCAATTAAACATGCCGAGAATCAGCTAAGATTTAAGCAGATGTCCCAACCTAAATCCCCTTGCCTCTACATAACATCAACAGGCTTATTTGCTCGTCTATCAAGAATAATAGAGGTAATTTAAAAAGAGATGTCTACAGGATAGAATTGGAATGTTTTTTTTGAGAAATAAGGCTTGTATGTGCCAAGCTTCCTTGCCCAGAGCTGTTGCAGTCGCTTTTGACTTCTATCAGGACATGATTAACTAGAGATGTTTAGATCATATTGGAGTAGCAAAATCAGCTACTTCAAAACTGTGTAACTGGACAATCTGTATCTTTGTAAACTGGACAAAATGACTGGGGATCAGCTCAAGACCTGCCCTAAAATTCTTGACAATATAGTTACAAATACTGTAGAGTATTTTCAATTTTATGATTTAATATTTTATCATTTCAGATCTCAATTTTACTGCTTATCAACTGATGGCCAAGAGGCTGAAGGATAAAAAGAACATTATATTTATGTACATTCATCTTATTTTGATCCAAATTTCATCCCACAAAAGCACCATTAGGTTGCATCATTCAGAACAGATCTCTTCTATGCTGAAGTTTCTTGCAGGGATATCAACCTCAATTTCAATTTAATTGATAAATACTTTCCGGTAAAAGTGTGGGATGTATCTGGTGATTTAAGCTTCAGATATGAGATACAAAGTTACATCAATGAAAAAGAAACATTTCAAAAGTATTTCAGAAATTCCTTTCTTTATGTATTTCAGAATTAATAACACAACTTGGAGGCTGCTTGAAATATTTTCATCATTCCATATTTTTCTAAATTCTGACTCTACCACATGCTTAATTAATACTATAAACAGTACTTTGCCCATTGGGAAATCTTACATTTTGGCAATGATATAGCAGTATGGTCTGCTAATTAATAAACAATGCATGTTCCATATTTGATTTATTTATAATTTAAAGAATTCCATTGCTAGATGAATGCTAGTTGTCAACATCTAACACCTCGATTTCCAATCTGATTCAGAACTGCTTGATAATTGTAAGACAGTGATAAAAGCAGAAGAATGCACCTATGTGCATTCTAGATAAGATGTTCTGGTTCAGACGGAGCTCTGGCTTACCACAACATGCAGGCACACGTTGAACTTAAATTATGTTCTTAAAATGCAACAAAAAGTTCTTACTTTATAAAAGCGGTGCAATCCATATAGAGCTACAGCCACAACAACAAATGAAGAGCTGAATCGTACCAACTGTGACCAAAAGGAATATGTCTTTTGAGGATAGAGTAATGGAGGTGCCACAATAAGATTTGGATTACTGATGGCATTGTGTCTTGGATCTGATTTGGCTCTATCAAAAGCCAGTGAGATTTCAGCATCAGTTAAACCTGCAAGATAAAATAACATAAAAAATGCGATTTGTAATGAAGGCAGACTTTTTATAAGTTTTCATAAAAATTGAAAAACAGACATGAATCATGAAGAATAGGAAAGTAACAGGAATCACTATAAGCAAGATGATTAATCTATTAATGAAAATACTTTGAGTGTAGCAAAAACTGGAGCATGATTCTTTTTAATGTTTTTTTTAATGCCAGCTTATATACATACAATCCAATAAGCATTCAATGGCAAGAAAGAGGCAGTCTCAGTGTTAACCCAAGACACCAGTACATCGTACCTATCATGACCTGGGGGATATGATATCCCTTTTTTAGGACTTTGGGAAGCTTGTCTGCATTTACAGTCTTGAAAAAACAGGGAAATTCAGTCAACACAACTTTGGCACATACAAGTTCCGAACTCATAACTTGGCACTTCAGCCAACCAATTTTTAGGGGGACCTTTTCGATGATAGGCCACTGGTGGGCCTTCTTTTTAACATTAAAGATAAGAGGTTTTACAATAATTAGATTAAAAAAAGGAGTGTGCAAGGAGAAACAAAATGATAAATATAATTTTTTTATTAAGTTATAATGTGATGTCTCAAAATTAATATCCAGTAAAGCAAAATTTGTTTTTAAATCATGAAAATTCAGTGTACATATACACTACCTGACATTGAAAATGCAACACCCAGAAGGAGTGCGCAGAACTGGATAAAATTTACAGGGTAGACGCAGCTCACAGAGATATGTAAATAATGCAAACTGTGCAGTTGTCCCGCGCACTGCGAGTGAAAAACCAGGAAAGGAACCTGCAAAAGTGGTCAGTTTCGTGCCGCTCTGTTTGGCAGGTAAATCAAGTTGCAGTTTGTTTTTGTGTCTCAGAGGAAACGTCTAGTAGCAGAGAATGCCAGGACGCCGCCAATCAAGACAGTTCCAGCAAACAGACTTCACGAGGGGTATGGTGATTGGCCTCAGAAGGGCAGGTTGGTCCATACGTCAAATCTCAGCAGATACCCACCTACACGCATCCACGGTGCACCGGTTGTGGCACAGATGGTTGGACCAAGGAAATGTGGCATGTTTGAGAGGTTCCGGTGCAGCCAGTGACGGCAGCACACGTGGACGAACGCATCTGCCGGCAAGCATCGGCGGCCCGCAAGCCACGGCTGTCGCCCTTTTGTAGCATGTGCAGGACACCCTTGATGCTCCCATATCGTCCAGGACCATTAGCCCCCGATTGATCGCTGGCGGCCTGCACTCATGGCACCCGTTGAGACGACTACCATTGACCCAACAGCACAGACGTCTCCGTTTGCAATGGTGTCGGGATAGAGCCACGTGGACGACGGAATGGCACAGGGTGGTGCTCTCAGACGTGTCACGCTTCTGTTTTAGCAATGACAGTCGCCGTGTACGAGTCTGGCGCCGACGTGGTGACAGGGCCAATCCGGCCGCATCTGTGGAACGCCATACCGCGAGACAACGCGGTATAATGGTTTGGAGCGCCATTGCCTACGATAGCAGGTCACCTCTGGTCCGTATTCAGAGCACTATGACGGCCCAACGATACGTGGATGATGTGCTGCAGCTGGTGACACTACCTTTCCTTCAGGGGGTGCCCAATGCCATTTTCCAGCAGGATAACGCCCGGCCGCACACGGCACGCATCAGCCAACATGCCCTGCAAGGTACCCAGGTGCTTCCCTGGCCAGCTGTCTCCCCTGATCTCTCACCTATCAAACATTTCTGGGACGTCATTGGACGTCGCTTGCATGCGTTGCCACCGGCACGTTCAGAGAAGACGAACTCTGGCAAATGGTTGACGGGGAATGGGCAGCCATCCCTCAGGACACCATCCGCATGCTCATTGCGTCTGAACCTAGACGTGTTGCTGCCTGTATCGCCGCTCGCGGTGGTCCTACAACCTACTGATCAGACATTCTTGCTGCTCAGTGGCAAGGTGTATAATGTTGCAATAAAGATCACTTATTGCTCGTTGCTGTCTCTCTCTGTTTGCCAAATTTCATCACTTTCTGCCAACTCCTTCTTGGTGTTGCATTTTCAATGTCAGGTAGTGTATATTCTTTTATAAGAAGCCCAATAGGTATTTATTTGCATAGATCTTATTTGTATTTTTCTTTTCAGGGTTCATATAGTATTTTTGAAAATTAAAACTAAGCGTCCTTAAGGACCTTTTCACTGGACTGAAGGATTAAAATAGTGTTTGCCCATTACTGGCCACATTTAAAGCAGAAATATACAACTTTTAAACAAAAGGGTCCTCAATACATCATAGATAAGATTTTTCTAAACTTATCAAATTATATTTGTTAAATTGATACTTAATTTAATAACATTAATGTCAGACTGTTATTGATGAACATTTTACAAGAGAGCATGGTTCTTGTTGTAAGCTGACAGGATAGAAATCTTGGAGTTGACAAGCTTTCTAATTTAATTTAAAATTTGGATAATGATAATGGGCACCACAAATTCAGAGGCGAAGCTAGTTTTTTGGAGACTCAGGGAAAATGTGGTTAATGCCAACCTCAATTTATAAAATACTTTTTTTACATTTCTTTAAATATTTCTATGACTAGGACAAAATTGCTTTTTAAAATATAAAACATCTGTCAAAGAACAATTCCAAAACTTTTCACTAACATTATTAACAAACTAGTTACTATTTTTTAAATGCCATGCTTTGAATTGGTGCCCTGTCAAACCCCCTTAGATATGCTTCTGATGTTTTATTGTTTACTGTTATGAAGGATTATGATATATACTTACAGCAAGTGGGGAACAATATTTTAGATTACATACTAAGAAAATGAAATTATTTTCATTCATATCTGCATAAATACAGGTAACAGATATGACCTAGAAATTATAACATGTGTTTTCAATATATGTTTAATAGACTCTAAAAAATAAATGCTGCTTTAAATAGTAATTTTTAGCACTGCCAGAAATAAACTTTAAAAGAAAATACGATGAAATCCAAAAGCTAAACATAATATTTGTAATTATTTCATAAACCAATCGTCAGAGTAAAATGGATGAAAGGCAAGCATAAAATTTAAGTAATGACTTAATATAGTGCAACTGAAAGCTAAATAATGGAAATCAAACTATTGAAGTAAATTGGAAAATGAAACATTTGTGACTCAAATATGATACTTACCTTTGTTTCTCAGAAATTCAGCTTTACTTCCTTCTGGTTTTCTTATTACATCTGCATTTAGAAGAAAATTTACAGCTGTGTCTATCTAATAGATTAAAATAAAAAAAACAGTGATTAGTTTGTACAAAAGCTTATTTTGCATCATTTAAGGTGAACAAGTCAGTTCCTGACCACACCTACCATTAATTAACTATATTTCCTTATATTTCTCATTTAAACAAGGAAAATAGACAATTCTACAATAAATCAAACTGATATTCTTATAGCCAATGGACAACTAGAATAAATGGCAACTAATCTGAAGTTCCTGATCTGTTTTTTGATTGATGAAAAAAAGTCAAATGTCAAATCTTTGGGATCTATGAAATGACAGTATAGTGGACGTACTCTGAGGAGGGATGTCTCACTCTCAATTCTATTTCTTGTTTTGAACTAAAGTTTGGCAGAGGTATATAAATATAAATATTTATAATAAATATCTAATATTTATATACATAGTAGTTTTTCATATCTAAATTAATTTTTAGTCATAAACATTGTGGTCTATCCACTAGTAGAACAAAACCGTATGTTCCAGTAATTGACCAGATTGGTCAATTACTGGATTTTCAGGCAAACTTTGATTTTAAAGTTAGATATTTCATGAGGTCTAATTGTGTTTTGGGAAACTAAATACAAAAATGAATCTGAAAAGAGAGGTGATCAATTATTCGAATACAACATATAAACTGCCAGCAGTCTCAAAAACTACTTCCAGACTTAAGTGAAGGTGACTGAATTTGTGAAAAATATGAAGGTAGCTGCAAAATGGAAAAAATGTGTTACAAAAAGCACATTGGATAAAGATAGCTGCTGCAAAACAAAGAGACATGTTTTGCCTTTTGGATTGGATGATTTGTCTGATGACAATTACAAGATGTGCTTTAGTAGCATACATTCTTTAAAATAGTAGCAAAATTAGAGTAGTTACATTCTAGGTACAAGGTCTTCAAAAAATGCTGTGTGGGGTGGATATAGGAAGAAGCATTTGGTAGTTTGGTGCTCAGTTAATAGTAATTTTATACTTAGTCACTCAGTAAATAATTCATTTTTATCAAAAATATACTATGTGCAGTTACAGATGCTTGTTGAAGCGATCAGATTGTTTATATTTACCAAATGTTTTTGACACCATTGGAGGGCAATAGGTCAAAGTCAATCATTTCTCCAATGATGAAGTAAATGACATGAATTCAAACAAGGATTTGTGCTATTGGTTAAAAATGGGGGATTTAATGTTAGTTGACCTATGGCGAATTTTAAAAAATTCACCAAACTTCAAAATAGGAATTTTGAGACGATTTTTCAAGATACCCCTTTTAAAAGAGGTTGAAAAAAGTTGAAACCAAAAAGTTGCCTGTGGCAAAAAATAATGTTGCTTTTTAAAATAGAGGGTTTTCACTATGCAATTCACTGCGATTTAAATGAGGTTTGGAAAAGAATGGATACATTGTTGAATAGTCGAAATAATGGTGATATATTGAAATTAAATATTACTAATTTGGTAGATTTAAAAATTCAAATTACATTTACAAATAAATTCGTTTAGCAGCCCACAAAGATAGATAAGCTTATCCATTAAGATACGGAATGTTTTAGAAATACTATACACCTAATTCTGTTTTTATACGATAGATACGTTCCTGAAGAATACGTGTAAAAAAATTCATGTAAAAAAAAGACATTGTACCTATGGAAGAAAAGATTGGTTCCGGATCTAAAAAATCAGTAAAAATAATTTTTAAAACCATATGAAAATATCCGTTTTAAGCTTATTTTGTTTCAACAAAATACACATGTAATAATATGTAATGAAAATGAAAAAAATTCTTCATGAACAAAAAAAAATCTGTTTTACACATAAAATTGTTTTATTCATTTTCACTTTCTGACAATAAACGGTGCATATGTTTGCGTATGACTGGAATATCACTGCTATCACTAAAAATGTTGTGGACATTGTCTTCTTCCTCTATTAATGAAATTCTTTCTGTGATCTCTCGAGCAAAATCATCACGAGTTTCCTCTGGTGCTGATGTTTCACCGGTTTTATGAACGAATTCAGTTATTAACAGTTGTGTTCTTGTTTTGGTTAGGCCGTTATATAATTCTCTGTAAAAGGCTGTCAACAACTTCAGCTCACATTGAAACTTCCCAGCGGGTTCCTCACTAGGGTCATGTTTGACAAAATGAATACCCAATTTCTTGTCCAGTTCCAGACCTTCTTTTATTAAATCTGCATTTAGAACAGGATCATTTTCTTCATTATCACTACGTTCTGTGGGATTAGGAGTCTCAAGGACAACCTCTAATATTTCATCTTCGCTTAAGACTTTATCGACTAATAATTCATCAATATCTTCAAACGATAGATCATCGAATCCTTCTCCACCAATTGTGTGTGCCATTGTAATGATGTTGGGAAATTCGGTCGTATTAGGGATGATGGGATCTTTGCTTTTTACACATTGTGGCCAAACCGCTTTCCAACACGCTTTCAAAATTGCTGGTTTTAATTCAGTTAAAGCTAATCCAACTTGATTGATACAATCCATAATTGAGAATTTCTTCCACACATCAACGACTGTTAGTGTTTCATCATTCGTTTTGTCCAAAACGTGTTGGAATGTTCGTTTTATGTAGTATGTTTTAAATATCGCAATTATCCTTGGTCTAGCGGTTGTATCAAAGATGTAGTATTAGGAGGTGGTAGAAATAAAATTTGTACATTTGGGTGTTACAAGACAGGATGGCAGGGTGTATTGTCAAGAATCAGAACTTTAAATTCGAGACCTTTCGCATCCATGTAACGTCTGACTTCTGGGACGAAACATTTGTTGAACCATTCTGTAAAGATAGCAATGGTCACCCAGGCCTTGTTTGCCATCCAGTGAACAGGCAGTTTATTGATATCTACACCTTTCATTGAAAGTGGATTTAGGGCTCGATTTACCAGCAGTGGTTTCAACATACGATCTCCTGAAGCGTTGGAGCAAAATAAGGTCACACAATCCTTAGCTACCCTAAAACCACCAGCAGTTTTTTGCGATTTGGCTATGTACGTTCAGTTAGGCATTCATTTCCAGAAGAGACCACTTTCATCTGCATTCCACACTTGATCAGGAGTGTATCCTCCATCTTTAATAATTTTAGCAAGTTCCTTAGGGAATACTTTAGCAGACGATTCATCTGCAGATGCAGTTTCACCTTTAATTTTTAAATTATGAAGAGCATGCCTTTTAAGAAACCCTGTCATCCAAACTGTACTTGCACAAAATTCATACTTTCTGTTTAACTGAGATGAAGTGCTTGGTTCCTTTTCTTTAATCTGTCTATAAATTCTTAGTGCTGTTTGCTTGATGGCATTTCCATCTACTGGTACTCTTTTTTGTGACTTATCTTCAATCCATATTACCAGAGCCTTTTCCATCTTTTCTTTGACAATATCTCTTGTATATGATGAATTAACACTAACTTTTGTTCCAGAACATACCGACTTCCTAATTGCAGCTTCATCTTTCTTAATTGTTCTTATGGTAGCTTCATGTACAGCAAAATGCTTTCCTACAGACGTAGAACCTTGTCCAATTGTAAGACGATCTAAAATTTGAATTTTAAGTTCCAAAGAAATCGCTTTCCTTTTCGTTTTGGTAATGGGTGAATTATGTGACATTATATAAGGGCTACCCAAAAATATCTCAAATTAAAATTAATAAATAAAGGTATGAAACATTTGTAAACTTACAATTTATTGACTTTCGGCAACATTTATAAATTTATGTGCACAAATTTCATTATAGATTCTTTCACTTTGAAATAGAGCTACATACTAAATGTCTTCCGAAGATACAATGCACGAATACGGTAGATGTGCACCAAATTCAATAACAAAAACGGTATGTAATGCATCCAGAGGAAAGCACGCGTTTCAAAACACACACACTAACTGTTATACATATAGAAAATAGAAATGATCTACTACGCCACAAATAAAATTGTTTTCTTAGAATTTAGGCAAAAAAATTGTTAGAATTGGAATGGACCGCTCGTGTTAAATCAAAATGACTCGCGTAAAAAGAGAATAAAATATTTACTTTGAATTCGTGTTAAATCAAATTTGTGTAAAAAAGGTTCGTGCAAAAACAGAATTAGGTGTATATATATTCACTCTACGATATATATACATATATAGAATAGTTGATATTCATTTTATACGTACCAAATTTTGACGGGTTACAGTATTAGTACCATTCAAATGGGTACTAGATTTCTGGTCCTCTGTCATTTTGGAAATTTGTCAGAACTGGAAAATATTGCAAAAGAAACAGCTTCAGAAAAACGAAAAGTTCGAAGAACAATCTTGCTTTTTAGGCAGCAAGTGTATCAGGAAGAGAAAAACTAAACTAGAGTCGCAAGGAGAAAGTAAACAAATAAATCATTCATGGCTACAGTTACAGAAGACTTATGTTAAGATGTCGGACCTAATGTAAAATAAACTTTTATAAATGAATTGTATTTAAATTCTGGGTATTTATTTTAAAGTAAGCCACGAGTTTTAGTTATTTGTATTTCGGGAGAAGAGAAAAATGAGAAAACTTTTATTATCAATGTGTATTACAGGTATAAATTTTATATTCAGCTATAGCAAAAGCCACAGCATTTGCTCTGAAATTGTTATATGAATTTTATCATACAACGTCTGGCAACTCATGTAAAACTTGGCGGTTCTTGGTCGCCTTAGCATTTGGTCTACGATTTCAATTTTCCTTGTTTCAGTGCTCTTTGAGAAACAAGTAGTTATTGGTATTACTTTTGAGGTCTGAGTGATTTTCACTTGTAACTCATTCATAATGTCGGACATAGGTGTACCTGTTTTGCTTTTACAGGAATTTGAAAAGAAGAAAGTTATTGTTGATACAAACACCGGCGAAGTTTTTCATGGAACTTTAATAAACGCTGATGAATCCATGAACGTGCTCTTGACTAGTGTGCAAGGCATTTTTCCTAGTGGGCATACCGCTGAATTAGAGAGTGTATACGTTCGTGGACAAAAGATTCGTGTTATTCACTTACCAGAAGAAGCAAAAGAATTAGTATCTTTCCTGGTTCGAAAAAACCCTCCATTTAGCGGCAGGGGCGGCCGAGGAGGTGGTCGTGGAAGAGGAAATGGTCGTGGAAGAGGAGGTGGTCGTGGCAGATTTGACCACAGACGCCGCTGAAAAGCTGTTACACATTGAACATTCATTCCATGTTGTCATCACGGAGCAAATTGGTATTGTATTGTTCATTGTGATTCTCATTACTTCTGTGTCTCACCATAGTGTACATTGATAATCATCTGTGTATAATAAATTGATGTTTGTTATTTTTTCGTTTGTTGGTTTTAAGCAACATTTTAACATGTGTAATGAAGCATTTGTTAAGTTGTTTTTAAAGATCCTTGAATAGGTGGAAAATGCATAGCTTTAACCAATATTGTGTGTTATGGAATTATGCTTATCTTGACTGTTGTGTAAATGTCATTAATTTAATTTCTCGTTATGAAATTTCTTAAGTAACTAATTTTCCCCTTTATTTGTTTTTGATTACCGAATCCGGTACAGCTGCAGTCTCTGCCGCGCGGTGGCAACGCGTTTTTTATGTCGCCACGGAAATCTTCCAACATTGAATATATACTGCATACGTACGGATGAATTGTGTAAATCTGAATTAAACAACATTTTGACTAGAAAAACACTGCAAATATTGATTAAATATATGGACTTTTGGCGTAGTTATAAGCGACTCATGCCGGTGAGGGTAACCCATTTTTTCTCGAATTTCCAACAGTGAATCTATACTGTACATATGGATAAAAATATGCAATAGCCTGAAAAAAAAGAACAACCAATGCTGGACAGAACTGGACGCCGGCAAGGTTGCCATAAAAACAGGTTAACCCTAACCAGGAGAAAATTCGAGAAAAAAATGGGTTACCATCACCCGGCATGAGTCGCTTATAACTACGCCAAGAGTCGTTGCCACCGCGTGCGGCAGAGACTGCAGCTGTACCCGGCATGTACAATGCTTTGTTTAAAATAACCTTGTACCCACAAAGATCTAAATTTTTATATCAGACGTCAAGAACTTGCTGCACACACCTAGCATTAAACTTTTCCACTGTTGTAGCTACAAACTCATAAGTAGCTAACAGTCCTAATGCCTTTTACAAGTTAATTTTGAAAGTAATACACACACTATTGAACATGAGGCTCCAACAGGAACTTTTGTTTTGCAAACTCTTGAAATAAAGAGTTATTCCCAGAATATAAGGCAGTAGAATCCTATTTTTGGCACTCATAAACTTCCTAAAATTCCTTTACCTAAAATCAAGGGTGTTATAAAATATTTGCTTAACACAAACTAAAATACCAACATTCTGACAAAGAATCCAGTATTTGTGAAGCATTAGAAGTTGCTTTCCGAAAAAGAGTTCAAATGATATGTAGGTTTTGACAAATAGTTCTATTGGATATCCAAAAAAGTGAAACAGTACTGACTGATTTGTGAAAGTAAGCTTGGCATTCTGTCCTATTTTCTTCATGTTCTTACAAGAGAAATCAAAAGGTCCACTTTAAAAACAACCAGAACTGATCTGCTTGTCAGATACTGTTGCTAACATTAAGAAAAATGGCTATGGGTTCTGCTGAAACGAATAATGTTGGTTGGTTGTGAAAGGGAAAAAAGAAGTATAAGGTGTCTGCAACTTAAAATGTATACCTGACTGCCGAAGTAGTGAAAAAGTACATGCTGCTGCCAAAAGTTACCAATATTACCGACTTGAGAACCTAACCTTCAACATAAAAAAAATATTAGAACCTAAAGATTCAATACAAATAAGGTAATCATAAATAAGGAAGAAACCAGTAAAAATAAGGTAACTGAAATTATAACTGGTAGAAATAAAGTTAAAACACTTACAAGGTGTTATCAATATTGTGTTTCATATAAGACTGCCCAATGAATTGATTTTGAAGCACTTATTTCATCACTTAGATGGAGCATCTGAAGTGCTAAAGAATATTCTTGAAACCCAATGCAAAAGACTACATTCTGACAATTTCGGTACAGCTTTGATATAAGACTTGTTTGTGCTTTTGGCATATTTTTTGTAACGAGTTGTGGCAAAAAGCAACTGCACTTTATTAGGATTATGTCCACCTCATGATTATTTGATTCTCATTAATTTTTGTAAACCATTCTTTTTTATTTCACATGCCTTATCAATTTTAAGTTTGCTAGAATAAATATCTTTTAAAACATTTAATTAAAAAGCCTAGTTCCTTTAGACAAAACTAATAAATAGGTTATTTAAGTTGGACAAACTTCTATAACAATTTTTTAGAAAAAGTAGATTTGTTCATTAAAGTAAATACCTAGTAGTGAGAATAATCAGTTGTGCAGATTTTTTTTTCTATTAAAATTAATTTTTATCCTCAGTCTAATATGGGGTTTTTCTAAGAAATTCTACCTTGATGACATAAAAAGCGTTGCCACAAGCAAGTTTATCAAAGCTGTACCACAATTTCTTGCTATCTATCCAAGGTCGTCCATCAGGATATAAGTTTAGATTAACAAAATTTGCAAAGCTATATCATCTAAACCAGGGGTGTCAAACTCAATTAAAACACGGGCCATTTAATGCAACTGGTAAGATTCATGCTGGCCACATCGCATTTACAAATTTTCTTAAAATTATATTTTGAAGTGAGGATTCACACACACAGGAATATGGATAGGATAATTAAAACACATTATATATAATTAAGTGAATTTAGGGTAATAATTTATATAATTGCTTTTATTTAAACGTTTATTTAATTTTATATATTTATGAAACTAAAATTATATTTTTTGCCGGAAACTTGCCAGCGCTTTCCTCCTACTAGTTTTCCAATATCTGGATTCAAAGACTGAGAACAGATAATCTTCATTATGGCAGATAGATGTTAATCTTGATCTGTAGGCCGTTTTATTTAATTTCATGGACGAAAATAGTTGCTCACACAAGTAGGTACTCCTAAAATAGCATAAAATTTATGCAGCAGACTTTAATTTCCTGGTATTTTTCACCTAAGTAAGAATATATTTTGGGAATTCCTACTTCTCGATATTTGTCTTTTAAAACCGAATCATTCTGGAAATCAATTAATTCCAGTTGTATCGAAGTGGTAGCATTTTCAACTTCCATGGAAAAAGGCCTAATAAAAAGAAAAAAAAATTTGTAACTCTTTGAAATCATTTAAGCGTTTATAGAATTCGTTTTTGATTTCTTCAATTTTACCACAATATTGTGAAAATGAGCAACTTTGATTTAAAGTCAGTTTTTGTACAAAACTTGCTATTGCATCGTGCATATTCGTTATTAATTTATCTTTGCCTTGCAATGTAATATTAAGATTATTCAGATGACCTGTAATATCTGTTAAAAATGCCAGGTCTTTTACTCACAAAGGATCTTTTATAATCGATATACTTTCGTTTTTTTCATTCATTTCAAGAAATACAATTTCCTCCAAAAGCAGATAGAAGCTCTTCAGGACTTTGTGGCAGGACAACCAACAAACTTCTGTGTAATAAGGAAGATCTAATTCGGATTCTAAATCTTTAAGGAACGAAGTAAATTGGCGATGGTTAAGTGCTCTCGATTGAATAAAGTTGACTGTCTTTGTTACTGTTTTAAGTACTTCATCCATTTTTAATGTTTTTAAACAGAACTTTGTGAATAAGGCATGGGAAAGTACTGATTTTCGGTTTATCTGGATATTCATCTTTTAGTTTTCTTGTCAGTCTTGACACAAATCCTTTAGTTTCACCCATCATCAATTTATCGCCGTCAGTTGTTACAGAAACAAGCCTGTCAAGAGGAAGATTAAGTTTTCCTAAAATGTTTCATACAGCATCAAAAATAGCTTCACCAGTTGTAGTTCCATAAAGAAGGATAATAACATCCAGAGGGCTCTAACTCATTTTTAACATGACGAAATTGTATGTATGGTATTGCCTCGATCTCCCCTAAGTTCTATTTTCTTCGGAACATATTGTCCTGTTTTCATTTTATTTCAGAGCATCGGTGGCCGCCAGTTTGACACCCCTCGTCTAAACAATGTTCTTCGAATTTAGCTAATTGTTAACCTGCAGAATCAGACTCGATGGCTGATGATAGCAAATCACATTCTAAGATGTTGCATGTCATGAAAGAATCATCATTGAACTTAAAAATTATTTCAGAAGTTTGCATTAATGTGGTATGTGATAAAATACCATCCCTCCTGAAAAGATGGAGCTTTGAATGTTTTAAAAACAATACATGTTCACCCAGTCATTCAACAAAATGTATACTTCCTTCATGAGAAATGCTTACAATGATCAGTGATGAATGCCATCATGTTTGAGAAGTGGTACTAGGGAGAATTCGGAGTACTGGAGAGAATGAAAGTAAAAAAATATTTTTTTCAATTCCAAAATTAACTTTGATGTGATTTATTTCACCAAACTGAGTAATTGGCAAGACTGATTTAGTAGCTCACCCCTATCGGAAATGAAAATGATGAACTCTAGTCTTATATAAATTCCTCACCTACACAAACGTTTCAGTTTCTTTGCTACCCTCTTCAAACAGGTGGTTAAAATATATGGAAAATTGATTATAAAGGGGGCAAATATTTGTCATTGGACCAGGAGCATGTGATGGTTTCATCCAAGCTAAGATAAAATTAAGGCGAAATTGTTCCAAGAATGTGATTATAAAAACCAGTATAAACTAGCTTAATTATACATCATATATCCAGTTCTCTATATTAGTTGTAAAAAATACTGTAATTAATAGTTTTTCAACCTTTGTAAAGTTTTGTTTAATTTATATTGCAAAATTTCCAGGTACAGTATTTTTCACTTGTTGAAAAATAAATGCTGTATCTATCAAATATCTTTTTTATCACATTCACTGAGTTGATATATATGTAAGGTTTTTAAAGGCAATTTGTATGTTTTTGGACTTGTAACCTTTTTATGGGATGACAGTTTTCAAGCTAAAATATAATATCCAGTAGAGGGCTCAAGACTTAAAAAAATATGGGCCAAAATTTGAAGTTAAGAGGCAACTTTCCTTCTATTGGAAATCGAAATTCGGAAGAAAAAGATTTTTTTTACCTATCTAACCTACCCTACTGTTTCTGTACTAACAGAAAATGTAACATACTGGTTAGATTTTCTGTTTAAATGGGTAGGACAGAAATCAAGCGAATTTTATATTTTAAAACCTCATTTCAGAAAATTGTAATTCATTGATTGCATAAATGAACCTGAAGCTCATTTTATGTATCATTTCTCAATATAGAAATTACTTGTAATTGTTATTTTTACTGCAAAACATGCAATAAATTTCTGTTTTAACTCTAATTTAACATACCTAGCATTATTATTTCACTTAATAATATGAATAATGATTTATAAACTAGGTGTTACTAATATTACATAAAACTAATATGAAATTTGTGTTGGATGTTTCTTGATCTAAAAATGGTAATATTTGGAGGTGGTTCAAGACCAAAGTTTCATGTTTTGGCATTGAAAAGCATTACTCACATAAAAATTAGGGTAATAAAAATATTTATTTTTTATGGGAATTGAAACATTAGAATAGCAATTAATCTTTAAATATAAATCAAACATGTATAAAGCTTGAGGATGTGCCTGCCAAAGTATGGATATGTACATCAATGCTCTTCAGCCACCTGTTGTAACAATTAAAACTTATTTGAGAAACCTCATGTCCATTGAGAGCCACTTTTGGGAAATGCTGAAAAACTTTTTATCGTAGAAACCAATAACAAAAAATTATTTCCATTAAAATATATTTCTCTGCGAAACAATCTTTGTGCTCAATTAAGGTCTCGGGTGACGAATAATTACACTTTTATGGGTTTTCAAAGTCTGGACTTATGGAATTTCTTAAATCCATGTACGTCTGATTAAAAGTAAAGATATTCAATGTTGTATAAAATAAAAAGTACATCTCAAAAATATATTTTAAATTGAGTCAAAATTCATGTTAAATCATGAAACATAATGTTGAGTGTGAAGAATGGTGTAAATGGCGAAAGAAAAAAATAGTTCTTCAGCTTAATATTCGAGCTTCTCATAAATTGGCCATATGCGAACTATTTCATCGCAGAATGCAGTCTTGATCTGGCATATATTTCACCACTTTGTATCGATTTTGTTCTGGGGTGGGGGGGAATTTTCTCATGCTTTTTCACTTGGGTGAGGTGGAGGATGAACTCAATGAAAAGCTTCATCTTATGTTAGGGTCACCACATTTTCAAATACCCTTTGATTTTGCTGTTGACACCTCAAACTGACCATTCTTTGTAAACGATTTCAAAGTGGCATTGTTCGACAGTGAAAATGCGATACATTTTCGTTTTGGTATCTTTTTAAAACAGAAATCGCAGTTGCACAGTAGACACGAATGCCTCTTGATTGGGAAGCATCGTGTGACAGCTTCATATTTTTTGAGAGCACATCCTGACAAACGCATGGTTTTGTACCCCCACCCTTTCTGAGAAAATACTCAAATTTACTGGACTGAGCTCAAATTCATCGATTCTGTTATATATTAAATCTTGATAATAGATGGCGCGCCATGTGTGATATAAATGTACTGCCGGCAGCTAGGCTTTCGCGCCAGATGATGTAAAAACATAACCAGTGTATTTTTTAAGCCGAAAGACCAGGGAAATTTTCTTAAATACAGAATAGTTTACTTTGAGATCAGTATACATTTGTTTGAACAAATTGTGCCTAATAATACCAAACTTCTCACTCAAATAATGCATCTCCCTAAATGCGTGTACCTTTTTTCAACAGAAATCGCCGTCGCACAGTAGACACGAATGCCTCCTGATTGGGAAGCGTCTTTTGATAGCTTCAAATTTTCTTAGGGAAATTAATGCAAAGCACAGCGAAACAAAGGTATGGTTTTTGTACCCCCCCCCCCTTCCCAAGTTGATTGGACTGAGCTCATAAATTGATCGATTCTATTATATATTAAATCTTGATAATAGATGGCACACACACCATGTGTAATATATGAACGTACTGCCAGCAGCTAGGCTTTCGTCGGATGATGAACGAATATACACCTCGGCTTGCGACGTACGACCACAAAAAATAAATAATAGTAAATGAAGAAAGATAACTACATTGGGTAGGGTCAAAGATACAATAGAGTACATATTATGAGCAATAATTATATGTACATAGATTGAATTTTTGTGTTTTATGTACAATTTTTATAACCCGTTTGAATGAAAATAGTGTTGAAAAATGAATCCGACTTTCGACCTGTCAGTTGGAACGGAACTCGGTCGTATGTCGAGGAGACCCTGTATATGTAATCAGTGTATGCAACGCTGTGCTGTAATTAAGTTTCTGAATTTACTGCATGGAACATAATTGTAAAAATGTTACCCCACATGACAAAGCCCAATCATGTAGTACACAGCAGATTCCATTGCAGAAAAAACATCGGTATTGCGTTTTGTTCCGGTACCCTTCGTGATACAGGAAAAAGTGGTACGTCTTTCATTAATATTATGCGTGCAAAAAACACTCAGCTGGCGAAAATAAAATACTTCCTGTACAAGAATTTGAGGTGTTGCATGAAGTCGACAGTGATAGCAACCAACTGATTCATCTATTTTAACTGTCCCGGAAATTTCTTACGTAAGGGATGGTAATTATTTAGAATGACAAATGAACCATTTTTTTCATCTGGCAGCTCACTTGATATCGTTTAAAAATACTGGATTTTGACATAGTTCACATAAGCAGCAAGTGTCCACTTCTCCCTAGATGTGTAATGTGCCATTTTTACAGGAAATGATGAAATATGTTCTTGTATGACATCCCTTATATAGTTAATACTGAACATAGCCCTATTACCTAGTCAGGTGATAAGGGTTTCTTAAGTCAATTCTTTCGTTTTCTGGGGATTTCATTGTCATTTATTTCAGAACTCTCAAACTAAGAACAATGGCATAAAATAAAGAGCAACAAGTATCAGGCACTGGCAACAAGGAACACGATCGATGAATGTTCACTAAACGCATGCATTCGCGCCCCCAGGGGCATACCTCCTTTAGGTTTGTACGGGCTTCACAACCCCGGGGTACCCGAGTGATCCCCCTTTTTTTCATTCTTCTCCTCCCCTCCCCTTCTGCTTTTTGCTTTTTCTTCCTCCCTCGTTGTGGTTGCCTCTTCGGAGGTGAGGGCTCCCCTTGAGAAGCTTTTCGTCACTCTGTTACCTTCAGCTCCTTCTTGGGGATTATATCACCTGCGTGTTTGCCGTGTGTGGAGTCCCGTGTCCCTGGAAAAGGGGATCCTGGCAGTTGAGGGACGATATACTGTCCCAACACACTACTTTGGCCCCAGCTTCAGGTAAACGGGAGGTGTACATTGGTCCCGTGTGCATCAATCGGCTGGTCGATTGGACTTCGTCGTCGGCTAGGGATCAAGCGATCGGTCACCTACTGAGCAACACGTTAAGGGTGGTGATTGAAAGCGTATAGGCCCTGTTAGCACTGGTGCAGACTGCATCCCCTTGTTGGACTCGGTGGTGGGTGGTGCTGCAGGCCCCGAATATCTTTAAAAAAAAATATGAATGATAATTCTTCCGTTTCTTCTCCCTCTCGAAGGGAGCAACAAAGTCCGCCTTTATCCAATGTCCGTTTCTTTCTCGTAAAATTAATACACAAGGATGAACAAAATGTAGACCTTTCTTTTTCAAAAACCTCCCCTTTTCTTATAAATAAAACTATTCAATCTTTTATAGGCACAGTAAAATCAATCAAAAAACTGCGTTCCGGTGACCTTTTAATTGAAACTTCCAATAACACTCAGTCGAACCTCTTAAATAATGCTACAAGTCTTGGCACATTTTCCGTTTCTGTTTCCCCGCATAGAACTTTAAACTTCTCTAGGGGAGTTATCTCTGAACCTGACCTTCTGAATACATCTGAAGAGGAGATTCTGGAGAACCTACGTGACGAACACGTCTGTGGCGTGCGACGAATAACCATCAGGTCGAGGCGAGATGATAAAATCTTGCCAACTAAACATCTTATTCTTACTTTCGACCAGCCGTCACTGCCTTCCCGAATCAAAGCAGGATACCTTAGTTGCCCAGTCCGTCCGTTCATTCCGAATCCCCAGCGCTGTTTCAACTGCCAGGGGTTCGGACACTCTAAATTCTCTTGCCGGAGCCCCACTAAATGTGCTCGTTGTGGAGAAGTGGGCCACGAGACGGACGGATGCACAAAATCACCTCATTGTATCAATTGCGGTGGAGATCATCCTGCTTTTTCCAGATCTTGCCCCAAATGGGAATTTGAGAAGGAGGTTCAAACTGTGAAAACATTACAAAACCTTTCATTTCCTGAAGCTCGCAGGCTTGTGGAATCCCGAACTCCCAAGTCTGGCGCTTCATATGCCAAAATAACTGCCAAAACCTACAATACAATAGCCACACAAACTGATTCCCCTTTTGAAACTCATCTACCACCAATAAACTTTTCAATAACTCCGCAAACTTCTGCAAATAAAACTCAAACAATATCTAAAACTGTGAGCACATCAACCCCTCTTCCGTCCTCTAGTAGAACCGACTCCCGTCCACAGATATCCAAACCATCTATTAGAAACATTAAAACCATAAAAAAACAGAAAACCGACTATAACTCTAAAACACCCAGATTTTTACAAAACAATAAAAGAATACCAATAAAAATACTTCGGCGTGCAGCCGAAGATATAGAATTAAATCTTCATGCGTCGGACCTGTCGGAGGACGACGAAAGTTACGAAATGAAAGTACCTCCAGGTCAGAATGAGAAATCTGTGCCTCCTATCAATCAATGATAGGATCTTTTATATCATGGAACTGTCGTGGCTTTCGAAATAAGTTGGATGACGTAAAAACCCTCATTGCAGAGTACCATCCCGCCTGTGTCGCACTTCAGGAGACATACCTGAAGTCGTCTGACACGGCGAAGATCCGTCGTTATACTTGTAATAGGAGAGATGGCAGTAATGATGGAAGAGCATCGGGTGGTGTTGCTCTCTTCACCTCCCTTGAATATCCATCTTTAGGCCTCTCACTAAACACCCCTTTGCAAGCTGTTGCGGTTAGAGTACAAGTACGACGGATGATTACCATCTGTACGCTATATTTACCACCAAATCATTCCATCCAACAACAGAGCCTTGAGAACTTGGTCGATCAACTGCCGCCGCCGTTCATTATACTCGGTGACTTTAATGCCCATAGTGTACTTTGGGGAAGTAGGGATACCAATTCCCGTGGGCGACAGATAGAACAACTGATCACAGATCGCTGTCTCTGTCTGCTCAATAACGGTGAGGTTACCTACTTCCACGAGCCATCTAGATCCTTCCATGCAATCGATCTCGCCATCTGCTCCCCTTCAATTCTTCCCTTACTGTCCTTTTTTGTCGGTAGTGACCTGCGCAACAGCGATCATTTCCCAATATTCGTCACTCATATTAGTGGAAATGATCCTGTTTGCCGCCCGTCACGATATATCTATGAAGCAGCCGACTGGCCTAATTTTACATCTCGGGCAACTATATCAAACCAGATGGTAGAAGGCAGCATAGATGAGGCGATAACAAGAGTCACCGATGTTATAATTAAAGCTGCTGATACGGCAATCCCCAAGAAATCTCCCTCCTTTCATAAACATCGTAAACCATGGTGGACTCATGAATGCACAGCAGCGACTAAGATCCAAAGGAAGGCGTGGGGTATTTTCCGCCGATACCCCACAACTGAAAATCTTCTCACCTTCAAACGTGCGAAAGCTAACGCTCGCCGTAAAAGCCAAAGGGAATCTTGGATAAGGTATGTTTCAGGCATAACACCTGCCACTTCCTCCAAACAGTTATGGGATCGAGTACGGAAAGCGATGGGATTATATTCCGAACACTCCATCACGTTCGTAGAAGAGAATGGACAACATGTGTCAGAGGCTGTCGAGATAGCCAACGCCATTGCGCGTGCTTTCTCTACAGCCTCCAGTACTACCAATTATTCGGACACATTTCAACGCGCAAAACATCGCGCAGAATCCCATCGTCTAAATTTCCACTCTCGCACCGAACTCGCCTATAACTGTCGATTTACAGAAAGGGAATTGATGAGATGCCTTAAAGGGACCAGAATGACAGCACCTGGCCCTGATGGCGTCTCTTACATCATGATGCAACACATTTCCCGTCAATCCCTTCTTAACATCTTACAACTTTTTAATCGTATATGGGAGGAACATATCTTCCCTTTGGCTTGGACACGTGCCATAGTTATACCCTTTCCAAAACCTGGAAAAGATCCCACCAATCCGTATAACTATCGCCCAATAGCACTCACCAGCTGCATGTGCAAACTTTTTGAAAGGATGGTGAATTCTCGTCTCACTTACATCTTGGAGACAACTCAGGCTCTTTCACCATTTCAAAGCGGCTTCAGGGTTGGCCGCTCAACGGTAGACAACATCTTATCACTCGAAACTCAAGCTCGCCGTGCATTTCTGCGTCGAAACCATCTTGTCTCTATTTTTTTCGACATGGAGAAGGCGTATGATCGCACTTGGCGATACGGAATCCTCCGTGATTTACATTCTCTTGGGTTTCGAGGTCATCTACCAGTATTCATTCAAAAATTTCGAGCCACTCGACAGTTTCTAGTCCGTATCGGCTCTGCGCTTTCGGATATTTTCATTCAAGAAGAGGGCGTTCCTCAAGGTAGTGTCCTCAGCGTTACTCTATTTTCAATAAAAATAAATAACATATTAAACCAACTGCCTCCAACTGTCCAGGGTAATTTGTACGTGGATGACTTGAGCATTCATTGCCAAGGTAAAGACATGCGGTACATTGAGCGACAACTTCAGTCAGCTGTCCATCGCTTAACGCGGTGGAGTGACGAAAACGGTTTCAGCTTCTCCACTCAAAAGACATCTTGTGTTCATTTCTGCCGACGTCGGAACCTACATCCTGACCCAGAGATCTTCCTGGGTGGTATTAGGATTGCAGTAGAGGACAGAGTACGATTTCTAGGTATCATTTTCGACCAAAAACTTACCTTCCTCCCTCACGTCGTGCAACTGCGGATGTCTTGCGAGAAAAAGCTCAATCTCTTAAAAGTACTCTCAAAAACATCTTGGGGAGCAGAACGGTCCTCCATGTTGAATATCTATCGAGCTTTAATTCGTTCCAGACTAGACTATGGGTGTGCAGCTTATAGCTCTGCCCGTCAGTCTGTGTTACGAAAACTCGATACTGTGCATCACACTGCACTAAGGATTTGTTCCGGAGCATTTCGCACTTCACCCGTCAAAAGCCTGTATGTGATTTGCCACGAACCATCTTTGGCTTCTACACGTCTTTTGTTGTCGTTACGACAGTACTACCGAATCTTAGAACATCCGGACCATCCACTGCAATATTCACTCCTGGGTAATTATCTTGATCGCCTATTTTCGAACCGACCCTCTTGTATTGCAACCTTCGGGCTACGCATGAGAAATGCCCTGAGGAATACGCCCCTTCACTCATTTGATGTAGCTGAGAGACCCCTTTTCACCATCTCACCCTGGAAATCTCATACAATATCATTCTTAAATTTAT
Source organism: Meta bourneti (assembly GCA_933210815.1). NCBI lineage: Eukaryota > Metazoa > Arthropoda > Arachnida > Araneae > Tetragnathidae > Meta > Meta bourneti. The sequence continues at coordinate 74,088,416 of OW119929.1, read as the reverse complement.
TTCCAGGTTTAGAGAGATCTAATACCAGCTCAATCATTTATAAACAGCTTTTTCTCGCTCACCGTCATAATTTTTCAAATTACACAGCAGTATATACTGACGGTTCAAAATCATTCGATTATGCCGGCTGTGCTTTTATTTGCGAATCCGTCACTTTTAATTTCTCATTACCATCTTTTATTTCTGTTTTTACCGCTGAATTTTTAGCTCTTTACAAAGCACTAAAATATGTTTCCAGACTCAATACTGGCAATTTTATATTTTACACTGACTCTAAAAGTGTCTTGGAATCCTTGAATTCGGATTCTCCAAGACACCCTTTGGCTCATGATATTTTAAAACTTCATAACAGGCTTGTCCGTCGTGGCTTCGGTATCATTTTTTGTTGGATACCGGGACACGTCGGAATTATCGGCAATGAACTGGCCGATGATGCAGCAAAAAATGCAGTGATTCCACTTGATATTCGTATACCATACGATGATCTACGTCATTTTGTACGGGACATCGTATGGAACGAATGGCGCGAAGACTGGAATGAACAGAGCAACAACAAGCTCCACAACATCCAGCCGACAATCTCACCCCTACCGTCACTACCATCTCGACGGTTCGACGTCATTCTAACTCGTCTTCGCATCGGCCATTCACGAATCACTCATAGATTTTTATTGGTCGGGGAAACCACTCCATCGTGCCAGCATTGCCAAGATCCACTCTCCATTTATCATATTTTAACTTCTTGTACATTTCTTAGACATCTTTATAGACAATTTTTTAAAACTTCATTACCACTTTTATCAGACCTTTTGGGTCAACCTCCCCATCCATTGCTTTTTAGATTTCTTCATGGTTCTGGATTTTTACCACATATCTAAGATTTTAAATTTAATTTCATCAAGTTTTATAGAACTGAGATGGGGATACCCCATCTTAGTTCTCTCTAAAAAAATATATATATATATACGATTTTACAGGCTGAGGTTTTACATTCATAATTAATTTTTATTTATTTCAATTGGTTTTATTCATTACATTTCCATATGGTGGATTTGTGACTTGAAAGTGGTGACTACATCTCCTAATTTTAATATCTTGTGTTTGGCGCAGCTTATCCTCTTTTGGATCTTGCGCCATAAAACCCAAATCAACCAACCAACCAACCAACCGCATGCATTCGCTGATAAGCATAGAGAAACTGGACTTGTTCGGCACCAATGGTGCAATTGTGTTGTAAAAGAAACCCCTTAAGTCTGATTTATGTGATTTCTAGAATAAACGAAAACTTCACTATGGCCTAAGTAGGAATGTGGGGAAAGAACGGGAACAACCTCTCACTTTTCCTCTGCAATTTTTGTAAAAAGAAACATTGCATTTTTTCTACTTACGGAATAAATTGGAATTTTGTAAAGAAAGTAATTTCTCTTTTTTAATTTTCTTTTCCAATAATTTTCACCATACTCCTTGTGCTAAATTATGTTAAGTTCGAAACACAGCTGTTCATTCTACAGTTGTTGATTCACTGTTTCCTGTTGATTTGTTTCCCGCTGTTATGCACACCCGTTCTCTGTTCATAAACTGCTCCCTGCTCTTAGATTACCTGTTCTCGAACAACTCTCGCTGTACTGTTCGTGACTGAACCAAAGCCCGACGTTTGACAAATTTGAAAAGACGCGTAATTGTGAAATTTTATAATTGTTAAGCTGACATGGAGATGAATTTTTAGTTTTAAATGGATTTTAAATTTTTTTTAAATATTACTCATTAAGATTTTGTTGTCTAGCTTTCTATAGTCGGTGTTACCTCTACTTGTTAAGATTTGCAATGCTTTTAACTTTATCTTAAAATCTAATTTTACCCCAAAATGGACCGCAAAATTTCAAAAGTGATCATATTTCATTGAAAAGTTTGCTTTTTTTGTCCGAGTTCATTGAATTTAGGTTTTTAGGAAGCTATTAATATTTTTTCGAATATCAATTTCATGGTGCGTATTAAAAATTTGAAGAAAAAAAGAATTGCGTATATTTGTTTGGATACTTAAAAATTAAGTAACAAAACAGATAAAGGGAAATATTTTTTCGTAAAATGATTAAGTTTGGGAAACCGATGACACATTAAATGCTAAAACTTTACATACAATTCAGAAACACGAGGACCAAATGACGAAACGTGGTACTTGAGGTTAAATTTTAATATACAGGATGGCTACAATTAAAGTTTACCTATTATAAGCAATACACAGCGAAAATTACTTACCACTTCAAATTTTCAGTATGTCTTAAATGCAAATTTCCTATAGCACGTCATCTCTCTTATTTTAAATAACATCAACGCAAGAGTTTCTTTCTCATTTTTTATTCCATTCTTAAACTCAAAATGACGTTAAATTTACGATAATGTGAGTTACTGATGAAATTGTGTGTGTGTGTGTTTTACCGAAACACGAATTCAGCATCAGAAGCTTTGCGAAGATTTCGGTTGTTGATAGGTCTTCGAAAAAGTTTCTGCAAATGGGTTACGAAAAATGATCATTATTGAATCGTTTTTCTTCGAAGAGCTCGGGACCACAGGTCTCTAAACATGTTCCATTATTAACAAATTCCGTGATTTCAACACTCCAACAACGTCCATGCCTTGAATCAACAGTATTCATGCAGGATGGTTGTCCCTCCACACATCGCAAATAGTGTTAAATAGGTGCTTATAAGACATTTTTCTGATGAACGTGTCATCAACCGGCACATCAGTACTGTTTGGCCCCACTCACGGATCTGAATCCATGCGATTAAAGGCTGGTGGAGTATCTCAAAGACCCGGTTTATCGTGCCAATGTAACAACCTTGGCAGATCTTAATGAAAGTATATCACATCACATGCTAAATATTTCCTTGGAGACTGCGTTCAGGCGTTATACATACTGATCTGAGATTTCAGACGGTTGCTGATAATGGTGGTTAACATATTTGGAATTGACTACAGAAATCGCCATTATAGTGGTCCGGAATAATGTAAAGCGCCCCCGTGAGTTTTAATTATAGACAGCCAATATATTCGAAATCTAACATCAAAATCATCTTGTGAATTTTAATACTTGTTATTGAGTTGGTTGATTTAATGTTTTATTTTTCTCTTCTAGACATAGGAATTAACTCTGAAAACTGGGTCTAATATTTAACAATGCTTGCCTTTTTGTATAAATTTCATTCTATAAGCATCGCGGCTTTTTCTCGTCCAATTAAAATATTGACAATACTGCCTAAAGTTATATGGTAATGTTCAATTGCCTTAGTTGCAACACCTGACGCTTGTGCCGACTGAACGAAGCCAGTTGCGAAATAGGGATGGATGCCTTAGTTCCATTTCGAAAGGTTTTTCCCGAGTTGTTAAATCCATCACAAATATACAGCAAAAGCGATGGTAAACAGTACATGATATAGAACGAATTTCGCAAGAGAAGAAACAGCAGAAAACGTACAAGGGTCATTCTGTTTCGACACAGCCCGACCCCCTCTGATTTTTTTTTAATTTGGCGATTTTATTAGCCAGCTTCATAAAAAATATGACAAATTTTAGATTCCTAATTGCAATATTTATTTATATTAAATATTTTACATGCATGATATATATACATTTGAAATATGTAAATTTTTTTCATAATTCTAGATTTACTAAACCGCCCGTGTCTGAATCTAATTGTCCGATCGGACTAAACCAAGGCTTATTTTGTAGATAAATAATGTACAACCTTTCTATCGTTGTATAAAATGACCTGAGTGACCTTTTTAGTTACATAGTCATTCAATTTGACCTTGAATTACAAAAATATATAATTAATTTTTCTAAAACATGTATGTTAAATAAAAATGTATGTTTCGTATCTTCGCTTTCTAAAAGTTTCAAGTCGGAACACGCGTGGATTCATACTGAAAAATATTCCAAATAAATCAACCTAAATACCAAGTCTAGAATCATGAAAAATTGCTTAATCTTTCAAATTTAAAATTGATATAAATAAAAAATAATATCGAAGCTAAAATGTTTCATATTTTCTTGTATGACTAGGCAGCCAAATCGGCAAGTTTCAAGAAAATTGGAACGGTCGAGTTGAAAATATCACTTTTTTGTGCGGTTTGACATGGAAAGATCCACATATCAAGTGCTTGACAGAAATTCAAAGCACTAATTTCTCTAATTCTAAAACACACCCTTTTTTTCCTACTCCCCCTTTCGCGGTAGCCATGTTGGAATAGTAACGGATTAGCAATCGAAGGGTTGCGAGTTCGAAACTCGGTCCAACCAAGAACCATCGTGTACCCGCGGGCTGGTGCACGTTAAATTTGTCGCGGCTTTAAATGTCCTCACGATGGCGTGATGTAGAAGTTTGGAGAGTGAGGTGCCAGTTCAGGTGTCATCTGACCGGGGTTCAAAATTACGTGGTGTCTTCGGATCTTTCCCTTCAGGATGGATCTCGGACCGTCGCCAATAGCCCTTTGTGTTGCTCCAGTGCGGCGTTAATTAACTACCTACCCCCTTTTGCGTTTGAATTGTCATTTTGATGATATTATCGAAGGCACCCTGTTCCACATAATACCCCTAATTCTGTGTTGTTTCGACTCCATATAACTTGTGATGAAAATGGGGTGCCAGTTCAGTGTTGACCTCATCATCTGACCGTGGTTCAAAATTACAAGGTGTTGTCCTCGGATCTTTCCCTTCGGCAGAGATCTCCGACTGTCGCCAATAGCACACTTACTCCAGTACGATGTAAATTCAACTACCAAACCTTTTGATGAAAATGGTAATATTGATATTTCAGTGTATTTGAGCTTACCACAAAAGAGGGTCTTGCATACCTGCCAACTGTTCCGAAAAAAATATTTTTCCCGGTCTTCCAGATGGAAAAAAATATCTTCCTGGTTTTTCTTTTAAATGTTAGAAATTTTCAAATGATCAAAACATGTCATGGTCCACGTCGGGTCAATCCATGGAGTAACGATATTGCATATATGCCAACTTTTCCGGAAAAAAACACTGGGGTTTTCGTCATTTCGGAAGGAAAAATTATTTTTCTTTTGGGAGAAAGTTTTTATGTCGACAATTTCAAGCAACCATGAAAAAAACATCGGTATCAGTGGCTGCTAGATTGTAAAAACCTTCTTCGGCACACATTTTAAAGAAAAACCCACTAATAAACCTCAAACACTCAGAAAAAATCGAATTGCTTATTTTTTGCTATTATTTGGCGCAATTTTGTGTAAAATATCACCAAATCCGTGTCGCTGAGTTCAAACTGCCACCAGTAGCACGTTGTCTTATTCCAGTCCGACTTAATTCAACTAGCAACCAACTCTCTATCACCAAGCGTAATTGCAGTAGTAGAGAGCAGGATTTACTCTTTATGTTCAATTTGGCGCTTTCATTAATTTTTAATTAATAATTATTTTTAAGCATTTTTCATTTCTGACAGTGGCAGATTCATGTCGCAAAAAGTCTTAATGATTTTTTTTTCTTGGCAGGTTATGGTCTTGTGTGTGTGTGTGTGTGTGTGTGTGTTCGTTTTGAGAAATTCGTGAGCTGCAAAGCCCTACATGAAGTCAACTACATATCTGCATTGGTGGTTTTTGGAAAAAAGTTCTCTTACGGAAGTAACGACTCAATAAAAGTACGCAATGAAAAAAATAACAATGAATTTATTATTTTCTCTAATGTTGTTGAGAAATAAAATATATTATGTTTATTAGGTTGTTTACAGAAAGAAAAGTTGAATTTTAAGCATTTGACATAGTTTTCGAACATAAATCTTAACATAGAGAACAGATGCTATCACCAAAAGTGAAAATTTTCCGGTATTATACAGTGGAATAAAAGAATATGTTTCTGTCCAACGAACATTGTTTCATAGTTGCCGTCGTTAACTGCTCTCGCCGATGATCTCATCCCAAACAACACAATAAATAACGAGTAAAAAGAGTTCTTTAATCTCCAGTCATCATTTCCATGAACTCTGCAATGAAAAGAGTGCGTTATTATGCGCTTTTCGCTACTACTCATAACACAATTTACAGGAAGAAATTTAAAGTCTCCCAAGTAACCTACAACACATGCTACACCGACAATTTCCAACACATTGAAAAATGAGCGCTTATTATATTGTTTAACAGCGCCCATAGCATCTGCGCTAAGATATCCACCAATAGCAAAGTGTCGTTGCTCACATTTCATATGTTATTTCAATACATTTATAATGAATATAACATCCATATTCAATAAATGGATTTCATGCCTCTAATAAAAATAAAATAATCTGAAAATATATAACAGTATTTTGTTTTCATTTACTGGTGTTAATTCTTAGTCCCAACAAGCACACATCAGTGATGTTACCACAATGTTCCCTTGTTCAAAGGCGATTCGGCATTTTTTGACACTAAATCTATTTTCGCTGATGTTTTCTTTTTCCTGTATTTCTTTAATCCATATTTCTCATTGCTTTCAGTAATCAGACTGAGAGTTAAGATTTTAGTGTAGTTAAGTAATATTATACAGCTCCATAGCTGAAATCAAGCATATTTAAACTAAGCCTCAAAACTGATACATTTATTGTTCGTTCCCTTAGCCCTCAGTATAGTGTTTGAAAAAATGTGATTAAATAAATTTTTAAATGTTTTCTATCATAATTTCTTAGATGCCTATTTGTGCATAGATTGTGAGTAGACTTTCAACCGATGAATACATTTGATGCAGATTCTGACAAAAGTAGGCGCAATCGCGTTTTTATGAAAACTTCTTACATGCATCTTCATTAAATATTACTTGATTGTAACTTTACGGTGGATTTAAATGTAAAATCATCCTAATTGGAGATTATTACCAATATAATTATTTCTGTTGAAATATTTTCAGAAATCAAGTCTTTGGATTTCATTTGTGAAGTCTTAGAGGTACACATAAAATGTACAGCAACTTCCCGAATTTTAATAAGAGAGGAAATCATTTAAAAAAATGAAAGATTAAAAATAATTTGGGGGATATATGGATTTGGTTATTTTGAATTATAAACACTAAAACAATATTTATGGAAATATTTGTTATAATTAGGTTACTACTTATATATATATATATATATATATATATATATATATATATATATATATATATATATATATATATATATATATATATATATATATATATATATATATATATATATATATATATATATATATATATATATATATATAAGAGTGAAAAATTTCATTAAACCTATTAAAAATTATACATACTCGGAAGAGATTATTTCTGAATTAAGTTTTACGAATTATTTCCTTCAAGACAAGGCATTTTACAAGTACGCAAAGTGAGATTCAGAGCGTCTTTCACGGGTAGGTATGTAGAAAGCTATTATGAAATTTCCATATCGACGTTTCCTGATCAAAAATAAATTTCAGTTCATATTGGCCATCTAGTGATTGAAGATTTCTCTACCCGAAAAATATTTTAGGAACAAAAGACCAATGTGAAATCAAGGGAAAGTTTAGGAAACTCGTAAGAATCCCTAACGTTTTGCAGTTCTTACTTTACTCGAACGTTTTACTTAGAAGCAAGTAAATAAACTATTACAGATTTGAAAAACCTAGCACTATGAAAAAATTTTAAAATGCTAAAAGGAAATTTATTAATTAATACTTGATAGAGATATTTCATTAGGTTTTCTCTGAAATAAAGCATTGTATAAAAGGGTTGTAGGTGTATGGAAGAGTGTGATGGATTTGTACCTCTGCACAATTATAATAATAAATGGACAGTAAGAACATATATAGAACAGTGCTCGACCCATACAAGGGAGAGGAGCTTGGAGGCTGCAAATGTAAAAAGTTTTTGTACTGCATTGTGTTGTCTGTTTTAATTTTACATTTGTAATAAAGCTGTACAAGTTACAAAAGGGAAGAGGGAAATATAGTTTATACATTGAGTAGTACTTGGAATATTATTTGTAATTTAATGACGAACCCGTCATCTAAACTGGGACATAGTGTGACACCGTAACTGATGCTTAGTGCGTCACTTAAACTGGTGCTTGGAGACTTCATCTAAACTGATATTCAGGCCATGTGGAAGGGGCTGGAACTGTGGATTGCAATTTTTCTTGCCGACGTCATACTTGGGAATATTTTAGGCATCGACTTAGATTCTTTCAAATGAAAACTAAATTTGTGAAATGAAGCTCAAGTGCCGATCACAGAAAAAATACATTACCTTCGAAATCGACGGTTCCTGAACCGTCAGTATCAATTTCTGCGATCATCTCGTCCAACTCATCTTCTGTCAGTTTGTCGTCCAGTGCTCGCAAGATCTCCCTCAGGTCTATGACGTTAATATACCCGTTCCCTTCTTTATCGTACATACGAAACGCCTCTCTAAGTTCTTCTTGCATGGCCTCCGAGTCCTCCTCCACCAAGAACCGAGATGTCAACGCCAAGAACTCATCGAACTCCAACTCACCACTACCTGCAAACAAGACCTCGATTAATATCGTCCTAAATAAATTGATCCGTTTTGGTATAGGTAAGTCCGTCTATTGCATTTGCAGCCTACCCGGCATTAGATTAGATGTGAGTGAAAATCTTACTTATCTCTATTGCATTTAAAATTGACAGACATTTATGTTCAAAATAGATCCATTGACCTATGAGAGGAATTTTCAGTGTAAACAAACACCAGATGATCTGCGTAGATTTTATACTGCAGTTCCCGCGAGAAGGCTGCCTACCATGGTTAGCTAACGTGCGGCGGATCTCCATATAGATAGTTTATCCCTCTCCAACTTCGGAATCGAACAATAAACTCGGTGTCAGAATCAGCACTGAAGGCGCCAATTGAGGAAGGGATTTGTTTACCCGTTTCTACTAGTCCCTTAATTCAACTAATAGACTCATTCAAACCACATGACCCAACTACCTTCTCGCGGGAGTCGGACTATACTTCTGTCCAAATGCTCTCCCACAATACATACAGATCAGGGTTACCTTTTAAAATGTAGTTTATCGCCGTTTTATTACGTTTGGCGTTTAATCTAATTGGTGTTGACCAATCAATTCGAAATTTATTCTTTGAAATTTTTGTTGTCGAAGTGCCGAAATCGGATTCAGAAGACAAGCCATCCTGTTCAGAATATGTACAAGAAACACATCTTCACAGAAACACTACCACTATATATATTTAGCTTCACAGAAAGTATAATGTGTGAGTTAAAATCTTACTTTTCTCATTAAGTTCAAAATATATCCAGTGACCTTTGTATCGTCGGTTTGAAACGTATTTGTTTGGCACTTGTATGATACAGGTCTGATTGTAGTTGATTAAGAGCAAAATGTACTGAAAATTTGCAGTTCAGCTCAAATTTGGAGCACTTTTGTTTTGAGAAGTTGGAGGCTGTATACAGATTGAATTGCCAGAAATTTATCAGCAGCCTAACTGCACATATAGAATCCCAAATTATAAAGAAAATATCAATGAGTTAAATAAATTTTTGAACCACCCTGATAAATCCTACAGATATGTCATTGAAATGAAATGAAAAAAAGCATTAATTGTCTATAGATTTCTTTTATACGAAATTCTCAAACGTGGAGAGAGAGAGAGCTATTTAAATATTAAACAAATCCATTTCATATATCAGTATATTGTGCTAGTAAAGGAATTAAACTTGTGGAGTTTTACGAAATAAATAGTGATTACATTAGACGAGTGTATAGATTAAATATGCTAAGTTAAATGTAGGTATTGACTTAACGTCGTACTGCGGTAACACAACGGGCAATTGGCGACGTTCCGAGATCAATCCCTAAGGAAAAAATTCGAGGGATTTCCTCCTCGGGATTTTGAACCACGGTCAGATGACAAGGTCAACACCTAAGCTCTAGGTTAAAGGTACTGTACACAGTCGTACATAAGCGATTGATGTGTGGAACTCAATACTGACCGTCAGCATCAATCTCCAATATTAGCTCTTTTAGCTCACTTTCCACGAACTGCTGCCCGAGAGTCCTGAGGATAGTGGAAACCATAGATGTGTTGATGGATCCCTTCTTTTCTTTGTCGAACATGTCGAAGGCCTTCTTCAACACTGGAAGAACACAATATGAGTTTGTGAGAACATACATTTTTTCATATACGTTCACTAATAAAGGAGATTCAGATTGGACCCTACGGTTATCTGTTTAACCGCTTGTCAGAGAAACGTTTCCTATAATAAGGGAGGTAGGTATTTTAATTAACGTCACACTGGAGCAACACAACGGGCTATTGGTGACGGCCCGGGATCAATCCCAAAGGGAAAGATCCGAGGACACGTAATTTTGAACCACGATCAGATGACGAGGCAACACCTGAGCTGGCACCCCACCACGCCAACGTGAGGACATTTGAGGCCACGACGGATTTAACGTGCACCAGTCCCCTTTGTACACGACGGTCTTTGGCTGGATTCGAACTCCCAACCTACCGGTTGCTAGTCCGTTACTTTCCCAACCGGGCTACCGCGGTTCTCCGATAATAAGAAATTGTGTTCGAACCATGTATAAATGTTAGATACATTATTTTTCAGGGGCCGCAAACACACAAACTTACATTTTTTGTAGTCTCCCTAGGATGAAATTCTAAGTCGCAAATATGTCCTCCTACGTTTAATTAATCAAATGAAAGATTTCTCATGATTCTAAGTAGAATTTTAGACGAGATTTTATGAATTTAAAATTTTAGCATTTATTCCCAGTGTAAAGGTGCATTTCAAATGGGAGAAAATTAGCTAATACTTTGATTAAATTCGCAATTCATTTCATGCTCGATCCCTTAAATAATCACTTATTTCACAAAAGTAACATGTAAAGTTTTTACAAATTTATATTTAATTTATCAATTGCCTTTTGGTGGTCAGTCGACGAGCTGCTCAATAGAAGTCTGAAGTGATATAATATCTTTAAAAACACTATCTACAGTATTTGAAACTGTATTGTCAAAAATTTTAGGGCAGTTCTTGAGGTGGTCTCCAGTTATTTAATCCAGTACTCAGAAGACAGACAGCTGATTTCGCTACTCCGAAAAAACGCGGTGCAAAGTGCCTTTGTAAATAGTCATGTACAAAGAAGTCGAAAGTAAGCGACTCCGAAAAATACGAGCTTTGTTTTTCAATAAAACATTCAATTTCTTTCCTGTAGACATCTCTTTTTAATTTTAAAATGTATGTCCTTATAAACGAGCATATAAGCCTCTTGATGTTACGTAGAGGCAATGGTGTGTTTATTTGAGGTAAATGTACTCCAGCCTTAGCTAATTGGTCAGCTTTTACTGTTTATATACCTCACTGACATGGGATCCACTGCAAGGGAATTTTTTTCTTGGTCTACCATGGGTGGTTTAGTTTTTCTTTACAATGACGCTCAGAGTCATATTCTCTAAGTAGCTTTGCTTGGAAAATTGGGCTGCCCCTATTGATTACAAAGTCGTCAGTCTTTTAGCAAGAACAGGAGATAACACGAGCAAGCGACTGACATCACCCCCGCAGGTAAAGTGGTACAAGTCGTAAAGCTTAAATGTTGGTAAATGTGAACATTCCACTTATGTGCATGAAAATTTTTCGTTTGACAAATTAGATACAGAAAAATATTTTTACATGGTAGTTTCTGGATAATGGCTTATATAAAATTTTCAAATATTTATTCATATATAACCCCTTGTAAAATAAAAGTATGTCCATTTGTACTTGACTCGAATACTTTTACGATTCAAAGTATGTTTCTGCGACAGTTTAAAAGATAATCATCACAACATTGAATCACCTGGTATATTTGCATTTAGACTTCGAAAAATAATCGGATAGAAAGTTACTACACTTAAAATATATATGTGACTCTAAATGTAAATTATATTTATGGAGAATTTTATCTCAAATTTTAATTCGAATTGCTGGTTCTAAAAATGATAGTCATTTAATTATCCTACTTTCATATTTCAATTTGTTTCCACTTTCTTTTCTACAATTTGAGAAGTAGGAAATAGGATGAATAAAAAGTCTTACAATATTTTTAATTAATTTTTCTTATGCATTAAGTATTCATAAACAGAAAAACCTATAAAATACATGTACACCCATATATCACAGGCTCGTAAAGTGGAGTATTATGCCGAAAGCTTAAGGAGCATCGAACATTATTTGTCATTGGTGCACTCAGTGGAATACTGCTTTCGAATAATTGTTTTTAATTTTTGTTATATATTGCAGTAACAATGATTACTTCTGGGTGTAGCTGATAGCTATAAAAATAAAAAAAAATCATGCATGTATAATTTAGACTATTTGATTGTTAATTTTTATACCATGCACTCAATATTAAAATTATTTACAAAATTCTCTTCTGTAATAGAATATAGACAATAGTTATTATTTCATTTTCTATTTATTTCATCATTTAGAGATTTATACCAATTTTTAAATTAATCTGACGAAGATTTTATCATATCCGACTTTCGTACCTACTGGAAATTATGAAGCCTGTGGCCAATTTGATATGGAGACAGCCCCTTAACTAATCGTTAAATTAATTTATAGATCCTAATCCTTATTGAATGGTATCTTTGAATGTGTTCTACTATGGATGATGCACGACTAAAGAGGTATGATTAGTTTTTCTCCGTACGTAATAAATTAGTTTTATGTGTCTTAATTTTGAAATCAATTTCTTAATTTTAAAATTTGTAAGTTTAATATAATGTTGTATTTCTAAACTTTTATCTTCCAATTATCGAGGAAGTCGCCCTGACTCAGTGGGATCGCCCACTGTGCTAGCATTTCCTGCGAGTTGTAGGCGGTGCAGGTTCGATTTATCCTAAGGTATATTTCTCTTCTGTGTCATTAAAGCTTTCCTTTGTGTGTGCATGTCCATTAGTTTGACGTGGTTTGGAGCGGCGTGGCCAAATATAGTACCTTGCGCCATAAAACCCAACCAGCCAAACCAATTCTTGAATATTATTTTACAACATTTTATGTATAATCTATAATTCCAATTGCCAAATAGCTCCTCCTGCAGTGGAACTACAGGAGTAGATTGCAAAGAAAATAACTCAAAATGGTAAATTCTTGTACCCTTTGATTCAAAATATACCGCAACTAGTATAAATATCCATGAGTTCAAGATAATTTCAGAACTTCCTATTGATGGAAAGAGTAAATGTTGACGTTGAACACGCTTGAAGAAAGATCTAGAATGAATCTGTAAACACAGTCGTAACCCAGATAGTTGGCACGGTAGCGCGACAACCGCTTCCATTGTGGCGCAAGGGACAATTGAAGAACAAAGTTCATATCCTACATTTCATTCGTAACAGAACACTGGGTCTGGAGAAGACGCCAAATTTGGCCTCACCCACCCAGAGGGGAGCGCTAGATTCTTATTTATATCCACGAACTGCTGGTGCAGCGAGTTGTGGGGTGGAAGAGGCAGAACTCTGCATCTACCTGTTGGGATGCGTGCACATTCTGTTTCTCGGAATGAGAACCCACAAGTATAATTTTAGTGTCTTAAAAACCAAGGATCTTAGTTTACATTTAGTTTCAGTATCTTGGGAAACGCGATGACTTCGGCATAAACGTTTTTTCACCTTATTTATCTAACCATGGTTTTATAGGATGCTTTCAAATGCCAGGCATTCGTCATCATGCAACTTTTGGTCACGCCATTTTTGATCTCCCAATATCTGAATTTTACATCTTAAGTGCACTGTCCTTAAGTGTACGCGTCTAAATGATTAAAGCTCATAAACTGGTTCATAGGTATTACCTCTGGATGGTAGTATCGACGAGGTATCTCGTCATAAGCACAACTTTCCAGATCTTGATGGACGAGGTATCTCGTCATTAGAAAAACTGACCAGATCTTGATCCCGTCATCATCAAAGAATCGGCAATATCTGACTTCGAAAAAACTGGCCAGATCTTGATGACGAGAAGACATCACGTCATTAGCAAAATTGGTCAGATCTTGATGGACGAGATATCTCGTCGAAACTACTTAGAGGGTTAAGAGTGGCACCAAAGAATACACCGAGGAGTATCAGCATGTCCAATACGAAAGAAATATTCACGCAAGTATTCTCGATCAATCAAAAGAGTCTCCGAGGTATAGTAAACTTTCCTAGGGCTTACTAGAAGTAGATTTAGAAGCTGGAGCAAAGAAATTAACATACGTTTGATATTGAGACGAATGGAATGTCGTGGGAAAACTGTTTTTAAGAGACCTTGGCTTTTTTTCCCCATGCCCTCTAGCCAAAACCTCGACCCTAAAGTTGAATAAACAAGGAAATTCTTCGCTTTTCTTTCCTAAATTTAAAAATTTCTTCTTTTGAGACAGGAAGCAATGAACTTACATTAAATTTATTTTTCTGTACTTTTAAAACTTGAATTTTTTTCGTCTAAATCGTTTTGTTTATAACACGCCATTTTAATGATACGCTTCGATTATAGTTTGTGGAATTGTCTTAAGGTTTAACAAATCTATATACATGGTCAAAACTAGAACTGCCAAAAAAAAATGTAAAATATATTTTACACCATTCTATGAGATTTATATATATTTAATTCTGGTGATAAGGTATTTTATTACAGTCCATAAAAACATGAAAAAAATTAGTAGAATATCATTAAAATGGATATACTGTATTTAAAAGCATTTACTTAACTTGGAACTTAAAAAATAAAATAACTTAAAGCATTTAAGGATGAAAAATTAACGGTTTCATCTTCAGAAAAGTTTATCGTATGAATACATAAATATAAATTTAGGTTGATAAAAATTTAACAAACATGTGTGTTATTTATATACTTTTTAGAAAAAGTTAATTTAATTTGAAATTTTGGAAGTCTCATTTTAAGAAAAATAGAAGGACTTTACAACATGCAAGCTTATTGTCATGATTACATGATTTAATTTTTAATAATCATATTTTTTTTATTAATGATATTCTACATCACCGTACATTGTAATATTGAGTGATTCATGTACTTAAATGCAAAGAATTTAAATTTTAAAATGTGCTTATATCTTTTTCAGGTATTACATCACTATTTGAAGAAATATTTGCTGTCGAACAATATTAAGACCTACTGGTTTTTGTTGCATTAGCTATGTTTTGTGCGACCTCATAACTATATTCACTTAAGGGAGAAAACTAATCTTAATTATTACAGGGAAGCGATTTTGCTGTTAATTTCTTAGGTTTTTCAAAGAAAAATTAAATGAATGCTTCTTTAATTGAATACCTAATTTACATGATATAGTAAATTGAGCAAGTTTTATATGAATTCTACAATTTACATTTCTCACAAAACCTCTATTATTCACGAAACTTATCAAGTTCAATGTATAATATAACCCGTATGAAATGTCGTTTTTAAAATGCATTGTATTATTTTAGTCAGCAAATGCTTTAGCAGTTTCACCTTCAGAGAACTTCTTACCTCGTTTTTATGTATGATTTCATAAGATATTGTATTTGCCGTCAATATTTAGCAAATGTGCTACGAAATGGGGATACGGCGTGAGTTAGGAATTCAAACCGCATTATAAGTATTTGGAGTAGAAGATTCCGGATTTAGAAACAGTGAAATGGCATTCTTCTCTGTGTCTCTCTACCGACCGAACTAAAAATACATTGCTCCCGCTAGCACCTACTTTAAACAAACTGATATCTAGGTTTATTTGAATATGATTTCACTTCTTATCGCATCTCTTAATAAGTTAATCTTTCAAGGTTTTCATTAAGGCACTTGAATATAGAGGCATTTAGTTTTGACGATGAATGTGCAGTTTTTTCTCACTCTTTTATTTCAATAAATATTTATGCTATTTTTCATCTCTCTTTGCGTTGTTATCAATTTGTTCTATATCGAAATTGTACGCATAAAAATGCTACACGAACTTTTTCAATTATGAAATCTTTAAACTAATAATTTAATCTTTTAAGCCCACTAATAACGGTCCCCATTTAACCCTCCTGATGATTGTTTTGACAAGGTATCTATCTCATCATTAGTAAAACTGACAAGATCTTGATGAACTAGATATCTCATCCAACAAGATCGTGTCGTCTCTCGTTATTAGAAGAAAACTGTCTAAATCTAGATTTCTCATTATAAAAAGACGGCAATATCTTGATGACGAGATATCTCGTCATCAGAAAAAGTGGTCAGATCTTTATGGACGAAATATCCCTTCGAAACCACTTGGAGGGTTAAACGTTCGTTGAATATCTCAGGATACTATCAAAGTTCAACTATTCTTGTTGACCTGTAGTTCTTTTCACTGTATTAAACCGTATTCACTTCAAAAAATTACAACTGTTGTTAAATAAACTGTATATGTGAATTATAGTTACTGGTATTAATAGCTGCATTCTTCATTAAAATTCGAATTAGAGAGAAAATACAACGAGAAGTTATGGATGATTTTTTTCTAGAACTTTTACATTCCTGCACTCTTTATAAAAACGCTCTGTATGTTGTATAAGATCTATACTCGAATACCGTAAATCTCAAAGTCGAATACGTAAAACACTCGAAGTATCTTAACTCCCAATAGAAATCGAAACAAACATCATCAGAAACAGATGGAAATCTTCCATATTAATTTATATCTAATATTGTTTGCTAAGCATTTTTAAACTTTTGTGAGAGTTGTAATTGAGCCCAAATTAATCTGAACACATAGAAATTAAAAAGCAATTGATTCAACACATGCACTCATATGCATACATACATTGTGACGTATGTGTTATATAAAACATATTTTTTTCAGATCGCGATGTAATAATTTAATATAAATAAATTACCCCTATTTTAAAAATTAAAATAAGACCGGGGTGATTTGATTGAGAATAAAATTGTTAAATCTTCAGTGATAGTGAATATTTAGCAATTAAAAACTGACAACAATTAAATTACGCTATTATTAATTTGTTCTAATATATGTATAAGTATGTTTACTTATATCATGTTCTATTTGTAATGGAGTTCAATTACTAGTGTTAGAATAGATGTTATTAAAATCAAGCATTTCTCCAATTCAAAGGCGCTAATGAAATATATATAACGCATATTTGATCTTTAGTTATAAGACTTTGTTATGTAAATACTTAAACTAACGTAATCATCAAACTATTTGGTTATTTTCTACACTAGTGATGCCAAACTGTCGGATCCTTGTAACTTCTTCATTGGAATACATTATTTTAGGATTTTTTATGGTATATCCCAATCTAAACACAATTACAAATTAAAATAAATTTTCAAATATTATAATTGTATAAATAAGCGTTTAATATTATGTGTTCCAATCAGCAATTGATTTCGTTTGTAACCTAAGTTAACGAGCTAGAATAATTCAGATTGGAAGGCGAACTGTTATATCAGCATAGAGCTATCCAATATTAAGAATTTTTTCGAATTATTTTGTATGGGATTTTACGTTCTGTCAATATTTTTTATCTTGTAAAATAGAATTTATCTAGAAAAAAATCAAACATGCATAAATTATTATGTATTAATTCTGTTTATGTTCATGAATTTATTTTAACAAAAATTCTATTTCACGTTTATAAATTCTTGATAGATAAAATGGACAGAAAATTGGATAATTTAACCAGCGTTACTGATCCGATTGAGTTTGAAAATAACCTGATCAAATTATAACTAATGACAATATTAAGGCAAAGGTAATGCATCCAAGATAATAATACCGTTCTTATAATAGCGCTGTATGAAACATTTGTTTTTATGAAAGTTCAAACTTATTTTACAATTTATGAAATTGTTTATTATAATGTAATGTAATGTTTATTATATTGTTCAATATAATTTATTTGGTAAAGAAACATGATTTGTTTTATATTATAAACGATAAATATTTAGAAAATTAAAATTATAAATTTCTTAAAATGTATATGTAGGAAGTCAACGAATTATTCACGAACTTTATAACGAACTTTAATAAAAAAATAGATTTGATGTTTGATGTTGTGCCAAAAGGGAAAATGGAACAATTATCCAAGCAAATAACGTACGTTTTTAAACACACTAATCTTATTCGGGATTTGATTTTTCATCAAAATTAGGAATACGAAAGTTGAAATTCATTAATTTAATTTTTACTTTCTTATTTCGATTGCTAGTTTAATGTTAAATATTTTATGCATCTTTCAAATTGTAGCCATTAATGACACATTTTTAAAACTTTACTATTTCAGTAATGTATATTTAAATTTTATTTTTAATTTGAAAACTTTAATCTACCAGCATTTTTATCAAAGTACGTTAATTAATGTGTACTAAAGCAAATTAAATTATTATACTGTGATTATTTTCAGAATTCTTCAAAGTATTTTATCATTAACTTGTAAAATTCGCCATTATATTTAATAGGAGATCTTATATTAGAGAATAATAAAAATAAGCTTAATTAAATAAAATAAGGGAAATTTGTAAAAAGTTCGAAACCTGAAAAATTACAGATGATTTTCGTTACATATAATGCATCAAGTATCTACACATGATTATATTTAGATAAACAGATCTAATCTAAGTCAAAATTGATAAACCTCCAAAGCAAAGTCTAATGATTTTAAAACTTCGTCAAAGCAAAGAATTCATCAATGTAAAAATCTACAGTGGCAAGGCGTCCACCATCATCAGGACAGAAGTGATGATGGTGGACGCCTTTCTTCACCCAAATGACCACTGAAGATCTTTTACATTGATGAAGATTTTTTTGCTTTGACGAAGTTTAAAATCATTATTAGTCATTGTATTGAAGGCCTTTCAATTTTGATTATGTGTTTACTTTGTCTATTGATAAATTCATGAAAGTAATTTAGTTGGAAAGGCTGGAATTGTTAACTAAAATATTTTTTGCTGAGATTTCATGCACTCTCAGTTCTAAATATTTATAACGTGGGTTATCTTCAAATAATTTTATAAATTTCATAGTTTTAGTATGATTATAATAGATTAAAAAATTGCATCCTGTTCATGATATAAAAAATTTTAGTTAATGAAATAAAATGCTAAATAATACACAAATAAATTTTGCTAAATATATCCTATTTATTGCAAGTATTTACTATTGGAGATGCGTGTTAATGAAAAGGCAAATAGTTCTACTCCAATATTCATACAATAAAAAAAATCTAATAAGAATATTTGCAGTTTAAAAAACATCCTACTTATGAAAAAGAAATTGTAGAAATAAAAGAAGTAATACATTTTTTCAAAGAAATTATTATTTTCAGATTGGTAATATTAATTGTATTACTTTATAAAATAATTAAATTATAATAATACATACTCTCGACTTGTTCTTTGCTTAGTTCCTCAACCTGAAATGAGATAGATATAGTTTAGATCACGTTACAAAAAGTAAACAGACGCTTACAGTACTGATGTGTATGAAATTATTCTAAATTATAAAATTCAAATTTTTTATTTTGAATCCTTAAGTTATTTTTGTAATTTATGTTTGGCTTGAATTCAGGGATAATATATTTAAATAATGTTTTCTTACTATTTTAGAATATTTTTTCAAAGTTGATGAATCGTGTTATAAGCACTCAAATGTGATGTTTAATATTTACTTTTTATGAGTTTTATATAAAGTTTCTGTAATATATCTGTAATTTTAATATTTAAATACATTGTTCGTGAAAAGTGTTAGAAATATAGTTACACAAGTGTTAAATTTAGAATGTTTATGAAAACATTGTACTCTAAAAATCAATAGTTAAAATAAGTGTAATTTGTATAATACATGAATGAATTACGGCGTGTTTAGTTGTATTTTATTAACATTTTTGTATAATCCATGATTTTATTTATGAATAAAGAATAAATATTTTAAAAGTTAACAGGCGAAAGCGTTTTGGTAATCCTGAAATTTAATGGAATTATAGTAAAAAATATCTTGGACATATGCTTTATCTTAGATACAAAATAAAATACGAACTTGCGAATTATTGATATTCCTCTTTTAAAAAACACAAAAAGTGTTGTTTAAAATGAGTGCTCTGGACAGTTTTAGGATTTCATGTAAAATCAATTTATTTCGTAAAACAAATTGAAATAATAGTCCATTTGAAATATATGGAAAATTAACAAAATGAAATTACTTTCTTTTCAATAGATAGCACTTATAACAACTTCCGTAGTACATAAATGTGTGCAGTAAAAGATGCGATTAGAAGCAGGTAATCTTTTTTTCTTTTGATGAATTTTTTAACATAGCAATTACACTTTTCCAGAGTGCATTTTGCGTGTTGTGGTATTAAGAGATTTATTTTTACGGTATTGAGTACTAGATGTCCTTCCAAATTTTATAATAATTCATTGACCTTACTAACATGTAACATTAATTTTGTATGAAAAAAGTATTTAATTATTTTTAAAGTATATTAATTTATTTATTAAACTGTTATCGATTTGATTTCCTTTTATGTTTCTACAGACGTGATTTTAAAAGGAAAATTATCTTGTAGTTTTTAGGAATAGTGTAAAATACTTTTTAGTTAAAAAGTGTAGTGATATCAGATTTTTCTTTACAGGCTTTAGAAAAGCTATCCCACAGTCAAATCTTCAACTTAATAATTAATTATTTATTTTTAATTCATGCTACATTTAAATATTTTTTACAAAAATTTGACATCATTTTATAAATTTGTTTTTCAGACGTTTAATTTGAAAATAAAATGCAGAAGGAACGGTGCAAAATATTTTTTATTAAAAAGGGCAATGGATCTGATGCTTATTGGTTTTGAAAGGAACTTTCACTTGTTTGTTTTGTATTGATTCACACGATTTGTGTCAATCTTCTGCACTCAATAAAATCAATGCGAACGAAAATATTTAATTTTAAATTTTGGAAAATAAAAATAAATATTCAGAACATTGCGTTCTGATCTTTTAGAATCTTAGGCGCTTATTTTCACACCGTACCGTGCAACAAACAAATAGAACTGTACACATCAATATACTTTGGAAGATAGGAAATTTTCAAAAAATCGGTCCACGTACCATTTTGGCGGATGTTAAGTCTCCTTTCAAGCGGCACTGAGACACAAACCAAAGATGAGAAACGGCGAGTGGTATTTGCAACCGAGTCTACCTCCCCAAACTCGATCTCGTTTTCGCAGGGGTGCCTGGGAGAAAAAATCGGGACGGTAAGAAAAATCTTCCCCGTGCGACACCCATTTTCGTGCAAGTCACGTGGTCCGCAATGCAAGGTCGTCTAGTGTTTCCGAATGCGAACGTTTAAATTTAGAATTGGCCGATTTCCTCCCCCCCCCCCAAGATGTTCCTAACTCTGGTAGTGGCATACTCTTCCTCCACCTCGAGCTGCATGGAGTACGTACCCCCACACGATAACGAGAGTCAAAGCGAAATGTTTGAGATCCAAATTTTTTTTACATCACAGGTGACATTAGGCGTTGTGACGCAGCCTGGAATTATTTGGAATGCGCTCTGGAGTTTTATAATGCGCAGTTATGTTTGGATCTAAGTTAGCGAAATGAACCTGCACTTGAACGATCAACTGAGAGATTACAATACACAGGGTCGATCGAATATTCTTGTCAGCTTTAAAACACCATTGATAAGGGAAATACGAAAAGGGTATTATTTAACCCTCCAGGTGGTTTTGATGAGATATCTCGTCCATCAATTTTGATCTGATCAATTGAACACATCAATTTTATTAATGACGAAATATTTCGTCACCAGATATTGCCGAATGTTTGAGGATGACGAGATCAAGATCTGGTCAGTTTTATTCTAATGACGAGATACCTCGTCGAGACAACCACCAGGAGGGCTAATAACGCAATGTGTTCCTTACAAAAAAAAATGTTTCTCAGGCATAATTTAAAATGTCCTTGTTCTTGATCGCTTCTTTCCAGTTTCGAGAACATTTTGTGCAGTATTAAAACACTGAAGCATTCGATAGTCCCAGAAACATTGAACTTGAATTCAAGTGGTTTAAATTCTGCGATTGAGGTAGGACTATACGGTTGGTTTCGTGTTTTATAGCGCAAAAGGGCCATGTTTGTCCAAGCTATGAATTCCCGACGGGAACTTGTCGAACTAATGATGCTATGTCAACCATTTTAGGCTACAAGCATAAAACTTTAAACTCTTAGAAATAAATTTGACAAAAATATATTTTCACTTGCAGGAAGTAGGCCAAGGAATCATTTGCAACAAATTTTTATTTCCTTTAAAAACGAGTGTTCTTATGCAGGAATTGACCATCTCTCATACAATCTATTTCTCTACCGTAGGTTGGATTTTATGATGTAAGGATCATATTTGGTCAAATTGCGCTAAACACAAGACAGACAACGTCAAGCAATGAACACACAAGGAAAGTTTTACTGACATAGAAGAGAGAAATACGCCTTAGGTAAGTTACAAGAATCGAACCTGCGCTGTCTATAGGACTAAACGGATATAGGTGTTGTTTCGCAGCCTTATACTCACCGACAAAATATAATTCTATCTGAATGGAAAATTTGCATGAATTTTTCCACGTAGAAAGTATCACGTATCCTTCCATCTTTCATTTTTTCATCACCCAGAACAGTTTCCACTCTACTCTGTCGAACAGACTTCCTGGAAATGCATTACCAAATGAGCGAAAGTCCTTTTTATTAGATGGTGCATGCACGAAATGCTTCTGACATGTATGCGTCTACGAGCAAAATGTTGTTCAATTATGTACGTACTAAATTTAGGAAAGATACGCTCAAGAAATAAAACGATAGTGGCGTTAGTTGGAGAGTAACGAAAGCTTTAAAAATCGAATGTTAACCGTCAAGAAATTCAGAGACGTCATCTGTCGAATGAAATTAAAATAAAAATATTTTTAGTAATTTATACAATGGATTACAGTTTGAGAGAAGATACTTTCGATTATCCTAGAGGACTAGTTTTAAACTTCAAAATGGCGAAAAACTAATTCGGAAATATTTTTTACCTTTTATTATTTTAGAAATAATTGTTGATGGGAGAAAAATGGACAGTTTTAAGTTCATGCGCATTATTCATAATTGATTACCCAATTGATTCTGAGATTCTCTATTGGGAAATCTATATAAAGGCGTAGAACTTGGCCTTAAGCCCACAGTCGAAAAAAGATTCAACGTTGGAATATTCTGTATACGAAGGGAAAATATTCACAAATAGTATAATTTGGTCATTGGTGATTGAAAAAGTTTACCCATGTTTCTTAGTTGTAATAGAACTATTGGATTTAGAAGTACTTTTCTATAAAATAATTTTGATATTCTATGCCAAATAATAGATTATGCGAGAACTATTTTCGCGATAACAATCGTGATATTCAATACTTTATAATCGAACTTGAATATCCTATAAATACATGCACATTACTTCACTGAATGATATTTCCTTAACAAGAAAAGGTTTGTAATAGTTAGAATCATGCACGTGTTTTATAATAACCAAAACATTTTAAATTTGGAATAATTTTGAACAATCCATTTCAGACTAGATTATTCTTCCCTTTTGGTTTTTGCCCCTTGTTACCCTACGCGTATGTAACTGACTGCAACGTAATTTAACAGAACAAATTAAAATGTAAAATACAGGAAAACATTCGTAAAAGAATTTGTTTCAGAAAAGGTTGGGGTCTCTATTCTCTGACAGAAGGGAAGTGGTACAGTAGGTGAAATAACAGAGAAGAGAGCCTGTGTGAGATAGATGAGTGCAAGAACTGTACTTGTGTGTTGTGTTGGTTCATTAATCAGCACGTTGAACCATGAGTTGAAAATCCTGGTTCAAATCCAAGACAGCTCCAGCTTTCGTATTTACAGAAATAGCTTGAGGAAGTGCTAAGGATAGTGTAAGGGAGTGTAACGATTTTAGTTGATTTTCATAATTGGATGCTTTATTTTAATTTTATATGTGGATATTTCATTTTATTTCAATAAATAAATTAAAATTAATTTCACATACCTTTTAAAGATGAAATCATCTTAACATTATTATAAAATATAAATTTCGTAAATGCGCTTTCAGGATGTATCCAATAAATTTAAACTTCAGAATAAAATACTTCTAGTATCCATTCAGGTTATGATTATTGTTGCCATAGTATTATTTAGAATTGCTAGCAAATTATTTCAATTTTCATTTGATCAGCCTTACTTCTATGCACATTAGACTTTTACATCTAAATAACTTTCTTTATTGACAGTTCAATCGTTATATACCACGTTGTATATAAAAATAAAATGTCAAACTTTTTAATATACATATTTTATAGGAACTAGAATTATTTATATAAAAATAGTGTCAAACTTCTTTATGGAAGTAAAAATGCTCAAAGCCCCATATTAGCTATTTTCGTTTATTAACTTGAGATAGAAATCAATACGCTATTATAGCTCATTTTTTAGATCAGCTTAGGCACGAATACTCAAATTTGAGCCTTTATCGCCACTGAGAATAATTTCGACTCGTGGAACCTTCTGACCCCCTCCCTTGTGGAACAGATGTTTCAGGAACTAAAATTATCATACTTAAGAAGAGAAAAGCAAATCGATCTGCTTTGAAACTCATTGAAATGGGGACATTTTGAAACGAAATAAAACATAAGAAAAGAAAAGCATGCAGTTTATTCTAATTCGTGTGATGATTCGACAAAAATAAACACTCGTGACTATAAAAGCATAACAATGAGTGCAATGGAATGATTCCAAAGATGCTGACTGACTTCAGACACCCCAAAACATTGTGTCGGGGGCTGATATGCTTCAGCCACCCCAAGACAATAGAAGTAGAAGTTCGCCACCTTAAGAGCATCATCAATTGAAGTTTAGTAGATTTCATACAAAATTCTACGCCTATCTCTAATGAAAGCTTTGGGGCTGTCGTGGCTCAGTGGGTATGCTCACTGCGCTAGCAACCTTCGAGTTGTAGGCGGCGCAGGTTCGATTCCTGTCAGGTGTATTCCTCCTTGGTTGTATCTCTCTCTTCTCTGTAAATAAAACTTTCATCATGTGTGTCTATTACTTGATATTGCATGTCTTGTGTCTGGCGCAGCATAGCCAAATATGGCCCTTGAACCGTGAAACTCCATCATCCAACTAATGAAAGCTTTTTTGTTTGATTGCAGGTAAAGGAAACAAATTTTATCAAGAGGATACAATTAATCCCAGTTCTGATGGACTAAAATTCCACATTTTTTTCGTAACATAGCAATAAAACGGACAATAGTGTCTGTCCAATTACTATATCGCTTGTTTTCGTGTTCTTACTGGTCACGACTATACCTACAAAATTAATCTGTATAGAATTGCCTTGTCAAACTCTCCTACTTGCCCTCTGTGTGGCCTTTGGGACATGATAGAAATTCATTTCAGTAATCGCTCTGATCGTACTGACGTCGCAGCGAATAATACTGTTGAATAGAGTTACAAATTTTATTTCTGCTTCTAGGCTATCAGTGGGCTGCCAGACAGACTTATGGCGAAAAGGCGGAGGATTAAAAAGAAAACTTTTAATTGGGATGGGACGTTATATTTTAAATGAAAAGAAGATGGAATATCCTCTTTTTGTTTAACATAAAATAACACTACCTGCTATCCATTTTTAGAAACATTGTCTAAGGTAACGAAAACTAAATATTTCGATTTGTTTCAAACAGAAGCATTTACTGAAGTCCTTTCTTCCCGGGGCATTTTAACAAAGCTTAAAAACAAATTACATTTTTTTAATTTTATTTTATTAGATGAAATTTATGATGCACCGTAGTTATGAATTGAGGAGGACGATGTAGCAGAATACGGCGAACGCGGGCTGGTTGTTTGGTTTGTTATATTAAGCAGACATCCTTTACGATAGTGTCGTCAGGCTTATCCAGCAGAGAAGCTGCGAAAGGTTTCGGAATCATATTTATGACCAGAAGTTGTCTAGACACGGTGACATTTTCTTGAGCATCTCGAGTGCTACTCCTCAAGAAAAAAGCCATCCTTCTTGTGCTTGAAGAGGACGTCATCGCTAGGAGATAGTCGAGAATAAAAGGAACTGGAAACGAAAACGCGCTATCAAAATATGCAGCATGATTTAGAATGGATCAGCGATTTGCAACAGGTGATACGCTTAACACCAGTGGTATGTGAAGCATTGTTCATTGCAGTGGTTCTCAACTTTTGTGAGATCATAGCCTGGTTCATTCTTTTTTTATAAGACAAGGGCCCGGTCCCAACAAACTTACTCGTAAAGCCTTTCTACATTTTTAAAAGTCATACATTAAACTAACATAATCATTATCTATGGCACAATTATAATGAGTATTAATGCATTTAGTCTTAGGTGTGGCATGTTGACAAGTTTAAAATTAAATTTTAAATCATAATCAATTACTAGATAAATGAAATCTTTGTAGTGTAAATTACTCAGATGAACATGATTAAATTCATTTGTGTTGATTTTTATTTACATACCTCATTCAAATCGTGAAAAATTTCTATTTCTTTCGTCACAATTAAACAAAGCTCCGTGTCTCTTTTTCATGTTAAAATTAAAATCAGTATTCATATTACTTTAACAAAATTTCGTCACTCAAGTTTCGAAACGACCATTTATACACTGCAATGCGAAAATTGAGAAGAAACAGTATTCAGAAAAAAATTTGAAAACCGAATACTGAGGGGTGGGTTGCTTTGATCTTCGATTTCAGTGGAAAATTTTTCTTTATATTTCCTAGTTGATTGGGGATGAACTTTTCGATACATTTGAATGTTATTCTCCTTTGAATAATTCTACTACAAATATTTATGAATAAAAGATGCTTATGATAAATTCCTGAAGAACCTCTCACAGTCCGGTAGAATTGGTGGCAGGGTCCGGAACCGTGCCGCTGATCGCAGGTTGAGAAACGCTGATCTAGCGCAGAGATTTTCAACCTTTTTCATCTCATGGAACACATAAACTAAAAACAAAATTAAATAAATCGCCAATTTAATCCTTTTCACCAGCCGTAAGGCCATTCTTGGGACACACCGGTTGAAAATCTCTGGTATAGTCGTCCGTGATGAGATTTATTGCCATTAAATTAACTTCCATGCTCACCATAATCGTTTTATTTAATTTTGTAGAATTTGAAAAATCTTAATTTTCTGTATTTCTTATTAACTTTTCATTTTTAAATTTTTAATACCTTTATCATGTCAATAAATAACATTTTTCTTGTGTGCTATCACTCAAAAAATGTGCATCTTTGGTGCGGAAAACTTACTTAAATATAAATATTGATGTCCATAGATCTATACTCAGTTCATAAGTTTAATTTCCGTTCTTAATAATTCTTGATATTAGTAGCAAAATAATTAGAGCATAGGAGTAATAAATACTTCATGAAAAAAAGGTTTGAAAAAGTTAGAATAGGTAGTTGCATTTGCGTCACACTGGAGCAACACAACGGGCTATTGACGACTGTCTGGGATCAATACCGAAGGGAAAGACCCGAGGAAAACCACCTCATAATTTTGAATCACGAGTCAAATGACGAGTTGAATGTTGGTCAGATGACGAGGTTAACACCTGAGCTGGCAGCCCACTCTACACCATGCCAACTTGAGGACATTTAAAGTCATGACAAATTTAATGTGCATCAAACGACGGTTTTTGGATAGATCGAGTTTCGAACCCACAACCCTTCGGTTGTTAATCCGCGATTCTACCAACTGAGCTACCGTGGCCCCAGCTAGAATAGTTGCTTTTCTGATTTCTATTTAACCGGTGTAGAAAATCAGGATTCAAATATTGTATGAGAGGTCAGACGAATCGCACATTTTACATGGGGTTGTATGTATAAAAATTTATACATATAAAATAACCTATTTTATACAACACACGAATAATAAACTTCTAATGTCTTCCAGGAAATATTTTTGCATGGATAAAAGTTCTAAAGTTTCGATCAAAATGGGTTAAGATTGCCATATATGCGTTTCACATAGGTATTAGTTTTATAATTGACTAGCAAAATTGCTCGACCTCACTCGGGTTGAATTGGTTAACTATATATTGAAAGTGACCAAAAAATATTCACTTTTCCCTTTCGTAGAAGAATGCCAAATCATTTAAGTGTGAGTAAAATAATTTTTAACACCTTTTCGACATTTTTATAATTTCTACAACCTACTTCGGACAAAAATCCTATACATGCATATCCATCCATTTAACATATATCGCACCCCTGCTAAAGGTACACTCTTGAACCAGGTTTGCGACATTTTCGAATTTCGCCACCATTAAGGGAAAGATGACAAATTAATTTGACAAAATATTTATTTATCACTAAGTTTGTTTAATAGTGGATACGCGTTTTTTCTTGAAAATTCCGTTTTGCGGCACGTATGCAAAAATAAAAGAACCTGTTTTAAAATCGAATGTCTTCGACACAAAGGTAACCTATTACCATTTTTTTAAATGTTAAATCGATTTGATAGTTTCTTCTAAAAAAAATCACTGTTTTAAGAAAACCTTCCTTATATAAGTTCCTTAAGTCTAGCTTCAATTCGTAAAATAAGCCATTTTGACCTTCTGTTACTATATGACAAAGAATTTGTAATCAAAAGTCCTGGTTCGGATTTTTTTTAACATTAACGTTTTTTCAAAAATGACAAAATTCCATTTAAAATTTGCTTTATTCTAACATATATGGGCCACTTTAAATCAAATACTTTGCGGTGGTGTTGCGCGTAATGAAGAGGAATTACAGTTTAAGATAATAAATATTCAAAACAAAAACAACAGAAAACAGAATTAAAACGAAATAAAAAGTTGGCTAATAAAAGTTCTAAAGATATAAATTCGTGATTCTTTTTATCTCTTCAACTTACAACTAAAAGTTTAGAGAAAACTTAAAAATACGAAATTAATTCCAAGCGAAAGAAACAGAAAATAACACTGCACGTGGCAAACGAACGCGAATTTTTGTTTAGTTGCAAATTATCGTTTGTTCCAAATATAACGGAAATACTTTATAGTTCGCAAAGAAAATAAGGCTCAAAATACAAAAATATTATAATTTAAATTCCGTAAAAATAGTTTGGAAAAATAATTGATTTTTCAGCAGTACTGGTAAAACAATCCACGTAATTGCAGTGCTCAATATACCTTTCAGCTAGTCTAAATATGTAAACAAAGAAATTTTAAATAATGCATTCACTAAACTAAAATGTGGTGTATTAAATATAGAACATTAAAAAATATGTTGAATAAACTTTATGTGATACTTGTACAAACATACAAAATTGAACATCGAGGTTGGTTGATAGGGTTTTATGGCGCAAGCGTTATATTAGGTTTGAGAGAAGTAGAAGCAATTTTCAAAATTCTTAAAATTGAAAATTAAACTAAAATTGAAATCTTTCCGTTTAAGGGTCTTAGGGAAGAACTGGAATTAACGCACTTGATTCAGAGGGTGGGATAGCTGCGGAAAATAACGATTTGCCCTTCTTTTATAGTGCATCTTTCGTTGAAGAGGATATTCAGATACCGCTTTATAAGGAAAAACATCTATAAACTCGTATTTTAAAAAATTTTCAAGGGACTTCTTTGTTAACAAAACAAGCACTAATCCTTATTTCCAATAGAAATACCCAATTTATATGCAAATTTCAAATCTAAATCAAAACTTAACCTCAAATACCTCAGAGATGATGATAAACTTTTTTGACCTGTCGTAAATGAGGCTGTTGCCCCCTCTCTGTCTAAAACAAAATTTACATATTTAAAATGAAGATAAATCGTATTACATAAATAATTAGGTAAAGTATATTAATTCTTTATTGCAATTTTTTATTGATTGCTCATGAAAACTTGCAAAAGACCGAGCTTTGTTAGCGGCTTCTGTTAATGGATCTTCATAACAGAATTAAGAAAAGGTAACTTCTCTGTCTTCTTTTGCACTCATCAGACGCTTGTGAGAAGATAATATTATTGCATTGTCTTTTCTCTGTTTTTTGAATGTTCGACACTATTGCAAGATTATATGGAAGGAAGGATTGACTTAAACGTTGTATTCTAAAGATGAAGAAATTGAAAGCTTTCACTTTATATGCACAGCACTGGAAAATACTTCTGTGACAAGAAAGACTGGAAAACTCTTATAAGGGGCTAAGGAAGGATTTAAAGAAAGGGGAAAATTACAGCTCTTTCCTCCCCTGCAGAAGTATGCCTTGCCATTTGGCAACCAATGGCTGGGTTGGTTGGTAGTTGAAGGTACGTCTCACTGGAGCAACATAGCGGTATATTGGTGACGGTCCGGGATCAAGAGAAAGATCCGATGACAACACCTCGTAATTTGGCGATCAGTGTTAAAATAAGAATATTGAGATTTGATATAGCAAAAAAACCTTCCATGTTTAAAAACATAAAACATTTTGGATTTCTTAGGAGTCGAAATTGTTGAAGAGTTTGTAAAAACATCAAAATAAAATGGGGCGTTGGAACAAAATGAAGGCATTTTTGTTAGATATCATGCAAAACATTTAGTGTGTTATTAACTGTGACCTTAACTGTTTAAATTCTTTTGAATGTGAATGGTAAAAAGTACTTCAACTACTTCTAACCTTGTTCGAATGGCTGTATGTTGCGTTTTTGTTGTCCTGAATAAAGCTGTTATGATCTATGTATTCAATTGGTTGATTAATCTATATATTTAATAGGTTATGGGCTCATCTCTCTTCCACTGAGCAGTAAGAAATTTTTATTAATTTAAAGTAAATCTAGTACTTACGTGAAAATCGTAGACTATTGTTTTTAACTTTACTGTTATCAAAGATGGATTTTAAACCACACATAGATAAGCTCGAAGGACAAGGAAATTGGTCGAAATGGAGGAGACAGATTGAACTGTTGCTTAGACATAATGATGTCCTGGACACTGTAACAGGACAATGCACTGTCCCGACTGATCTTGGAGCAACTGCCGACACAGAAGCATTTACAGCGTATGAAATAGGAGCTGAAGTCATTCAAAAAGAGTGATGCTCTTGCACAATTAATTCTTGTGGGATGCATGAATGATGCAAATCTAGAATTGACAGCGACTTGTGAGTCTGCAAAGTCAATTTGGGACAAGCTGTTGTCTGTGTACGAGCAAAGCTCTGGTCAGCGTGTGGATAGGCTGATGGAAGAATTCTTTAGCAGTGTTAAAGATCCTATGGAGGATATTGTGACTCACGTATCACGTCTGCAAAAGAATTTCTGTGAGCTCAATGACGAACTCAACCGTCTGGTGAAAACAGAACTTCCTGATCTGCTGCTGATGAGTCGAATTATGTCAACGTTACCCCAAGAGTACTTTGAATTTAAAAGTGTCTGGGAGTCTGTCCCAATTGAAGAAAGGACTGTAAATAAGTTGACAGAACGTCTCCGACTCATCGAAATGCGACTTCCAAAGAAGTATGATGACTCTGCAGCCCTTGTTGCCAATAAGAAAAACATTAGTAAAGGAAAGCCTGAAAGGAAGTGTTTCAAATGCCACAAGGTTGGCCACTTTGCTAAAAACTGTCCCAAAAGAACTGATGTTTCTAAGAAGCTTGGAGATGCATTCATGTGTGTGCTTGAAGGTGTTCCAGATGATGAACTGTGGTTAGCTGATTCAGGTGCATCAGCACATATGACAAAAAGAAAAGAATATTTTAATTCTTTTGAACCTTTTGTGACTCCAAGGCCTATCAGAATAGGGAACAGTGAAGACATTTTAGCATACGGTAAAGGAACTGTAAGCGTTGAGATGCTGATACGTGGAAAGTGGGAACAAAATCATCTGACAGATGTGTGGTATGTCCCTAAAATCGACAGAAACCTGTTTTCAGTTGGACAGACCATTGACAAGGGTTTCCATTTTGATGCTGGCAAGGAAAACTGCACATTCTCTAGAAATGGTGTGCAAAGACTGAGAGGTCGAAGGACTTTATGCTCTTGAAATGAGGGTCAGAATGCCTGAAACAGCAGCAAATGTTTATGTTGCATCTCAAGAAGAAAGTGCACAGCTGTGGCATGAAAGACTGTGTCATCAGAACAAGCAACATGTAAAAGAATTTCTTGGTCAACAAGGAATTAAGGTTGCTGTTAAAGAAAATTTTTGTGATGGCTGCATGTTTGGAAAACAACATCGAGCAAGTTTTGGAACTAGATCAGATAGACCAAAAGAGGCAGGAGCACTAATCCATGCTGACGTTTGTGGACCTATGCAGGAAAATTCTGTAGGAGGCTCACGATATTTTGTCTGCTTTAAAGATGATTTTTCGAAGTTTCGTAGAGTATTCTTTATAAAAGCTAAGAGTGAAGTAGTCAACTGTATGAAAACTTTTTTAAGTGAAGTGGAGACTGCTGGACACATTGTCAAAGAGTTCATCAGTGATGGTGGGGGAGAATTCAAGAATGCAGATGTCCGTGAACTTCTTCATGCCAAGGGGATCAACATAAGATATTCCATGCCTTACACTCCTGAGCAAAATGGAGCTGCAGAAAGGGAGAATAGGACTTTGGTGGAGAGTGCAAGGTCCATGCTACATGCAAAGAATCTTCCTGTAAAGCTGTGGGCTGAAGCTGTTAATACAGCTGCATATGTTCTGAATAGAACTGGCCCTACCACCATAAAAGACAAAACACCTGCAGAACTTTGGCTCAAGAAATCTTCTAACATTCATTATCTACGTGTGTTCGGGACAAAGTGCTTTGTGCATGTACCCAAGCAAAGAAGGCAAAAATGGGACTCAAAGAGTGAAAAGGGAATCTTTGTCGGATACTGTGGTGAAAGAGATGGGTATCGTGTCTGGTTGCCAGCTAATAAAATTATCTTGAGTAGAGATGTTGTGTTTGAAAAAGAAGAAACGTTAGAGAAAAAAGTGCAGCTGAGTGTAACGCTGCATGAAAAACCTGTAGTCTCTGAAGATGGTGGGAATGAATCATCAGAGGAAGCAGCAGATGAAGGAGTTGACTTACCACAATCGCCAGAGGAAGCAACAGATGAAGAAGTTAACCAACCACAAACATTTGTTCAAGAAAAGAGAAAAGTCAGGCAACCTGCTTATTTGAAAGATTATGTCCTGCTTGCGCACACAGATGTTCCTCAATCATATTCTTCAGCCATGAAATCAGAAAATGCTAGAGAGTGGTGTCAAGCCATGAAGAGATGGCTTCGTTGGCTGAAAATGAAGTATGGGAACTTGTCAATTTGCCACATGGAAAGAAGATAATATCTAATCGCTGGGTTTTGCGAGTTAAAACCAAACCTGATGGCAGTGTCGACCGATATAAGGCAAGATTTGTGGCTAGGGGCTATGTACAGAAGCATGGGCAGGACTATGATGAAACATTTAGTCCTGTGGCCAGATTCGACACTATTAGAGCAGTATTGAGTGTCGCAGCAGCCGAGAAGCTCCAACTTCTGCAGTTTGACGTGAAAACTGCCTTCCTTTATGGAGAAAAGGAAGAAACATATATGAAGCAGCCTGAAGGGTTCGATGATGGATCGGGGCGTGTATGCATGCTTCACAGGAGTCTATATGGACTTAAACAGGCACCGAGATGCTGGAACAAGAGATTTGTTGACTTCATCAAAAGCCAAGATATGTGTTGCAGCAATGCAGATCCATGTTTGTTCTTCAGGAAAGGGGCAGGTAAAAAACTTGTAGTCGCCATCTACGTGGATGATGGACTGGTAGCTGGGTCTGATGGAGAAGTTTGTAAATTCATAGAGTTATTGAAAACAGAATTTAAAATTACTATTGGTTCCTTGGACTGTTTTCTCGGCATGCAAATCAACCAGTTAAGTAATGGCTCAATTTTCATCACTCAGGCGAGCTATGTTGAGAATATTCTTGACAAGTTTAGATTTTCTGATGCCAACACTGTTGCAACTCCCTGTGAAAAGTGGATTCAAAGTAATGATCAAAAGTTGGATGGAGAAGAACCATATAGGGAAGCAGTAGGTAGCCTTATGTACCTCTCTACAGCGACTCGACCAGATATTGCTTATGCTGTGAGTGTGGTATCGGAGCATCTTGAATCACCAATGCACTCTCATTGGCAGGCTGTTAAGAGAATTTTTAGATACTTGAAAGGCACCATGAACTATGGACTCTTGTATCATTCGGACATACCACCTGGGAAACTTCAAGCTTACAGTGATGCAGATTATGCCGGGGACGTTAAAACAAGGCGCTCAAGATCTGGTGTCCTGAGTATGTACTCTGGTGGTGTTATTACGTGGTCAAGTCGTAAACAACAGAGTGTTGTACTGTCCACCACTGAGGCTGAGTATGTGGCAGCCTGTGAAGCAACAAAAGAAATCATGTGGTTGATGCGATTGTTTAATGAACTGACCACATTGAACTCTATACCAACCATCATGGTTGACAACATGAGTGCTATAAAGCTTGCGAGGAATCCCGAGTTCTACAAGCGATCTAAGCACATTGAAGTGAGGTTTCACTTCGTTCGTGAAAAATACCTGGAAGGTGTAGTTAACATTGAACATGTTTGTAGCGAACAACAACTTGCAGACATCCTGACCAAACCCCTGGCGAAACCTCGCTATCAGTTTTTGTGCAAGAAAATTGGTATTAGTGGATGTATGTTTTGAGAGGAAGTGTTAGATATCATGCAAAACATTTAGTGTGTTATTAACTGTGACCTTAACTGTTTAAATTCTTTTGAATGTGAATGGTAAAAAGTACTTCAACTACTTCTAACCTTGTTCGAATGGCTGTATGTTGCGTTTTTGTTGTCCTGAATAAAGCTGTTATGATCTATGTATTCAATTGGTTGATTAATCTATATATTTAATAATTTTTACTAACTCATATGAGAGAAATCCCCATTTTAATAAACTAAATTTCATTTTGGATTCTGTTAATAAAAACCATTCTTGTATTGTTTGTGATCATCTTCGAACTGTATTTCAAACTCATAACAGTCTCTCATAATTTAAGTATAATTATTTGACACTGCAAGATACGAGTACACAAATTAAAAAATACCCACTCATTTTTTGAAGTTTAGAAGAGTAAACACAAAAGATTTCTTAAATTTATGTGAATGTACTTGATGAATTTGAATCCTTGTTTTCGAACTTTGCCTGACTTCCATTCAATACCTGGGGCCGCCGTGGCTCTGTGGGTATACCCACTGCGCTAACAACCTGTAAGTTATAGGCGGAGTAAATTCGCTTCCTGTCAGGTAAAATTCCTCCCTGAGTGTATTTCTCTCTCATGTGTTAGTAAAGCTTTTTGTGTGTGTGCTATGTCCATTGCTTAATGTTGTCTTGTGCTTGGCGCAACATGGTCAAATATGGCCCTTGTGCCATAAAGCCCATCCATCCATTCAATACATAGGTATTGACCTTGTCATCTGACCGTAATTCAAAAATTACGAGGTGTTGTCCTAGACCTTTCCCTTCGTGATTCATACCGAACCGTTGCCGCTATCCCGTTGTATTGCTTCAATGCGACGTCACTTCAACTACTTACCAATAGGGATTGGAAGTACTGTTCTTTTCGGCGAACAGTTCTTCGCTGTTGCTGCTCTTTTTAAGAGAACTGTTCTTCGACCTGCTCATCTGCTTACCCACTGTTCTCAAGTACCTCTCTACTCAAAATGTGCAAGCCCTGTTCCTAATTCTAGACTATGTGGCGCCAGCAGTTTTCATGATAGACACAGATGGCCTGAAATTTGTGGACAGATCATCTCTTGGTTAGTACTTTGTAAAGAATGCACATATAAACAAAATACAAATGATTCTTATTCTAGCTTTTTGATTGGTGGGTTTTTCTCTAGTTTTGACAGGAAAAAAAACGAAAGATCAAATAAGTCTTCGAATTGTTGATCAATTGATTAATTTTTTTATGGCACAAGGGGCGTCTTGCCAAGCTGCGCCAAACTATCAGTAATTAAGTAAAGAAAGTCAGAATATATCGTAAATTTGAAATTTCTTGTTAATCGAAACGTTTAAATTCTCTCTGGGTTCGCAGTGGCAGCTAATGTTCCAAATCTGAACCATCTCAAGAACGGTTTCCCACGCGGTGCCTAGGACAAAACAAATTCGCAATCGAAAGTGACTAATTTTTTAGGTTTTAATGTCATTTTTAGGTCAACAAAATCCATGACCCGATAATCACTTGGAAGACTTCTAAATATAGCTTAAATTTAGCTAAATATAGCTTCTAAATGTAGCTTTAAGCAATAGCGAGTTGCCTTTTAAAAGATTAGAAACATTTAAGACACAGCGATTTACACTTGAAAAAAAACCAGGTTAATTATTATATAATCCATATGAATAAGTTTAAAACATGAAAAATATGTCAAAAAATCACTTTCGATTTTCAACACATTAGTTTTATGGTGGGATGCTGGTTTCCGAGATGTCTTTAAAATCGTAATAGATGACATAAATGAGACACTTTTCGACTTATAAAGTGAGCTTGACACCCAATCGAATCCTTGAATCCGAATCTTTCACAGTGAAATACGTTCACACATTTGAAATTTTGCTTTCCATCTCCTTATAAAATTAGGGGATATTTCAATTAACGTCACACTGGAGCAACACAACGGGCTATTGGTGACGGTCCGGGATCAATCCCAAAAGGAAAGATCCGAGGACAATACCACGTAACTTTGAGCCACGGTCAGATGACGAGGAAACATCTGAGCTGGCACCCCACTCTCCAAACTTCCACACCACGCCAACGTGAGGACATTTGAGGCCACGACAGATTTAACGTGCACCAGCCCCCTTTGTACACGACGGTGTTTGGCTGGATTCGAACTCGCAACCCTTCGGTTGCAAGTCCGTTACTCTTCCAACCGGGCCACCGCTGCCCTATAAAATTAGGTTTTAATAATAAAGTTAAAAGTATTTCAAATCCTATGAACGAATAGAGGCAAAACCACCAGAGAGAAAGCTAGACAACAACCTCGTCATCTGGCCGTGGCTCAAAATTACATGGTGTTGCCCCCGGAAGGTATTTATGTATTTAATTAACGTTGCACTGGAGCGACACAACGGGCTATTGGCAACGGTCCGGGATCATCCCCGATTGGAAAGATCCGAGGACAACACGACGTAATTTTGAACCACGGTCAGATGACGAGGTCACACCTGAGCTGGCACCCCACTCTCCAAACGGTTTTGTCCTAAGATCTTTTACGTCAGGTTTGATCCCGGACCGTCTCCAATATTCCGCTATGGCACCTTAGTGTGACTTAATTCAACTACCTACCAATACTAGGTAGGTATTTTAATTAACGTCCCACTGGAGCAACACAACTGGCTATTGGCGACGGTCCGGAATCAAACCCGAAGGGAAAGATCCGAGGACAGTACCACGTAATTTTGAACTCCGGTCTGATGACGAGATCATACCTGAGCTGGTACCCCACTCTCCAACTACCAATACTTGATCCACAGAGAAGGGAAAGGTATAATTAACGTCACATATGTATGCATTTTAATTAACGTCACACTGGAGCAACACTATGGGCTATTGGTGACGGCCAGGGATCAATTCCAAAGGGAAAGAATGAGGACAACACCACATAATTTTGAACCACGGTCAGATGAAAATTAACGTCACACTTGAGCAACACAACGGTCTATTGCACAAAGTAAAAGATGCGTAACTATTTACTCCGTGATTTGCTGAAAGTGAACAGAAGCGAAATGAAATGAAGATATATTTATTTTCGAGCAGAAGGTTTTTCCGTTTCGAATTTGATTTAGGCTCGTTAGCGGTGTTTGTTCAATTATTTACAACTCATTTCAATAGGTTTTGGAAACATTGCAACGCATGAAAGTTTTGTTTTGTTTTGTTTGAAGCATTCTTTTCCCGGATGAAGAGTTTGTGTTCCATCTGACAATCGTACATCCTGTGTGAACTGATTTTCAAAGCTCCTCCCCTTTCGTAAGATAATCTTTTTACTTTGTTTCGAAGAAAAGTATGATGAAAAATAATTTTTTGATTGTTTCCTGTTAACTTTTAAAAATGTATCTTCATCTGCTGTAACTTAACCTCACATTTCTTTAAAGGAATAAAAGGTGTAGTCAAACGTATCGTGAAATGGGGTATTTGATACGATCGAACGTTCATACTATTTATTTTCGTTTTCAGTCTTGTGGCGTGTGTACCGATAGATACGCAACTTGTTTTCAAATGATTACTACCAATTTGTTTTATCATAAAACGGATAATATGTGAACTTATGCTGCCATCGAAAAATTCAGTAGGTAGTAAATCTTAAAATACTTTTAACTGTTGAATAAATTTCTTGAATGAACTTTAACAACAGCATAGTTTTAATATCAAACTCACTGTTAATTCACTGCAAAAAAAATCATATTCGTGTATTCTTTTAATATTTACCAATGATGTTAAGAAACTTTAGACCTCTGATGACTTGACACAGATGTGATATTAAAATTTGAGGGAGTTGCAACCTTTCTTTTAGCATCCACTGAGTCTCTTTAAACAAGGTCATTTGCACAATTAGCTGCTTCCGCATGGCTTAAAAACTGCATCAAATTTTGTTTCAAACACATTAAATAATATTTAAGACAATAATCTCATGCAAAAGATAGTCGAGGCTGCTGATGCAAGAACCTGACTAACTTCATATTTCTGGTTAAATAAATTATTTGTGGAACCATATTGATTATAAAATCGTCTTTCAGCTAATTCAAAATTGTTACTGATCTGGTGTGCTTGCAATAGTGAAAATATTGAATAATGGACTGGAATATGGCTGGAATCTACTGTATAGATTATGGCTGTTTCGTGTTTTGTTTACCTTCAATATTATAAATTAAATAATTTTTTTAGTAACTATCAATTAACAATTATCTAAATATATTCAAGTTTTCTTTAATGAAATAACTTTTAATGTCTTTCAGCCTTCAGATATGAGTAAAGTGAAAGTTCATACTTTATAATAAAGCAGTTTAGTTTTAATCATGCAGCTTATTTAACTTTTCAGGCTTGTTTCATTCATTATAGTACACACTATGGTCTATTCCAGATTGAATTCAATTTTTAAAAGTAAAAAGTTTTATTTTATTTTTCATTTGAAAGTGTTTGTCATTTACAAATACTTTTTAGTTTGGGGATAAAATTGTTGGCTTTTAAAAATCTAAAATATTTGTCCACTCTTTTGTGTACAGAGGCAATCTGAC
This sequence comes from Meta bourneti, assembly GCA_933210815.1. Classification (NCBI taxonomy): domain Eukaryota; kingdom Metazoa; phylum Arthropoda; class Arachnida; order Araneae; family Tetragnathidae; genus Meta; species Meta bourneti. The sequence continues at coordinate 74,049,111 of OW119929.1, read as the reverse complement.
ATAGCCATAGAGCCATGCAATTCCAAATGCTGAGGATTAGAATTATTCTTTTATAGCAGAAATAAGTTTTTAAAACTATTAAAATAAGAAACATAAAACTAAATAAATCTCAACACATTTTGAGACTTAGAACACTTTATGTATAGATCAACTGATTGTGAACAAAGTCTAGTGCTTTTGTTCTCATCAGCTTGATTTGAACCAAGTTATTTTAATTTAAAAAAATCATGATTTAAATGAAACTTAAATTTTTTTTCTCCTACAATTAAAATTTAATAGTATTGAAATGATATAACATGGAGACATAATGTGTGTTATTTTATACAAATAAATTATAAAATTTGCTTATACTCAGTAAAACTTCAAGAATGACTTTTTTAATTGAAAAGCATTAGTTTATCTACATTGACGACACTAGAGATAATTGTATTGATTGGAATACAGTTGGGGGGGGGGTAAAACTTGGAGAAGTTATTTGCCTATAGATAAAACACTGCTTCATATAAGTTACACATTTCAGAACTATTTATTTTGTTTATTCAGATATTCACCTATGTTTTTGGTATAGTTGTAATATTTATCCTTAATGTTAGCGCAAGACAGGCCCCAAACATAAAAATATTAAGACCCAAGATATTTTGGTCCCTAGGACTTTCTGCCTCATCTGATTGAGAACCTAATAAGTTAGATCGAATCTGCATATTTTGTTTGTCATTTTATATTTGTAATACTTATCCCTCATGTGAGAGGTCCTGGCCCAACCTTACAATTTTAAAGAAGGTTGATCCCTAAGACTTAGCACACCTGGTGTAGGTGTTTCTTTCAACAATTTATTTGATTACTCATTGGCAATATTTACTCTTTCATTGGGGGGGGGGGGCAAGTGGTTAAGGCCTCCTAGGAGTTGCTCGTATTGAGATGAGTGACAACTGCTTACCAACAAATATTTATCTTTTGGCTCACTGAAAGTGTCACTCACAAATCTGCTTATCAACAGAAATTGTTTTATACACATATGGGGCCAGTCTATTGTGCTAAGTGTTTTAGATTAATTTTGACATACTCTTATCCATGGAAAGGTTAGATAAAATTATTCTTGAACTGATTCCCTTGTAATCAACTATTTCTGATAAAGGAATTAGCATTACTTAACATGTTTTCAGAATGTTGCAAACAAGCACTGTGTGTTTCTCACTTTGTAGCTTATTTAATGAACCTTCCTAAAGGAATTCAATTGAACTGAAATAGAAACACCCTCTTAATATTCACAAAAGCAAAATATTCATCTAGTATCATATTTTATGAAAATTGAAGTGAAAGCAAAACATTGTACCAGTTATATTTCTTAAATCCCCATTATATATTAAATGTTTAACATAAATCAGTTTTATCCAGGACCTATGCTGACGTCTCATGTCTAACTAATTTAAATTTATAGACAAGAAAGTGCTAAGTCCAATTTAAATAAGAAAATATGATTTAAATAAAGTCAATCTGATTTTTAAAATTTTTTAAATAAAATTATGATTTTCTCATGGCTTGGTTTCCATATGATCAAACTCAGTACTATTGCAAAATGTCACATATTATAATTTGTTGCAGCTGACTTTAGAGCAATTGTGCTGAATGAGTTATTTATTGGAATTCAACTTTAATATTTCACTTAAAATATTTTCATTCTGAAATGGGCTTATTGCATACTGTATTTTTCTTTGAGGTAATTTAACATTATGGTAACTATTAAAATTGATCTTATCGCCTAAAACTCTGAAATAACTACCATAACTTACTACTATGATGTTTTATGTCCATCTTGGAGATCATATAAATATTTTTTAATTCTTTAGGTGTGAAATACTAAAATGAACATTGACCAAATTCTCTGAACAATCAACTTTGATTATGTGTACACCTTCTGTAACTTTGAGGTATTTGATCTTAAAATATTGATTTTGCTATCTTTATGTAATTTGGAATTTTCCAGTATTTCTTTAGTTGAACTGGTATTTGAAAATAACCATTTCTTATTTTTAAAAAGTATATTAATATTTTCTGCATATTTATTGGTACTTACGTATTAACCGCATTCCAACGATTAATCGCCAAATCTGTTGGAAGGGGTATAAGACGGAAGAACTTGAACAATCTGGTTATATTCACTGCCAAGTGAACCACAAATACAATTTCATTGATTCTGATTGTTTCGCAAAACTTGTTTTAGAACCACAGTTCAGTGCATAGTTGCATTAGATACTCGTGTTTTATTTTCTGTTTTTACGTCGAAGTAAATTTTTACGTAACGCTTGATCATTACAAAATAATGCTGGAAGAATATTCCCATCCCAATGCATATTTGGGAGCATTTGTCGCGAAACATGAACGAAATAAAAAAACATATTAAAAATGGATTGACCATTTTTTCTGACTGTTGGAAGGGGTATAATATGGAAGAACTGGAACAATCTGGTTATATTCACTGCTAAGTGAACCACAAATACAATTTCATTGATTCTGAAACTGGCACGCACACACAGAATATATAACGCATCTTGGGAAGTGAAAAATGGCGAAATAAAAAACACATCGAGGAACATCTTGCCACCACCTCGAGTCCCTATCTCGCAGAGTTTATAATGATAATGACATGTTTGATGCCATCCTAAAGGCAATTACTAAACATTTTCTGCCCGAAACAAAACTTGACTGATATTCGCTAATGGCAAACAAAACTTGGCTGATATTCGCCAATGACATGCGGTTAATACGTAAGTACCTATTTATTTTATTCTTGCTAATATCATACTTCCACAGTTAAATATTGAAGCAAGTACATACTTTCAGCATGTAGTAAATTGGTTATATGTAACATGATGTAAAATGTTGATTAATTGTGTAGTTCATTTCAAGAATAGTTTTTCTAAAGTTATATATTTTGTAAAAAAGTCACCACAAGAAACAGTTCACAAGAAGTGAAGTCATTTAAGTCAAAATTTAAGTTTTAATAAATATCTATATATTTAGAAAAATGTGACAGATTTCTGCCTCTGTAATTAGACATAGTGAAACATTTTCTAGTAGTAAAGTTTTTCAGTTAAAGGGGCATGTATGAAAAACTGAGTTTTGCATTTTGTTACACATACAACCTCTTGTAAAACACACAATATCCATCTTGACATAAGTAGGTATGGGAAAATTATTGTACTACCTTTTGTTAAAATTTTTAACTATATGTAAATTATTGCATGAGAACCATAAACTATTGTGAATAGCCCTGACCTTAACTAAATTGCAAACTTCTGATCAGAAGTAGGGAAAGTTTGAAATAGGAAGCCCCAAGCCAACAGGCTAGCTCTTCCTTTATTTGAATCTATGTGTTGTTTTCTCTTATACACACCTCAACTGCTATGTATCACAGATACTAAAAGTATGCTGTACCTGAATTTGAAATTCTTAGAAGCTCCCTTCTAAGATGTAGAAAGCTTCATTAACATTCAAACCTATAAAATGAAAGCTTTCATTATTTGGTACTTTCTTTGTATTCGAAAATATTTTATGTATTGTTTTAGATGTTTTATGAATTCTTTATTCTTTTGATTAGGTCTTTAAAAAATGAGGATACTGGTATTGATATATCTGTTCCACGTTTCAAAGAAGAAGAGGCACCACTTGGAGGAATATCCATTTTGTATGAAATCACTGTGTTCACAAGATTAGATTTGTTCAAAACCAGATTGCACAAAAGCGGAGATGTTGTACATTTTACTGTAAGTATTTTGCATTCATTTCTTATTCTTTTCCCTTAAATGTGCTTTCTTTACAAATTATCTGCATTTTTACATTGGGTAAAAACAAAATGGTACAGGCATAGTTGCAATTATAAAAACATATTTGGATAAAAGTATGAAAAGTTCCAGCTTCTCATGTTTTTTTGGTTTGTAACAATTCTTTATCAGAAAAAGTAATTTTAATTTTTGAATGGAAGATTGGAATAATCTAGTTTCAAATAAATGGTCAGTCTTCAAAGAGCATTTGCATTGTAATATCTTTATTGTCCAATAGGTTTTGATAAAACTCGATAGTTCTATCTGTTTCATATCTGAATTAGTATGGGTCTAAAAAATTTGGTTCAAGTTTTGAATAATTTAATTTTGATACTGCTATGCTAATCCACCTTTATTTTTATTTCCCATTGATTTTGCTTCATCTAATTTTGGAATGCTGGATTCCTTCATACATTCTTAGTCTTTGGTTGCTCTGATTCATGTGAAACAAATTTTGATAAACAATGATCGTTGATGGTAACATGGAAAACTAGGCTTTTGGGGAAACAAAAGTTGAGGTAGCTGAATCAATCTCACTGTCATTGTGCCATGTACTGTAAACATTTTTGTAGATTTTTACTCGAGTTAATTTCATTTTTCAAATAAAATGTTATTGACTATCCACAATATCAATTTATTCTATCTCCAGTTTATCTTAAAGCCAAATTAAATTTGTTTATATCCATTTGTTTCTATTCACTTTACAAATAATTATTTATGTGCTTTGTATGGTTCAAATATATATAAATAGATTTTAAACAGATTTCTGGCTATGAAACTGGTTTTAGTTGAAGATAAATTTCTTTTGGAAGGATTTTCTGTTTCCTTTATTTTTTGTGTTTCACTAAAAATTCTCTTTCCTACTGTTTCTTTTGTCTTTTAAGTATTGCTTTCTAAATAATTACAAAATTATATAAGAGAAAAACATTACTTGCTAGAAGTACTTTTTCAGAAATTGTCCATTTGAGTTAATTGTTATCTCCAGTTAGTATTTCAATAAAACAATACAAATTAAGTACAAATACAAGTTCTGTAGGAAGTTTTCATTTTTTCAGTAGTTTAATGAATGCATTTCGATTTTTCATTACTACCCCTTCACTCCATGCCAATTACATTACTTAAAGGGGATTTTCTTTTTTTTGATGAAAAAATCGATTTTGTATTTTTGTATGTAATTTTATTATAGTTTTAGGGTCATAAGAACATATGTGCCAAATTTCTAATAAAAATTTGCAAAATCGGCCCAATTATAGGCCATTAACAGATTGCAGATGTGGAATTTAAATGCATTTTTCTTGGAAAAGCTATTCTGCAAGTGGTTGGCATGATTCTATAAAACTATTAAATTGACTTAAAATTCTTCCAGTGTGTCGAGCAACATCCTTTTATCGTTTGATGAATCAGATAAGCAATGTTACATTTTTATAGCAGAAACTCAGTCAATTTTTTAGCTAAATCTTTGATCTGGGATTTGACAAGTCAGCATTTCCTTAAGTATTTTATAAAATTTTTTCGGGTTTGTCAAACAATAGCTACATATGTATGAAGTAAATTATCATTCTATTTTATTGTTTAAGATCACTTGGAGTTAAGAAATTCTGCCAACCTCAGAGTTAACTTTTACAGTTACAGGTGTGATTCTTCATGAAAATGATTTAAAGAATTTTTTTACCTGAAATGATAATAAATAGAAGTAAAAAGTTTGGAATTATGGAATTGTTTGATTGCATAGTTTCATTTATAAAAAAATCCCCCCCCAAAAAATCGAATTTTAGCAGGGGGTAAAGAAAAAAATGTTTATGTTTATTAGTTTGAAGTTTTTTGCTGATTATTTATAAATTCTAGATATTTAAGGCATACAGGGAAATTGAAGAATTGTACAATAAGCTCAATAAAAAGTACCCAAAGGCAGGTCTCCCACCTGTTCCTAAAGCAAGCTCAGCTGGAAAATATACAAGTGAAGAGAGAGTGGAAGCTCTGGATACATTTATGAGTGCCATAGCCAGAAATATACAAATTTGTTACTCTTCAATTTTTACCCAGTTTATAGGTATGTGCTTTTCTAAACTCTTAAGATTTTTCATGTTGGGGTTCAATTTTAGTCTCTAAATTACAGTATAAAAGGAATTAATAAAAGTAAAATGCTTTACAGTATAAATTAGCTGTGCTTTTAAGATTTTGATAGTACCTAGTTTTTAGATAATGTTCTACTCAAGAAAACAAATATGTAAAAACTACTGTAACAGAACTTAGTCTTTTATATTCAAATTAATTACGCTAAAAAGAAATAGTGAGAGATGAGACATTGAAAGAAAATTATTATTTATGTATATGAAATAAATTCCTTGAAATTATTCTCTTGGTGGGCCAACTCTTTTAATTCATGAACTAATTGAAAACTTGATTTATTCTGAAAATCTAGTAAAATATTTCATTTCTACAATAGAGGTCTCATGCTTACTGACATATGTAGAAATTTCAACACCCTCAACATTGCAAATGTCCATTTTTGCTTATGTTATTTACTAAAGGGATAACTTACAAGCTTTTAATTTTAAGTGAAGAAAAATTAGCATAAAATTAAAAACATTAAAATAAAAAACGATCTTAGTTATAAGTGAAACCAGTAACCTCTAGAAGAAATTCGGGAAGGTTGTAATAAAAGGAAATTCGGGAAGGTTGTAAATAAAAAAAATCATCCAAGAATTCAATTCTTTAGTTCATTACCTTTCATCACATCAAAGCTGTTTCTAGTCAATGGTCCAACTGGTACCTTGGGAATTAAAACGTTAGCATGGAATATATCGCATTTCTCATCTCCATTTCATTGCAACTTTAGATCTGTAAATTTTGCTACCAATTTTTTGGTATATAACGAGATTGCTAATTGTTTTGATCACTGTTGATTCAAGGTATGGTAGGAGTTTGACATATTTGGAAGGGCATTAAATGATCATTATAGGTAGTCTTGAACATAATAGGTTATATTACAAGACCAAACATCAAGATAATGTCTGGACTGATTTTGTCAAGACTCTGAAATGTCGTTTCCTCATTTTAAAATACTAAAGGAGAAATTTGTTGGTTGCTCAGAAGAGTTTAAAGAAATTATGATTACTTAATATAGGGATAATTAACATCGTATTTATAGGTCTTTGACTTTAGAAAAGCATAGTTATTTGGGATTGTTATACACATATTATCAGAGGATTTACTCTATATATTAAGTGTCAAGTAGTTGAAATATTTACAATCTGAATTCTTGTCGCGGAATAAATAAAAGAATTTCAGTAAAGAATAAACTTTTAAAATATGGTTGTACTTTATATTTTTAGAGGTATTTGAGTTTATTAAAAAAACATTATTTGTATTTTATAGTATATCAATTTAAATATTATAGGTATCAACTCTCAAAGGTTACCTTCTTTCTCTCTTCCTAAATCTGAGTCCTCTGACAGCACAGATGTAAATATTGATACTTCCACACAAGAAATAAAGATACCTGAGATTGAAACAAAAACATCAGATGATAGTGAAATATTTACAAAAATGAAAAATGTTTCTACCATCAAAGAGCAGCCGGAACCTGCTGTGATGAAAAAAGTTGACCTATTTGAAGAAGAGAAATTAACTAAAGAAAGCAAGTGTATCACAAATACTGGAACTAAGGGGTGAGTTTATTTGTTATTTTGAACACTATCCAATGTCTTAATACTTTTATTCAGGTTACTATCTGCAGGGTTCTGGAAAAGGAAGGGAATTTAAGTAAATATTTGAGAGTTTTATCTGATAAAGTAAAAGTACCTTATTAAGGTTCCTGTTTATTATGAGTAAACATTCTGTAGTGTACCAAAAAATATTTTCTAAAAATTTAATTTTATTTCAATATGTATTCAATTTGGAAAACTAATAATTTGTATTTATTTTGACTAATCTTTTATGCACACAATAATCACCAGAATCCTTATGAATATTTGAGATAAAGAATTTCTCTTTATGTAATTGAACATTGACTAAAAAATCCACAGAATTAAATTCATCCAGTGATTTTGTATGAATTTAATGACATTTATTTTTAATTGTAATTTATCAATTTTTGTTTGAATGTCAAGAATTGCTCTAAAGATTGTTTTGTCTAAGGTGAAAAATTTAAACAGTACAATTTTTCTTTCGTCTTTTAAAAGTTAAAAATCTTCCTTTTATTGGCCATCTAGTTCATAATCCAAATTCACTTAAATAAACACATTTGGTCTTCTATTTTTATACAACAATTTTACGTTTATGTTACATGAATATTATTAAGTAATTTTCACAATACATTTATAAATGATTTATTTAAAATACAAACCACAGCAAAATTATGTCCCCCACTTTGACTCGGTCGTGCTCTCCTTTTTCTGGGTATCATTCAGCTTCAGAATGCTCATTTGCCAAAGAAAGCTTCATTGCTTTCTTTTGGTGAAAAGGCTTTCTAAATCTTGCATAGAAAAGTAAATGACAACCCAACTAGCATGACTAAAAAGGTTAATAGCAGCTGCTGTCTTAAAAGCTTTCTCTAAACAACACAGATGTATCTAATAGGTCTAGTGATTTATATATAACTAGCAAAATTACCCTACCTAACTCGGGTTGAATTGGTTAAATGTAGATTGAAAGTGATCAGAAAATAATCACTTTCCTTTTGACATTTTATAATTTCTACAATCTACTTTGGACACAAATCCTATACATGTATATCCATCCATGTAATACATTTCACATATGTCGCACCCCTGCTAAAGGTGCAAACTGATGAAAGGTGACAGACACTAAGGTAACTATTACAAAAGACCATTTTGAGGGAAGATTAGGAATTCCCTTTCTTCAGTTCCTTTTCCTGTAAAATTGCTCAACTCAATTCGTAAAAATTATGAATCTTCGGCAAATACTCTCACACTCATAAAATACTTGCAAATATTTTTTTGATTTATGTACTCTTTTCGAATTTCACTATCATTAAGGGAAAGATGACAATTTAATTTGATAAGATATTTATCACAAAGACTGTTTTAAAACAGAATATTTTTTCTTGAAAATTCTGTTTTGTGGCATAAGCAATAATAAATTAACTTGTTTTAAAATCGAATGTCTTTATTACAGACGAAGCAAAGGTAACCTATTACCACTTTTTAAAATGGTAAATTGATTTGACAGTGTTTCTTCTGAAGAAAATCATTGTTTTTAAAAAAAATTTCCTTATATAAGTTGCTTAAATATAGCTTCAATTCATAAAATAAGTTACAACGACAGATGATGTTTCACGAGTTTCCATTTCGTTGTAAAACATCATCTGTCCCAAATATTTGGAAATAGTTTATGCATTGCAAAGAAAATAAATAGGGCTCAAAATACAAAAGTATTAGTATTTAAATTCCATAAAAACAGTTTTGAAAAAAATTGATTTTTCGGCAGTACTGGTAAAACAATCCAAGTAATTGCATGCTCAATATAACTTCCAGCTACTCCAAAACTACCAAATTATGGTTGATTTAAGTATAGTTACTCAGATGTTTTTCAGCATAAAACGTGCCTAAATATGTAAGCAAAGTAATTTCAAATAACGTATTTACTAAACTAAAATAGGGTTTATCAAATATAGAACATTGCATTAAAATATGTTGAATAAATTTTTTGTGATACTTGTACAAACACAAAATCGAGCATAGAACGGAAAGACAGACAGACTTATGCAACCAAGTTTAGTCAATAAATGAATGTAAACACTCACAGTATGCAGTTTCATGACAATATATTCAACCTTTTGGACGTAGTACTGGCACACACAAACAGACACCAAACGGCCAAGGGACGGATTTTGCATCAGAAGGGCCCAAAATGGATAGAAAACTTGGAATAGGTTGAAAATATTCAATGTACCAACAAACACTCAATTTTTATTTATATAGATTTGCTGTGGGGAAGGGGATTGTATTTAGAATGTTTTAACGAAAACAACTTAAGTTGAGTCTGACTAGACTATTTGGTAGAGATGATTTTGTAAGTAGTCCAGTGAGAACATGAAAATAAGTGACTCTGATAGCTCTCAATAGATCTTGTGGCAACTGAGACCTTAGCAAGGAGTTCCAGTCTTTTTCATTAGTTAGATATCTATAAATATTAAGCTGGGAATGTTAGATTTTTGTATTTATAATCGTGTATGGAGAACGGCTCAAAACTGACCATAGCTTACCATCTCCCTATTCAATGTCAAGAACACCTAGTGACCATGTTTTTTAAATTAATATGCTATTAATTTTCCAAATAAGGTGATTTTAATAAAAGATCTCTTTCAGGGGCTTATTTGATGATTTTGAAGATGACAATTTGTTTAGTTCTAAACCTGTAGAAAAGGTGACAAAAAAGGAGGTGGAAGAAAAACCAAAACAAGCTGTAACAGCCACAAAGAAACCAGAAGTACCTAAAAAGAAGGCAGCTTTTACAGAAGACGTTGATGACTCTCAAATAATAATCCAAGATCGAAAAATGGGTAATTGTTCTATCAGCCTGTTAAGTTGGTTTACTTTCTTAAGCTAAAAAAGTTATGCTTTGAAAATTTCGTCTTCAACCTTGTATTGAAGTCATTAAATATCATATCTTACAATATGCTTTGTATGTGAAAAAGTTTTATAGTGCTGTAACTAAGTGTTTTCTATGAAGCATCTATTGAAGTAAGATAGATTGCATTAAGCAATTTTCATGAGTTTTTCTCTGCTGGAATTATTTCTTTTTATTTATCAAACATTTTAATCAATCATATTTAATATGTTGGACTATGTTGGAAATAATTTGCTTAATGTAATTAATATAGTCTGATGCATCAATGTTTCTTCTCTGGAGTTTGTTGATTTTACTAAACCTTACAATTACTCTGGATGTTTATATTTCCTATATTTTTAATAATCTATATATATGTATTTCACTAATGTATATGGCACAGAAATCAATATAATTTTTATGTTGATGAATGGTAACAAAAGGATATGAATAATGTAAAATCAACTGATACAGGATTTTACCACTTATTTTAAATATGTTTGATTTGAGCTACTGAGCTGCATAATATTGCTAAAAATCTGTAGAAGTTGCACTGTAATTAAATTCTTCAGCTGTCCAATTAGAGAAGGTAATGAGAAATTTGGAAGTTAAAAATCAGTACTGAAAAGGAAATGTTGGCAAACACAGATATAGGTTTAGACGGAAAATGTTTTCAACAAATGAATGGGATGCAGATGTTCAGAAGATAATTGGTGACTGACTGAGGTGCAATTTTAGCCAGGCACTACTAGAAATAAGAATTAACACCAATAAGAATTGATTGATTTTAATTTTATTCCATTCGAAGTATCTGAAGCATCAATATATTGATGCTTATATTCATTATAATGGATTTAAATAAGGTAATAAATGTGCCACTGCCAATGGACACTCATCAAGATATAGATATGGACAATTAAGAAACTAGTGCAGATGCTATGTGTAGGCCTGCTAGTTATTTATATTGTACTAACTGAATCTACCCGGCATTGCTCAGGTTTAATTGGTTAAATGTTGATTGAAAGTGATTAAAAAAAATCACTTTTCTGTCATAGAAAATGCAAATATAGAGAAAAATAAGCGAGCGTGAAATGATTTTTAAAACAGATTTTTATAGTTTCTACAATTTACTTTAGATCCATTTCACATGCTATAGGTAAGACAAATCTACAAAAACTGATACTGAGATGACTACAAAAGTCGATTTTGAGTTTTGGAGTGATTGTGAATGCCCTTTAAGTTCATTTTCTTTAAAAAAAATTACATACATCGTGTTAATACAGTCAGTTTTTTTTCTTATCAGTATTTTTTTATTTGTAGCACCAGGAATGCGAATTTCGGAATTCCACCATCATTATGAAAGGCTGGCAAATCATATTGATACGATATGATCAACGTTTCAAGCAATTACACTTTATGCTTGACCCTAAAATTCCAGACACTAGAATTGCAAATACTCTTGATAATGTTTTTAAGCCATACTTTTTCACTTCAGAACTCTTGGGCTGCTTGTTGATTGATGTCCAAAAGGTCGGAGATGTGCGTAGGATGAAAAGTTCAAGCACCCAATATAATGCAGCTCCTGACTCAAATTAAGCATATTTAAACTTCAAAAAATTGTCTAATTAATCTCAGCAGTTAAATTTTTGTTAATATCCTTTTGTTGCCATTTGCCAACATACAAATAATGCCGATTTCTGTGCTGTATATGTTACTGAAATATGTAAATACTCTTGAAGATAAATAAAATCTTACAAGCATTCATGGGCTGCTCTAATTTGCTGATTTGGATTCATCTACTTGTCACATGGAAGAGCACTGCGAAAGTGACAGCTAGGGGTTGTCATATTTGACGTAATTATTGCTTAAATGCTAAATTATTTTAATCATTAATAACTTTTATACTAATATGGGTTGCAAGAAAATTACCACTTCGGTCAACCAGTCCTGAACAAGCAGCACTCTTAAGCATTCGGCTAGTGGAAATAATAGGCAACTATAAAATTATCAGGAAAATAGTGCACCACAGTGATATTTTTTCTTTGTTTCTGCTTTGCCTTTAGGGTTGTTATCAAAGAAAAGTAAACAAGTATTCCTCTTTTAAGAGGTGCTGACACTACAGGCATTTAATTTCAAAATAAATATTCCATTGTTTGAAATTGTATGCAGAATTTTATTCAGCATTCATTTATTCTGAGATAAATTTGTTGTGTTTCAAGAAGTAAGTTGTTTGGCAGATTAGGATCCTCTTTGTAGTATAAACGCATTGTAGGAGTCTAGGGAGTTTATACATCTTAACTGAGAGAGGAATACACACCATAACATCTGTAGGACTAAATATATTTATTTACAGTTAGCAATTACATCTGACCAATACATCTTATCAGCGAGTACGTCTTACAACTGGCAAGCTAGTAACTATGCTCAACAGATTGCGCTGGTTCGTGCTGCTTTGATTGGTTGAGAGGATAATATCCTACAATATTGTCACTTAAGTTGACCTGAAATATAGATTAGGAATTGGTTTTTACTTGCTGATTCTGACTTTTGCTTTGCTTATTTTTACGTCTTGTTTCATTTTGAAGGGGTTCGATTTCTCCCTGAGTTTAAGTAAAATGTTAGAGTTTTCCTTTTGTGTGTATATTCATTTACTTGATGTTTAGCGCAGCTTGGCCAAATATGGCCCTTACACCATAAAACCCATCCCAATGAATCATTTTAAAGGTATTGGTAGTTTTTCTGGTTGCTTATGAAGATGGCTGAAATTTGCTCGATAACCAAAACATCTCATTGGCTACATAAATACAAAATTTTATATTGATCTATCAATTAGTGTTTGCATTGTTGTGTAAAATACTTACTGTTTGACTTATTTGTAAGTGTGCTGTTTGATTGATCTTTGTGTTTAGATTTAAAATTACTATGTTGTTTACTTAATAGCTGTATTTCTATCAAAATATGAGTTAGTCAAGGATGATGTTACTGATTTTCATATTTTAAACAGCAAATATCCATGTAAGATGCATTTTGTTGAATCTCATTTATTTATCATGATAGTGCATATATTCTTAATAATAAAATTGTATTTTAATTACTTGGTAATATTTGCTTTGAAAATTTATTATTTTGAACTATGTATTCTCAGTAAAATAGATTTTTACATCATGCTTTTTTTTATCTAGCAGGCTCATTTTACTCCTATCAAATAATGTAATTTGAAATGTGCATTTTTTCCAAACGGAATTCATGAAGTAATGTTTATTTTAGGGGATGTATCCTTATTCAAAGAGCAAGATTTTGGTGGTTCCATTACTAAAGATGAAGAATCACTTTTCCTAGTTACTTCACCAAACACAAAAAATAAGAAAAATGTCTTATTGTTTTCTGAAGATGACATTCTCTCCCCTGAATCTGACAAAAGGTAAATTTCTAAAATTATATTCTGTTATCATTGATAAAAATGACTTATAATGTCAATTTAAATGCATTGCGATAATGATTTTAACCATTACAATCCAAAGTTTCTTTTTTAATCTAAAATCCACATGTATAGTTTCTAACATTTTTATTAATCCTTTTCTTAACTTTTATGTATATGTGACAAACTATTCAGTTCATGCCCAATCAAAAGCAAAAAGCTAAAGTTTGAATATTTTATGATTTGAGTCAAAGCTATTTTAAAACTAATAGACATTAGACCAGCTTGCAAGTTAAAATCTGCCACATCTCTATATATTTCACTAACGTATGTGGCACAGAAATTGATGCTATTGTCAAATGGAAACAATATAAAATAAACTGCTAAAAAACACTGATTTAAAGGGATGGGTGACTGGTCTCGGTAGTGTTTGTGTTTATTTCTTATGCCTGATCACTGACTTTCAACCTTCGTAACCACATGGTGCAAACTGACAGCGACTTGTGAAGTAGCATCCAATTGGTAAGCCACTGCAACTCCGAACAGGGACAATCATTAATATGCATGTGCTAATGTATAAAAATATATAAAAAAAGAATTTCATTTGAAACAGCTAAATTATAGTCTTAAAATTGATATTAAGCTTTTTTAAATATGTTGTATGGACTAAAATGACAAATTAATGTGTAGAAATGATGTACTAATAAACAATATGTTGACGTATCTATACTTTATACTTTAAAAACTTACTCAGAATGAAATTTTAATTTTGTCTCTGTCAAACCCTAAAAATAAAAATTAGTTAAATTAATTCTGTAGTAAAAATTTAAAAGTCATTCTATTTCCAAATTGGTGAATATAGATTTTCAATACTCTGAATTTTAAATTAGTCTTATTGATTAAATTTTAAAAGAATTTAAAAGTAAAAATAAAAAAGTTATGCTAAATTACTTTTTCGTTTATGGTTTAAATTAATGTTAAAATCCTTGGTGATTTTCTAATTGCAAAATATATTGCCTATATCTCAAGTGGTTCAACTGGGAAATTCTTGATAAACTTGTAAAATTTCAGTTTTTGATGAGATGAGCGATAAACAGTGTAGAGCATTACTCTTTTCGTTCTGTTTTGAGTAGGAGTACTGCCCTACCAAATACCTTTTCACGAAATTTTGCATCACATCTTTACTCACTAAATTCTGGTTTGATAATTGTCTAAGGTTTTTAAATGATTTGTTTTCCAATAGTTGTAAAAGCTGTGTACATGCTTAGTTGTAGTTGGAATTGAAAGTTAGTTTGGTAATGAAACTTTTTTCAACTTCTTCTCTTTATAAATACATTTATTAACATATTCTTTTTTAATTATCTAAATGATAGTAAATTGACTCTTAGTTATATCTATTGATGTTAGTTTTTTCAAATTAATCATTTTTTACTTGAATACGTCTTTGAAATCGGTTCAGGGGTTTAAGGTTCATGCATGGGGGTCATTGGCATAAACTTGCACGTCACGAAAAGTGTTGTTATCTCAAAGCCCCATAACTCCAGGGTGAATCAGCCCATGGGAATAAATGACCTGCCATATTGTAGAGGAAGGTGGGTCACGTTGACCAACTTGGACACTAATCCACTCCGTCTCTGACCTTTGGCATACGCTGGCCGGTTTAACAGCTGTAACCAGTTCTAATCAATGGATCGTGGCGAGTGCATACTTAAATTGAAGAGAACAAGTTCTACAATTCCATTAGATTAGTTGACAGTTTAAATTATTTATGTGAAAATTGTGTGCAGTGGAAAATGACGATTTGTCGAAGATTTCACTATGAAGCCAAAATATCACGCTAAAGTTCAATTGTGGCATAGGAAGCATAAACAGGTTGGAAGAGCAGTTCAAGACGAACAAAATGATACCAAGAAGTCTAAACCTTTGACAAGTGTGGAGAGATCTAGAGCTTAGCGAAGACGCAAGAAGGAGCAGGCCTCGCAGGTGCATGTACGCTGCTACGTCTAACGAGCTGCCACATGCTGAGCCTATGTACAGCGAAGTATTCGCCAACCAAACCTTACGGTACTGTGGGGACTGTGATTACCTTCTTTTTATCCTTTGTGTGAATGCATTTTATGTTTCCTACAAAGCAATAAAATATTGGCAATAATAAAAAGGGTTCTGCAGTGTATTCAGATACAGTATCTTACAAAATTGAGCTATTAACATGCGTGTTGGACTAGGCAGTTAATCTACTCAGATCAATTTCCTGTGCTTTATATTTAACTTTAGTCATCAACTTGAGACTGTCTTTGTTGCTGATAAAGCTAACTGTTTACGCAGACTATCTAGTTTGCTTGCACAGCTATCTGTTATCTTCATAGATATATTTATGCACATGCATATTTACAGGTTGGACACTTGTATTTGATAAATATTGGTTTTACATGTCTTATCTAGTATTTAAGTACTGATTTTACATGTCTATTATCAATCCTTGTAACAATAAATGTATTGTTTGATGGACAGCATTAGTTTTTGTGCAAACTATTGTTTTCTTAAATTGGTAGCAGTGGAGTAACTCTTGGCAATGTATTATATATAAAATATATTTATTACTGATAAATGTCTCTGAAAAGAGTGATTTTTTAATGAAGAAAAGTAATTTTAAACTAATGTAAGCATGAAAACATTATTTTTGTACATTTAGGTATATGATGTGACACATTTTTAGCTAGTTTTATTAATAATTATTTTTATGTTTATTAATAGAAAGTATGTTGCTCTTGATTAATCATTTCTCCCCTTACTATAATATAAAACACCATTAGGATTCTACAATTCATAAATAGAATTCTGTGTTATATAATTATTCATTGGGGAGCACAAGAGGCTGTAGGACAAGCCTCTGATAATGTTGATGTTCCTATGGCAAATGTGTGGTGTTGTCTTCGATCTTTCCCTTTGGGATTGATCCCAGACTGTAACAAATAGCCCATTGTGTTGCTCCAGTGTGACATTAATTAAAATACCTACCTATGGTAAATGTGGAGGTTCAGCTCATCACTTTATCTTTGGCATCCCAATTGAGTTTGGAGAGGTTCCTGGCCTGTTGAAAGGAGACCATGCCTGGGCAGACTAGAAAGTGATCCTCATCCATGTTGGAATTGGAAATTCTGCAAATTGTAGTATACATTCCCTGGAGGAATATATTCCAATTCTCTGTAGGTGTGCTATGAGCCAATCATGTCCAGTTCTAAGTCTGAAAAGTGCCACTGCTTCTTTTCTTGATTTGTTTTTGTTGTCCTGTCACATTTTTGTGTATTGATCCATTTTGTATTTTTTGAGTGGCTGTTTTTACTATCTCAAATATTTTACTGGTTAGAAATCTTTCAATCACATCTGAAAAGTGGATTCTCATTGGGATCGATTCTAATGTTAATGTTGTCAGAAAATTTTGTAGCAAGTAGATTATTATCAATAAATAAGACATGCAAAGTTGGAGGACAAAGAATTATGAAGTACAAAACCAACAGCATTGCTATTTAAACATCATAATTATGGCACCTACTTAATTGTATGTTAATCATTAAGTACTTTAGTCTTTATGGGCCCAAATCTCCTACAATCTATTTTATTTTGTTTCACATTCAACTGAGTTAGAGATTACCTGCTGAGATTGTTAATGTTCTTTATTTACAATTCAGGTTATAAAAATTGCTAAATGATGGACTGCGCTAAATTGATTTTTCAGATTGTATGTGCAAAATGTCTTACACTTGAGCATAACTTTCAAAAGTATGTTATTAGTGAAGCAAGATAAAAAAGAAATCGAATAATTTATCAAACTAAGATCCTTGCAAATCCTTTACACCTAATCAAAGGATGTTTTAAAATTTCTAACATACAGTTCATTAATTACATGATAATTAAACATACAATAGTTAAATTGCAATGTTTAATAATAATTTATATTAGTACAAAAGATCTTTAATGGTTATAAGATAGTACTTGAACCAATAAAGACCAAAAAAGTCTTCATCCAAATGAATTTCGATCTATTTTTATTAAGTTTAAATCATTCAGTACTACTGATCTTTTCAACTCAAGGATATATCACATCAATGTACATAAAAATGGAGTGTTTGTGTATTGAATATTTTCATCCTGTTTTGAGGTCTTTTAATCCAAAATCAGTTATTTCCACATTTTGCATCTGTATATGAATTCACTCTGTCCACACAACTGTATATATTCATGAAATTTTGTGAACTTTGAGTACTCACAGTAATTTAGTGACTGAACTTCACAGCGTTAGTCTGTCTTCTCATTTCATGTCTTTATGCTTGTTCAAGTATGTCTGACAGTGTGAGTAGCTGTGACGTAAATTTATTTTTATAAAATGTTATGTTTTATAAAACATATTTTAACTTAGTAAATAAATTATTTAGTATTCCTCTGTTTTTTATCTTCCAAGCATAAAAATGCAGCATGGAACTTGCATTTTTGTGCAAGTTCCATGCTGAAATAACTGAGTACTCACCTTTTACAATACTTGAAACAACCTAACATGGCAGTGTTAGAGAAGCTGAAATGCAAATCGAGCATTGCAATTGCAACTCAGACTGTTTTACCAGTGTTACTGGATAAACAATTTTTTCAAAAATTATTTTTACAGAATTTAAAAATTATATTACTGTGTTTGAACTTATTTTTTTCCGAAATATAAATAACTAGCTGAACCCGGTGTTGCTCGGGTTGAATTGTTTATAATTCATCGTAATATAATATTATTCCTATGGAGATTTCGAATTGTTTTAAGCCCCCTGCAGACCAAGGACAAATCAAATGGGGTTAATATATGACCTATGTGTCCCACAGAATTTTACAGGATGAATGTACCAAATTTAATGTGAATTGGTCTGACATTGATCTTATAAATACGCAATGTTATTCCTATGAGGATTTTGAATTGTCTTTAGCCCCCTGTACCTTTTTATCGATGATAAAAAAAAGACCACTTTCTATAAAAATAATCTTATAGTATAAAAATTTACATTCCAATAATAAAGCTACAGTTTAAGAATTTACAGGCAGGATACATAAACTATATGATACTGAGCGGTTTTCAGTGCAACCGCACCCATCAGCTATTGCACCATACTCTAAGATTCTAAAACAAACTCTAGGGTCATCTTGAGAGGTAACTCCTGTAGATATTAACTCTGACGTCATCTGCACAGCCAGACCAGGAGAGAGCGCCCCCTAACAAGTGCTCTGTCCAGGATGGCGTGACGTGACACCCCACTGCACACCCAAGACAAATAGAATGGGGGTTAATATGTAGCCTATGTTACCCGCAGGGTTCCAAAGAATAAGTACCAAATTTGGTGTGTATTGGTCAAACGATGTAGATTTGTATAGAGAACAGACAGATGCCAACTCTGCTTTATATGTTTAGATTTCCAAATATTTGGGACTGATATAAAGACAATAAACCATTGACTTTGCATAATTTATTCATGTCCACTAGAACCTGGGTAGTAATTATTTGTTTTGTGTCCAATATTGCTTAAGATGTGTTTATTTGATGGCATGTGTGTGACCAACTTTTCCACTAAAGCCCTTGGTTTAACACGTGATTGTAGAATTCTATTTTATGAAAAAAATTAAAGCATACAGTGCAAAATCTTTTAAAACAAGACTAGTAGCTAATCGAATTTATAATTACTCAAAAGTGTTTTAAAATTTTGACAGGTTTACGATTAACCTCATTAAAGCTAACGTTCTCATTGTTTTTCATCCTCCTATTTAAAATAATTGGTTTTCTTAAAAACTATTCAAGTAGAGGGATTTTCGGTGTAAACGAGCAAACCAGATGGTCTGCAGAGATTTTATTTCTATTCAAATGCTCAGCATGATACGTATTGTGGTTACCTTAAAATGTAGTATTGCCGTTTGGAAACGTTTGGCGTTTAATCTTATTGGGGTTGACCAATCAATTGTATCAATACATAATTTGTTCTTTGGAATTTTTATTACCAAAGTGCTTAGCTCTCATTCGAAAAGCAAGTCACTTTCAGAAAATGTACAGTAACACGCATCGCCGCAGATAACACATTCTCATTCTGATCAGGCACATGGTTACCATTTAGAATAAATCTTTGTATATAAATAGAAAGTACCTTAAGGGTTCGGTTTGAAACTACAAGTTAAAGCAAGTTTTAAATGCAACTTTGCTGATATTGCAAGAAAATATCCGAACGAGGACTTTTTAAGTATTAAAGTTTCTTTGTAGTTGTAGCAGAACGTAAGGTTGCTTACTTTACTACTTGAATCAAATTGTTACTCCTGTTAAAATTTTCAAAACAGTGATTTCCTTTTAAAAACTCAAATCAAAATACCATTTTAGGAAAAATGGCAATCCGTCACCTTGCTTTCCTATACTGAAGACATTTAATTTTAAATAATTCGTATCAAATTAATAATTTTTGGCAGTTTTACAAGATTGCGTTCATAATCAGTAGTTGACTTGTAGTCACCTTAGTTCAAATTTTGTAATTTTGTCACTCCAGGAGTGCGATGTATAGGAAATTTATATGGATGAGTATAAAAAGATGTATTGTGTATGTCGAAGCTGCTAAAATTATTTCCGACCACTTCAAATTAAATTTGGTTTTATTGAAAGCTGTACTCAATTGGCAAGCAAAAGCATTATCATTCTCAACAGGTACGTGGTTTTTGTTGAGTATCCATTGAAACTGAATATCTGAATCGGAAAAAAGTTTTTTATTGATTTGAAACTACATGTAAGATAAAGCAAATTTAAATTCAAACTTTGCCGATCTTGGAAGAATATTGATGTTAGGAAACATCCAAACTAAGGCGTTTTTGGAAATAAAAATTGTTTGTTAGTGACAGAAGGTCAAGGTTGCCTACTTTACGAGTTCAAACTATTCTTCAGCAAACATGTTGGAAACTAATTTTTTTAAAAACTGAAATCGATTTATCTTTTCTTGATAAATGGTAACAGGTTACCTTTGCTTTGTGCTAAAGGAATTTAATTTTAGAACAAGCTCTTATTTATTTCGCGTGCTATTAAATAGAATTTTGAAGATAAAACAATGTATATATTTGCAAAATTTATGAATATCGTATCAAAATTTGTCATCTTTCCGTAGATTCGTCATTTTTACTATTTGAATTGAAGCGATTTTACAGGGAACGAACTTAAATGAGGGCATTCATAATCACTCCAAAACACCAGGAGAGTTGCTTGCCTTAAATTTGCCCCGGAAAACTTTCTCTGCTTCCCAGGCTCCGATCTGGCCATTTGAAAAAGATGAAATTCTTGGATGGCCAGAAATCCTTTCCCATCTGTATAAAGTGCAGCTTATTACCAGCCTCTCCCTAACACATCTTGAATTGCATGGGAACCATACGTAGACATTTTTAAGGATCCATCTGCCATTGCCCAAAAACTTTTTTCCAGACTCAATGACTTAGTGTAATTTTTTTTTACACTGGGATAAGAAAGAAGACTCCAAAACTCAAAATCGACTTTAGTAATAATCACTTCAGTATCACTTTTTATAGTTTTGTCTTACTACAACGGCGCGATGTTTGTGAAATGGATTATATGGATGAATATAGCATGAATTCGATCTGTGTCCAGGGCAAAGTAGGAATTACTACAATGGCAAAACAAACGATGTTAAATATTTATTTTTCGGACAATTAATGATATTTGTATTTATTTGAAAAGTTATTCTGGTCACTTTCAATCTGCAGTTAACTAATCAACCGTTCAATCCGAGTGTAATTCTGCTAGTTAGACACAAAATAGTCAAGTATATAAACAGAAATCTTATATTTGTCTATCAAATAGTTTAAAATAATTTTATTTAAATAATTTACAAATTAAAAAGTGTCTTAAGTCAACATTTTGTTTGTATATTTTCCCTTGGAACAGCCTTTTCATTGTTTCTTGCGAAAGGATGTCATTTTAATATTTTAGCTTCCATCTGTATTTTGTGTTCGTTTTGTCGTTGGCGTATTTTTTCGCTTCACAG
Source organism: Meta bourneti (assembly GCA_933210815.1). Classification (NCBI taxonomy): domain Eukaryota; kingdom Metazoa; phylum Arthropoda; class Arachnida; order Araneae; family Tetragnathidae; genus Meta; species Meta bourneti. Next base: position 74,027,245 of record OW119929.1, on the reverse strand, counting down.
CTAGTATTTAGGAGACTTGTATATATATATATATTTCATTGATATTTGAAATGAGTGCCGAATCAAAGATTATTGACACCTAAAATGTCATTGGAAATTTATCAATCCTGATCCTGAAAGCAAAATTGAAATACTGTGGAATGTTTTTGATTTTTTGGATTTTAACAGATATATGAAATCCTTACAATGATAAATGAAAATTGATTACTAAAGTTAATTTCGTAATTAAACTTTGAAACTAATGAAAAGGATATTTCCATATAGTATAATATTGAATCCTTTAACCTTATTGGTGCATTTCAGAAAATCGATGCTTAACTAAGCGATCTGATCTCGTATTCACTGACGTCACAGTTCATGGGATTGAATTCTTTGCTTTCCTTCTTAGCTATCCTCCTATTCTAATCTGAATAAACACAAACTCAATTATATTTCTTACCCTGAAATTTTGTCTATTTATGAGTCCGCATGTTTATAAAGTGACCAAATGCATGTGAAAACCAGTACCCAGTAATTGATTTAATTGTAACGGAAGTATACAAATATTTCCAGTGTTGCTTCAAAACTAATTTTAAGTTCCATTCTTAAATAAAAGTAATAAAACCCGAGAAACAAAGACTTCAATAGATAATTCTTAGACTTACAGAATTTGCCACTCTTCCTCAAGTGACAAATTGATTAGTTGTGAAATTTACTATTAAATGTACATGGATTAAGTATAAATTAGAGATTTGTCATTATCCGCTTTCTAATGTTGAGATTTTTAGACAAAAAGATATTCTGTTGTCCATATAGTCTTACTAATTTCTTCGTTGTTAATACTCATGTTCGCGCAGAATATTTCACTGAGTATGGCAAGTATATAATCAGGTCTCGTTTTTTATTGTTCCTGTGGAATAATACTAATTTTTTGTGCAAATTTTATTTCAAATATGAAAACATCTTCATACACTTGTTTTTACTTGCTTTAGCCCTTAATTTTTGGAGAAGTGAATTTTAGTAAAAAGCGTCTAGATGTGTTTAGATTTTTTTTAAATAAATAATCGAGAGAAACCCCAAAAACTTCCAATTTAGATACTGTATTTTATTATAATTCATAATTTGTAAAATGGATGTAATTTAAATTTATGATCGGCTCTGGTAATATCAGAACCTGGTTGCCTAGTGGTTTCGGTAGTACTTGAGAAAATTGAATTAAACTACAAAACCCTGGTCTATTCTAAGAAACTCCCGGAAGCATAAAAGTTTACCGTCTAATGGAATAAATAGGACGAGGCGGTTGTTTTAAAGCACCTTATGTCGAATCCGCCTTGAAAAGTGAAGACTACCACAATCAATCAATCCAACATTAGCGAATGTATATTATTTTTTATCTGAACGGACGCACAATTTCTCATGTGTTCTGTCAATACATAATCTGCAGCTGCAGGAAGGGAACGGCGCATTCTATCAATTTAACCCAATCTTCCGTTCTTGAGAGAGAGGAGATAAAACAGCATTAGGAATCATTTCTTTTCCCCCGGATCGTGTTGATCATCATTTGGGCTGACAGGCCGCCACGAGAAAAATGGCGTCCAGCGTGCCGATATTGGCGACGCTGCCGCGATACTTCAAGGCGCTGCCCTGATTGAATTAAATGCAACAGGCGACGAATCATCCCCTGTTGCTCTTTTTCTGAGAGTGAGGGATTGCAAACCTGCATCCCGCGTGTCTCGCCGAAGTTTTCGGTCGGACAGGGGAACATTTATACGATTCCCTCGCGTTTCAGGATTGTTTTTGTCTCGAGCCGCTGGCTCTTGATGTTTTGCTGACCAGTGCGATAGATTGTGTGGAATCAGCGAAAATATTGGAGTTTTGACATTGGATGTCTTGCGTTGGAGAGCTGGATCTATGAAGAGAAAATGATGACGAATGTTCTTCCCGAAATCGGCTTATCGCTTTTAAAGACTCAACGTATGCGAAGTTAAGATTTGGTTGGCTTTTATGGTGAAAGGGGGCCATATTTGACCAACCAAGTCAAGTAAATGGACAAGCACTATCGGTTCTTTCAACTATCGAAGAAATGCAGAGGAATAGTAAGCACGTTTTAGTTAGCTGGGACGAAACAGATCTTAACAAAAACAGATCACAATGAAATATTTGCAGGAATACATCAGTTCATACCGAACGCCAAGTCACCACGTGACTTCCGGGATCTAAAGTTTGCGTTCCCAATGTACGTTTTCAATTTTAGTTAACAAGGAATGGATAACGCCAGGTTTCCACGAGACCTCCCTATGCATCCAGCTTTCGTTCTAAGTACCTTCTGAACCATTTTCACCCAATTACATCATGGCTTCATCTCGATTGCGTCATCCGCAAGCAAGCACTGTTGCCCAGGTGGCGCCAGACACTACACTAAAGGGAAGTTACTGACCCAGAAGAGAGAAATGTACCTAAGGTGGAATCGCACCAGCGCCGCCTACAACTCGCTGGTTGCTATCACAGTGGGCAAATCCATTGAACTACGGTGACCCCCACGAAGTTGTTGAGTTTTTGCTTTTGATACTTCTCTGATGCACGGTTCAATTCGCAGTGATTAGGTTCTCATTTTTACTATTAGAGAAAACATTGCTGAGAAATTTGGTGCGACTGCAGATAAGGCACTGATCATCAGTGATGGTTCTTTCCTTTCTCTTCAATATCTCACGTCTAACGATGACGCTTCTACTAGTGTGCACTTGTTGAAACATTTATCATTTCCGAGTATCGATATGCTATTTACACTTGCGTATATTTTCATGAAACAAGCAATTGTTGCAAGTCTTGCACATGACTCCTTATGTCCCCCTGACTCCCGTCCCCTTTTAGCCCAAGTTCCATTCTTCATAGGACAATCCCGCCTACGTTCCTTGGTGGTTAAATGGATCCCTCCGGTCAACATTCTTGTCTGTGTGGAGAACCTCACAGGCACTATTCTATTTGTTAACAAGAAAAATTTATAAATGGTGCGTATATGCACGGGCCTCACAGAAACTTCACTTTTCAATAATAGTGTTTAATTTCTCTGATTCTATGTAAGGAAGTAAATAAAAAATAGTATGTGTTTCACTTAATATCTGTACAAACCACTTTTCTTGAAACCTTTTTAAAGTAAAACATCCACACTAAAATTATGTACGTGGCAATGCTTCTACTTTTCATGTGATGTAATACTGAGCCATATTCGATTTTTCGGAATGTACGATTCAGTATAATATACTGAGATGAAGATAATTATTTATAATTTCCTATCTAGACACTAATTTTGGAAGAATTAAATACTAGAAATCTATTAAATGTATCTAACTGAAGTATCATGACAGGTACCTAGTTAAACCATGACTTAATAAAGGATGTATTCAGTGGTCAGTTTTGAGGAGTGGCCACAGGTTTTGATTCTCCTCAAAATAGATTCTGTGTTAAAAGCAATAAAAGATATGTGCTGAAGTTAGTTTAAAAGGAAAAGCGACTCAACACTCAGATAATAAAAGAATTCAGTGATGTATTTTAAATGGAGTTTAATCAATCTTCACGTGCTACAAATAGATTTTATAAGCGAATACTAGAATGAAAGTTCAATGGCCTCTGAATTGTAAGCGATGAATTAAATACTCTTTACATCTTAATGTTACAAACATACTCAATTTTTTAAATACTTATAGAATAGAACATCATTGCAAGCTTTTTACAATATTATATGGAAATGTGGAACCATGTCCAAAATTATTTGATGTAGTTCTGGTGAACTTTCAGAATTTAATAAATTTATGCTTTGTTTCCTGGAAAGACTAAAATAAATACAAAATGTATTCTCTTGGAACTACTTTGCTACACTTCATGCGAGAATGTAGCAGATGGTATGAAGAACTTGCAAAACCACTCGCAATGAGCAAATCCTATAAAACCCCGATGAATCCAGAATAAAGAATTTGCCAATTAGCTCAGCATGTAAAGCTTTTTTTATAAGCGATACAAGGATTCGTAATCTTTCGCTACTGCACAGATGTTATAAATGAGACTAATTACAGTCAATTTATATCGTCGGCTTACAAATGAAACACTAAGTCAGGAAGTAAAATCCTCGTCTGGTGGTGGTTCAATTTATGTAACTTACCCTGGATGTATTTTTTGTGTCAGTAAAACTTTCCTTGTGTGTATGTCATTATTTGACGTTGTCTTGTGTTTGGCGCAGCTTGATCAAATATGGCCCTCTTTCCATAAATCCCAAAACTACTAACCCAATTCTAAATCTTAATTTTACACGAAAAAAACTCCCTGGGTTAACTTATTTTTAAGGACTTATCGGGGGCTATATTATGCTTCAGATGAGAAAAAAAATTTCTGGAAAACAATGCTAATCCGCCATATTTCTGCGAATGTGCATGCTCAAAAGTGCGGCATACGGACGACTTTTTTTGCATAACTTCCCCTAATGCAGCAAGCAAGACTGCTTGTCAGCGGAATAAACAAGAAATTCTCTAGTCCTCTTTTGAAGAATGGGGTTGAGATGTCTGCCAGCTATCCGCATGATCGATGAAGAAAGGATGTTGACGAAACAAATGTTGGTGACGTCACATTTTGATGATGATTTCTCTGCTCACTCGCGTGGGTGTGAAACATTTTTGAAGCCTTGGCTCTTATGAGTCCTCGGGCAACGCGACCTTTTTGTTTGGAACGGAGGTGAGAGAAAAAAAGATGGGCACCTCAATGGAAGGAATATGTATGATCTTCCCATAAACAACGGCGCCGTGTTGGCACTTTTGTTCACTTTATGTATTTTGCGCAGGGTTAAAAAGTTTTCGCATGCAGATCTTGCTTTTGGGTTCTATAGATCACACGCCGTTGATGATTCTTCAGTAGATAACTTTGCGAAGGACCTGCCATTTCATATTCTTTCGCCTTAAGTAGTTTCAGAAAATAAACTTTTCCTGTGGATTGTGGTATCAATTGTATTTAATTATTTGATAGATTTTAATTTGAATTTTTCTTTAAATGTTAGAATTTTTCCACAGAAATATCCGTATAGCATCAAATTGACATAAAATATTTTGAATCTCGCCATTTGGTAATTACCAGCAATTCCCTTGTTTTTAGGGTTAGTTTAAGTTTTTCATTATTTTAAGATATTTTCTCCTGCAAGAAGCTTTTTCTATCAAACACCACTAAATGTAGGTGGCGAAAGTGTTTGCTGTGTATTCCGAACGTGACGTCATATGGCTTGTTTTTCGTTTCGTTTCAACACGTCGCCGGTAAATCCAAAGAATGAATTCTGAATTGATATATGATAGTTGATTGGTCAACTCCTATTAGATTAAATGCAAACGTCGTCCAAACTTCATTTTAAGGTAACCCTGATATATATTATACGAGAGCATTTGGTAGGTAGGTATTTTAATTAACGTTGCACTGGAGCAACACTACGGGCTATTGGTGATGGTCCGGGATCCGGACGATCGGAGGACAATACCAAGACATTTTGAATCACGTTCAGATGACGATGCAATACCTGAGCTGGTACCCCACTCTCCAAACTTCCACACCACGCCGACGTGAGGAGGTTTGATGCCACGACAGATTTAACGTGCACCAACCCCTTTGTACACGACGGTCTTTGGTTGGATTCGAACTCGCAACCCTCCGGTTGCTAGTCCGTTACTCTTCCAACCAGGCTACCGCGACCCACGAGAGCATTTGGATATCGCACGTAAAATTTTCGTTTTCTCCCTGGCTTCTTGGGGGCCGCGGTTGCCCGAAGAAATCTTTATAGTGCTAGTCCTGGGAAAAGAGAGCGTGGTATCCGTTGTCAAAGGAGCCATTGTATGCCCATATCACTCTGGGCATACAGTGCACTGTTTCAATTCTTTTTTCCATTTATTTGAAGGTCTATTTTCTCTAAAATGTATCTTCCCACAAATTTAAAGGAATTGAACTAAAACAGCGGCTCATTTATGAAGGGTGAACATTTTGTGAAACATTTGGAAGAAATTCCTTTTTTTCTAAACTGAAGGAAATAATTGTAAAATTTTCCCCGAATGTAAGGAATGTTTATTTTTGAACTAGACTTTTTAAACGTTTGCCTATAAGTTGGGAATTTTTAGTTATTTTCTAACATTGTTATTTATAACATATTCAATATCCCGTCACGTTTGATTTGTTTTTCCATAGTTTGAACGAAAACCTTGATGATCTGCTGAATTTAGAACCTCTACCCAATACGTCGTTTCTGACCAAGAAATCTGAAAACGAATCCATTGCGGAAGTTTCCTCGAAGGAACAGGATCCACCCAAGCCTCAACCACGTCTCAGAAATAAGTCTATAGACCTATCCGATTCATCTTCTCAACCGAAACCAGAGGTAAGAGCTCATCTCATTACATAAAGCAAATTCTTTTCAAGCTGTTTCTTACGAAAAGCGTTTAGTATTTTAACTTTTGCTAGGTACTTTTGTTCTGCTCAGGGAAACTCAGTTCCATGTATTCATTATTTAAGTTTAACAGATGTTTACGGTGGCTTATACCTTCAAGTGTTACTGAATCTTAACTATGGAAATGTCGAGATACCCAATACAATAATTGTTTGAGTCTAGTTGGAGCTGCAAATTATTTCACTTTACTATGTTCAAAAGGTGTCAAAAGCTTGTGTTGCTCCAGTGTGACGTTAATTAACATACCTACCTTTCAAAAGCTGATCATTAGAGATATACCCCCGATAATTTTTTTCCTAAAATATTGAGAAATGTTTTTCTTTGAGTTAATGACTGCATTTTGTAATGGTCTTTATTTGAAGCAAATATTAGAAACTGATCAACAAAATCAAGTTATTTCGAGCTTACGATTTCTTGCGTTTGAAGGTCGTGGTTATAAAAAAAATTTTCTGTGTTCACCAGTAGTTTATTAACCTCATTTCCCTTTCTGTTCCTTATAGGTAATGCCTCGAAAAATCTTTTTGGAAAAGCCCAGTGTTCCTTCCAAACCCAAACCGTCTGTTCCTCCACCAATCGCTGCTAAACCTCAGTCCTCTACTTTTCAGTCCAAGCCAGCTCCTCCTCCTAAACCTAAGGTTCCTCCAAAGAAACCGAAGCCGACTGCCCAAAACGAGAACCCAACCAAGGATTTGGATGCCATCAATGCTAATGAATCTGAGAAAACGGATAACTTGAATACAGTTTCGAATTTAGCTAATGATTTGAAAGAGCTTGACATTCTCAAGTACATCGAACAAGAGGAAAAGTCATTAGATTCGGAATTAAATCTTTTTGATTGAATTGTTTTATGTATTTTGTTTTAAATTCGAGATTATGTTTGGTTACATTCTGGATATACCATGATTGTTTAGAGCAGCTATATGTGCGTTTTTCTGTTATCAAAATATGTACTTGAAGATCATGCCATTGGATCTTCAAACAATTTTAGTCACAACTTATGCTGTTTTGTGTTATTTGATTATATGTGCTTGATTTGAGTTCCCATTTTTAAAAATTGTGTTCGAATATCTTTTATTTTTTTCTATACGTTTTTGTGTATTAAGGAATTCCTAAGAATTGTTATAGGTTTTAATTTAGAAATTATTTTTAAGCATTCCAAATGCAATAGTCTATTATTACCTGAGTTAATCTAATTAAACATTTTTTTAATTAGGAAAAGATGTAATTAATTGTTTGGGAGATGAAATTTTAGTTTATATATCCGTGAATTTTTAAGATGTATTTGGGAGAACTCTAATATGTCTAATATGTTGAAATAATATGTCCACAAATATATTTGAGTGAGCTGTGAAACACAGATCTTTGCTTTGGTGTAATATGTAGTCATTTATGCAATGCTCTCAAGTTTACTTATGAATTTTAAATTGTTGTGCAGACTTGTGTAATTTAAATGCAATTTGTCAATCACAAAATTTGAATATGATTTCTGTTAGATAATTCGTAAACATTTAATTTTAGCAATCCTGACAAGCTGGGTAGTTCCATATGTGATATGCCTGTAGTTCGTACATCATGAACTACATGTTCAATGAGTTATATTATTTAATATTTGATAAGAACCGTGCCACTTTTTACAGGATGAAGTGTGATGCTCAATTTTGTATTTAACAAAACTTCCCTTCTCAGTTGAATGTCTTATGAAATTTCAGTTTTACTGCAAACAAGATAGGGTAGTAGGGTTTTTCTTCCTTATGACTCACGCAACAATAACTGTTTGCTCTCTAAAACATTTCAGTGATTTTAAAAACACTATTATGTATGCTATATATGTTGTTATATTAACTGTGTTGATATTTTATAGTCCATGGCTGTTTAATTCGTCCTTGTACTTGTTGAATAGTTTAAATGATTGTTCAAATTTGAATTGTTGTTTTTCTACGTAAATAAAAAGGTTAATTAGGAAAAGAGCAGTTCTTGACGTGTTTATTTATTATGAGTCATAATCACGAATAAGGACTTTTAATTACCATTAAATTTAATAATATGAGCATGGGAAAACTAAAGTATTCTGTATAATAAACTTATCTTCATTCAGAATCCTTCTGCCATAAAATTCAACAATCAATCCATTAAGGAATATCGACTTATGCAGTTTGTTGATTATGAACTAAATTGAAGATTATATACCACGTTTATAAGTCAAACCAAAGTGTTTAATTTTTAAAGATACTTGTACTGGGGCATATTTTGACTACTTTTAAAAGAGTACCTTTGAGTAAAAAAAAGCAGATTTTTTTCTAAATGTCTTCAAAATGAGTTCTCATTTTAAAGGGCATTTTAAAACAAAGTGTTCCAAAATCGAACGAATAGCATTAAAAAAGCTATGTTATATACACTAAAGTGTCATGTAAAGACATTTTCCGGAAAGCATTGTATGCGGACTTGTGTAATGAGATACTCCAAGCTTGCAGTAGCGTTAATATCCCAGAATTCTGTGCTTGAAAGAACAGATATACCTAGGAAAGAACACACTTGTGAAAATTAGATTGATGTGGAGACATCTGATGGTATGTATGTAGAATTGTGTGAATATCGTGAAATTTATAGTACTTAAAAAATTGCGAAAAGTGTTTGGTGATATCAGGCTGAATACATCGATCTTTTAATGAAATAGACGGACTATATGGTCGGAGTAGCTGTCGTAAGATCTCTGAAGGGTAAATCACGTGGAGTTACGAATCGCCTTCACCGATTGGCAGTCGAATCGCAGACTAGTGTTTTTGACCACGGTGAGTAATCACTAACCAATCAATAATTTAGGATTGTTGCTTTTACCCACCACCACGTGACAGATCTTCAAACCGAGCAACTGGAAGAAATAACATGAAGCTGTGGACACATGCTCCGTCTATTTCATTTTAATGTCGATGCTATGACTTACAAAAAATCCGAAACCCGTATGGGGGATATACAATAGGGTGGGCCGAAAAAATCGAATTTCGCAGGAACATTCTAAGAGTCCAAAATGTTAGTACACCTCAGATGAACGTACTACTTGTTAATTGTTTGGAAATTAAAAAATCTAGTGAAGACTTTCGGTTGTAGTTTCCGAATTCTGGTGTTTTGGCAATCCCCTATGACACCGAATGAAATCACTTCAGCCAAGGGTTTTTCATGTGGGCTGTGTTAAACTGACCTAAAATAATGTTTTTCAGTTGTAGAAATTCGTAAAACATTTTAGGAAGTTCAATACCTGCCAAGCATTCAAAACAAACTTAGCCCGCTTTCGATAGAAATGGCCACATACAGTGGGTTTGCCTGAGGATTAATCCCTAGCAGGATTAATACGCACAACCCAGGTAGCCCCGTTGGAAGTGTAGCGGCAACCGGGGGTTGCGAGTTCGAAACTCGATCCAACCAAAGACCTTCGTGTACGTGCGGGGGCTGGTGCATGTTAACTCCTGTTGGCGTGGTGTGGAAGTTTGGAGAGGGGTGCCAGCTCAGGTGTTATCGTCATCTGACCGTGGTTCGAAATTGCGAGGTGTCCTCTGTTCTTTCCTTTTGGGATGAATGAATCCTGGACCGTCTTCAATAGCCCGCAGTGTTGCTCCGGTGCAATTCAACTACTTGCCAAACAATCCAGGACACTACGGAGAAGTGACTAGACTTCGAGTTCCTCCCATCCGGTTGGTGGAACGTGGGTAATGGAAGTGAGGTTTGTTCGTTATGAGCGTGACTTCTCGTGAAACGAGAGTTGATCGTTCACCGCAATATGCCGAAATTCCACGGTGCCGGGCAAGTTTTTATAACTTTTATAGTTTTTATAACGTGGAGTGAGGACTGCGTAAATAGTGCCATTCGAAAGCTACCGAACTACATTAGAATTAATATTGGACAATAACAATTTATACCAAACTGCACTTTTATCGTTCAAATCGTCTAAATTAATTGTTGAACATTCACAATTTTAAATTGTTCAAACTTCCTGTCTGCTTTATTCCTTCCACAATCCAACATCAGGCCCTATTATTCACTTCAAAACTACGGTTTGTGTCCTCGACTATCTACAAATTTTTATGCATTTTTTGTTTTTGGTTGTCAGCCTATACAATGCTTAAATACATGTATGTTCAACAGAGGTGTTAATTTCTCGGGGCAAAAATCCTTGTGACCCCTTATATTTTTGTGGTTGGTGCTAACATAAAGGATAAGTATTACAAATGTATACAAATTATTTTTATGTATACAGATTAGTTCGGCCTAACTCAACAGGTGGTATGGTAGCTAGCTATATTTTGAGAAAAGGACACAGGACTGAAAACTACATCTTTCCAATATTTTTATGATTGAAGCCACTCGATTCTTAGGGAACACATTTCTTATATGGTTAACCAAATGTGCAAGGTAACTCGACCTGACTCAATAGGTTATGTGGCCATTATATCTAGAGATAAGGGCTCCAACTGCATGGAGGTCGTACTTCTTGCATGCCAGAACACGAAGAATAAATATTACAAAAGAGAGAAATATACACATGTGCATAAATTAAAGATAATACCTGAATTCGTGTCAAGCAAGGTCGATTTCAATCCAATGGAACAAGTTTGGGATGCTTTCGGACATCATATTGCAGCCTATACACCACCACTAAGAGCAAAAGCTTACTTTAGTGCGTGAGTGCCACAGGAACTGTTAGACAGCCTTGTGGAAAACATCGGCACGTTGTGAGGCCTGCAATAGAATCAGATGCCAACACATTCCCTATTGGATTGCTTTTAACAGAACAAAAAATTTCTTTTCGCAATAACTAAGATCTGAGTGTTCACCTAAGCATCTTTTTCGTTTCTTTAGTTCCCAATAGCACCACGAGTCACCGCATGTGAGTGTTCTTATATTTTCCCCACATAGCTAGTGTAATATTCATTTGTCATTTGAGGTATGTTTCGTTTCAGGTACTTGGCACGAGATTAATTTCGCATCGCATCCTTAATTTTTGGACCAGTGTAGTTTAGGTATAGAAACAAAATAAATTGTTACTTAAATACAGAGATAATGTTCTCAAATTCTCTCGAAAGAAGTAAGCGCATTCCTTAACCCTCCAAGCGATTACGACGAGATATCTCGTCCATTAAGATGTCATCAATCTTGTTAATAACGAGATATCTCATCATCAAAGATACTATCGATTTTTTTGTGATGACGAGATCAAAATCTGTTCAGGTTTCTTCTAATGACGAGATATCTCGCCCATCAAGATCTGGTAAGTTTTCTAATTTCGACGGTAAGTTTTCTAATGTGACGAGATACCTCGTCGAGACAATTTACTAAGAGGGTTAAATGTTTAAAATCTCTGGCGAGTGAAATTCTAACCTTCCCACAGCGCCATAGAGAAGAGATACGGCCCCTCTAACACAAGGTGTCATGGGACTCCGGAACTTCTTTTTGTGGCTTTTCTTTTTGACTGCGAAGTTTTTGCTCTCCCTTGTGTGCTGGCTGCATTTGTTTTTCCTTGACACTTTGTAATAGCATCTTTCAATCGATCTTCTTCAAAATTATGACGCTCCCCAGACATCACTCACAAGAGGTGATTTGTAGACAAACACGACGCAAAACAAACCCTAATGTATTTCTTTTCCTTCTTCCCTAAAAACAAGCTTTCCAGATTTATCTCGGCTTGGGACTTTGTGGGATGTGACGTCCAACGATATATGGGCGGTAATCGATGAAGGTGTACTTTTTAAAGACAGTTCTTAGATCTGTGATTGATTTGGAGGGATATTTTTATTTTATCATCAATAAAGCTGGTTATTTTCTGTTATAAAATGTGTTTGTAGTAAATAGATTTACTAAGAATCGTAGAACCAAGAGGATATAACAGACAATGAAAACTATCTCTTTGACTAAGATTATTCTGAATGTTATTAGTGGTCATTTCCATGCTTATTTAAGGAGTTAACAAAGAGACCGAATCAGTTTATTGTAGCTAACGGCTTGTAATCCGCATTCTCAACGAATGACTTGGAACACATAAATTAGGAGAGCTTTGCATGACTTCTTGAAAGATAGCTTTTTTCTAGCTCCTTCGGAAATAATTAGATGGAACTAATTTATATAAATTTGCTTGAATTCGATTTGCATGCCACCTTATGTTGTCTTGGAAAACGGCCAGTAGAACCTAGAACGTATACAGGGCAACTCAATTTTGGTGATTTCTCAGTTTCATCTCAACCTGAAACTGCATTCTGCGATAAAGGGCATCCAGTCAACAGCCACATACTTTATATTTTGGCAAAAGTGTTTTCAGGTAATTCTACAAGATTTAACGGCTCAATGAATTTGCTCACTGAGCTATCAATCTACGAGTTATAGCTGGTGCAGGTTCGATTCCTTCCTGGTGTATTTCTCTCTCCTGTGTCAGTAAAAGTTTCGTTGTGTGCATATCCATTTACTTAACGTTGCTTGGAGCAACTTGGCCAAATATGGCCTTTGGGCCATAAAACCTAACCAACCAGGATTGAACAACGTTCTTTACCAACATGAGCGTCTTGCGAACATCATGTGTTCGATCAACTTATTTCGAAAGAATATTATCAGACAGACGCTATTGACATGCGACTACAAATTGACATAACGTGATACTAAACATTCATTTGTATTTTGCAATATTGTATTTTTGGCCAACATTGCATATTTTGATTGGTAATGAGAAAAGAATTTTTTAACAACTATAAAATATTTACAAAAAGCGTAGCCCAGTACTATTTCCATGGTTCTGAAATCCTGTGAGCAAGGTCACTTCTCACAATTTATGCTGGGTGGATTCCGTGACAAATTACTGTTTATTCGCTCGATACTAAACTTATGTAGTCTGGAATATTTCTTGATCATAACTTTGTTTCTTAAATTTGATTACATACAGACGGAGGAAAATTCATATTGTTTTGGTTTCTTTTGGTATTCTTGTTAAATTAAAAAATTGTTTAAAAATATTTAAAAAGTATATTTTAAACTATAAAGTAATTTAAGTATTTTATGCCAAGCGTTTGATTTCTTATCTTAGATACATTTAAGGTGTTTTCAGATGTATAAATATGTTCAGCGCATTTTATTCACTCAAATCATTAACTGTATTGGAAACAAGACCAGATGTTACATTAATTGGTAATTTATGTAACATCTGGTCTGGTTTCCAATTTAAGCGAAAGGAGAATTTTCCGAAGAGGGTAAAACAATTAAGGCTGTAGAACCATTTTCCCTGCAGTAGTACTCGAAATGTGGGAAAGATATTTTACGAGTGTTTTAAATGGGGAGGGAGCCGTTCTGATTTGGGTATTTATGTAGATATTTAGTTTTTCAGATGAAAACAGTTGTTAGACAATCAAGAGAAGAGTTTGAAATGAATGATATATGGGAAGCAGTTTTAAATTCATGCATTCTTTTCCAGTATGAAATGTTATGATGAGGGTAAAATCATGTTTTTGCCCATGTTTGTCAGCCTAAATGTTGTTAAATGATATGAAAAATAAACTGTTAAATTACGATATTTTATGCACATAACTTTACAAGAATACAACATTGTGTTTTAAATTTAGATATATTCTTAACAAATCATTAAAAGTATTCAAAAGGCAAATACATTTTTTATTTTCTAAATGTTCCCGAATTTAAATGTAATAATCTTACCAGATAAAATCAAGTCATTCCTTCTCCACGACCTATTCGGCAGCTATTAACCCCTCAAGTGCTTTCGACTCGTCCATAAAATTCAAATAAATGCCTTGTACGTTTAAAAAGATTTTTATTTAACGTCTTCAGCCTTCTACCAAGCTTCAAATAATAACAAAATGAGCTAAAATAAGAAAGCAGTTTTGACGCGATTTTAAAAATATTACTTTAATTTGTTTTCCCCAATAAATATATTTTGGAGAATGAAAACACATATAAAACACTTTTTCAACGTTAATCATATCTTCGTATCCACAAAGATCAAAATAATTACTTCAGACCTCAGGAACTATATTGTGCAACCTTCAGAGATTTCTGCACACGCCTCGCGTTCAACTTACACACATGGAATCAATGTTGCAGCTGCAAAACACTTGAATAGCGAACACCATTCCGCACTGAAAGTCCTACTTTTTTTCAAATTAATTCTGAGAGCAGTACTTTGAACATGAGTCACCAACAGGGACTTTTGTTTTCGAACTATTAAAATAAAAATGAGTTATTTCAAAACAGACTACGGAGGCATAAAGTAAAATGCGCTATTTTCGGCACTCCATGTAAACTTTTACCATCAGTTTTACCAACAATTGAAGACGTTTTAAAGTAATAAGAAATTAAGACCAAATAAGTTAAACCTGTTGTAAGGGTTTAACTTATTTAGTCTTAACAATAAAATATGATAATAACAACAAAACATAATTTTTCATTTTAACAATAACATTGCAAATGTTAACTTTCGTTTTAAGATTTGCAAGGGTGTGTGATCAATATGGTGTTTCGGACCTGACCATAGCTGCTTTAGCATCCGCAATCTTATATACAGTGGAAATAATCGAAAACTAGTGTACGAACTTTATCGGTATAAAAATTATTCAGTTAGACGCAAATATCGTGAACTCAAAATCAACTTTAGAGAAGCAGAAATTAATATAATAAGTTTGTACTTAGATGGAAGAAAAGGTTAGGCGTTATACTCAGAAGAAAAAGAAAAACTTCGTCGGAAAAACAATTCGTGAAAATCATATTTTCTCTTATAGAGGACCCAGGTACTTATTTATGACACATTTCTCCACTTTCAAATTCTGCTGAAGCTATTGCAGAAGGCAACTGCATTTTTTTCAAACACAACTTAGGCCTCCGCAGGCAACACAACTTAGGCCTCGCCAGGCAACACAACTTAGGCCTCGACCTTATGGCGACAGGTTGTTACTGGCCCTGATTGTTAATACTGGCATCCAAAACGGAGTTATGTCTTGAAATTCAATAGTTCGTTCCAATGCCAAATACATGCCAACGAATTGCTTGAAGCACTTATTTCAACACAGTCGGAGTTTGCTAGTTATAATAATTATTAAGTAGCAATCGGGAAATCGTGAATCAAATGCAAAAACTTCGTGTTAAATCTATGACAATTTCTTGCGATTTACACGAGGTCGACCAACAGATTTAAGTTAAAATCAACTATATTTATGCATTTACGAAGTATGTCGTCTGGACAATGTTCATCGAATTTAGCTAATTTTTAACCTGGAGTATTATCACATGCTCCATGACTGACAACTGCAAATCGTATCCTAAGATATTGTGAGGAATACGTCGTTGAACTTAAAAATTATTTCATAATTATTTTAAGAGTGTGGTTTGTGATAAAGTGTCCTCCTTCCTGTAAAGATGGAATTTTGAATGTTTTTAAAATGATACATGTGTATCTCGTGATTTAAGTGACGAACTAAAATCTGTTATTCGCCCAATCATTTGACGAAATACATAGTACCTATACTCCAAGAATATGCACCATACAAAATTATCAGTGATGAACTCCACCATATACGAGAACTGACTGAGGAGAATTTTGAGTGCTGAGAGAAAATGACTAAAGCAAAGAGAATTTTTACACTTTCAAATATAAGCTTCGATACGATTGATTACACTTTTACAATCTACACGTGTGATTTTTTTCGTCTATCTGAATGGCCTACACTAGTGTAACATCATCACAGTGAGCAGCGGTGCATTTTTTGACTGCCCTAGGATGGCAATCGATGGATATTGACCGTCCTATCTATGCGGTGCATGATAATTCTTGTGTCTTCGAGTGCTCCGTTGGTGTGTCGAAATGCTTACTGTGATAGTTTTGTAAGTGGTTTTGCTCTGTCATAGTGGAATTGTCATTTTATTTAAACGACCCAAATACAAAAATGACCCAAAAGACTAATTTTGCAAATTAGAATGCCATGGAGGACCATAATACATAAACTCTTTGATCATTAGACTTAAGGATGAAGTATCATCTACAACGGATTTGAAAATTAATTTTTTTAATTGATCTCTGTGTAAGCACTAGCCTAAAAGTCGGTTTGTGAATAAGCTAATATTACTCTTGTCGTAAAAGTGTTCTGTCTATTTCTTTCAATCCGTTCAACATTTATATATAATTGTAAAATAAGCATATAAATACTCTACACGGATAAATATCTTTACTGTATAAAAAGTAAAACAAAATCCATTGGTTGTTGCAGATCCTTTCGGAAAAGGTTGAGACAAAAAAGTTGTACGCATGTTATTAATTTCTATTACATGCATTTATTTTTGAAATTCAATAAGAACCCCTGGGATGAGACAGGATGTTTTGCATCTTATAGTAATTTTTATGTTGGGTGCATCGAGGTTTTTAAGATACTACAGGTCTTTCGTTGGCTAATGTGGTTTTTCATTGTTAATGAAACCATTTTCTTTGAAAGCTCCATAGAGTGTCAGATATAACTCACAAGCAGTATTGTAAATAAAAGTGCAAAAAAAATAGAATGGAACTCGCTCGTAAACACTCTGATGTGAACTTTTCCAGGAGTCAAGCTTATGCGCAGTAGACGCACAGCTCTCATGACCAAAAAATGTGCATAAAATAGCGCGGTACACCCCAAAGTTTCTATACGATAAAAAAAGGGAAGGCTGGTCGTAAAATCTACTAAAGTGTCGAAAGTACCATTCGCACTTCAATATCGTAACTTTTATATTTTTTGGGGCTCAACTCCCACACACTGCGAAGATAGTTTTTGAATTTGCCTTTTTATTCCTCCAGCTCCAGATCAAGTTTATTCGCAACCGTATTTCCCAGCGAACATAAAAGCTAAGTACGTTTCATTGTATACACGGAAAAACTACGCCCGTATATTACTGGATAAGCTAAGGATTTTAATGCGAGAGGAAAAATAAAAGTATATTATTCTCTGCCAGGCGAAAGCCGAAAATACATCATACGGCGTTCGAAAAATCGGCCGGCGTTCTTTTCCACCGCGGCGTAAAGTGGTGGATAATGCGAGTAAATATCGTTTGCTGCGGAAAGAAGGTGGCTGGAACATGTCGCCTTGATTCCTCGAAAATGGCTATTGATGTAGTAGGCAACGCTATAAAAATTGAAAGGGGGCCTAAAATTGCATGCACACGCATGGTCCCGAGAAAAAATAAACTGGAAGACAATAATCAGAGCGAGGTTAGTTTGAAAAAAGAACATTAGCGACCTTTAATGGTCAGCCATTTTCTTAGAGGATTTTTATCGTCTGCTTTTAGCTTTTTCCTCAAATGGCAATGTTCAAGAGTGCTTCGAAATGCTATGTTATTTGAAAATCGCGGTACATAAATTGCGCCATTTTTTTTTCTCGCCAAGAGAAAGAACTATGGAACGAATTAGAAGGAAATTATTTTTGATTTTTGATTTAAGATTTCACTTTGAGATGGATTATTTGTGCTGAAAATAAAATGATTGATTGTCCTAAGTGGACGAAAAGGAGATTAATGCTAAACACAAATCTTTTGCGAACCCTTTTGAGTTATTTGTCTGTAATGGTTTCCAAAATAATTTATAGAAGTGGACTGACAATATCAGCTTATTGCGTTTGTTTCCTTTCCTTAGTAAAATTCGCATTCTTTAGTTACTGAGATAAGATGACAGAATAACATAGAACTCTAAATTCAAACTTAAAAATATTGATGATAAATATAAAAATAACCATTGAAACATAAATGGAAAAATGGGAAACTTCGTATAAATACTAAAAATGGCACGCTTCAATAAATATCTGTAGACTACAAGTTAAGCAATGTTGATCGATACAAAGTATTTATCATTGCACTGCAAATATACCATATAATAAAATGTATCGTGTACTGTACATCATATTTCTTGATAAATAATTTTTATATCAGTATTTTTGTATTTTAAATATGAAATGGTTGTTTTCGGAAGGCACTTTAACGACTTAAATTTTACCCAAGTAAGTACTGACTTTTCTTCAGAATAAGTCTGCATTCACTGGTTTGCATTTCTCAATTTCTTTAATATTCTGCACTTATATTATTTATCAATGAGGAGGAGAAATATATATTTGATTGGCAGCCCAATTGGTGGAATTCGCAACCGGAGGGTTACGAGTTCGAAACTCGATCCAACCAAAGATCGCCATTTACGTGGGGGTTGATGCACGTTAAATCTGTAAGACTTCAAATATCTTCACGTTGGCGTGGTGTGGAATTATGGAGAGGGGTACCAGCTCAGGTATTGACCTCGTTATCCGACCGTGGTTCAAAATTACAAGGTTATTTTTAAAAAAATAGCTGTCTTTAAAAATAATTTAGTATAACATGCTAAGAGTACGATTGATATTACGAATGAACTACCCCAGTTCATAAAAATAATTTTACAAAGCAAACATTTTTGTAAGAAAGCTTGAGCTTTAACTCAAATCTAAAACAATTAACCCTTTGATAAATTAAAGAAACGTTCTTGGCCTATTTTTACTTATTACTCTACTTTAACAATTCAAAATCCCCGTTTCAATGTCCTTGTGATTCTTAGAGATATTTTGAACGCTATAGTGCCCGACGAACGTGAGTGCGAGGTTTTTCTTGCCAGGAAAGGTGGTCGAGAAAGCTACTAAAGTAATCAGCTCTGGTCGGAAGATCCTCCCATGTTCTCTCTCATCCACCGGAACGATAAAATAAACAACTCTCGAGAGGAAAAGTCGATAGAACACTTTCCCTTCTCCCCTTTCTCACGAGCTAATACTTTTTTCTGCTCAGAAAGGGGCTTTTCTGGCGTTTGACTCGCGTTTTCTGTCGGTGCGAGCCAAGGCGTCATCGGAATCAACCTGAATTGATTGTCCTTGGCAAAGCATAATCATCAGGAACTTCCCATATCAGAAGATTATGATACAGTGGTCATATCGTTCACTGATGTTTTGTAGCAATACCTTTGTATATTGTTACAGCTTAAAGAAAGGCATTCTCGTCCAGATTATTGCTTGTGATAGAATTTCTTGAGAAAGTTCAAACACAGCTCAGTTCACTGCATGTTTTGTAGGAATATCTTTGCTTTTTGGTACAGCTTAAGAAAAGCATTCTCGTTCTGATTATTTTTGTAATATCTTTGTATATTGTTACATCTAAATAAAGGCATTCTCGGCCAGATTATTGTTTGTGATAGAATTTCTTGAGAAAGTCTGGTAAAGCGAACATGACTAGCTTGCAAACGATAATAGAATTTATGTTTTTGTTCTTAGAATGTTAAAATAGCAGCCATAGGGCGTGTATTCGTCTTATAGTTTAACGACATGGGGTATTTCGTCTTGTTTGTTGTGTATTTGTGAATATTTTACTCTTGATAAATGTTTATTTGCACGATACTTTTTTTATTGGATTTATAATTAGTTCACAAAATCGACATGACACGTATACTTTGGAGTTCATTGCATCTCATATTCTTCGCAGGACTTTGAATCAGGTTTGATTATTGTTTGTGTGTTTTTATGCGTAACAAATTTTTTTACACTTAATTCCAATTTCTGGAGATTTTTTATTACTTATTCCACCAGACAAGAATTGCTTAGAGCCCCCACAAGATAATGTGTGGAGGTGCTGATGCTAGGGTTGAGTGGAATAGTTGACAAATTATTTGCTTTCAAGAACTGTTTAGTCAAAACCTTAAATAGCTAATCGTTGGCTTAGAGCAGAATTTATTCACTGAAATTTTTTCGGAGACACTAAATACTTATTTTCATGATGATGAGAAATACATAATTATATTGTAATGTATTTAAAAAATACATAAAAAGCATCAAAATCCTTATAATTTTTATTTTTTGACTTAAAACTAATAATGTTTTTAAACAGCAAAACAGTAAGAAATTCTTATCGTCAGTTTATGAGTTTCTGCTGTGAGCCGACAATACAATGTTCATTCCAATTATTTCGGTGTACTTTTCTCCTTTATTTTCATTAACTAGCACAATCTATCCGATTAGTTCAATCTGCCTTTTTCATATTTTTCTATTTCATAAAGGCGTTTCATATATTTTTGTCATCTAAATTAAATAAAATCATAATGGTTATACTGCTAAAATGCAAACCAAAGAATAGAATAAAAGAGAATACAACGGTTTCTTCGAACTCTATGTGTTGATTTTTAGTAGCTTAGTTCGACTTAGTTTTTTAAGGGATAGGGCTAGTTTTTAAATAGATAGAATATAACGGTGTTCGCGCTGAAACTTGGTCTTAAATAGTATTTTTACCCTATCGCAATATAATATAATTGGCAGAAATCGCATTGCATTCTATTACAGTTTATAAACTCCATTATTGAAATTTTAGCAGTCTAGAATAAGTGTTTCCTCTTATTCTTAGTTCTTTTTCACCACGCAAGCCTGAAATTGACAGTAAAAGAAATTAAAAGAAGAGAAAATCGAAATAGCCTTTATGCGAATTGATGTATTTTTTGAGAAACAATTGAAAAATATATCAAGCGTAGATTAAAATTATTTTGCTTATTGGAGAATATGTGAATATGTATGAGAATATTGATAACCAGAAGCTTAGAAATAATTTAATTTACAGAAATTGATTTACAGACAGAGTTTTTAAGCCGATTCTTTAATTTGAAACGAATGTTCAGCATAATACTGAATTTCTAATCGCTTTACAAGTTCTTTAAAATATGAGATATCAATAAAATTTGAAATAGAGAAATTAGTTTCCAATTTTATATATTGGTACAAACTTTGAATAGAAAACTGAAGTTAAAGAAATAAATCATTGGGATTTTAATTGGAATATTATGTAAATGTAGAGTACAAAACTAGGAAAAAGGATTCAAAATGCATTTTGCTATTTTTTTAGTTTCTATCGAAAAATCGTACAAACATAAAGAAGATCATGATTTCAAAAAGTGCTATTTGAGAGTTGGCTGATGTCTAAAGAATTGCTGGATTCGAAACTGAAAACTGAAAACTCAGATCCATAGATGGCAGCACCAGTTTGCCAAATGGTTCCTCTGATCTTCATGTCCTAGCTTGTACAAACGACTGCAATTGAGTTAAAATTCAGGAACTGCACTTCTCACAACAGTTTATGGGATCAAACGATCAGAGTTTTACAGAGGAATTTACTTTTATCGCATTCACAAACTTGTCTCTCTCTCACAATGTGTGGTGTCCCACAGGGGGACATAGGGGAAGCGGGGGCTAATGGGACGAAAGGCCCTGTGGGCAAAATAAAAAAATTATTTTAAACATTTCTGTACCACAGAATGGCAACAGTAATACTGCATCTTTGGACAAAAGCAGATCAGCCATTGCAGCTATATTCAAAGACTGGGATCATCTTTTTTATTTTTAGCTGTTCAAAGTAAGTATTGATTTCTGTATTTAATTGGTTTTTATAGACATTCTGTAATAGTTTTAATTAATTGTAAAAATAATTTAAAGTAGCAGACATGTCATATATTAAGATAGCATAAATAAAATATTGTGATGTAAAGCACATGGTTTTTTATTTTTGAAATTCTGAATTATTACAGTGTGGGGTCTAATGGGACACATGATGCGGGGGCTAATGGGACAAATAAATTGGTTAGCTTTCTCTTAGTTTTTGTTACAAATATTGTTTTTACAATATGTTATCTCAATTTAAAGTTGTTAAAAACTGTTTAGGCCTAATTTTTACTTTGTTCTGAAGATGAGAAGAAATCGACGTTGGTTGTATACTGGCGAATGGAAACTAACTAACAAGCTATAAAAAAAATTAACCGCTTCTAATTTTATCGATTCATTGAAAAGGGCTGGATTTGAGCTACGGAGCTATAAAATACTTCTTGAAAGATACTCAGAAGAGTTCGTTGCTTCAATAAAATTTTTCAACCATCTTATGGTAAAAGGCAATGAGGAATCTGGAAGATAGAAATCAGCACAGAGAAGAAAATGTGAGTTAATAAGAAAATAGCCTTAGGTGTTAAAATATATATAATCGCCTTTCAAGTAAATGGATGTTAATTGGTGGACATCCAGAAATTAATTATGGTAATATGACTGTGAAATATGAACTTTTGCCACACACTATTGGAAACAAGAATAAACCCCAGTACCAGGTACACGAAATGAAATTTTGTTTTTCGATTAATTTGATTCCATTTTGGGGTATGAAATGTACTTATCAGTGCTTATATTAGTTATAAACAAATTTAAATAAGGCATGAAAAGTGAGTAACGACATTGTAATCTATTTATATAAGTAGAAATTTCAGTTGAGATGCTATGCACGAGTTTTCTAGTAATCTAATATTTTACTGATGTGCATAGTACAGTAATAGACAGTATTTGTATGCTGACGAATGGCAGCAAACGGAACTGAGCAATGGAAATTCAACCACCACGGGATTTAGCCGCTCAGTTCAAAAATGCTTGATTTGAGCAAAAGAACTGCATAATATTGATAAAATTACGGAAAAGCTCGCCGCTCTAACGAAATTCTCCAGCAATATGATTACAGAAGGCAATGAGAAATCTGGAAGATAAAAATCAGTGCAGAAAAGAAAATGTGAGCCAACGTGAAAGCAGGTTTAGAAGTTAAAAACCACCGAATCGCCTTAGTTTATGGGATACAATTGAAATGGACGTCCAGAAGCTAATTGTTGTGACATGACTGGGATGTGCACTTTTTGCCATGCACTTTAGTGTAATTAAGAAAAAGTAAGACCAGAAAGAAGTACACGAAATGCTTGATTAATTATATTTCATTTGGAGATGTGAAATGCTCATATCGATACTGATATTCACTGTAAATGGATTTAAATAAGGTATGGAATGTGACTGCCAAATTTCATTACTGAATTCATCATTAATTATTAATTGATTTTAACAATTAAGAAACTGTAACGTAGATGCTATGTATAGATCTAGTTAAATCACATTTCACATTTGTGTGCATATAGATATTAAGAACTGTTTTTATCCCATAAATACACCTTCTCGACTTATGACCTATGCGACCTTACGACCATCCGCACTTACGACCACAAAAAATAAATAAATTAAAAATTTATTTTCAATTGCACTTTTTTCACAGAAACGATTTTTTACGTATGTATGCGGAATTTCATTTATTATTTACTATTTTTACATTACGTAATTTCGGGTTGTATTTTTGTTTACAGTACGACAATAGAGTACATATTATGTATTTTTCGCATTATGTACAATAATTATACGTACATAGATTAAATTTTTGCGTTTTATGTACAATTTTTGTAACCCGTTTGAATGAAAATAGTCTTGAGAAATATAAATCCGACTTACGACCTGTTAGTCGGAATGGAACCCAGTCGTAAGTTGAGGAGACCCTGTAGTTACTTACACACTCTCCCAAAATACGTCTGATTTAAGGCCATTTCATACTTCCCCGCATGACAACTAAATTCATCGGAAACTCAAAGTGCATATTGCTAGAATTCGTCTCCCGAACTGGTCTATCTAGTTTCAATATTTAAGAGATCCCCTTCCGCAAGCGAGAGGGACATGCATCTTGGAAGGAAGAGAAAACTAGCCGACAGAGCTCCACCCCTGAAGTGAAGGGTTGAGGGAATCCCGCCGTGCACCCCTTGATTGAATTACCGAACCCCCGGTCCTTGGGGGGACTTGATTACTGGATTCTTTACTACGGGAGAGGTCCCCGCACTACCTTGAGGAAAAGGGGAAAAGTAACAACATGGAGTGATGATAAAATATTGTCCGAAAAACGGCTGCGGGATTGATGCCGTCTCCCGGCACTACTCTTTTACGGCCTCTCGCTTATTCCTTTCGCTTGATTAAAAAAACATCCCGTGTCAACTTGAGACCTTGCAGGTGTGGAGTGTCGATGGGTGGAAATAGAGAGACCGTGTCTGGTTTGCATATCAGGTCTCCACACATGGCCCGTATAAGGATTTTTTTAATTTATTCTTTTGATGTATTATTCACCGCTTCTCAATGAGAACGTGATTCTGTTTTTCCAAGTCTATGTTAATAGGTATGTCGTGGGGGTTAATAGTTATCACATCGCAAGATATGAGAGGTATTTTTTGTCAAGTTTAAATGTAGGTGGTGCTAGTGTTCCTGGGGACATATGTTTTTCTTGCACGTATTCTAAACGAGACGTCACTTGGCTTGTTTTTCGAATACTATTTCAGCACGTCGCCAATAAAAGTTAAAAAGAATAAACTCTAAATCGATGTATAATAGTTGATTGGTCAACACCAATTAGGTTAAACGCCAAACATTTCCAAAATGTATTCTGAAAGTGACTTCACGGCTTGTTTTTCGAATACAATTGCAGTACTTCGCCAATAAAAATTCTATGGAATAAATTTCAAATTAATATATGTTAGTTTCGTCAGCACCAATTAGATCAAATGCCAAACATTGCCAAAATATATTCTGAAAGTAGGGTCACGGCTGTTTTTGCGAATACGATTTCAGCACTTTGCCAATTAAAATGCCAAATAAATTCCAAATTGGTACTATATGATAGTAGATTCGTCACCACCAATTAAATTAAACTAACTAAACACTAAACATTTTCAAAACGTATTCTGAACGTGGAGTCACTTCGCTTGTTTTACGAATACGATTTCAGCACTTCGCCAATAAAAATTCCAAAGAATGAATTCCGAATTATGTAATGTGAATAGCAGTTGATATTTATCAACACCAATTAGGTTAAACGCCAAACATTGGCAAAACGGTGATGAACTACATTTCAAGGTAACCCCGATCTGTATAATGCTGGAGCATTTGAACAGCAGAAGTAAAATCTTCGCAAACTGTCTGGTTTGTTCATACTGACCTTTCATTCACAATTGTCACCATTACCGGAGTTGTTAACAATTGCTACTACCTCGCGAATTCTGATTCTTCGGAAGGTTGAAATATGCGAATTTACTATATTTTACTGGCACAGTATGTATTTACGACGCAATAGCTTCACACACAACACATTAACAATTACAATACATAAATCATGCCAGCATAGCTTCGGATTCTTTGTAGGTTCTTCAGGTTTCAGGGACACACTCGTACAGGTTCTATGCATAACTATCTGTAGGTTTTGAGTGAATTTTGTCGAACCTCCAACTGAGCAGAGAAAAATAAAATTGGAGTTACACCTGCTTGAAATCGATAGGTTAATTTAATAATGACGCGAGTGTTGCGATTTCATGATTGGATTATTGAGAGGCTTCCAAGTTCTTTGAAGTTAACACCTGGGTAAACGCATGGGCAGATTTATGTGTTACTTTCCCGCTTCAGCTTCGTTCTCGTTCTATCTTCAAATATACATCAAAAGTAGCTTATTGTGCACAATAGCAAGCTTCATCCGTAGCTCTAAAAGTTCTAAATCGTCTATAAATGGTATAGTCTAAATCCTTAAATGCTGCTTAATTATTTAGTAGTCTTTAAGTATGAAATGCCATTTAAGAACAGTAATAACACTTAATTCTAATATCCTTAATTATCAATAATGGTTCGTGCGTTTTTAAGTTATTTACTTAAATGTTGTAGGCAATTTAGGTTCTATTTGGGTGTAACATACCCTGGGTGTATTTCTCTCTTCTATGTCAATACATTCCTTCCTTTACTTTATGTTGCCTGTCTTGCGTTTGGCGCAGCTTGGCCAAATATGACCCTTGCGCCATAAAAAAAACCCAAACCAGCCTTTAATTCTTCAAAAAGTCTTAAAATCAGTAAATGGTCCTTGAATTCGTAACTCCTCAAATGTTTAAAAATGTCTGAACGATTCTTAAATTTCTAAATCATTAAATATCAAAAATTGTCCTACAGTAATTGTGTGGTTATTAAACTCTTAAATCTTTAAATGTTCTAAATATTTCTTGAATGCTCTTCCTATTCTTAAGTTCTTAAATGGTCTTTTGGAGATGAGAGATTGGAAACAAGTTCAGAACTAAATCGAGTCACCCCTAAGCGATCTTGACGGAAAGTTTTAGTCAAATACGCCTTCAAGATATGTCGTCAATAGTGATCCTGTTGAGTTACTCAAACTATCAGTTCACTTTCGACATGCGATATCAGGATGACATTTATTCCACTATACATTAATCAATTAAATTCCACGCGCCTTATTTAAGTCTATAAATAACTCCTCATATGTTTAGAAAGCAAAAATATAAACAATCATTAATCACATACAAACAATTAGAAAAGAGAATTCTAAGTTCTAGCTTTACTATGCCAAGCAAATAAAATGCGACTTCGTTTCTTTCATGTTTTGCTTCAAAACGAGACTATCGCTTTATCTACCTTGTCCATAGAGGCTTTTTCACAGTCACTTTTTAGTCATTTTTTTACCTCCCAACTTATCAACAGAATAGATAAGATAATCTGTAAATGATCATTTACATTTAATCTAAGGTACCGATTCGGTACAGATTAGATGCAAAAGTGTAAAACGTTATCGGTATTTCTTGGAGACATCTCTACAGTATTAACATTATCATTACACTTTG
Organism: Meta bourneti; assembly: GCA_933210815.1. Lineage (NCBI taxonomy): Eukaryota > Metazoa > Arthropoda > Arachnida > Araneae > Tetragnathidae > Meta > Meta bourneti. The sequence continues at coordinate 74,000,255 of OW119929.1, read as the reverse complement.
AATTCTTCCCCTAGCGTCAAGAGTAGGGTGCCAGCTCAGACATTGTCCTTGTCATCTAACCGTGGTTCAAAATTACGAGGTGTTGTCCTATGATCTTTCCCTTCGGGGTTAATCTTAGAACGTCGTCGATAACCCGTTGTGTTGCTCCAATGCGTCGTTAATTCAACTACCTACCCACTGAGCGTCACGTGATTTCCGAGTAGTGTACTTTTACTTCACAACACGCATGACTAAATAACCATTGGCTAAAACAATCCTAGGAAACATTGTATTTTTTGGTAAAAAGAAAGTAAAAATTTATTAGAACTCATGCAGAGAAGATTACAGGTTACAGAACGGTTATGTGCGTGTGAGTCCCTTAGAGGGTTAAAGTAAATGTTTTGTGGTATACCACCAAAAACTCGTTAGAAATTGGAACACAAATTTAATTGAATACGACGAATCTTCCATTGAAAGTATATTCTCTACGAACCCCGAATATGATAAAGCTACCTATAAAAAAGTATGCTATAGTATTTATTCCACGAATGCGATATTAATAAATGCTAAAATTTTTTGAAAATTTTTTTATGCATATTATTTTATTGAAATTGATGGATTTAATGCAACAGTTTTAACGTTCAAATATTTAACGTATTGGATGTTTGAGGTGTTCGCATGTAAAAGATAGATTTAAATTTAGGAAGAGATGCGATATATTCAGAATCGAATTGATTTATCAGATCGTTCAGAATTAATTAAGTCAAAAACGTTGAATCAATTTAACCAACTACACTGTCTTGTAGGAAAGTAATCTTTATAACCATTCACTTCTGATTTTCTTTAATACTTTTTAGCCAAGTAGTAAAATTAGTCATGTATTGTATTAAACGCATTCCTGGTGTAATAAGTTCTAAAAGTCAAAAAATATTGATAAGAAAAATATGAATGCACGACTATTCGCCATAGATTCATTCGTCTTTTTACGATTTAATTTGCTACAATTTAACAGGAACCAATCATCAACTATCATAAAACAATTTGAAATTCATTCTTTGGAATGTTTATTGGTAAAGTGCTACACTCATGTTGAAAATCAAGTCAAGTAATGCCACGTTTGGAATACGTATAAGAAATACGTTACGCCGTAGAAACATTACCGCCACCTACATTTAGTTTGAAAATACCTTTCATACTTGAGGTTAACCAAACTTGATTATATCGAATGTTCCACAGATAGGTAAATAGTGTCACGAGAGTAAATACGAACGCTCTGATTTGCTGAGTGAAATTACGCACTTCATACGTGACTTGTGCTATAAATTTCATTTGTTGAAAGTATTAGGGGGTTGGGAGTAGATAATTAACGTCGCATTGGAGCAGCACAACGGTCTATTTGCGAAGGTCCGGGATTAATTCCCCATGAGGGGAACACCTGAGTTAGCACCCCACTATCCAAACTTCCACACCACGCCAACGTGAAGATATTTGAGGCCAAGGCAAATTTAACGTGCAACCAGACCACGTGTGCAAGACGGTCTTTGGTTGGACCTAGTTTCGAACTCACAACCCTCGGATTGCGAATCCGTTACTTTACCAACTGGGTTACCGCTGTCCGAAAATATTATGTATTTAAGTAGATAGTTTAATTTACGTCGCTCTGAAGCAACGCAATGGGCTGTTTGACAGTAGTAGGACCAATCAGTCAGTTAAACCAAAAACAAAATAATAAAAATAAAAGTAAAGCTGAAAGGCACACAATTGTAAATTAAATATTCAATTTCTATTCAGGGGCCGCGGTGGCCCGGTTGGAAGAATAACGGACTAGCAACAGAAGGGTTGCGAGTTCGAATCCAGCCAAACACCGTCGTGTACAAAGGGGGCTGGTGCACGTTAAATCCGTCGTGGCCTCAAATGTCCTCACGTTGGTGTGGTGTGGAAGTTTGGAGAGTGGGGTGCCAGCTCAGGTGTTGCCTCGTCATCTGACCGTGGTTCAAAATTACGTGGTGTTGTCCTCGGACCTTTCCCTTTGGGATTGATCCCGGACCGTCACCAATAGCCCGTTGTGTTGCTCCAGTGTGACGTTAATTGAAAATACCAATTTCTATTCGAAATTTTATTCGGCGTTTATTTATTCTAAGATAAAGAAGAGTATATAGTTTTAATGACGTAAGATCCACTTTGTAGTATAATCAAGTTAAGTGTTCGATAAGTGAACAAGAGGGTTTGGATAATGCTTAACAAACTTTACACAAATTATCTAATCGGAAGTAAATAGTGATTACTTCAGAACTCTTCACCGTTTATTTGGTAATTTTGTGTTTGTTTTTCGATTGAGCAAAGTTATCTTCTATTACTCATCCTTTTTAAAAATAAGTCGATATTAGTATTATCAGAGTAAATAGAAAATCATCGGACCATGAGATTTTCATTACTCTGTTTAAATGAGTTGTCAATCGAGTCACACGGCTTTGAACGTGTCTATTAATTAGGTAGGTAGGTATTTTAACTAACGTCACACTGGAGCAACGGGCTATTTGTGACGGTCCGGGATCAAATCCGAAGATCTCTATTTAAATTAAGTGACGTAGTGGTAACGTAAAAAAGTCTACAGCTTCCACAACTGGCTTCTTTAGAGCGGTTCGACGATGACGTTAATTTCTACGAGAAGCTATTTGTATCAAACTGAATATATGTGGCTTTAGTGTTTCTGTAGAGAAAAGTATTTCCTGTGCATATTCCGAATGTGACGTCACTTGACTTGTCTTTCGAATACGATTTTATCGCGTCGGTAATGAAAATTCAAAAGAATGAATTCTGAATTGATATACGGTTTATTCCATGTCAAATCGCACAGCCCACAACCCGACCCCCTATGATTTTTTCAAACTTGTCTAGTTTGTTGCCCATTCTCATATAAGTATGGTAGGTATTTTAATTAACATCGCACTGGAGCAACACAACGGGCTGTTGGCGACGGTCCGGGATCAATCCCAAAGGGAAAGATCCGAGGACAACACCACATAATTTTGAACCACGGTCTGACGACCCATCCTCATGTAAGAAATTCTGAAAAATGTTGGCTTTCTACTGATAATAATTATTAATTTTAAATTTGAAAAATTGGGTACTTTTTTTTAATTTAAAATTAATTAAAAAATTGGGTAATTTTTCATGATTCTAGAATCACTAGCTAACCCGCATATCTATATCTAATTGTTCGATTTTACTAATGAGGACTATTTTGTAGATAAATGTACAGCATTTCTAATGATGTAAGGCACGACCTTCTCAAAGACCCTTTTAGTTTCAAGGTCATTCGATTTGATCTTTAATCTTAAATTACAAAAAAAATGAATTTATATTTTTTCTAAAACATATATGTTGAAGTTACGTCATTTATCGTTCATTTCTGAAAGTTTCAAGGTGTAACCACATAGGTTTATAATAAAAAATATTCAAAGTAAATAGAATGATGAAATCAGTACCCAATAGCACCTATATACGGTTTGATTTATTTACCCGATCAGACTCATATAGATCTTATTTTGAGATAAAAGTAATCTTTCGAGTGATAAACTACATAACATTATAAATGAACTCTTTGATTTGAAGTTCATTCAATTTGACCTCCCTCTCTTAACCTTGAATGAAAAAAAATTATTCAGATAATTGAAGGTACATTACTTATTTTTGTGTTCCATAAGTTTCAAGTTGGGACAAGCAAAAAAAATAAGTACAAATGTTTCATGTAGCAAATCACTAGAAAGATTATGCATTTATCTACAAAATAAGATCTATTTCATCTCGAATGATTATACTTTTGTCTGCAAAATACGCTCCATATAGTCCCTATAGGACAATTAGATCAAACAATACAGTGTTTGTGTACTAATGTGTACTAAGTACATCATTCTATTTATTTCGAATATTTTTTTATTATGAACTCATGAGTGATCCACCACGAAACTTTCAGAAAGCAGATATAAATAACGTACTTTTAACATATATTTTTAAGAAAAAAATTAATTACACTTTTTGTAATTCAAAATCAAAGGTCAAATCAAACTACCTTGAAACTAGGTATATCACTCAGAAGGTTATGCTACATCATCAAAACGGTTGTACATTTATTCACGAAATAAGTTCTTATTTAGTCCGATAGATCAATTAGATCCAGAGATATGGGCGAGTTAGTGATACTCGAATCATAAAAAATTGCTCACTTTTCAAATTTAAAATTAATATAAATAAAAAATATTTGAAATAGAAAGTTAAAATTTTCCAGAATTCTTTATATGTGGCTGGGCAACAAATCAGCCTAGTTAAAAAAATTGGAGTGAGTCGGAATAAGAAATACCTTTTATTCGTACGGTTTGACATAGAAGGACCCATATGATGATTGGTCAACGCCAATTGGAAACGAACTGATTAGAATGGTCAACGCCAATTAGAAACGAACTGATTGGAATGGTCAACGCCAATTAGAAACGAACTGATTAGAATGGTCAACGCCAATTACAAACGAACTGATTAGAATGGTCAACGCCAATTAGAATTGAGGTTGATTGTTCAACGCCAATTAAACGTCGCCAAAACGTCAATAAACTCCATTTGAAGGTAATCCGAATAATGTATCATGCGAGAAAATTTGTGTAGTGGAAATGAAATCTTCGTCTTCCGTCTGGTTTATTTGTTTGCACTAAGAATCCCTCTCACAGTTAGAGTTTAAATTATCATAATTAACCCTCCTGGTGGTTTATGCTAGCGTCGAAAACAGCTCTGTAGTAGCCAACCTCTTGTGCGAAAACCTGCTCCAAACTGTTACCAGTTCTGGGCAAGGGACAATTTGTTTTTCCTACTTGGATCTTCACTCCCCTTGGAGTAATAGGGCAGTTTTGTCTCGACGAGATATCTTGCTCATAGCAAAATTGACCAGGTCTTGGACGAGATATCTCGTCGGAACACCTCGAGGATTGACTTGCAGGATATGTTGGTTTACAGAATTCATACATCACATTTTATTTTATATTTATTACCTGATGCATAAAATTATTTAGGATAAACTTTCTTCCTTTTTCCATTTTATTTTTCGCTTAACATTTACAATTCAATGACCTGTTTCAACAAAAAATATTTCTATGGGACAGAAACTGTCCAAGCCACAAAAAGAACCTTATACAAGAGTCGCAGAATCCAGATAAACTTCCTTAACTTCAGACCGTTCGAATAAAAAAAAAATGATAGACCACATATTGACAAATGCAAATCGGAGCTCAACCATATACGGCATATATATTTTATAAAAAGTGAGGAAAAATGTAAGGCAATTGGAGTCGAGCCGACCATTAATAACCCGAGAAGCACGAAGAGGGGAAAGATCAATTTCTTTTTAAACCACAATCATCACTTGCAACCTTACGTCTCGTGTCAATTGATAAAACGCCAAAAAAATAATCACTCACGGCCGCATAAAGCATCACTTGGGGGTGTCAAAGACTAAATAAAACGCCCTCCGCCCTGACTCGTTTTCGATTGCTTCACTTCCTTGTTTACCGGGCCGTACACATCTATCCTTTTTTTGGAGACACGGGGTATAAAAAAAGAGATTTTTATTACTAAGTATCCGCTGGCAGTGGATTGTGCGCACCATTGGAAATGTCAGATTGCCCTGGTCGACATGACTGATGAGGGTTTTGATGGATGGTCTGCAGCTGTCTTTATGAGAACTTAGATTGAAGTTGTTGAGTGGAGGCTTTGGATTTGCGTTTTGGGGGTAGCTAACTCGATGTTTTCATCGAAAATGTGCGTCCATGGTATAGCCCCCGCACAACTGTAGAAGTTTTTTGAGATTTTTAAGAAAAATAATTTGATTTTTTGAAACAATAACGGTGAATTTCTTGCCATTTGCGAAAAAGAACACGTAAGGTATTGTTGCTAATCACGTCTAGCTCCAGCTAGACCAAATCCACAAGTCCATTCAACCGCACAAAGTCTATATAAGTCTACATAAGTATACCAAAACATATTCGGAAGACAGGTCGTCTTGGGACAACCCAAGGCACTCGAGAATGTGTGCTGGGAAGGCCTGATCAGACTTTAAGGCAAACAGGATGAATCTTGTGACCACAGCAAAATATGAGACACCTTAGATGACCAGTGGAAAAGCGGGAGAGCGCTATCTGAATATATCTGTCGCAATTGAGAGCAAGAGCCAGGTAAGGTATCAATCACGGGAGTAAGTGTACTTTTGTATTTTAAGTCCGACCACATACTGGAGCAGCATGTGACAAAACATTAGATATGCGCATGCGTACTCCATTTCTGTACAGATAACATGTCGGTATTTCAGCCAATTTAGTGTTGCAGGAGTGATGTTGGAGTAGTTGTCACTTGCCTAAGAGGTATGGCCCTTGGTTGGTTGGCTTTTATGGCGCAAGGGCCATAAAAGCCAACCAACGTTGACGTTGTATGTCTTATGTATACATTCGTTGTATGGCCATGACGTTGTATGTCTTATGTGTCAAACATAAGACATACAACGTCAAGTAATGGATATACGCACAAGAAAAGTTTTACTGACACAGAAGAGGAACACATCTAGGATAACTTACATTAATCGAATCGGTATGACCCTTGATGAGGGGAAACTTTTTACCCTCAATAGCATTTGTTTCTGCAAATAAGAAACACAACTTTGACGTAGGTTATCAGATCTAATGTAAACGATAGAACAAATACAAACATAAGATATCTATTGTTGCCAAAAGAGAACGTTTCAGAGATAGTTATCCATGCTGTGTAAGCGAAACCATTCAAAACAGCTAATAATGCTAATGCTGTAGATGAAATAATCTCAACTGGTATAGTATGGCCCGACGAGAAGACAGTCAACCTTGGGTCAGTATATTTTTGAAAAGGTGTGAAGAGCGTTTTAAAGTTCGTTAGAGGAGAATGCTGCCATACTTAAAAGCATGAATAGTGATCGCCGTGAATAGTTTCCCTCCGCCAACTCATTATCACTTATATCGCTTTGTTAAATTTACAACCAGAATCCGAGCTAAGGATACTAGTAGTTGAAGCAATTTGTTGATGTCACTACTAGTCCCCTAACTTAACCAATAGACTCGTTTAAAATCACGTGACTCAACTGCCTTTTCCCGAGAGCTGCACTTTACAGACCTTATTTAGAAAAACCTAGAAGCAAAACCTTAGGGATTAAAATTCACTACTCCGACATAGACAAATACGATTCATTTTTGATATGCAATCAGTGTGTTGCTGATTGTTTCTTGGAGAAAATTAAGCCTATTGATTTTGTGTTCATAAGTCTTTTTCCCTACTATCATCAAAGCAAAATTATTCTAAACTAGCAGGGAAAAGAAAATAAACCCCAATATCTCATAGGAAATGATTAAACCTAAATATCTGTGAATATAACACGTCAAATTTTGTGCTGTAGCAAACTGGTATTAGTATTGCTTTGCTAAAAAATAAATTCGACTCCATTTAAAAGAATCCTGCTAATTTGAACTTGACAGTTACATATCCCGTGGTGACGAATGCAGGAGGGGAATCGGATAGCCAACCCACATGAAAATGGAGACGTGAACATCGCATTTATTTCAGGTGATTCAAATGCTGTTCGATGATGCAGCTCATACAGAATAGGGAGGATCAGACCCATTGATGCCAGATCGCTCATTCGTAACCATTAACCGCAATCATTTCGAAACTAATTTCCAGCCTGCTTAACCACAAAACCGATTGTCCGTTCCACGACGTATTCATTATACCTGAGCTCCCGATTTTCGACTCTGCGTGGTCAGACGAGGCATTGTGGCGATGTATTTAGACGTTTTCAACATCTGGAATGATAATTGCTTGCGGAACGGTTGGTGAGGACAGGCAGAAGGGGTGATTTTCCTCTGGGGTGAGTGAAAAGGATGAAATGAAAAGAGACCGTCCTTATGATAGTGGCCCGTGTGATATAGTATATTCATATAAATGATTCAATAATAAATAGAAATAATTCAATTAAATACATTAACATAGGCCGTGTCTCTGAAATAATTATTCTAAACGAAGCTCTTCGATGAGTCTACAAAATTTGCGCTAAGGCTATAAAGATTGGCATACAGCTAGTCGAAGAATTCTCAACACGAACAGTTCTAATGATAGCAAGAACATAAATTCTAAAGATATCTTTTAAAATGTTGCCACAACTGGCGTCTAAAGAATAAAAACAAACAATTAAACTGAAAAAGATTCTTAATTTTTCGTGAGCCAAGATATCAATGCACGCGCAAACGATAATTATTTGGCTTTCGCGCAAACGAATTATCCGGTAAGGACACAAATGGAGAAAAGTGATCATATGCGTTACATCAATTATGGACATTGAAGTTATTTCGCAGATCTAGTTCATAAACTTTTTGTAAGAATTTTTATTTTACGAATGTTTGCAAGAAATATTCTTGCTTTCTAATTGAAATAAAATTCTACCTTTTATCGTTGTCTCGGAATAACAATGACGCAAGTGGGATTCATGAATATGTCCAGAATACGAAATATGAGAATACCGTTTATGATTAATATTAATTAAAAATGTGAGAAACTTTGATGGTAATGAAATTGTAGTTAATAATAGCATATATATGTTATTTTTAAATGATGCCACTCGTGCAGTGTATTTTATATTCACCCCAGTTTTGCAGTTGTGTTGTTCTAATTTTTGGTAGTTAAAATTGAAGTCACATTGGAGAAACACAACAGGCCATTAATGATGGTTCGGGATCAATCCCGAAGGAAAAGATTCGAGGACAATATCTCGTCATTTTGAGCCACGGTCAGATGACGAGGTCACACCTGAGCTGGGACTCCACTCTCCAAACTTAAACACCACGCCAACATGAGGAAATTTGAGGCCACGACAGGTTTAACATGCACCAGCCCCTATGAACACGACAGTATAATTTTTGGATTGAAATATTCAACATAAAGTCACTAACTATACAAAAAATTTATTTACTTATAAATAAATGTTAAAATATGTAACATTTATTTACTTATAAATAAATGTTACATATACTTGTTGACATTTTTATTCATTCATTTACATCATGAAACGGACAAAGTTTAGATTAACAATGACACAATTTACACTTGTTCCGGTCAAATTCAACACGCACACAACTTCTTATACAATCATTCTAAACAGCCCTTGCGTCATTGTTGCACTGAAGAGATAATCCTCGCATCAAAATCTGAGTCATAACTAATATTTACGCATTTCTTCTAAAGGATTAGTAAGTTGAAATTGATTAATGATTCAATGCTTAACGGAGTTGTTACTATAGTACTATCTTTGTAATCTTTGAAGTATGAATCATGTCAGAGACAAGTGACACACTTAACTAAAAACACCCATATTTTACATTTGCGTCATTGTTCTTCCGGAACAGCGATAAAACAATCGTTACATCGTTAAGAAATCTAATATTTTGGTTAGGCATAAGATCTTTAGATGGGAGTTTTTGAAAAGCTGAACTCATGCATTGAAATATATATTTGATTTTCAAGCTTATTTAGTAAATATTTACCGTTTCAATGTTTCGATGCTGCTAAATCTAGCCAGGAAGCAAAATTTCAGATTATATGCTACAAACATGATTTTGGTAATCAGCTTGAAAGGTGTTTCAAGAAGATTATCAGCAGTTTTAGCCAACCAAACCATGAACAGTTTTTACGCGCTGATACATACTTTAGTTAACATGGTGGTTGCGAAGGGAAACATGTCCTTGCATTAAGTCGGGGAAAATATAAATGTCCTTTGCAATTATTTTATCAATGTAACATATTCATTACCGCTTAAAGTTAAACTCATACTTTCTCAAAGAATAATTCGACTAATGATGAAATTGGCAGAATCATCTGAGTTTAGTTGTTTTAATTGCACCTACTGAAATGAGTCTTCACATAAAATCAGGTAATGCACATCAGTTCAAAAAGAGACTACATAATGCATTTCTTTCGTTTAAACTTTCGTTTTATGGTCCTTTTGACGTGAGTATGTCTTTAAATTTCGGACCGGAGTATAGGGGTCGGTACGAAAATTCTAGCGACCAAAAATTGAGGACTGGATTTATCACGGTTGTCTCGTAAAATATAAATGATCTAATAATTTAAATTTTGTTGGATGGATGGTTTATGTCCGTATCTAAAATGGTGGGTATGGGGGTGTGCAGCGGTAAGGAGGAGGGGTAGTGCTTGCGCCTGAACAATGAAAATGGCGACTACGCGAGGCGTTTGGGCAGTGTAACTGGATTGCAAAGAGATAGGACGTTGAAATTGATGTCGATTTGTAGAAAATAACGGGTTCTACAAAATTATTTAGCAATAATAATTGATAACAAAATTTGTAAAGTTATAAGTCGATAAGATGAGATGAAGAAAATTCTATGTCGAAAAAATTGCAAAAGAAATATGTATAAAAATGTAACAAACGGATATCATTAGAAAGAAAAATTCAAGAGGAAATAGAAAAGCCCAAATTGACAAATGCTGAACAATGTAGATTGTATTAGGAGAGCGTAAGAAAATCAAGCGCGTCAACGCATGTGCGAGTACTTCGAGTGCGTCGCCGTCTGAACCAATGGATATTGACTTGGAATGTGATAACTTTGAAACATTAAATGACAATATTATTGTCGCAGTTCGTCCTGAAGAGTTAGTAAAGAGATGGCAGAATGGGTCAATGTCCATTACGAATCGGGTTTTGTGAAGAATGAGTTCGGTTACGTTTGTGATGCTTGTGATGGCTTATGGTTTATGAGAGATTTGAAACTAGTTAGTTGAAAACATTTTGTTTGTTAAGTGAAAATATCACATCGTTTCATTCGTCTAACACTCATCGCCAATCATTAGATGTTAATTAGATACCGACTTTGTCCAAGTCAAATGGATTTGCTTGTTCTCCAAAGTCCGATGGATTGTCACCACTGGATGTTATAAGTGAAAGATTAATTTCACCAAGATTGTCATTTTTATAAATAAGGTGCTTGAGACTGGTATACTTGGTCAAGTAATAAATTTTACCCAATATGGTTCAAGATACAAACTTGCCCATTATACTTACCGGCGATTTCAATGTCGATGCAACTCAAAACAGATCTCTTTACATATGCAACGTGATTTTAACTTGAAGTACATTTCTACATTACCCACTACTCTGGGCAACACTTGTATAGATTTAACCTTTGTGAGAAACATCGATGTCAGTACTATGCCATATGTATCTTACTTCTATCATCGGCCTTTGATAAATAAAGTTGTAATTCACTCATAACAACCCAAGACTATTCATTCAAATCTTATCCTTCCTGAAATAACAAAGACGGATTCACCCGGTTAAGCAATTGTGGTTGTATTCCCATTCAAAACCCATCCTATTTTTTTCTACCCGAGGATTAATTAGATTGGAACCTACGATTTAAAGTGAATTCCGAACCTTACGAACATTTATGCCCATTTCTGTTGAATCTAGATAGCCAAAGCGCTAAACATTCAATCACTAAGCCAGCGAAAAACAATGATGAAAAATCGTCCTTGAGTCATAGAACTTTGAGAACACATTAACGAATAAAAATGCTTTAAAATTGACTCAACAAAATCAAACCGAATTGGGCACTTTTCCGTCTTCGACTTATCTATTACTTTACATTGTCCCCTTTTAAAAGTATCTCAGTTGTGCTATCTAACCAAATAACCAAAGAAGTTGTCAAAAATAAAACACTTGCGATGGAAATGAACTTGTGACCAGAGGCTGGATGATACAATGATGAAATACCGTCCTTGAGCGGCAGAACTTTGAGAGCAAATTAACGAATAAAAATGTCTTAAAATTGTTTATCAAAATAAAAAAAAAGGATTGGCACTTTTCAGTCTACGACTTATCTCGTACTTTAATCTGACTCTTTTTAAAAGTATCCTAAAGTTGCGTTATCCAATCAAATAATCAAAAACCAATCAAAAACAAAACTCTTGCAGTGGCAATGAAATTGTGACCAATGAATGCTGGAGGATAGACAATGATGAAATATCGTCCTTAAGAAGCAGAACTTTGAGAACACATTAAACTAAATATAAACGCCTTAAATTAAAACTGACTCATCAAAACCAAAAGGGGCTGGGCACTTTTGAGTCTTTGGTTTATCAGTTACTTTACTGTGTCCCTTTTTAAAAGCAGGCCACTAATAAACAAAGGAGGATGTCAAAAACAAAACCCTACAGAGGCAATGAACTTGTGACCAGAGAGGCTGGTGGATATCCCCTATTAATTTGCGTCTGTTTCCCAAGGCATGGAGAAGGGGCATAAAATCGGACTTTTTAGTCGGTCACCAAGCCTCCGTCCACGCTTGTCGCTCGGGCGTCGAGGCACAGCTGGGGCGAGCGCGCCACACAAAGGAACCAGGGGTCACGCGTGCGGTCACTCGGCGCGCGTGCCTAACGGCCTGCAACACTTTTAGTCCTCCCCTTTGCTTCCTGGCGTGGGACCACGAAAATAGGAACGTCTGCTGTCTGCCCACCCCTATACCTGCGATTGCGTACATTTCGAACCAGTTGGTCGGAAGAAATGCAGCCGTTTTGTCCGCAAGAGTTTCGGACGTGGATTTGCAATTATGATTGCATGATGCATTTGGGGCCGGCTGGGGTGATGACATATTCGGAGCTGATGTTTGTTATTGGGAGACTGAGCTAGGTGCAACGCTTGATTCCCGTTTTGTGGAGGCAGGAGATCAGTGGTCACAACGACTAATAAACGAAGGAATCATTTTTGTGTTTCTGGTTTTATTGAAAAAGGCCAGATGACAAACTTCGTCAGCAATAAACATTTCAACTCAACTCCACCATGGGTTACCAACCCTACAAAAGGTTTATAATAAAAAAAATTCCCCTCCTGTAAGATGACTAGATGTGAACGAGGAATATTCTTTTGTAATGCAAAGCAGAAATTTTGAGTTATTAAATGCACACGCAGGTGCTGTCTCTGAAAAAATTTTACTGTGAGGGTTTAAGAGTCGAGAGACTGAATTTAAGCGTCATTGTTTTTAGATGAAAAGAGGTTAAGTGTAAAGAAAATTCTGCACGCTTAACCGACGACTGAATTTAAACCTGTAGCTTCAAACTCCCTGACTACCACAGATTGCACGATTTGTGGATTTTTCGTTGCAGTAAAGGGTGAACTGAACTGCCAGACATCTATGCCAGGCGTCATAGGGCTGTGTTACTGGTTCCTTGATGTGGAAATGAGTTGTGATGGGACAGATGC